>OZ010800.1:415432919-417832919 GCA_963932465.1 Maratus speciosus
ATTTCGATTTTATTTTTTTTTTAACTGTCGGATTTTTTGTGTGAAAGCAGTCCTTTCCGAACTACGAGTACATAATAAATATTTTTGATCCCCTTTCTTAGAATTCCTTCGAATTTAACTTGAGATCCCGTAAAGCTGCGGAGTGGAACGAAGAAAACGAACAAATTAGCAATTCTGAAGCTTTTAAATGTTTTGCAATAGGTTTGGCATGGCTGGAGTAGCAGAAAGACTATGATACTAGTGAACTAATAATATTACGAAACTTCGTGATAGAGCTTCGAAGCAAAGGCTATCGAAACTGCGACAAACAAAACGTTTTTTCAAACAATTGTTATATATGTAAAAGGTACTCAATTTCAAAATTAAAATTCAGGTAACTTATTTTTGTTTCTATTTTTTATTGCTTTATTTTTATTAAACACTTGTTACCATAATAAGAAATAGTGCATATATTTCTCCTTAATCATAAAATTGAAGCATTCTAGATTATCCGAAAATTTCGAATTTCCGAAAGAGGCTCGGTCCCAATTACTTCGGATAATCGAGGTTCTACTATAGTTAAATTTTAAAACATGCATCTCAACAGAAAACGCACTTCCAGCAATTATTCTTTATAGGCAGTACTGTAACCAAATACTTTTGTGTGTCCCTGTAAATGAACGATAAATTACAGGTTACACCATATTCTACAGTTAACGCCTTGTAGAATCGCCTCAGTGATATATATAAATTTCAGTATGTTTAAAATAGTGTCGTATCATTAAAATACACCGCAAACGATGTTTCCCCATAGTTCGTAATGTAACGACCTTCTTTTGAGTGACCCTGTAAATGAAACGTAAATGTTAGACACTTCATTTTGAATATCGACCATGCCATAGTGAACCCCAAAAACATATATCAATTTCATGGAAATCTGACTCTATTTACGAGAGTTAGAGCACGGACAGACAGGCAGACAAATCGAATTCATAAATACTTTTCAACTATGTTGGAAAGTGTTAAAAATACTCATTGCAATAAAAACTGATTTTCAGCAAATGCTGGTCATAGCTACTAATGCATTCTATTTGGGGCATTCTCACAATCTTTTGACTTTCGGGGATAAAAATCTGGTGAAATTAAACTTTCTAAAGTAACATTTTAATCTGATAGACGAATGCCTTAATGATTCAAAATAAAGAAAAAATGGTCAGCAGCGAAAATTTTTTATTTAACCGAGGTTTATGTTAAACTTGCGAGTTTAATTTTCCTTACCGTTTTACCCCTATAACTTTTTATTTTCTTCTAAATTCTTACTTATAATGAATTTGCATTAGTACCCACACCCACAGGACATTCAAATAAGAAATAATAACAATGTAGTACTTTTAATACACAATTTTTGTATAACATTCTCTTAAAGGGGTGTTAAAGAAGGAACGGTAAAGTAAAAAAAAGGGGACGGCATAGGAAAAAAGGGACGAAATGGGAAAAAAAGGGACGGTAAGGATGGAGCGGTAAGGAAAATTACCATATATTTTTAGGCAAATCATGTTAAGGCTAAGTGATAGCCACAATGTTCATTGATTTTTAGAAACAGTTGTTAACATTGGATTAAATTAAATTTTTTTTTTAATTTACCTCGAAAAATGCAGGAATAAACCTTGGGGGCGGTAAGACTACCCATAAAGCCACGATCTTGAAATTGATATTTAAATACTGATTTAAATTCTGTATTAAATTTCCTGTCAAAGAATTTTAGACATTCTTTCCCTAGCGTACTTCTGCATGAGAAAAAACTTGAAAAATTTCTGTGGCTGCATCTAAAGTGGTTTTCTGTATAAGTTTAGCAAGAGGGACGGTAAGGATGAAAAGCCCCAGGGACAGAGTTAAAAAAATAACATCAAATAATTATTAATGCATGAAAGCAACTGATTTTATAGCCAGTGTGTCGCATAAATATCGTACACTTTAAAATCATTTTTGTGTAAGTTTGGTACGTTACATTGTTCATAGACATTGTTTGTAAATTTTCCGCACGCGCACGTGAAAAGGTTCGCCGAGCCTGATCTAGGTGGACAAAATTATTTCGTTGAAGTTTAATTAGTTTTTGCTGTTTTTTTTAATGCATCACTAATAAAATACTCAAACAGGGATAAATATTTGGTTATTTAACAACAATATCTTAAAATAAAAACACAGGGTGCCCACTAAAGTCCATTTCCACCCTCTTAATTGCCGAACGACTGCATCTATATTCATAAACGTGGTGCCAGGGTATAGTAAAAAGGCTATATGCTACTAGATGAGACCGCTTACACCGCCACCTGGTGCAAAATGGTGGCATTAGCGTTCCTTTCCCGAAAACTGTTCGAAATATGGGATAACAGTGAATGACAAATTTGTAGAGCATCATCCATTTAGTTCGAAAGGAAACCTTGTAAACATGAATGCTAGATGAATCTCGGTCTGAGCATGAATCTCGTTTTCGAGATAGGAATACTAACTCAGCTGTTTTGAACCAAGTAACGCTGGAAGCGGTGTCATCTGGCAGAGCATAGCCACTTTACTATACCTAGACACCACCTTTATGAGTATAGCTGCAACCGTTCGGCAATTCAGTGCGTTCGAAGGACTTTAGTGGGCACCCTGTATAATGCATTACAAATAATGCGTTAAACATACTTATTTTACAACTAGCAAACCCCACGGCTTTGCTCGCGTAATATTTGAAATATGCCAAGTGATATTTATATGTCTAATTTTTATTAAAAGGTACTAACTAAATTTTTACTTATTACTTTTAAGAATATTTCAAAAATGACTATTTAAAACACAGTTTGATTAAACATCATTATTACACTGCATTAGGCAGAAATGAGACTTAAATTAATAAAACTAAATAAATGATAATTTAGAAAATATTTTGAAACCTTTATGCTCATTTAATACGCTCATTTCAGTATTCATTTGAAGTTTTGAATTTTTTTGAAACCATCTTCTTACATCTTAAAATTAACTATCATGTCAAATTCCAAGTCCTACCATCTCTCTCAACAGAAAGGGCTATGTTGAATTAGGAACTATCACCATTTATTTGCCAACATTAATTTTGAAATCGGTTTGTTATTTTTAATATTCCACAGAAATGTAATTTAGAAAGCTTTTAAAGGCCTTTTATAGAATGTTTGTTGTTCCTGTAAACCCCAGGTGGTAAAATCATCGGCCTGTGTAGGATCAGAGACTGTTGCCATTGATTCGCAACTATTACTTTTATAATCGGTTTATATTCCCTGAAATTGCATAGGTATCGTAATTTAGGACTTTTTTAGAATGCTTTTCACACCTCCCCTTCGCTTCACCCCTTTTGAATTCGAATTTATTTTCGACAGTCCTTCGAGGGCATTTATATTTTATAAGTAACTACCGTGCCATATTTAAAGTTTCTAGCCTTTTCAGTGTCACAGAAATGGCAATTTAGACGGTTTTTAGCTCCTGCAACCCTCTGGTGGTAGTGGCACAAATATAAAATGTAGCTTATGTTTGAGCAGGTTCTAACACCAACAATTTGTCATCATTATTTTTTTAATCGGTTTAGTATTTGATAAGACTGCATAAAAATTGTAATTTATAACGCTTTTCGCTTACTTCATCCTTTTAAATTTGGAATTTTCTTTCGACTGTTCTTAGAAAGCAGTTGCATCTTGTAAGTAAATAACATGCCATACTTCAAAGTGTTAGATAGTCCAATTCCCCCCCCCCCCCCGAAACTCTAGAATGTCCCTCTCCAGAACCATAGAAATCCCTCCCGGAGAAAAATGTCTGAATTCAACACTGCTAAAAAAAAGCAGCATGGCAGCACAACCTGTTATATCATTTACCCGAAAACCTAATCATGAACAACTTATGACAGAATATTAAGTTTGATGAAATTCCGTTCATTAGTTCTTGAGATATGATCCCTAAAATCGTTTAAATCTAGAAAAACGTGTTGAATTCCGGGGGTAGTCCGGAGGGGCATGTGCCCCCCCCCCCCCTGTGCAACATTCAAATGTCCCCCCAGAAGGTTTGAGATTTTATGCTTAATGTACAAAAGTCTAATCCCCTTCCCCTCTGAACTGTCCCTCTTTGGATCCGCAGAAATCCCTCCCGGAGAAAATTGTCTGAATTCAACACTGCTGATAAAATCTGCATAACAACGCCCCCTGTTGGGCGATTTACACCGAAATCTAATATGCAATAATTTATGCCAACGTCTAACTGAATGTGAAGTTTGATGAAAACCCGTGCACTAGTTCTTGAGATAGAGCTATTGTGAAAATCGGAAAAATGCATCATAGCAGCGCCACCTGTCGGTAGATTTACATCAAAAGGTAATCAGCACCAATTTATATGAAAGTCTAATTGAATCTAAAGTTTCAACAGATTCCATGCATTAGTTCTTGAAATAGACCGCCCACAATTTTTTTGTCAGAGACAAACAAATAGACAGACTGACAGACAGACAATGTATAAAAATAGTCAAATCGTATTCCAGACAAGATCTTTTAAAACTATAAATCCTTCGAAAACCGGAAGTCGAAATTTTTCACGAATCCAACGCTTTCTTTTTCTAAAGACAAAAGAAAGCAAGAAAAAATGACCGCATCGATTCTGCCCGTAAATTAAGATCAGAAATGGCGAATCCATTCAGTTCAGATTCGATGCCGATGTCGATCTTTAGATGCGGGCAGAATCGCTATATTTTGATTTACTTCAATTTTTTAGATTCAGGCGAATCGATTCAGTTCAGATTCGATGCCGATTTTTAGATGCGGCTGAAATAGTTATATTTTGATTTACTTCAATTCAAATCGCATCGCGCATGATCCACGATTCGGGTTGAATAAATTCCTCTAATTTTACTGTTTTAGTGGCAGAATTGCTGTAAAATTTTGTATAAGAGACTTTTTTTCTTTTTTTCTTTCTAGGTTCAGTGTTGAATGGCGGGTTGATTTCTTGACTGCTCCAGTCGGAATGAGGGGGGGGGGGGAGACTTTAGAGTTCCGTAAGGGGGGATGCACATTTTTCCATTAAAAAGCATAAAATCTCAAAACTTTCGGGAGGGACATTCCAATGTTCCCATGTTTTATTATGTTGTATTTTTCAAGTTCAAATATGCATGCTATTTTAAAAATGCCCAGTTCCAATTCTATTTTATTATAAATCCACATTTTGAAACCTTGACCAAAGATACATTTGAGGTCGCTCCTCCCACCGTTTGAGACTTACCTGCCCCCCGGGGGGCAGGTATTTACTGTTTCTTCCAAACCATCTCGTGTAACATATTGTTGGAAAGCTTTTAGTGTCCTCTTTTATTTTCTGTCCTTCCTCCCCCTTCCCTAGTTACACGCTCTTGGCACTTTTTAGCTCACAGGCTATCAAAGCCTGAGATTTAATGCGCCCGTCGGTATTGTATGTATGTATGTACGTAACGCGATAACTCTTGATAGAAATATCCGATTTGCTTCAATTTTTTTTCTATGTTCATTCTGCTAAAGCGCTTACCTGATTAGTTTTGGGGGTTCATTGGTTAAGTATAAAGGGGGGGAACGGGGGCTAGTCCCCCCCCCTTAACTTAGATAAATGGGTTTTTCATGCAGAATTATCAGATTTTCTTCAAATTTTGGTATACCGGTTAATTTTGATAACGAGTTTCTCTGATTATATTTGAAGGTTCATTGTTATAGTCTAAAGGGGGGAGGGGGAACGAGAGGATAATACTCTCCTTAATTTAGATAGATGGGTTTTGCTATCCGATTTACTTCAAATTTGGTAGACCAGTTTATTCTGATAAGGCCCTTCCCTAATTAGATTTGGAAGTTCATTGGTTAAATATAAAAGGGAAAACGGGGTCTAATACCCCCTTAATTTAGATAAATGGGTTTTTGTGTCCGATTTTCTTCAAATTTGGTATACCGATTTGGTATACCGAGGGTCATTGGTTAAATATAAAGAGGGGAAACGGGGAGGGGCAATTCCCCCCTCCCCTTAGTTTATTTTTCGAGGGGCATTATTCTTTGAAATAAGAGCATAATATACAGTTAGTGTGAATAGCCTGTGAGCTCAATGCCACCAGTTTAACTGGGCACTTTTCTTTTTAGCTCACAGGCTATCAAAGCCTGAGAGCTAATGTGTCCGCAGTTTCTGCATGTATGTATGTACGTACATACGTAACGCGATAACTCTCGATAGAAATATCCGATTTGCTTCAATTTTTTTTCTAGATTCATTCTCATAAGGCACTTCCCTGATTAGCTTTGGGGGTTCATTGGTTAAGCATAAAGGAGGGGGGTACGAGGGCTATTCCCCCCCTCTTAGATAAATGGGTTTTTCGTGCAGAATTATCACATTTGCTTCAATTTTGGTATACCGGTTAATTCTGATAAGACGCTTCCCTGATTAAATTTGGAGGTTCATTATTTAAGTATAAAGAGAGGAACAGGGGCTAACCCTCCTTAATTTAGATATGTGGGTTTTTCTATCTGATTTGCTTCAAATTTGGTAACTAGTTTATTCTGATAACACGCTTCCCTGATGAGATTTGGAGGCTTATTGTTTAAGTATAGAGATGTGACGGGGGGGGGGGGCGATTCCCCTTAATTTATTTTTCGAAAGGCATTCTTGTAAGAGTATAAAATACAATTAGTATGAATAGACTGTGAGCTCAATGCCATCAGTTTAACTCGATACTTTTCTTTTTTATTTATTATTGTTTCAGTGAGTGCACTCTGCATAGAGGTCTGCACGGGCCGAAATTTCCAGGCCCGGGCCCGGCCCGACTCATCGAAAAAAAAATTCGGCCTGGCCCGGCCCGATAAAAAAATTAAAAGTTCGGCCCGAGCCCGGCCCGGCCCGGCCCGTAGGAAAAGTAATATTGGCCCGGACCGGCCCGCTAAAAATCTTAAAAGTTCGGCCCGAGCCCGGCCCGGCCCGGAAAAAAGTTAAAATATCGGCCCGGCCCGGAAAAAAGCTAAAATCTCGGCCCGAGAAAAAAAAAAACCCAGCCCGAGTGAATTTTTTACAAAACATTGATTTTTACGTCGATTTGGTTAAAAATTTGTCTCGTACGAGATAGTTCTGTACAAAAATATTTATCTTAACTTTTTTTTCTCATGTTTATAATCTTCATTTTTAAAGAAGTGACACAGACTGCGATATTTATTTTTTTAACGAATCTCTATTTCTTGTATGTAAATGTTTAGGATATCATTAATATTGTTAATCAGTATTCCATGCATTGCCAAAAATCTGAAAAATTCTATACAGTAAAATCTTCTAAGACGGAATTGCGTAGAAAAGAAAAAAAAATGCGTTATAGACAAGTTCCATTCTTAGCAAGTGTAAATGTATCATATATTATTTTCTTACGTATTAGTATATTAATTTTGCATGGATCAACACGTTTTTCAGTTTAAAACAGGGTTCCGTCATAGGCAGGTCCCTTTTCACACGTTTTACTATATTTTAATTTAGCTATATTTTAATAAGCGTAGAAATATACTATTCTTTAAAAAGAAAAAAAAATAATGTATAAGTGTAGAATAATGGCAATTTAAAAATGCATGCATTTTTTGCAAAAAAATTTGGGCCAGGCCTAATTTGACTGATCTTTGAATGGATCTGGCCAAGCTGATACAATGATTTTCATACGGGCTGAGTCAAAACTAGGACTGAAAAGCTTGGGCCGTGAAGACTAGGAATGAAACCAATCCCGACTCTGTACAGAAAAAATAAGTTAGGTCCGTCCCGGCCCGAGCCTTAGAAATAAAGTATGGCCCGGGCCCGGCCCGGCCCGAGCCTTCAGAAATAATGTACGGCCCGGGCCCGGCCCGGCCCGAGAAGAGTGTACCCCAAGCCCGGCCCGGCCCGAGTGCCGTGAATGAAAATCGGCCCGAGCCCGGCCCGTGCAGATCTCTAACTCTGCATGTCAGCGAATGAGTCAATAACTGTTTATGGTTTTTAGATTACTGCTGGGAAAAAAAAAAAAAAAAAAACAAAAAAAAAAAACATATAATCAAGGAATGTATTTTTATTTATTTGTTAATCAGAGAAAAGTATGTTATTTCATTCTTAATGGCTCTACGATGAAAACTTTTTTTTCTTTTTTTCTTAATAGCTAAATATTTGGTAAACATTAAAAAGAAAGATATTTATAAACTGTAAATGAGATAAGGAGATATATATTTTAAAAAGGGAAAGAAATTTTAGTTAAATATATTATTAAAAGGAGAATTTTGATTATTAATTGGGGGATAATTAGTATGTGATACTTGGTTAATTACATTCATCACGGCTATTTTAAAAGAAGATTTGCAATATTTGCATTTCCCCCACACTTATAGAAGACCCTAAAAAGACTGAAAAACCATTTAAGTTTTTAAATAAATTTAGAGCCTTCAAAATTTCGCTCATCTGCGCATTTTTAAGAATGACGTTTATAGGAAGAAAGTCCCCATCTGTTTGGTTGAAGGAAATAAGAGTTAGAGTAGAAAGTACATCTTTTCCGGATGAAAAAAAAAATCATTTCTTTCTTTTTTTTTTATCTGACCGAGATCTTTTTTTAAAGATAAATTTAAATATAATATAAATTATTATCAAAGTTACATCTTAAAAATAATAATTTTAAAAGTTAAAAACCTTATTTTTTGACTCAGAGGTCTGTAGTAGCTTACTTCTGGGCCGCTAACATTGTCTATGGCCCACATAAATGGAAGTGAGGGATAGTCGTTACGGCCCTGTTGATTCGCTACGTTTTGGAATTACAGTAAATTCTGTCTAAGGAGGACTCTGTATAAGCCGGAAATCTGTCTACCGCGGAAATTTTTTCAAGTCCCGGCGAACCCATAGAAAATTACATTAATTCATGCTGCATAAGGCGGAATCTGTCTGACGCGGAAACGGAAAGGATTTTAAGGTCCCACCGAAACCAAAATTTTGCATAAGGCGGAAAAAAGATAATTTAAAAATGAAAAGCGTTTTGTTTATTAAACTTTAAAACTGATAAGTCAAATAACTCAATGTCGAGCATGTTAGCTAAAATTCCGTAAGCTTTTAAAAAAGTTAATTCAAAAGAACAGAAAATTTAAATTTTAAGGAATTTATGCTTATGCCATTTTTTCATATGCAAAATTGCATCTAAAAGTTAATATTTCTAGTAAAATGAACATTTATGAAAATGATTACGTATTTTCGAAAGTACAATATATTATACTTTAAGATTGTACTCAAATTCAAAATTATAGCGTTCTTTCTCATTCTCGAAGTTTTTTTTTTTTTTTTTTTTTTGGTGTGTATAAACTTCCAATATGAATGTATTACAGCAGTACTAAGAAATTGAATAAAGTTTCTCATTTATCTTTAAAAAGGCAAAGGATCTTTCAGAATTTCAGTTTTCTACCGATTTTCTAGTCAGGAGAATCAATAAAAGATCTTCCAGGGATTTTTTTTTTTTTTTTTGGGGGGGGGGGGGCTTTTTTGCATAAGCCGGAATATTGTCTACCACGGAAATTTTTCTCAGTCCCAACCGATTCCGCCTTAGACAGAGTTTACTGTACTATTTTTCAGCTTATCTGTGTGAATCTGTGAACATCGAAATATCGATTCAAGTATCGATTCTAGAATTTGGGAATCGATTCTTATTGCGATCGATTCTGTTTTATACGATGTCGATTTTAATCGATTCTCAAATTTTCCAGAATCGCCCATCACTAACCTATGCTATAGCAGGGACTATCACCATTGAGTTGCAACCATTACTTTTGAAATAGCTTTGGTATTTCCTGAGATTGAGTATAAATCGCAATTTAGAACGTTTTTCGAACGCTTTTCGCGCATTTTCACCCCTTTTTAAATTTCTAATTTTTTCGAAACTGTTCTTAAAGATCATTTATATCTAATAAATATGTGCCTTGCCTAATTTTAAGTTGCTAGCCCGTACCAATCACAAAAATCGAAATTTAGAACGCTTTTTTGCTTCTGCAACGTCTAGGTGAAAGTGATACCGGCATAAAAAAGCGTCTATGTTAGAGCAGAGTCTGTCAGCATCAATTTCCTACAATTTCTTTTGAAATCAGTTTGATTCTTCCTGAGATATCACTGACAAATCGGCATTTAGAACGTTTTTAGAACGCTTTTCGCGCATTTTGCTCCTGCATCTCGACAGATCTCCTCTGGGGTATTGGAAACAGATATAAAATATAGCCTAACTTGGAGCGAGATCTGTCAGCATAATTTTTACACCATTATATTTGAAATCAGTTCAGTACTTCCTAAGATTGCATAGAAATCGCAATTTAGAACGTTTTTTACAACGCTTTTTGCGCATTTTGACTCCCTTTTAAATTTCGATTTTTTTTTAGGAAATGCCTTTAGAGATCATTGATATCTCATAATTAATTACCATTCCAAATTTCACGATTCTAGGCCCTTCCGTAAAGCAAAAACTGCAATTTAGAACGTTTTTCCCCTGCACCCCCTTTGGGGCAGTGTCACCGACATAAAACATAGCCTATGTTGGAGCAAGGGTTGTCACCGTCATTTTGACACCATTATTTTTTAAATCGGTTTGGTATTTCCTGACATTGTGTAGAAACCACCATTTAGAACGTTTTTTAGAACGCCTTTCGCGCATTTTCACCCCTTTTAAATTTCGAATCGTTTAAGAACTGTACTTAGAAATCCTTTATACCTAATAAGTAGCTAATATTTCAAGTTTTATATTTCTAGGCCCTTCAGTAACACATAAATCGCATTTTTAGAACGTTTTTTGATCCTGCACCCCTTTGGGGTAGTGACACCGACATAAAACATAGCCTATCTTGGAGCAAGCGTTGTGACCATCATTTTGACACCAATATTTTTTAAATCAGTTTGGTATTTCCTGAGATTATGTAGAAACTACCATTTAGAACGTTTTTTAGAACGCTTTTTGTGCATTTTCACCCCTTTTAAATTTCGAATTGTTTAAGAACTGTTCTTAGACCTCATTTATATCTTATAAGTAACTAATATTCCAAATTTCATATTTCTAGGCCCTTCAGTAACCCAAAAATCGCGTTTTTAGAACGTTTTTTGCTCCTGCACCCCTTTTGGGGTAGTGGCACCGACATAAAACATAGCCTATCTTGGAGCAAGCGTTGTGACCATCATTTTGACACCAATATTTTTTAAATCGGTTTGGTATTTCCTGAGATTATGTAGAAACTACCATTTAGAACGTTTTTTAGAACGCTTATCGCGCATTTTCACCCCTTTTAAATTTCGAATTGTTTAAGAACTGTTCTTAGACCTCATTTATATCTTATCTATCTATACTCCTATTATAAAGAGGAAAAAATTGTTTATTTGTCGGAGATAAGCTCAGGAACTACCGAACCGATTCCAAAAGTAATGGTATCAAAATGATGGTGTTAGTCCAACTTAGAACATAGGCTATATCTTCTGTCGGTGCCACTACCCCAAAGGGGGTGGAGGAGCAAAAAACGTTCTAAAAATGCGATTTTTGCGTTACTGAAGGGCCTAGATATATGAAATTTGGAATATTAGTTACTTGTATGATATAAATGATGTCTAAGAACAGTTTTTAAACAATTCGAAATTTGAAAGGGTTGAAAATGCACAAAAAGCGTTCTAAAAAACGTTCTAAATAGTATTTTCTACATAATATCAGGAAATACTAAACCGATTTCAAAAGTAATGGTATCAAAATGATGGTGTTAGTCCAACTTAGAACATAGGCTACATTTTATGTCGGTGCCACTACCAGAAAGGGGGTGCAGGAGCAAAAAACTTTCTAAAAAACCGATTTTTGCGTTACTGAAGTGCCTAGAAATATGAAATTTGGAATATTAGTTACTTATAAGATATAAATGATGTCTAAGATCAGTTCTTAAACAATTCGAAATTTAAAAGGGGTGAAAATGCACAAAAAGCGTTCTAAAAACGTTCTAAATGGTAGTTTCTACATAATCTCAGGAAATACCAAACCGATTTAAAAAATATTGGTGTCAAAATGATGGTGTTAGTCCAACTTAGAACATAGGCTATATTTTATGTCGGTGCCACTACCCCAAAGGGGGTGCAGGAGCAAAAAACGTTCTAAAAATGCGATTTTTGCGTTACTGAAGGGCCTAGAAATATGAAATTTGGAATATTTGTTACTTATAAGATATAAATGATGTCTAAGAACAGTTCTTAAACAATTCAAAATTTAAAGGGGGTGAAAATGCACAAAAAGCGTTCTAAAAAACATTCTAAATGGTAGTTTCTACATAATCTCAGGAAATACCAAACAGATTTAAAAAATATTGGTGTAAAAATGATAGTGACAACGTTTGCTCCAAGGTAGGCTATGTTTTATGTCGGTGCCACTACCCCAAAGGGGGTGTAGGAACAAAAAACGTTCTAAAAATGCGATTTATGTGTTACTGAAAGACCTAGAAATATGAAATTTGAAGTATCAGCTACTTATTAGATATAAAGGATTTCTAAGAACAGTTCTTAAACAATTCGAAATTTAAAAAGGGTGAAAATGCGCGAAAAGCGTTCTAAAATATGTTCTAAATGGTGATTTCTACACAATCTCAGGAAATACCAAACCGATTAAAACTAGTATGTTGTGGCCATCACAAAACTTTCTTCTATATAAATCACGTCAATTAAATCGTTTAAATAGTACCAATTCATATCACAATATATCTGAATTTGAAGTTTGGTGAAAATTCGTGCATTAGTTCTTGTATAGAGCTATAGCGGAAATTCTGAAAAATGTAGTATAGCAGCGCGACCTGTTGAGCGATTTACACCAAAACATAAACAACACTAATTGATATCAAGGTATACCTGAATCTGAAGTTTGATGAAAATTCATGCATTAGTTATTGAGATACAGCTGTGGCGGAAATTCTGAAAAATGCAGCATAGCAGCGCCACCTGTTGAGCGATTTGCACCAAAACATAAACAGCACTAATTCATATCATGGTATACCTGAATCTGAAGTTTGTTGAAAATCCAAGCATTAGTTCTTGAGATAGAGCTATTGCGGAAATTGCAAAAAATGCCCAATAGCAGCGCCACCTGTTGAGCGATTTACACCAAAATATATAAAATGTCTATTCATGTCAAGGACTAACTGAATCTGAAGTTTCATGAAAATCCGTGCATTAGTTCTTGAGATAGAGCCATTGCGGAAATCGTAAAACATCCAGCATAGCAGCGCCACCTGTTGAGCGATTTACACCAACACGTAATCAGCATCAAGACATATCAAGGACTAACGGACTCTGAAGTTTCATGAAAATCCGTGCATTAGTTCTTGAGATAGAGCCATTTCGGAAATCGTAAAAAAGGCAGCATAGCAGCGCCACCTGTTGAGCGATTTGCACCAAAATTTCTAAATTGTCTATTCATGTCAAGGACTAACTGAATCTGAAGTTTCATGAAAATCCGTGCATTAGTTCTTGAGATAGAGCCATTGCGGAAATCATAAAAAGGCAGCATAGCAGCGCCACCTGTTGAGCGATTTGCACCAAAAACTAATCAGCATCAATTTGTATCAGGGACTAACTGAATATGAATTTTTGTTAAATTCCGTGCATTAGTTCTTGAGATAGAGCGCCCACAAAATTTGTGTCACATACACACAGACAGACAGACTCACAGAGTCACAGACAGACATTTTGTAAAAACATGTTTTTTGGAATCTCTGACCCCTAAAACGTGTAAATCCGTCGAAAACCGGAATTCGAAAATTTTCATGAATCCAATACTTTCTTCTTGTAAAGATAGAAGAAAGTAAAAATAAGGGCATCAAAATGATGGTGAAAACCCTTGCTTAACATAGGATATGTTTTATGTCGGTGACACAACCCCAAATGGGGTGCAGGAGAAAAACGTTCTAAATTGCAGTTTTTGCGTGACGGAAGGACCTTGAATCGTGAAATTTAGAATGGTAGTTAGTTATAAGATATCAATGATCTCTATGGACATTTCCTAAAAGAGTCGAAATTTAAAAGGGGGGTCAAAATGCGCAAGAAGCGTTGTAGAAAACGTTCTAAATTGCGATTTCTAGCAATCTCAGGAAATCCTGAGCCGATTTCAAATATAATGGTGTAAAAATGATGGGGACAGATCTTGCTCCAAGATAGGCTATATTTTATATCTGTTTCACTACCCCAGAGGAGATGCAGGAGCAAAATGAGCGAAAAGCGTTCTAAAAACGATCTAAATGCCGATTTGTCAGCAATATCTCAGGAAGAATCAAACTGATTTCAAAAGTAATTGTAAGAAATTGATGCTGACAGCCTCTGCTCTAACATAGATGCTATTTTAAGTGATATGATTTATTATATGATCTTTAAGAACAGTTTCGAAAAAATTGGAAATTTAAAAAGGGGTGAAAATGCGCGAAAAGCGTTCTAAAAACGTTCTAAATTGCGATTTCTACTCAATCACAGGAAATTCCAAAGCTATTTCAAAAGTAATGGTTGCAAATCAATGGTGACAGTCCCTGCTATAACATAGGTTATATTTTATGTTGCTGTCACTACCATCTGAGAGTTGCAAAAGCAAAACATGTTCTAATTTGCGTTTTTTGCATAACTGAAGGGTCTAACACTTTGAAGTATGGCATGGTATTTACTTACAAGATGCAACTGCTTTCTAAGAACTGTCGAAAGAAAATTTCAAATTTAAAAAGATGAAGTGAGCGAAAAGCGTTATAAATTACAATTTTTATGTGATCTTATCAAATACCAAACCGATTAAAAAAATAATGATGGCAAATTGTTGGTGATAAAACCTGCTCAAACATAAGCTATATTTTATGTCTGTGCCACTAGCACCAGAGGGTTGCAGTAGATAAAAACTTTCTAAATTGCGAATTCTGTGATACTGAAAAGGCTAGAAACTTTAAATATGGCATGATAGTTACTTATAAAATATGAATGCCCTCGAAGGACTGTCGAAAATAAATTCGAATTAAAAAGGGGTGAAGTGAAGGGGAGGTGTGAAAAGCATTCTAAAAAAGTCCTAAATTACGATTTCTACGCAATTTCAGGGAATATAAACCAAATATAAAAGTAATAGTTGCGAATCAATGGTAACAGTCTCTGATCCTACACAGGCTATATTTTATGCAGATGATTCTACCACCTGGGGTTCACAGAAACAACAAACGCTCTAAAAAAGGCCTTTAAAAGCTTTCTAAATTACGTTTCTGTGGAATATTAGGAAATAACAAACCAATTTCAAAATTAAAGATGGCAAATTAATGGTGACAGTTCCTATTTCAACATAGCCCTTTATGTTGAGAGAGGTGGTAGGACTTGGAATTTGACATGATGGTTAATTTTAAGATGTAAGAAGATGGCTTCTAAAAAATTCAAAACTTCAAATGAATACTGAAATGAGCATATTAATTGAGTATAAAAGTTTCAAAATATTTTTTAAATTATTATTTATTTAGTTTTATTTCGTTTTATTAATTTAAGTCTCATTTCTGCCTTATGCAGTGTAACAATGATGTTTAATCAAACTGTGTTTTAAAAAGTAATTTTGTTTTATTCCTAAAAATAATAAGTACCTTTTAATAAAATAACATATTACCTTTTAATAAAATAAAAATTTAGTTAGTACCTTTTAATAAAAATTAGACATATAAATATCACTTGGCATATCTCAAATATTACGCGAGCAAAGCCGCGGGGTTTGGTAGTAAGTAACTAATCTTCCAAATTTCATATTTCTAGGCCCTTCAGTAACGCAAAAATCGCGTTTTTAGAACGTTTTTTGCTCCTGCACCCCCTTTGGGGTAGTGGCACCGACATAAAATATAGCCTATGTTCTAAGTTGGACTAACACCATCATTTTGATACCATTACTTTTGGAATCTGTTCGGTAGTTCCTGAGCTTACCTCCTACAAATAAACAATTTTTACCTCTTTATAATATGAGTATAGATTAGGTAAAAAACATTTTAATGCACACATGTAAGTTAACATTCATTTCTATTTTGTATTTTTGTCCACTCGGAATTTCTCGAGAAATTTGTGTAGTCACCCTGAAAAATAAATTTTTTTAAATAAAATCATATTTAAAAAAAAAAAAACTTTAATGTTTTGTGGTACCCTGTAATACATATAAATGCTTCCAAAATTATTTTTGGTTGAAAAAATACTGTTGCGTGAATAAATAACCTATATAAATTTTATCCATTTTGAAATAAAATTTCTGCATATAGACGGCAATGTATTCGAATTTTTTATGTGTCCCTGTAAAAGAAATACAACTGCTACGCACTTTGTTTTTAATTTCAAAATGCTATTGTGTATCTCAATAACCTATAGTAATTTTCTAGAAATTTAATTAACATTTCTGCTTTTTAGCAACAATCTTTCCGCGATTTTTTGCATAGCCCTGTAAAAAATGCATAATTTCTATGTTCGTCAAATTATAATTTAATAGACTTGTCATCGGAAAAACACATGTAGGCAAAGTTTCAGCTCAATCAGATAATTGAAAGTGGTTTAAAATTTTCTTGCAAAATGTGAACTGGTCTTTTATGTGGCCCTGTAAAAAAAGCGTAACTGCTACGTTCCATAAATTATAATAATATTGCATTGTCATCAGAATTACATATCCTGAGCAAAGTTTCGGCTCAATCAGATTATTGAAATTAGTTTAAAATTAACTTGCAAGTTTTAATCTAAATTTTTTTGAAGCCCTGTAGAAACAGTATTCTAAACAAACTTCTACATTCTTTATAATAATATTGTATTCTCTTTCAAATTACACATGTATTCATTGTTTCGGCTCAATAGGACAATTAAAAGGGACTTATCTCTGACTTGCAATATTTGAACTAAACATACATACATGCACTGGAAGTTAATATGATGCTTGTTTATTAATAAAAACTTACTGATCGGCAGCTATCTGCAGGAGTTTGTTTAATTTTTCAATACTGTAGGAATGGTACTTTGATTTTTTTAAAAATGCTTATTTCTGAATAAGGCTGAATAATTTGTTAAAAGTCAAGATGAAATTTGTAAACAACATCAAGGATCATCCAGAATTTCAGCCTTTGAAAAAAAGCGGTAAAGCGGCTTTAATATCGCTTATTTTCAAACAAAAAAGGGTTAAATCTGACCTTGACAAAGCTGTAACATTAGATCAGGAAACTCGTGCTTTCAGATAAAACCGAATAGTCACGACGTGCTTTCAAACTTACAAGGAGAGGGCTAACCTTGTTAATCACAGATTTTGATTATTTTAATATATGTTGTAAGGTAGAGACCCCTAAAGCAAGGAACCCACATGCGGAAAAATATAGACGGAAATCTGCAGCGGCAAATTTTCCGCTACGCGAAATTTCCGACTTGGAAATGATGAGAATCGCACTTGAGTTTTACGCTGGCGCTTCCGACGAAATAGTGAGAAGCGTTCTTATTGGTTGATTTCTACAGATGCCGTCGCGGAAAACGGAAAAAGTTAAAACATGTTTAACTACAATTCCGCTGCGTTTTCGCATTTGTACGCGGCAAATATGGGGTCAATTTGCCGTTCCGCTGTCCAATTCCGCCGTATTTTTCCGCATGTGGGTTCCCGGCTTTAGTGTCAGGTTCAACGGATTTTATCCAACGCTCCCCAGTTCTTGAGAAACCGGGGGGTCTAATAATAGTACACAACTTAAATACTTACATTGCAACCGCAATGATAGGTTAGTCGTAGCTCAGTTGGTACGGCGTTCGCTGGATGATCTTCGGGCCCGGGTTCGATACCCGAACGCGCTGCATTTGTTTTACTCATTTTTTATTTTATAAATATACTTGTAATTATAATTTAATAATTTCATTTTCAAATTTTAATATCATACGTTTAATTATAATGTTAACAAACTTAAATTTATCATTTTTTTTTTTTTTTTAACTATTATGTCTCATCCTTTAAAGAGCTTTAAAAAGAAATTGGATCTATTATTGAATGATAAAAATTCCAAAATCGTGACAAAATCTGTTGTGGTGCCATCTAGTTATGATAAAATAAAAGAATATTCAAATAGAATAAAAATAAAAGCAGAAAGGAGTTAAAGGTGAAAGCAAAATAATTGAAAGCGCAAGCATACGTATTACAAATTTAAAAATCTTTAATAGGCAAAAAATCGGTTGTAATTTAACTCTGATACTAATTTTTAATATAATTATACTTGTTACTTTAAAAACAAGCGTATAGTATATCGCAATAATAGTATTATCGCATTGACTTCCTTTGTTAAAGCAATGCGTAAATGATGTTTCTTTAAAATCACGAATTGACACAATTGCTCCATATCATTGCATCGATAAAGAATATATGAAATACATTTTAAAAGTGATTTTTAAAAAATTAACAGCTTTATGATGTTTTATACAACTATTTAGTTAAAAGTAAAAAAATAAATAGGTTAAAATTATAATTGATATACAATATTATAAATTTTAATTGACAATGAGATTATTAATTATACTTACAAGTATATTTATAAATCAAAAAATAAGAAAAACAAATGTAGCAGATTCAGGTATCGAACCCGGGCCCGCGGATCAGCCGGGAAACGCCATACCAACTGAGCTACGACCAACCTATCACTGCGGTTGCAAAGTAAGTATTTAAGTAGTGTACTATTATTAGACCCCCCGGTTTCTCAAGAACTAAGGAGCGTTGGATAAAATCCGTTGAACCTGACACTAAGGGGTCTCTGCACTGTTAAAAATACCGCGAAAAATTACCTCTGCTTTTAAAGGCTATCTATTTTCTGACCAATGAGAACGTGCATAAACACTTATGCAGCGTTTTCATTGGTTAGAAAATAGATAGCCTATAAAAACAGAGGTAATTTTTCAAGATATTTTTAACAGTGTACCCTACAACATATATTAAAATAATCAAAATCTGTGATTAACAAGGTTGGCCCTCTCCTTGTTAGAGGAAGCTAGTGCAACTTTTGAAACTCCCTCGAGCCAACTGCGCAAATGGCTACTTTAAGGTTGCAATTAATCGACACCTCTGATTTTTTGCGCCAAAACTAGTACAGATCTCGAAAATACAGGCATTCAGCTACCAGTATACGCGGTTTTGTCAAATTCCGAGATAATCAGAAAAATGGATTTTGTCCACCTAGATCATCAAAACGTCCCACTGGGCGGTGATAAAATTTCACCCTTATTTTGCTTTGAATTTTTACCGGTGACTCCTCTAATTCGCGTTTGGACCACTCACTGGTCAAGTGTCGACAAAGGCGTATGGGTATAGCGCCTAGAATATATAGTGTGGAAATCGGCTATCCCTTTAACACTTAAAAAAGCGCTAAAATATTGTATCCCTTAAATGTGCAACGATGCTGCTGAAATATACAGATCGCAGCAGCATCTGCTGGATATTTTCTACAACTGTAAGATTTTGCTAGTCTATACAATGTAATACGAAAATCCCGCAGATGTCGCTGCGATCGACACTTGAGATTTTAACAGTATCGTCGCACATTTAAGGGATACAAATTTTTAGCATTGTTTGGATAGCATATTTCCACACTAGATATTCTAGACGCTGTAGTATGGGGACGTTAGACGAACGCGTGGCCTCCTGCTCCGCGAATTCAGGCGGTTTTGTAATAAAGTTTGTCACACCAAGTTTTTCTGAAAGAGCACAAAATCTATATATATATTTCTCTTGCGTAGCGCTAAAATAGGGCTGAATTTGTAGTTTGCCATTTGGCAACAACGGCAGTAACACAATTAATTTGCCTTACTGCATTCCACCAATCAGAAGAGTGATTTCACCACTTAAACTCGCGTCATATTTAAAAGAAAAATTTTAATGGTTTTCATAAAATGTAAACATATTAAAACGGTTCCTTTTAATTATGCACCAATCGCGTAAGAGCAGAACACATATTATTTATTAAGAAATAATATTAAGTAATCTGTGTAAATAAAATGACAGTGAATAATCTTTCATAGTAAGCAATATGGAAAACGAAATGTTTCTGACGAAGATAATGACGTCATTCGGAAAACAAAAGATGCATTTTCATCCATGCATTAAAATGTTTTACTATAACTGTGTTAGTGATGACGTCATATTCCTGATCCTTATTCCTACACATACATAGACGGGACTCTTGCTATTTACTTAAAGATTCTTGCTATACACAAAATAAAATATTTCTGGAAATTGCATAATTTCCAATTAATTAAAATGAATATTTACTGAAACTCAGGAATTTTAAAACAATTGCTTAAATGACGCTCAAATCTTAGAAGGGATATGGTTCTAGTAGTGAAAATGATGTTATATTTGAAAGAAAGGATTCATTCTCATATGGACTCCAAAAGTATTATGGCACACAGTAGAATTGTTTCAAGCAAACAACCGATTTCTGGGAAAGTTTTCCATAGTGTGAAGGGGTTACCTCCCGAAAAAAACCAGGAAATGCACAGGAACGGTTTATTAGGAACTGCCAATGACGTCATGAGCTTTAGAGTCTATATAAAACTGAAATATTTTAGTACGATTTTGTCAATATGACGTCATATTCACTGGCCTTTACATCTAATTCAGGAAATTAAAATTCAGAGCAGGAGCTCTTTTTAAGCACAGTATGATCTTTTGACAGATGTAAGAATAGCAATGGCCATTGGTTCTTTATACGGTTACTTGATGCATTCAGAAAATCAGCTTTCTGAGCAAAAGTTTCTTTTAGACGCATAAGAAAACTTGTTTTCTGTTAACTTGCCAAGTGTCTGAGGGATATTGTATTTTTCACATCGAACGAATTTTAGATAGTGTTTGTTGATTTATATACAACCACTGAGCAGCAGTCTTGTATACTGTGGTCCCGGGTTCGATTCTTGGCTCTGGCTAAGTTTTTCACTCCAGTTGGGTTTATTGTATTTATTGTTTGCATGTCTGTATAATATTTATATATACCTTTAACTGTTGAATGCAGGCGTTATTTATGTATGCATGTGTGTTTTAATGTATATTGTAGCATGTGTGTCTCAATATTATTTATCGTAGACCGATGAAATAGTAAAATCTATTCATCGTTGTCCGGTCATCCAAGGCTGTCGTATAGATGGCTGGTGACTCGCCCAACATGGTTTATTAGTGGAGAAATTGCAGACTCGGGTATCGGCCGGAGTAGCTCAGTGGTTAGAGCAGCAATTTTGTATACTGTGGTCCCGGGTTCGATTCCTGGCTCTGGCTAATTTTTCACTCCAGTTGAGTTTATTGTATTTATTGTTTGTATAATATTTATATACACCTTTAAAAAGTAGTCAATTTGATAGTGATTTTTGTTTCAATTCACAGTTTATAATACGGATTTATTGATATTAATATATTTTTTTAGTAAACTATCCGGATTTTTGTGCAGCAAAGTATGTGAATCAGATATCGAAATACGAGAATCCCTATAAAATGGCCTATATTTTACATTAAACAATTTAGTTTTGTAAAACGTGCTCATTTAATTTACTATATAATCAAAGCTAAACAAAATTTGAAAATATATGTTTAAAATAAATTTTTTGCAATAGTAAATGCTACATTTTTAAAAATTACATCTAGTTATTTTTTAAGCATGTTCCTATATTCTGCAGCATTTTACAAATAATTTTACATTTATCATTATTTTTAATACAGAATGCGATATATAGTAGTTTTCTTTCCTTTATTATATATTTTATATTAAAAAATACAATTTAATCTTTAGACGGCTTTTTCTCAAAATGGCATTTTTTACTCTTGCGCGCATGATATCTCCAAAACTATTTAAAGTAGAGCTTTAAAAAAATTTCCATACATGAATATTTATATTATCATGAAAATGAACTAGGATTATAAAGCTGTGATCAGTATGAAAAAAATTATGCGTTTGAATGCATGTAAAAATTCATAGTTTTTCTACTTTTTCTAATTAAATGTTAATTACCCTTTATCTAATTAACCAATTGCAAATATCCTAGTTCAAATTATAGACCAGAGTGTTATCTTTAATTTAAGATACAGTTTATGCAAATACAATGAAATTAGCATGAGATATCGTGTGCGCAGTGAAATGTTATCCACTGTAAAAAAAAAATGAATAGCATTTTGAAATTGACAACTTGAATTTTTCCAATTATTATAATATATCCAAATAACTAAAATTTAAACGTAGTTCAATATCACCTAAATATACTCTAAAAATTTTGTGCTTCTAGAGTGGTTACCTTTTTTATAAAAAAAATTGCTAAACTCTTGACAAATTTCGTATGTTTTATGACCGTTAAAGGTGTACTGCCCTCTTAAGAAGAGCACACAAAAAAGAAGTGAAAAATATTCTTACGATTTTAAAAATGCGACTATTTTCAAGTCCATAAATTTAATATTAGCAAAGGGAATTTAAGATCTCAGTGACCAGCATCCTCAACTATCACAGCTAGTTCTGTAACCGATGTCTTCTGTGTATCTCTGTAAATGAACGATAAATGCTACAAACTCCATAATCAATAAAAAACAGGTTGTTTGCCTCAGTGATCGATATCAATTTCATTATGTTTGAATTGGTGTAACATCATTGAAATACTCTTGAAACAATTTCTCTTCCCCCTATATCACAATCATTTTGTGCGGTCCTGTAAATGAATTACTCATGCTAGCTATTCTATATTCTATTGCAGCGGTTCCCAAACTCACGGTGGGTGTTTTGGTGGGTCACTGAACAATCGAGGTTTGCCACAAAAATATATCTTTTATTTCATCTGTTTAAAAAAATGTAACAAATACAATATTTTACAATCGCAATAATTATGAAAGCTTTTAGCTTAAACTAAAAGTTCGTGAGCAGACGGTGCTTTCTTAAACAGTCAATCGGTATTATGTTATGACCTCGTTGTGAGATATGTCAGTAGTCACGCAATCATTATGGCAACACTGGAAAAATCCTTAATTTCCTTCAGGATGAACATAGTATTACACTGTTAAAAATATGCAGCAATTGCTGCATACTCACTTCAAAACTTTTATAGAATGTTTCTGTTCTGACCAATGAGAATGCCCCATAATATAGTCAAGTTACAGTTTCCTATAAAAGCGATGGAGTGACGATGCAGCAAATGCCCCAGATTTTTAACAGTGCAGAATATCCAGAAATATCTAAATCAGCTTTGAGGTCCTTGATGGGGTTCAACACAACATACTTGTGTGAACGTGCTTATTCCACTTTGCTGTTTTTGAAAAACGAGTACAGAAACAAACTGCGTGTAGGAAGTGACTTAAGGTTAAAATTAACCTGTTTTAACTATGATATAGATGCCCTCATCGGTAATCACCAGTGCCTGAAATCTCACTGATTGTAAAGTTGTCTTTTGATAAATTAAACGTATTTTTCATTATATTTGTTGTTTTAATTATTATTCAACTTACACACATAGGATTACCAATTCTTGTTTTTGTTGATAGTGCATCCTCCGTACGAAATTTTGTTTTTTTCATAGAATAAGATAGCTGATAGATTATAGAGGTCATACAAAATTTCAATACTGCTATTAGATACATCTTCATATTAGGTGCGTCGAGATTTTTTTTTTTTTACTTAGAGGTGGGTCACGTACCAATAACGGTTAAGAACTGCTGTTCTATATAAAGCATTCAGTAGTCCACCTCAGCGATGAATACCACTTTCATCATGTATGTACTGCCGTAACATTATTAAGTAGTGAACTCGCGGAAGAAATTCAGAAAAATAATTTATAAATGGCATGATACTTACAAGTTCTTTGCAAATAGACATCAGCAGTCGCTTTTTTGTCCAAAAGTGAACATCTGCAATGACGCCACAATGTCCATCCATAGTAGTGACTATTTTGTGGGGTCTATAAAGGCTCCACGTTCGAATTAAAAAATCTTTACTGCCTGTGGCTATCAACCCGAACTCATAATCAGCGTCAAAACATGTAACTCCCTGCGATACATTGAAAAAAATTAAAATTAAGATGGAAGCAAGAATGAAAAATCATGCATCAATTATAGATTATGAAACCCTTTCCAACACGAAATATTATTAAGAAATGTGGGATAATAAATATCCTCAACAATACAACATAACAAACTCAAGTGTTTAATTTGTAGCGATCTCATCTCACATGATCAGTATAAAGCGAGTTACTAGCTTAGAGTAACTGGCTTGGCCTTTTGCTCGACGCTAACGTTCTCACCTCCTGATCATGAGATCCCTGGTTCGTATCCCAGCTGAGCCAAACCATCGCTCTCCCCAAAGTGGTGACCCGAACAAACATGCAAACAACAACCTTCAACAGCAATCATCTCTTCTCATAACCAACCGATGACAGCACCAAATAAATCATCTCCAGCAAGCAAGGCCTGTGAAACGCTCACAGCACATAAACCTGTCATACTGCGCATCACACATGCGTACGACAGCATCACTCACGAGTGCATATCGCTCGTTAGACGTCAACAACATGTCTTTCTCACTGGAGATGGAGTGTGTAGCGACCTCCATCGCACATGATCAATATAAAGCGAGTTACTAATTTAGAGTAACTGGCTTGGCCTTTTGCTCGACGCTAACGTTCTCTCCTCCTGATCATGAGATCCCTGGTTCGTATTCCAGCAGCGCCAATTCACACTCTCCAAAAATTAATACATACACGATAGCACAGGAAAAGAAAAAGCATAACACGAGGAGCATGGAGAAATCGCAAGATGATTATGGAGCGATCTTCTCGTGAAGCGTGAAATTAAAAAAGAAAGAGAGAGAAATGCTCTGATCCATAGTTTTTATCTCAACCGTGAAGGTTGAAGATCCGTTAAATGCCAAATAAAATATATGAGCAAGAATTCTAGGTGAATTCCAGTATTCATGTTTACGAATGTATTATATTGTTGATAGGGATGAATTGCCGCGATCGGCGTACTATTTTTTCGAGTGAATAAAAAATGTTGTATAAAAATTGAAAAGCTAATAGATGCATTCATTTGTAGTTATAAGCCAAGTGAGTCTTTTAGAAGACAAAATCCTACAGAAATTTTATTTGTTCATACAAAGAAATGAAATATCTAAATAAGCAATTTAAGAAACACAGAACTCAGAAAAAAATATACAGGATGAGTACAAATGATGAACCCGATTTTAAAAAATCATATTTTCGAAACTACTGCATATATTACAATAAGTGATACATGAATTTGAAGATAAATATACCATGTTTTTCTTTTTCGGTTACAAATGTTCGATGTGTAACCCTTTTGTTACACGGCATACGTCTAATCTGTAATCCAGTTCGTTCCAACCATTTTACAGCATCACTCTGTCAATGGTTCTGAATGCTGCACAAATGCGTTCTTTAGGTTCTGACAGTGTTTTCGGCATTGGTGGTACATAAACAATGCCTTTGGCGTAACCCCACAAAAAGAAATCACATGGTGTTTTGGTCTTGGGATCTTGGTGGCCATGTGATTAAGGGTAAATCACCATCACCCGTTTGAGGACAGCGCAGATTTTGTGTTTCAGCAGGATGGAGCCCCACCTCATTGGTCTTTGCAGGTACGTAGTTACATGAACGGTGAGCTTCCACACCGGTGGATGGGGCGTACGGGTTTGGAACGAACTGAATTACAGATTGGACGTATTCCGTGTAACAAGAGGGTCACGCATCGAATACTTGTAGCTGAAAAAAGCTTGGTATATTTCTCTTTAAATTCGTGTATCTCTTATTGTAATATGTGCAGTAATTTCGAAAATATGATTTTTTAAAATCGGATCCATCATTTGTACTCACCCTGTATTTACAACAATTGCTGTCCATATCCAGTAATGTGTGCGAATTCTTTCGTGCAGCCCTGCATAGGATCCACAGAATTTATACACGCCATGTAATACACTAAAAATTAGACAAGTTTCAAAATGCATACTACAGCGGAAAAAGAACTTCCAGTAGTTACCGATCATAGTAAGGATTATAACCGAATACTTTTGCGCCTCTCTGTCGATGAACGTTAAATGCTACGCAGTCCATGACATATAGAAATCATGCTGTAGTGCACCTCATCGTTCCTTTTAAATTTCACTATGTTTGAAATATCATAACATAATTAAAATGCACCGCAAACGATTTTTCTCTTTCGATCATATTGTAGTACAATTCTTTTGTGCGTCCCTGTGAATGAACTACAAATGCTACTTATTCTATACTCCTGAGAAAGCATGTTTTAGTCCACTTCAGTGATGCAAATCAATTTCATATTTCATTATGTTTGAAGTATTAAATCTGCATTAAAATGGATCGGAAACGATTTTTTACCATAGGCCATAATGTAATGGGTTTGCATTTACTTTTGCGTGTCCTTGTAAACGAACAACAAATGCTACACTTTTCGTTTTTCATACCGAACTATTTGTAGTAAACCTCAGTAACATACATAAAATGTATAGCAATTTGAGTATGTCTACGGAAGTTAGAGCAAGACCAGGTCATCACACAATTCGTTTTGTATATATAAATATTTACTATACAAGGTGTTTAAAAAATGTTTACCCAATTGAAATTATTAAAACGGAATTTTTTATTAACACCCAGTTCATTTCGAATTGCAAAACGGAAATGCAATAATGATTGAAATGAATTGAAATGAAACATTTTATGAAATGAATGGCTGTGTTATCAAACCATTAGCTGTTCTGATTACAGGCGCATTGCTGGTAAAGTGAAGCAATGAAATCGAAAACCATCTCCTCTTCATTTGCAGAGTTTGTTGATGACAGCGGTCTTCCCTAATATTGCTTACTAGCTAACTTCCCCGGCGTTGCCCGGGTACGTAAAAAAACAGCACGAATTGCGAAAAAGCTCTGAAAATCACAATAAGATATCGCGAAAAATTTTAAATCGCTGCACAAATTTCGAAAAGAGAAAAAAAAATTATATATTGTGTTCGAAGATTGAAAGTTGATTCAACTTCTATCAACGTCTTTCACTAATGTGGAAAAATGGTAGGAAATCGCTAAGATACACTAAAAATCACATACAAAATACCAGAAAAATGCAAAAATTGTTATACGAAATCCAAATAAACTTTATTGAAATGAACGTAGAAATTACTTTAGTATTATAGGTGAAAAATGGAATATCAAAAAATTGCAGCAGATCGCGAAAAAACGTAAAAATCGAATTAAAAATCACAAAAAGTTAAAAAAATCACGAAAGTCAAAAATTATTATAATTGGATAAAAGTTTCAAATCTAATTCATTTGACCTGCGGGCTCTCTTAAAATTTATGTTTGGGAAAGCATGCTAAGCATTGTATCATGTTACTTTTATTCACAATTTAATTTACTTGGATTCCCTTAAATATAATTAATATAATCCCTTAAGTTAATATTAGTTTTTGTTGCATTAAAATATTTCAATTTGTTGATTTTCTGTAAGCAAGTAATCCATATTGGTTTACAATGGAAGTCTATGGGAATTTGGCGAAATATTAGAGATATCGCCAAGCTGGCGTAACTTTTGGCGACTCATTTTTGTCGCCAAATTTGGCGATATACCGCCAAGTTGGCGACAAACTTGGCGGAACTGTGTCCCTCTACGGTAACCTCCTTATAGGTATGGAAATGCATTAAATGCTCTTCAATAATTGCATAAAAAAATCGCTGCACGAATTCCGAATAAACTTTTTTGAAAAGAGAACAAAATTTGCTATATTGGGTTAAAAGAAAAAACCATATTCTTCTCACTTATATGGAAAAATCGCCTCGAAACTTAAAAAAGTGCTAACAGTCACATAAAAAAATCTAATCAAAAAATCGAAAAGCGGGCTTCGAGGTGCAAAACTTCATATATAGACGTACCTTTTTCCCAAATTTTGTAGCTCTACGTGCAGCGGTCTCTTCAGAACACCGTCGACACACTCACTCACACACAAACTTCTTTCCTTATTATTATAGATAGATAGATAAACATCTTAAACAATTCGATCTTTCTCAAACTTATCTCTAAATCTAGCAATTTTAAGTCGCGTAGGGGAATCTGTCTCTGCACGTTAGCGAGTTGAGTGAGCATTGCCAAATGCGAAGAGGAACCTCCAACTTGTATCGTGGCAGCGCGTCGCACTGACCAGTGAGTTACAGGACTTTTTATATCTCCTCAACTCATGATCCTATTTGCCTGAAATTTTGTATTTTGATTCAATTCAACGCAAAAAATTGCTTTGCAATCGAAAATTGGGGTATAATACAGCAAACGTTTCTCGGCTGTTTCTTCAAAGAAATTATCAAAAGTGTGTGGTAACATTTAAAAAATGAAATTTGGTACATTTCTAACACTTTGAAATACAATTCGAAAATGTTTATGAATATAGTTTGTCTGTCTGACCGTGCTCTAACTCGCACAAATAAATCGCTTGACATCTAATTTTTATATCTTAATGAGGCTCACCACAGAATTTCGGTATTGAAAATTATTTGTGTAGTATTTATAGTTCATTTACAGGGACGCACAAAAGATTTCTATTACATTATGGTCTAGGGAGATAAATCGTTTACGATACATTTTATTTAAAATGCTTATTTAGGTATCTCATTTCACTGTATGAAAATAATGAAATTTTTTAATAATGTTCTGTTAGTGTTGGAAAGCGTTTTGTAATTTGTGCATGATGCATTTTTTTTTCTTGTTTTAATATGTCGTAGACGATTCTACAATTGGTTTTTAGCATGCCATGTGTTCTATATATAATTCAGAGCAAACTTTTTGGTTCTCTAAAGAACAACTTCTTTAATCTTATGATAATAGTTTTTAATGGTTAGTAGATATATATATAGATAACTGTTGCAGAAAATAGCAGTAAATTATCGAAGGAGAATGAATTATGAAATAGAAAAGGACTCCGCCTTATCGATTATGTCATTAACTGAATATTTCTTTTCAAAATAAGAATTTCATCCGATATTTTCGTAAAAAATCTAATACAGTCGCAAAACCTGAAGATTTTCGTTTACGTTCTTTATGAAAGTAACAAACAAGAACAAAAAATCATGCGTACAGCATAGATTGTGAACCACTTTCCAACACATTCAGAATACAACGCATTAAGAAAACTTCACGCTTAACTAAGACGTCTTTGGAAAACGCAAAACGCAATTGTAAACCCGATTTCTGCTATTACCATGGATAGTCGTTAAACTATACGGTTTTGTTTTGCAGCCCTGTATACGATCTATACAGATATGTATGCATACTACACACTATGCTAAAAGTTAGTTCAGTTAAACGCATAGCACAGCTGAAATATGCCACTCAGCAATTTCCGCCAATAAACGGATGTTGTTAATAACTTTTCTGCCAGCCTGTATATAATCTACAGAATTTACACATACCAAGTAATATTTAAAAAATAGTTAAATTTAAAAACACATACCGCAACTGAATACGCACTACCAGCAATTATTGTTCGTCGGTTTCAATAGCTCAATTATTGCTCATTTCTTTCTATAGCCAAATTCTTCTGTGTGTCCCTCTAAATAAACGATAAAACTAAAGTTTCCCGTTCCAGATCCGAATGGATCCATGCGGTCCTTAGAAGGAGGTCGCATAGCGACCCCCCGTCCTCCACGGCACCAAGTGACGCCCAGTTGCTACGACCGCAAACCCGGCATTCTGAACTGCTGCGCATAGGACACACAAGGCCAAACCATAGCCTAGAAATTCAAAACGTCTGTTCTGTGGCCTGATTCTGTTCGCCCCACGGACTGTTGTGGCGAGTTCGAGAGCCAAGAAAACGCCTGAACCCGGGGAGACGCCGCACAATTGCGACAGAGCCTAAAACTAACCACCAAGTGGCCAGTCAAAGCTAAAACCAGCGCAACGAAGCCTCCCACTGACAACGACACCGTCAAGCCGACAACCCATCACCACAATGGACTCGCTCAGACCTGACTACGAACGAACCGGCCGTGCATCTAGAAGGGATCTTGCTACTTGCCGCATGCCTCGAGGAGATACGACAGCCCCCTCGGGCACCCAGGATGGTCAGTCCTGAGTACCCTGCTTAGAGGACCCAACAAGACCGCCGTACTCAGTCTACCACCATCGACATCCGCACGACTGTCTAAGACCTGCGCCGAAGTCATCGCCTTCCGAGGGCATTACGCCTTAAAGGGGTCACTTAGCCCCCTTAGGTGTGGACCGAGATCCACACCCTGCCCAAAAGCCCGTAGAATAGAACAGGGCGGTTCGCTTCTCATTGCCTTAAATGACGGGACCTAGAGCCCCGGCACGATCCACAACCGGGCGCGCTGTGTATGTATCAAGACTCTTTCCCAACAAACAAGCTAGTAGTTAGAGCTCAAACCCCACAGTTCAAGCTCAATCAAGTTTCAAGACATTACGCCCCGAGAGGGTCACCTTTTGCCCCCTCAGATGACGAACTAAATCGACACCCTGCCTAGGGGCCAACAAAAGCGGAACGGGTGCAAGATCGCTTCAATCAAATCCACCCAGCCACGACCCTAGGCTCGTCACTCCAGTAGATCCAAACTCTGGCATGCGCCACCATCCCAGAGAACAACAAGATGGAGAAAAACTAGAAAACGGCTCATCCGACCGGCGGCGGATGCAGAAAGTCCCTCCTACGCATAGACACGCTGGACTAGCTTTGCCCTTGAGGCGAAGGACTCAATGCCTCTGCTCCCAAGCACCGCAAGACAAATACACAAACATCAAAGACATAAAGTTGAGGAGATACCCGAGAGGGGGATTGGTGATCCGGTCGACACTCACCTTCTACAGGTTAGCTAGGCTTCGTGGTTATGCTACCATCACCAGCCGCAGTCGACACCGGTCTTCCGTGCCTCACAGTGTAAGAGCCGACAGCACAAAAACCTATGTTATCAAGCACAACAAAAAAAGGCTCTATTTTATGAAAGAGTAGGAGTAAGGGAATCTAATGACCCATGTCTACCGGAAGTGAAGTTGTGCATAAGCCAAACATGAATACCACTAGTGGTTGACTCGTAGGTTTATCATTGTGTTTGTCCTACAAACAAAGATATGAAAACATGGAGGACTGGGAGCAGGAAAACACAATGATAAACTTACCAGTCAACCACTGGTGTTACTAATTTTTGGCTTATGCACCACTTCATTTCCGGCAGACATGGATCATTAGATTCCCTTACTTCTACTCTTCCATAAAATAAAAGTTTTTTTCTTGTGCTTGATAACATAGGCTTTTGTGCTGCCGGCTCTTGGACTATCACCCATCTCACCGGACACACCCCTAGATAGAGCGTCCTCCACTAGAGCGTGCCACCCAACACTCACCTTCCACAATTCGGCGGGCCCACGAATTATGCTCCCACACAGTCTGTGATCGATGTCGGCCAGACTTGCCTCCCATTGACTCAGGAAGGGGCCCTACCTGAACAAACAACTACACACACTTCACATTTTTTAAGGGTTTTACTACATTTTTAACTTTTTTCTGCTATTTAAATTTTTTTCTCCACACACAAATTTTTAACACACATTTTATTAAATAAACGATAAGTTCTATGCACACCCTATTCTATAATAAGAACCTTGTAGTACACCTCAGGGGTGTATATACCGGGTATCCCAAAAATGGCTGATGGATTTTAAAATTCAATAACTTGCAAACGGTGACAGATATTTAAAAAATTCTTGCAAGATGGTTTTGTATGATGTCAGGAGTTTTTTTACTGTGATTCTTGATTTTAGTTCGAATTTCAGACAATAGATGACGCTGAGAGCATTAAGTGCTCAGTCCAGACCCAATTTTTGGTACTTCGGGATCCATTCAATGCATTTTAATCTCCTTTTTTCGCATGGAAGAAGAAAAGGACCGAAAAATCGATCATGGATTTACCAGTTATTGCTTGCAGCGCCATCTATCGATGCTATTTGTAACTAAAACTGATAATAGCAACATAAAAACTCCTGACATCTTACATAACACTCCTGCAAGAATTTTTTTAATATCTGTCACTGTTTGAAAGTTATGGAATTTTAAAATCCATCAGTCATTTTTGGGACACCCGATAATTCCAATATATTTAAAATACTGTAATATTATTAAAATACACTGCAAATGATTTTTTCCCGTAGATAATGTAACGGAAGTCATTTGCGTGGCCCTGTTAATGAACCGAAAATGTTATGCACTTCATTTTCAATACCGAACATGCCATAATATACCCCGATAACATATATATATTTCATGGCAATCGGACCCTATTTACTCGAGTTAGAGCGCGGACAGACGGACGGACAGACAAAAACAGACGGACAGGCAAAAAGAATTCATAAACTCTTTTCAACTATGTTGGAAAGTGTTAAAAACCTAATAATATTTTCTAACCCCTCTCTATTCCCCTTTTTTTATTAACTTAACTGCGGCACACGGTTAAAAATACGGCACACCGTAAGCAAACTGTCCAATCAGTCGACTGTTTTTTTTAGAAATCCGTTAACCGTAATTTAACTTTATTCTGACTGTTTTTTATAGAAATCCGTTAACCGTAATTTAACTTTTACTGACCATAATATGGTAAATAATAAGGTCAGATGCGCTTAACAATACGGCCAAGTAACTGTTATTTTAAAAACGGTCGAATGACTGGTATTAACAACTTGTAGCAAATTGTCTAGTCATTCGACTGTTTTTCTAGAAAACTGTTACATTACCGTAATTTAACTATATTCTGCCCATATTATTGCCCATAATATGATCAGAAAAGAGTTAAATTACGTTTATATTACCGTTTTCTATAAAAACGGTCGAATGACTAGGCGGTTTACTGCAAAGTTTTAGCAGAGCACTCTAAAGAGTGATATGTATTGATCTTTCTATGTAGGTATGCAAATATGTATGTGTGATGATGTGTATGTATGAGTCCCATAGTTTTGTCCTAGTGTCTTGACGTATTAATGGATCTAGTCCAGACAAATGAAGTGTTGTTTGAATCGGTTTAAATATCTATTAGTATATTTGATAGTCTACCATCAGTATCTCATTTGATATGACTTTCATATTTATAAGTCGTTCCATTACGTCGTTTCTCTGAAAGTATATTAAATTTGAAGCTAAGATTTCGATTATACGTCTTTTCGTTTATGTATCGTTTTCTAAAGGTTCTTCGAGAGACGTATTGAGAGACGCTTTAAAGTATAAACATGTGTGTTTGTGTTAGTGTTGCCATGTATCCCTATTTTCAGATGCTCCACGATTCGTCCCACGAAATGCCTACGCGCGGAACGCCAAATGTCCCGATTTTTCATGAAGCCTAAATTCTTCTAAATTTCTTTTACTACCATACCATGCTATTCGTTAATCTGTATCGAGTGAAACTGAATACAATACAATCTGTGAAAACCGAGCCTGTCTATAACGGAACATTTTTATGAGTTCGTCAAAAAGAATAAATCTACCTGCCAAGTCGGAGTATTTTTCCGGTCCGTAGCTTTACGGAATTTTCTTTAGGTTGCTCGCTTTTACAGATTTTTCTGTATAAGATTATGTTTATTTAATACACTAAACGTTGTAACACGGAATCTCAAATGGCCAGTGAAAAATTGCTTTTTAGACAGGTTTTGTCTTAGCAGGTATATTTGGATAATATTCATTTCTAGATATCATGAATATATTCCGCTTAAGATAGCATTTCGTTATAGACAGGTACCGTTTTCATAAAATTTACTGTATTTTATGTCCCGATTTAGAAGCTGTGTTAGACTTTTTTTTGTCTCTCTGCTCCTCCTTTTGTGACAATGGACTTGGCAACACTGGCATCTGTGTAACTTTTCATATGTATTAATGTATGCTCTTACACATGTTATTAATTTTTTGTCCCGCTTGATACATGCGTTTGCTTCTATAAAACACTGAAAATATATCTTTTTTATTTTGTTAATTATCTTTTTTATGATAGAGAACTGAATAGGGAGGCTTTTCATATGTATTAATATATGGTCTTACACATGTCATAAAATTTTTGTCGCACTTGATACATGCGTTTGCTTCCATAAAATACTGAAAAGATATCCTTTTTATTTTGTTAATTACCTTTTTATGATAGAGAACTGAATAGGAAGACTTTTCCTTCATGTAATGTGAAATCAGAGATTTTCTTGAATCGCGTTTCGCATTTGAAAGTAGGAGGTCGCATTCTGTAATGAAGAGAATCTTGTCGACGAAATCTCCATGGACGTTTTTCAACTTCCTACAAATAACGTAATCCCTGTGGTTCACTAAATCCTAAAGATAAAGATACATAAAAATTAAATTATTCAAGACAATAATAATACATAAATACGGCGAAGTAGCGGGTTTAGATTCTGTACGTGTACAGCATACCTAGGCAGCTTACACCCATACTCGTAGTTTATGAACTCTAAAATTACCGATATACAGTCTAGTAAATTGTATGCATAGCTGCTACGAGTGTTTGACACGTACTAATTTCAAAAAAATAATCTTCGCCTTATTCAATCACAGACGAATATTTATTATTTAAAATAGTGGTGACAAACATTCGTAGAATTTTGTCAATCTTATATAAGGTTAGTTGGGGCAACTGGGCCATGATTTTACAATGTGACTCTGGAGCTTCCGATAATTCAGCTTCAAAAAGCTAATGTTCATTTGAATTAAGGTCTGAACTTCTGTAAATGTGTTCAGTTAGGCTCCCTCTATCAGACAGAAATGCTCAAAATTACATTTTAATATTTAAAAATATAAAAATATGCATATTTCATCTTTCTTTCCTCATGGGTCCAGTTGCCCCATAAAAATGGGGTAAGTGAACCCGGAGGGTCTATGTTCCACACGCGTTCACTTTTTTTCATATGGGATATCAGGTTTTGTTTCAAAAAATATAAACAACTTTAGAAAATTTAAACCAGGCAGATCATGTAAATTATATGTCAATAAATAGCGTTGTAAGGGAAACCTTTGCTATCAATGTGTCTAGAAAAAGCACTAAAAGTGAAAAAATTAAATTTATTTATACCAAAAACATAAAAATTAAGTAAGTACTTATGTACTTCAGTATAGGTAATAAGTATAAAAATCACATATGCATTTTAAGGGGAAAAAATAGCAAGGTAAATCTATGAACAAACGTCTACGTAAGTACTTAAGTACTTTATCTGTATCTATCGTACAATTTCAAGGTTTGGCTAACTCGCTTTCAGGGCCAAGGTACATGTATTCGTAAAATGTTGAAATAATTTAACGTCACCAGTATTTACAAGAGAATCTATTTGTAAAGAAGTAAAAGTACATTTTCGCGTACTTAGTAACGGTGAAAATTTCATTCTAAAATTCCGGTGCCAATGTGGCAATTAGGGATTAAAATTATGTGATGCCATGACGGCATCACCGCCTCTCAAGGGGTCAAGAAATTTGGTTTGATACCACCCAATATGCTTTTTTTTTCTTTTTTTTTTTTTTTTACGTAATTTTAAAAAGGTATTCTATAATTTTCTTTATTATGAGCAAAAAACAAAGGAAAAATTTATTTCCCGTAGTAAGAGAAACTCAAAAAAATTATTTATAACTATTGAGGTAACTGGATCCAGCATGGTCCAGTTATCCCAGATACATGTCCCAGTTACCCCATTCTTGAAAATTTTATGGGGTAACTGGGACATCGGGCTTGCATTTGAAACATAAAGTAAATATGTATAGATACCTAATAATATTAATGTAGTTGTATGCCTAATCTTAAAAAAAAAAGATTGTTTAACAAAAGTGTTTACAGTATTTTAATAGAAAGCCGAGGAAGTTCAACCATATTGAGGTTGTTTTTAAAAAAAGAAACGTAAATTTTTGACAACCTATCACAGCAAAATGAGAGTTATGATTAAGTTAACACACGCTGTTTTAGGAAGTAGAGATTAAGATGCATTGTTTACAAAAGCTAAAACTTAAAAAACATCATCAGTTTTTTATAAAATAGCCTATGGCCCAGTTACCCCATCTAACCTTATGCATCAAATTACCTGTCAAACTAATCCTAATGAGATTTTTTTTTATATGAAGAAGTTACTTAACATTCCTTCTGTACTTAAATTTTTATTGTTTTCTGCCGGAAGTTTAATGTTGAAAATGCACATCAGTACAATTTCATACTAATTTGTTTTTGTATTAATAAAAGAAAGAGTTTGTTCAGTGTTTGCTGTAAGGCTGTGATAGATGAGGCCAGCGCAACGACATTGACTACGGGGTTACTCCGAGGTGTACCTGACAACCCCTCGAAGAGACTTTTTGAAAATAGAATTAAGATATTTTTTTATTACGTTTCAGGGGATTTTTTACAGGATTTTTGCACTGGGCACTTTCTTTCACCATTCGTATCTTTGTTTCTAAATGTCGGATAACTTCATTCCTTACAGAGCAGAATAGAACAAATAATGCGCTTTCAGACAAAGTTTAAATCAGAGATGTAACGTAATTAACGAGTTTAAGGATTAATTTAAAAAACTACTGATTAAAAAATTTAAACACGTAATTATCTCGAAACCATGTTTTTTAAAGTGAGCGACCATTTTTTTCGAAAATTATTCAGCATATATATATATGCCGACAGGCATATATTTTACTATACAGGTTTTTAGTTTGCAAAAACTTTGTAGAAGTCTTGCTTTGAAAACCTGCAACGTTGCAGCAAGCTCAGCATGACAAGACTGAAAGTTCATAACAAGAATGCAGCAAGATAACACAAACGCCGAAATCACCACACTTTGAACTTGCAACTAACTTGTCATGCAAGTTAAATTCATTCTGCATAAAATGTATTGCAAATTAATGGCAAACAAGTAATTAAAAAATACTGCAAACTTACTGCAAAGTAGTAATCTGTCCACGCTACATTAAATGTTTACAACTTTTAACCCCTTCGAAGGGGTCCATAGACCTCATCAGTTCTATTGATGCATACGCACCGTTAAGGTGCATGCATCGTTTTTACCACCATAAACAAGTTAGGGTAATAATTGTACTTTTCAATGCGAGCCTTTTTTTGGTATTTCATAAGTTTAAAAAAAGCGGTGCCAGCCGAATAAAATTTCTGCAATTTCTGCGTATCTACTGATTGTCTATTCTCTCAACAGAGGGATATTTTGCTTTTATCACTTTCGTGAATTAAAGACAGTCTTGCCATCAGTTTCACAACGAACTACTAATGCAAACGCGTGATGGTATATACCTTGCTTGAGATTTGCTGCGAATTTCTCGATTCAAATTTGTCACGGTAAAATAATATCAGAAAAAATCAAACTTGCTGCTAATGTTCATGCTCTCTGGGCTATTACTACTCCTGCCATCTTACTGTTAACTGGCATCTCAAGAGACCAGATCCCCCACCTAAAAATTGGTTTTCTAATGTTCTTTCTCGGCCCCCATTATTGGGAAAGGTTAACAACATTTTCAAATTGATTAAAGACTTGGATATACTGTAATATTTGCTGCTCTCTCTGCTGTTTATCTCTTTTTAAACAATTAATTAATTTGTAAAAATGTAAATACTAAGTCCTAACCTTTTTGAGACCACCTTTTTGACCACTGGACATTTTATAAATAATTACAAGCACCAGAGGGAAAAGATTTTTTTTTTCTTTTTCTGTAGCTCATCAGTCAAAAATTATTTTTAGCATTCCATAAATTTATTTCTATAAGTATTATTTATATTCCATAATACTTACATTGTATATTTTTGATTTACTATTTGCATTTAAAGTATTAAATGTTAAAAGTTAGTACTCAAAAATCGTGTTTTTATATTTACTTCCAAAATTGTTTTATAATACTTGTGTTCAAAAATTATGTTAATAATGTAATGTTCGCATTCAAAAGTCGTGTTCATAATGTTCGCATTTAAAAAGAGTGTCTATTTACTAGTATTCAAAAATTGTGTCTAAACTTGTACAGATTGAAATCAAATATTTAATTAACGTATTGCACTATCATTTAGTATATTGATGGCCCAAAAATTGTGTAGATTAAACCTTTTGGCATTCAAAATTACTTATAAGAAAAGTAAAATATCCACCTGTTCTTAATTAATCTTCTGGCAAATTGTTCGTGTGCAGAAATTATAAATTCTTTTGACACAGAGAATATTTATTGTATGCAACTGAATTTAACTTGTTATCGTTGAACTCAGAATATAATTGTAATTTTTTTTTAATTCGACTTGTACCCTAAAATTGTTTGCAACTTTCCAGAACCCCTGATTATGCTGCCCCTTGTCAGACTATGGCAACCTGGCTTCGGCCACAGTTTGTAAAGTAATTTTAACGTGAATAAATTTTTATGTTTTGTAATAGATAGGTGCCTTCCCCCTTCTGGCTGGGCTGGGTTTTTGCTTGCGAGCCCTTGCGTGTCGGGGAGACCCCCAGGTGGAGCGTAAATAAGTCTCAGCTGAATCTCTGATCAGGCGATCTTGCTCCACTCAGGCCGTCAAACCGAAACTATATTTTTCATTTTTTTTTTTTTTTCAAAGTCGCAAAAGGTTAAAAAAGGGGAGGGGGGGGGATGACTGTTTTTTTGTTTAAATTAGCACCATTTTTTCAAAAATCAACTTCCAAAATGTAATGTTGGCATAAGCTCCAGCAAATTGAATGCCTTTTTCATATATTGACGACCCAAATTGTTTCAGACATCTGTGACCGGAGAAAAGCGGGCGCCTGTTTGAAAGTTCGCGGCGCACACCAGCAGGTGCTCCCCGTCACAGAAAACGTATTATTACTATTTATTTGGTTTTTTTTTTTTTTTTCACACAAAAATTTAAATCTACCCTATATATAAAAAATCCTAATGAAGCGAATTTATGACACGATTTTGTGAAACGATTGAAATGAAACGAATTTATGAAACGACTGATTAAAAAACTGCAGGGCGATTTCTCCTAAAATATGGAATATTATGCGATAAAATTATCACCAAAAATCCGTATTGATCCGCAGATCTCAGAACTGGTATTAGAATTTTTAAATTCGAATTAGTTTTCGAAATATTAATTTTTTTTCCAATTTTAAATACTTTTCTCTAATGATGGCAATTCATATTTTATTCATAACAGATATTTTTTTCATATTTTAGAAAAAAACATTTCAAACTGATTTGGCGACCAGTTTGTCCTCCCTTAAATGTATGCTAAGAAATGTATCATGTTAGAAGCACGGTGCGCGTATATGACATCTGTGCAAAATATTAAATAATGGCAAATATTAAATCAAATCATGACATTTAATTTCATCTCCAAAACAATGTTTTAATGGTACTACTCAGTTATCCCGTTGACCAATTTCGCCAAATTATATAAATCGCCAAACCACTCCCCAAATTATACAAATTGACATAATTTTTATTTTAAATAACGAAAGAACAAATAAATTAGTATAACATTCATAAAAATACAAATAAAGCGGCGAAATAAAAAATCACTTGATGGCGTAAACACGTGTAACTTCTTTAAAGTCAAGTGAATGTGACATTTACTATCAACCATTATTGGCATTTAATCTTATAGTTTGGCGATAGATTTTTGGACTATGGGATAACCAAGTTTTAATTTACCACTCGAAAAATAAAAAAACGCTAACTGGCGAGTTAAAAAAAAAAGCTATTAGCGAGATTTGCACCCGGCTAACATAAAAATACCAAGAATTCTTTGCGATCATGGCAACTTTTATGTAGTTTTATTCAAAAAAATAATTTTGATTCCTTAATCAAAATGGAAACCTTTCATATGAAAAGCGAAGGGATCAGCCCGTAATTGTTTATGGAAGTTACACGACTTGAACTATTATAATATAAGTGAAATGATGGCGATAGAATAATATTTGGCGACTTATCACCTGTGCCTGGCTAACATTAAAGGACCAAAATGTCCGCCCTGAATATAAAAAGCGAAAGGATCGGCCCGTAATTGTTTATGGCAGTTACATGACTTGGACTATTATAATATAGGTGAAGTGATTGCGATAGAATAATATTTGGCAACTAATCACCAGTGGGTGTCTAACATTAATTTACCAAAATGGTCGCCTGGAATATAAAAAGCGAAGGGATCCGCCCGGAACTGTTCATGATAGTGAGATGACTTAGGCTGTTATTATAGAGATTGTTTTCAATTCTAAAAACAGCACAAAGAATAATATTTCCTTACGATTAAAACATTATTTACACGTGACTATTAAAAACAAAAAAAACCCTGTAAATTTCTGTTAAATGAGTACGTGTTAAAAGTAGGAAAATATTGAAAATTATGTCTTGAAAATTGGATTTACACGTGAATATGAAATGAGAAAGGAAACTTTAAAATAATAAATACATTAATATGCGTTTAACCCTTTCAGGGGGGAGGTAGTTCTATTCGTAAAATGTTGAAATCAGTGAATGGCACCAGAATTTACAAACAAATTTATTTCGAAATACGAAATTGCTTTTGTTCACTTACTTGATCAGGGACTTGATCACCCAACCGGAGCGCCCACCAAATTTGGCATAGGCCATATGTTTGTTCACTTACTTGATAAAAGGACAATTTTCATTCCAATATTCTGGTGTCAATGTTACATTTAAGAATTAAAATTAAGGGGTCCAAAAATGAACCACCGCCCTTGAAAAGGTTAAAGCAGTAAATTGTGGTAATTGTAGTAAATTGTATTATGTCAATCGTTTTATAACGCTGTTAAAAAATACCGAGAGGCAGAGACTCTGTTTACTTAATTCATTTTATTTTAGCTTCTTTTCAAATGTTTAACTGATCTTGTTTAATCAAAACGAAAACAACCATTGGATGTCTTAAAAGCAACTGATTCGGCCTTAAATTTTCGCAATCAAAGGGAATTGAATAGAAACCCGTTTATAGGGCGATCGCTACAGGTTTATTCATTATAATTCAATCTTCTCTAATCTTTTTAAAACGGATCAGATTAGCGTGCTTTTAGATTCTGCGGTGTCTGAACGGGGATTGGCGAGCATATCCTGTAGGGGGCAGAGCCCCCTAGTATATAAATAAAATTTAAATAAATATAATGCAGAAGTCCGAAAGTAATATATCTTTTCTCTGCAATTGAAAAAAAAAAATGTAAAAACTGCGTGGATTTGAGGGCAAATAAGTAGAACGTCTCCTTAGCAGTTTCACTGCACGGCTTACCCGTGAAAGTTAAAACAATTACCTTTGTGATGTGGGACACTTTATTCTTAGTCTAGGACGCAAATAAAAGTGAAAAGTGCTTCTCGTTTAAACAACCAAAGTTATATGGTTCATTTATAGGGTGAAATTTGCAATATACTAATTTTATATACCGGGTGTCCCATAAATTTGTGAACTTTTCAAAAATTTATAAAAAGTGCAGGAATTGGTTTATTAGAAAGCGGTTTGCGACAATTTTTTCTCATGCGGGAGGATTTATTTTGGTGAAGAAAAGAAGTTTATTGTAAAATTTTGTCACAAGAGGGCGCTTCACGAAATTCAAATTAGATTTCTATAAAATGATGAATGCACGTTTGACTGCTTATCTGAAGATTACCTGTGACTGGTACAGACGTACGTCTTTTAAAGTGTTGTTGACATTGGTGGATAAGTGCTTCTGGTGAAACTGTTTTATAGTAGACAATAATCGCCGATTAAAGCTTTACGACTGTTTCGGACACAGCATGCAAATAAAAGTAATTTTTCACGAAATTTTGTGATTCGAATGTTGAAACGCCCTCTATTGAGAAAAAATTTCATTAATTTTTTTTCTCTTTACCAAAAAAAAAAAAATCCCCCCGCATGAGAATAATTTTCTCGCAAACCGCATTCAAATAAACCAATTCCTTCCCTTTTTATGAATTTTTGAAATGTTCAAAAAATTATGGGACACCCGGTATGTCAAATTCATCAGTAGAAGCGTTCCATCTTTTCTATCTTTCGGGTTCATGAGTACTTTCTTTCATTCTCCGTGCAAAGAACAAGTTTACTGCTAGTATTTAAATGCGAAAGCTTAATTGGATTTATAGATAAATGGGGTCTGTCAGGCCTTGTTATATTTTACCTTTTCACCGCTCTCCTGCCACACTGCAAAAAAAAGACGTTTCTTAATCTACAAAAATATACCACTGAACGAAAATATACAATAACTTCTTTGGAGTTATCCATGATTCCGAAAAACGTTCGTCATCTTTAGAAACCCAATAAACCAATATGATCAACATATTTAAAGGAGAATTTATAAAAATAAACTTTCTTTTGCTTTCTGATTTTCGGAAATGTTTCTGAGCCCTTTTCTATAGTGTAGTAATCATATTAGTTGAACAGGAAATATGCATTTTTAGCTATGATATCCATTCTCAATTAAATATTTTCAGTTATGTAATTGAATTTATACAGGGTGCGTCAGGTATTTGAGAGCAAATCAACGACTGCTTTCAAACAGGAATTTACACTAGAGATAGACATTTTTTTTAATGTTCTGTACAGGCGACCACATACGCGCTGGATGATATCCACTGCCAGCTGCAATAACCGCCTGTACAGGCTGTCAAAATGGCTGTAGGTAATGATCAGATATGAGGGTTGGGTACATTTGCCACTGCATGCGCAACGGCCGTCATAAGAGCCGCAACATTTTTGTGTGGATGACTATTGTAGTCCCTCTCAACTACGCCACATACGTAATAGGCCATTCGGTTAACATCTGGAGAGCTAGGGGGTGGCGACAATTTCAGGATGACATCGTCATGAATGCTTTGGCCATCCATTTTTGGTTTGTATGGGCTGTATGGGATAGTGCAGAGTCTTGTTAAAACACGCACAGCCTTCCACGCGTTATAGAAATATTTTAGTGCTTTAACACCTCGGTATAAGCAACGGCGTGGACTCAGTCACCTTGAAGAAAGAAATGTGGAGGCATCCAATCATCTCGCTTCTCAGGACCCCCCATAATCATCAATGAGGCTGGAAATTTTCTGCAAATGTCTGTCAGAACATCTTCGGGGATTTTACACCATCGCCGATCTCTTTGCGGTTCACTTTAATGACCTGGGCAAAGTTTTTCTCATTGGAAAGAAACAAGAACATTCCTGGTTGCTCTTGATGTTTCAGCTTGTTAAAAAGGCGCTTGTCTCTAGTCAGGCGGTTATCTCTGGCTCTCTCGGACAAGAACTGTACTCTCCTCATCACGCATGACCTCTAATGAAGGTTTTCATGAATCACACATCAGAGTTTGGACTCACCAATCTGCACCTCCCTAGCGAGTACCCTCATCGACTTGACTGAGGAATTCCGATGTCTTGATGATTTCATATTGCTGACGATGTCATTTCCTGCATGAAACGTTTACCACATGAGACCTGGCAGCCTTAAGTTCTCTTCTTACATTAAAGGCGAATGATCCGGCGAGTTTCAAGAATGTAGCAGTCTCTAAATCGAACTGTTTTTCAGCAAATGAGCCAATGACAGCATGCCTCTTTATTCCTTCAGTTAGTCTAGTCTGTTTACATGTAACAGAAAAAGATTTGTAAGTATGATATACAGAGTGATATTTTACCTATAACGTGTGTTCTCAAATACCTGACGCACCCTGTACATATTTATCACGCTTGTCTGTGAAACAACTGATGACTGTCGAATATGAAAATGTTTACTTGAGAATGGATAGCTTTCGAAAAACCTTAATTCCGTGTCAAGAAAACGAATAAGCACATTCTAAATAGAATCGGAAGACGTTTCCGGAAATTAGTTGCAGCAAAAGAAACTTTGTTTTTATAAAGACTTTTTTAAATCTCAGATATAGATTGATTTCTGAAATTTCTAACGCCGAGTTTACATTATGTCTCTCCAGGTCTGCGAGGCACAGGTTTTCAAACCAATCAGCATGCTTCATTGGTTGTTTATTCATCGCTGATTAGTTGAGTCTTACGATTTAATGCCTTGAACGCCAACGCCTAGGACGATAATGTCATAATGTAAGTAGACTTTTAAGATAATGAATGCTTTTCGGAATCTTAGGTAACTCGGAAGAGGAGATTGTCTATTTTCGTTGGTGTTTAAATAACATTTTCCTAGATTAAGAAACATTTGTTTTGTTTTATTACAGTGCACGGGTTAAGACTAGATTGAGCTGTAGACAGGTTTTGTTTTGATAGGTTTTACTGTATTTGTTTATGCTTTTAGCCAAAATTTACTTTCTTACCTCGAAATGAATGGTTTGGATGCCTGTCGTGTAACTGCGATCGAACAACATGGTTCGAGGAAACAGAAATGTAAAGATATAAATATTGCCCACATGGTCTCCGATGAAGAGCTCGCACGTCTGGCAGTTTCTCTGAAAATAAAACTTATATAGAAATCATTTATGATATTTTCCATACAATCTATATTATAAAGCAACAAGAAAGAAAAATAATATGTCAAGCATAGACTACGAAACACTTTACAACAGATTCAGAACGCTAACAAAACTTCAGCGTTTAATGAGCAGAAAGATGATGTCTAAGTAAACAATTTTTAAAGCGCATAACTCATATGGAAAGCCAGTTTCATCAATTACTATCTATAATCGAAAAATTTCTAACTTTTGTTCAGTCCTGATAGAATGTATAGATTTGTATATGGGGCATTCTCGCAATCTTTTTACTTTTGAGAAAAAAATCTGGCGAAATTAAACTTGCTAATAACATTTTAATCTGATAGACGAATGCCTTAATGATTTAAAATAAAGAAAAAACGGTCAGCAGTGAAAAAATTTTCATTTAACTGAGGTTTATGTTAAACTTATGTTATGGAAAATTAAACTTTGCGAGTTTAATTTTCCAATAAAACTTTTTATTTTTTTCGACATTTTTAATTATAATAAATTTGCTTAGTACCCACAGGACATTCAAATAAGAAATAATAACAATGTAGTATTTTTAGTAAAAAATTTTGATATAACATTGTCTTAAAGGGGTATTAAAGAAGGGACGGTAAGGTAGAAAAAAAGAGGAAAGTATAGGAAAAAAAGGGACGGTAAGGATCGAACGGTAAGGAAAATTACCACCAATTTTAGGCAAATCATGTTAAGACTAAGTGATAGCCACAATGTTCATTGATTTTTAGAAACAGTTGTTAACAATGGATTAAATTAATTTTTTTTAAATTTACCTCGAAAAGTGCAGGAATAAACCTTGGGGACGGTAAGACTACCCATAAAGCCACGATCTTGAAATTGATATTTAAATGCTGATTTAAATTCTGCAGTAAATTTTCTGTCAAAGAATTTTAGAAATTCTTTCTCTAGCGTACTTCTTCATGAGATAAAACTTGAAAAAAATTCTGTGGCTGCATCTGAAGTGATTTTCTGTATATGTTTAGCAAGAGGGACGGTAAGGATGAAAAACCCAGGGACAGAGTTAAAAAAATAATATCATCCGTAAAAATGTGTGCAGGTTAATATTTTGCTACATATTTATATAAAACAATTATTCCAGTTTCGGAAAAAAAATTACATCGAATTACTTTTATTGAAACAATTTTATACAGGCAGCTCCAAACTTTAAAATCAGCATCAGGGACACGGGACGGTATAGGAGTCTTCCTGGTATTTGGACACTCAACAACGTCCAAAACTTATTTATCTCGTTAATATTGTTATGCAATCATGCAATGGGATGTTCCCCAGTATATGAAATATAAAAAAACACAAAAAAGTGTATTAATATAAAAATTATTATTCAGGGACATGAAAGTCAAAAGATTGTGAGAATGCCCCATATATACTACATAGTATGCCAAAAGTTAGCTCGATTCAAAAACGCATAATACAACTGAAATTTCCACTTCAGCCATTTCCGTTAATAAGTGGGAAAGTACTCAAAATCTTTTGTGTAGCCCTGTATATTATGCATAAAATTTATACACACCAAGTAATACACAAAAAAGTAGTTACATTTAAAAAGCATACTACAGTTGATAACGCACTTTTAGCAATTATTGCTCATAAACAATACTGTACCGAATTCTTTTGGGTGTACCTGTAAATGAACGATAAATGCTAGACACATCCTATTCTACAGTAAGCATCTTTTAGTGCATCTTATTGTTGTACTAGAAAGATAGCCCGTCAAAAATGACGGAAAATGAAATATAAAGATATGTACAACACATGAGCGATAATGTGTTTTTCTCGCTTGTTTGGCAATGATAGATGAAAATAACATATTTTAAAATCGAAACAAATTCATGAAAAACTATGTATGTAATGAATACATTAGAAATGCAATTTAATGATAAATTAAAATTTGACCACAAAACTTCAGGGTATGCAATGTTTTTTTTTTTTTTTTTTTTTTTTGTAAAAACCCATTATTTAAATGCTGACCTTGCTCTTCAGTACCTTCTTCAACATAAAGTTTAAACTGACGTTCCTCTTTACATCTTGAAATACTTGCATATAATTGTCCGCGAGGAATTCTTTTTTCTTTTAAATACAGTCCAACTGTAGAAAATGTTTGTCCTTATGACTTATTCCAACGTCATTGCAAATGACAGTATAACTGGAAATTTAATTCATATCAATTCATTCCATTCATTACTCATTCACTTCAAATTCGCCAATGCAATTTAAGTTTTTTATGACATTATGTTATATTATATTACATACGTTATTGGACATCACTTCTGAAGAGCATCATGTAGACATTGCAAGTTTTTGTAATAGATTTCAGACCCATGTTTCCGCTTTTATTAAAGTATTTAAAGAACAACACCTTCGAATACTGTCAGTGGCGTAGCTACATATTCAGCGCCCTGGAGCAAGTAAAGTTTGTGCGCCCTCTTGTCACTCAAAAAAGTTCTGCGTAATTTTGTTTTGAAGTTACATATATGCATACATATGTAACTAGCTGATCTACCAAGTGTTGCCCGGGCCCTTTATAATAACGTAAACAAAACTCAAGTTTGTATGATTTTATGCATTCCGAAAGTAGTTCAAATGAACCTGGTCTTAGGGGTGGCCCACTGGCTGTCATCGGCAGCGTCTAGTGTGTTCCCGACAAACCTCTTTCTGGACAAACTTGTGTTCTGGGTCCCCGCTACCAAAGGCAGTGTATGGCAGGAGTGTTCCGTACGCGCCGGAGACAATCGAAAACCAAGTTGAATCAGTCAAACCCCGTAGTAATCGAGCTCATAGAGCGCGAGATAAGAATGCGAATCCTGGCGGTGGAACTATAATCTTTAAAACAATTGTAAGCTAAGTTAAATGGACCATGGACCAATTTCCGTTGAAATAGAACACATAACAACCGAGAAAAGAATGCGCCGTTAATGTTCCAAAATGGTGGTAACAGAATTCTAAGATAAACTTTCATAATGCACAAAGTAGCTGAATAGTAATCTAAGTTTAATTATCCAATTACCGCCGAAATCGGGCATATTGAGCCCGAGAATAGAATGCACCATTAATGTTCTAAAATGTGGGTAACTGAAGTCTAAGACAAACTTTATAATACAGAAAGTAGCTGAATCGCTATCTAGGTTGAATGAACCAATTCCCGTTGAAATCGAGCCCCCAGAACCCGAGGAAAGAATGCGCCGCCAAGCAGTGGAAGGTGCTTGTGGCTCCCACCCCCTATAAATTTAACGAATTACCTTTAACATTAACGCGATATTTATTTTACGGAAGAAATTTCACCCGTCTAAAGTTAACCACTTACCTTTAACAGTAACGCGAATTTTAATTCCCGGCAGCAGTGAATAAACGTAAGTTGATGCCGAAAAAGAAGATTAATATTCGAAAAAGGTGGTAGCTGGAGTATAAGGAAATTTTTAGTCGTTTATAAAGTAGCCGGAGGACCCTCGAACTATGCTAAAGAAAATTGCAAGACAATCGGATAATTTTTAAAGAAACTGCACCAAGGATCCTAAGAGGCGATTAATATTCAAAATTGGTGGTAGTTGAAGTGTGAGTAATTTTTTGTTATTCGTGTAGTAGCTGGAGGACGTAAGAAGTTGTTAGGAAAAAAATCCTATTGAATCGGACCATTTTTAAGAGAGCTATAATAGGGAGACAAAAGGAACCAACTGATAATTGAGAGCAGGGCCTAATATAAAACAATGTTACAACGTCCTAGTACTTAGCGCTTTAGATTTTCAGTTTGTCGAAATTAAGTACATGCACTGTTAAAAATTTGCAGCATTCTGGCAGGCCATTTGACCGTTTTTTCCGAAAACGGTTACAAAACCGTAATTTTAACACTATTCTGACCTTATTATTAGCCATTTTATGGTCAGAATATAGTTAAATTATGGTTATGAAACCGTTTTTTCAAAAAACGGTCGAATGACCTGCCAGAATGCTGCAAAATTTTTAACAGTGTGGTATAAGTACTAATTATTAGAAAAATTTTCAAAGAAATGCTTTAAAAAGAGCCCTAGGGTCATAATAAAAATATGAAGGTGTTGTCTCAGGGAGGGAAGTCCAAGCTCAATTTTGAAGTTATGCAATGAGAGTGTGACACAATTAGGGGGTGAAAAATGCAGGGCGCACAAAAAGTTACCCTAGGGGGCCAGTGTCTTAACTGAAATGTAGAAGTGGAAGAAAAACTAAATGAAAAAAAAGCCCCCAAAACGAAGATCGGATTAAAAGGAGGCAATTTATTAACAATTTAGGGCACAAAAACTTCAAGTGGCCCTGTATCAAGCCCCAGGGGTCCAGGGTCTCAACTGCAATGTTACTGGGCATAAGGAAATTTTTTAGTACTTTATATAGTAGTCAAAGTACACTAGAACAACGTTAAAGAAAATTACAAGAGAATCGGATCATTTTTAAATAAGCTGCACCAAGGGCCCCAAAGAAGGCGATTAATATTCAAATTTTGTGATAGCTGAAGTCTAAAAAAAATTTTTGTCGTTCGTCTAGTAGCTGGATTTCCTAAAATTTTACAAAAAAAAAGTTAGTGAATCAGACCCTTTTTAAGGGAGATATAATTGGAGGTCCAAAAGGGGCCAACAGATAGTTGAGAGCGGGGCCTTAAGATGAAAACATGATAAAAGGTTCTAGTACTTGGCACTTTAGACCTCAATAAGTCGAAATTAAGCATAGGATATGTATTAATCATTCGAATAAAATTTAAAGAAGAGAGAAGAAAAGCGGGGAAAATTCTTTAAAAAGAGCACTAGGTGCCCAATAAAAATGTGAGGGTGCTGGCCCGGGGAGAGGAGTCCAAGTCTCAATTTTAAAGTTATGCATTGAGAGGCTGACAATATTAGGAGGTGAAAAACGCCTGGCGCACAAAAATTTCAAGGGGCCCAGGATCTTAACTGGAATGTAGAAATGGAGAATAACTAAATGGGAAAAGGGTCCCCAAAACGAAGAAGATCGGCTAAAAGGGGGGCAAGTTATGAGCCATTCAGGGTATAAAAACTGAAGAGTGCCTGGGGGGGGGGGCGGTCATAAACAATTAAAAATCTCAGCTCCAGGCGCATCAGGACCGGTTTTGGACTACCCTCACCCAAAATTTTCAGAGTTCTACGTGCAGTAGATTTCGCTAGCCACCACCCAAAGAGCGAAACTTTCTTTTATTAGTATAGTCTAGCTGACCCACCCGGTGTTGCCTATGCCCATGATAATATTCTTGAATGAACTTGAAATGTGTAGGATTTTATTTCTTAAGACTGTTCTTAAATCCAAAGGAGCAATTTTATAACATACGTTTTAATTAATTTTTGCTCGAAAACGCATTAAACTGGCAAGTGTTGTTATTCAGAAATTTTGTAATCGAAAGACGTTTTCCGTATTTTTTGTAAACACAATAGATCTTACAAAAAACACTGTCAAAGTTGGCATTTTCAACGGTATTTCCCGACGAAAACAGAAAAACCAGTCAACGAAGGGAGAAAAACGTCTTGTCATAAATCTTTAACATGATTTTGTCTGAAATACGCGCTTGATGACTGTGTGAAAAATCGGTTTAAAAAAAAAAAAAACAGTCCTGTTCTAACGTATATTCAAAATTGCTGACCGCCGCCATTCTGATTATCACATTTATAGACAATATTGAAAAAGGGCCGTTTTCATATTAAAATGTATTGTTTTACAAAAAATAATGTTTGACTAACATTTTCTTTGCCGAAAACATTCTTTATAAATATTTTTGTACAAAGCCCAAAAATCAATATAACAAAATTTATTATAGAGGAAATTACAATCACAGCATTTTGTACGAATAATTATTATAATAATAACCTACGCATTTCAAACAAATGCTTAATAAATGGTTTTACAAAAAAACTAAATAAAATAAAATATGTATATATATATATATATATATATATATATATATTTTTTTTTTTAAGAGAGGCCACGCTTTTTGGTACAAGACAGGCTGAAAATTCTTGGGGCAGACCATGTCGCTATTGGGCACAGACAAAATTACAGAATATATACGTTAAGGTAAAGATTTAAATGGTCCTCTGAAGCAAAGAAACTTTCAAGAAAAAAAAATCAATTCTTCTGCCTTGCAAAGAGAAATAAAAATCATTAATAAAAAATGCTTCAAATAAGTGATTTAAAAAAAAAAATATTAAATGATTTAAGACTTTTCATATCTAATGCTTATAGCAAATTTTAAAACTATTAGCTTCACCTGATGGAGGGAGCAGCTTTACCTGGTATAGGGCGCACCGACCTGCAGGTCGGTTGCCCGGCGGGCCAGTCTTAGCCTGCAGAATGTGACTTAATTTAGTAAAATTCTATTTTTTTTTTTAATTTATAGACCTTGTTTCGGCATTGGCAGAATGAAAATTTGTTGAAAATTATGTCATTAGAAAAATGTTTAAGCTTTATGAATGAAAGTGCACGTTTTCTTTAAAATACGACGTCCTTATCACCAGTGGAAATACTTCGCCTCTCTATAAAACTAGGAACTAAGTTTTTATTCATTCTGTTTTGAACAAACAGTATTTCTGTAAACTGTTCAGAAAGTCGAATGGAGTAACTCCAAACTTTTTTTTCTTTTTCTAATCGAAAATTCATTGACTACTAATATGTGCTATCAGATGGTGGTGGAGTGTGCGTGTGTGTCGGGGGAGTATGCACAACCTGATTACGGCCTAAGCAAACTCACATTACTATGTTCGAAAAATATGTTTTGCCTTATTTAATCGTAAAATTTTGCTATTAAATAAGGTTTAATGTGGAAAATTACTGTTAGAAAAAAGTGGTGTAATTCTGCATAGGCTATAATCAGGTCCTAAGGAACACTGAATTTGGTACTTAACTTTTCTCTCTTTTTGAAGCTTATCGATTCTGCATTTGACATTTACAATATTTTCAAAATCTCAAAAACAATACACACAAAATTTAAGTTGCTGCTTCCTCTTCAATCCCCCCCCCCCCCACCACCACCACACACACATCTAAATTTTGTCGCCGTGGGCTGATGTAGAATATGTTTAAATCCGGCTCCTATTATTGTTTTGTAATCTGTATTGATGCATGTTTAGTTTTTACAAAAAAAAAAAAAAAAAAATCTTCAAAATTTTCGTTTATTGGTTTTTATTTGTAAAATGGTCAATAATTTTCTTCCACTTGTCAGGGTACTTTTTTTTTCCAAATCGTAAAATAATTATCGCAAATTACTACTGTTACATCGTACGTATAGGTTTCTCTGCGGTGAATTCTTTGGCTACCATTATTTCCGTACCGTAATCATCATGATAAATGTCTAAAACATTTTTAATACAAATGTACCAGAAAGATTATTGTTTGGAAATAGTAATAGCTAGTAAAGTGGCCGATGAGAGCCCTGTTAAATAAATGTTGATTACTTTAATATCTGAAATACTTCAACAGTCGTCTTCGGAAAAGTTGCAGAAAAAAATCAGGCATGCTGAAACGATGTTGGAGAAGTTACTTGAGGCTGCAATATGGTATGAATTAAAATTAAAGCTTGATGAATAGAAGTCATTTCTTTCAATTGTGTTTGAAAACATGTTTTAAATCGAAATAGATGAGGTTGAACACAAGGTAAATTATCCTAGAAATACGCTGCTTGTAACATGATTAATCTATAATGTCTGATTAATAATGAAAAAATATGCAAATATATTAACCCTTTGGGGACGAGCGACCGGTATTCGTGCCGCTTAAGCTGCTCAGAATCGGGTATTATTCTCACCAGTAAAATTTTATCGTAAATTTTACCTTATTTAATCCGAGCATTTTCCCGATTCAATTAGGCAAAAATTTCTGTTTTAAAAAATCGGTGATTAAAGATTAAAAATTCTGTAAAAGACGCTCGTCCCGAAGGGGTTAAGAAATCTTTATTTCGCTTTTTCTAATTTTGCGCCCTTAGGATTCGTGCGCCTGGAGCAGTTTGCTCCAACTGCTCCACGGTAGCTACGCCCCTGAATACTGTAAGTTGACTACACTCAACAGAAGTAGGATTGTCCTCCCGGAAGAATGTGCGAGGTCTGTCATGTCATCGGATGTAATAGGGAAAAGGAAAAGACAGTTTGAATTTGTCTAAAGCTGTTTGGTACTAAGAAAAGTATTAGTCAATAACGTCATAAAAAATTACGCCTGAGGAGTGGAAAGAAAGTTTCTAAGTCCAAAGAAAAGCAAAGATTGTTGACTTGAGAAAATACCTTTTTTTTCAAGCTGTACGTTGCTTGCCAAACAAGACAAATGGATGTCAAAAAGATTTTTGCCCATGAAAACAGCTCTTGTCCCCCGTCACATAAACTTCGAAAACCCAGAAAGAAATCTGATGTAGTCTGCTGCATCGTAAAGTCTAGTGAAGCTTCTGAGATGACCGTTCATAAACGTAATGATTCTTCCCTCATTATCAATGGAGCTGTCTCGGTCGATATGCTTATCCTTCAATCTAGTTATAAGCCCCCATCTATCTACGCTAATATTATAAAGAAGTAAAAGTTTTAAAACACCAAATAAAATAAACTAAGACAGACTTGAGCACAGTTAAAAAATAAAATTTATAAAGACAATAAAAAACAATTAAAAATACAATATGTAAACGTTTCGCCAAGCGACACGTAAGGCATCATCAGTACAAAAAATATCAATTGCATTTCAAACGTCAGAACAAATCAAGAACAGTTACAGTTAGCTATTTTAAAAACAAACAATATTCGCTAGGGACAGAACGAGCATCATTCAAAGCATGCGACCGCAATTCAGTGAACCAAGCCTCAAGGAGCAATCTACCATGGTAGTTGTTGCAACCAGATTTCAAAATACTGGCGTTCGCAATGAGCGGAATGTGATTCGTTTGAAGTGAATGCTGGACAATTTTTGAATTCAAATTACTCTTTTTTAAAGCACCAGTATGTTCTTGTAGGCGAATTTCCAATGATCTACCAGTTTCACCAATATAAACACTATTGCAATCTTTACAAGGAATAATATAAACAACACCGGGTAATTTAGACTTTAATTTTAAATTCAGACGTTAAATGTATATGTACTGTAAAGTAAAGTTTGTTTATTTGCTTGTTTGTTTGAAGTAATCTCTGGATCTACTGAACCGATTTCAAAAGTAATGGTATCAAAATGATAGTGTTTGTCCGTGTTCCAAAATAGGTTACATCTTATGTCGATGCCACTAAACCAAAGGAGGTGCTAGAGCGAAAAACGTTCTAAAAATGCGTTTTTTTGTGTTACTGAAGGGCCTAGAAACATGAAATTTGGCATGGCAGTTACTCATAGAATATAAATGATCTCTAAGAACAGTTCTTAAAAAATTCAAAATTTAAAAGTAGCGAAAATGCGCAAAAAGCATTGTAAAAAGCGTTCTAAATGGTAATTTTTACGCAATCTCAGGAAGTATACCAATTTAAAAAATAATGGTATTAAAATGATGGTGAGAGCCCATGCTCCAACATAGGCTATATTTTATGTCGGTGCAACTACCCCAAAGGGGGTGCAGGAGCAAAAAAACATTCTAAAAAATGCTATTTTTGTGTTACTGAAGAGCCTAGAAACATCAAATTTGGCATTGTAGTTACTTATACGATATAACTGATCTTTAAGAACATTTCTAAAAAAATTGGAAATTTAAAAGGTGTAAAAATGAAGAAAAGCGTTCTGAAAAACGTTGTAAATGGCGATTTATACGCAATATCAGGAAGTATCAAACTGATTTCAAAAGTAATGGTTGGAAATTGATGGTGACAGCCCTTGCTCTAAAATAGGCTCTATATTATGTCGGTGTCACTACCATCTGGGGGATGAATGAGCAAAATACGTGCTAAATTGTGATTTTTGTGTTACTGAAGGGCCTAGAAACATGAAATTTGGCATGGTAGTTACTTATTAGATATAAGTGATCTCTAAGAACAGTTCTTAAACAAAGTCGAAATTTAAAAGGGGTGGAAATGTGCAAAAAGATCTAAAAAGCGTACTAAATGGCTATTTCTACGTAATCTCAGGAAGTACCTAACCTATTTCAAAAACAATAGTGTCAAAATGATGGTGACAGCTCTTGCTCCAAGATAGGCTATATTTTATGTCGGTGCCACTACCCTAAAGGGGGTTCAGGAGCAAAAAACGTTCTAAAAATGCGATTTTCGTATTACGAAAGGGCCTAGAAACATGAAATTTGACATGGTAGTTACTTATTAGGTACAAATGGTCTCTAAGAACATTTCTTAAAAAATTCGAAAATTAAAAGTGGTGAAGATGCGTGAAAAGTGTTCTAAAAAACGGTCTAAATGGCGATTTATACGCAGTCTCAGGAAGTATCAAACTTATTTCAAAAGTAATGGTTGGAAATTGATGTTGACAGCCCTTGCTCTAACATAGGCTCTATTTTATGTCGGTGACACTACTACCTGGGGGTTGCAGGAGCAAAAAACGTTCTAAATTGCAATTTTTGTGGTACTGCAGGGGTTAACAACATGAAATTAGGCATGGTAGTTACTTATAATATATAAATTATCTCTAAAAACATTTCCTAAATAAATTGAAATTTAAAAGGGCGAATTTTGAAAATGGGAGAAAAGCGCTCTAAAATCGTTCTAAATTGCGATTTCTACGCAGTCTCAGGAAATAGCGAACCGATTGGAAATAATAATGGTTGCAAATTGGTAGTGATTGAATCTGCTCAAACATAGCTATATTTCATGTCAGTGCCACTAACACCAAAAGGTTGCAGGAGCAAAAAACGTTCTAAATTGCGATTTCTGTGATACTGAGGAGGCTTGAAACTTTAAATATGGCATGGTAATTACTTATAAAATATAAATGCCCTCTAGGAACAATCAAAAATAAAATCGAAATTTAAAAAGGGCGAAGCGAAGGGGAGGAGCGAAAAGCGTTCTAAAAAGTCCTAAATTACGATTTTTATGCAATCTCAGGAAATAATAAACCGAATTTAAAAGTAACGGTTGCGAATCAATGGTGACAATCTCTGATGCTACACAGGTTACATTTTATGCCGATACCACTACCACCTGGAGTTGGCCAAAACAACAAACGTTCTAAAAAAGCCTTTAAAAACTTTCTAGATTACGTTTTCTATCTAATATTTGTAAATACCAAACCGATTTCAAAATTAATGTTGACAAGTTAATGGTGACAGTTCTTGTTTCAACACAGGCAATTTATATTGGTGCCACTACCACCAGAGTGGTGGTAGACCGTTTGACAAGAAGTTTGGAATTTGACAGGATGCTTAATTTTAAGATGTAAATGCGCACTAAAAACGGTTTATACAAAACTTCAAACGATTACTGAAATAAGCATAAAAGCTTCAAAATACTTTCTAAATGATCATTTATTTAGAGTTAGTTTTAGTTTTTCTTATTAATTTAAGTCTCATTTCTGCGTAATGTAGTGTAATAAAGACGTTTAGGCAAACTGTGGCGTAATTAGTAATTTTTGAATTATTCCTAAAAGTATAATTTCTTCTAATAGAAATTAGACATACAAAACAAATATCAGTTGGCATTTTTCAACTATTACGCGAGCAAAGCCGCGAGGTTTGCTAGTACATTATAAAGTGAAGAGAAATGATGTATCGTTGAATAAAAACAATGTGTAAGTTAAGGCCGGATAAATTCTTGTAAATGCATTGTGAAAGGTTATGCAAAACCCTAATTTCTGTCTCTTGTGAAACTCAGAAAAATTAATCCCCATTTCTGCGAAATAATATTTTGTTGTGCAATATTGTACGGTTTTGGCAGGGTGTTCTCCAAGGAATAGATGTTGACAAGAGAGGGATAGAAGCAGAGTGATCAACGAAATGATTACAAAAACATAGATTTAAAATGCCAACCTTATTTAAAATCAAGCCAAGGCGAGAATCAACGAATACAGTCAGGAACTGTTACATGATAATCTATGCGACTCTTTTAAATTATCGACGAAAGGAGAGGTAGGGTGCAAAAGCGCCAACATTAACTTACACTAATCCTACACTGGGCATCTGGGAGCGAAAAAATTGTTTATATTAAGGAAAGGGTTCAATGGCTCGCATTTAATATAACTGCCGCACAGAAAAATCCACTAGATCATGAATTTCTCTTATCCAATTTATTTCGTCACCAGTTGCGAGTAACAAAATAAGCAAACAAATAGTTAAAATACTTTTATTTTTCTTTTGGTGCGGTTGGGGTTGAGAAAAAGAACAGCTGAACTTTTGATGAATGTATGCATCTGGGCATGAGTGTAAAAGATATATTTAAAATAAAATGTTAGCATTTAAAATTTGGAACTAAAGGGATAGGTAAAGGATAAAATCTAAGTAAAAATTAGAGAAATATATGATTTCATCATACTAGTCGAGCCTTTCAACAGTACTGTGATCATATTGTTGATCTTCAAGCTTGCATTTTAATGAGACAGAGTCGATTTGGCTTTTACCCGATATCTAGAAGAAAGCCTTAAAAAGACCCAAGAAAGTTGAGAGGATATGGGCCAAGAGTAAATTTGAAATCCAATATTTGTCATACCTAAATCCTTCAGTATATTCCTCGCTTGCAGCAAAAACCAAGAAGATCCCTTCAGATTTTTAGCAGAAAACTTCGTCAAGATGAATCTATCCTCTGGGAAACAAGTCATTTACTCCCGAAGAGACACGATAATGGTTCGCGTGAGGACACTTTTGCAGCCATTTCTCCCGCATCCGCAAGAAGCTGATAGGCCACAGTAACAACTGTTGACAGTGATGTTGTAGTGATTGTCATGTATGCTTTCTCTAAACTACCGAATCTAGAAGAATTGTGGTTGGAGTATAGAAGTACAAAGCATCACCATTACCTTCCCATCCACTAATTGCATATGGAAGTTCCACAAGGAATTTCAAACATTTTGTCTTCCTGCAACGCCTTTACAGGAGCTGGCATGTTGTCTAGTTTTTCAGGTATCAGTAAATATACTTCATGAAAAATATGCATGTAGTTTTGAGACGCAGACAAGGCTTTTTTGGCCAACTCCAAGGTTTCTGACAACGTCACTGACGATGATGAGTATTTCTTACTCATTTCTGACTTCGTAATCCTATCATATACATATGCACCAAGTTCAGCGGAGACTGCAAGCGAAGTCAGACGAATTCTGTTTACCCAGTAGAACAGACTTATTGGGAAATATCCCATCAGCAAAGTTCTTCTGCATCAACTGAAGATAGCCATCCAGCCAAGTTTTGTTCTTTATGCAAAAATGTCCTCCAACAGAGTTTTCCATGCCATGACCCTTGTCAGTGGGGATGGTAAAGCTGGGAGATGACTACGAGTCCCTCTGGTCGTCAAACCCCGAAAGCTACAGAAAGCTACAAGAACTGGCTATATGCAGGTGCAAAGAGAAGCGTACACATTGTCGATGTGTAATGCAAATTTGGAAACTTCTTATATTATAATAATTAGGTTTTTTTAAGACAATAAACATTAGGGCTTGTTTAAGCTTAGGGTCATGGTTTTCTTTGCTTTTCTCATTTTTATAACTTTTTGTGGGAAATTGGTTTAGAGGCAACATATTCAATCTAATATTTTTATAAACATACAATACAGGGCTTTTCTAGAGAGGGATAGGGGAGGAGAGGTTGGACGTTGAAAAAGTAAACCAGAATTACACAAGTGGCAGTCAGTGCAAAATGAGTACTGGGATACGTTTGAACGCTGTAAGAGCTGGAAGAATCACTGTTGCCACGAAAACTTCTTAATTATTTGTCCCAGAACAAAGTTATGAAGACCTTATTTATAGCTTTTTTTCAAGCGCTTTCAATTGATTTATCACAATATTATAATTGGTAAAGGAGATATGACTATTTTAATGAGCCTATATCCTTCGTCACGTTATCCTTTTTGAGGACGTCAGGATGGTGGGTTGTGACTTCTGATCGAGTGTCTCCCGGCAGTTTTCTGTTTGTTAACTGTTATGAGAACTGTGCAAAATCTCATACTGGTATGCAGAAGGGAAATGTTTTTACGCTAACTCCACCGACTACATAGAATAGAGGCTAGTCACTCGTCAAATCGAACTCATCCAGGTGAGTGTCACCAAGTTCTGGAATGTAATGCGTTGCCATAATTTTGACAAAACCTCCAATCTGAGCATGTGCTGTACATATGTGCCAGTCTTAGAGATAAAGGTACTCCAGCTTCTTTAGGTTAGCTTTCCAGGTGTGGTGTCATCAAGGAGATATTTTTTGAACTAAATTTAATCTGCTTAAACAAAAATTTCGTTCACAAAAAGACTTTTCATCCAAACTGCACTCTCGTACGCCATTTACTTTTTTTTTCATTAAATTCTAAAATGTGCCAAGAAATTTTATCCTGCCCTGTATATTTAAGAATTGTATAAAAATTGTACATATAGTTATGTTTTATGAGAAATTATAGTAATCATAAATATTAAAAATCATTTACCGTTGCTTTAAAATTGTTCTCCAAAGATATTGGAATTGTTGGCATATCTATAAGAAAAAAGTATTATGAAACAAAATTATAAAATCAATTTTATTTAAAAAAAAAAAATACCTATAAAAAAATTATGGGGTTACGGCAAAACCTTTAGAGAAATTAAAAGGGGTAAAATACTTTTGAATTAAAAATGGATCAGATTTGGATGGAAAAACTTTTTTCTCTGTATATCTCGTGGGGTATCGCGTGAAAGCTTTGGTAATGCGGAACTCAAAAATACATTTCTTTTAATTTTAAGTATTATATTTTCAAAGATATCGTCAAAAATGTAGCGCAAAAATATGTTCTCCCCATCTAATTCCGAATCTACTGAAACTAAAATTATGAAAAAATTAGAGGTAGTAGGCGTTAATTTAAACCTTGCAGGAAAATTATAGCGATTACCCTAGGTCACATAGTTTTCGAGAAAATCGCATTTTTCCGTTACACACAAATTTCGATTTTCAGCAAAAGTGTTGAGCAACGAAAGGTACTGAAGGCAACTCAAGGTACCTATCGTAGCAGCAGTATAAAAGCATTTTTTATAAAGATTTTCGGAAAAAATCGTCAGTAATTGGACGAGATATTAACCCTTAACGATACGGACGGTTTGGACATATATAATGACAGGGGCGATGTACTCTATGTACCATCGGCTTTTAAAGCCACGTAACAACTTTTAATGATATATATGTGTGATGCAATGCCCAGTAGCAGTATAAAAGCAATAAATGTCAAATTGTTAAAAACAGACTAATTTAATTAGAATGAATCACATAAATACTATGGGATTCGCGACTAGTTTGCATTGAGTGGGTCTCTCAATGCGCCTAGAGTTACTTTAAAAGTTATTTAAAAGCCTATATGGGAAAACGCGGCACGGACCAAGGCGGCGTTGCTACTTTGTGACCTCCTTTCGAAGCGCACTTAGCACAATGCCAAATTTAAACTTTGAACAAAGGTTTTGTTTTAGCTATACTGTAGTAAGAAAGGTTATTACTACTCTGAATTTAGATTTTTGAAATTCCAAATGAAGTTTAAATATACACTGCTTTTATTGTTAGTACCGAATTAAGTTCATCCTAAACAGATTAGGATAATATTAAAAAATGAGTTATACAGAATAGCTATATTTGATATTATTTAGATTCCATATTTCTTTGAACTTTCATGGTATATCCATTTACACTTTTCTAGTATATACAGTTATACCCAGCCCTACGTTGTATAGTTTTTTACAAAGTCTCAGTATTCTTTTAGCAACGATTTTTTTAAATAATAAAATTACTAATTCATATATTTATTCTACGGAACCCTCTGTACGCGAGTAATACTCGTACTTGTCCGTTTATTTTTTTAAGTTAGGCTTACAATATTGCTCACAAGATCCAACAAAATAATTTACAATAATATAAAAAAATGGGATTTCATAATTTTTTTTTTTCATCCGTTACTCATTATTGGTTTTTATCTGCTTTTCCTACTTTTACGATCCATTTCCTACTAAAAACTGCGCTACAGCAAAGGAAATAAAACATATGGTATCTTAGCTGTAGGACTTATAAGTCTACATACTAGTTAGCAAACATTGGGAAAATACATACAATTTTCAGCTTTTTCGTGGAAATTCGTCGTTTCAACATACAGAAAGATATATTACTTTTTACAAACAATGAAAATTATTTACTTAAATGTACTCATATGAAGCCGGGGATATATATGGTGATGTGATGATGACATAAAAAGACTTTATGACATTACTTTTTAACAACTCCGACCCGGGATTGGAAGATTCCAATGACTACATTCTACGTTGTACGGAATTCATTATTTTATGCAGATTTATATATTTATATTTTACTTTCAAAATTTTTTAGAAGGATTATTATGCTTTTTCTAATCAAAATCAGTGCATAACTTGTTCTTTCTGACATCTTTTATGAAGAGGGAAGAAACTCGCCTCATACGCGAGTCAGTGATTTTTTTTTTCTCGAAGTAGAGACGTCAGTATACAAGAGTGTATCACTAAGTTTTTGCTCTCACATAGAAGGGTCAATCCATTTCAAGTGGTCCAGAAAAACATTTATTTGTTGAAAATAGCAATTAAAGCCTTTGTGCAGGAATATTAAAAAGCAGTAAACCAACGTTTAAAATGCACAAATAATGCGTGAAAAGCAGCAAACAGCTGTTTCGAATCTACAGCGAGATTCTTCTTCAGTGCAAGATAGGGAAAAAAGAACAGCGTGCTAGAAAAGAACAGCGTGCTTCTCAGCCTTGCTTTTTCTAGCACGCTGTTCTTTTTTCCCTATCTTGCACTGAAGAAGAATCTCGCTGTAGATTCGAAACAGCTGTTTGCTGCTTTTCACGCATTATTTGTGCATTTTAAACGTTGGTTTACAGCTTTTTAATTTATTGATTGCTCGACCCTTTTTAAAAAATCTGAAATTTTTTGTACAACAACCCTAATATGATGGAAGTTCAAAATGGTTATTATTTTAATTTTATTAATTTTTTTTGTGCATGGTGGCCATCTTTGTTTCATCGTCTGCAGCGATTTTCACACATGAAGGGTTTACGTAATTGTAAATATCTCATTGTTTTTTTTTTCTCCAATTTAAGTGCGGTTTAAAGCAATTTGTACGGAATAAAATGGGCTAAAAAACTGGTAATAGAGCAGTTTCCGAAAATAAATCCTTATTGGTGAAATTTCAGCATAAAGTTTCAGTTTTTTTCCAAAATTTGTCCGTTTACAAGAGGAAATTTTCCTAGCAAGGAAAACTGTCAACATGACATACTTTTTTTTTTACAAATAGGCTGAAAGTCCTTGTACTCACACGCCATGTTCCAGATCTGGGAGTTGCTTTCTCTTCGCTAAAAAAAATCCCAAATTTTTCAAAAATTTCAAAAATCGCACTTTTGAGGCTTTGATATCTCTGGTGGGGCACGAGATAAAAATCTAAAATCATGGCTTCTGATAGTATTTTATGGTACTATTATACGCAAGAAATTTAAAGATGGAGATTTGACTGCAAGCTGTCATATAGCGAGGAAAAGATATCAATAAATGCTATTAAGATGCCTTAGGATGAATTAGATTTATCTCTTTTATTACAATATTTACACTCGAAATATGGTTTGTTGAAAACAGTGTAATAACAAATATTTAATTTACTAAGAGACTGTATATGTTCAACAAAGATCTGAGAAATAGCTTCATAGAATTTAGGAGAGATATTATGAGTTCGACTAGTTACTGTTGTCTTCCATAGGGGTGAACTTTCTCAAAATTTTATTTGTAGGAACCAAGTCTTATCATCTCTTGATAACTTGATGATTCAAGTTCTTGACCCTGCTGGCTCATATAGAAAGGAACTTTGAAATCACTATGTTCAAATCTCACTTCATTAATAATTCCTATCTTACTTCTTATCATAATGCAACAATGTCATTTTTCTGCAGTATAAACTTTGAAAGGGCTTTGGATATCTTTACTTTCTGAAAATTACTTGAGGCTGATGCATGGTAACATCGTATAAATGTTTTATTTACAGGAACATCCTTATGGTACGAACAAGTTTCAGGGACTGGTAAGCAGCATTGAAATTGTGTTTTTTGAATCAACAAGCAGGAATGTGTTTTGACACGTTTGGTCATGCCTCAACAAACATGTCAACGTTAACAGCTTTTCTCTTTTCCTATTCTGCTTTTGTCTCATGTTTTGTATAAAAACATTATTTCCTTTATGTAAAATTGTTGGTTTCTTTTAGCTACTAAAATTACTTAAAAATTACTGAAACCATACAAAATGTAGGACTTAGGCAAAATTTTTTTTAAATTAATTGCTAAGCTTTGCAAAAGGCTTTATTTTCTGTTTCTATTATTTAAAGATAATAAAAAAATAAATTTAAATGACACTCTGAGATAAATATTTACCTGTGACTACAATAAAAGAATAGTTTGGCAGTATTGTTTTGGCATATCGTCCTTGCCATATCTCAGCTTGCAGTCAAATCTCCATCCTGAAATTTTTTGTGCATAACATTGCCATAAAATACTATCAGAAACCAGAACTTAAGATTTTTATCTCGTGCCCCACCAGAGATATCAAAGCCTCAAAAGTGCGATTTGAGAAATTTTAAAAAGTTTGCGAATTTTTTTAACAAAGAGATATCGTCTCAGATCTGTAACTTGGCATGTGAGTACATGTATTTTCGATCGATTTGTAAAAAAAATTATGTCACGTTGACAGTTTTCCTTGCTAGAAAAATTTCATCTCGTAAACGGACAAATTTTTGGAAAAAAAACTGAAACTTTATGCTGAAATTTCATCAAAAAGGATTTATTTTCGGAATCTACCCTATTACCAAATTTTTAGCCCATTTTATTCTGTACAAATTGCTTTAAACCACACTTGAATTGGAGAAACAAACGATGAGATATTTACAATTCCGTAAACCCTTCCTGTGAGAAAATTGCTACAGACGATGAAACAAAGAAGGCCACCATGCGCAAAAAAAATTAATAAAATTAAAATAACAGCCATTTTGAACTTCCATCATGTCAGGGTTGTTGTACAAAAAAATTCAGATTTTTTAAAAATGGTCAAGCAACCAGTGCTGGATCACTTGAAGTGGATTGACCCAGAAATAATTGAGTGAAATTTATGAAATTGCTAGATTGTAATAGTCCTTTTCTATATAGTCACCGTGCAAAATAACACATTTCTGCAAACGGTATTTCAAAGAGAGGAGGCAGGATGTATTTTAGGAGACGCGATAGTATACCCAAAGGGGGGCATTTTTCTAACTTTTGCCGACCACATGTGACATATGTCACATGTGTGACATTGTTGGAAAGGCCTGTGACCACTTATTCATGCTATGTACCTCCTAAGCCACTCCCCCCAAATTTGGGCCGGGGAGGGGGCATGAATGGTGTCAGCAAATTTTTAAAAAGTGCCCCCCGGAGAGTAAATTTCGGGGGAGGGGGGAGGGAGGTATATAAGAGGAGGGAGTATATAGAGGAAAACTCATAAAATGTAGCAATTTCATAAATTTCACTCAGTTGTGTGAGGGTAAAAACTTATTGATACACCCTCGTATACGTGAGTTTTTAATTTTTTCTGTTTTTTTCTCCTTCAGAAGTAGAGGAATCGATTTACACGCGAGAACGTATATTACTTGAATTGAGTTAGTTTTATTTTCTCTTTTTCAAATTACCTAAGAATTTTAATTTTAATTAAAGTATCTTTCCCACCCAAGCATTTTTGAAGATTACGGGACTGGATATGATATCGCTCACCTGCAAGAAAAGTCACACAACTCGCAAAAATTCCTTTTGCATTTTATTCCACTAATAGGTCTGTCATAGAAACGTCTTGCTACAGGAAAAGTTTCATAAGTGTAGTTATCTGGGATATACCATTATTACGCTATATAGCCATTCGTGACCGCAGAAGGGGGCAAACTGTGTGAGGAGACAAAATTACTAAACGCTCCAAACTTCATCTACGTCTTCATTCTTCAGGGTTTTACGTTTTCATACACGTTTTTACTGCTGCATGCAGAGCTAAGTGCTAAAATTTCATGTTACAGTAAAAACATGTGAATATCCCCTCCCCCCCCCCCCCCTTTTGCCTCTCCTGAGAAATTTACTTTTGTTGAGATGTGTCACTTTTCTTGCGGTTGAGCGATATATACTGAGTGGCGAAAATATTATGATCATTCCTCACAGAAACTTCGCATCGACCGTGCAGAATGTGCACTGGTGCAATGAACTGGATTTTCTCACAAAAAGTTTACCTTGGTCAGAACCAACTGTGAACTTTGCATATTGCGTATTCAACAGAAAAATCAGAGATTTCGGTGGCTTTGAAAGAGACACGATTGTGGGCTCCAGAAAGGCCGATTGCAATTTAGAGCGATTCCGTGGAGAGTGTCACACACGTAACGCAGGCTTTAATTTGCATTTATTCAATTATTTATTAAATTTTAATGTTAATTCTGATTTTAAGTGGTATGGTAAATAAGTTATTAGCATATTTTTAAATTTAAATGAGTGGCAATAAAACTCACAGAAGTATATCATTTAATTTCATTACTCAAAAATGTGGTTTTTTTCTACTTCAGAAAAAAAGCACATTTTGAGTATGGAATTAAATGATATATTTCTGTGAGTTTTACTTACACACATTTAAACTAAAAAATATGTTAATAACTTAATTACCATACCACCTAAAATCAGATTTAACATTAAAATATAATAAATAATTGAATAAATGCAAATTAAAGCCTGCGTTACGTGTGTGACTCTCCGCATGGAATCGCCCTTTATCAGAAATCGCTATCTTTATAGTCTTTTCTGGATACAAGAGTGTTTCGAGCCTTCAAATAATTCCATATAGGGTAGGTGGGAGCAAACATACGCACAGGCCAAAAACACGCACTGGCTGATGTAATATGAACACAACGTTTTTTTCAATTTTAAACAGTAGTCGACAGTTAGGCTTCAATCGTAACAGTTGTGTGTTGATAACATGCGAAGAAAGTTGCATTCCATGCAGGAGAAAATTAGGTAAGTTTCAATTTTTCATTTTTGATGTAATATTTAAAACATTTATGCTATTGTTGAGATGATAATACTGCAGATGTCTACAAATCTGGAAATTTAGTGAAGAACGGAAACTCTTTAGCTTCTAAACGCTATGTAGTTTACCTCGATTGCATTTCTGTAAACTTTCAATTGGCGGATTAAACAAAGGGCTTCGCCCCTTCACAGCGGGTTTTTATCCCCATCAATGGGACAAAGATACGCAGAGCAACATTTTTAAAAAATTGCAATTTCTTGCGAAATTGTAATTTGACATAATCTAGGCTGATGGTGATACTGAGTGAGATTCTAATTATAACATTTTATTCAGACATCAAACAAATTTAGACCAATGTATGTTCATTCAAAATTAAAATTTATGGAAAGTGTATGTCTTTGTTACCACCTACCCTACGCCAAAAAACTTCTAGCGAAAAGTGGAATTATATGCGAAAATTGTTTGTGAAGAATAAGGTTGCCAGGCAACTGACACACTTTGTTTTCAGCAACAGAAGAGCTACAACACAACAAATTGTAGCGTAATACTACTCAGAGTGATTCCAAAGTATACCTGGGTAAATCTATCTTAAGAATATTTGCTGCCATGAAAGCACGATATTAATTCTATGAAGCAGGTGGTCATAATATTTTGGCCGCTCAGTTTATATTATTTCTGATTTCAGTATCCCCTTTTTATACACATACAAAACGCACAACGATGAATGACGTATCTTACGAAAGATTTCTGAACAGACTTTTAACATAGTACGCGCACATTTCGTTGAAACATGTTGTTTCAATAACAATTGCAGTTCCTTAAATATTAATGAAATAAAATATCAGCAAGTCATCTCAAAGACTACAGTGCGAAAGCCTGGCACGAGTTCAGTGCTTTTACGATAATAGTTAGGGAAAAAATCTTGCACAATTACCCGTTAAACGGAAAGTTTCCCATTGGTCTGAGGATGTGACGTGCAGAAAATGCAAAGTTCTGTTTGACGTTGCTAAGCAATAATGTCTGCTTATTTCTAGGTACGTGGCATCTGTTATCGAAAAAGTGGCCATTCGCATTTTTCTGCATGTGCAGTGATCCTTCGGCGATTTGGAACACAAATCTAAAATAGTTTTTGTCTGATACTCTAAGCAAGAATTGCAAGTTATCACAGCTCCTTTCTGTAAATAGAAAAAAAGATTATGATGATGATGTTTATCATAATAATAATAAAAAATAATGCAATTTAACAAATTACAACGACCATTTGGAAAATGATTTTTTCAAAGACTAAAATTTAAGACATAAAAAATCGCACAGAGTTGATCATACATTACGTACGCCATGGATTACATTTTTCGGTACTGTCAATTTTTAAACTTCTACGGAGCTGGTCATACATTAAGTACGCCATGGATTAAACATTAATATTCCTGGATCCATTTTAAATGAAATTTCATTCTTAAACTTCTAAACATGCCACACTATTACTTTTTACACCGTCGTATAGAGAAAAAAAATGTACTTTTAAATGCAATTTGTTTGAAAGCTGTATCTCAATTTGTTTCTGAGTTATTATTATTTTTTTTTGTAGTTTTTATTACTTTTTTGTCATAGTGGCAACAGAAATATCCATCTCTGTTGAAAGTAAAGGGAAAATACAGATTACTGTATAGACCCATCAGAAAACGAATAAAAAAGCGGATTCAACCAATAAAACGCTTCAGACATGTTTTTGATTTCCTACCCTGACAGAGGACAATAACCATTTTTCCAAATGGTTAAAAAATACTTTTTTCTTAATAGATTCTATTTATGCGCGAGAGTGGTTAAGATTACCAGAAACTTTTTAATTTTTACACTTTTTAATTTAACACATATTGCTTTTTGTATGTAAGGATGGAATTTTGTAATCAATTTTGAACCCCCTTTCTGGTAGGCAATAATTATAAAAATTATTTTCAAAGGTGCGTTTCCGATGCCAATACAATATTTTAATACTTTTACACATTCATTAATAATAAATAACCTCATTTTAAGGCTTTTTTTTTCGTTAGTCCGATACAGATGGTAAATTGTCCAATATTTATAATTGTTACAATTGTTATTTATGGTTACAACTGTATATATGAGTTACAACAACAATGGATTTAATGATGCACCAAACGACGCTCGCCAAAAAAAGGCCGACAGGTTGTGAAGCTGCAACAACGAAGTATTTTAAACACTAAAAACTAGAAAATATAAATGAAAAATAAAGAGTATATATATATTTTTAAAAATACGCTTTAATTAATTAATAGTTTCATATTGATTAAATTATGATGAGAAATCAATTTAGAAATGTTAAAAAGATAGTTTAAAAAATGTTTTTTTTTTTCTTTTTCCGTGTTGTCATATCTTAAGTACTCGGGCGTGCCAATCCCAAAACTTTCTTCTTTTTCAACCATGATAATATTTCAGTGTTATTACTCAATACTATACCAACTTTGATTTTCATTATTTTTTCGTTATTCTGTTGTACATCAGCTGCTTGAGAACAACGAGGTTAGCTGGATGCGAATTCCCGTTGTTGCATGAAGATCCTATGTACAACAGACCTTCGAAAAATCGAGACAAATCGCTTTCGCAGCGCCCTCACCCTTCGGGGGGGGGGGATGCCCATTTTCAACTGCGGCCTGATTTCCATACCCCAAAACCTATATATGAAGTTTGGTCCAATTCTATGAACATTTTTCGATGATACAATATTGAAAATGGAACAAAAATTTCTATTACAGTACCCCATTCCGGAGGATTCTTCCCAATTTCACGTGGGACTTGCTGACCATAGTCAACAACATACACATGAAATTTCATTCAATTCTATTCATAAAATCATACACTTTTAGATGATACAAAACGGGCAACGGATATACTGCGAATAGACAAACATTTTGTATAAACATGAATTTCGGGATCTCTGACTCTAAAACGTGTAAATCCGTCGAAAACTGGAATTTGAAAAAAAAATCGGTTACTACTTTCTTGCTTTAGAAAGAAAAAGTAAAATGGAGCAAAAATTATAAATTTTAAATTATAATTTTTTTTTATAAATTCACTAGCTCTTGCTTTCTAACAAGCTTAAAAAAGCGGTCAATTTTCCATAATCGAGTTCAGTACCAGCGACCAAATAAGGCTAATGTCAGACGAACGTCCATTTGCACGCTTTTTGTCTTACTAACAAAACAGAAATCCCTTCGCTAAGAGGGGTTTCTGTTTTGTAGTGAGACAAAAAGCGTGCAAATAGACGTTCGTCTGTCATTAGTCTGAATGTATTGTAACAGAATTTTGGGAGAAAATAGATGAATTTGCAGTCATGAAATTATGCGTGATTTTCAAGATAAATATTGAATGCTTATAAAAGAGTGTATTTTTTAAAACTATACTTTTATACTTAGTAATTTTTAAATTATTTTTATGGTGAATACTCCATATTTATCTATTTTTCCACAATTATAACCCCGAGCAAGGTCAAGAGATTCTGCTCTGAGTAATGAAATCAAATACCTCAAATTTCTTGCCGTTACTCGTGCTCTGAAAAAAATTAATAATCCTAAACGTCCTCTTTCTGACGCAAATAATCCTCCTAATTTTAACTTTGTCGTTCTGCCATTTTATTCTCTCCTCTGTTTGAAAATTTCTAAAATCATTTCTCGTTTAAATTTTAAAGTTATCTTCAAACCTATTAATAAAATAAAATTCTCTTCTATGAAAGATCCTATCCCTACTGGGAACCAGTGGGGCGTTTATTTTATTCCTTATTCTTGTAATTTAGGTTGTAATGGTCAAACTAAGAGGGAATTAAAGCTCCAATTGAGGGATCATCAGGGGTATATATCAAATCAAGAAATCTTTAAATCTTCGATTGTCTCTCTTCTCACTGTTGACTTTCCAGTCACTGTTTCAATTTCTCTATGACCAGAATTATTTCTTCTTCTTTCTCTCCCACTCACTTGGATTTTTACGAATCATATTTTGTTTTAAAAAATTCCGATAAACTTGTCAATAATCTCTCATCATGTTTTTCTCTCTCTTCAGCTTGGAAATTACTTTTGTAATTCTTTCCCCTCTTTTCTTGTCTCTCTCCATTTTATTATGAAAAAAATCACTTTTTTAAATTTATTTTGTTTTTATTGCGCTTTCTCTTTCAATTTTATTTTTTAATTTACGTCTTTTATTTTAATTTGTTTATTTCTTTTATTTCCTTTTCTCTTTCTTTTTTTGTCTCTATCATTTTGGCAACACTTTGCACTTCTGCATGTGCTTCTCTGTGAATGGTGTTTACCTTTCAGCTAGCGTCACCTGTCGCACTCTTTGTAAGATCTCTTCTCTTCCCATTCTCTTCATTTGTGGTCTTGTCCCCTTACGGACACGTGTTTACATTGGCTGATGACGGGCTGTTAAAATTCCCATACCAAAACGCGTCTTGTGTGATCTCTTTTTTATGGGTATTCATACAAAGTTTCATTCTTTAATTGTTTGTTTAACAAGTCTATGATATAATTGGTTTACGTCGCCCATGAGATTCCTGCAATGATCGCTAAAGACATATATATATATAGTGGCAGACTGTTTGACGGAAGTGTTGTTTGTAAACGTGCCCTATTTTATTGATGCTTTAAGTAGACCAGTGCAATCAATTGTTTTCTGGAACATCAGTTAAAAACAAGTTGGAAATTGCTCGTCAAACGTGGCAAATGAAGTGCGTTCGTACTATAACTAGTTTTATAAATATTTTTTACACCGCATATTGTACTGAATGTATATTTTAGTGCACTTCATAAGTGCATATCAATTTCATTCTGCTCGAAAGGCTGTAACATCATTAAAATGCACTTGAAATAATTTTTCCCATCGGCCTTAATGTAACGAAAAATTTTTGACTGTCCCTGTAATTAAACTATACATCCGATTTTCACAAAATTTGAAATGACTCGACGAAATTTTGCACCAATTATATATTTAAAATTTCAGACCATTCGGAAGGCTGTAACATCATTAAAATGCACTTGCAATAATTTATTCCCATTGACCGTAATGTAACGGAAAACTTTTGACTGTTCCGGTAATTAAACTATTCATCCGATTTTCCTAAAATTTGAAATGACTCGACAAAATTTTGCAACAATTATATATTTGGAATTTCAGACCATTCGGTTCGGTAGTTTTTGCTGTGTTACATGCGGACGGACGGACGGACTGAACGACGACTATAAGTGCTACGTATATATATATAATTACGAACGTACCTAAAAAGAAAGATAAGAGCAGTGAAGCCGTTTTCTGGATTTCTTTGCGAAAGAATGCATTCGTATTTATAAAATATCTCTTCCGGAAATTAATATTTTAACCTTTTTTTTTTTCTGTGTATACTTCCTAAAAGATGTCTCTTTTTCCAAAAAAAAAAAAAAATTATGGCCATTTTTTTTCTCATTCTGACCAGAAAATCAGAGTTCTAACTTTTTACGACTGCTCTTTCAACTTCACCTAACACTTCGTTTATAATGGCTGTTTCATAATAATAGAAGCCACCAGTCCATCAGAAGAAAATAACTCTGTTAAAGCGGCAACTCGGTTAAGCGGGATTCGGATAATCGGGACTCTACTGTAGTTCAGTTTTAAGACGTAAAACACGCAACTTTATTTTATATAAACTGACGTCATCCGCATCCGCTGAAGAATTCCTCATTTGCGATCCAGTCTTAAACAACATCTACCGTAAAGTACGCATAGGACGTGACTATCACTGAATAATACACAAATCCAAAAAAAGAAATATCGTCATTCAAGAAACTCTACTAAAAGAAATCGCTGTCTAATGATTCATAGGCCTTCATTTGTTTGTAACGTTAATATAGATACTTCAAATTAAATATAGTTTATAATAGCTCCATGTTTGAACAGAAATCATTCGTTTAATATTTTTTCAAAATAGCACGGATTTTAATTACATTCTCTTTTGTTTGTTATGAGAAAATGGCAACAAAAACATATAATTACTATTTTAGAACTATTTTTCCTTTACTTTCTACATAAATGGAGTACTTGAGTTGCCAAAATTAAACAAATGGTGCTAAAAACTACAAAAAAATTAATATTTCAAAAATAAATGGAGATACAGTTTGAAAACAAATTGCATTTAAAAGTACATTTTTTTCCCAATACGACGGTATAAAAATTGAAAATGTGCGATGCTTTGAAGTTTAAAAATTGCTGTAGCGTATTTAATCGTACAATGATACATCTGCTTTGTTTTACGGCTGGCTTATATAATCAACGTTATTTTTTGGAGACGACACAAAATAAGCTGGGAGAAAGAAATAGCATACTGGGAGCTAATAATAAAAATAAAACAAGCCTGAAATCGCAAGTTAAACATGGCAAATGAGGCGCGTTCGTACTATATCTATTTTTATAAATATTCAGATCTTGGTGTAATAGCTGTTGCACTGTTATACAAAAATGCATGAATACAAAATTTATTATGATTCTATTAAATTGAGCCATACGGAAGTAATAGGCCTCCATCTTAAGGGGGTCCGGGACACAAAAATCTTCAAATTTACTTTTTTTTTTTTTTTTTTTTTTTTTTTTTAATTGGATTAAAAATTTCTCTGCCGTTTTCTGCTTAAAATGATGTTTAAATCATGATTCTATTTTAATTAGAACAGGAAATATTAATTTTTTCGTTTTGGTTTGTTTTCAAAATCTGCCTTTCAAGCTATGGTTGTCAAGGAAACGAGTTCTTGTGAAATTGCGTTTTTCTTCATGATAGGTTTTTTCACCATTTCTCATATTTAAATTCTTATAACTCGAGAACCGTTAAAGATACAGGGTTGAAACTCGGAACATATCTTTTTCAATTATTTTACTTTACTTTTGAGCCAGCGTATTTGAAAAAAATATTTACTTTTGAAAATATGATTTTTTTTTTTAAGGTTACACCACTTTTTTTGTAATTTTTTCGTTAAATATTTTTAATGTTTTTAAAAATTAATATTTTTTTAAATGCTGGCTCTAAATTAAAATATACATATTTCTGTTTATTTAAATGAAAAACAATTTAAATTCTACAAATAATATTTCGAGTTATAACGATTTTAAGTTATACCACTTTTTTCATAAATTTTAAATTTAAAAAATTTTTAAAAAGCTATGAGAAGTTTTATCATTTGATTTTGTTTACAAATGATATGGTTAACCATCACAAAAAAATTTCAAAATTTTAACTCAATAAATAATTTTTTTTTTTGAAAATGTGTCCCGGACCCCCTTAAATAGGACGTCATCACCAGGGCAACCCAGAATCATTACCTATCATGGGATATCACTGAATTCATTACGTATGATAGGATTTAATAGAAGGAAGAAAACTTTTAATATATTTTTTAATTTTGATTCGATTTTTATAATATTTGAAATGAGTCGACAAAATTCTGCAACGATTCTCTATATTATTTTTTGGACGATTCGGTAGGATCGTTTCTGCGCTGTAATAGGCGGATAGACGGGTGGACCAGACGACGACTATAGGTGCTGTACGTATTTATATAATTACGAACGCACCTAAAAAAATAGATTTCTTCAACCGAAAAAAGCAAATGCCCCCTTAAGGCTGTTCTCAACTGCTCTGCTCAACAACCGCAAAACGTTTTGACACATTTACAAATTCATTTTTTAACAGAAAGATATAAAATTGGGAGGCTTGACTATAGAAGCGATTTGGAATCGAACTGTTTGATAAATAAATTACTTACTAAGTTATAAGCGATTTTGATCCCGTGACAAAGACATTTTTCACCCTTCCTTGAGTGATTATTCTTCTTTCGCGCAGAAATTCTATTCAAAACACTCACTTTGACACTATTTTCTGAAAGATCTATTGCGTTTGCAAAAAAACAGAAAACACAGTTTGATGACATAGTTTCTGAACAACAACACCTTCTAGTTTCATGCATTTCCGAACAAAAATAAATTAAAACTTTTGTCATAAAGTTGGCCTTTTGGATTTGAGAACAGCCTTAAGCCCATTAAGCTCACTATACATGATTCCGATGCTGCGTTTTTTCCGAACTTTCGGTATTATTAGCCCCCGGTACGGTATACTGTTTCTTTCTCCCAGCTTATTTTGTGTCGCCTCCAAAAAATAACGTTACCTTACAGAAGCCAGGCTTAAAACAAAGCTGTACGATTAAATACTGTATAGCAATTTTTTAAACTTCTAGGCATCGCACATTTCCGATTTTTATACCGTCGTATTGGGAAAAAAAAGTACTTTTAAGTGCAATTTGTTTGAAAACTGCATCTCCATTTATTTTTGAAATATTAATTTTTTTGTTGTTTTTGGATTGGCAACGGAAGTACTCCATTTCTGTAGAAAGTAAAGGAAAAATAGTTTTAAAATAGTAATTATATATTTTTGTTGCGATTTTCTCGTAACAACCGAAAGAAAATGTAATTAAAATACGTGCTATTTTGAAAAAAATGTAAACGAATGATTTCTGTCAAAACAATGGAGCTATTATAAACTATATTTAATTTTAACTGTCTACTTTCTTTAATGACGGCATCGTTTTGCTGCATTTGTGTATTATTTCGCGATAGTGACGTCCTATGCCTACTTTACTGTAAATGTTTAAGAGTGGGTCGTAAATGTGAAATTCTTAAGCGGATGCGAATGACGTCATTTTACATAAAATAAAACCGTGTGCTGTAAGTCTTAAATTTAAATATGTTTTGTACTATTTTTATATACATTTTTTTTTTTCATCGGGGGCGACACTAAATTCTGAAAAAGCAGAATTCCTGTTTTCTAGTTAGAATTTTTCCTTGTCCATTTTCTATTTTCTCTTTGTACATTTTCTTCTATATAACAAGACAGTTTGACAGCAAAATAAGGTTACGTAAAACTTTGAGAAGATAAAGTAAGCCATTGTTTATTAACTTAAATATCTGTTAAATATCCTCGAGGTCATACAATAAAATCGAGTTTATTGTTTAAATTTTCTAAATAATATGCGAAGAACTTACCTGACCAATGAATAGGAATGAGCCATTTGATAGGTTCAGAACCTTGACAATATCTTCTTTCTGAATAAAAAATATATAATATTAAAATTCATAACTTAGACACGAGCGAAAAATCATGCGACCAGCATAGCTTATGAAACACTTTCCGACACATTCGGAATACTGCAATAGAACTTTACAGTCTATTAAGGTGAAAGTTGATGTCTAAGTAAACAATTTAGAAAATGCATAACGCATTTGAAAACTCAATTTCTGTAACTACCATCCATAGTCGAAGAAATATCTGAACTGCTCTGTGCAGCTCTGAATAGGATCTATAGATTTGCATCATGTGTACTACATAGAATGCTAAAAGTTATGTTCGATTAAACAAAAAACAAAGTTGAAAATTCCCATTCAGCAATTTCCGTCCATAAACGGAATTGTACTTGAGATCTTTTGTGTAGCCCTGTATACGATCTATAGATTTTATACACACCAAATAATATGCACACAAAAAATGTAAATTTTAAAAGGCGTTCCAAAACTGAAAACGCACTTCCAGCAATTATTCTTCCTAAACACTGTAAAATAACGGACTACAGCGAGCAGAAAAACGGAAAAATTTCTGTAATTTATGAGGGAAATTTTCCATTAAAATACGGAAATAGTACTGCAGTCTCGATTGCCAGTACAATTTCGGTATTTTAATCCGGTTTTTTTTTTTTTTTTTTTTTTTTTTTTTACAGTGTAGTACTGTAGGTATATACTTTTGAGTGTCCCTGTAAATTAGGGGTGCACAACCTTTTTAAGAGAAGGGCCACTTACAAAAATGTCTGGGTTGTCGAGGGCCACATCAGTAACACGGAGAGAATTCTATTTCGAGGAGGTGATCTGTGGCCTATTATCAGAAAAAAATATGGTTTCATGGGAGGGGGGATTTTACTCCTCTACATTCCCCTACACAGTCAACATATCGAATTCAGTTGGTAAGGATATATCAACAGTGTTTACGTCTGTATATATATTAGATATAGTAAGGATTACTTTCAAGAAGTGGTAATATTCGTTGACTTTATTCGGGAGAGTAAATTTTGTTTTGTTAAAAGTGCTAAAAAACAAACATATGCATGAAAGGGCTAGTGCCGGTAAAAAAATGTGAACTTTATGAACAAAGGAGGGGAGAAGCCAGTCAACGAAATTTAAGATTTTTCCACACCTGATCGACAAAATTCGCAATTTTTCCGCGTCTGATTGACAAAATTCGAGATTTTTCCGCTCCCGATCGAAAAAATTCGAGATTTTTCCGCACATAATCGACCAAATTCGCAATTTTCCTCACGTGATCGACAAAATTCGAGATATTTTCTTGCCCGCCCAACGAAATTCGCGAGTCTTTGGAGCCCGATCGACGAAATTTGCGATTTTTCCACCAATGATTTCCACAGATTTTTCCACAAATTTTGCAATTTTTTTGCGCCTGATCAACAAAATTCGCGATTCTTAACTGACTGACGAAATTTGTAATTTTTTCCCGCGTCAAATTGGCTAAATTCGCAATTTTTTCTTGCGATAAACCGCCGAAACTCACGATTGTTCCACAGCCGATCAACGAAATTTTCAATTTTTCAGCGCATCATCGGCAAAATTCGTGATTTTTCCGTCCTGACCAACGAAATGTGCGCTTTTTAGGAGCCAATTTGCAATTTTTCTCGTGCCCGAGCAACAAAATTCGCGATTTTTCGGAGCCCGATCGACAAATTTCGCGATTTTTCCCGTACAAGATCAATGAAATTGGCGATTTTTCAGCGCCAGGTCAACGAAATTCGCCTTTTATTCGCGATAAACAGACGAAACGTACGATTTTTCCTCAGCTGATTAACAAAATTTGCAAATTTTTCCGCGCAACATTAACGAAAATGAAGAATTTTCCGTGCTCGATCAGTGAAATTTGTGATTTTTCCGCGTCTGATCGACAAAATTCGCAATTTTTTCGCACCTTATCGACAAGATTCTCGATTTTTCCGCGCCTGATCAACAAAATTCGGGATTTTTCCATGTCCGGTCAACGAAATTCCTGCTTTTTCGGAGCTCAATCGACAAAACTCGCGATTTTTTCTTACCCGATCGACGAAATTTGAGATTTTTCCGCGTCTGATCTATGAAATTTGCTATTCTTAAGTGGCTGACGAAATTTGCAATTTTCTTCCACGGCAAATTGACAAAATTTGCGATTTTTTCTCGCGATAAACTGACGCAACTCATGATTGTTCCGCAGCCGATCAACGAAATTTTAAAATTTTCAGCGCATCATCGAAGAAATTTCTCCGTACCCGACAAACAAAATTTGCAATTTTTAGGAGCCCGATCGACAAAATTCGCGATTTTCTGTACCCGATCGACAAAATTTGCAATTTTCCCGCGTCTGATCTATGAAATTTGCGAATTTTTTTCACGGCTAATCAACGAAATTTGTGATTTTCCTGCGCCCGATCAGCGAAATTTGCGTTTTTATCTCGCGATAAACGGTCGATTTTTCCGCAGCCGATCAACCAAATTTGCAATTTTTCTGCACATCATCAACAAAAATGTCGAATTTTCCATGCCCGATCAACAAAATTTGCGATTTTTCCGCGCCTGATCGACAAAGTTCGCCATTTTTCCGAACCCAATCAACTAAATTCACGATTTTTCCGCATCTCATCGACAAAATTCGCGATTTTTTTCAGTGTCCGATAAACGAAATTTGTGATTTTTCCATGACCGATTAACGAAATTTGCGATTTTTCCGCACCTGGTCGACAAAATTCGCGGATTTTCCGTGTCCGATCAACGAAATTCGCGATTTTTCCGAGCCTCATTGACAAAATTTGCTATTTTCCCGCTGCCGATCAACGAAATTCGTGATTTTTCCGCGCCTGATCGACAAAATTCGCCATTTTCCCGTGCCTAATCAACGGAATTCACGACTTTTCTACACCTCATCCACAAAATTCGTGAATTTTTTCATTGTACGATAAACGAAATTTGCGATTTTTCCATGACCGATTAACGAAATTTGCGATTTTCCCGCACCTGATCGACAAAATTCGCGATTTTTCCGTGTCCGATCAACGAAATTCCCGATTTTTCCGAGTCTCATCGACAAAATTTGCTATATTTCCCCAGCCGATCAACGAAATCCCACGGCAAACTGACGAAATGCATGATTTTTTTTTCCTGCGACCTATGGCCAAAAATTGCAATTTTTTTTCCTGTTATAAATTGACAGCATTGGCGGGCCACACGTTAGCTCATCGCGGGCCACAGGTTGTGCATCCCTACTGTAAATGAACGAGAAATTATATACACACCAGATTCCTACCGTAAGTCCTTTGTAGTACAGCTCAACGATATATATATGTTTCAATATGTTTAAAATAGTGTAATATCACTGAAATACACCGCACACGATTTTTCCCCATATAGGCCGTAATGTAACGGAATTCTTTTGAGTGTTCCTGTAAATGAACCGTAAACGTTTCATGCTTCATTTTCAATACCGAACATACCAATAGTAACGCCCAATAAAATATATCATTTTCCTGGCAATAGGACTATATTTACGCGAGTTAAAGCACAGACAGACTGCATTCAGGAAAATGTTAAAAGGGAGGGGGGGGGGTAATTTTTAAGATGCTTAAAACTACAAACAATAATTTCTTAAAGCGGAGAAATCTGCGTAAACGGAATTCTGAGTTTAAGTTAAAAAAAAAAAGATCCTTGTTCCCGGCAGAAAGAATGCCACATAATTGCGAAAAGCTCTCTAAAACGAATAACTTCAACGGTCCCTACGATTCCGTCTAAACAGGTTGAATTGTATTTCAGAAATTAAACGACTAGTCCCTGCCACTAAAGTATAACACTGCACCGCTACACTGTAAAAAGAGACAGATGTTTCTTGAAACTAAGAAAATATAATATAAACACGAACGAAAATATGCAATAATCTCTTACGAACTGCCCATGATTCCGAAAAACGTTCTTTATCTTTAAAAACCACAGTGACAAACATATTTTCGAGGTTTAAAGAAGTATTTATTAAATTTAAAAAATATGAACTTTGGGCTGTTGCTAATTTTTGGAAACGTTTTCTTGTAGTTTTACAGTATATTAATCAGTTTTTTCAACCAAGAATATAAGTTTTTCGGAGGCTATCCATCCTCATTTTAAAATGTTGCTGGTAAACAGACATGTTTTAGTCAAACATGATAAATTAACTGCATTAATATTAATTTATTACTCTTGCGTGTACCGGGCGTCCTAAAAAGGACTGGCTCATTTTAAGGTTCAATAACTCGCAAATGGTGACAGATATTTAAAAATTCTTGCTGGAAGATTATGTATGATGTTAGGAGTTTTTTTATTTTCGGAGTTTTCGAATTTAGTTCGAATTACAAACAATAGATAGCGCAGCAAGTAATAGGCGCTAAATTCAAGCTGGATTTTTTGGCCTTTCTCTTCTCCCATGCCAAAAAAGAGATTAAAATGCATTGAGTGGGTCCCGAAGTACTAAAAATCAGGCCTAGATTTAGAACATATTGCTCGCAGCACCATCTATTGCTTGTAATTCGAACTAAACTCGAGAATCACAGTAAAAAAAAAAAAACTCCTGGTATCATATATAACGCTCCTGCAAGAATTTTTTAAATATCTGTCGCCGTTTGCAAGTTATTGAATTTTAATATCAGTCAGTCCTTTTTAGGACATCCGGTATAAAGTCAATTACGCAGCTCACAATGGTTGATGGAGAATTATTAACATCATAAATAACCTATACTCGCTGGGTGCTTAAATATGATATTTTCGAAAACATCCAAAATATCCGATATTTTGATATATATCCGATATTTTCAAAATAGGCAATTTATTGATTATTATAAATATTTTCAGGCCTAATGAATATAAAACATACTGCAATTAGCCCATAACTTAATGTAACAATATTCTAAATGTCTCCCCACCCTTACATAACAAAATTGAAGATAAACTAATTGAAAACAGACACAATTTGCTTTTTACACTCAGAAAAACGAACTATAGAATTTATTATCACGTTTCAAGAAAATTTTGTGTTTTATGTGACAAGCTATTATAACAAATATTTTATTTTTACTGAAAAATTTTAAAATAAATGTAAGCTTGTGTGCTTTTTCATTTCCTAACTTGTTGTGCAGTTTAAACTTAAGAAAACCAAAACCAGTAAAGATTTCTTCTAATGAAGCTATAAATAGCTTCTTTAAATTAGACAGTTTATTTTCCTAACAGCTGTTTTAAGTAAGTACATACTGTCCACATAATTATTCGTTCTACATTAAAAAATTCACTTTCAAATGAAAAGCTTGGAAAAGATTTTTTAGAAGGAGTGGGGGCTAAAAATTAAATATCACCGCCAAAATAAAAGTTCTTTATCTACATAATGGCACGCTCAATAACAGTTAAAAAATTCATTTGTACTTGTTTTGACTGAAAATATTAAAATATCATACGCAATGTTTTGAAAATAAATATCAAACATACGAAAATTCCGAAAATATCAAACTTCATGATATTATGATATATATCCATTGATATAGGGTAACTTCCCCGGTAATTGGCACCTTAAGAATTTGTCCTTAAACTTAACCCTGTTTTTATTACTTAGGGGGAAAATATTTACTTGCAAATATTTTTAAATCAAAGAGTGCATATCTGTGCATCTATTTTGCCCACTAAAATCAAAAATATTTGAATAGGTATTTTTATTAAAAAATATTTATAAAAAGCTACTATAATCACCAGTAACTGGCACCTAGTACACCAATGTATGACACCTTGTGATACAGTGATTGGCAAATGTGTATATAAGTAAAAAAAAAAAAAAAAAAACTCTATTTTTTATTTTTAGATTATATGAAAAATATGACTATGAGAAACATATGATAGAAAAAATTAATTATAATATAATATAGGCAGAAAATCTTGGAACAAATTTATGCTGAAAATTTTAATCATCGCATGAGTAAATTTATGCTAATTCACACATCTTGGTGTTGGAAATATATTATAACTGTTTTAGACTTGTCTAAAACAGTTATACTATAGTATTTCCAAATATAAAATAAAAAAAATAATTTGGTATGTTACATGGAAAAATAGTAATATAGAAATTAATGCTGTTTTATCTATCAGTATGCAGTCTTGATTTTTCGAATAATGAATGACTCCAGAGAAAAAAGAAAATTTCTTTATAATTATCCAAGGGACAATAAAAAATGAAACGATTCTCTACAATCACTAATATCTGACTTTGATGACCAAATATATTTGTTTTCCATTGTTTGTTGTAAAACTTTAACAGTAGATTCTGCAGGATCAAATCAATTATATGACCTATATAATATTGTTCACAATAAAAAACTGCATAATAATGGTCTTTCAACAAATTTATTTCCTCTTTGGTTTCTTTATCATCATCTCTAAGACTTCCCAAATTGATAGTATGATATCGTAAGGGGGGAAGAGGGTCCAAAATTATTGCTTCAATTTTTTTTCTAGTTTCGTTCTGATAAGGCGCTTCCCTGGTTAGTTTTAGGGGTTCATTGGTTAAGGATAAAGGGGGGTTAGTCCACCCCCCTTAATTCAGATAAATGGGTTTTTCATGTAGAATTATTCGATTTGCTCCGAAGTTGGTATACCGGTTTATTATGTTAAGGAACTTCCCTGAATAGTTTTGGGGGTTCATTGGTTAAGGATAAAGGGGGAAAGGGGGGGGGTAGTACACCCCCCTTAATTCAGATAAATGGGTTTTTCATGCAGAATTATTCGATTTGCTCCGAAGTTGGTATACCGGTTTATTATGTTAAGAAACTTCCTGATTAGTTTTGGGGGTTCATTGGTTAAGGATAAAGGGGGAAAAGGGTTGTTAGTCCACCCCCCCCCCCCTCTTAATTCAGATAAATGGGTTTTTCATGAAGAATGTTTCGATTTGCTCCGAATTTGGTATACCGGTTTATTATGTTAAGGAACTTCCCTGAATAGTTTTGGGGGTTCATTGGTTAAGGATAAAGGGGGAAAAGAGGGGCTACCCCCCCCCCCCCCTTAATTTAGATAAATGGGTTTTTCATGCAGAATTATTCGATTTGCTCCGAATTTGGTGTACCGGTTTATTATGTTAAGGAACTTCCCTGAATAGTTTTGGGGGTTCATTGGTTAAGGATAAAGGGGAAAACGGGGGCTAGTCCAGACCCCTTAATTTAGATAAATGGGTTTTTCATGCAGAATTATTCGATTTGCTCCAAATTCTGTATACCGGTTTATTATGTTAAGGAGCTTCCTTGATTAGTTTTGAGGGTTCATTGGTTAAGGATAAAGGGGGGTTAGTCCACTCCCTTTAATTCAGATAAATGGGTTTTTTTATGCAGAATTATTCGATTGCCGAATTTGGTATACCGGTTTATTATGTTAAGAAACTTCCCTGATTAATTTTGGGGGTTCATTGGTTAAGGATATAGGGGGAAAAGGAGGCTAGTCCACCCTCCTTAATTTAGATAAATGGGTTTTTCATGCAGGATTATTCGATTTGCTCCAAATTTGGTATACCGGTTTATTATGTTAAGAAGCTTCCCTGATTAGTTTTGGGGGTTCATTGGTTAAGGATAAAGGGATAAAAGGGGGGATAGTCAACCCCCTTAATTGAGATAAATGAGCTTTTCATACAGAATTATTCGATTTGCTCTATTTTAGTATACCGGTTTATTATGGTAAGGAGCTTCCCTGATTAGATTTGGAGGTTCATTGGTCAAGTATAGGGGGAAACGGGGGCTAATTCCCCTTCACTTATTTTTTTGAGGGGCATTATCTCTCTATTCTAAAAAAAAGTAACTACCGCTGTCACCGCCGCCGCCGGTTTTGATTTTTTTGTGACCGGAGGCTTTTCTTCGTTAATATTAACAAAAATAATGCATACAAAAATATGAAAATCTGTGGTTTTATACAGAAATGTTTGATAAACACGCTGATGCAGACAGTTTTCAAATCGAAGAATTATTTTAAGAGTTATTTAATGCTAAAGTTGGACAAAATCGTTCCACTAAAAAAGTTTTATAGCAGCAAAAACTATACATGGCAGTGTAATCATTTTTAGATCATTTTATGCGTTAGAATTTGCCGGAATGCAGATTGCATTAATTTTTTTATTTTGACTCATTTTTTCAGGTTTTATTTCTATTTTAAATTCAAATTTTCAGCATTTCTAGAGATATTTTTTACAGATTTCAGAAAATTGTACTAATTTAAACTGTTGCCAACTGTATAAAAAGCGTAAGCAATAATGTTTGCTTCAAATTAAAAATTTATTTACACGTGACTATTATAAACAGGAAAAAACTTTCAAATTAGAATTAAATAATTACGTATAAAAAGCGGGAACTTATTAAAAATTACGTCATAAAAAGTACACACGTGAATTTTAAAAGAGAAAGGATATTGTAAAATAATAAATTCATTAACATGCGTTAGACGTCTTAGGAGAAATTACGTCATATTTACGTCACATTATAGTTGTTACATAAAATGAACACAAAATAATATTGCAAAAAAGTTTAAATTTAGAAATTGCGCTAGACATTTATTTGATATTTTGAGAATTAATTTAAAATGTCTCATTTAAAAGAACTTTCTTTTCGCTTTGTTAAAAAATACCAGGAGACAAAGACTCTCTTTACTTAATTCCTTTTATATTAGCTTATTTTGAAATGTTGTTACACGTGTATATACGTCATCAAGTTATTTTTATTTCGACGTTTTATTTGTGTTTTTATTAATGTTGTACGAATTTATTTGTTCTTTCGTTATTTAAAATAAAAATTATATCAATTTGTATAATTTGGCGAGTGGTTTGGCGATTTATATAATTTGGCGAAATTGGTCGACAGGATAATCAAGTAGTACCGCAGCGGATTTGGCGTTAAAATTCCCCAATCAAAGAGAAATGAATAGAAATTCGTTTATAGGGAGATCGCCACTGTTTTTTAAATTATAATTCAATCTTTCGAAATCTTTTTAAAGCCAATCAAATTAGCGTGCATTTAGAGTCTGCGGTGTCTGGACGGGGGTTGGCGAGCGTAGCTCGTAGAAGGCCGAGCCCCCTAGTTCTTTAAAATAAGAGTATAATATACAATTAGTGCGAATAGCCTGTGAGCTCAATGCCATCAGTTTAGCTGGGCACTTTTCTTTTTCGTTTTTATTTTAGAAATTTTTGACTTTATAATTAACCAACATTTGGTTATAATTGTCCAAGTTGCATTAAACAATGTATCAATAATTTATTGATGGGAGTTTTGCTGAGGTTCGATGGTGATTTCTTTATAACTGATTCATATTTTGATAGTTTTATAAAGATGCATAGAAATTGGATACATTTTCCATCTTATTGCAGTGACTATCTAACAAACTCATTTTGAAAAATACAATTTTACAAATTCGTATAGAAAGGCAAAATACACGTTAAAAAACCTGCAGGGAAAGAAAATTATTTTGATGTGTTAATCATGCAAAAGTAGTTGCATTTTTCGTGACAGTCTGCGCCCGTGATGTGGAACAAAATTTTATTGATTATAATAGAAAAAAAAAGAATGTATTATCTGTAGAATGATTATAAAATTATTTTTTTCGCGTGCCAGAGAAATTGTCTTACATGCCAACTCTGGCACGCGTGCCATAGGTTCGCCAACCCTGGAATAGGGCATTCATAGCGATAGCAATTGTCGCTCATTTACAGGGATACACAATATAAATTGATTACGGTATTGTCTTTGAGTAATAATGGCTTTAAGTGTATTTTCATATTGGGCATGCGCTTTTAAATTTAACTATTTCTTTGCATTTTACTAGCTGTATATAAATTCTATACCTCATACACAGGGCTGCACAAAAGAATTCACATGCCTCCTTTCCGTGTTTCTCCTTATTATTTCTTAATTGAACTAAATTTTGGCATGCATGTATTTAATAGATACAAATCTATATATCCCATACACGGCTGCTCAAAGAATTAAGATGATTTTCCGATTGTAGATAGGAACAGTTGAAATTGGGCTTTCAAGTGTGGTATGAGTTTCCATATCGTTTAATTAGACAATAGTTTAAATTTTTAAACGGTGCAGTGTTGTTGCATTATCCTGAATGTGTTGGAAAGTGTTTAATAATCTATGCTTGAAGCATGATTTTTTCTTTCTTGTTGTTTATGTGGAAAATTACAAATGGTAAAAGGAATTGATCATTACAAAGAAAAAAAAGAAAGAAAAATGTATTTTTTACCTTTCCGTCATGAAGTGTTACTTCCCTCATTTTTTTTTTCAAAGCTTGAATGCGTTACTTGAAAAATGTTTGCGTCGTAGCTACAAAATTGGAAGAGAAATACAGAGAAAAATGCACAGGAGAAAAAGTAATCATGTACATAGCAGATGTCAAAGAAGGTTGATAACATTTAAATAATAAAAGTAATTATTGTCAGAAAATTTACTAAACGCAATCAGAAAATCAGCTAAGTCGTCTGACCTACCATTTTTTAGCCGTTCTCAAATTCCCTGCTCAACAACGCAAAACTTTCTGACATACTTTCTGACTGATTGTTAAAAGTAAAGGCTTAAATGTTTCAGGGCTGTTCATTGGAGTGATTACGAATCGAAACTAGTTTTCCATTTTTTGATAAATTACTTGTCGAGTTATAAGCAATTCTGGTCATGTGACGACAAGATTTTCACCTTTATCGAGCTTTCCCGTTGGGAATCCGGTTCCAAACGCCAACTTTGACAGTATTTTCTGGAAGACCTTGTGCGTCATGCGTTTTCGAATAAAAATGAATTCAAAAATGTGTTAGAAAATAGCCCTTTTGGATTTGAGAACAATCTTCACAAATATTTCCTATTGAAAAGTTCCCCTCCCATTTAAATAACCAGACCGATGTTGAAAAGAAAATGAACACGTGCTTCAAAAGAAGGGTTTCCTAAATCATTCAGACGCATTTTTTATCCCCAAGACTTTTCCCAAATTCAAACAAGCTACTTTCGGATACATTCCTGATTCCTGAATTCATTTTTATCCAGAAACACAGCAGCTGCGAAGAGAAAACTACACCCGGGGCAAAGTTTCAATTTGGCGCCCCCCCCCCCCCCACACACACACACACAACCTTTCTCAAGCTTTCTTTGTGACAGGTGTCACAAAATTAAACTAGTCGTTGGGGGCCACCGTAATACATACCCATCATGGATATACATAATATAAAATACGAAAATAAAACATGTGATACATGCTAAGCATTGTATCACGTTACTTTTATTCATAATTTAATTTACTTGGACTCCCTTACATATAATTAATATAATCCCTTAAGCTAATATTACTTTCTGTTGCACTAAAATATCTCAATTTGTTGATTTTCTATAAGCAAGTAAACACTATTGGTTTACAATGGAAGTCTATGGGAATTTGGCGAAATATTAGAGATACCGCCAATTTCGCGTCACTTTTGGCGACTCATTTTGGTCGCCAAATTGGACGATATACCGCGAAGTTGGCGACAAACTTGGCGGCATTTGGCGACAGAACAGGGTCCCCCCTATGATAACCCCTCCTCATAGGTATGGAGATGCATTAAATGCTTGACATTTACGATAAACCATTATTGGCATTTAATCTTATACACTGGTGTCCAAAATTAAGGACCAGTCACAAAATGCTAATTTTTAAGTAAGCGAATACTCAAAAGGAAATAATATAATTCGAATAATTACTATCTCTACAGCACAGCTAGTCAATATAACATCTCATTAATGTCACACATGGTCATAAGTATCAGAGTCACTACGGTGAAGCAAAAAATAGGAAATTCTACACGTCTCATTATGAGTCTTAAATGATCACTATATCTGACTCCACTGAGACGTCAATGTGACTTCTGTTTTGTGACGAGTCACCAGGTGACTTTACAATATAGTTACATTGTGACTATCATGTGACTGTCATTTTTAGACTCAATTTCAAAATCATCATGAACGTTGCATTATGATAAGTCACCAAATAATATCACATTATAGTCACATGGTGACTTTTCACAAAAGAGCACAATGGTGACTTCACAGTAGTATCTCTGTCACCTGAAAGTCACCATGTGACTTTAATGTGACATTATTTGGTAACTTATCACAATGCAGCGTTCATGATGACTTTGAAATTCAGTCTGCAGATGACAGTCATATGAGAGTCATAATGTAACTACATTGTAAAGTCATATGGTGACTCGTCACAAAGCAGCAGTCACAGTGACGTCTCAGTGGAGTCACATATAGTGATCATTTGAGACTCATAATGAGATGTATGGAATTTCCTATTTTTTTGCTTCACTGTAGTGACTGTGACACTTGTGACCATGTGTGACATGAATGAGATGTTATATGGACTAGATGTGCTGTAGAGATAGTAATTATTCGAATTACATTATTTCCTTTTGAGTATTCGCGTACTTGAAAATTTACATTTCATGATTTGTCCTTAATTTTGGACACCAGTGTAGTTTGGCGATAATTTTTTGATCGGCGGGATAATCGAGTAGTACCAAACTGCGTAAAAAAAAAACATCTTTATAACTCAAAAAATTATAATCATATTAACTAACAGTTTATTGCGTCAGATTAAGCGTCTCATTTCCAATTAAAATATATCTTTGAATTGAAATTTGAATTAAATACAGGGTTATGAAAAATCGAAGAATGTGAAAAATAGGATTACAAATATCACGGCAACTAATTATCCGATCGAGTTCATTCATGATGCAAAATTTATGTATTTTTATTGTCTTTTATATTCATTCCTTCAAATAAACTGTTTCGAAAATTTTTGTATACCTTTTATCAGAACGAATATTTCGAGAGTCTGAAAAAAATAGTTCCGGATAATCGAGGTTACTGATATTCAATAAGCTTTTCCCCATTATTACACCCTAAGTACACATCAAATTCCAAGTCTCTATCGCAATTTGTTCGGGAGATAGAGCAACTACAGACACACACACCGACACAGATGCAGACGGACACCAAAATTTTTTTACTAAAAATATGTTTTTCGGAATCTCCAGTGTCTGAAACGTGTAAACCCGTCAATAAAAAAAAAATTTCGATTTTTAAAACATTTACAAGACTTACCTTTTCTACCGTATGATGGGTAAGTAAAAGTGCAGAAACAAATTTTATTGAATACATATTTCACGTTTATTTTGAAACATTAGGTTTAATTTTAATTCAGAAATTAAAAAAAACTAAATAACATAAGAGAAAATTGCTCTTATATTTTGGCAAAGGGGATTTGGAAAATGGGTGTAGAAAACTGTATCTAACAGCACAATATAACAGTTTGGACCCTTTTACATTCCAAGAAAGAAACCCATGCTATTTTGAGAATATACGTTTTTGTCACAAGCTTAGACTCAGAAAACAGAAGGTTAACAAAAGAGATTAAGACAAAGACACAAGATATGTTTTGAAAAGAAAGAAGTCCTTATCCATACATTTGTATTGCAGCGGGGTTTGGGGGGGGGGGGGGGGTAAAGGACAATGCAATAACTTTGAAACGAAAAATGTACGTGCTTCCATTGGGGAAAAAAATCCCAATATATAAATATACATTTTTTTTTTTACAAGAAAAAAGATAAAAAGAGGTTTGTAGTATAAATTTAGCGCCCCCTCAATTTCCGAGCCCGGGGCGAATCTGTCTTATACCACGAAATCAGAGAATTAGAAGTTTTGGGTAAAAATTTTAAGTACTTTTTATAAAATTAAAACTTTTATATGTTTTATGTTACTCTTGTGACATTTAATTATCAACTATAAATAAAGTTAAAATTACATTCAATACCTTAGATAAAACCTTTTAACTACGTGGATCCGACGGATATAATACTATATTGTTATTTTCAATCCATAATAATTTCATTTATTGAGCAGAAGTAAAAAAACTATACAACTCAATAAGTAGATTTTTATGCTCAACAGTAAATGAATTTTAATGCTGTCAGTTTCCAGCCCAGTTCCGGTGTAGACTTATTCTTATGAAATTAAAACTTACAAATTCATATACTGCAACTCTTTAGCTTTAAATTGATGTATTACACTTAAATTTCCGTTTAAAATAATTTTTCAGCAAAAAATTTTCTTTTGCCGTGGACTTTCCCAATATATTTATCGAAAAATGACAAACTCGTTAGATTCTGTATCATTTAAATAACCATGCCTGACACTTTCATGCTTTTACGTTTAAAAATGAGTCCCAAAAAGTGAGCAGCAAAAAAAGTTTAGTGGGGAGGGCGGGGGAGAGGGAGGTGGTGAAAAATACATAAAGGTTTTTGTAAATGTTCATGAGATTTGAATTAAGGGTTTTGATGTAATTGACACAAAATCTACATATCAGTAAGAACTCCGTTGCGCAAAGTGTTTGGAGCCACAACCTGTTGTCTTTTTCCATGATGATATAAAAAAAACTTTTGCATTAAGAAATTTGTGTCAAAGATACTTTACAAATTGTTGGAAATCTGGACAAAGTCTTGTCCCCCAAAATTTGTCGTCTAGTTTGTTCGGAAGTTATATCGTTCCGAACCAGCTTTTATTTTTCCATTTCGGTCGTAAAGGCACTCTCTTTTAACTGTAACTGTATGCATATTTTTATTCCAGTTTTGATGTACTCAGTAAGTATATTTAGTGTGAAACAACTCCATTGAGTATGAGGTGTAGTGATGGAAGTAATGTAATGGAAGGACCATGGAGATGGAGTTTAAGCTTACTCCTTGCTATAGCTATAATATGTCAATATGATTCCCAGCAAAAGCTGGAGGTGTATGTATATATCTTTATTATTTAAGTTTTTAAAATTCAAGTTGAATTTAATAAATGAACTGTTATTTTGAAATGAACTGTTTCGTCGACTGTGATTTATACTTCAACGCCACACCAAATGACCTTAAAACCTGCGTATTTATAACTCTGCTTTAATTATAACATGGTTATGGGCCATGTCATGCTATTTAAAGGTCAAATAGATAAAATATGGTGTGATTTAGATGAAATATATACTGCATAATGGCACAAGTTCCAGAGTTAACTTATTCCTTCCCGAAACTATCGGATTATAACTATCCTTCCTGGAAGCTCGACGTCAAATGTGTCTTGATTGACCGAAATTGCTGGGAGTTTATTACACAGCCAGACATCGCATGTAAATCGGATGCCTCTGATCGTGAGAAAAGCGATTTTGAATGGCGTAAACGAAGAGCTTATACAACAATTTACCAATCCATCGAACGGAAATTCCAGATACTAATTGCTCAAACAGAAAGCGGCAAAGATGCCTGGGATATTTTAAAGTTAAACTTCGAACCAACTTCACGCGTACGCTTAGCGGATTAGTCGATGAATTTTTCGAGATGAAGTTAAACTCGCAAGAAGAAACTATAGGTTTATTTTGTAAAAAAATTGAAGAAAAGAAAGTTCAGATTAAAGATGCTGGATTTGAGATGCCAGAACTGTTAGTATGTTTTCAACTAATCCGTCGATTACCTGAGGAATATGATAATCAAGTTCAAGTGTTATATAGATTAGAAGATAAAGAATTTAAATTAGAAAATGTATCTAAGCAGTTAATAACTGAATATGACAGAATTTGTTTAAAACGAAAAGATGAAGGTAAAGAGGTTGTCGCTGTAGGTGATGCTTATGCAACTAAGTTTAAAAACCCTACCGTTAAACCAACCATTCCAGCGGAGAATTTTGGAAGCAGTAAAAAGCCATGGGTTCCACGTAGTGGAAGCGACCTGGACACCACCAGACGATCGTATACTTCACCAGCTAATCGTATGGGGCCGAGTTTAATATGCAGTTACTGCAAGAAACCTGGTCACACAGATACAAGGTGTTTCAAAAAGAACTCTAGAGGGAAAAAGCAAGTTTTCTACAGTGAACCTACAAAGCAATCTGAATTCGCCCTAATATCTTCAAATGGTAGAAAGTTCGTGGAATTTCTTCTGGACTCAGCGGCTACTTCTCATTTTACGAATGACAGGAGTCTATTTGTAACATATAGGAACCTCCCCCCTCAACAAGTGCTGATAGGAGACAAGGACTGTTCGTCGGAAATACTGGGTATTGGTGATATTGACTTTACCATCCTAGATGTAACAGGTAATGTAGAAATAACTTTAAAAAATGTGTTATATGCTCCTAACATGAGGAGAAATTTAATTGGTGGGTCTAATATAGACATTGCAGGAAACCAAATTAAATGGGGAAATAATAAAATGATTGTGTATGATAAATTTAATAGATATTGTTTTACTGTACCTCGAGTTGATAAATTGTATATTGTTAAAGGTTATGCTTCAAAATGTGAAAATTTTGCTTATTCTACTAGTTTAAATTCAGAGATTGTACATCGTAGATTTTGTCATACAAACTTACCTTTACTTGAAAAAATGAGTAAACATAATTGTGTTAAAGGTATTGAAAATATTAACTGTAAAAACAAAAATAAGATGTGTGAAACTTGTGTAATTGCAAAATCTAACAGAAAATCGTTTAAAAGAAATTATTTGTATAAACGCACTTCTAATCAAATCCTCGATAGGGTGTATATGGATTTGTGGGGTCCTAGCCCTGTTAACTCGTTAGGAGGGGGGAAATACTTTTTGTCAATAATTGACGATTATTCTAGAAGGACTGAGGTTTATATAATTAAGGATAAAACGGAAGTGTTTGAATGCTTTAAAAAGTTTTTAGTTAAAGCTGAGAGACAAACTGGTAAAAAGTTAAAATGTGTACGAACTGATAATGGGCTGGAATTTACCCATAAATTATTTGAGAAATTGTTAACCGATTTAGGTATAAGAATCGAAAGATCCTCCATTTATACTCCAGAGCAGGTAGGTGTTGCTGAAAATTTTAATAAAGTAGCAATGAATGCAGTTAGAGCAATGTTACACGATAGCGGGTTAAAACCGTCATTCTGAGGGGAAGCTCTTTTGGCGTTCGTTCATACAAAAAATAGGACTGAACACAGTTTAACCCAAGGTCTTACACCGCAAGAATTATGGACGGGATTCAAACCTTCGGTAAGACATTTAAGAATTTTTGGTTCTTTAGCATTTGTTCATGTTCCTAAAGTTAAGCGAAATAAACTTCAACCGAAGGCTTTACTAGGTATCTTAGTTGGTTATGCCATGAAAACTAAAGGATATAGAATTTACATTCCAAAAGAAAGGCGAATTGTAGAGACTATTCATGTGCGTATAGATGAATCCAAAAAGGGTGTAGAAATATTATTTGGGGGAGAAAACAAATATAAGGATTTGATATTGAATTTTAATGAATCTCAAATTAAAACAAACGGTTTAAGTAACGCAACTTTAGATCTTAATCATGAACTACCAGGAGATAGCTTAAACGAAGATGAAGAGAAAAAGGGGGGTAAGGTAACTGTAAGTTCTATAAATATTTCAGTGTGGAAAAGGATTGAAAGACCGAGAACGAAATGTAAGAGAATTGACGTATATTATTATACCCCAATAACAAATACGAGACTGAGATCTTTAAATGATGTTAAAAATATTGTAAGGAAAATAAAATCCCGTTTGAGCCAGATAAGTTTGACTTTAAACCTAAAACTATTCATCCTAATACTGAAACTTTAAGTGAACCCTCAACTAGTGATTCGGACGATCCATATTTAACTGAATTATTTCAACATGAATTTTACAATACCGAAATCCCTAAATCATTTGAGGATGCACAAATAAATCCAGAAAGGGGGAAATGGAATGCCGCGATGAGGGAAGAACTTGAGATGACGAGTAAGAGAAAAGTTTGGCGGTTGGTTGATCCACCGAAAAATTCCACAATAGTAGGAAGTAAATGGATTTATACTATAAAAAACACGGAAAAAAATGGTAAAAAGTACAAGACACGTCTCGTAGCTCAAGGTTTTAAACAGAAACCAGGTATTGATTTTAATGATATATTTTCACCTGTTGTAAATTTTTCAATTATAAAACTAATGTTTATTTTATTAGTTTCTATGTTAAATTGGTATCATATTCAATTGGATGTAAAATCAGCATATTTATATGGTTCTTTAAAAGAAACTGTGTTTATGAAACAACCTCCGGGATTTGAAATGAAGGGTGCTGAGAATAAAGTTTGTTTGTTAAATAAATCAATTTATGGATTAAGGCAAAGTGGCCGCGAATGGAATTCTGAATTAGATAATATATTACATAATCTTGGATTTTGTAAATTAAAATGATGTAACTGTGTGTATAAACTGAATAGTAATGCAGTTTTAGTTGTCTATGTAGATGATTTAGTTTTGTTTGCTAAAGATGAAAATGTATTGCAATCTGTAACTAATATGTTAAAAAATAGCTTGGAAATTACTGAAATAGGATTAACAAAGTATTTGCTAGGTGTTAACTTTGAACAGATTAAAGATTCATTATTCGTTCATCAAAGAACTTATATTGAAAGATTAGAATTAAAATATAAAGATTTACCTAAAAGTTATGTTAAATTACCTTTTAAAATTGGCTATGTTTTACCAGATAAAGTTAACGAAAATGAAATTATCGAAAATGAATTAATGAAAAAATTTCCATACCGATCTTTAATCGGGTGTCTGTCATTTTTGTCAAATAGATCAAGACCCGATATTAGTTTTTCTGTAAATGTAATGTCACAGTTTTGTAATGGGTATACATATAAACACTGGTTAATAGTAGTAGATATTATGAATTATGTTTTTGCTACTAAAAGTTTTAAAATAAATCTGTCTAATGTAAAATCACTAAGTTTGTGTGCATATTCTGATGCTAATTGGGGATGTCAACTTACTAAAAGACATTCAAGTAGTGGTTATATAATTTACTTCAGTAACGTTCCGTTTACTTGGAAATCATCGAAGCAGAAATGTATTGCACTAAGTTCTATGGAATCAGAGTTTATCTCATTAACTGAAAGTGTAAAGGAACTAACTTGGTATTCAAGAGTTTTAAATGAACTTAATTTATACGATAGAATAAAACCAATTCAGTACTGTGATAATGAATCTGCCATTTATTTTTCTAAAAATAGCCAAGAGAATTTTAAAACGAAACACATTGACATAAGATGTCAATTTATTCGTCAGTTAATTAATGAAAATGTTTTTGAGTTAAAACATGTAAGTTCTAAAGCTAATAAGGCAGACTTTCTGACAAAACCTCTTCTGTATGTAAAGTTTCAAAGAGCTATTTGTAATATTTTTTGATTCTGATTATAAAAAGAAAGAGGAGGTATTTACGACCGATGGGGCCGCATGTTGGAAATCTGGACAAAGTCTTGTCCCCCAAAATTTGTCGTCTAGTTTGTTCGGAAGTTATATCGTTCCGAACCAGCTTTTATTTTTCCATTTCGGTCGTAAAGGCACTCTCTTTTAACTGTAACTGTATGCATATTTTTATTCCAGTTTTGATGTACTCAGTAAGTATATTTAGTGTGAAACAACTCCATGGAGTATGAGGTGTAGTGATGGAAGTAATGTAATGGAAGGACCATGGAGATGGAGTTTAAGCTTACTCCTTGCTATAGCTATAATATGTCAATATGATTCCCAGCAAAAGCTGGAGGTGTATGTATATATCTTTATTATTTAAGTTTTTAAAATTCAAGTTGAATTTAATAAATGAACTGTTATTTTGAAATGAACTGTTTCGTCGACTGTGATTTATACTTCAACGCCACACCAAATGACCTTAAAACCTGCGTATTTATAACTCTGCTTTAATTATAACACAAATGTAGGAATATGTCGTCTAACGAACATAATTCGTTCTAGAATCACATTCCTTAAACAAACATTTCTGATAGAAAAACCTTTTAATTCTTTCTCGATGCTGCCCCCAATTTAAAAAAAAAACCTTTTATACAGTACGCCCACTAAAGTCCCTCACCACCCTCTTAACTTCGGAGCAGCTGCTGCTATATTCATAAAAGTGGTGTCTAGCTAGGCAAAGTAGCCATGCACTACTGAATGAATGAAACCGCCTACGGCGCCACCTGGTGGGAAACTGCGGAGTTAGCATTCCTAGCTCGAAAAGAAAGCGAAAGGGAAAAAAAATGATTCACAAAGTTATAGAACATCATCGATTTAGTGCAGTGTTGCCAGCGGGCTACTTTTTTTAAATTCAGATTTCTTGATTGGAACCACTTTTTTGAAACGGTAAAATTCACTTTGTTTTTGCCTTAATTAATATGCCATTAAATAAAGCACATTTTACCATTTCAAAAAAGTGGTGCCAATCAAGAATCTGATTTTAAAAAAAAGTAGCCCATCTGGCAACACTGATTTAGTGCGAAAAGACACTTTGTGGACATTAATGCGAAGAATAGAACGATTAAAACGCGAATTTGTTTTTTTGTGATTTTTCCGAAGTTAAGAGGGTGGCAAGGGACTTTAGGGGTGCGTACCGTATAACAGGAGAAGGCATACAATGAAAGGAGGAATGAGTTTTGGGTGATTAGCTTTTCAATCGTACGAGAGAGATTGGTAAGTATGGGGTTAGCCTAAATGATTCATCGGGTTTCAAAAGACTTTTTATTTGCAAGCATACGACGTACAAAGACGGGTGATACGTGAAAAGATACATACATTCACCAAATTTCTGCTGCATACTACAAATGTTCAATGTGTGCTCCGTTAATCATCCGGCACACCTCCCAATGGTAATCCAGTTCCGCCCATGCGTTCAATAGCATATTTTTGTCAATGTCCGTCACAACAGCAGTGATGCGTTCCTGCAATGCTTGCATCATCGTTGGCATCCGGGGTACACAAACTTTGTCCTCTTCACATAACCTCATAAGAAGAAATCAGATGGTGTGAAAGTGAAATCTGGCTACCTGGGGAACCATGGCAACTGAGGAATATCACCATTGCCGCCATCTTGTACAGTGGCGCCATAGACCTACCATCTAGCGTGCACGCGAGCCACGAGGCGGTCTTTTAAACTTACAAGGAAGGTCTCCTTACTGGGCATACTCAGAATATTTTGAAAAAAAAAAATACCAATTAAACTACTTATGTATGTAATACAGGATCAATCAAATTTAGCGGCGGAATTACCGTAGAAAGACTGTAGAAAAATAAAATACTTTCGAGTATTTGGCGCGAAAAGACAAAAGCGTCACCCGATTTGGCGAGCAGTACTTTTCCTCGCCAAAAGCAAACGATTTTAATGCACCTGAAAGTTGTTTGTTAATTGATTTTTAGAATGCGTGTAAAAAGTATTTAATGAATTTAAACATAAATAATGAGAGAGTTTAATAAATACGTTTCTTCGTATTACATATTTATGTTGCTTGTTATTTAATTTTATTACTTTAAAAACAATTTCATCTATAAAAAATTCTTTCATATATTTAAGCGTATTCCAAAATAAAGACCAGATTCATTTACCAGCTATTCATTTCAATATCAAAAAGAATTCGTCGTTTCCATAGCAACAAAATTGAATCGACAGTGCTCAATTGTACTCAATTTTGAGATATTGAAACAATTTTAATATATTTTAATTTTGTTTTAACTCATAAAATTTGATATTTAACTTTCATTATATATATATATGACAAAATTATAGTTAAATCAAACTAAAACTGACAAAAATAGAGTTATTTACATTAAATTTATTTAAACAAATTCAAAATAAAACATTTTTATCTTAAAGAGTATCCGACATAAAAAAGTATTTTTCGAAATTTCATTTCATCGCCAACCGATGATAAATCACCAAATAAACGAAATTTTCATTATTTTTTTACGAACATTCTATCAATGTTCCACCAAAAATTTTGTCATAAACATATATATCCACGTGAGAAGAACACTCTGTAATTTTTTCAGATTTTTCTGAATATGCCCGTATGGAGACCTTCCTTGTTAGTGAGTGCATACGCATCTTGTCGTGTACCACCCGTCTTTGCAGGTCGTATACCTCTCAATGCTCACAAGGAAGGTCTCCATACGGGCATATTTAGAAAAATCCGAAAAAATTACAGAGTGTTCTTCTCATGTGGATATATATGTTTATAATTTTTTTTTTTTTTTTTTTTTTTTTTTTTTTTTTTTTTTTTTTTTTTTTTGCGGAACCTCGATAGAATGTTCGTAAAAAAATAATGAAAATTTCGTTTATTTGGCGATTTATCATCGGTTGGCGATGAAAGGAAATTTTGAAAAATGCTTTTTTATGTCGAATATTCTTTTAGATAAAAATGTTTCATATTGAACTCGTTTAAATAAATTTAGCGTAAATAACTTTGGTTCTGTCAGTTTTAGTTTGATTTAACTATAGTTTTGTCATGTATATATATATATTTATAATGAAAGTTAAATATCAAATTTTAAACAAAATTAAAAAAAAAAAGCAATTTAACAAATTACAACGACCATTTGGAAAATGATTTTTTCGAAGACTAAAATTTAAGACATAAAAAATTGCACGGAGTTGATCATACATTATGTACGCCATGAATTAAACATTAATAGTGTTATGACACGTAAAAATTGCAAGCGCAAAAATCGCCCGCGACTCGTACGTATTATCCAAGCATTTCATTGGCTGTTCGGGAAAAGGCTTTTCCATCGTCAGATTTCCAAGAAATCTGATGACACATTTTAAATGAAGTTTCATTCTTAAACTTCTAAACATACCACAATATTACTTTTATACCGTCGGATAGAGAAAAAAAAATGTACTTTTAAATGCAATTTGTTTGAAAGCTATATCTCAATTTGTTTCTGAGTTATTAATTTTTTTTTTGTAGTTTTTATTACTTTTTTGTCAAAGTGGCAACAGAAGGTATCCATCGTTGTTGAAAGTAATGGGAAACACAGATTACTGTATAGACCAATCAGAACTCGAATAAAATGCGGATTAAACCAATAAAAACCTTCAGATATGCTTTTGATTTCCTACCCTGACAGAGATCAATAACCATTTTTCCAAATGGTTAATAAATTAAAATTGTTTCAATATCTCAAAATTAAGTCCAATTGAGCACTGTCGAGTCGATTTTGTTGCTATGGAAACGACGAATTCTTTGATATTGAAATGAATAACTGGTAAATGAATCTTGACTTTATTTTGGAATACGCTTAAATGTATGAAAGTATTTTTTATGTATGAAATTATTTTAAAAGTAATAAAATTAAACAACAAGCAACATAAATATGTAATACGAAAAAATGCATTTATTAAACTCTCTCATTGTTTATGTTTAAATTCATTAAATACTTTTTACACACATTCTAAAAATCAATTAACAAACAATTTCCAAGTGCATTAAAATCATTTGCTTTTGGCGAGGAAAAGTGCTGTTCGCCAAATCGCGTGACGCTTTCGTCTTTTCGCGCCAAATACTCGAAAGTATTTTATTTTTTTACAGACTTTTTACTGTAATTCCGCCGCTAAATTTGACTGATCCTTTATTACATACATAAGTAGTTTAATTGGTATTTTTTTTTCAAAATTTTCTGAGTATGCCCAGTAAGGAGACCTTCCTTGTCAGTGTTTTGAAACCCGATAAATTATTTAGGCTAACCCTGTGTAATGAAAAACTGAAAATCTTTATTTTACATTTACACAACGGTTTTACAATTTTTCAAAATTTATTCATGATAACTTTCATGATATTTCAGTGGCTTCTCAGTGACACATTGCTAGAGATAATGTCAGAGCTGTTTTTTTTTTAATTATTTATTTTATTTTATTTTATTTATTTATTTATTTTTTTTTTGTTTCGGGATCTTTTAAAACTGATTTCGACACCTCTGTTTGCCCAAGGCACAAGTATGGTCATTTTAGTTTTGTACTTCTGTAGGCAAAGATTGAAACTCCTCCCAGTTATACAAAATTTTTCTAAAATCATATGTTGGCATTATCTCTTTTGTGTTGTTCACTTCCAGCTTCTCTGATTAGCGCTCATTATATTCCACATCCAGTTGCTATAGCAAAACTTCAAGATTTCCTGTTGTGAGATCTTTAGCGATTTCCACAACTAATTCATCTACACTAGTCGCCTTGGCGACGCGTTTGGTCTCCCTTAAAATTTATGTTTGGGAAAGCATGCTAAGCATTGTATCATGTTACTGTTATTCATAATTTAATTTACTTGGACTCCCTTAAATAAAATTAATATAATCCCTTATAGCCCAGTGGTAGGGGAGGGGAAAAAGGCCGAATTCGGAATTAATTAGGGGAAAGCTGGAAATTGTTTTAATCAATTTAGTTTAGGTCTAGAATGAATCTACACTAAGTTTTCCCCCTCGTAGCAGGTGAGCGTTAGAAAATATGTACAGATTTATAATAAAAAAAACACGTTTTTTTAAATACCATAACAATAACTCAAAACAGCTAACTCTGTCAAAAACAAATGTTGTAGAGCTTAAAATTCTGAGTAAAATGAGTACCTACAGGGGCATTCCACATCAAATCAGGCAGTAAAATATCAATATGTAACCCACCGTCACAGATTTTGATGAAACTGCGTGTGTTTGTTCCGATTATCAAGATATGATCACCAGTATTTTTTTTTGCTCATTGGTGAAATAGTTTCTGAGAAAAAAATTGTCAAAATTTTGAAAAACTGCTGTCAGTTGGCATTCTTGACTGCTCGGTTTTCATATGTAGCATGTCATATATATAATCATATTTCAATATCTACTCTACAAATCATCTTCAAATAATTTATGCATAATATTTAGGGTACCCAGTTTATGAAAAAAGAATACTGCTCCGCTTATAACATTTTAAGTGTGTCTAAAAAAATGTTTAAACTTTGAAGTGGTGAATTTTTTATGAAAAATAATGCATTAACAAAAAAAGCACTATCAACAAAAGGCGGTATTTTTATTAAATTTATTTTTTGTGGGATATATACTTAAAGGTGTCCTTTACCTGATTCTGAAATAAAAATAGTGGGATTTTAGGTGTTTTTAGTAGTATTTTCTATTTAAAAATATTTTGAGGCGCATTTCAAATCAAATCAAGCAGAGTCATTCCATGTCAGATTCTCTAAGCACTGTCACAAATTTCAATGAAACTGGGTTTGTTTATAGCTCATTTTAAGACGTAATCACCTTTAATTTTCTTGAACCTAAGTAAAATATTTTTTTAAGATAAAAAAATATCAAAATTTTGAAAAATTATTTTAATTTTTTTTTTTTTTTAATGACAGTTCTATATTCAAAGACTGCATAAAAAAAAGTCTTTTCAATATAAAATCACTAAATAGGTTTCAAATAATGTACATGTGACAAATAATGTAGGCAGATTATTATTTCTTGTTTTTTGTCATGTTTAAACACTAAGAGTGTCTTTTATCTTGGGAATTTTTAAAATCAAGAATTTTGCCAAAAATAATGCGTTAATCAAAAATTTATTATTTACCGAAGGCAGGGTGTTATTGCTTTTTTTTTTAAATTGTACGTAAAAATATCTTTTAAATGGTTATAAAATAAAAATATTGAAAATATGAGAAAAAATTATCAAAGTTTTGGAAAATTGCCACGAGTTGTCATTAATGATTGTTCAATTTTCATAGGCCTGATTTTATACATAAAATCATATGTCAATAACTAATAAAGAAATCTTCTTCAAATAATTTAAGCAAGGTAAATAAAGTATGTAGATTATGAAAAAAATATTGATGTAATGTTAAAAAATATTTAAATATGTCTAAAAAATTGTATAATCTTTGAAATCAAAATTATTTTACAAAAAATAATGAAATTATTAAAAAAGCTTTATCAATCAGAGGCAGAGTTTCTATGACTAATTTTTTAATTTTAAGTTGTGAATAATACTACATTATAACTGGATCTGAAATAAAAATAGTGGGATTTTGGTTGGTTTTAGTAGTATTTAAATCATATTTAAAATTATCAATATTTTCAGATGTAAAATTTATCCAATCTCTGAAAATATTTTTATTTATACATTTATTTTATTTTTCAAATTATCTTTTATGTTCGTTTCTTAAGGAAAAAAAAAACAATATTGTTTTCTAGTAAAACTTCTGGAGCGAAGAGCAATTATCCCTTTCCAAAAAAGAGAAAAATCACTAGCTCCTCACTGCCCAACAGAAATTTTCAAAATGACACTCCTAATCTTAAAATTCATATTTGTCTGCTAATATTGAAAATTTAGCATTGAGCTGCTAATATTGAAAAAAAACACCAAATTTCACTCTTTTGAAGAAAATTTTGACATATTGTTCTTTAAAAATATGCAAAAAATGCATAATCCATTATATTTATACCTTTCAAATAACTATATCTAAAAAATTACTTAAAACTTAATGAGATGCATTTTTGTAACTTTATACAGTTTCTTATGATATGCAATTTGATTTATTTCATCACAATATTGCTGAAAGATGGATTGTCAACATATATTTATATGTTTATATATATCCCTGTCCTCAAACAAATTATTTAAAAATTATTCACTTACGTTTAATAAAGCATATATATCTTTATACACTTATAGAGAATACATATGGTAAATGTTATGATATTATGTCAATAATATTTAAAAGTAAAGAACTTATCTAATAGTATGTAACGGAAAATTTAACATCTGGTGTAATGACAACAAAATTTTATAATGGTTTTACTTAATTTTAATCAATGAAGAAAGCGTACATGTTTATATTTTATTGAAGTACAATTGAAAATTTCACAGACATTCCTATCCCAACAACTGAGTATGTCACATTCACACTACAGCTGATTTTTTCTTTTTGATATTTCGGTTTTGATGGCAAATGGTTATGAATTAATCAGTTTTGTTAAAAGTGTCATTGCAGCCAGCATATTAGGTTCATTATTTTGTTTTTAATTTATTTTGATTGACTCGATGAACAACAACATTTAAAGCGACCATTTCATGTATTTTCAATTAAAAGCTGATTTATAAATTCATTATGCTGTTTAGTTATTATTATCGTCTTAAAATAATAAGTTGATATTAAGATTTTTAAACGTAGTTTATTGGTTATTTGAACAAATGAAAGTATTTTTCAATAAGAGTGGGCTGTTGATTTTAAGTCGGCTGTTGAGCAGTGTAGTGTTGGTAAAGGGACTGGTACTATTTAATTTAATTCTTATTGCTGTAAATAATATTTGTTATTTTATTATTGTATGTATTATATTTAAGCAAGAGTAGCAGTACACGATATCGTAGTCGTTATAGTATATCTTAGCATGAAAAGCTTCAATATTTATCATTAAACTTTCACATGTTATGAAAATTTTGTTAAAATTGCTAATATTTTCAATATTTTTATTTTATAAACATTTAAAAGATATTTTTACGTACAATTAAAAAAAGTAATAACACCCTGACTTCGGTTAATAATAAATTTTCGATTAGCACATTATTTTTCACAAAATTCTTGATTTTAAAAATTCACAAGATTAAATATACCCTTAGTGTTTAAACATGACAAACGACAATAAATAATAATCTGCCTACATTATTTGTCACATATACATTATTTGAAATTTATTTAGTGATTTTATATTGAAATGACTTTTTTATGCAGTCTTTAAATATAGAACTGTCATTAAAAACATTTAAAAAAAATTTCAAAATTTAGATTCTTTTTTTTTATCTTAAAAAATATTTTACTTAGAAGAAAATCAAGAAAATTAAAGGTGATTACGTCTTAAAATGAGCTATAAACATACCCAGTTTCATTGAAAATTGTAACGGTGAATTAAATGGCTTAGGGGAACTGACATGGAATGACTCTGCTTGATTTGATTTGAAATGCGCCTCAAAATATTTTTAAATAGGAAATACTACTAAAAACACTCAAAATCCCACAATTTTTATTTCAGAATCAGGTAAAGGACACATTTAAGTATATCCCTCACAAAAAATAAATTTAATAAAAATACCGCCTTTTGTTGATAGTGCTTTTTTTGTTAATGCATTATTTTTCATAAAAAATTCACCACTTCAAAGTTTAAACATTTTTTTAGACACACTTAAAATGTTATAAGCGTAACAGTATTATTTTTCATAAACTGGGTACCCTAAATATTATGCATAAATTATTTGAAGATGATTTGTAGAGTAGATATTGAAATATGATTATATTTATGTCATGCTACATTTGAAAACCGAGCAGTCAAGAATGCCAACTGACAGCAGTTTTTCAAAATTTTGACAATTTTTTTCTCAGAAACTATTTCACCAAGGAGTAAAAAAAAAATACTGGTGATCATATCTTGATAATCGGAACAAACACACGCAGTTTCATCAAAATCTGTGACGGTGGGTTACATGCCTGCCTGAACTGACATGGAATGACCCTATACTTAATATTTTTGTTGAACATTAAGGCCACAATTCTACTTTAAAGTTTTCGACCCGTGTTCAAGGGGGTTGAACTCAGAATTAATTAGGTGAAAACTGGAAATTGTTTTAATCTCTTCACTTTAGGTCTAAAATGAACATACTATGTTTTCTTCCTCGTACTTGGGTGAATGTTAGAAAATATGTGCATATTTATTTTCGAAAAACACGTTTTTTTTTATTATTATTACCTTAACAATATCTCAAACTCTATAAAAAACATTGTCAATACAAATGTTGTAGAGCTTAAAATTCTGAGTAAAATGAGTACCTACACTTAATATTTTTGTTCAACATTAAGGTCGCAATTCTATTTCATTTTTTTTTTTTTTTCAAATCAAGAGCTTGAAGCCAGGAGTGATCAAGTTAACTTAACAATATCTCAAAATTGCGGTCTTAATATTGAACAAAAGTATTAAGTGTAGGTACTCATTTTATTCAGAATTCTATGTTCTACAACTTTTGTATTGACAATGTTTTGGAGAGAGTTACCTGTTTTGAGATATTGTTAAGTTAACTTGGTCTCTCCTGGCTTCAAGCTCTAGATTAGCGATTAAGGCAAAATTTTGAAATAGCATTGCGACCTTAATGTTGAGCAAAAATATTAATGATGATACTCATTTTATTCAGAATTTTAAGCTCTACAACATTTGAATTGACAATGTTTTTTATAGAGTAACTGTTTTGAGATATTGTTAGGGTAATTAAAAAAAACGTGTTTTTCGAAAATAAATATGTACATATTTTCTAACATTCACCCAAGTACGAGGAAGAAAACATGGTACGTTCATTTTAGACCAAAAGTGAAGGGATTAAAACAATTTCCAGTTTTCTCCTAATTAATTCTGAGTTCAACCCCCACGGGTCTAAAACTTTAAAGTAGAATTGTGACCTAAATGTTCAACAAAAATATTAAGTGTAGGTACTCATTTACTCAGAATTTTAAGCTCTTACAATATTTGTATTGACAATCTTTTTAACAGAGTTAGCTGTTTTGAGATATTGTTATGGTATGCGAAAAAACGTGTTTTTTGACTATAAATCTATACATATTTCCTAACGCTCACCTAGTACGAGGAGGAAAACATAGCATATTCATTCTAGACCTAAACAGAAGGGATTAAAACAATTTTCCCCTAATTAATTCCGAATTCAACCCCCTAACTACTGGGCTATTAAGCTAATATTAGTTTTTGTTGCATTACAATATCTCAATTTGGTGATTTTTTGTAAGCAAGTAAACTCTATTGGTTTACAATGGAAGTCTACGGGAATTTGGCGAAATATTAGAGATATCGCCAAGTTGGTGTCACTTTTGGCGATATATCTCCAAGTTAACGACAAACGTGGGGAGACATTTGGCGACGGAACAGCCCCCCCCCCCCCCTATGGTAGCCCTCCTTATAGGTATGGAGTTGCATTAAATGCTATTCAATAACCAATGAGATGCGTTTCATTCGTTCGTTGCCATTAAACAATTAAAAAATAATCGCGATTTCTTTACTACATACGATAGCGTAATATATATATACTAGCAAACCCCGCGGCTTTGCTCGCGTTATAGTTGAAATATGCCAAGTGATATTTGCATGAATATTTTGTATTAGAAGAACACTTTTTGGAATAATTCAATAATTACAAATTAAGCCACAGTTTGACTGAACTTCATTATAAAAGTGCAATAGACAGAATTGAGATTTTAATTAATAAGAAGAACTAAAACTGATTCCAAATAAACGATAATTTAGAAAGTATTTTGAAACTTTTATGCTCATTTCAGTATTCATTTGAAGTTTTGATTTTTTTAAGATTTCGATTTTTTTAAGAAATGTCCTTAGAGATCATTAGTATCTTATAAGTAACTACCATTCCAATTTTCATGTTTCTAGGCCCTTCAGTAACACAAAAATCACATTTTTAGAACGTTTTTTGCTCCTGCACCCCCTTTTGACCAGTTGCATGGACATTAAGTTGGACTAACACCATCATTTTGATACCATAACTTTTGGAATAGGTTCGGTAGTTCCAGAGCTCACCTCCTACAAATAAACAATTTTTACCTCTTTATAATATTAAGAATAGATAGAAGAATAGATAGATTAGTATAGATAGATGTTCTTCATTTACCTATACATATCTGCACAAGGAGACAATAATGCCTACTATGCATGCATGTATGCGTGCATATTGGTAGCCTTTTTTTTACGTTTTCTTGCCCCCCGAATATGTTTTTGGTGGGGTTTTAGGTGCACTAGTAATTATATAAATACGTAACACCTATAATCGTCGTTCGGTCCGTCTGTCTGTCCGTCCGTCCGCATATAACAGAGCAAAAAAATACCCAAGCGAATGGTCTGAAATTTTTAATATATAATTGTTGTAAAATTTTGTCGAGTCATTTCGAATTTTATGAAAATCGGATGTATAGTTTAATCACAGAGACTGTCAAAATTTTTCCGTTGCATGACGGCCGTTACATGGAAAAAAATATTTCAAGTGCATTTTAATGATGTTACATAGCCTTTCGAACAGAATGAAATTGATATGCACTGATGAAGTGAACTAAAATATACATTAAGTACACTATACGGTGCAAAAAATATGTATAAGACTAGTTACAGTCCGAACGCACCTTATTTGCCACACGTTTGATGTACAATTTCCAACTTGATTTACGATGTCGGTATCTATGTATGTATGTAATGTGAGTGAGCACAAAAGCTCCCATACAATGATTTCGATTCCCATTTGGTGAGTATGTTGCAGGCCACTATTGCAAGGGCTGTATTTTCGTACAAATCGATCTATGTATTTGGCATCAAAAGCATTTTTCAACAAATTTCTGACAAAAAAAAGATAAGTTTTTAACCATTTGGAAAAATGGTTATTGTCCTCGGTCAAGGTAGGAAATCAAAAACATATCTGAAGCGTTTTATTGGTTGAATCCGCATTTTATTCGTTTTCTGATGGGCTAATTAGCTTCAATTTATATCAAGTTGAAACAGAATCTAAAGTTTTATTAAATCCCGTGCATTAGTGCTTGAGATAGAGTTCCCACAAAATTTATGTCACATACAGACAGACATTTCTAAAAACCGCGAAAACAGTGTCAAGGCCTTCTAAAACGTATAAATCCGTCGAAAACCGGGAGTCGAATTTTTTTACGAATTCAATACATTCTTCTTCTAAAGATAGAAGAAAGTAAAAATTAGAACAAGTTTTATTAATCATAATCATAAAATCATAGGGAAATTTAATTGCTGTATGTTGTTGAGGAACAATGGCGAAATATATGAATATTTAAAATAATTTAAAACTCCCGTTAGCATGACAAGGTAAATTATTTTTCAATGTTTATTTTAATTAACAAGTTTTAATTTCAGCACGGGTGGAATGAAAACTCATTGAAAACTACGTTTTAATTTTAAAAAGTCGTCTGAGCTTTATGAATGAAAGTGACGTTTTCTTTATAATATGAGGTCATTTTTACAAGTGGAAACATTTCAAGTTTGTAAAATAAGAATCTAAATTTTTATTTATTTTTATATTTATTTACTTGAACGCGTTATATTCTGTAAAGTGATCAAAAAGTCGACTGGAGTTACTCTAGATTTGTTTTCTTTTTTTTTTTATGATGGTTTTCTAAAATAAAAAGCCACAAAAACGTTAAATCGTTTTTCCCACTTGAAATCTCAAGACAAAAGACCGGATATGGAAATCAAATCACCAGTGTAACATTATCATGTCTTTACAACCCGCAGTTTGCAATTCATGATTATTTTTCTCTAAAAAACTATTCTATTTCCCTTTCATGATTTATTTTATCTTTTTTCATAAACAGGTATTTTTCTTTTTTAACTTCTATTATCTAACTAGTTATAGTTCTGATGTTTTGATAGAATTAGAGTTCAATGCGCGTACTTTCTGATTATAATTTCAGCTAAAGTCAGAGAGAAATAAAGTGAAGTATAAAGATAAATAAAACAATGATAATCGCGTCAAATGAAAGCAGGTTAAACTTGAAGCAGCAGTAAACAAAATTGTAATATAGTAAAGGAAAAGGTCCAAATACCGGCTACTCGGTGTTCTGAGAACTGTGCACAGCGCAGCCTACCGGTGATAGGCAGGGTTTGTACCTTTAATTGAGAGAATAATGTTACGAGAAGAACGTCGCTGAAGTCTCTCGTATTTACAAGCAGTAATAGCAAAAGTGTCGAAACAACGAAACCTGGTACATCAAAAGTTTTTCAAGTATAGGTTTCTCATTTTTTCTTTTTTTTTACATTTTTTTTTTTTCATTTTTTTTTTTTACTGGTCGTATATTGGCCTGAATTGATGATTAAATTATTTTCTAGACATATTTAGCTCTCAAATGCCGCACACAAGTTATTGGTATTTTACTATATGAATGAGTAATACCGCTTTTAACTTAAACATAGCAGTGGTCCGAATACCGGCTGCCTAGAGTGGTCTAAATTCCGACTAGCCGGTATTTAGACCGCTCGATGTTTGCTCAACTTGAAAGGGGAAAAAATAAATTAATTTATGGCGTCGCGGATGCTGTATTGCTTTGATGCGTCCTTTGACTGTTACAATGTATCGCTTAAACGGAACATGTTTTTTTTTTTTTTTTAACCTTTTTGAATGTCTAGAACTTAATTATTTACGTACGAAAAGAATAGAATTCAACGTAAAACTCGAAACAGTCTATCGTTTCACATTTATTCGAAAAACGAACATCATGGCATGTACAGTTCAATTAAACAGAAGAGTTAAAGCCATCTAATAACACAGATAGGAAATAATTTACAATTTTCTACAATTTGAATATTCGCGAACCCACATTTCGGGCTGGTTTGATGTAGGCTTAGATCTTTTCAAACATAATTTAGAAACGTTCATAACTTTTAAAGCATAAACAACCGTAACTATAAGCAACTTATTTAACATTACTCACAAAATATCTCGAATTTGTTTCTGTATATTTTAATCCGGTATTTGTGCTAATTTGTTGGTGGGCAAGAGAGCAATATTTGTGCAGTGGAACCCCCTTGTTTATTAAAAAAAAATGTCTGTACATAAGAAATGTTATTAATTAAAAAAAAAAATTCTTAAAACAAAGTTCTTATCCCTTAATAACTGAAATTAGCATTATTTGTGTGATTCGTTTGGAAAAAAACTTAGGTAGCCGGTATTTAGGCCCCATTTTCAAAACTCAAAATTTGCAGACTTTCAGAATTTTGCTTTTTTTAAAACAGAAAATACCTTTTTAAATTGTTTTTTTTCGTTAAATAGGTGTAAAACATATCAAGGTAGCCTTCCATGCCTTTTCCCTATACTAATTTTCAAAACTGTAGGATCTAGATTGAAAATAAAAGTGGTAGCCGGTATTTGGACCTTTTCCTCTACTAGCAAAATTTTGCTTGTGTAGTTTTTGACAGGTCCCGCGCACACATGCTTACGGGGGCGCCCTTGAACCGATGCTTACAGGGGGATTGAGTAAAAAATATATATCTATTGAAAAGATACTTACTAAAATAACCACTATTGACTTTAATAATTACTTTAAAATAACCATTAAAAATTAAATTTGATAATAATTAATATTTACTTTTAATAATTATTTCACAATTATGAAATTTAAATTAGACTTTTTATAATAAACTAGCCGCCTTTGGCGACCAGTTTGGTCTCCCTTAAAATTTATGTTTGGGAAAGCATGCTAAGCATTGTATCATGTTACTTTTATTCATAAGTTAATTCACTTGGACTCCCTTAAATATAATTAATATAATCCCTTAAGCTAATTTTAATTTTTGTTGCATTAAAATATCTCAATTTGTTGATTTTTTGTAAGCAAGTACACCCTATTGGTTTACAATGGAAGTCTATGGGAATTTGGCGAAATATTAGAGATATCGCCAAGTTGGCGTCACTTTTGGCGACTCATTTTGGTCGCCAAATTGGCTGCAAACTTGGCGGCATTTGGCGACAGAACAATGTCCCTCCTACGCAACCCCCCTTATGGTTATGGAAATGCATTAATTGCTGTTCAATAACCAAAGAGATGCGTTTCATTAGAGCGTTGCCATTAAACAATTAACCAATAATCGCGATTTCTATGCCACATACGATAGCGTAATATAATATTATATAGATTGTGTGGTGCTGATTATGTTTTCCTTCGCAAGCCTATATATCTAGAATGACAAAATATGCAACAACTAATAATAATTTTTTCCGCAATACCAAGCTATAATTATTTAAAATGTTAGGGAAGGGGGGGGGGGGGCTGCCGCCTACGAGCTACGCTCACCAACTTCCAAATAACCTGACGAGAACAGGAAAAGGATTAAATAAGAATTGAAAATACAGTATGTTTTTAAAGTGACAAAGATAACAGAAAATATTCACTATAGCAAAGTAATTAAATATGGATGTTTCAGACAAAATATACAATGTTATAAAATTAGAATACAAACACAATAAAATCAGAATGAAATGTAAAATTCCATTAAATGTTAAAACTACATAAGATTTTGTACAATAATTGAAAAACCTTCAGCAAAATTCGGTGCCCCCTGAAAATCAGGGGCTCTGCGTCCGTGCCCCAAATGCCCTGCCGTAAATCAGGCACTGGTTGTTGAAATATGCCAAGTGGTATCTGTGTGCTTTTGAAATGGATATGGAATTTGTTAAAAGACATTATGTAAAATTTCATAAGAATCTTAATTTAGAACGTTTTTCGCTCATTTCGCCCTTTTAATTTTTTTTTTTTTTTTTTTTAGAAACCATTCTTAGCGAGCATTTGTATTTTAAATGTAACCGCCATGCCAATTTTCAAGTTGTGCGTGTGCATTTCGGGATTAAAGGTAGCAGCCATGCCTAATTTCCGGTTTCTATCCTTAACAATTCCATGGAAATAGTAATTTAGAACGTTTTTAGAACGATTCCTGCTCATTTCACCTTTTATATTTCGATTTAAAAAGGAAACAAGTAAAAATTTTATTTAAAAAATCAAAAAAACCGAAAACTAATTAATTATTTCTCATCAATGTGAAGCTATTTTTTATATTACTTACCTATTTTTTTATTTACTTGTACTGATGACTTTTAAGTCGTGTTTAATTGTTAGTTCCTATCTATAAACACTGTTTTGATGAAGCCTAATGTGCAAGATGGTTAGAGTTGCAGTAAAGCTAGAGATCCTACCTACACAACTTCCAGGTTGTGTAATATTTAAACGGAGCTTCTGGCTGTAAAATAGTCAATGAAACATCGTCTTCATTTTGAAAGGCCTATCCAATGATATGCCACTCAATAGGGTGCGTAATTTTTTTTCGTCTCTACCGCCATTTTGTATTTTACGGCCGCCATTTTGAATTTATAAAAACAAAACCTAGTATAACCATCCGACGGTTAAGACGAATCGATAGAGACGTCATTCATTAAAATCCATTCAGCCGTTGGGATGTTTCGAGGGTATAAAGAAATTCGCACATCCAGATACGCGTGAAACACATAAGCCTTCTTGGCAGTGGGGTAAAAAAAAACTCTTCTGTCTGTGTGAGCATTTGCGCTATAAAAGTAGCAGCCATGTCAAATTTCAAGTTTCTATCCTTAACAATTCTATAGAAATCGTAATTTAGAACGTTTTTAGAAAGCTGTTCGCGCACATCAAGCGCATTTCAAGTTTCTATCCTAAACAATTCAACAGGAATCGTAATTTAGAAATTTTTTAGAAAGCTTTTCGCGCATCTCGCCCTTTTAAATTTCGAATTTTTTTAGAAACCATTCTTAGCGAGCATTTGTATTTTAAATGTAACCTAAATGTCCATTTTCAAGTTTTTAGTCCCTTCGGTATCACAAAAATCGTAAATTTAGAAAGTTTTTTTTTCTAGAGTACCATTTTAATTTTTTTTTTTTTTTTTTTAGGGATTAAAGGTAGCAGCTATAGTTTCTATCCTTAACAATTCCATGGAAATAGTAATTTAGAAAGTTTTTAGAACGATTCCCGCTCATTTCACTTATATTTCGATTTAAAAAAAATAAAAACTCTTGTGTGTGTGCATTTGTGTCATAAAAGTAGCAGACATGTCAAATTTCACGTTTCTATCCTTAACAATTCAATAGAAATCGTAATTTAGAACGTTTTTAGAAAGCTTTTTCAGCATTTCAATCTTTTAAATTTAGAATTTTTTAGAAACCGTTCTTACAGAACATTTACATTTTACAAGTAACGAACATGTCAAATCTCAAGTTTCTAGCTACTTCAGTACCACAAAAATAGCAATTTTAAAGCTTTTTTAATCCTGTAACCTTTTTCATTTCGAATTAAAAAATAAAAAAAAATAAAAAAAACTTATGTGCGTGTATTTGCGTCTTAAAGCTAGCAGACATGCCAAATTTCAAGTTTCTATCCTTAATAATTCTATAGAAATCATAATTTAGAACGTTATTAGAACGCTTTTTGAGCATTTCAATCTTTTAAATTTTGAACTCTCTTTAAAACTGACCTGGGGCTTATGGCCTGACATTTATGGCTTAAAAGTAACAGCCGTGTCAAAATTCGAGTTTCTTATCCCGCTCTATTCAATGGAAATTGCAATTTAGAACGTTTTTAGAATGATTTCTAATCATTTCACCTTTTTAATTTTTTTTTTTTTTAAATGCTTCTGTGTATGCATTTGCGTCTTAAAAGCAGCAGCCATGTCAAATTTCTATCCTTAGCAATTACACAGAAATCGTAATTTAGAACGCTTTTTGAAATCTTTTCGTGCATTTCATTCTTTTAAATTACGACTTTTTTAGAAACCGTTCTATAAGAGCATTTGTATCTTATAAGTAACTACCATTCCAAATTTGTAGTTTCTATCTCCGTCAATACCGCAAAAATCGCAATTTTAGAGCAATTTGAATTTTTACTCCTGCACACTTTTTAATTTCGATTTTTTAAAATAACTGTTCTATTCGCGTATTTGCGTCTTAAACTTAGCATCTGCCATGTCAAATTTCAAGTTTCTATGCTCAACAATCCCAGAAAAATCGTAATTTAGAACGTTTTTAGAACGCTTTTCGCGCATTTCACCTTTTTAAATCTCGAATTTTCTTTAAAACTGTTCTGTGCGCATTTTACGGCTTAAAAGAAACAGCCATGTCAAATTTTGTGTTTCAATCTCTAACAATTATATAAGAGCTCGTAATTTAGAACGATTTCCTCTCATGTCACCTTTTTAATTTTAATTTTATTTATTTATTTTTTTTTTTTATAGAAACCATTTGTAGCGAGTATATTTACATTTTAAAAGTAACCGCCATGTCAAATTACTAACTAATCCATTCAGTATCACCAAAATCACAATTTAGACCGGTTTTTCTTTCTTCTATCTTCAATAGAAGAAAATATTGTAATCGAAATTTTTTTCGACTTCCGGTTTTCGACGGATTTACACGTTTTAGGTGTCAGAGATCCCAAAAAACATGTTTATACAAAATGTCTGTCTGCCCGTCGTCCGTGTGTCCGTATGTCGCCATTGTAGAATCGAAAAGTGTATGAAGTTATGCACAGAATTGAACCATTTTTTTTTTTTTTAAGTTTTTGGCTATGGCAAGCAGGTCCTACATTAATTTGGAAAAAATCCGCTGGAAAGGGGCGGTGTAATAGTGATTTTGTGCCATTTTCAATAATGTACCATCGAAAAGGGTATGAAGTCATGCATAGAATTGCACCAAATATTTTGTGAATGTTTTTTGGCTATACCAAGCAGGTCCTCCTTGAATATGGAAATAATCCGCCGAAAGAGGGCACTATAATAGCGAATTATGTATAGTTTTCTTGGTTTTCTTAGTACTATTGTACACCGGCGGCTCGTGAAGCGACGGGAACTTGAAGCCGGCTATTCGCGAACAGTTAATACAACAGAATAACGGAAAACTATTGATTTTAATGTCGTGATCGAGATTAACTTGCTTTTACTCCGATTAATTGATTGAAGCAGAAATTTAAGATGGAAGTCAAACTTTATATAGTACTGAACGAATAATAATAAAATATTGACATTTGTAATAACATTGCCCACTAGTTTACATTGTCCACTAGTGGCACATCCAACTAGTTTTCGGTTGCACTCTTTAAAATTTTGATTTTTTTTTTTTTTAACTCTTCTGTGCGTGCATTTGCGTCTTAAAAGTAGCAGTCGGTTGAAATTTCAAGTTTCTATTCTTAACAATTCCATAGAAGTCGTAATTTAGAACGCTTTTCGCGGATTTTACCCTTTTAAATTTCGAATTTTTTAGAAACCGTTCTATAAGAGCATTTATATCTTATAAGTAACTACCATTCCAAATTTGCAGTTTCTAGATCCTTCAGTACCACAAAAATAGCAATTTCAGAACGTTTTTCGCTCATACCCCCCCTCCCTCTCCCTTGAGGGTAGTCGCGCCGACATAAAATATAGCCATGTTGGAGAAGACACTCTCACCATCAATTTGATACCATTACTTTTGAAATCGGTCCAGTAGTTCCAGAGATAACCACCTACAAACAAACAAACGTTACTTCTTTATAATATTAGTATAGATAGATATAATTGCCTTTCACTTTGAAAATAAGTAGGCCCCACAAGTAGCCAGGTTCTGCTCTCAAAGCTGGTAGACGGGAGGTGTCCCCCAATCGTGCCCGTCGGCCTAATCGTTCGGAGTTTTCCGTGGTTTTCTTCGAACCTTGGATTTCCTTGCGTAAATACGGGTTAGGTTCCCTTAGAAAGACCACCACGGAGGGCAGCCCCCTCCCTTTTGTACCCATATCCTTCGTGTTGATAATTGGCCGTCATAAACAACACCACCTTTGAAAATAAGCGAAGAGGTACTGCCGATTAGTGTTGCTAGGTTCATTGACAGGAAAACTGAGGCAGGGAAATAACATAAGTATAACAGTAAAAATATATTTTATTAAACATTCCCTTATAAGCATCGAATGTTCCTTTTAAATATCACGCCTAATCTTTTGACTGCATTCCATGTCCCACCCCCTAAAATGCCCGTTATATACAGTAATTTGGCGTGAACACCGAACTTGATTTTAAAAAATTCACCTCTGTATACGCTTGATCAAAGGCGCTAGCAAGTGAATTTATAAAAAAAAATATGTATAATTTTTGTACCGTTTGTCTCTTTTTTAAGATAGGGCAACAGGGGAAAAAAGTGAAACATTATTTAAACTATCTTTTTCAGATTTATTGATTTCTCAACGGTTAATCGTAAATTAATTAATATTAAACTATTAAATGATAAAAGAGTATTTAAAAAAAAATATTACACTCTTCATATTTAGGGTTCCGTACTTAAAAAGTAACAAGTTGGAAATTGCTCGTCAAACGTGGCAAATGAGGTGCGTTCGTACTATACCCTCATAGCATGCATGGTCACGGTGACGTCACTGTGACGTCACTGCAAGTCACTGTGGTCACGTCACATCTGTGACCGAAATGCCACCACTCAGTGATGTCACATTGTGACTGAAATGTGAACTTCTTAGAAAACTTTAAAAACTTACGAAAATTCTTCAAAACATGTTACTTTTTGTAAAATTATATTTTTCTGGCAATTAAAAAAAATTGTGACGTCTCTGTTATGTCACTGCTATGTAACGTACGCCACGTCACATATGTGACAAAAAAAACAGCATATTGTAAGTCACAGTGTGACAAAAAATATGAACTTCAAAAATCTTTGAAAATGAAGAGAAATATTTTAAACAGCCACGAGTTACAGCGGCATAAGGAATGAAAATATATTAGTGGATAGCAAATGGTAAATTCCGTCACTAAAGGGGAGGGGGGGGGGGTGCATAATAAATAAAGTGCACGATACAAGCATTAATAAACTAAATTTTTAGGCTATATTTTATCAATTTGATATCTAAGACAGTGAATGTATACTTTTTCATGATTTCAATTTTATCTAGCATTTGGATAATATATTTACAATTACGAATATTAAATTTATACACTTTACATATTTAGTTTGCTAGGAGGAAATTTCACTCTTTCTTTCTTTTTTTACCGACCAGAATTATTCGAAACACTTCTGTGGTTTCAAACTAAAAATTTTCTGTTACAGTTAAATCTGCACCTTTTAATGAGCATGTAGAAAGAGTCTTCAGAGTTTAGTCATCTATGCATTTCTTGCTTTAGAATATTTTTATAATTTGTATTCAAGTAATAAATTCTACTTCTTTCAGACTTTTAAAATAAAATTAGCATTTTCCGAAAATAAAGGAAAACAAACTTTACTTTAAAAAAATAGAAAAAGGGGGGGGGGGTCGTTAATACATTAAATTTATTTTTACACCTTTTAAAAATTTAAACAATGTTTTATCTAATAAACTCTAATTATGAATATTATTATTATAATTATTTAGAAAAAAGGAACTTTACAATGCATTTTAACTTGAATTATTTGGTACGGATAAAAAGAAAAGATTAAATACATTGGACATTTCTTCAAATACAAAATTTTAATGAATGATACTTTCAGAAAATTTCTGCGCGTTCAAATTCCATATTTCTTGTATACAAAAACAAACAATCTGTAACAAACCATCTGCTCGAAAATCGTCTGCCCACAGAAAAATAAATATGAGAATACGCGGGAAATAGTTCACTTGTTTTAGAACAACACGTCTACAACACTTTAAGATAAGGAAATGACCATTTTAGGATACACGGATATTAATGGAACGTGCATGTAAGTTTTATTTAATTTAAATATTTTATTCCTGGTTGTATATTATGAGTTAAATAGTTATATTTGTAAGAGACTGATCTTTAACTGTCAGAAGCGATATTTTCCAATTTGATAACTGTGAAGAAAAATATTTTAATCTGTCATCGCTTGAAAAAAAAAAAAAAAAAAACTGCGCAGAGACATTCATGCCTACATTCATACTGGAATTAATATAAACATTAATTTACTCTTACTTGAGATTGAAAATGTATGGAACGACAATGATTTGGAATTATTTTATCGGCTTCTTACTATTTTTTGATTACTAACATTTATAGTTATTATTATTTTGGTGTTAAATATCATGTTCGATTATCATGAGATTACGAAACTGTTTCAGATTAGAAATTAACATTATACTGGGAAAATGTATTTTCAACATATTACAGTAGTGGAACATTTGAAAGAATTTTCTTTTAGTGCTAATAATATTTTAAATTATCTTTTAAAATCCTAAATCTTCAAACCAATGTTTTCAGATTTAACATTTGCCAAAATTATAAAATAATAGGAATTCCTTATACCATATGGAAATATTTTTGAGATATTGTTAAATCTAATAATGCATTTAATTTATCTATTGTAGTTTGCTGTTGTTTAACAGTACAATTATAAATACTAATTATTATTTTTAGTGCTTTTCAAATTGGTATATTTATTTTTTTTAATTGTATGTAAGCATTTTTTCTGTTTGTGATTTTAATCAAACATTTAATTATAGACATTCTGAATGGGTTATTAAATTTTCTTCTATTGTAAATTAATTTTCTACGTGTATGATTCGGGTAATTATTGGCACTAAAAAGTAAAATATGATATTTAAGCATTGAAATAAAGTATTTTTCATGCCTGATAGGAAGTTATAGATTAAACTGCTTTAGTATATATTTTTTTAAAGTTCATATAATACAGGATACATAATGTAGGACACAAGTTGAAAAGTGCTTATGACTTCGGTTTGTCTCTCCGTCTGTCCGTCTAGCAGTCTGTGCGCACTCTAACTCTCGAAAATATACTCGGATTGCCTGAAATTTTTGGATGGTATTGACGTTTACCATCGCACGGTACCTATTTGTAATGAAGTTTGTAGCATGCTTTGTTCATTTACAGGGACAGCCAAAAGTTTTCCGTTACATTACGGCCTATGGGAAAAAGTCGTTTTAAATGATTTTTTATGATTTTACGCACGCTTTCAAACAAAATAAAATTTATATGCATTTATGAAGTGCACTAAAATATGCATTCTGTTGACTATGCGATGCAAAGAATAGTTATTGTTCATTTACAGGACTAAAAAAGGAATTCAAATACATAATGATATAGAGGTGGAGGGAATTGTTTGCGGCATACTTTAATTATGTTAATCTATTTCATATATAATGAAATTGATTGAGTCGCTGAGGTTTACATACTATAAATTATTTCATGTATAATACGAATAACACGTATATAGCATTTACAGGGACACACAAAATCTTTCAGATACCATATTGTATCCGTTAGCGATGATTGCTGGAAATATATTTTTAATTATGATATGCACTTTTATGATTCACTATATTTATGCATAGTGTATGGTGTATATAAATGCTATAATTCCTATACAAGGCTACACAAAAGTATTCGTAAGGATTACTGGGTATTGGCGCAAATTGCTTAAAGGTGGTTTTTAAATGAGTTATGCTTTTTTTCGCTGAACTGCATTTAATTTACCAAGAAATATTTGTAGAATATAGATAAAATGATATACAGGGTCACGTAAAGAATTGGATACATGGCCGTCTATATATTATAATTTCTGGAAATGTGATTTCAGCAGTTTTAAGAGTGTCTTAGTTTGAATTAAATTTTAACTAAATAGTGGCGTGTAATAAAGATTTTAGGTAAACTACAGGGTTGTACAAAGGTATTCAAGTATGTTTCCATACATTAGTATAAATTGCTGAAAATGAATTTCAACCTGTTGCGTTTTCTTGCTAAATTAAATTTTCCCATTATATAGTATATATACACTTAAAAAAATGGGTACTCAAAATTGAGTAACAAGTACTCAATTTTAAATGCGTCACATGCACAAAATAGCTCCGATCCAAATGTACTCAAAGTGGAGAAACACATGTACTCATTTTTTATTCCATGGCTATGATCAAATATGAATCGTTATGTACTGCCCCCCCCCCAAAAAAAAAAAAACCCCAAAAAACCCCCTAAAATGTAGAGTAAAAATGTACTGACATTTATTTCCCGTCCAAAGTTCTTAACAAGAAATGTTTAATTGATTATTTATCAAGAAAAATAGCAAAATTCTTAACAAGATACTCAAACCGAATATTTTTATGACAAGAACATTATTTCCAAGCAATTATTTTTAAAATGCTGTGCATAATTTAATATTTACATTAATAAACATCATTTATGCCGCCATAAATGAAATGAACCATTACAGGGTACAAAACTATTTGTTTGTTTGGGTTTGATAACATGTGATGCTTCAAAATAGAGAAAGCAAGGTTCATTTTTCATCCAAAAATATTCAATTCAATATGAGTACGTCGGTTTGCTCATTTTTGAGTACTTCATTTTTTTTCAGTGTATCAACCTACAGATCAAATAAGGGCTGTTTAAAAGAATTGGAAAACATATTTGGCTATGGACGGTAACTGCTGAAATCAGTTTTTCAAATGTTTTATGCGTTTTCTAAAATGTTTACTTAGTTATCTTATTTACGTCATTTCCCTAAATTACGATGTCTTGTTAAGCATTCAGAAAGTGTTGGAAAGTATATTTTAATCTATGCTTAACGCATGATTTTTCTTACTCGTTTTTTTTTTTTTTTTTTTTTTTTTTTCTATTTCCCAGATCAGTCTTTTCCTATAAAACATACCAAATCTATTTAGCTCATATTCACAAAGTACAATATACACTGGAATAAAAAATTTAAATAAATATCGCTTATAATGCCGCTCTATAAATAATAGTTGTATTAATATCCGTTAGTTTCCATGTTCGTATTTAATAAAGCAATGACAAATCAAAACAAATTAAAAAACTTACACATTCTAAATATCAAGCATAGAACTTAATAAAAAAATATGTCAGTTGATAAGCATTGTTTTTTAAGTGGAAAAATGTAAAATTTTTTAGAAGAATAGGACTCAAAGTAGCGATATTTTGCTAAAAAGTACGGTAAAAAGATAAGATTTTATATTTACAGCAAAATTTTATTTTAAAATCCATCGCTGTATTAATACTTAGAAATTTTTCCAGAGAGAATCATTCGCCTTATATACAATATTTCAAATGAAAATCAAATGTCAAATTAATTGCTTAAAAGGCGCAAAGGCCAACATTGTGAAAAAGATTCCATGCCGGGACTCGAACCCGGGCCATCAGTGTAGCACACTGACATTCTACCGACTAAACCACATGGAACGACGCCCAGCCCGTAAAATTTTTCACTATTACATGTTCGCAAGGCTACAAACGCAGCACAAGATGGAATATTTATCGTGAGCCACCGACAAGGGGTAAACACGAAACTTAATTAAATCCAGCATCGATTGAAACTACATTAATAATTGGAAATTTTTCCAGGGAGAAACATTCGCCCTGCATACAACATTTCAAATTAAAATTGCCTTTTAAGCAATTAATTTGAAATGTGACTTTCATTTGAAATATTGTATGCAAGGCGAATGGTTCTCTCTGGAAAAATTTCCAAGTATTAATATAATTTCAATCAATACTGGATTTAATTAAGTTTCGTGTTTGCATCATGTGGGTGGTTCACGCTAAATATTCCATCTTTTGCTGCGTTTGTAGCCTTGCCAACATGTAATAGTGAGAAATTTTCCAGCCTGGGTATCGTTCCATGTGATTTAGTCGGTAGAATGTCAGTGTGCTGTACTGATGGCCCGGGTTCGAGTTCCAGCATGGAATCTTTTTCACTATTTGCGTGTTTTAAGCAATTAATTTGAAATTTGATTTTCATTTGAAATCACAGTGTTTATGACAAGTTCGTCACAAATGACACATATTTCACAAATTGGTCACAATGTGACTTCAAAGCATTGTCGCTTTCGTCACTGGTTCGTCACAAAGTTAATGCCAAAATAGTCACAAATGACACACTTTTAACAAATTTGTCACACCGTGACTTCACAGAGTGGTCACAATGTGACGTCACAAACGTCCTCTAAAACGGCCATAACGACCTCGCATTCTAGTCACTGTGACGTCACATTGACGGTCACAAAATCACAGTGTGACTTCACAACGACGTCGCCGTGACGTCACCATGCCTTACGGGTAGCTAGTTTTATAATTATTTTTTGCCTCCCATATTGTACTGAATGTATATTTTTTTGCACTTCATAAGTGCATAGTCTGTAACATCATTAAAATGCACTGCAATTATTTTTTCCCATTCCCTGTAATGAAACGGAAAAAGTTTGACTGTCCCTGTAATTAAACTATACATCTGATTTTCATAAAATTTTAAATGGCTCAACAAAATTTTGCAACAATTATATATTTAAAATTTCAGACCTTTCGGAATGCTGTAACATCACTAAAATGCACTTGCAATAATTTTTCACATTGGCGGTAATGTAAAGAAAAACTTTTGATTGTCCCTGTAATTAAACTACGCATCCGATTTTCATAAAATTTGAAATGGCTCGACAAAATTTTGCAACAATGATATATTTAAAATTTCAGACCATTCGAAAGGCTGTAACATCATTAAAATGTTCTTGCAATAATTTTCCCCATTGGCCGTAATGTAAAGAAAAACTTTTGATTGTCCCTGTAATTAAACTATACAGTATACATCCGATTTTCATAAAATTTGAAATGGTTCGACAAAATTTTGCAACAATCATATATTTAAAATTTCAGACCATTCGGTTGGGTAGTTTTTGCTCTGTTATATGCGGACGGACGGACTGAACGACGACTATAGGTGCTACGTATTTATATAATTACGAACGCACCTAAAAACGAAACCATTATGAGATCGCTCCTGTGTCTGTGAATCGTGTGCCAGGAAAATTGCTGCAGCCATTTTACTCGTAAACTATGGAATGTGGAAAGTTCAAATTCGGGGAAGTAATAAAGACTATTGACCCACATATTTATAGATTATTAAACATTCACAAATATACTTAAGAAAAATGCAGAGAGGGCTAATTAAGTTACTTGAACAAAAAAAATCTTTTCTTTCTATATCGTGTTGCGTATCATATGAAAGCTTTCGTAACGCTGAACTACAAAACACATTTTTTTTAAATTTAGGTATTACATTTTCAGAGATACCGTCAAAAATGTAGTGCAAAAATATGTCCCCCCCCCCCCCCCCATCTATTTCCGAATCTAATGAAACTAAAATTATGAAAAAATTAGAGGGAGTAGACGTTAAGTTAAACCTTGCAGGAAAATTATAGCGATTACACTAGGTCACATAGTTTTTAAAAAAAAACTCATTTTTCCGTTACACACAAATTTCGATTTGCGGGCATTCAGCAAAGGTTTGAGGAGTGCTGGAGGTACCTATTGTAGCAGAAGTATAAAAGCATTATTGATAATGATTTTCGAAAAAAATCGTCAATAATTAGCCGAGAAAGTAACACTTAAAGACAAGGGCGATTTGGACATACATAATAACAGGGACGGCGTACTCAGTGTACCATCGGCTTTTAAAGCCTAAATAACAACTTTTGATGATATATTTGTGTAATGCAATACCCAGTAGCAGTATAAAAGCAATAAACCTCAAATTGTTAAAAACAGACTAATTTAATTAGAATTAAACACATAAATACTATGGGATTCGTCACTAGTATGCATCGAGTGGATCTCTCAATATGCCTCCCGTGTCATTAAAATTTAATTAAAAACATATCTGGAAAATGCGACACGGACCAAGGCGGCATTGCAACTTTGCGACCTCCTTTCGAAGTTCGCTTAGCACAATGCCAAGTTTAAACTTTCAACAAGGGTTTTGTCTTAGCTACACTGTAAAAAGAAAAGATTATTATTACGCTGAATTTAGTTTTATAAAATGCTAAATGAAGTTTAAATATGCACTATCTTTTTTGTCAGTACCGAATAAAGTTCATAAAAAACAGATTAGGATAAAATTTAAAAAAGCGTCATACAGAATAGCAATATTTGAGATATTTTGGGCTTCATATCTCTTTGAGCTTTTATGGTATACCCATTCATACTTTTCTAGTATATACACCAACTAGAAATAGTATCTAGTATATATATACCATATGCTATTTCCAACCCTACGTTGTATAGTTTTTTATAAAATCTTATTATTCTTTTAGGAATGATTTTTTTAATAACTAGGCGGCTCTGCCCCCTACGAGCTCAACCCCCGTTCAGAGACCGCAAACTCTAAAAGCACGCTAATTTGATCGGCTTTAAAATGTATCGTTTTAAATCTGGCGTAATTTTCACCGAAGTTTTCCTTACCTTTTTAATATTCACATGAAAATACTTTTGTTGTTAGAAAGGAATTATTATTTGCGCTGTCTTCAAATTCTCAACACGAGAGCAATACGATTTTTATAGCCGTTTCAATAACATGTGCATTGGTTCAAAATACCTCAACATGTTGATTTTCTGTAAGCAAGTAAACCCTATTGGTTTACAATGTAAATCTATGGGAATTTGGCGAAATGCTAGAGATATCGCCAAGTTGGCTTCACTTTTGGCGACTAATTTTGGTCGCCAAGTTGGCGACAACCTTGGCTGTATTTGGTGATAGAACAGGGCCCCCCTCCCCTATGGTAACCCCCTTATAGGTATGGAGATGCATTAAATGCTGTTCCATAACCAATGAGATGCGTTTCATTGATGCGATAGCGCAATATATATTAAACAAAAACCTAATTTGCAGAACAAATTAAAAAAAACAAAATTTATTTCCTAAATTGTTTAAGCCCGAGAAGGGGCAGATATTAAGATATTTCATTCAATTCGTTCTACATTTAATGTTAAATTTTTGTAACAAATAAGTTAAACCAATTGAAAATTAAAAAATAAAAATGAAATTCATACAATATAATACTTTAAACACCTATATACTTAGATTCCGTTCAGATGAAATCGAAATAAATCTTAGACTTTATTAAAGTTTTGTATTTTGCATGTACCTTATCATATTATGCACAATAGGCATAAAGATAATGCAAAATCTGCAGTACAAATATTTACAACTTAAAAATGGAAAAAGTCTAAGATTTATTTCAATTTCATTTGAACGGAATCTAAGTATATAGGTGTTTAAAGCATTATATTGTATGAATTTCATTTTTATTTTTTAATGTTCAATTGGTTTAGCTTATTTGTTACAAAAATTTAGCATTAAATGTAGAACGAATTGAATGAAATATCTTAATATCTGCCCCTTCTCGGGCTTAAACAATTTAGGAAATAAATTTTGTTTTTTTAATTTGTTCTGCAAATTAGGTTTTTGTTTAATATGTCAAGTTTTTTAATAACTACTGCATTCAGACAAACACATTTCAAAATTAATGGAGGGTGTCATCATAAGGCTTTGATTTGTGCGATATCGCATCACAATTTGTGATGCAATTTACCTATGTATAATTCAAAATGTTTCACCAGTGCAGTAATGCAGGTTGTTGTAGTTTGGTCAAAAAATTACAATCTGAACTTAAAAAATCTGCTTGAAAATGTTATTTTTTTCCCACTATGACGTCATATTCATCTTCTTTTTAATTCTTTAAAAAAAAAAAAAAAAAAAAAAAAAAAAAACTATTTCAGTTTTTTCAGTTTCATGTTTCACGTGAAAATCATTCAACTAAAAATAGGCAAATTATTATTACGGCTTTTGAATTATTTACAACAATGAAAGAAAAATGTTAAATTTTATTAGAAAATGTCCGTTGATTCTCAATGAAAAAAAGCGAAATTTGGAATTATTAAGAAAAATATTTGAATAATGTAAATAAAAATTAGCCCATGTTACTCTCTAGATTATAATCCACCTATATGCAAAGGCATTTTATGATCCGTTTTGATCCTGACGTCTGGTAAATGTTTTTACACTTTGAATTCATAATCTCTCTATTCTAAAAAAAAGTAACTACCGCTATTACCGCCGCCGCCGCCGCCGCCGGTTTTGAATTTTTTGTGACCGGGGGTCTTTCTTCGTTAATATTGAGAAAAATAATGCATACAAAAATATGAAAATCAGTGGTTTTATACAGAAATGTGTGATAAACACGCTGATGCAGACAGTTTTCAAATCGAAGAATTTTTTAAGAGATATTTAATGCTAAAGTTGGACAAAATCGTTCCACTAAAAAAGTTTTATAGCAGCAAAAACTATACATGACAGTGTAATCATTTTTAGATCATTTTATGCGTTAGAATTTGCCGGAGTGCAGATTGCATTAATTTTTTTATTTTGACTCATTTTTTCAGGTTTTATTTCTATTTTAAATTCAAATTTTCAGCATTTCTAGAGATATTTTTTACAGATTTCAGAAAATTGTACTAATTTAAACTGTTGCCAACTCTATAAAAAGCGCAAGCAATAATGTTTGCTTCAAATTAAAAATCTATTTACACGTGACTATTATAAACATGAAAAAAACTTTCAAATTAGAATTAAATAATTATGTATAAAAAGCAGGAACTTATTAAAAATTACGTCATAAAAAGTATACACGGGAATTTTAAAAGAGAAAGGATATTGTAAAATAATAAATTCATTAACATGCGTTAGAAGTCTTAGGAGAAATTACGTCATATTTACGTCACATTATAGTTATTACATAAAATGAACATAAAATAATATTGCAAAAAAGTTTAAATTTAGAAATTGTGCTAGACATTTATTTAATATTTTGAGAGGATATTTTCAACTATTTTTGTTAGGAAAGCGCAAATAATATTTCATTGCTAACAAAAGTACTTTCACGCGATTATTTAAAAGAGAAAGAATAGCTTGGTAAAAATTACGTCAGATTAAAAACGATTAATTTAAAATGTCTCATTTAAAAGAACTTTCTTTTCGCTTTGTTAAAAAATACCAGGAGACAAAGACTCTGTTTACTTAATTCCTTTTATATTAGCTTATTTTGAAATGTTGTTACACGTGTCTACGTCATCAAGTTATTTTTATTTCGACGTTTTATTTGTATTTTTATTAATGTTGTACGAATTTATTTGTTCTTTCGTTATTTAAAATAAAAATTATGTCAATTTGTATAATTTGGCGAGTGGTTTGGCGATTTATATAATTTGGCGAAATTGGTCGACGGGATAATCAAGTAGTACCGCAGCGGATTTGGCGTTAAAATTCCCCAATCAAAGAGAAATGAATAGAAATTCGTTTATAGGGAGATCGCCACTGTTTTTTAAATTATAATTCAATCTTTCGAAATCTTTTTAAAGCCGATCAAATTAGCGTGCATTTAGAGCCTGCGGTATCTGGACGGGGGTTGGCGAGCGTAGCTCGTAGGGGGCCGAGCCCCCTAGTGAACAAAAAAATAATAATACAAAACAGTTTAAATATAAAAATAGCGCGAGACATTTACTTGATATTTTGAGATGAACTTTTCAACTTTTTTTTTTTTTTTGGACAGCGCAAATAATATATCATTTCTAATAAAAGTATTTTCACGTGAATATTAAAAAGGGAAAAAAAAGTTTGGTGAAAATTACGTCAGATTAAAAACGATACATTTAAAATGTCTTATTTAAAAGGACTTTCTTTTCGCTTTGTTAAAAAATACCGGGAGACAAAGACTCTGTTTACTTAATTCATTTTATATTAGATGATTTTGAAATGCCATTGTATCTTTTAACAGCAGCTGATTTTTCCGTAAAATTCCCCAATCAAAGAGAAATGAATAGAAACCCGTTTATAGGGAGATCGCCTTTATCAGATACACAATAAAACATATGATATAAATCTATAAAGGTAAGTAAAAAATACTTACCGATCCAAGGTAGGCCGCCTTCTTTAGAATCAGAACTTATTCATTCCAGGATAGATTCGGCAATTAAAAATAATTCACATCAAGTAGTCGGAAATGAAGAAACATCTCTTTCATTTTAGATTATTTATATGGCTCACTTATACAAAAAAATTATTTACATTATATACATACGATGAATTAATCTCGAATTCGTTAAAAACATGTTTGATGGGGAAAAAAACCCACATCTCAAAATCGTTCTTTCGTTCGATCTACAAAACAAAAAGTATCTGTTGCCAAACGACAAAAATAAATAGTCCTCATTCGAAGGGAAAATGTCCAGGGAGGTCGGGAGAAAATGTCCGTGGAGGTCGTGTTTTGTAATATCCTCCCACCTTTGAGGTTCAGTATAGTGAAACTCAAAACTTCATAAATTTAGTCGTTGCGGCTGTTTCAGTTTTCTACCAGCTCGAGATCGTCGATTGCCATCCTCAGGTATGGAAGACTGGTGCACAGGAGCAGGAGTGATATCCAGAGGATCAGCTACAGAAGGGGAATCTGAAGACACTGGCAGTGGAGCAGGAACGCTATCCAAAGGTTCAGCTACAGAGACAGGATCTGATGACTCGGACTCAGGAGCAGAAACAGAGACGCTATCCAAAGGTTCAACTACAGAGGCAGGATCTGAAGACTCTGGCACAGGAGCAGGAACAGAATCGTCGTCTATAGGAGCAGGAATTCTGTCTACTAAAAAAGGAGGCATTAGTTCATTATTGATTTCAAGAGGATATAGTCTTTTAAGGGGTCTCAAAAAAGAACCCGTTTTGGTTTTAACTTTGGCTACCCGGAATTTTCCGTCTTTGCCGGGATATAGTTCTTCAATTTTTCCCAAAGGCCAATTAATACGTTTTGAATTATCGTCCCCAATTAAGACAATATCGTCTTTTTTTAACTCAGTTTCCCTATTTCTACCCGCATTTTCTCGAAGTTGCCCCAGGTATTCTATTCTAAAGCGTTTTCTAAGATCTTCTCGGATTCTTTGCTGATAAGCAAATCTTCTTTTCATTTTTGTTGAATCAATTATGTCAAATTCAGGAACTCTCGAATCTTTGATATCTTGCAAGAACATCGCGGGGGTAAGAGGGTCAAGATCATCATCATCTGCGATATATGTCAGCGGTCTAGAATTGATTACACTTTCCGCGTCACATAACACGGTGTATAATTCTTCATAATTTAGGCTGGCCTTTCCAAGCACTCTTCGTAAAATACCTTTTAACATTCCTATCATGCGTTCAAAAAAACCTCCCCACCAGGGAGCTGAAGGTGGATTAAATTTCCACTGTATTTTTCGTTCAATAGCAAAATTTTGCAAGCGTTCAAAATTTATAGACTTCAATTCTGATGATGCTTTCACTAGATTTCTTCCGTTATCAGAAATAATAATAGAGGGTCTCCCTCTTCTTGAGATAAATCTTCTCATAGCTAATAGAAGATTTTCCGTTGAAAGTGAAGATACCAATTCAAGATGAATTGCGCGAAATATGGCGCACGTAAAAAGAACTATCCAAACTTTCGAGCCATTTCTTAAAAATAACGGTCCGCATAAATCGAGACCAACACTTTCAAAAATTGAAGCATCTTTGACTCGTTCTTCAGGGAGAGGGGCGTAGTTGTTATTATTCAGACCTTTAAATGTTTTGGGTTAAAATATCTTTCAGAAAATGCTTGCTGCCAAAGCGTTTTAAGACAATTTTCAACACACGTTATCTCAGGAATGGTCATCATGTGACCAATTATAACTGAAGATTTAATATATGTATATATATATATATTTAATGAAAAACGCTATTTGATTCCAAATGACTTTAGAAGTCATGTCTACGAATTTCGTGCTTTTTTGCGTTTGTAAGTGACTCTGTGAATGGTGTCAGAAAGTTCGTGTGGTTGAATGGAGAAAAATAGTATTTATTTCGCGATTCACTTAATTTGAGAGATTGACTTTTAAAGGTAAGGTTAAGGCAATCATATGTATGAACTCACTTACTTACTTCAGTGAAACTTGCAAGGGAATTCCAGGTTGCACCAGGATGGAAATATTTTTTCTCTGTCTTTAATAAAACTAGGGGATCGTACCCGGGCTTCTCGGGTTAAAGAATATAGGTGAAAAAAAAATTTAATTGAAAACTAATAATTTTTTTATATGCAATAATTTCTTTAGATTGCCCACTTACATTACAAAAGCATTTTTCATATGGAAAATATGAATTATACAATCAAATAATTTTTTGAAATTTATCAAAAGCGATATTTTCTTATTAGCCGCATGCTAAGAGGTATTTGACCACGATTTTGCTACTTACGGCATCCTTTTATATTCTGATAATTTCAGAGCTTATACATGTCTGTTAAATTTGTGTTTTATTTATATTATTTTATTTATTTATTCATAGGGAATTTTTTTGAAGGGATATTAGCCGTAAGAAAATGATTAACTCTTTATTTTGTTTTAAGGGCAAACAGATTAATTTTTCGTAATCGAGCTCCGCGCGATATAGATAAATTAAAAAATATTTCACGCTTTAAAATTGTTTTTAAAACCATAGACAATCATTAAACTGAGATGAACTTTGCAAATAAATTCCTTTTGAAAAAAAAAAATCCTATTTGGTGATCTAAAAATTTAAATTGTACGATTACAAATATGTTAGATTTGTGTTTTTAAAATATTATTCTTTTATTTGTTTATAAAAGACGTATTAATTTCGTTATTTTTTCTTTCACAAATATGTTAGATTGGTGGTTTTTTTAATATTATTCTTTTATTTGTTTATAAAGGAAGTGTTAATTTCGTTATGCAAAAATAGTCAGAAACAAATGCTGAAAAATGTTTGTTGCTTTATGTGCAAAATGTTATTATGTATGTTAATTATTATTTTGTATTGAAACCGGCACGTGATAAGATAAACTTAAAAAAAATGCTTAAAACTTATTTTAGAAAGTATGATACATCCGTCAATTAAGATACAGTTTTTAAACAAATTGCATTTGAAAGTAAATTTTTCCCTATGCGACAAATATTGAAAATGTACGATGATCAGAAGACTAAAAAATTGCAGTAGCGAAAATTTCAAGACCGAAATTTTATCCAGAAGTGTTGCCATTCGCAAAATGACGTCAGCGTTACGTACAGATACGCTTGTTCTTTATAATATAGATACTTAATCAGTAAAATATAATAAAGATCAGTTATTAGGATGTGATTATCAATTGAGGGTCTTATGCTTGGTATTCTGGAATGAAAAACAGCAATTTTCACCTTCTCAAAATTTGCATATGCACTTCTCATATCCATATTCATCATTTTAAAAAAAATTGTATTTTGTTTGGTCATTTAAAAATCATTTTAACTCAAAACTTGAAGTCACGATTGTCAGCAACATCTTTTATGTGAACAGACGCACTCTTTACTTGAGATTCTAATCTCAATTCCGGAGAGTAAAAATTTCCGTAATTTATGTTTTTTAGACGCATTTGTGTTAAAATGTTTAGTTTTATCTAAGAAAATGATCGCTTTGCTTTAAGCATGACTTCATTTTCACTTAAATAGGCATTTCGCCTAGTGTCTGAAACTTAGTATCAGTAGATGTGCAGAAGGAAAAACAATATAGAAAATTTATGAGGGAAAATGCGTGTTTTCAAAAGCAGTATGTCATTTTCCGTTATTATCCCCCTAATATTCTGCTCCTAATGGGATTTTGCGCCACTAAACCCTATACAACAATTTTTATCAACAATTTTGCATTTTTATAAAAAAAAAAATATCATGAATAGCGATAAAAATACCTCATTATTTCTCTCTTTTTTGCAATAATGAAAGCTATCTAATTTTCACCATTTTGAAGAAATTTCAGAAAATGCTTTTAAAATTAAAATATAAAAGTAGGGATATTAAAAAAAAAAACAGATTGTGCGATGACATCTACAAATGAACAGTTTTTAGTTTCAAAATAATAAGTAGTAAAGTTGGTTCAGTTTAAAGATTAGGCAGATGACTAAAAACACACTTGTGTTTTAAATATATAGATTATATATAATTAGGAAAAATTAAATTAAACAAGTTATGTTATTTTGATAAAATTATAGTAGAATGTCCTAAAGAATAGCATTTTATTATTCGAGAGAATTTTGGACAAAAACTTCAGGAACATGATATTCTTTTAAACCATGAATTATTTGTTTGCTTGTCTAACTCGGCGAAGCAAATCCATCCAGGCGAGAATCATCAATTTCTGTAATATAAATCGCTATTATTTGCATGTCACCTCTCTTTTATAAAGTCACTCTAAATTTTTGTAAAACATTGCGTTTTATCAGTGTGTGATTTTGATTACATTATTCTCAAAAGTGAAGCATTTTCAACTGTGAAGAATTTCAAAGCAGCTGGGCTGTGAAAATGACTCACTTCTACAAAACTTCAGGTTTAAGAATTAAAATACACGCTTTTTTATAAAATGACGTCATTTGCATCCGCTAAAGCTATCCATTTTTACAATACAGTCTTAAACTTCGTCTATAGAAAAGTATGCATATGACGTCATTATCACGGAATAACAGAAAATATTTTTGACATAGCCCATATTTTAATTTCAATTTTTTTTTTCAGGTTTTATAAGAAAATGGCAACAAAAAGATACAGTACCTCCTATTTTCGACTATTTTTCGTTTACTTTCAATGGAAATGGGGTACTTTTGTTGCCACAATAAGAAAATTGGTATTAAAAACTACAAAAAAATTAATATCTCAAAAATAAATTGAGATGCAGCTTTCAAACAAATTGCATTTAAAAGAGCATTTTTTTCCTTATACGACGGTGTAAAAATTTAAAATGTGCGATATTTAGAAGTTTAAAAATTTGCAGTAGAGAAAATGGCAAAACCAAAATTTTATTTCAAATTTCAAAGTGTTGCCATTCGCAAAATGACGTATCCGTTATGTTTGTCCTTTATAAAATAGATAGTTAAGTGTGCAAATTTTGAAATCCTCTCCCCACGGAAATGATTGAAAACATTTTTTCTCTGACTTAAATAAAATAGTTAATTGTGTAAATTTTGAAATTATCTCTCCTCGAAAAAGATTGAAAATATTTTTTGCATTCCACTAAGTCAAAGAAAGAGCTTAATCAAATTACGATTTCAAACGTGAATAAGAACAGTGAGGAAAATTATATTTGTGATGCATTTGTTGGAAGATATTCAGCTTGCAGATCATATTTTCAACATGCCATGGTACATAAAAGATGGTTCATTTTATTAATAAATAGGAAAGGCGCGTTTTTAACGTCCGAAAACACTAAAAATTGATAAAATTTAAAATCTCAGTATGTTTTGTCCGCAAAAGAATTTATTTTTATTGTCTTTCTTAGGACTTCCTTCTGATGTCTTTCTTTTTCTAAATATACGTTAAACAAAAAGCAGGGCTAATAAAAATTACATTTCGTATTTGAATATGCATGTCGTTTTTAAATTAATGCCACATCTGAAACGTGTTTGATTTGTATACTTTTTGTAACTGGAATATCTTTCTATTATACCAGCGGTTCAAGAAATTTTATTTTGAATCAACCGGTATAGTTTAAGTAAATAGTTATAGTTTGAAAAAATAATATAAATACAAGCATTCCAAAGTGTTCGCATTAAATGCCCATTTTCATAATTTTTAGTCCTTGGCGTTTTAATTTGTAGTCAAATTTGTGTCGCAATTGTAAATATTGCATGGAGCCCATAAAATGAAGATCCGATGAAAATATAATTTACAACTAGAATGCAATTTTATATTCTACCATAAAAAAATTCTAACTTATCATAACTTGAAATATCATCTTTTCCCAAACTTTCAAAGAAAACAAAATGACAGTGTCATTTTACCCTAAAATGGTTTTGAGCCCACCCAGTATTTTTCAAAAGTTGGCGCCACTGCTTTCAACTATAAAAAACATAATCTTCGTCAGAGAAATATAAGAAATACAATTGTTTTTGACGTCTAATTTTCAAAATTCGCGTAGATCGTGACGAAAGGAGAGAAAGTGGAAGTTGATTTTTAGATCCGGAAAATACCCATATACCTAGAATGTGGCTCAGTTTGCTTAAATAATCATAAAACGAGTAATATTCCACTTCCTTATATCCATGTTTTATTTTCCCAATGTTTTCCGGATCTAAAAATTAACTTCCACTTTCACTCCTTTCGTCACCATCTACGTGAATTTTGAAAATTAGACGTCAATAACAATTTATTTCTTATATTTCTCTGACAAAGACTGTGTTTTTTATAGTTGAAAGTACTAAGGTATTAAAATAATTTAACATCGTTTTAATATTGTCTGATCATAGTTTTGCACATAGTGTAAGTTTAAGTTCACTGTGTACCCATTTTGAAAAAAAAATATGGGTATTTAAGAGTGCCCAAAATGGGTACACAGTGATAACCAAAACAAGCATATGGACGCAAATTGGGTAACCTCATACCTAAGAATCTTTCGACCCAATTCGGGTATTTTTCTACCCGCTTCAGGAGTTATTTTTTTCGTGTAGTCAACAGCTATTTTGTATCTGTTTTTAATAAACATTTTTTTATGTATTTTTAGATGTAGACGGAGGTGTCGTGATGGGGGATTATGGGGGAGGAGGGAGACTCCCCCTCCAATATACAGTAAATTCTGTCTAAGGCGGACTCTGTATAAGCCGGAAATCTGTCTACCGCGGAAAAATTTTCAAGTCCCGGCGAACCCATAGAAAATTACATTAATTCATGCTGCATAAGACGGAATCTGTCTAACGCGGAAACGGAAAGCATTTTAAGGTCCCATCGAAACCAAAATTTTGCATAAGGCGGAAAAAAAGGATAATTTAAAAATGAAAGGCATTTTGTTTATTAAACTTTAAAACTGTTAAGTCAAATACTCAATGTCGTGCATGTTAGTTAAATTCCGTAACACTTTGAAAAAGTTAATTCAAAAGGACAGAAACTGTTTAAATTTTAAGGAATTTATGCTTGTACCATTTTTTCATATGCAAAATTATATTTAAAAGTTAATATTTCTAGTAGAATGAACATTTATCAAAATATATATTTTCGAAAGTGCAATATATTATACTTTAAGGATGTACTCAAATTCAAAGTTATAGCGTTCTGTCTCATTCTCGAAGTTTATTGGGGGGGGGGGGGGGGGGTGCGTTTGTAAACTTCCAATTCGCATTTATTACAGCAGTACTAAGAAATTGAATAGCGTTTCTAATTTATCTATAAAGACAAAAGACCTTTCCAAATTTCAGTTTTCAATCGATTTTCAAGTCAGGAAAATCAATAAAAAATCATCAAATTAGAGGGATTTTTTTTTTTTGGGGGGGGGGGGGGGGAGCTTTTTTGCATAAGCCGGAATATTGTCTACCACGGAAAATTTTCTCAGTCCCGATCGATTCCGCCTTAGACAGAGTTTACTGTATGTGAATTTGGGAAATTCTAAATTTTTTGAAAAACTTTTTCTTTTTTTTTTAAATAATAGTAAAAAAAAAAAAAAAAAAAAAAAAAAAAAATGAAATTTTTATTGTTTACTCCCTTTCTGAGTTCTGTAACAGTAAACAAGTTAAATTATCAAAAGAAGAACAAAAAGCAGTCAGACTCAATCTGTCATTGTGTTTCTCTGTGCTACGAAAATATCATACATCTACCAGACCTGAACTTCCCTACTGTTGTCCATCAACAGTGTCCCTTTATTTCTTCCAAAACTCTGTACCTTTCTCAAAATCTCAAAATAACATGACGGTATTTTCATATGAAGTGCGATTATGACTTTAAATAAAAGAGGTGTATTTAAACTTTCATTTAACAAACCAATAATTATAATTTTTATGTTTTTAGTTTGAGTATTATTCTTTGGAAAGGATTTTTTACGAATTAGTATCATTATCATAAACACACATTGCACATATCATGGAAAATAAAGCAATTTGTTTCAAGTTAGGAAATTTTTTAATTATATGTTGGGAAATTTTTTAATTCTGCCCCCCGTTAAAAATTTTAGTAGCTACACCCCTGCATGTAGAATCCGAATGTGCTATCAGAAATTTTCTGTCACGTCAGAGTTTTACAAAATTTTAGAATTTAATTTTTCCATACATGGTAAAATTCTTGTTCAAATGTAAAGATGGATTTTTGCAGTCGATTTTTAACCCACTTCCTGATGATATAGGCTAGAAGTATACAAATATCACTAGTCAACAAATTGTAACTTTTTACTTTCTTCTATCTTTACAAGAAGAAAGTATTGGATTCGTGAAAAAATTCGACTTCCGGTTTTCGACGGATTTATACGTTTTAGAATGCCCAGAACACGATTTGATGGTTTTTAGAAAATGTCTGTCTGTGTGTCTGCCTGTCACTCTGTCTGTGAGTCTGTATGTGACAAAAATTTTGTGGGCGCTCTATCTCAAGAACTAGTGCACGGAATTTCACAAAACTTCATATTTAGTTAGACCTTGATATAAACTGGACCTGATTAGTTTTTGGTGAAAATCGCCCGACAAGTGGCGCTGCTATGCGGCATTTTTCACGATTTCTGCAACAACTATATCTCAAGAACTACTGCACGGATTTTCATAAAACTTCAGATTCAGTTATTCCAAGATATAGTTTGGTGCTGATTACTTTTTTGTGAAAATCGCCCAACAGGTGGCGCTGGTATGCTGCATTGTTAATGATTATCGCAATAGCTCTAACTCAAGAAAAAAAGCACGAATTTTCATCAAACTTCAGATTCAGTTAGTCCCTGATATAAATTAGTGCTGTTTAATTTTTTGTGTAAATCGCCCAACAGTTGGCGCTGCTGTGCTGATTTCCACATGAGCTGTATATCAAGAACTATTGCACGGATTTTCATCAAACTTCAGATTTAGTTAGTCCTTGACATGAATTGACGTATAAATTAGTGCTGTTTAATGTTTGGTGTAAATCGCTCAACAGGTGGCGCTGCTATGCTGTATTTTTTGCGATTTCCGCAATAGCTTTATCTCAAGAACTAATGCTTGGATTTTCAACAAACTTCAGATTCAGGTATACCTTGATATCGTTTAGTGCTGTTTGCTTTTAGTGTAAATTGCTCAACAGGTGGCGCTACTGTGCTAGATTTTTTCAGAATTTCCTCTATAGCTCTATCTCAAGAACTAATGCACGAATTTTCATCAAACTTCAAATTCAGATATACTTTGATATGAATTGGTGCTAAATCGTTGTTATTTCTTGTACTATTTAAAGGATTTAATTGACGTGATATATATAGAAGAAAGTTTTGTGATGGCCACAACATACTAGTTTTTATTGTATTTGGCTCGTAAATGGGTGCCTTTAACTAATTTTAAGGTGCTAAATTCAGTGGAATAATCAGATTCTCTCAATCACGTCACATTAATTAAATACAGGGCAGTTACGTAAAAACAAAAGTGAAATATTTGACAAAAATGGACCATTTGAAATACAAACAAAACATAATACATATTTATCACTAAAAAAATTTTCTTCATTACTTAACACAAACTATGAAGTAATACGAGCACGAAACTGTTGCACAAAAGCTCATCATGTTAATATTAAAAATGTTATTTTTCAAAACAGGATGATGTCTTTCTTGATGACAGTGCTGAATGTTTTGATAGTTATTTTTTACACCAGAATGCATCCAAATAAAGGTTTTGACCTGCATGGTCATTCATTTCCTTATTATTTGACCACAAAATGTAAATTATAATTAACATTTCAACAAGAATTTTACCATGTATGGAAAAATAAAATTCTAAAATTTTGTAAAACTCTGACGTGACAGAAAATTTCTGATAGCAGATTCGGATTCTACATGCAGGGGCGTAGCTACTAAAATTTTTTTCGGGGGGAGAGGGGGCAGAATTAAAAATTTCCCAACTTCTAATAAAATAATTTCCCAACATATAATTAAAAAAATTTCTAACTTGAAACAAATTGCTTTATTTTCCATGATATGTGCAATGTGTGTTTATGATAATGATACTAATTCGTAAAAAATCCTTTCCAAAGAATAATACTCAAACTAAAAACATAAAAATTATAATTATTGGTTTGTTAAATGAAAGTTTAAATACACCTCTTTTATTTAAAGTCATAATCGCACTTCATATGAAAATACCGTCATGTTATTTTGAGATTTTGAGAAAGGTACAGAGTTTTGGAAGAAATAAAGGGACACTGTTGATGGACAACAGTAGGGAAGTTCAGGTCTGGTAGATGTATGATATTTTCGTAGCACAGAGAAACACAATGACAGATTGAGTCTGACTGCTTTTTGTTCTTCTTTTGATAATTTAACTTGTTTACTGTTACAGAACTCAGAAAGGGAATAAACAATAAAAATTTCATTTTTTTTTTTTTTTTTTTTTTTTTTTTTACTATTATTTAAAAAAAAAAAAAAAAAAAAAAAAAAAAAAGAAGAAAAAGTTTTTCAAAAAATTAAGAATTTCCCAAATTCACATATATTGGAGGGGGAGTCTCCCTCCTCCCCCATAATCCTCTGTCTACATCTAAAAATACATTAAAAAATGTTTACTAAAAACAGATACAAAATAGCTGTTGACTACACGAAAAAAATAACCCCTGAAACGGGTAGAAAAATACCCGAATTGGGTAGAAAGATTCTTAGGTATGAGGTTACCCAATTTGCGTCCATATGCTTATTTTGGTTATCAGTATGTACCCCTTTTGGGCACTCTTATATACCCATATTTGTTTTCCAAAATGGGTACACAGTGAACTTAAACTTACACTATGTGCAAAACTATGATGAGACAATATTAAAAAGATGTTAAATTATTTTAATACCTTAGTACTTTCAACTATAAAAAACACAGTCTTCGTCAGAGAAATATAAGAAATACAATTGTTATTGACGTCTAATTTTCAAAATTCGCGTAGATCGTGACGAAAGGAGAGAAAGTGGAAGTTGATTTTTAGATCCGGAAAATACCCATATACCCAGAATTTGGCTCAGTTTGCTTAAATAATCATAAAACGAGTAATATTCCACTTCTTTATATCCATGTTTTATTTTCCCAATGTTTTCCCGATCTAAAAATCAACTTCCACTTTCACTCCTTTCGTCACCATCTACTGACAGTAAAAGTAGTGCATATGTTTAAACTTCATTTGACATTTCATAAAACTAAAGTCAGCGTAATAATAATGTTTTCTTTTTAGAGTGTAGCTAAAAGAAAACTCTTGATCAAAGTTTAAACTTGGCATTGTGATAAGCGCGCTTCGGAAGGAGTTCGCAGAATTGCAACGCCGCCTTGGTCCGTGCCACGTTTTTCCAGATAGGTTTTGAATTAACTTTTAAATACGTATTGAGAGATCCACTCAAAGCAAACTAGCCGCGAATCCCACAGTATTCATGTGATTCATTCTAATTAAATTAGCCTGTTTCTAACAATTTGACGTTTATTGCTTTTATACTGCTACTGGGCATTGCATTATATAAATATACCATTAAACATTGTTATCCGGTCTTTAAAAGCTGATGGTACATAGAGTACGCCGCCTTGTCATTATGTATGTCCAAACCGTCCGTGTTTTTAAGGGTTAATAGCTCGGCTAATTACCGACGATTTTTTTCGAAAACCATTATCAACAATGCTTTTATACTTCTGCTACGATATGTACCTCCAGCGGTCCTCAACACCTTTGCTGAACGCCTGTAAATCGAAATTTGTGTGTAACGGGAAAATGTGCTTTTCTCAAAAATATGTGACCTAGGGTATTCGCTATAATTTTTCTGCAAGGTTTATATTAATGTCTACTACCTCTAATTTTTTCATAATTTTAGTTTCAGTAGATTCTGAAATAGATGGGGGGGGGGGGGGGGATATTTTTTGAATTATATTTTCGACGATATCTCTGAAAATAATATACCTAAAATTAAAAGAAATGTATTTTTGAGTTCAGCGTTACGAAAGCTTTCAAACGATACCCTATACGATATACAAAGAAAATATGTTTTTTTTTTCAAGTAACTTAATTAGCCCCTCTACTTTTCATTAAATATATTTGTGAGTGTATAATAATCTGTAAATATGTGGTCAATAGTCTTTATTACTTTTCCCAGTTTGAAATTTCCATGTCCCATAGTTTACCAAGAAAATGGCTGTGACAGACGGACAGATAGACACAGGAGTGATCTTATAATGATTCCGTTTTTACTTTTTAAGTACGGAACCCTAAAAATTGCACAATATTTAAAAATTGTTTTATAACATTTTAATAACACTTGTTAGATAAAAATAATTGTTACTCTTTAGCACACAATTGATTTTATGAAAATTTACATTCAATCTTATCAAAAGATATGTTTGGTAACAATTAAAAGTATACTTCATAGATTCTCATATTTTTTTCTTCCCCCACAAGTAAATCTGCTGGGCACATTAACGAAGTCAGTTTTATGAAATGCAGGAAATTTGAAGAAATTATTATTTATATACCGAAGAATTGAATAATGTTTTTCAATTTTCTATAAAAGCTGTACGTCTTTAACTATAATAGATTCCTTCCTCATAACAATCTTTCATGATTGTCGTGTCCCTGAAAAGCGGCTTAAATGAAAAGTTTGACACTGTTAGTGGAAAGATCCGGGTGCTTTCTATCGGAATAACAATGCATGGCAATTATATCTACTTACGAATGAAAGTGACTTTGTAAGCGTGCAGAGCCTCAGTATGAGCAAAATTCAAAATGAAAATAGGTATAAGAATCACTAACATTATTTTCATATGAAGGTGGAGAGCGATTATGATTCGTATACATTAGAAGAGTCGGCTTCAGTAGAAGACTCGTACAGTACATATTAGAAAAATTTGCAAACCTCAAGCTAATGCTGGTTGACTAAAAACAGAAGAAAATGTTTTCTTTGCGTTAGATCCCTAAATAACAATAATAAAATAAACAATCTAATTAAAAAATAATCCTTCTATCACAAACGAAAATCGAACTAAAAGCAAATTCATTGTTCCCGCCCCTTTCGATTGGCGTCATATCAGCAGGTTGTCGCCGTCAATGCCAGACATAAATCTGCAACTATCACAAATTTCCTTTTAAAATAGCATTCTAGTACTAAAATAGAAAAACACGATTTCTGGTTGTCCTTCATTCTGCATAGCATTAAATTGACTTTAAATGGAATAAGTAACTTTTAAGAAAAGAAATAATAACAAAAGTTCTTATTTTTTTCTATACGTAAATAAATAAAATTTTCTGTTTCAGAAAGAATGAGCCCATGCCCGAGGACATATAAAATTCGAGCCCGAGCCTGTGTCGGGTCCGGACTCGAACTGAGCCTGTCTCATCTCTAGTAAACGTAGTATCATAATACAGATAACGATTTCTTGTTTCCAATACAGCTTATTTCTTTTGCACCGGTTTCTATGCCACTTTTTTTTAGTACTCATTTTTCTTGAAAACAATGCGCCGTAGAAATAGGGTGCTTTGTCAATTCCTATGTACTGCGAACGTGGATTCGCACACTTTACAGAATTTATGTGGTCTTGACAGAACACTTTGTATACTTAAAATTTCAATATTTTCCCTCAATACATACAGTTCCATATATATAAAATGATTTTAATAAAATAAGGGATCTCTATTTGCTAGTCTTTCTCTTTGTCTGTTTTTTCCCTTTTTTTATAATTCCATTCTATAGACATTGGCAGAAAAAATACATTTGCGGTAAATTAAATCGGTATCACTCTCGAAAAATTGGATTCTTTTTTTAAAAAATGAAGGATAAATTGGGTTAATGATAACATGGAAAAGATATAATTAAAAAAAAAAATAGTTGAATTAAGTTTCACTTAAATCGTAAATTAGTAGCAAAAGAATATTGATTGTTTTTTACAAAGAAAATTTATCGTGTGCACTATAAAAGATTACTCGATCAATGAATCAATTTTTTCTCTCAAACAAATATTTACACTATAAAATTATTTTCAGAAAAATAAAGTAACAGCGAGCTATAAGAAATGGTGCTGATTTCAGATAGAAGTGTGTGTTTCTGCGTCAGTCTTAGGGAAGAATTATCTTGCTTAATTGTTTCTAGTTCACCTGATTCGTTAGAAAATAATGATATTTTTGTGATAGAGTAATTCGTTTAGGTTATCAAATGATACAAGTTGGAGAAATATAATTTGACCATAACTGAATTAGTCTAAAAGATTATTTATTTGTAAAGTGTTGCATTCAATACATCTGTGGATGGTTTCATTTTCATTTTATCCCAGAACCAGATATAACAACTAGTTGTAGAATACAGAAAATAATATTCATCATAATCCAAAACTTAAAGTACGATTTCGCCAAGGACTGAAAATTGAATAATGACCGATGAAGTGTGCACATAATTCTATTTTAAATAAGCTATTCTGGTATTATATTTCAATGCTAAATTTTCAGTTTCATGCAAATAATTCTAATGTATAATCACCAAAACTTAAATTATCATTTTGCCAATGATTTAAAATTGAAAAATGACCGATGAGGTATGCACGTAATTCTGTTTTATATAAGCTATTCTGGCATTATATTTCAATGCTAAATTTTCAGTTTCATGCAAATATTGCTAATGTATAACCACCAAAACTTAAATTATCATTTTACCAACGATTGAAAATGGAATAATGACCGATGAGGTATACGCATAATTCCGTTTTAAATAAGTTATTCTGGCATTATATTTCACTGCTAAATTTTCAGTTTCATGCAAACACTACTAATTTATAATCACATACAAAAGAAAATATATATGTGAACCGAAAAAAGTAACTAAACAGTCAAATTCTGCAATATAATCCACTAACTTTTGGCCCCTGGCTGTGCGGATTTTGTAGAGTTAACTGTAATAATAACACTTAAAAGCACAATATCATTAAATATATTTAGATTCGTTTTTATCTTTAAAAATGACAATGAATTACTTTAATCGCCGGTCTAGAATTCATTCTCCAAAACAGCTGTCATCTTACGGTTACATTAATCGTGGTAATGCAACTTCAAGTAATATTATTTATGTAATTAGTATTTACCTATGGATGCATGGCGTAGGATTTACAGGCAGCTTTAGGCGGAGTTTTAAGAATTCTGTGCAACTATTGCTTTCACTTTTTCTTCTATTTATTTTTGAAAGTAGCAGGTTTTTTACTATATTACATCGTCTGACTATGATAATTTATGGAGATGGAAAAGTAAATAAACAGTTTATTTTCATTTATATTTTAACTACGGTGGAATGGATCTTGAGAATTTCGCTGTTTATAAAGAGAAAAGTTCTTATGCTTATAATGAAGAGAGTATTCGATAAATATTACAATATAATTTCACAAAAGACAAACAGATTTAAATTAGTATTGATATTCGTCTTATTAACAATGGATGCATGCACTTTATTGCTGTATCTTTATTTTTCTTATTGTTTTATAAAAACAGATGTCTTAAATGACTCAGTTGAAACTGAATTGTATCACAAACTTCTTGGGCCATCAATATCTACACCGATGCATTACATAATAGAGTTTGTTCTTCATTGGTCGTCAATGATGCTATTTGTTCCCCTTTACTTTTGTAGTGTATGTTTTGCTTTAAAAAATATATTAATGGAATACAAGAAGAAACTCATTCGAGAAAAAGATATTTCATACCAAAGTTTGTTTGAAAGCTATGATGAAACATCTCAACTTATTTCATATGTTAACGAGAAAATGCAGTTTTTGTTACTCTCAACGATGTTTGTTCTTTTAGGAAACATCTTCTTTTGTGCATATCTTGTAGTTTTCACTAAATATGAATTAGGATGCCCGCTATATAACTACACATGCATCATTTTATATTGTACCGTGTTTATAACGATATGTTTGTTTGCTTCAAGCGTAACAAGTGCTGCTGTTGATTTGGAAGACATGATACGCGCTCAACCTATTATCCAGTACGGGGAGAGAGGTGTCCAATTTTTACAGAAAGTGAAAGGTGGCTTTATAGGATTTACGTTACTCGACAGTTTAATTATCGACAAAAGCTTAATTCTCTCTGCTACTGGTAGCCTGTTAACGTACGGTTTAATGATTGCCACATTTAATGCTAATTCTGGAGCTTAATTATTCAGTACTAACAAGGAGATAAACCGAGGCTAACCAAAAAGACAGGCTACCGCGGTGCATTCCACGTATCTTTTTTTCAGACCGCTGGAGTCACGTGATGCTCGAATACACTAATGCAGGTGTACGAAAAGAGCATTACGTCACACCAGCGGTCTGTAAGGAAAAAAAAAAAAGTCACTTGGTCACCGCGGTAGCCTGCCTTTTTCGTTAGCCTCGGATAAACCCGGGCATCCCGGATTACAGAATATACGTGAAAACCATCATATATATTTTTTCTAATATTAACATCCTTTTCGCTCTTCGCATTCTAAAGGCGAGTGGGGTATTTTTCGAACGGTTCTGAAAACGGCTTTTGTCACAGTATATTTATGTATCGTTAAAACACGTTGTTTGATAAAAAGAATTGCAGTTAATCAAAAAATATTGAAAAGCGTATCAGCAAATAATCCCAAAGATTGAGGTGAAAAAGCCTCACACATTGTTTCTTTCTTCTTCCTTTTTTTTTTTTTCTTTTTATAACTCTAATAGATTTTTTATATTTAATATATTTTTTAGAATGCCCACTAACAAAACTAACAAGTAAGAAAAATCATGCGTTTAGCATAGATTATGAAACACTTTCCAACACTTCCCGAATACTTTAACAAAACTTCGTTATTTAGAGAAATAAGGTATATAAGAGAACTAAGTAAACATTTTAGTAAACGCATGAAACATTTGAAAAACTGATTTCTGCAGTTACCGTATATAGCCAAATATGTATTCCAATTCTTTTGAACAGCCCTGTATTGGATCTGTAGGTTGATATCTATACTATATCATGGAAAAATTTAGTTTAGCAAGAAAACTCATAACAGGTTGAAATTTCTCTTTCAGCAATTTATACTAATAGATCAAAACATACTTGAATACATTTGTACAGCCTTGTAGTTAACCTAGTACCTTTATTCCACGCCACTATTTAGCTAAAGTTTAATTCAAAGTAAAACACTCTTAAAACTACTGAAATCACATTTCCAGAAATTATCATTTATAGACGGCCATGTATCCAATTCTTTGTGTGACCCTGTATATCTTCTAATCTATGTTCTACAAACATTTCTTAGTAAACCAAATGCAGTTCCGCGTAAAAATGCATAACTCATTTAAAAATCACTTTTAAGCAATTTGCATTCATACCCAGTAACCATTACGAATTATATTGTGTAGCCCTGTATATGAATTACAACATTTATACACACCATATACTATGCATAAATATAGTGAAACATAAAAGCACATAACATATATAAAAATGCATTTCCAGCAATCATCGCTACTGTACAGTACTTCGGACACAATATAATATCTGAAATCTTTTGTGTGTCCCTGTAAATGCTATGCACTTCGTATTATACATGAAATAAGTTTTAGTAAACTTCAGAGACGTATATCAATTTCATTATACACGAAATAATTAACATAATTAAAATACGCCGCAAACAATTCCCTCCACCCCTATATCGTTCTGTAACGGAATTATTTTGTGTGGCCCTTTAAATGAATAATAACTATTCTTTACATCGTATATTCTACAGAATGTGTATTTTAGTGCACTTGATAAATGCATATGAATTTTATTATGTTTGAAAGCATGTAACATCATTAAAAACCATTTTAAACGATTTTTCCCCATAGGCCGTAATGTAACGGAAAACTTTTGATTGTCCCTGTAAATGAACTAAACATGCTAGAAGCTTTATTTGAAATAGGGATCGTGCTATGGTAAAGGCCACTAACATCCAAAAATTTCAGAACGATCCGACTATATTTACGAGAGTTAGAGCGCGGACGGACGGACAGACGGCCAGACAAACCGAAGTCATAAACACTTTTAAATTTTGTCGGAAAGTGTTAAAAATCATATTTACATGAAAAGTAGCAATAATGCGTTCAAATAAAGTTTTGAAACGTATTAAAAGCGATATTTTCATATTGGCCTCATGTCAGGAGATAACACCAAAGAAATCCCAAAGATCGTTATTTACAAACAGCCTTTTTGATTCTGTTCATTTCAGTGGATTAAACGCGAAATTCGATTAAATGTATTAAATTTGCGTTTTATTTATTGATTGATGAATGTTTTTATTTCCTTATGGAACATAAACTGGAATCAAATGATAAGCTATTTATATTTATTTAAGTGCAAACAGATTTATCTTTCGTAATTGTCTGCACGCGATAGAGATAGATTTAAAAAAAAACTCATTCTTGAAAATTAAAAACAATAAGACTGAGTAAATTGCGATAAGCTTTCAAATAAATTGCGATATAATTTTCAATCAAATAGCATTTGAAAGTATATTTTTTCTCTTTTCGATGGTCTAAAAATTTGAAAATGTGTGGTATTTAGAAGTTTAAAAAATTTCTATAAAAGTTAATTTTAATCGTCTGCTGTTGCCACCGTCAAAATTATGTCAGAGTTACGTACGGACACGTTTGTTCTTTATATAGTATAGCTAGATAAATAGTTTAATTATCCAGTACTCGATAATGTGACTTCAAATAATATCATTCATGCAATTAATATTTGCTTATGGATAAGTGGTATAGAATACACAGGCAGCTTTAGGCAAAATTTTGAGCATTCTGTGAAACTATTAAATTCATTTTTTCTTTTATTAGTTTTTGAAAGTAACACGCTGTTTATTATAGTGTAATGTCTGATTCTGATAATTTTTGTAGATGGAAAAATTATTTTTTTTTTTCGTTTTAATTTTAACTGCAGTGGCTTGGATTTTGAAAAGGTTGCTGTTTATAAAAAGTTCTTACGCCTATCATGAAGAAAGTATTCGATAACTATTCGAATATAATAACACAAAAGACGTACAAATTTAACTTAATTTTGATGCACTATTGTTTTAAACAATCATACTAAGTTATATGAATTAATTTTCCAACTAAGCGAAAAAATGCCCAAGCCGGTACTCAAACCCAGTTCTCAGTCTAGGTAGCTCAAACGGTAGAGCGTTGACAATGTAAATCATAGGTTGTGGGTTCGTATCCCGGCTTGGGCATTTTTTCGCTCCATTGTAAAAACGTAATTCGTATTATTATTAATATTCGTCTTATTAACTATTGATGCATGCACTTTTTAGCTGTCTCTTTATTTTTTTTTATAAAAACGGGTATTTTCACTGACTAACTTGAAAATGAATTTCATCGCGACATTTTTGTGCTATCAATATCTACACCAATAGAATTTTTCTTCATTGCTCATCAACGACTTTATTTGTTCCAGTTTACTTTCGTAGCCTCTGTTTCGCTATAAAAAAATATTATTGATAGAGTCCAAGAAAAAGCACATCCTTCTATATATAAAAAATAGTTTTGATTTGGAAATGGACCAATGAAAATCTGCGTAGATAATACCGGCAGATCGGCATCCAATTTTAATGCTTAATCATGGCATTTCATCGTTAATATTAAAAAAACTGTTGCATACAAAAATATGAAAATCGGTAGTATAATAGAGAAATGTTTGATAAACACGCTGATGCAGACAGTTTTCAAATTGAAGAATTATTTTAAGAGATATTTAATGCCAAAGTTGGACAAAATCGTTCCATTAAAAAAGTTTTATAGGAACAAAAACTATACATGGGAATTTAATCATTTTTAGATCATTTTATACGTTATAATTTCCCAGTGCGCAGAATGCGTTTATTTTTTAAATTTGACTCATTTTTTGAGCTTTTATTTCTATTATAAATTCAAATTTTCAGCATTTCGAGAGATTTTTTTTACTTATTTTAGAAAATTGTACTAATTTAACCTGTTGCCAACTGTATAAACAGCGCAAACAATAATGTTTGCTTCAAATTAAAAATTTATTTAAGCGTGACTATTACAAACAGAAAAAAAAACTTTAAAATTAGAATTAGATGATTACATGTTAATAGGAGGAAAATTACGTCATAAGAACCATATTTACACTTGAATTTTAAAAGAGAAACAAAACCTTAAAATAAAAAAAAATCATTTTTATGCGTTAATAGTTATAATTGGAGTAAATTACGTCATATTTAAAATGGCCAAAAAATATGGCAAAACAATTTAAATTGAAAAATATATTTGCGCGAGATATTTTGAGATAATCTTTTCAACTATTATCGTGAATTTGAAGACAGCACAAATAATATTTTCTTCTAACAACAAAATATTTTCACGTGAATATTAACAACAGAAATAAAACTTTGGTGTAAATTACGTCAGATTTGAAACGATACATTTAAAATGAATTATTTAAAAGAACTATCTTATAGCGCTGTTAAAAAATACCGGGATACAATGACACTGTTTACTTAATTCATTTTACATTAGCTTATTTTCAAATGTTTAACTAATTTTTTTAATTAAATACGAAAACAGCCAATGTATCTCTTAACAGCAGTAGATTTGGTCTTAAAAATCCTCAATCCAAGGAAAACGAATGGAAACCCGGTTACAGAGAGATCGCTACTGGGGTTTTTTGTTTGTTTGTTTGTTTTTCTTTTAATTTTAATTCAATATTTTTATTTTCTTTTAATTTTAATTCAATATTTTTAAAGCCGATCAAATTAGCGTGCTTTTTGGATTTCGGTGTGCCTGAACGGGGGTTGGCGAGCGTAGCTCGTAGGGGGCAGAGCCCCCTAGTTCCAGAAAAAATATTTCATCCATATACTTATTTTTCTGAAAATTGTACCCTCCACAAGTTTCATAAAAATCTTTGGCTAAATTGTACTGGTAATAAGTTATCGTGAAGAGAATTGCGGAAAATCCGATATTTCGCCGATTCTATATTTTACTCAAGCTTGTGAGCGGTATAGGTTTAGGAAAAATCTTTATATATGTAATTTGTTGAAAATTTTATAGCCTACAAGAATGATATTACCAGTTTTTCGCTAAGAGTTACTGGTAAGACGTTATTGAAGAAAACCTTGAAAAAAAAAAACTTTTTTAGTCGTTTTTTTCAAGATGGCGGATCACAATCGAAAAAGCAGAATTATCCGATATTTTGCAAGGTAAAACTGCTTTATTTACTTGATTATATCGTGAAAACAGAAATAAAAAATTTATTGTTTGAAAGAGCACAAGTAAAAAACTAAGCGTTACTTAAATGTCACATTTTGTATATCACTTTTATGTGTATATCACTTTCACTTTTATGTATATCACTTTCACTTTTATGTATATCACTTTCACTTTTATGTATATCACTTTCACTTTTATGTATTTAATAAATAAGATTGTGCTTTTGAAATTTTAACAGTTTGCACTTGTTTTCATTTTATTCCTAGTAACCAAAGTAGATTCTTTCAAGTGTTCCCACAGGTAAAAAAGTTTTAAGCGTTACATTTGGTCAACTGAACCAACCTGCCTGAATCGAACCAACAAGTGTCTAAGGATACTACGACTCAATATCCCAAAAATATTAATGTCTAAGCAGACATTCTAGAAGACAATACCAACAGTCATGTTTTTTTTTTGACGGAAAATATTGAAGACCCAATTGTTTCAATGATCACACATCACGTTGTAAAAAATTCTGTCGATTTTCCTGGACATCAATTTACTTCCAAAAAAAGTTGTTTTTCAACAGGACTCGACTGGCCCGCATATAACAGAAAGATGTTAAAGCTTACCTCAATCAGAATCATCCAAATCCATAGATAGGTAGGCGGGGATCATTTTTACATTAATCTCCCCGTTTTCTAGATCTGGCGCAAAATGACTTTTTTTTTTTTCTCTGTGGGGGCGCTTGAAAAGGATAGTTTACAAGACGCCATCTAATGTCATCGAAGAGTTGAAGCAGCAAATCACGGAAAGCTGTAATAATATAGTGCCAGCCACATTTACGGCAATCAGGATAGTGTAAGGCAATCAGGCATAATGAGTTATTTTGATCGTGACATACGTTAAGAAGAAGGCATACTCATTTGCCTATAATGTGTGAAGACAATCACGAGAGGATGTTGCAACCTTCCACCAAAATGCTGATCAATCGTAAAACCCTGAACCAAAGCTGATCCAGACCAATCCGCTATCTGGGCAGGCTAGAAATATAAACAAATATCAGCTGATCAATGATAATTTAGACAGGTTTTGTGCTAAACCACGTAGCTAAACCGAAAACGCTTTTTGCGCGGTTTTAGGCGAAATAAATTCTCCATATATTAATGCGTGCGCAACAATTTTGATATTTGAATTAATTATTCAGGCATGCGCAAAATCATAGCTGGCAGTCTTCGTATTCTTTTAATCAAATGAAACTTGATTCTGACAAGGGAACCACTTTTGGTGTTGCTCACACCTAGGATTGAAACCTGGTGCATTTTAAAGCCCTATATTACGAAGTTTGAGAATCGATAAAATTTTTCTGTTAAAATAATATTTCTTGATTTTACAGCAGCATAACTTTCTAAAAATGTAATTTTCGAGACTACTTATCGGACTATTAACATTGAAGTTTTTTAAAGAAAAACATTTAAAAATAAAAATTAGTTAATAATAAATATAAAATATTGAAAAAAGTTTAAAATTCCTTCAAGAACCCACGAATTTGATTTTGAAAAATTGCAACATTATATTCACATTTTTGGCGGGGAAACAGTTGGCGCTTTTTTTCAAAAGTAGAGCTTTCCGGCAACCCTAGCCAAATGTCATATCTATTTGTCTTCTGTGAGGAGTGGTTTGGACTTCAGTAGAAATTGTGATGTTCGATGTTACCTAGTTAGCCACTGTAATTTTTCTAAATTGTGTAAAAATATTAATTTACTTTATAATGACTTTTACTAAAGGACCATTTAATACAGCAACATTTCATTTTAAACATTCGAAACTTTATTCCATTCGATTTCAAAAGAAAATAGTTTGCTTATTCTGTATCCTTCTATATATAAAAAAAAGTTTTGATTTGGAAATGGACCGATGAAAATCTGCGTAGATATTCCGGGTAGATCCACATCCAATTTGAATGCTTAAGCATGGCCTTTCATCGTTAATATTAAAAAAAACTGTTGCATATAAAAATATGAAAATCGGTGATATTATAGAGAAATGTTTGATAAACACGCTGATGCAGACAGTTTTCAAATCGAAGAATTATTTTAAGAGATATTTAATGCTAAAATTGAACAAAATCGTTCCATTAAAAAAGTTTTATTGGAGCAAAAACTATACATGAGAATTTAATCATTTTTAGATCATTTTATACGTTATAAGTTCCCGGTGTGCAGATTGTATTTATTTTTCTTATTTGACTCATTTTTTGAGGTTTTATTTCAATTTTAAATTCAAATTTTCAGCATTTCGAGAGATATTTTTTACAAATTTTAGAAAATGTTATTAATTTAAACTGTTGCCAGTTGTATAAACAGCGCAAACAATAATGTTTACTTCAAATTAAAAATTTATTTTACACGTGACTATTATAAACAGAAAATATAAAAAGCAGGAACTCATTGAAAATTACGTCATAAAAATTATAATTACACGTGAATTTTAAAAGAGACAGAATATTGTAAAATAATAAATTCATAAACATGCGTTAGAAGCCTTAAATAGTAGAATTTACGTCACATTTACGTCACATTACACTTATTATATAAAATGAACTCGAAATAATATTGCAAAACAGTTTAAATTTAAAAATTGCTCGAGACATTTATTTGATATTTTAAGATGATCATAATATTTTATTTCTAACAAAAGTATTTTTACGTGAATATTAAAAAGAAAAAGAAAAGTTTGGTGAAAATTACGTCAGATTATAATTCTCAGATTCAAATTATAATTCAATTTTCCGAAATCTTTTTAAAGCCGATCAAATTATCGTGCTGTTAGAGTCTGCGGTGTCTGAACGGGGGGTTGACGAGCGTAGCTTGTAGGGGGCAGAGCCCCCTAGTTTCATTAAAAAATAGTTTTCAATGATCTTGGAAGCTTTTATAGAATTATATTTGCTATTTAGTATTTATCGTCTGCGTAGAAAAAAAAAAGAAAACCTAATATTTGCTTCTTATGATATCAATTGTAAAAAAAATCGCAGTCTGAGATAATTCTAGTAATATGTACTGTACATTTACTCATCGGATAAAGCTGGCGGAAAAATTGTACCGCCATATTTGGCGACTTAACTCACTTTTGGCGTGAAATAAACAAATAAAAATGTAATAATAAAAAATTAAAAGTATAAAAAGGTATATAAAATATTATTTTAACAGAGAAATTTTATCGGTTCTCTAACTTTTATGTATAGGACTACAAAATGCACCAAGTCTCGTTGCTAGGTACGAGCAACACCAAAAGTGGTTCCCTTGTGAGTGATTTTTATTAACATGAAATTTTAATAAATAGAGTCATGTTACTCTTAGTTATTATTATTTTTTTTTTCAAAATTATATGTTTTAATTGATTAAAATGAATATGAAGGTTGCAGCTATGCTTTTGCGCATGCCCGAATGATTCATTCAAACATCAAAATAACTTATTATTCGCATCACTAGTCATATCGAGCATCTTTTGGGTTAAATTTAACAACTTTTCATTTTTACAGGTAATTAAAATTTTAGAAACATCGCACTACAATTTTATTTAATTAAATAAAATTTTATTTGGCAATTAATTTCACTGTACAACAGTGGTTTTGTCCTAGAACTAAAATTAGTTGATTCTAGATCAGTTTTTGGCGCTGCTTCCGAATATGCTTTCCGTTTATCTCTAGGTGGTCCAGATTTGGAGAAATTTGCATATTTAAATTTATGCAAATTTAAGCTTTTTGTGCTATTTTATACAAATTTTAGATACGATATATGTCACACCTAATTAAGTTTTCTAGATAATGACTACTTGAATATTTGCTTCAGATAAATGTCCCGATTTGCATATTCTTAACATTTATTTATCAGTTATTAAACCTAATTTGGATCTTTTTCAATGGTGTCATGTTTACATCTCTATCAACTTTAAAGTAGTTGCCACAGAATTGACGTAATGATTTTCTAGACTAGATTTTTATGCTGATTTCAAATCTGCAGTCTGTTTTCTTATGTCATGTCTAGTTTTTGAGTAGGATGAATTTCTACTTTTGCACGGCATTAACACAGGTTTGATATAATACTTTTTAGGGGGGTGTAATTCATTGACAAGAAGGTGAACAGGGTTAGATTCATATCACAGACATAAACAAAAATTTATATAATCGAAAAAAAAATAAGTAGTAGAATCTATCCTAACTAGTTGAAGTTTATCATACAAAGTATCATACAAAGCCATTTCTGGCTTTTTTGACCAAAAACTAAAATTTCACTTTTTTCAAAATCTAAACGTGATAGAAGAAAACTGATACAAGATTTGAAATCAGCTCAAAAAACTGGTTTAGAAACATATTAGCGTACTCGAGAGGCAGAAATATTTGAACGTCAAGAAACATTATTAGAAAAACATGAAAAATATGCAAATTCGGTACAATATTTCACAGTCACATGTCAGTATAATCTCAGAAACAACGTTTTTATGAAGTAAATTAGGTAGTAATCATAACATAAAACAAAAAACCCTGCCTGATATTGCTTTATACCTTAAATTTGCAAATAATTGTATAAAATTTACTAAATTTGCATAAATTGAAATATGCAAATATCTCTCAAACTTGGCGAGTAAACCTAAAACTAGATTCGGAATCAGCACAAAAAGCCGCATAAAAAACAACTAATTTCTGTTTTAGGACAGAGCAAAAGTTCAAATTTGTTGACCAGTGTTTTCTATAAATTGATTAATTTGGTAATTAATCAATTTGTCTTGAAGAGACCTACCCAGAAGTATGCCACAACATACCTCCTTTCCATTTATGTTCAACACCCCAAACTGCTCCGCTGAATCAACACGTCCTACAAGAAATCCTCCGTACTAGATGTCTGACGTCACAGCTAGTCGTCCATTGTTATTATACTGGAGACTCGGTGGTTTTCCCCAGTGTTGTTTTTTAAACTTACAAAGGAAAAAAAATATTATATATATATATATATATATATATATATATATATATATATATATATATATTCCTAAAAGAATACAGAAATTTGTATTTATTCCATTTTTACTAGTCACTAATAGACTGTTTACAAAAAAATTAAAAAGAATGGGAGAAGGGCTGAACTTAGTAACAAACAAACAAACAAAAAATCTTTGTGGCAATTATATAGTATAAGATAAGTTGTATTCTTATATCAACTATATTTATTTTACAATGATATTTTTTATTTACTTAATGGCAGTATGTTTTTTTATTCATTTTTTATTTTATATTGATAGAAATTTCAAGCAATCTTTCTTTTTTACAGTATCAGAAATTTTATTAACTATTATTATAGATTTAATCATCAGCTTTAACTCTTCTTTGCCCTTTTTTAGAATCGATATTCTTTTTTAATATGCAACTTTTTCGTAATTTTAATAGCTACAAGAAAGCATCTAAACAATTTTGCCTTTAAATATACATACTTTTTTTTTCAATTTCAGTAATTGTATAAACCTATTTATCGATTTATGCTTTCAAAGCAGACATACAAGTTTTTTTATTTTTGTGGCCCAGCTCGCAGTAAAATTGAATATAATGTTACACATAAGAAATTTTATTAAATAGGTATCATTTTCATGCTTGTCTAACATAGGTTGTTTATAGGGAATTAGTTAATTTAATTACCGTGCTACAAATGCAGGGGTCGTTTTTTTTAAATACCATTATTTCTGAAGAAAATTTTTCATGCTAGACGTTTACAACAGTTGCAACAAAAATTTCCTTCCGGATAGGTTTATACAAAATTTAAGACAAATCTAAATAAATTATTCTTCGGAAAAAAAAAAATTGCATAAAAAAGACTGAGTAGGGGAGACCTGGAAATGTAATTTGGACAGTGTATTTATTTATTTTACAATTTTATTTTTGCAGCAATATTTTCACAATATGCTTCTTAAAATTTAAATGTATGAGGTTAAATGAACCATACTCTATTATTAAAATCTAATAATCTTACCATGAATAACTACTGAAATAAGCATATACTATAAATGTCACAACGAAACATATATTACAGTATTTTTAGGTAAAGAGCTTTTACTTTCAGAAATATTTTTAACTAAGAAAATCAAATTTATGTAAAAAGTAATATGATAGCTCAAACGTAAGGAATTTTTTTTCTTTTTTACTTGAAATTTGGACTTCAAATTTAATATTTTAAAAAAGAAAATTATTTATTACTTTTTTATAGAGAACGGATTTATTCTTAGATTACCTTTATTAAATATTGTTATTGAAATACAGGTAGGATTGAGCAGTTTTAATCTATATTTTTAAATTATTTTAAAACACACAAATATAATTTTTCTTTTTGTTTTAGAATGTTTACAATTTTTTAATTTCCATATTTTAACCCTTTATGTCCCAAATTATGAATTCATGAAATTTCATCTTCAAAAGTATTTTTTGTGAAAATTTTAAACTACATTAGAAGATTTACGCAATCATTTAAATTTAAGAAGGATTTTGCCAATTAAAAAGAATTAATTAAATTTGAATTTATACGGATTTTGTGCAATATTTACAACTCCACTCAAATCTTTTATTTAGAATTTTAGTATTTTGTAGAATTAGGAAATATACAAATATAATGTTCTTACAAAAATAAATAAATAAATAAATAAAATATAGAAATATTTCCGGACTGAAACAATCCCTCCCCACCCCCCTCCAGTCTTCCAAACCCAAGAAAGCCGAAAAGTTGCAAAGGCAAAAAAATCATTCTTTTAAAAATATTTTCATTTTGTGCTACCAATAATAATTTTGGAACAAGATAAAATAAGGTATCTAGAAATCATTCTAAACTTTATTACTACTAATCGATGGATTAAGTGCATTTTATAACAAGTTATTTAATACCTAAGATTATTTTTTATTCGTTGATGTATGTGGACAATATCTCTCTTAACGCTTTGGTATTAAAATTTATTAATTACTGAACACTTTCATCCAAAAATAAATGTAAAATAGAACAAAATAAATTGATAATAAAATAATAAATAAAAAAGGGTATACTCATCTCAACAGTAATTTAATAAATAAATACTTTATGTCAACGATATTATTTTAACTTATAACAAAACATACCTTTAATAAATTATCTATTCCTAAAGAAAACTTCAACATAGATTTGAAGCTGATGAATAAATAACTCGAAATAACAATTCTTATATCTTATAATAAATAACGTTTCAGAATTCATTTTATAAAATGGTTGAGAAATACTGCCATAAAAACACTTAAACATACCAATTTAATAATATATATATACTATATATATATATATATATATATATATATATATATATATATATATATATATATATATATATATATATATATATATATAGTTGAAATAAAAATGGGACTCACTTTAGAATATTTGTTTGACTTTACATAAGTATTTCCATGTTCCAGATCCACTTTTTTTAAAATTATTATTATTAAAGTTGATATCCATAGAAATGAAAATGCAACCACTAAGGCCAATTTTTATACACATTTATTATGTGTATTTTGCCCTTTTCAATAATGTTTAATTTTATATTTAACAGTAAAAACACTCTTTTTAAATGGAATTATAAATTCAAGATCATGCACTATAAGCACGTGTTTTAGTTACACACGCTTGTAAGCTATTCTGTGGACTATACTACATCACTATCTAGGGTAGGAGTAAAAGATTGGGACAGTGGACGACTGACCATGACGTCACAATCCAGTTTGCAGCTACTCTGGAGGCTTTCTAATAGGACGCACAGTCGCACAGTAGGGCAAAATCCCGAAAAGCTGGCCAAAAGTCGAAAAATAAAGTTACTATTTAGGGAATTTTGACTATATATGGCTAGAATAATATTTGGGTCAGTATCTATATTTATAAAAAGGTTTTCGTTTTGCCTGACAACGTGTATCATTTCAAAAGTGACGCTTGGAGGATCATCATTCGAGGCGAACAAAAAGAGCAAAACAATGGTTCTTCTAAACAGGTGCTACAATTTTTCATATCATCCGATTTTAAAATGCTTTAAAATGGATTCACACGATGATAGTGTGTAAATTATTAGCGCGTGTTACAAAAATTTTTATTAAGCACATAAAAATGAATAATTTCATGATTATTTTTGATAAAAATTTTGAAAAAATATATTATTTTTTTGCTTTCAAATATCAAAAAGTTTATAAGTTCCACAGTGTTCCGCAACGACATATAATGGAAACAATAGCCTGAACTATTATCTAATGAATAGTGAAAAAATCAGCTGCCAAAAACTGCCATTCTGCATTCCGTGGAGGTTTTTGCAACCACAAGTAAAAATGTCACTTTTTTAATCGCTTCAAAAACTCTGAAATTTATTACTTTTCACAGTAATTTAGGTGGTAAACATTTTTAAAATTTTTAAATTATTCAGTTTTGGGATAGATTATTATGTATTATATTACAAATAAGTATTATAATTATAAGCATAAACGAATTTGATAAGCAAGATTAGTAAAAAAAAAGAAAATAATTCTCTATCATCAATCCGATAGAAATACATTTTTTTAATCTTATAGCTAATAATTTTGTTTATTCTAATGTAATTAGAATAATTATCTTGTCAATTGCAATCTTTGCTAGATCATACTGCTGGATGTATTTTATTAATCTTGAATGTATTTTATTAATTTTTAAGAATCTGACTTCCAAGAACATTAACAATCTGAATTTGACCTGCAAGTGTGTGATGGCACTGGTCAAAGTACTTTTAAATAAAAATTTAGCGGTGATGATGGTAGAAATCAAGTTCAAATAGCTTTTTCACTTCTCTAGTGCCACTAGAACTTGTAAGTGTTGCGAATAATTCAAAAATCGTTATCTGCAAAAATTGGAGACCTTCATCGCCTCGATTTTTTAGGCCCATCGGAATCCATTTTTGCACAAAATACGGAAGCTACTGCCAGTGAACTGGATTATACTACAGATCAGAAGAGTAAACTTATTCCTTTTAAAACAATCATTGATAGGAAATAAGTAGGCGTTAGTTACAAACTAGCTTTAAGGATGATTGATGGTAAAACTTTTAATGCCTTTAATAGTAATTTGTCAACTCAACATTGGTACCTATGTCAGGCACCTTCAAAACAGTTTAATAACCTTGATTACATTTTCAAACTAAAAGTGAATGAAGGTCATTTACGATTCGGGATGACCACGTTACATGCCTATATAAGATGTTTTGAGTGTAGTTTGCATTTGGCATACAAACGGGATATAAAGGAATGGCAAGCGCGTTCCCGATAAGAAGAAAAAAATTTTAATTGCAAAACGAAATTTACAAAAAGGATTTCGTTTACAATTAAAACTTCTCGTCGATAAACCAAAACATGGATTTGGAAGCACAAATGATGACAATACAGCTCGTCGATTCTTTAAAAACGCAACTATTTCTGCTTCCAAAAAGAGAGTAGATGAAGATTTGATCAAACGATTCCTCGTCATATGACAAGTAATTTCTTGACGTTCATTTGATCAATTTCGAGGATTATTGCTTAAAAACAGCTTGTAAATTCGTTGGATTGTATTCCTAGTTCTATATGCCAACTTCAGTGCACAAACTACTTATTTATGGAACAGAAATAATAGCTTCCTCATTATTGCCAATTGGGTAAATGTTGGAAGAAGCTCAAGAATCGCGCAACAAATTGATCAAAAGGTACCAATAAGATTTCTGGCTAATATACAGTAGGACGAAAACAATGGAATATGAGAGTTTTTTCGGCTTTTAATGTCATCAGATCTTTTTTTTTTTTTTTTTTTTTTTTTTTTTAAGATTACATAAATTGCCGTAGAAGAAATTAAGATCCTTGTCCTTAGAGGCACAGCAATTTCTGTAAAATATTTCGACATCTCCCATTCTGCAGAATCTACTTATTATACAATAGATGAATCAGATGATGAATTTCAAAATATCCTTTCGTTTTATTTTAATAATATAAAAATTAAACCTTTTAATATTTTACTTTCCATTAATGTACTTAATTGTGTTTCATAAATAAAAATTCAACGTTTAATTTCGATTAAAAATGTCTTACAAGGAAGGTCTCCTTACTGGGCATACTCAGAATATTTTGAAAAAAATGCCAATTAAACTACTTATGTAGGTAATAAAGGATCAGTCAAATTTAGCGGCGGAATTACAGTAGAAAGTCTGTAAAAAAATAAAATACTTTCGAGTATTTGGCCTCAAAAGGCGAAAGCATCACGCAATTTGGCGAGCAGTTCTTTTCCTCGCCAAAAGCAAACGATTTTAATTCACCTGAAAATTGTTAATTGATTTTTAGAATGCGTGTAAAAAGTATTTAATGAATTTAAGCATAAACAATGAGAGAGTTTAATAAATACATTTTCTCGTATTGCATATTTATGTTGCTTGTTATTTAATTTTATTACTTTAAAAACAATTTCATATATAAAAAATACTTTCATCTATTTAAGCATATTCCAAAATAAAAGCAAGATTCATTTACCAGTTATTTATTATAATATCAAAGAATTCGTCGTTTCCATAGCAACAAAATTTAATCGACAGTACTCAATTGGACTTAATTTTGAGATATTGAAGCAATTTTAATCTATTTTGATTTTGTTTTAATTCATAAAACTTTATGTTTAACTTTCATTATAAATAAATATATATATGACAAAACTATAGTTAAATCAAACTAAAACTGACAAAACTAAAGTTATTTACATTAAATTTATTTAAACAAGTTCAATATGAAGCATTTTTATCTTAAAGAGTATTCGACATAAAAAAGGTATTTTTTGAAATTTCATTTCATCGCCAACCGATGATAAATCGCCAAGTAAACGAAATTTTCATTATTTTTTTATGAATGTTCTATCGAGGTTCCGCCAAAAATATTTTTATAAACTTATATGTCCACATGAGAAGAACACTCTGTAATTTTTTCAGATTTTTCTGAATATGCCCGTATGGAGACCTTCCTTGTTAGTTCCTTGAAAATTCTTTGTAACTTTTAGTCTAGAAACTTCATATTTTATTTAAATCTAAATGTTTTTATTTTTAATCCGCCATTTTTTTTTTTAATTTAACTTTTGAACCGTGCTTAGCATCCTCAAAAAGCACCGGTATACGAAATTTCATAGAAATTGACTTTCAAAGCATTTTAATTTTTAGTCCGCCATATTGGATTCGCCATATTGGATCCGCCATTTCGTTTTTTTTTTTTTTTTTAATTTTAACTTTAGAATCGTAATCAGCATACTGAAAAACACCCGTTTACGAAGTTTCGTGCAATTTGAATAACAGTTTCATATTTTGGCCAGTTTTTCGGGATTTTGCCCCACTGTGGGCCATGTTGGCTGAATATGCGGACTTTGCTTTTTATGAAAAGATTTCTATAGTTAATACAGGAGGCCTAGGAGTGTTAAGCCACGCTTGAAAAAGAGAGCAAATCGTAAAAAAAGAGACTAAAAGACTACAAAGAAACCAAAAAGAACCAATTTTCATCTTCCACATAAATATTTTGGGTAAACAGACCAACACTATAGAATTAACACCATCTGCAGAATACATTTTCAATACATGTCAATCAGTTACGAAAAAAAATCGCAAAATTCGCCAAATGATCTTGGGGGAAAATCACGAAATTCGCCAAATGGTCTCGAAAAAAATCGCGAAGTTCGTCAAATGATCTCAGGAAAAAAAATGCGAAATTCGTCAAATGGTCTCAAAAAAATCGTGAAAATTGTCAAATCGTCTCGAAAAAATCGCGAAAATTGCCAAATAGATCTCGGGAGAAAATCTCGAAATTCTTCAAACAATCGCGAAAAAAATTGCGAAAATCGCAAAACTTGATGATCCCGAAACTGGAAAAAATCGCTAATTTTGTCAAAGGATCGCGGATATATATATAGTGAATTTCATCAATCGGTCGTGAAAAAATATCGCGAATTTCGCAAGATGATTGCAGAAAAACTAATGAATTTCGTAAAACTATTGCCCTAATAAAATCAATAATTTCGTCAACCGGTCACGTAAAATATCGCGAATTTCAACAATCGGTCGCGGAAAGAATTTTCTCAAATTATCTCGGAAGAACTCGAATTCGTAAATTGGTCTTGCAAAAGCGCGAAATTTGTCTGATGGTCTCGGGCGAAAAATTGCGAAATTTGTCAAGCGAACGTGGAAAAATACGCTAATTTTGTCAAAGGATCGCGAAACAAAATAGTGAATTTCGTCAATCAGTCGAGAAAAAATATCACTAAGTTCGCCAAATGATTGCAAAAAAAATTAATGAATTTCGCCAAAAAATCGACAATTCCGTCGATCAGTCGCTTAAAAATATCGCGAATTTCGACAATCGGTCGCGGAAAAAAATAATAATAACGGAACTCTTCAAAGGATCTCGGGGAAAATCGCAAAATTCGCCAAATGGTTCCAGGGGGAAAATTGCGAAATTCATCAAACTATCACAGAAAAAAATCTTGAAATTCAAAAAGCGATCGCGGAAAAAATCGCAAATTTTGTCAAAGGATGCAGAAATAAATAACGAATTTCGTCAATCGGTCGCGAAAAAATATCTCGAATTTCACCAAATGATTGCAGATAAAAAAAATGAAATGAATTTTGTCAAACTATCGCCCAAAACATATTTAAAATTTTGTCAAACGGTCGCGAAAACAACAGCAACAAACATGAAATGCAGTCGGCCACGAAATTTGCAATTTTTTGCTCCATAGGGAGAAGAAATTTATCATTAACTAGCAGGCTGAGCCCGCTGCGCTGGACCATTTTTCAAATAAACCTTCAATCAAACGAAATGGAAAATCCGACCCTGTATTTTAAATTAATATGGACCATCAACTGGAAGGTCCTTCCGCATTTTCTGAATACGCATCGGACGCCATTGCGCTATTATGTTATCTGTTGCGTTAGACGAAATACAGGCAATTCAGAAGCAACTCTTTATATTAGTACACATGTAGAGTTTGGGAGGGAAATGCGGCCATTACGATCATATCACCACGCTACTAAAAAAGAGAGAATTACAATGACTGCAGAGATTGACCATTTAACTTAAAGAATGTTCGGGTTATTCACTTTCGTTTGTTAGTTCTTTTACTCCGGGCTTCTCAGCTTGGTACTTTGTGCGGATCTGATAACATAAATACAATATCTCTCTACGTTACATTATATTTGGTAATATACGTCTTCTTTTGCCAGGTTTTATCTACAGTTTCTTATCTTCGATTTCCAGTAGAGTAAATACAATCAAAACAGTATTTAACTTTTATATTTTAAAATATGTGAATCATGTAAAAGTGGATATTTAAAGCGGAATTGTGTGAATAAAATTAAAATAATGTCCTTTTAACTGCCGTTTCTTTTTACATACCAGTTTTAATCATGCAACTATTAACCTAGGAAAATAACCTCGATAACTAATTCAAATAGAAAACTAAACCTCTAGTTTTCATTCAATAAAATCTTCCCAATCATCCGTAATCGAATCCACAACCAAGTTTGATGTGCAACGTTAGAAATGTTCGTAACGGTATGGCTAAAAATGTACCAGAGTTAGCTACAAAACAGAGTTAATTACGTTCCAAACTACATTCCATTAAATAATGTCAAATTGCTGTTGATTGAATTTTAGATCTTTCACTATCAAAACTCTTTGCAAATGATAAATAAAGTTAGGTATGCAAAATTTTTAGTTGTGATCTTTTTTGCCAAACCGAAGATTTTTTTCGCATTTCTCTAATGAGCGTAATAAGACGGAGAAATAAACATGCTTTTATTTTCAAGACGTCATTATTCATCGGTTTGTTGCCTAAATAAAACTAAAAACGTTAATTTGTGACTATGATCAGCTGCTCGGGCTGTGCATCAGCCAAAATTTCTTTATAATGAGTGAAATTTTACTTGAATCTGAGGTACTTTTTTAAAAAACCTAGGGTAAATGAACAAATATTGTTCCATTGGCCACCTTTGGCATTTGAAAGTTTTTTATACATTCAAAGTAATGCTTTTTTAGTGATAGTAAAATAAACCTAAAATTTGTCACTACGATCAGCTGCTCGGGCTGTGCATCAGCCAAAATTTTATAATGATTGAAATTTTAATTGAATTTGAGGTACTTTTTTTAAAAAACCTAGGCTAAATGAACAAATATTGTTCCATTGGCTACCTTTGGCATTTGAAAATTTTTCTTTGTACGTTCAAATTAATGCTTTTTTAGTGATAGTAAAATAACTGCACATGAAAAATATCTATTACTAAATCTTCTTTTGTCCGTTTGTTTCATAATAAAAAAACATAAATTTACTAATCGCTAATTACTAAAAGTACAAATTTCGCGTAATCTTCTGAAATCGGATTTACCGTCCATGGTCCCTTTCAAATATAAACGTATCTTCCAACACTATATAGTAAATTCGTCAATTGTAAGGTAACTGATTATGGAAGATTCATCCAATATCTTTTTATAACATTTCTAAAAGAAGGGAAGACATGAAAAAAAAAAGAAATGACGAATGGAATGGAATATCGAAGAGTGATTTCAGAAAGCAATTTTTATTGCAAAATGTCTTTTTTCGTGATAGAAATGACGCATAATTGCTTACATTTTCTGAAGAATAATCTTTACTACCTAACGTTTGTATAAGGGAAATTGGCGATATGTTTTTTATTAAAAAAAGATTGGACAATATTAGCTAATCTGGCTTCGAGGTTATAAAAGTCACAAATTTGGGGAAAACAAACCGACATGCTTTCGCAGTAAAGTATGATGAGAAATTTTTTAAATGTCCAAAATTAAATTATTTTACAATATGTATGTGCGTGTGTGGGAGACGTTTATACTAAAATTAAAATATTTGACTCCATTTTTAAAATATTAATTACTATTTATGTACATTACTGTACATTTGAATTTTAAAAAATACTCAAAAAATGCTTTCGTACACTTTCAAAATCACCTTTATTGTAAACATCGCGTGAACCCAATTCACGCTTACGTCTTTTTGGCTTAAAATCAAATTGTTTGGCGACAAAAGTGAACTCAAAAATCACAAATAAACATATAACATGTAAATCATAAATACCATCATTAGGGTGTTCCAAAAAAGAAAATTTTTTAAAAGTGACATTCATAGGGGCTTCAATTGTGAGAAATGATGAGATAAACACATTGTAAAAATTTGAAGTTTTTATTTTAATAACAACTGACCTCTCAAGAAGCTTAAAGATTTCATAATTGTATTTTTTAAGCTTGTCATTATACCATGGAAATAATTGCAATAACGCATTAATTTTCCTCATAATTTCCTCTATCTATGACACCACACAGTACGTAATGGAAATATAGTTTATTAAAATCTTTATTATAAATCGCATAAAGTAAAGTGAAGAATAAAAAGTGCAAAAATGGAAGTGAAGTGAGGTATCTAGTATTTCCTTAGAATAAGCGTTATTTAATGACGTTGCAATTGCACATAGTAGAAATATATAGTTTATTAAAACCTTTATTATAAATCACTTAAAGTGAAAAGAAGAAGAAAATTTTGAAAAAAACGGTAAAGAGAAATGTCTAGTATTTTTAGAGAAAGGAGCTTATTTCATGTTGGTTGGTTATATGTTCTGAAATCTGAATTATGATGTTCCAGTTCAATTTTTAATACTTTCTTTATAACTTGTTTTCTCACAGTTACTGTGAAAATTGATGAAATTGTTGTATCAAATACAAATTTAAGCAATTTGTTTTGTCAAAGAAGACGAGTGACATATCTCCAGTAGAAAAACCAAAAGTAATAATGTGGTCTTCACATCTGATTTCCATTTTTAATAAAGAACTTTATAACCAATTATTACCAATAGAGCCGTACCGAGTACTCGGTAAATACTCGGTATTCGGCCTACTCGGCCAATTTGCCGAGTAGTCGGTACTCGGTGAAATTTTGGCCGAGTACTCGGCCAATACCGAGTAATTGTAAAAATTTCATTTTTTAAGCATATGAATTTAAAACTGATCTGTAAAAAGTTATTGGAATATCAATGTATAATATATGAAATAATTCATAAAACTATTTACTCGGTATTTAACAATATGTCTACAAAATATAGAAAAAGTTAAGAACAAAAACCCTCATAAAATAGTTCCAGATTAAAATTTAGTTTCACATTTATACAAATAAAAATAATTTCTTTTTAAATATATAGGAAAACAGAAGAGACTATTATTTTGGATAAAGAAACTGAAAATACAATAAATGTAATAAAAAAATTAATAATTAAATTTATTATATTTCAAATTATGGTGCAAAAACACCAAACGTTCTACATTATCAGTAGACAGAGAATTTCTTTTACTACTATAAATTTGGCCTGCCTCTGAAAATATACGTTCAGAATAAACAGTGGTTGAAGGTTCACATAAGAATTTTTTTTGCAAGGTTGCACATAATCGGAAAAGTTCTTTTTCCCCCCACCATGCAAATGGAGTGTCAGTTTTACGCAAGTCTTCTGTTAAGAAAGCCTGTACCTCTTTTTGTACCTCTCTTTTTATTTTTCTCTTTTTTATTTTTAATCAAAAGAAAATAAGGTACCGTTACAAAATAAATATGAAATGTTTTGCATTATTCAATGAATCGTTACAGTAACCAATAAACATTTTTATTTTTGATAGACAGATTTCAGGTATCAGAATAAATTGGATGGTTGAAGAATGTTTTAATTTTATATTGGTTAATAACTGTACTTGCTATGTGTCAAATCTCCTTTTTTTTTTGCTACTGTTTTGAATTTTCAAAAATTGTCTTTAAAAGGGGCACAAATAAATTTCAAATTTAATTTTTATATACTATATATGTATATTATATATATGTACACACAGGTATATTTATATATATGTATACACATATGTATACCTAAGCTCACATTATGAGCACATCAGTGTTTTTTTTCCTTATTACACAACTACTCGGTATTGGGTACTCTGTACTCGGCCGAGTAGTCAGTGACCGAGTACTCGGTACTCGGCTACTCGGCCAAAGTACTACTCGGTACACCACTAATTACCAACTACTGGTCAAACATTACATCGTTTGTACATGATGTTAAATTCAAGCTTCAACATACTTTAAAAATTTTGTTTATTGCTTTAGAAAAATGCACATCAATTTGTAGATTTTCGAAATGAATGCCAAGTTTTTAAAAGTTTGACAGGTTTGAGAAGTTACTTAACTTTTTCCTAGTTTCTAGAATTTTACAAATATGCTTATATCATTAAACCTCATAAAATAAGAGGGTATGCAATATCAAAATAAAACATCTTCATGATCAACTAGAAGTGCAGAAAATGATTACGTTTCATGAGGATAAAATGCTTGTACAGAGCGAACATAAGAAGTATCATAACCTTATAATCATAGCTTCTGCTGTATTTGACTTATTTTCACTTAACCAGGAATGAGGACCTCAAATCGCTATTTTGGGTAGAATTAAAGATTACTGGCCATGATAAATATTGCCAGCTATGCAGCAATTGATAAGGATACTGATGGTTGTGTTTTAACTGAAGATTAAAAACACTAGCTACAACTAAACAGAAGCGTCATTGTAGCCTTCCTTTACAAACAGTCACAGAATTATTCAAACTTGTGATGATTATCTGAAGTTCATAAAACTAACCCGGGATGGCCACCCAGGGAAACCCAGCAAATGCTTTAGAATTTTAGTGCAGTCCCTGGCATAAAACTTACCCTTACTACTTTGTGTGAAATCACATCACAATTTCTTAAAGGCAAAAGCAAAGTTACATTCAGCCCTTCTGGTGCATACCATCGTACGCGGTGGATAACAAAAAGAATTTCTTCCATTAAAAAATTTCGCTTTCGTGAGCAATTCAATTTCATGAAATATGAGGTATGTGTATTAAAACGCACCTGTTTATCGCGACAATTTATATAAAAGCGTGGTCCTCTGTACCTTTAAGCTGTAGTGCATCTTAGAATGATTTGATTCTCTTAAATCTCTGGAATTATTTTTAAAACATAGACAATGAACTGGCAAAAAAGTTCTTGATAAAACATAAAAGAAAACTTTGGTACCTAAGTGAGAACATGATTGGGTTATCACTCTTTTCAGATCCTATATTAATTGAAAAGAAAAAGGCAATTGTTTCAGTTTCAGAAAACCTAAGAAGAAACTTGGTTAAATGCTACGAGATTTTGCAGCCAAGCAATCAATCTTTTTACAGTCCTAAAATTTGTCAGTTCATTTCTAAAAAACGATGTTGATTCATTTGTAGATAAACGATTATAATATTGTCAAAGAAAAAAAATATTCTTTATTAGAGGTAAATGATTGTGCCAAACGTGCTGTGCCAGTATGCGCGCGTTATTAGACACTGAATTCAATAATGTACTCGTGTAAGATGAGGATCAAGGTCAGCTCCTCTATCACACAGTAGAATATCATCAGCAATTCATTACTTGGCCATTGAAGAAACACTTAAAAAAACTTAACTTAAGAGATCAAGAATATTAAATTCAAACTTCAACCTACTGTAAAAATTGTTTTGTTTATTGCTTTTGAAAAAATGGACGTCAATTTGGAGATTTTCGAAAAAAATGCCAATTTTTTAAAAGTTCGACGGCTTTGAGAGGTGACTTAACTTTTTCCTAGTTTTTAGAAATTTTACAAATAAGCTTATATCATCAAACCTCATAAAATAAAAGGGTATGCAATATCAAAATGAAAAATTTTTTTCGGACCCATTACTTTTGAAACACCCTAACCATCATTTTTACAATTACATCTGCTAGTTTCGTCTGTGAGTCACATGATGGAAGAGTTAGAAATAAAAAAGAACAAATCTAAAACAAAATTGTTACCACAAGGAAGGTCTCCTTAAAGAGCATACTCAAATTATTTTGAAAAGAAAAATGCTTTTAAAACTACTCATGTATGAAGTAAAACATCAGCCAAATTTGGCGGCGGAATCTCAATAAAAATCTGAAAAAAATCTATATATATTCGAGTATTTGGCGGAAAAAAGACGAACGTTCCACGCTTTTTGGCTAGCCAACACATTTCCATCCCAAATGCAAGATATTTAAATGCATTTGAAAATTGCTTGCTAAATAAGTGTTTAAATGCTTAAAACTCAATGAATTTAAACTTAAACGAAAGATTATCGTATTATTTTTTATCTTTAAGCGTATATAATATAAAAAATCGCGTGTTGCAGTAGTTATTTAATTTTACATGGCTTCACCGAAATTTCTGGAAATGTTTTAAGGGTACTATTTGATTATTCATTCAACCAATTTCGCCAAATTATATAAATTGCCAAACTATTCGCCAAATTATATAAATTGCCAAACTATTCGCCAAGTTATATAAATTGCCAAACTTCGCCAAATTATACAAATTGACAAAATTTTTATTTTAAACAACGAATGAATAAATAAATTTTTAAACATTAATCAAATTACAAATAGAAGTGAAATTAAAATCACATGATGACGCAACAAACACGTGTACCGTGTTTAATGTCAAGTGAATGTAAAATTTACGATCAACTATTATTGACACTTAATCTTATAGTTTGGCGATAGTTATTTTGTCTACGGGATAATCAAGTAGTACCGTTTTAAGTTTGTTTTAAAAGTAGCTGGTTAATTAAAAATGCCACCATTAAACATTTTATATTAAATACTTGTTTCCATGGCAACAATAACCTTCATTTCTTGTTTCTGATACTAACAATATCGAAGTCAAATTGCCAATGTTCCGAATCGGACATTAATTTTGAATTTGGAAAAAATTTAATAAACTGAAATTTTGTTTTAAACCGTATAATTACGATAATAAAATTTTAATATATACACATATAAAGGTATATGACAAAACCGTAGTAATAAAAATGTATTTATTTAAGTTAAACTTAATCTAACTATCTTCGTATGCAGAGTAGAAAAAGGTTTAACTTAAAAATTATTTATGATAAAAAAAGTATCATTCAAAATTTTATTTTTCCGCCAACCAGCATTAAATCGCCAAAAAAATAATTTTCATTATTTTTTTACAAACGCTAAATCGAGGTTCTGCGGATTTTTTTTATAAACATATTATATGTCACGAGAAGAATCTTCTATATATTCCTCATGAGAAGATATTTTTTCAAATATTTCTGAGCATGCACTTATCGAAACTTCCTTGATATCATCCTATTAATTTTTCAGATGCATTTTTCTTAACCTGACGCAAAAGATAAAGAGCCAAATCTTATTTCAATTGCAATATTTTAACTGAGTAATTTTTTAAGCATTACGAACATTCCCTTTCACGTTTAATTTAAATATTTTCGTTTTTTAATATTATCGCTCATTAAAACGAATTTTTTTCTTCCTTTTTTTAAAAAATTAAAATTAGTAACAGCTTTTTCTTTTATGTTTCGATGTGTAATAGCTGTTTCAATTTTTTTTATCAACGATAAATTTCGCCAAGAAATAAAATGGTAAACCTTATCGCCCAAAATAACAGAACTTTCCGTGATAATTCTATAACTAATCTAGGTAGAATGATGTGTTATAGCTTAAAACCTTTCCTGAAACGATACCTATCTAACGGTATAAGTTCCGTAAACATCCATCCAGTAAAACTGGAAATCTAGGCGTTCGGAACGAAATTTCCATTTGGATTTTATATACAGTGAATTCTCGATAAGTCGAAGTCAGATAACTCGAATATTAGTTTAAGTCGAAGTTTACACGGAGTCCCGGCCCCTTTATTACAATTCAATATTAAACTTTCTCGGTCTGTCGAAGTCTACATCTTTTAAGTCGATTTTTTTCCCGATTGAAAAAAAACAGTAATTCGACCAATTTCTTAATTTTTCAGCCACAACTCAAAAATACTGGCACTTTCTGTTAGTTAAAACTTTTCTGCACTTCTTCGACGGCTTTGAAAGGCGTTATTTTTATTTCCTACATCAGACTGTGTGGAGCCTCTGCGAGTTTGGAATTTCAGCTGAAATCGTCCCATCCCCCCACCACTTACCCCATTCATTCCTGTTTTACGCATTCCCTTTTCTCAACATCTATTCTTTGGAAACAGAGCAGGTGGCTAAGTGATTTCTAATTGGTCAAATTTCCCACGCTTTTATGCAAGGATTTTTTTTTTTTTCGATTCTATTGAGATTTCATTGAAGTTCATTACTTTAATGTTAAGTCTTGTCTTTTTAGTGTTTATTGCTTTCACATCGTGATACGTTTTCTGTTGGGTCTTTCAAAATGTCGAAGCGGAAATTACACATTCTTACTTTAGAACAAAAAGTAAATTTGATAAAAGATATTGAAGACAATCCTAATTTAAAGAAAAAAGATATAGCCCTGAAATATGGTATCCCTCCCAACACGCTATCTACTGTACTGAAAGATAAGGAAAGCATTTTCAAAAGACATAAGCCAAGTGTGAACCCGAAGTGCAAAAGGATGAAGACGTGTGCCTTCCCAGATATCGAAACAGCCCTCGTAAAATGGTTTACATATTACAGGACACAGAAGAGTGTAATTCCTTTAAGTGGTACGATGTTACGAGAGAAAGCTTTGGATTTCGCAAAATTATTGAATGTGGAAGGCTTCACTGCAAGCACGGGGTGGCTTGAAAAGTTTAAAGCCAGACACAACATCGTGTTTCGGACATTACACGGTGAAGCAAAAGATGTGTCCGATGCACTGTGTGATGAATGGAAGACAGTTTCATTACCTAAACTTCTTGCAGGTTATAGCGCGGATGACGTTTTCAATATGGATGAAATGGGACTTTTTTACAAATGTTTTCCTAATAAGACGATGATGTTTAAGGGGGAATCATGTTCCGGTGGAAAGCTAAGTAAAGAACGTTTAACTGTCCTTGTCGGAGCAAATGCTTCTGGAACAGAAAAAATACCTTTACTGGTCATCGGTAAATACAAAAATCCTCGCTGTTTCAAACATAAAAAGTCACTTCCCGTACAGTACAGATCTAATCACAAAGCTTGGATGACGCTAATATTGTTCGAGGAATGCATCAGAAATTCGGATGCAATGTTTCATGCAAAAAAGCGTAAAGTGTTGATCTTCGTTGATCAGTGTAAGGCTCACAGTCAACTTTTGAACTTGAAATCTATCAAGTTAGAATTTCTCCCTTCTAACACAACATCTAAGCTACAACCAGCAGACCAGGGAATAATTAAATGTTTAAAGCATTCCTACAGAAAACGTCTAGTGCGGAAGGCAATCGAGGATGACGAAAATGGAATAAATCAAAAGTGTGATGTGTTAGAAGCAATTAGACTAATTTCCAGTGCCTGGAATAATGATGTGAAACAAATCACTATCAGAAATTGCTTCAGTAGATGTGGCTTCTTTGCACGCAATGCGGACTCATGTGTTGTGAATGAAAGTCTACTAGATCAAGTTATTTCTGAAGATGACGATACTGAGTTTTTGAATATTGACGAAAATGTTGCTGTTTGCGGAGAACTTAGTGATTCAGATATAGTTGAAGCAATAAAAAATAAGGAGAACGATCCTGAATCTGAAGAAGATGACGAGGAAGTAAATTGCGTTTCACCACCAAATAATCAAGAAGCACATGCGGCAATGACGATACTACAGCAATATCTCGAAAGTAGAGACGGTGTAGACGATTCTCTTTTCCTTTGTTTACAAAATGTGAGCGACTTTCTAACCAGTGAAACACAAAAAAGTTCCTTCAAGCAGTCATCATTAACAAGTTTTTTTTTACAAAATTTGAGTTTGTAAGTACCTTATATTATGTACTATTAAATTGTATTTTTTTAGTGCTCATTTTGCCAGACTCCGTTATTACAGTATAATTTCAATTCCTATCTATAAGATTGAATTATTTTTTATATTTTTTCTGTATGTATTTAAGGATTTTCGATAAGTCGAACTTACGATATCTCGAATATTTTTGCCGGTCCCTTCGAATTCGACTTATCGAGAATTCACTGTAGATAATAGATGATTTTCTACCTTCCTCTTCACTAGTGATCTGAACTTGCAAAATTCAAAAATTTACAAAGCGCTTGTTCCCATGCTGTTCAGATTTTTGAGAGCGCCCTCTACCACCAAAAAAAAAATATATATCCACATAGCAATTTTAGTTTGGAGAAAATTTGCAGCAGTCTTGCTTTGCAAACCTGCAGCAAGTTCAGCATGACAAGACTAAAAGTTTATAACAAGACAAACAAGATAACGCAAACGCCGAAGTACGCTTGAACTTACAGCTAACTTATCGTGCAAGTTAAACTCTTGCTATATCAAATTTATTGCAAATTAACGGAAAACAAGTAGAAAAATTAGCTCTGTTATGTCTAAAGTACAGCACATTTTTTGCAAGCTAGTAGAAAATTTAGCTTTGTCTTGTCAAAAATACTGCCAACTTATTGCAAAATAGTAATATTGTCATGCCACACTATCTGTTTACAGCTGTCACACTATAAGTTTAATCCCTTCAGATCTGTGCATACGTATTGCATATGCATTGGTGTATATGCACCGTCAGAAAGTTCATGCATCGCTTTTATCATCATTAACAAATAGAAGTAATATTTGTATTTTTAAATTAGTTTTTTTGGAACTTGATAAGTAAAGCGTCTAAAAAAAGCGGTGCCAACCGAATAAAATTTGTGTAAGGGATGCAGTCCCGAAAGGGTTAAAAATTATAGACTTGAATGCGGTTAAAGGCAAAAATAAATAAATAAATATCAATTAAAACGATATTTTAAAAAAATCCAATAATATTAAGAAAAATTCATTTAAAAATTAAAATTTTCAATATGAATTTGAAATGGCCGAAGATGTAAACATAGCTTAGTAAATTAATATAACTTTTTAATTTGCAAGAATCTTTATATGAAATAAGTATAGATTATAGATAAAATGTTACTTTTAAAAAAATAACTACACTTGAACAGTTAAAATAATAAATATCTTTTTCTGAGTTCCTTAACTTACCCAGATTGGATGAACATTAGCAGCAAGTTTGATTTTTTTCTGAGATTATCTTGCCGTGACAAATTTGAATTGAGAAATTCGCAGCAAATTTCCCGCAAGGTATACCATCCCCCACTTGCATGGGTAGTTTTATTGTGAAACTGATGGCAAGACTGTCTTTAATTCACGGAAGTGACGAAAATAAAAAATCCCTCTGTTGAGAGAATAGACAATCAGAACATACGCAGAAATTGCAGAAATTTTATACGGTTGGCACCGCTTTTTGTAAACGCTATAATTATCAAATACCAAAAAAGGCTCGTATTGAAAAGTACAAAAATTACCCCAACTTGTTTATGGTGATGAAAACGATGCATGCACCTTCTGACGCTGTGTTCGCATCAACAGACCTGATCAGGTCTATGGATCCCTCCGAAGGGGGTTAAACTTATAGTGTAACAGTTGTAAACATATAGTGGGGCGTGGAAAGATTACTACTTTGTAGTAACTTTACAGTATTTTTGTTTACTTGTTTGCCGTTAATTTGCAATAAATTTGATACAGCATGAATTTAACTTGCGCGACAAGTTAGTTGCAAGTTCAAAGTGGGGTGACTCCGGCGTTTGCGTTATCTTGCTGCAGTCTTGTTCTGAACTTTCAGTCTTGTCATGCTAGGTTGCTGTAACTTTGCAGGTTTTCAAAGCACTGTTGCAAATTTTCTTAAAATTAAAAATGCTATCTGGGTAACCAATCAGTGAAAATGAGATTCCATAACAGTAACAATGATGTGTGTGTCTTGCCTTTGAGTAGCACCCAAGACTCTGACCAATCAGATTGCGAGATACAGTTTAGATGGCAAATCTTGGTTGGGGAAAAAAATATGTTCTCTCAACAGAGGGATTTTTTGCTATCGTCACTTTCGTGAATTAAAGACAGTCTTGCATCAGTTTCACAACAAGCTACTCATGCAAGTGGATGATGGTCGACTTTGCGGGAGATTCATTGCGAATTTGTCAAGTCAAATTCGTCACAACAAGATAATATCAGAAAATAATCAAACTTGCTGTTAATGTGCATGCTATCTGGGTAGTGGAATGAAAATTGTCTACGGGAGTAGCACGATTCTATTTTCTTATGTACATTATAAGCGTTATAATAAATGTGGGTTTTAATGTGAGTACTGTATTACTTAATCGAAACTGATACTCTTCAAGCTGTGAATATGTATAAAAAGGTTTAATACATCACCAAATATACAGCTTAACATTCAAACAATATTGTACAACTCGCAAAAGCTTCCCTGAGCCTTGCGTTAAAAATCACCAACCAACTCCATTGCTGAATATCAATAGAACAACCACATCCCGCTCTGCAATTTTGTGTTCACGTTTTACGAGTCTCGCTTGAGATGTCACGTTCATTTAACCCTTGAGTCTTATCTTTTATTCCCACATTTTCGGTCATCCTGACGTTTCTGACGACCTCGTCAGTTACTTCTGATAAAAATTTAGACAAATAAACTTAAAACAAAAACATCTCACGTTATGCAGATACGTTACCCCACGGCTTCATATATTCTGCAGTAGTTGATGTCTTGTTGGGACCATCATGGTCTCCAATTTTCTCTACATCATAACGATCGTATGACCTTTAGTGACTTTATATGGTCCATGGAATTTTTCGTTTAATTTCAGACCTGTGCTGGTACTGGGTTCTTTGGATTGCGACGAGATCATTTAATTTACATCTGTTAGGCTCTTTCCTCTTTTCGTTAAATTGTTTTCTAGTTTCTTCTTGTATTTTCAAAATATATTTTTTTGTAATTTCTTTCTGCATATTGATCTCTATCTTTAGAATCAGCACACCTATTTTCCCTGTAATTTCTATCTGGATATTGATCTCTATCTTTAGAATCTGTATACCTATTACCTCTAGAATTATAAGAATTGGAATAAGCATCTCTTGCACTATAAGCTCCTTTAACGCTAGATTGCCCAAGGAAGTCATTTTGACTGCTTTGTAATTTCATTTAGAAAAACAATTATGTATATAATGACACAATTTCTTAGAATTTTGTGACTTTTTGTACAACATATAAATGCGTTTAGTAATAATTGTAGTTACCTCCCCCTCCTTCATTTCCGTTATAAATATATGTGTTATACTTATATTGCCCAAAAGCAGTCATTTTGACTGCTTGGGAAATTTTTAATAATCAAATGACTCTTATTATTCAATTGAGTAAATTTCTTATATGACCAGTTCGGCTCTGTATTGAAATAACAGTTTTCATTTTTTTTCGATTACCATCATATGATAAATTATCGATGTGGACGTATACTTGATAAGTTGGAGTTGCTCAATAAGGTAAAGTAGTACTTGTTATTCGGGTCTTTATGCAGTGATACTTGTTCTAACAAGTTGTTTGCTTTTCCTTTTGCGCCCTAAATTCATGAAAGAAATGTCGAATAGAAGTGAGTTATTGGATAAACTAACAAACATAGGTGAAGAGTGCTCCGATATAGAATCAGATGTAACAAATTCTGAACTATCATCTGAAGATGAAGCGGATTATATTCAAAGTGAATCATCTCACACTGAAGATAGCGATGAAGAGTCGATCACCAATGATGAAAATGAAAGTGTCATCAATATGTCCAGGAAAAGGTGTAAGGTGGTAAGTAGTTCAGACTCTAATGGAGAAACTGAAAACACCTTTCAGGAGACCAAAACTGTTGCCGATGGTACTGTGTGGTCAAAATTTTACAAAGGTGGTATTCCTGGAAGGTTACCATCTACTTGTATTTTCAAGGATGTGAAAGTGCCAACATTATGGGGTATGCAAAAAAGAAACATTAAGGCAGATAATCCCATCAGTGCATTCTCGGTGATAATAGATAACTATATTATCAAACATATAAAAAAGTGCGCAGAAGAAGAAGGCCGCCGAATTTTGAGGAACGACTGAATAACAGCATTACCGGAAATATGTGTATTTATTGGGATTTTATATGCTCGTGGAGCCTACAAGGCATAAAAATTTAAAACTGAGTTATTTATGGTCAGCAAAGTGGGGTCCCGAATTTTTTAGAAAAACTATGGCCAGAGAAAAGTTCAAACAAATCCCACGGTTTATTCGTTTTGACAAAAGAACCGAAAGAAGTAGGCGCCTACAAACAAATAAATTTGCCTTTGTTTCGGAAATATGGGACAAGTTCATTGAAAATAGTCAAGCTTGCTATCAACCAGGGCAAAATATAACAGTTGACGAGCAATTATTTCCGTCAAAAGTCAGATGCAGGTTTGCATAGTATATGCCTAATAAACCCAACAAATTTGGCATCAAATTCTGACTTGCATCAGATGTTAGTATCAAATATGTTTTGAATGGTTTTCCTTATTTGAGAAAAGATGAACAACGACCATCGTCAATGCTTCTCAGTGAACACATTGTTCTGAAACTTGTCGAGCCATATACAAGCTGTGGAAGAAATATCACAACCGATAACTTTTTCACTAGCATGTCACTCGCGATAAAATTATTGGCCAAACAAACAACTCTAGTTGGAACTATTAGGGGAAATTAAAGAGAACTACCCAAAGCAGCCAAACAAACGAAGGATAACATTCCTCGTTTTTCCACTCTGCTATATAAATCAGAGAATTGTGTTCTTACAATATATAAAAGCAAACCAAATAAAAAAGTAGCTGTTCTAAGTTCTAAGCATAAATTTGTGAAAATTGATAAAAGTAACAAAAATGTTACCAGAATCTATTCAATTTTATAACAACACAAAATTTGGAGTTGATTTGGCGGATCAAATGGCCGGAAAATATACAGTTAGAGCTAGTTCTCGTAGATGCCCCTCCAAATATTTTTCAATATTTTAGATTTAGCTGCTATAAATGCTTGGGTCCTTTACAAAGAAACGATAGGAATTCAAATGCAACGAAAAGAGTTCTTGTTTCAATTAGCAGAAGAGCTTTCCACCGAATACAGAACTGCAATACAGAAAAATTCACCAGAACATGAAGACCCACAAAGATCAACTGCAACATCATCAAATGCAACCCCTTCTAATAAATGCAAAATTTGTCAAGTACGACTTTGCCACAACAACAAAACAAATAATATATGTGAAAAATGTCAAAAATATGTTTGCGGAAGATGTACACATAAAAAGATTTCCACTTTCATTTGCATAAAATGCACAAATAATAATGCATAGATTATTTTATTGTTAATACTTACTGATAACTTGTTATATAACTCTAAATAATTCAAAACATATTAAAAATTAATTTTAAACCAATTTCCTTATACATTAGTTATTCTTTCACAATGCAGTCATTTTGACTGCTTTTGGGCAATATAGATCCTTATAATATTATAAAGGTCAATGCGTGTCCGAAAGTTTGAATGAACTCAACGTCTAAACGGATGAATTAATGTTTTTGTATCTTTGTATATAGGTGTATTATAAAATGGAAATGAACATAGGCTATAGTTTATTTAATTTATTCAAATAATTTTCTTAAAAATTCAAAATTTCATTCTTTTTCATACAGAATCAATTGACATTTTCGCGATAAATTTAACCATCTTTCTTTCTTGTTGCCAAGAAAATCTAAATCTGGAAAAATAATTTCTCCTCTACAATTAATTAAAAATTATAATAAAAAGAATTCAAAAGAAAATAAATATCACGTCATACTTGAAACGAAAAATGGGGTATTTTTTATCATACATGAAGGATGAATATCGATTACGTTAATAAGGGGTTTTCTGCCAAAAATGGAGTCATAATTAGAAGGAAAGAGAATGAAAAAGAATAATATTATTAATAAAGTTATCCGATTGGAAAAATATGACGTCGAATTTGAAATAAAACAGGTATTTCCAAGTATTCATTAAAAATACAAGGCGCATGATATCAATAACTAATGAAAATAGATAAATAATGATGTCATATTAAAACGAATAACAGAAATATTTTTTAAAAATGGACCCTATTCTCACTTTTGGTTCGAGGCTATAAAAACCGCCATTTTACCAAATGTGACGTCACAGGAATATTGCCCATACTGATTAAAAAGTTTGAATATAAGTTATGTACAAATGAGAGTTCTCTTTTCAAAATTCACGTTATGATTATCAGGAGAAGATATTTTTGTTGGAAAAAAGTGGAATTAAAATGGATTAATATATTTTTTGACGCTATTTACTCATTAAAATTAAAAAGAATTGAATTTCAATTAGTATAAATGGTGTAAAAAAATTATTAAAGTAAATTTTCTAAAATTGAAAGCATATTTACACACATCGAAACTTCATAAATGAATTTATTCCACAGAAGCAAAAATCGTCTGTCGACATATTGACACAACCCAGGATGTAAATATAACTTCTGTACATTTAAGTGGATAGTTATTGCCCACTATTCATATGAAATAAAATTTTAAAAAATCATATATTTAAATTAATTAATTTTAAAAGATGGCAGTTAAAACATGTCACAAAGGCGTTTTTAGTAAAAAATTTATCGGTTAAAAATTATGTAATATTTTTTCATGGAAAGCATTAATTTTAATACGAAAACATTAACATACATTTATTTTAATTTCGTCAAAGCAATGTCGTTTTCATTACACCAGCTTCGAAAGTTAAAACGAAATTTTAAAATAACAGTATACTTTTCAGAAATAAAATTTTGCATCAAAAGTCGCATTTTTTCAAAATGAAATTTTAGCTTACATTTTAAATACATTTTCTTACTTGAAATTTAGTATATTTAATAAAAATAATGTTTCATTGTTTTTCTAAATGCACAATAATATTGGATTCCATTAATCGGTTTCATATTTTAAATAAATTAAAATGCATAGTTTTAAATGATTCATGAAGTGAAAGAATATACCGGGTGTCCCAAAAAGGACTGACTGATTTTAAAATTCAATAACTTCCAAACGGTGACAGATATTAAAAAAATTCTTGCAGGAGGGTTATGCATAAAGTCAAAAGTTTTTTTACAGTGATTTTCGATTTTAGTTCGAATTACAAACAATAGATGGCGCTACGATCAATAGAGGCTAAATTCAGGCTCGATTTTGGTACTTCGTGGCCCGGATAATACATTTCCATCTCCTTTTTCTGCATGGAACAACAGAAAGGACCAAAAATCGAGCCTGTATTTAGCGACTATTGCTTACAGCGCCATCTACTGTTTGTAATTCGAACTAAAATCGAAAATCACTGTAATGAAACTTTTGACTTTATGTATAACCCTCCTGCAAGAATTTTTTTAATATCTGTCACCGTTTGGAAGTTATTGAATTTTAAAATCAGTCAGTCCTTTTTGGGACACCCGGTATATATATATATATTTCGACAAGTATCATTCCGTAGGAAAAACTAACCTAGTGAAAGAAAGCGTCGTCATATTTTAAATCATTAGCTGCTTTTCTTTCAGAAAATATTAGCATTTTATAGCCGTTTTTATACAATATGGCGTGATTTGCACAGAATTTAACAATCGCAAATATATAGGTTTAACATCCTTTTACCGTACAATCTCCCAGAACACTGGTTTCAATAAAATTTAATAAATGACACAGGAAAGTCGGCTTAAAAAAGTTTAGCAAGTAATTTCCATTTGAGATTAGGCTTTACATGTGACATCATTTACGTGTAAACAAGAGCCAAAACCACTAACTAAGCAATAAATTTGCCTTTCACCTCACATCCCTCTAATTTTTAAAGGCACCGTGTTTATCGAAAAGCGCAAAAGAAGAAGGGAAATTTTCTTTTGATTTTAAATTATCGAAATCTATAGTTAAAAATCTCTCTGAAACACAATCTCTGTTCCCCATTAGAGCATATTCCTGCAAATTTCAAAGCTTTCATAAGCCAAAATTACAGCACAACAATAGATATGAAAATGTTTATTCATAATTGGGGTGCTTTTCCATAAATAGATTTATTCCGCGATAGCAATAAGTAACTCTATTGCTTTAATAATAAGTATTTAGGCTCAAGAGTCTTCGGAGTGTGATAAACGTTTTGATATTATTGGTAGATCTAGAGCTGATAAAAGTGTGGTACCGTGAAATTAAAATGTAATAAATATTTGAAAGTTAAAGATATTTCTCATACTCTTATTATTTATTTTTGAACTTGGATACTTCACCACGTTTGATTATTATTTGGTTTAATACCATTTATCTTTTTTTTTCTTCCAAAATGTGATTTTTTGGAATATAACCATAATGTTGCATGTTGATTTTTCAATTATTCTAATCATATCAAAGTCACGTCTGAAGTGACCTGCTAATAACCACTTTCCTTTAAATTTTTTTATTAATATATTTCTTTAAATAATATTCTTTGTCTCGAAAACATAAACTAAATCAATATCCTTGAACGGAATAAATATAATAAAATAGAATAACAGAGATGTAAATTTATTCCTCGTTTAATCTTAGAAAAGGTGTATGAAATTTCATGCTCACGAGAGAAATTTAAATGATCCTAATATATAAACAAAAATAAGCAAATTGGGACCATCAGAAGCATTTCTACTAAAATGTGATAAAAGGTTAATTATATATGCTTTTAGTTATCGACATTTTTTGCTTAATTGATGAATTTCTTCTTCTTTAAATGTTACGTGAACGCAGTCACGGGTAACAGCTAGTATGTACGTATATACTAAGTTTCAGTCTTTCTAGTGTTAAATCCATGGTGAGAACTATTTCTACCGTCGTTATACCTTTGTTTTCCATAGTACCCATTATCATGTCTGTAACTTCCAGACCTATAATCCAATTTTTAATTATCATGATCATGAAGTCTAAGATCATTTTCATATCTCTTTTCCAATTTACTAGAAGAATCTTCAGTTCGCTGTGCACTATACATGCGTGATAGTTGGGAATTTCTTTGCTCCTGATAGCTACCTCTGTCTGATTGTCGACCATCATAATTATAATTATTTCGACCATGATAGTAGCCTCTATTTTACTACCTAGGAGAAAAATTTGGATTATACTTTGCTTTTGAAGTAGGTGAAGCACTTTCTATCGTTTCAAATGCATCATTAGGTTCAACCATATCCGATGAACTATTCACCATACCTTCACTTTCTGTCATATCTTGAGGTATCAAAGAATCTTTAATCTCAAAATTTTGAGGAATCTCTGATTCATCTTGGTAAGAATTCTCTGAACTCTGTTTCCCATATCTATATTTATTGTAACTTCCATGGTTCAATGATGGTTTAACATATCTTTGGACATATCTATTATTGCTTCTGTTATCAATTGGTCTATTAAAATTTCTGTTCTTTCCCCTATGATCGAAATTCCTACGGGAATCTTTTACATAGCCTTTTCGGTACTTGTTAGTTATCCCGTCGACCAATTTCGCCAAATTATATAAATCGCCAAACCACCCGCCAAATTATACAAATTGACATCATTTTTATTTTAAATAACAAAAGAACAAGTAAAATAGTATAACATTAATAAAAATACATATAAAACGTCGAAATAAAAATCACTTGATGACGTAAACACGTGTTGTCAAGTGAATGCGACATTTACGATCAACCATTATTGGCATTTAATCTTACAATTTGGCGATCGGGATAACTAACAAGTACCGCCTTTTCTATCATGTGCAGGACTATCAATTTCATCAGATAAAATTTTGCCCATCCGTGATCCTGTATCTTTTGATATATTTTATTAGTATTCCTTTACTAATTTATTTATTTCTTTTCCTATTTTCAAATTTCTCACGTGATTCAAATCAATTTCATCATCATTTATGACGCTCTCTAAATTAATTAAGAAATTATCTCGTGCATTATTATCATCTGCAACTATAATATTTTCATCACGTGAATTATCTAACGATGACGCTTTCATTTCATTATTACTTCTGGCAGCATGATTCAATTTTATAATAGAATTCTTCAGAACTTCAATGTAACCTACTTGAACGTTTTTGCGTTTGCCAACGATTTAATTCCGTTTTCATCTATCGCCAAATTTAATTTACTAATCACATCATATACCAATAACATATCATATGCAAGAGATTTTAATACATACAAATTTGCTGCGATTAGAAAACCGTCAATACTGAATTCATATGGAAAGTATCCTTTAGGGTAAACAGCAACTTCATCAATGCGTGACAAAGAGATATTATTTGAACATAATTTTGTTGATCCCATCTTTGTATAATATTCATAACTCACCAAACTGATATCACTTCCAGTATCAAATAAGACATGTGCCTTTTCCCCGTTAATATCAATATCTATCATGCGATCCGGCTTGGCGCTGTTTGTTCCTTTGATTACTGCGCAATTCACTTCTTTTTGATTGGATAATCGCGGGTTTTGGCTCCGATGATTTTGGCTGCTATTATTTATAAATTGTTGTTTTCTTAAATTATCATAACTTTGAGCTGGTAACCATGATTTTGTATTACTATTTTCCCGCATTTTTGACTCCCTATCTTCAAATTGGTGTGAATTTCAATTCATGGTTTTAACATTACGTCTTGCTGTTTCATAATCGTCTAATTTATTTACTAATACCTCAGCATTTTTAATTTTTGGAAGATCATCAATAAAATGTTCTTTCATTTCTATAGGTAATCTTCGCTTGATTTGATTTACTACTATTAATTCTTTCAAGGCTTCAAAATTAGATACATCAAGACAGCCAATGCATTCTTCCAAATAATTTCTTAACTCAAATGCTAGATCGCGCCAAGTGGCTGAATATTCTTTCTTATGCGACATTAATTTTTGCCTAAACTCTTCTGGCGTCATTTTGAATCTTTTAAGAAGCAAGTTTTTTACGTAATCGTAGTCATTTGTTAATGTTTCTGGTTCTCTAGCTATAACATTAGCGATTTCCAACGGAATTAAACTTAATAAGTGCATTACCCAATTTTCTTTTACTATATTCATCCTAGAAATTTGTCTCTCAAATAAAGCTAAATAGATACCAATATCACCCTTCCCGTCAAAATGTGGCATTAATTTGGAACAAATCTGGTTGCTTACCTGAACCAGTTACTGTCGAACCGTCACTTATACTTGTCATATTGCCTTGAAGCTCAATTTTTCTTAATTCGTATTCCATTTGCAATTTCTTTACTTCTCTTTCTGACTCTATCACTAATTTCTTTTCCTCTAATCTTCTTTCTGCTTCTAGCCTTCTTTCTTCCTTTTCTGCTCCTAGCCGTTTTATTTCTTCTCTCTCAGCAGCAATGACTTCAAGTCGAACTTTAACAAAATTTTCTTCATAATCATTTGATTCAGTCACCAACTTTATCAAGTCAATAATTCTTGAACTCTGAGGCGCAACTATACCTAGGTCATAACACAATGTAAACAAATCTGCTTTTCTAGCTTTATTCAGGACGGACATTATTCAATTTGTTAACACTTCAACAGAACAAAATCTCGTAGGCTTGATTACGGATCATCTCTAATCATTATACATCAGACGAACAGTTTATTTTTTCGTATTATAAATTTCAGTTCACAAAAATACTTTTCTTTTTTTATTCAAGTACAAAATAACGTCGTTATTCAAATCATCCAAATCCCGGCCCGAGCCCTCAAAACTGTGGGTTTTAATGCGAGTACTGTATTACTTAATCGAAACTGATACTCTTCAAACTGTGAATATGTATAAAAAGGTTTAATACATCACCAAACATAAAGCTTAACATTCAAAATAATATTGTACAACTCGCAAAAGCTTCCCTGAGCCTTGCGTTAAAAATCACCAACCAATTCCATTGCTAAATATCTATAAAACAACCACATCTCGCTCTGCAATTTTGAGTTCACGTTTTACGAGTCTCGCTTGAGATATCTCGTTCATTTAACCCTCGAGTCTTATCTTTTATTCCCACATAAATAGTGTTAACATTATAAAAATAGAACTATTGTAATATAATCTAAATAAGTAAATAGCAAAAGTAATATTTTATGAACAATTAGATAATAATAAATATAAAGTGATTCTTCAAGGTTGAAGTTAAGTCTAAATCTATTTAAAATTATATTGAAACCAGGGATGCAGTGGAGAGTATACGGTGGTATACGCCGTATACCTTCTGGATATTTTTAAGGAACACCGTATACCCTCTGTTTCTCGAAAAAATTATACTGTATATTCTGTAGGGCAGGCATGTCAAACTCGATTACCAACGCGGGCCAAATATGATGATATCTATAAGGCCGCGGGCCATATTACATCATATTTAAAAAAAAAAAAAAGAATGAAAAAATAAGGTTTTTGTCACACTGTACAAAACAATTCAAAGTACAACCGAGAGTTTTTTTAAATAAAACATTAAGGAAAAAATGATGTTAGATTTATGATAAAATTGCCCGATAATACAAAAAAGATCCAGCAGTTTTTATTCAGTTAAAAAATATATTTCTTTTTACAATTTATAGATTATTCTGGTTATGGAAAATTATTCAACATAAATGCATATTTATTATTAAATATTATTTGAGGTAGAATATTTTCTTATTTTTAATACTAGCTTATTCACGAGCAAAAAAAAAAAAAAAAAATACGTGTGTTTTTCATTCGAGATACATTATGTATTACTTATAATAACGTACTTATTTTAATTTTAAAAGATATATTTTGCACATTCCTCCATGCGGAAGAAAAGAACACCTATAGGGGGAAAAGGGGCCTGAACTCCTATTACAGTCGAAGAAAAATGCCAGAAAAATTAGAGACATTGCCAGTTGAATACATTAGAAATCTGCTTCATCTGTAGATTATATTGATGCACAAGAAAAATATATCTTTTGAAATAAAAATTAAGTATTTTTTAAATTTAAACCACTGAGGAGTGAAAATAAAACTTGCCAATAAAACAATTTTTCTTATACTTTTAAGTTTTATGACAAGAGAATAACAAAGAAAATTCAATGCTTTTATATTTAATAAATTTACTCAAACTAATTTTTTACAATTCGAAAAACTTATTAAACACTCCTTTCATGATAATAATAATAATATAATAATAATAATAATAATAATAATAATAATGCAACTGAAAATAATACGATAAATAATACGATAATCAAAATAACAAGAAACCAAATGTCATACCCTTAAAACAAATCCAAATAATGAGAAAAAAAAAAGTTATAATACAAAATGCTACTCATTTGTTTTCACAATACAGCGCAAGGACGCAAGAAAGAACCTTTTGGATTACTGAAAAATTAAGGTAATGCAAAATTTTCAATGTCCCGGTAGATACAGGCGCGGATCCACGGGGGGTGGGCGATCGGGGCGATCGCCCCCCCCCCAAAAAATCCACCGATTGTCGCGAATTTCGACAAACGGTCGCCGAAAAAAATCAATTTCGTCAATCGTTCGCAGGTCAAAGGATCGCAAAAGGAACGCCAATTTCGTCAAAGGATCGCGCAAAAAAACGCCAATTTCGTCAAAGGATCGCGAAAAATCGTGAATTTCGTCAAAGAATTGCGTAATAAACGCTAATTTCGCGAAAGAATCACGCAAAAAAAGCTAATTTCGTCAACAGATCTCTAAAAAAGTGCGAATTTCTTCAAAGAATTGCGAAAAAAATGCGCGAATTTCGCGAAAGAATCGCTGAAAAAACGCGAATTTCGTCAAAGGGTCGCCAAAATTAACACACAATTAGCATTGGGAGGAGATTCCCCTGGGCGCGCATCCACCGGGAAGGTGGGGTAGATCGGGGCAAAGAAGGGAGGAACAAATTACCAAGTTGACAGCGAAACAGCACCGAAAACTGGCGATATGAAGCAATTAAAATAATAAAACTTTGTAAAAAATCACCATAAAATAAAAGCAAAACATAGGACGCGTTTCGAGCTAAAAATATAACAGCTCGTCATCAGCTACAGTAAACACGTGTCCGCAAGCGGACAAGGTCAAGAATGAACTGAAAGGGAGAGAATGCGACAGATGGCGCTAGCTGAAAGGGTACATACAGAAGAGAAAAGTGTTGCCAAAAATAGAAGAGAATTTGATAGGAGAAAAAGAAAGAATAAAAGAAATAAACAAAATTAAAATAAAATAAAAGAAGTAAATTAAAAAATATAAATAATAATAATAAATAAAGAAATATAAAAGAATAAAACAAGAAAAAACCAAAAGATCTTTTTTTTTTTTTTTTTTTTTTTTTTTTTTTTTTTTTTTTTTACAAAATAAAAAGAAAAGAAACAAGAGGAGAGGGAAAAGAATTACAAAAGTAATTACCACGCTGGAGACAGGAAAGGAGATGATGGGAGATCATTGTCAAGATTAGCAGAATTTTTAGAAATAAAATATGCTTCATGAAAATCAAAGTGAGAGGGAGAGGCAGGGGAATAAATAATTTTGTCCATGGCGAAATTGAAACAATGACTGGAAGACCAACAGTGAGAAGCAATCGAAGATTTAGAGATTTCTTGATTTGCAATATACCTCTGATGCTCGCCTAATCTGAATTTTAAAGCTCTCTTTGTTTGACCAATATAATCTAAATTGCAAGAGCAAGGAATAAAATAAACACCCCACCGGTTCTCAGTAGGAATAGGATCTTTTAGAGAAGATAATTTAATTTTATTCATAGGTTTGAAGATAACCTTAAAATTAAAACGAGAAAGGATTTTAGCAATTTTAAAACAGAGAAGAGAATAAAAGGGCAGAACTATTATAGAGTTAAAATTAGGAGGATTATTTGAATCAGAAAAAGGACGTTTAGGCTTATTAAATGTATACAAAGCTTTATCAATCAAATAGGTATTATAACTACGAGCAAGGCCAAGAGATTTGACATAATTAATTTCATTATTCAGAGTAGAAGAGTCAGAACAAATGCGTAACACCCTAAAAACAAAAGTATAAAAGGACGCCACTTTTTGTTGAGGAGGATGATTTGAAAAAGCATGCGGAACTTAATTCCGTTCCTAACCTTCTTATTACTAAGGCTGATAAAGGCGGTCAAACAGTTCTTCTCAATAAATCTGATTATATTTCCCACGTTGAATCTATGTTAAACTCTGGTCCCTATTCCAAATTAAAGAAGGATCCTTCTACTAAGCATTTATCTGATATCAAGCATGTCATTAAAAATTTGTCTTTCTTAATGTTAACACCAAACGTTTGGTCACCCCTTCTATCGCTAATTGTGCTCGTTTCTATGCTCTTCCTAAGGTCCATAAACCTACTCTTTCCTTCCGCCCTATCGTTTCCAATATTGGTACTGCTTCTTATAAACTTGCTAAGTTCCTTTCTAAGTTACTCGCTCCTTTATCTTCCACTAACTTTCACACTGTGAAAAACTCTTTTGACTTTGTTGATAAAATTAAACGCCTTTCTCCTTGCAATTATATAATGGTTTCCTTATATGTTAAATCCCTTTTCACTAACGTGCCTGTTCAAGGGGCAATTGATTGTTTGGAAAGAAGGTTGCGCGAATTTCATTACTCTTCCATGGAGATTGATGAAATCCTGCATTTAGTTAGTATTTGTGTCAGGCAAACTGCTTTTTAGTTTAATAATTCTTTCTATTCTCAAACTGAGGGTTTGGCCATGGGTAATCCACTGTCTCCTCTTTTATGTGATAATTTATATGCATTTTATTGAAGAAAAACTCTTCAGTTTATATAAATTTCCTCCGCAACAAAAAGTGGTGTCCTTTTATGCTTTTGTTTTTAGGGCTGACTCTTCTACTCTGAATAATGAAATTAATTATCTCAAATCTCTTGCCCTTGCTCGTGGTTATAATCCCTCTTTGATTGATAAAGCTTTGTATAAATTTAATAAGCCTAAACGTCCTTTTTCTGATTCAAATAATCCTCCTAATTTTAACTCTATAATAGTTCTGCCCTTTTATTATCTTCTCTGTTTTAAAATTGCTAAAATCCTTTCTCGTTTTAATTTTAAAGTTATCTTCAAACCTATGAATAAAATTAAATTCTGTTCTCTAAAAGATCCTATTCCTATTTAGAATCGGTGGGGTGTTTATTTTATTCCTTGCTTTTGCAATTTAGGTTATATTGGTCAAACAAAGAGAGCTTTAAAATTCAGATTAGGCGAGCATCAGAGGTATATTGCAAATCAAGAAATCTCTAAATCTTCTATTGGGCTCTAACCTTTGGGCTCTAACTTGTGTATTTAAAGCAATTTTTCTAACACAGCCCCTAATTAAGTTGGAGACATGAAAGTTTGCATACTTATAGCTGAACACTTGCGATAACACGATAAATCATAAAATTTTGAAAAAGTCATATTTAACCCTCCGGTCTCTAACTTCTGTATTTTAAGCAATTTTTCTAACTCAGCCCCTAATTAAGTTGGAGACATGACATTTTGCATACTTATAGCTGAACACCTCACATCAAACGACAAATAATAAAATTTTTAAAAAGTCTAATATTTAACCCTCTGGGCTCTAACTTATGTATTTTAAACAATTTTTCTAACTCAGCCCCTAATTAAGTTGGAGACATGAAATTTCGCATACTTATAGCTGAAATCCTCACATCAAACGACAAATAATAAAATTTTGAAAAATGTCTGATATTTAACCCTCTGGGCTCTAACTTATTTTTTCTAACTCATCCCCTAACTAAGTTGGAGACTTGAAAGTTTGCATACTTATAGCTGAACACCTGCGATAACATGATAAATCATAAAATTTTGAAAAAGTCATATTTAACCCTCCAGTCTCTAACTTCTGTATTTTAAGCAATTTTTCTAACTCAGCCCCTAATTAAGTTGAAGACATGAAATTTTGCATGCTTATAGCTGAACACCTCACATCAAACGACAAATAATAAAATTTTGAAAAAGGTCTAATATTTAACCCTCTGGGCTCTAACTTGTGTATTTTAAGCAATTTTTCTAACTCAGCCCCTAATTGAGTTGGAGACATGAAAGTTTGCATACTTATAGCTGAACACTTGCGATAACACGATAAATCATAAAATTTTGAAAAAGTCATATTTAACCCTCCGGTCTCTAACTTCTGTATTTTAAGCAGTTTTTCTAACTCAGCCCCCAATTAAGTTGGAGACATGACATTTTGCATACTTATAGCTGAACACCTCACATCAAACGACAAATAATAAAAATTTGAAAAAGTCTATTATTTAACCCTCTGGGCTCTAACTTGTGTATTTTAAGCAATTTTTCTAACTCAACCCCTAATTAAGTTGCAGACATGACATTTTGCATACTTATAGCTGAACACCTCGCATCAAACGACAAATAATAAAATTTTGAAACAGTATTATTTAACCCTCTGGGCTCTAACTTGTGTATTTTAAGCAATTTTTCTAACTCAGCCCCTAATTAAGTTGGGGACATGAAAGTTTGCATACTTATAGCTGAACACTTGCGATAACACGATAAATCATAAAATTTTGAAAAAGTCATATTTAACCCTCCGGTCTCTAACTTCTGTATTTTAAGCAATTTTTCTAACTCAGCCCCTAATTAAGTTGGAGACATGACATTTTGCATACTTATAGCTGAACACCTCACATCAAACGACAAATAATAAAATTTTTAAAAAGTCTAATATTTAACCCTCTGGGCTCTAACTTATGTATTTTAAACAATTTTTCTAACTCAGCCCCTAATTAAGTTGGAGACATGAAATTTCGCATACTTATAGCTGAAATCCTCACATCAAACGACAAATAATAAAATTTTGAAAAATGTCTGATATTTAACCCTCTGGGCTCTAACTTATTTTTTCTAACTCATCCCCTAACTAAGTTGGAGACTTGAAAGTTTGCATACTTATAGCTGAACACTTGCGATAACACGATAAATCATAAAATTTTGAAAAAGTCATATTTAACCCTCCGATCTCTAACTTGTGTATTTTAAGCAATTTTTCTAACTCAGCCCCTAATTATGTTGGAAACATAAAAATTTGCATACTTATAGCTGAACACCTCACATCAAACGACAAATAATAAAATTTTGAAAAAATCTAATATTTAACCTCTAATATTTTGTCTCGCGCAATTTATAAATTTAAACTGTTTTGCAATACTATTTTTTGTTCATTTTGCATAATAAGTGTAATGTGACGTAATTTGTTCTATTTCAGATTTCTAACGCATGTAATGAATTTATTTTACAATATCCTTTCTCTTTTAAAATTCACATGTAAATGTAGTTTTTATGGCGTAATTTCCATTAAGTGCCTGCTTTTTATACCTAATTATTTAATTCTAATTTGAAGGGTTTTTTCTATTTATAATAGTAACGTGTAAATATTTTTTTTTATTTGAAGCAAACATTATTGTTTGCCCTGTTTATACAATTGGCAACAGTTTAAATTAATACCATTTTCTAAAATATGTAAAAAAATCTGTCAAAATGCTGAATATTTGAATTTAAAATAGAAATAAAACCTCAAAAAATGAGTCAAATTAAAAATAATAATGAAATCTGCAGACCGGGATCTTCTATTGAATAAAATGATCTAAAATGATTAAATTCCCATGTATAGCTTTTGCTCTTATAAATTTTTTTAATGGAACGATTTTGTCCAACTTTAGCATTAAATATCTCTTAAAATAATTCTTCGATTTGAAAACTGTATGCATTAGTGTGTTGATCAAACATTTCGCTATAATACCACCGATTTTCATATATTTGTATGCAATAGATTTCTTAATATTAATGAAGAAAGACCTCCGGTCACAAAAAATTCAAAACCGGCGGCGGCGGTGACAGCGTTAGTTACTTTTTATAGAATAGAGAGATATATAAAAATGAAAACTTGTCTATCTGTAAGTTAGTAATTCTATAAAAAATCCACAATTTAGAAGCCAAAATTGTGAAGAGATACGTACATGTGTATTAAAACATGGCCGAGACAACTAAAGTAATCCGGAATCGAAATAACTTATAGTTAATTTTTAATTAATAAAAAACCACCAAATTTAACAGCAATTTCTTATCAAATTTAAACATTTTTCGTTATAGCAGTTGCCAACAATTAAAAAACACAATAAAATTATTACTGTTAGGAATATAAAGATGAAAATTGACATGGCTGTATTTATCATGACGTAAATTCTCGCAATAGAACAATTTCTAAATATGTCGCTAATAAAACAGTGCAGAAACAAAAAACTTTCAAAAATTTTCTATTTCTCTGTTACTGCTGAGCCCAAAATCTTGAAATTTTGCTTCGGGTTAGTTTTAAAATATACAATTGCCTCTATGAATGGTTTCAAAAAAATTTTAAATTTAAAAAGATGAAAATAACGGAAAGCGATCTCAATTACTATTAATTTGGAATTATTAGGTACAGCAACTTTAAATATTTCATAATGCTGCATTTCCTCCGCGAAACATGCGATTTAAATGCAACAAAACTGATAGATACCCACCTAGCATTAAATAAATTGTGTAAATATTGAATAAAGACCTGTATGAAACAGTGAGTAGGCTGCCCGAAAATACTTGTTAAAGTGTTCCTTCTCTAGGCTTTTCTCTCTCTCGCCAAGGCCACTAACAGAGGGAAGTGCCGTTTTAAATGTGATATGAATTTTTTATCCGGTTCATTTTTCTAGACATTTTATCATAAGGTCATATTCTCAATTATCATTAGTAGATTTTTTATATATTAACTTATTCTGGTGAAATTTTGTAATCGGGTTCATATTGACGTATGTTAGATTGCATGATTTGCTGAATAAATATGTATGGATTTGTAAATTACTTCAAATGACACTTTGACAGCTCAAAAGTTATGCAGACGATATATTCAGATCTTGTGTCATACTTTATGCTGCAATCACTGCCGATTTCTTTTATTTAATACATGCTAAATACAGCTCAACTTGTGCAGAATATGTTTGAAAACAAAACAATACAGCGTATGTAGTGGCCAGCATACACTTATCATTTAAATCCGATCGAGCATATCTAAAACACACTCTAACGAAGTATTGCATGCCACTTTTGATGTATTCGGTACTTTGATACTATATTAGATTTTGAGAAGAGAATTCCTTAAATGTTATCGACAACCTCGTTGCATCCGTGGAAAACAGATATTGTACAATATTAACTATTCCGGGCGAGCACACACCATATAAAGTATAGTCCATTCTTTTTAAACATCATATATTTGTCATTTAAAGTTACTCAAATTGGTGCGGAGCGTCTGATTATGCTCTTGACATCATTTTATACAGTTAAAATTCCGATATAAGTAAATGAGTGTTTCATTTTCTATTTTACTTTTAATATATTGCGTACTTTCAATTTTATATCCATGCATGGCTGTCTTGAATGGTTTGATTTCCCATTTTTTAAACAGTGTATACGAATTTATATATAAGATTTTGTAATTCTACAATTCGTTTATTTTCATCATTTCAATTTTTCGCAGTATATGGACAATTAAAGATAACATCCCATTTTCTTTGCTTCCACATATTATTATTAAATCTATGTTCTCAGTTATATCGCTCAGACTAATACCTCTGAGGGAAGTCCTAGTTATAGAAATCTGGTATTCCTACGTCTATATATTTTTGTTTTAAGATAGTATCACACTAAATTTCGATTAACTCCATCTGTAAATTCTCATCAACAGTTTCAACATCAATTGAAACTGTTGGAGAAGTAAATAGAAGGAATTCACTTTCACATTTTTTAAAATCTAAAAATCTCCTTTCGAATTCATTTTGTAACAACTTAATCTGATTATTGTATTCTGAAAACTTAATTTCTGGCGATTTTTTAAGTAATTCCTGGCAGCATTCAAAATGAGATAAATTTTCTTTTTGAATTTGTTTTTCCCAAAGAACTAACTTTCGCCTGAATACATTAATATTATCATATAAAGTTGTAACAAGGTGAAGTTTACCTTGAAGTTTAAGATTAAGTTGACTGAGGTGATTTGTAATGTCAACTGAAAAAGCGAGATCTTTTACCCATTGTTGATCTTTTAATATCGTGCATTCATAATTTTTCGATTCCAGAAAAATGGTGATTTCATCCAGCAATTCGAAGAATCGCTTTAAAACTTTATAACTCGAAAGCCACCGAATTTCAGTGTAATAAGGTATATCGGTACATTCACTACCTACATCTTCAAGAAATGTACTGAATTGGCGGTGGTTCAGTCCATGTGAACGAATATAATTGACTATTTTGCTAACATTTTTAAGCACGTGCCCAATTTTTAAAACTTTCGAACACAACGTTTGCTGATGAATAATGCAATGGAAATGATAGAAATATGTATTTCCTTGTTGCTCGCATTCCTCTTTTAGTTTTGTAACCGCTCCTTTAATGACACCAGTCATGGCAGGAGCACCATCAGTTGCAATGCAAACAAGCTTTTTTAAAGACAAATTGTATTCATTCAGTCCTTTCATAAGCGAGTCGAAAATATCTTTTCCGGTGGTGGTATCATGCATTGGTATAATTTCTGGAAGCTCTTCACTTACTTTTAAATTCAAGTCACATCCGCGAATAAAAATTGCCAATTGAGCAGTATCCCGCACATCCGTACTTTCGTCAATTTGGATGGAATAGGTTTCAAATGTTGTGATTAGAGATTTTAGTTGTTTTCTTAAATTACCAGCTATATCATCAATTCGGTTTGCAACTGTATTTCGCGTTAAACTAATATTTTTGAATTTTTTTATTTGCTCCGGACACATAACTTCCACTGCTTTAAGTATGCATTCATGAAAAAATTCCCGTTCTGTGACTGGTTTTGACTTGCTTGCAATTAAATGTGCCAATAAATAACTTGTTTTTACAGCCGCTATATTATCCTCATTTGGCTTAGTAAATGTACTTTGTTGGTTTTGAAGTTTCAACTTTAATTCTGACAATTTATCTTCCCTAAGTTTGCCAATATATTTTTCATAATTTACTTTATGGTTGGTGTCATAATGTCTTTTAACATTATACTCTTTCCAAACTGCAATAGTGTTTCTGCATATTAAACACAAAACTTTGTTTTTGTTTTGAAGGGAAAAATATTGCAATTACCATCTTTCTTGAAATCTTCGATGCTCTTCGTTTGATCGATTTTTACTCATATTGATAAAAAATGTCGATCTTATTTGTGAAAATCAGCAGTTATTTTAAGAAAATACTATACGTTTCATTATAGAAAATGCACTAGAAATAATAGACTGGATTCAATAAAGAGTAAGCAGCTAATACATTTTACCGCTGCAGTGCAAATTCTTAGGGTAACATTCGACCGGTGATAATAATCTTGTCATTCAAATATTTCCTCAAAATTTCCCTAATGATCATAACATTTTCCCCATTATTAAATCTCAAATGACTTTCAACTTTTAATACATGTTTTGAAACTTTTGACGAGAACATTAAAGTATGAATGTGAAAGATAAAACGCTCTGTTTTAAAATACCAACTGATCTATTTTCGGGAGCTTTAATTTTATCATAGCTTTCAATAATCTGAATTTATTACAATATATATATATATATATATATCTTAAGTAAATTTTTCACCGGTAGTCTAAACTAAATAATCGGAAATTATTTGGATAGGGAAAATGACACGGAGTACAAAGTTAATTTTTCCCTTGACCTTACTTAGTAGGCAGGCGCCAGCCAACTTGAAGATATTTTGTCGATGTATCAATGGGCGAATCAGAATCCCGTTATGTCTAGGCGAAAAACAGTCTGTCTGCCAAAAAAAAAAAAAAAAAAAAAAGATTCGAAGCTCATTTATAAACTGTGTGATTTATTAAACATTATTGCTAAATAAGTGAGATTCTTAATACTACGTACAATAAATAATTTATGATGAATCACGTTTTAAATTAATAGCAAAATATAAACCGGAAAATATTTTTTTCAGAAACGCCACCCTGTTTTTTTTTTTCCATTTTGTGTGTGAATATTCGTGTAACTAAATAAAACTTACAAATAATGCTAGAGGGTTGGCGGGCCACTCACAATTGCTCCGCGGGCCACGTGTTTGACATGCCTGCTGTAGGGTATACCCTCTGCCTAGAGCGACTACATCACTGATTGAAACTTTTTTTTCAAGCGATCATGCAATTTTTTTATTCGATCGACTGAAGAATTTCGCGATTTTTTTCCTGCAACTGACTGATAAATTTCATGATTTCATTTTTATGAAACCGATGGACAAATTTCGCGTTATTCCCTTGCAACTGACGGCAGAATGCAGCGATTTTTTCTGCAACCGACTAACGAATTTCGCAATTTTTTTCATGTGACCGATTGACAAATTTCGCGATATGTTCCCGTGGCCGATTGACGAATCACGTTATTTTCCTCGCGACAAAATGACGAAATTTACGCTTTTTTCACGCGACTGATTAACAAATTTCGCAATAATTTAAGGATCAATTTGCGAATTTCGTGTTCTCACACTGCGACAAATTTCCAAAATTCACGTTTTTTCTCCGATGTCTAATTGAAAAATTTTGCGATTTTAACTTACGACTTTGATGAATTTCGAGATTCTATTTTTGCGACCGACTGCCGAATTTCATGATTTTTTCATGAAACCGAGGAATGAATTTCGCAATACTTTCCCGCGAACTAGTGACGAATTTTGGAATTTTTTCATGCAATCGAGGAACGAATTTCGCGATTTTTTGGACTGACTGGCGAATTTCGTGATTATTTTCCCGAAAGCGAGGAACGGATTTTGCGAGTTTTCCTTCAACAAAAGGACGAATTTCGCGATTTTGGAGACAGGCTGAGGAATTTCGTGATTTTTTTAATGATCTGGGGAATTAGTTTCGTGATTTTTTATAACGACCGATTGAAGAATTTTGCAATTATTTCCTGCAACCCACTGACGACTTTCTTTTTTTTCTTACGATCAATTGACAAATTTCGCGATATGTTCCCGTCACCAATTGACGGATTACGCGTTTTCCCCGCTACAAAATGATGAAATTCTCTATATTTTTCCAGCGACCGAATGACAAATTTTACGATTTTTTTCCGTGACTGCTTATCAAAATTCGCGATGTTTTCCTGAATGATTGGCGAATTTTGCGTTTTTATCTTGCGACAGATTGTCCAAATTCACGTTCTTTACACTGTCTGACTGAAACATTTTGCGATTTTTTTCATGCGCCAGATTGACGAATTTCGTCATATTTTTTCCGCAACGGAATAACGAAATTTACGATCCCCCCCCCCCCCCAACCGAGGGACAAATTTCGCGGATTTTTTCCAGCGACTGATTATCAAATTTCGCAATAGTTTTCGAGGCAAATCGGCGAATTTCGTGGTTTCATTTTGCGACAGACGTAATTCACGATTTTTCGCCTGTTACAGACTGGATAAATTTGAGATTTTTACTCGCAAATTTCGTGATTTTTTTCATCCAATCAATTGACAAATTTTGCGATATTTTACCACGATCAAATGCCAAAACTGACTATTTTTTTTCACGCGACCAAGGTACAATTGAGACTGCGATGAGTAAAAAATGATCGAAAAAAAAGCGAGAAAAGGGACTAAATCTGAAAAAAAAAATATAGACTAATAGAGACAAATGCAAAAAATAGCGAGATTAGTGACCCACTCCGAGGTATGTTGATAGCTTTGCCATCCAATCTCATATTTTATATCTCTGTATTGAAAAAACTATCGGGAATCGTTAAAAAAATAATAATACTATATTAATAACAACGCTGCCACTGGCGACTATTCTTTCTATCTCGCACCATTTTATCAAAACAAAAATCTTTCACATACTCTTTGACAACATGTGCAAGAGTATACAATACAATATATACAACATCTTTTTTTTTAAACAGTGGTTAAAATAGAATATAAAAATAGTCGCTAGTCGCAGCCCTGTAATAATTTAAATTTATACGATTTTTTAAAGGCAATAAGAAAATGAGAAATTTTTATTGAAGAGGATGAAGATCGAAGAAGGGATTTTTCGTGTTGGGTTGTTATTACCAAAAATCCTGTTATTATGAAACGGGAAGTGCCCCTTCTTATGTTAGATAAGTAATTTCGTCGTTTTTTTTTTTTTTTTATGATAGTAATTATTTTCGCTCCGCCTTTTTAAAAATTAAGTAACTGGAAGAATTTATTGTTGCTTGCCGATTTTCTCTCATTATCGCCGGGTCCGCTAGTAAATAGAATAAGAAATGCAAAATGCAACAGAGATTGCAATTGAGTTAAGAATGCTTATTTCTTTCTTTATTTTTCAAAATCTTACAGTAACACAAATGCTAAAAATTATTTTGCGCATGCTAGTTAATACTATTTTATGATATGATTTGTGATTCATAAATGTAATATAACCAGGAGTGTTTATCTCCGTACATACAATAAATAAATAAATAAATAAATAAAAAATAGAAATTACTCAATTTACATTGTCGCGCAATCAAAGTAAATTTTTTAAGATTTAGGAATGAAACTGCAAATATTTTGAAATTTATAACATTTTCAGCGCAAGAAGTTTTCCGTAACTTCTCAGATTAAGATCCCTTATTCTGAGAACATATATATATATATTCTCTATACATTAAATAACTGATGGTTAACACAAATGTCAATAAGCTGGACTAAATGTAATTAAAAATAGTTACCGCTCAGCTGTAAAAAATTCCACACCCTGTCCAAGTTAATCTCGAAAGACATCCATCATAACACAGAAGAAATGAAACAACTTCACTTTGCCGTGATTCTTCACTCGCCAGTTGCTAGGTAACAAATGTTCCAAACGGGACTAATTGTTTCTTTGCCATTACTTCAATCACGAAAGCCATGTTTCAGATGTCTATCTATAAAACTGCACATTTATCTTTTCTTAAAATTATTAAATTATGATACAAATATAACTCACAGAAGTAGGCCAACAGCAAATGATAAAATATAAAACTAAATGTTATAAATTTATCGTAAAATAAAAAACGAGAATAAAAAGAAAATTTTAAAATGTCTATGCACAAAGTTTATTTGTTAACAGCTTTATAATTATAACTATGCGAGACCCAAGCGAGGCTTCAGCATTGCAATCTTTGAGATTATTTGCTGTTACGTTTTTTCGTAAATTTTTATAATAAACTCCATTTAAAAAAAAAAAAAAAAAAAAAAAAAAAAAAATCAAACGTATTTTAACGGAATGTTAGGTGCTATTCAAAAACCTTTCGGATTATGCCTCATTCATCGTTGTGCACTTGGTATGTACGCAGAACAAGTGGGTAAGTGTGATCACAGATCACACAGAGGGTTTCGTTTAATATTTCTTTCAAAACACTTTATCCTTTTGAAAAATCTGTTAGTTCCACATTTCGCAACCAGGGGCGCACTCTATTCTAAACAAACCTCTATCCGAACGAAACTCCGTTTTACATACTGTCCGTAGATATATTAGTCGAGGGGATTGGGCCCATAGCACCCGAGATAAGTAGACGCCACTGGTGGTAAAAAGTGGAACTAAAATATTTAAGGCTATGGTGCATAATATGAAAGAATGGTCAAAGGGGTGTCGGCAAAAGTTGAAAAGGTGCTCCCCGGTGAAAAGGGCGGAGGTTAGAAAAATTGCTTAAAATACACAAGTTACAGCCCGGAGGAGTAAATAATATAAGACTTTTTGAAAAGTTTATGATTTGTCGTGCGGTCTGGGGTATTCAGCTATACGTATGCAAAAATTCATGTCTCCAACTTAATTAGGGGCTCTCTTAGAAAGAATTGCTTAAAATACATATGTGGTAGCTCAAAGGGTTAAACGTAAGACTTTTTCAAGATTTTATGATTTGTCGCCTGGCCTCAGGTGTTCTGCTATAAGTATGCAAAATTTCAAATCTCCAATTTAATAAAGGGCTCAGTTAGAAAGAATTGCTTAAAATACGCATGTGGGAGCCCAAAGGGTTAAATGTACGACTTTTTCAAAATTTTATGGTTTGTCATTTGATGTGAAGTGTTCAGCTATAAGTATACAAAATTTCACGCCTAAACCTAACTAGGGGCTCACTTAAAAAGAATTGTTTAAAATACACATGTGGGATCCCAAAGGGTTAAATGTACGACTTTTTCAAAATTGTATGGTTTGTAATAAGATGTGAGGTGTTCAACTATAAGTATGCAAAATTTTACGCCTCCAACCTAAATAGGGCCTCACTTAGAAAGAATTGTTTAAAATACACATGTGGGAGCCCAAAGGGTTAAATGTACGACTTTTTCAAAATTTTATGATTTGTCGTTTGATGTGAGGTGTTCAGCTATAAGTATGCAAAATTTCACGCCTCCAACCTAATTAGGGGCTCACTTAGAAAGAATTGCTTAAAATACATATGTTAGCTCAAAGGGTTAAACGTAAGACTTTTTCAAGATTTTATGATTTGTCGCCTGGCCTCAGGTGTTCTGTTATAAGAGCAAAATTTCAAATCTCCAATTTAATAAAGGGCTCAGTTAGAAAGAATTGCTTAAAATACGCATGTGGGAGCCCAAAGGGTTAAATGTACGACTTTTTCAAAATTTTATGATTTGTCGCATATCAGCTATATGTATGCAAAATTTCATGCCTCCAACCTAATTAGGGGCACACTTAGAAAGGACTGTTTAAAATACACATGTGAGACCCCGAGTGGTTAAATTTACAACTTTTTCAAAATTTTATCTTTTGTCGTTTGATGGGAGGTGTTCAGCTATAACTATGCAAAATTTCACTCCTCCAACCTAATTAGGTGCTCACGTATACAGCATTGTTTAAAATACAAATGTGGGAGCCCAAAGGGTTAAATGTACAACTTTTTGAAAATTTTATCATTTGTAGTTTGATGTGATGCGTTCAGCTATAAATATGCAAAATTTCACTCCTTCAACCTAATTAGGGGCTCACTTAGAAAGGATTGTTTAAAATACAAATGTGGGAGCCCAAAGGGTTAAATGTACGACTTTTTGAAAATTTTATCATTTGTAGTTTGATGTGATGCGTTCAGCTATAAATATGCAAAATTTCACTCCTTCAACCTAATTAGGGGCTCACTTAGAAAGGATTGTTTAAAATACAAATGTGGGAGCCCAAAGGGTTAAATGTACGACTTTTTGAAAAATTTATAATTTGTCATTTGATGTGAGTTGTTCAGCTATAAGTATACAAAATTTCACGCCTCCAACCTAATTAGGGGCTCACTTAGAAAGAATTGTTTAAAATACACATGTAGGAGCCCAAAGGGTTAAATGTACGACTTTTTCAAAATTTTATGATTTGTCGCATATCAGCTATAAGTATGCAAAATTTCATGCCTCCAACCTAATTAGGGGCTCACTTAGAAAGGACTGTTTAAAATACACATGTGAGACCCCAAAGGGTTAAATGTACGACTCTTTCAAAATTATATGGTTTGTAATTTGATGTGAGGTGTTCAAGTATAAGTATGCAAAATTGCACTCCCCCAACCTAATTAGGGGCTCACTTATAAAGCATTGTTTAAAATACAAATGTGGGAGCCCAAAGGGTTAAATGTACGACTTTTTTTAAATTTTATAGTTTGTCGTTTGATGTGAGGTGTTCAGCTATAAGTATGCAAAATTTCAGGCCTCCAACCTAAATATGGGATCACTTAGAAAGAATTGTTTAAAATACACATGTGGGAGCCCAAAAGGTTAAATGTACGACTTTTTGGAAATTTTATCTTTTGTCGTTTGATGTGAGGTGTTCAGTTATAAATATGCAAAATTTCACTCCTCCAACCTAATTAGGGGCTCACTTAGAAAGGATTGTTTAAAATACAAATGTGGGAGCCCAAAGGGTTAAATGTACGACTTTTTGAAAAATTTATGATTTGTCGTTTGATGTGAGTTGTTCAGCTATAAGTATGCAAAATTTCACGCCTCTAACCTAATTAGGGGCTCACTTAGAAAGAATTGTTCAAAATACACATGTGGGAGCCCAAAGGGTTAAATGTACGACTTTTTGAAAAATTTATGATTTGTCGTTTGATATGAGTTGTTCAGCTATAAGTATGCAAAATTTCACGCCTCTAACCTAATTAGGGCCTCACTTAGAAAGAATTGTTTAAAATACACATGTGGGAGCCCAAAGGGTTAAATGTACGACTTTTTCAAAATTGTATGGTTTGTAATTTGATGTGAAGTGTTCAGCTATAAGCATACAAAATTTCACGCCTCCAACCTAATTAGGGGCTCACTTAGAAAGAATTGTTTAAAATACACATGTAGGAGCCCAAAGGGTTAAATGTACGACTTTTTCAAAATTTTATGATTTGTCGCATATCAGCTATAAGTATGCAAAATTTCATGCCTTCAACCTAATTAGGGGCTCACTTAGAAAGGACTGTTTAAAATACACATGTGAGAGCCCAAAGGGTTAAATGTACGACTCTTTCAAAATTATATGGTTTGTAATTTGATGTGAGGTGTTCAAGTATAAGTATGCAAAATTGCACTCCCCCAACCTAATTAGGGGCTCACTTATAAAGCATTGTTTAAAATACAAATGTGGGAGCCCAAAGGGTTAAATGTACGACTTTTTTTAAATTTTATAGTTTGTCGTTTGATGTGAGGTGTTCAGCTATAAGTATGCAAAATTTCAGGCCTCCAACCTAAATATGGGATCACTTAGAAAGAATTGTTTAAAATACACATGTGGGAGCCCAAAAGGTTAAATGTACGACTTTTTGGAAATTTTATCTTTTGTCGTTTGATGTGAGGTGTTCAGTTATAAATATGCAAAATTTCACTCCTCCAACCTAATTAGGGGCTCACTTAGAAAGGATTGTTTAAAATACAAATGTGGGAGCCCAAAGGGTTAAATGTACGACTTTTTGAAAAAATTATGATTTGTCGTTTGATGTGAGTTGTTCAGCTATAAGTATGCAAAATTTCACGCCTCTAACCTAATTAGGGGCTCACTTAGAAAGAATTGTTCAAAATACACATGTGGGAGACCAAAGGGTTAAATGTACGACTTTTAAAAAATTTATGATTTGTCGTTTGATGTGAGGTGTTCAGCTATAAGTATGCAAAATTTCACGCCTCCAACCTAATTAGGGGCTCACTTAGAAAGAATTGCTTAAAATACATATGTTAGCTCAAAGGGTTAAACGTAAGACTTTTTCAAGATTTTATGATTTGTCGCCTGGCCTCAGGTGTTCTGTTATAAGTGCAACATTTCAAATCTCCAATTTAATAAGGGGCTCAGTTAGAAAGAATTGCTTAAAATACGCATGTGGGAGCCCAAAGGGTTAAATGTACGACTTTTTCAAAATTTTATGATTTGTCGCATATCAGCTATAAGTATGCAAAAGTTCATGCCTCCAACCTAATTAGGGGCTCACTTAGAAAGGACTGTTTAAAATACACATGTGAGACCCCGAAGGGTTAAATTTACAACTTTTTCAAAATTTTATCATTTGTCGTTTGATGTGAGGTGTTCAGCTATAAGTATGCTAAATTTCACTCCTCCAACCTAATTAGGGGCTCACTTATAAAGCATTGTTTAAAATACAAATGTGGGAGCCCAAAGGGTTAAATGTACGACTTTTTGAAAATTTTATAGTTTGTCATTTGATGTGAGGTGTTCAGCTATAAGTATGCAAAATATCAGGCCTCCAACCTAAATAGGGGCTCACTTAGAAAGAATTGTTTAAAATACACATGTGGGAGCCCAAAGGGTTAAATGTACGGCTTTTTGAAAATTTTATCATTTGTCGTTTGATGTGAGGTGTTCAGCTATAAATATGCAAAATTTCACTCCTCCAACCTAATTAGGGGCTCACTTAGAAAGGATTGTTTAAAATACAAATAAAAGAGCCCAAAGGGTTAAATGTACGACTTTTTGAAAATTTTATAGTTTGTTGTTTCATGTGAGCTGTTCAGCTATAAGTATGTAAAATTTCACGCTTCCAACCTAAATAGGTGTTCACTTAGAAAAGATAGTTTAAAATACACATGTGAGACCCCAAAGGGTTAAATGTACGGCTTTTTGAAAATTTTATCATTTGTCGTTTGATGTGAGGTGTTCAGCTATAAATATGCAAAATTTCACTCCTCCAACCTAATTAGGGGCTCACTTAGAAAGGATTGTTTAAAATACAAATGAAAGAGCCCAAAGGGTTAAATGTACGACTTTTTGAAAATTTTATAGTTTGTTGTTTCATGTGAGCTGTTCAGCTATAAGTATGTAAAATTTCACGCTTCCAACCTAATTAGGTGTTCACTTAGAAAAGATAGTTTAAAATACACATGTGAGACCCCAAAGGGTTAAATTTACAACTTTTTCAAAATTTCATGATTTGTCGTTTGATGTGAGGATTTCAGCTATAAGTATGCAAAATTTCACGGCTCCAACCTAATTAGAGGCTCACATAGAAAGAATTGTTTAAAATACACATGTAAGAGCCCAAAGGGTTAAGTGTACAACTTTTTTCAAAATTTTATGGTTTGTCGTTTGATCTGAGATGTCCAGCTATAAGTATGCAAAATTTCAAGTCTCCAACATATATAGTTTCTGAGAACGGGCTCTGTGACAGAGAGACAGACGGACGGACGGACAGACAGAGGAGCGAGACGAATAGGGTTTCGTCAGGTGAACGAAACCCTAAAAAGGAACGTTGAGATCAGAAATAATATATATGATTTTTAACACTTTTCAAATAGATGGAAATTGTTTGTGATTTCGATTCACTTTTCACGCTCTAACTTTTGTATATTTCGATTGCCACGAAATTCATATAGTATCTTTATCCTGAAAAACAAAAACAAAACCTAATGTTGCTGCTGCTTTAAGCGAATTTATTGTGACCTTTTCGCTTTCTTGGTTTATAATGTAAAAACTATTGAATATGAAAACATGATGTATCATAAACATTTTGAAGCAGACAGTTTTTAAATCGAAGAATTATTTTAAGTGCTATATCAGGTTGAAATCGACCAGGATAGTTCAGTTACTTAAGTTTAAAAGGATCAAAAACTATACATAGTAATTTAACTATCTTTTGCGGGCACATACTGGGCTAGGTTGCGGCATACAACAGCCAATCATTTTTTTTGTCAATTTTTTAAAGTTTTTTTTTTTTTTTTAATTCTTAATTCAAAATTTCATTATCTCAATAGAAATTTATTTTATATTTCGAAAAAGTATTTAAATAAAAAATTATTGCCACATTTAAAAAAGCGCAAATAATATTTCCAAACATCTTTCAATTAAAAAAAAAATACATGTAAATATTAAAAAAGAAAAAAAACTAAAATAATTAAATTATTACCTGCGAAAAGAATTTAATGGTGACAATTACCTCATATTTAAAAGGATTTTCTTTAGCGTTTGAAAGAAAACTTTTCTTCTAGACATTATAAAAGTCCGGTGGATCACCGACATTTTTTACTGAACCATTTTATACAAGGTGATTTACAAAACTAATTGATCTTACTTAATGAATCACGAAAACAGTCGTCAGCTGTCGCAACAGTTGAGGAATCGGCTTTGGAAACCGAAAAATCCCACAGTCAAAGGGAATTAATGGCAACCAACATAGAAGATCGCGGCTGGCCATGATAATATCAATTATCACTCGTTCTTCCACAACCGTGTAATAATTTTTAAACGGAGCAAATTTGCGATTTTTTAGAGCCTGCGAGGTCTGGACGGGTGGTGACAGGCGCACCTCGTATATATTATAAAGATGTATTATAGCAGGTTCTATATTGAAAATGAAATATGTAGCGTTTATGTTTAGAATTTACAATATTTCGGATACATTACAGTCTATGGATCTACGACAATCATTGTTTAAAGTACATTTTAAAGCTTTTACACTACAAAATTGATATTCGCTGTTGATAAGCATAAACAGTACAATACACTAATGGCCATTAATGACCGGCAACTTTCAATTTTAGACATTTTGTCGAATATTTCGAAATATACTTGACAGATTCTTCTGGAATTTCAGGATTAAAAAGAACAGGTATGACCTCATATTCAGCAATGTCGATTTGATAAGAGGGGCAATTAGGGGGGCCAAAAAAAAAATACTTGGGATCACCCTGTAAAATAAAATGCACGAAATAATCTATCGCTACAGAATATAAATAAACAGACATAGTGCAATATGTGTATTCATTTGTGTAAGAATAGCACGTATATTAATAGAGATATAGCGATTTATTTAAAAAAATTCTTGCATGTTTTTTGCTTATAACATGCTGGGTTTTCAACCAAATTTAACGCCGGTTTCAGAAAAATTGACAAAATATTAGAAACAATATAGTGCAATTGGAATATAAATATATTGAATATGTTAGGAAATATGAGTAGTTGTATGAAATAATTTTTATCTGCGCATGCGCGAACGATAACAAGGATCATTTTACATAATTTAATAGTCAAATTTTTTTGAATGCGCGCGTACAGAATTAATGCGTACACGCAGAAATACACTTTCACTTACTCAAACAAGCAAAGTTGTTTGACTTGTTTCAATTGCAAAGATGCCGTAGAACATTGAAATTTCTAAAGATGAAATTTGTAAAATACGTGAATTTAAAGCTAATGGCTTAACAGTTTATCAAATATGTAAAAAAACTGGGAGAATCAGAGCTGCACTTTATAAAATTTTATCAAAAACTTACAATTTATATTCGAGAAAACGATCTGACAGACCGAGAAAAACTACTGAAAGACTCGATCGCAAGATCATGCGACTTGTTGCGTCGCAAAAAATGTCACTCCGATAAGTTTCTCAACGAGTTTATGGTATGGTCCCAAAAGGATACAGTACATCGTGGTATAAAAGAAAGAAAAAACATTGTATGCCAACATACGTGCAGATTTTCTTTACTGAAAAAAGAACACAAAGAACGGAGGTTAATCGGGGTTAAAGATCATATGCACTGGAAGGACAAATGGATGCAAGACATTTTTTCAGATGAAAAGAGATTTAACTTGGATGGCCCATATGGTTGGAATTCCTACTCGCACGATCTAAGACGTTAATCTCGAACCTTCTTCAGTAGGCAGAAAGGGGGAGGTTCTGTTATGGTGTGGGGTGCCTTCTCTTTTAATGGAACTACGGATATTGCTTTTCTGGAAGGTAAACAGACATCTATTATATCGAACTGATTGATAGTCAGTTGTTGCCAATTTCTGAAACTCTTGGTGGTCGGAATTATTTGTACCATCAGGATAATGTATCGATTCACACATCAAGACTCACAAAAAATGGTTTGCCGATAGCAATATTCATGTCACGGTGTGGCCCGCACGTGACCTCGATTTAAATCCAGTTAAGAATCTTTATGGCTCTCTCGTTCGCAGTGTATATGCATCTGAAAGACAATTTTCAAACGTTTTTGAGTTGAAAAAAGAAATTGAACGATGTTGGTTTGATATAAAGCCAAAATAGGTATACAACTTAATAAAAAGCATGCCAGCTAGAATATTTTCTGTCATTAATAAGAATGCATTATTTATTGGACGGTAATTCAAATGTATGTAAAATGTCATTATATTTATGAGACAGCAAATTTATTTGCATTTATCAATTTTCGAGTTGAAATTATTTAATTCTAATTTAATTTACTGTAAAATGTTTTCTTGGCACATACTTTTCGTTATATGCATAAATATAATTTTGAATACTGAATTATTAAAATATTATTTCGAAAATATCAGTGTCTTTATATTTATGAGACGCACTGTAGTGTATGTTTCCAATAGAAAATAGTGTGCATAGCATTTAGTGTTCATTTACATACAGGGACACACAAAAGAACTAGATTAAGTTTGAAATAGGCTTTTTGAAACTGATAAGTTATTAAAGGGCGTCGATAGCCTTTCCCATGTTGAAAATTGTGCATCTAACATTTAATGTTCTCTATGTATAGAGCCGCACAAAAGAAATCAAACACATTGTATCATTTTAAAAGCCATCTACTTCTTAAAGTTATTTTTTTGTAAAAGTTACAACATTAAAATTTTTATGGGATCCTTGATATATAGTATATATATACATATATATATACATATATATATATATGTATTTTTTTTTTTTTTGGGGGGGGGGGGGATCTCATGTTCTGAGAAACAGAAGAAAAAAATCATTTGTGTACGACCGAAACCGAGTATGATGCTTTGAATTTATAAATCTTCAGCGTTTTTCGGCACTAATAATGAAAGAAAAAAAAAGCGTTTTTAGCGCCAGAAAACTTATAAAACTGTAAGTAAGATCATTTAAATGTTTAGCATATCATAATTGAATGATATGCCATAAACCACAATTTTATGCGGCTGAAAAGCTATTTTTATAATAAAAAATATTATTATTACTATTTTTTTTATAATTTATTCATCTAAAGTAAAAAAAAAAAAAATTAGTGTATATAAATAATATTTTAGTATTATGTTTTGTATTTTCTAAGAAAATATACAGTGTGGACACAAATTAGCTGGGCGAATTCATAACTCAATAATTTTTTAAACATTAATTGTTAAGGTCAATGGCAGATTACCAGTATTGTATCATAAGTTTGCGATTGCATTTCTTACCTCAGTACTGAAATTTAGTTTGAATTGGTCACGGCGATAATATTCCATGGCATTTTGTAACTAAATTCAGTGTAGGCATGGGCGTACCCAAGGGGGGGGGGGGCTGATGGGGCTACCCCCCCCCCCCCCAAAAAAAAAAAAAAAAAAATTCGAAAGTGATATGAAAAAGTGCTGATTTTTCGTCTTTCTTTTTTGGAAATTTTTTTTATTTTTTTCAGTCATACAGCTTACTAGCCATTCTTATTAGTCCCATATTAGTCCACATTGACAACAAAGAAGAGAAAGGGGGCAGATGGGGTTACAACCCCCTCCCCTCCTCCCGAAATAGCCGAAAAATTAAATGAAAAAGTAATTTTTCCTTACTTTTTAAAGATAAATCTGTAATTTTTTCTTCTGTCATATAGCAAAATAGGCATTCTCGTTAACACCATATTAGTCCACATTGACATCACAGCATACCCAAAGATGGGGAGGGGGCTGATGGAATTTCAGCCCCCTCCTCTTAAAATGGCCGAAAATGAAATGATAGTGCTGAATTTTTGCTGTCTGTTTAAGATAAATTTTCATTTATTCCCCTATCGTTCAACAGACTATGCCCTTCCTTCGCTTTAGTTCTATATTAGTCCATATTGACAAAGAAGAGAAATAAAAAAGTTGTGCTGATTTTTTTCTGTCTGTTTCAGATAAATTTGCATTTTCTCCCCAATCGTTCAACAGACTAGCCGCTCCCTTCGCTGTAGTTCCATATTAGTGTACAGTGACACCACATTATACCCAAAAAGGTAGAAGGGGGCTAATGGGATTACAGCCCTCTCACGAAAAAGTCGAACATGAAATGAAAAAGTGCTGATATTTTCCTTTATGTTTGAGATAAATTTGTATTTTCCCCCTATCATTTCACAGACTAGCCGCTCTCTTCACTTTAGTTTCATACTAGTGCACAGTGGTACCACATTATACCAAAGAGGTGAAAGGGGCTAATGGGGTGCCCCCTTCCTAAATAGTCGAAAATGAAATGAAAAAAAAGGCTGATTTTTTTCTTCTTGTTTGAGATAAATTTGTATTTCCCCCCTATCATTTCACAGACTAGCCGCTCTCTTCTCTTTAGTTCCATACTAGTGCACAGTGGTACCACATTATACCAAAGAGGTGAAAGGGGCTAATGGGGTGCCCCCTTCCTAAATAGTCGAAAATGAAATGAAAAAAAAGGCTGATTTTTTTCTTCTTGTTTGAGATAAATTTGTATTTTCCCCCTATCATTTCACAGACTAGCCGCTCTCTTCTCTTTAGTTTCATACTAGTGCACAGTGGTACCACATTATACCAAAGAGGTGAAAGGGGCTAATGGGGTGCCCCCTTCCTAAATAGTCGAAAATGAAATGAAAAAAAAGGCTGATATTTTTCTTTTTGTTTGAAATAAATTTGTATTTCCCCCTATCATTTCACAGACTAGCCGCTCTCTTCTCTTTAGTTCCATACTAGTGCACAGTGGTACCACATTATACCAAAGAGGTGAAAGGGGCTAATGGGGTGCCCCCTTCCTAAATAGTCGAAAATGAAATGAAAAAAAAAGGCTGATTTTTTTCTTCTTGTTTGAGATAAATTTGTAATTTTTCTTCTGCCATACGGGGAAATAGCCATTCTCGTTAACCCCATATTAGTCCACATTGACATCACAGCATACCGAAAGAAGGGAAGGCGGCTAATGGGCTTACAGCCCCCTCCTCCCGAAATAGTCGAAAATGAAAAAAAAAAATATTGCTTTTTTTCTTTCTCTTTGAGATAAATTTTTATTTTTTTTCTCCTATTATTCAACCGACTAGCTACACTCTTTTGTTTAGTTCCATATTAGTGCAGAGTGACACCACATTATAATACCCAAAGTAGAAAGGAGGTGATTGGGTTACAGACCTCTCCCAAAATAGTCGAAAATGAAATGAAAAAAAATGCTGATTTTTTTTCTTTTTGTTTGAGATAAATTTGTAATGCAATTCTTTTCTACAATACAACAAACTAGACTTGCAAACCAGACAACAAACTATTATTAGTAGCTTATTAACTTTCATTTTTTAGTCGCATTTCCATGTCAAAAATGTGTTTTTTTCACGGTTTTTTGACGAAATTTGCGTTTTTTCCGCGGTCCTTTGAAGAAATTCGCGTTTTTCTGCGGTTTTTTGCCAAAATTCGCGGTTATTTTACGAACTCCTTCGTCGAAATTTGCGTTTTTTCCCAGAATCTGTGACAAAATTCTCGGTTTTTTTTTCGTGATTCTGTCGAAATTTGTGTTTTTTCCACGGCTTTTTGACGAAATTTGCGTTTTTCGGTGGGTTTTTGGTGAAATTAAAGTTTTTTTCGCCGAAATTTGCGATTTTTTACGAAATTCTTCGTCAAATTTGCATTTTTTCCGAGGCTTTTTGACAAAACTCGCGTTTTTTTCTCGTCTTTTTGATGAAATTTCCGTTTTTTCTGCGGCTCTTTGACGAAATTCGCGTTTTCTTTGACGAAAGTAGCGTTTTTTCCGCGGCTGTTTGAGGAAATTCCCTTTTTTTCGCAGTCTTTTGACGAAATTCACGTTTTTATGTGGCCTTTCTTTGTGACCCTGCTTTTTCTCTTTTTTTGCTATCCTTTAACGAAATTCGCATTTTTTCCGCTTCCCTTTGTCGAAATTTGCGTTTTTTCTCCGGCCCTTTGACGAAATTCGCGGTTTTTTAAGCAATCCGTCGAAATTTGCATTTTTTCCGCGGATTTTTGACGAAATTCACGTTTTCTCATGTCCCTTTGACGGAATTCGCGTTTTTTTGTGATCTTTTACGAAATTAGCTTTTTTTTCGCAGCCCTTTGACGGAATGCGTGTTTTAAGCGTTTCTTTCGCGAAATTCGCGTTTTCCCGGGACCTTTTGATGAAATTCGCTCTTTTACGCGACTTTTTGACTAAATTCGCTTTTTTTCCGCAGCCTTTTGGCGAAATTCACGTTTTTCTGTGGCCCTTCTTTGTGACCCTGCTTTTTCTTCTTTTTGCGATCCCTTAACGAAATTCGCATTTTTTCCACTTCTCTTTGATAGAATGCGTGTTTTTTAGCGATCCTTTGTCGAATTTTTTTTCTGCGGCCCTTTGACGAAATTTGCGTTTTTTCTGTGGTCATTTGCCGAAATTCGCGTTTTTTTTATTAAATTCTTCGTCGAAATTTTTTTCCCCGTGGCTTTTGACGAAACTTGCGTTTTTTCTCGTCTTTTTGATGAAATTTCCGTTTTTTCTGCGGCTCTTTGACGAAATTCGCGTTTTCTTTAACGAAAGTAGCGTTTTTTTCGCGGCTGTTTGAGGAAATTCCCTTTATCTCAAAGTCTTTTGGACGAAATTCACGTTTTTCTGTGGCCCTTCTTTGTGACCCTGCTTTTTCTCTTTTTTTTTTACGATCCTTTAACGAAATTCGCGTTTTTTCCGCTTCCCTTTGACGGAATGAGTGTTTTTTTAGCGATCCTTTGTTGAAATTTGCGTTTTTTCTCCGGCCCTTTGACGAAATTCGCGTTTTTTCTCAAGTCATTTGCGGAAATTCGCGGTTTTTTAAGCAATCCTTCGTCGAAATTTGCGTTTTTTCCGCGGATTTTTGACGAAATTCACGTTTTTTTCCTCGTCTTTTTATGAAATTTGCGTTTTCCTGTCGCTTTTTGACGAAATGCACGTTTTCTCATGTCCCTTTGACGAAATTCGCATTTTTTTGTGATCCTTTACGAAATTAGCTTTTTTTCGCAGCCTTTTGACGGAATGCGTGTTTTAAGCCTTTCTTTTCGAAATTCGCGTTTTTTCCGCGACCTTCTTTATGAAATTCGGTCTTTTGCGCGAATTTTTAACTAAATTCGCTTTTTTCCGCAGCCTTTTGACGAAATTCACGTTTTTCTGTGGCTCTTCTTTGTGACCCTGCTTTTTCTTCTATTTGCGATCCATTAACGAAATTCACGTTTTTTCCACTTCCCTTTGACAGAATGCGTGTTTTTTAGCAATCCTTTGTCAAAATTTGCGTTTTTTCTGCGCCCTTTGACGAATTTTGCGTTTTTTCTATGGTTATTTGCAGAAATTCGCGTTTTTTTTATTCAATCCTTGGTTGAAATTTTTTTTCCGCGGCTTTTGACGAAATTTGCGTTTTTTTCCCTCGTCTTTTTGATGAAATTTCCGTTTTTCTGCGGCCTTTTGACGAAATTCACGTTTTTCCATGTCCCTTTGACTAAATTCGCGATTTTTCCGCTTCCCTTTGATGGAATGCGTGTTTTTTTAGCGATAATTTGTCGAAATTTGCGTTTTTTTTTGCTGCTCTTTAACGAAATTCGCGTTTTTTCTGTGCTCATTTGACGAAATTCGCGCTTTTTCTGTGGCCATTTGACGAATTTAGCGTTTTTTCGCAATCCTTCGTCTAAATTTGCGTTTTTCCGCGGCTTTTTGGCAAAAGTAGCGTTTTTTCTCGCCTTTTTGATGAAATTTGCATTTTTCTGCGCACTTTTGACGAAATTAATGTTTTTCCATGTTCCTTTGATGAAATTAGCTTTTTTTTCGCAGCCCTTTGACGGAACGCGTGTTTTTAGCGATATTTTTTCGAAATTCACATTTTTTCCGCAAACTTTTGATGAAATTCGCGTTTTTTCTTCGGCCTTATTGCGAAATTCGGGTTTTTTCTGTGCTCATTTGACGAAATTAGCGTTTTCTCGGGGATCATTTGACGAAATTCTCATTTACTCCGCGAGCATTTGACGTAATTCGCGTTTTCTCCGCTATCATTTGACAGAACTTGACTTTTTTTTCGCGATCCTTTGACAAACTTCGCATTTTATCCGTGACACTATGACAAAATTTCGGTATTTTCCTTTTCGGATCCTTTAAAGAAATTGAAGATTTTTTTTCAGCGAACGATTGACGAAATTGATTTTTTTCGGCGACCATTTGTCAAAAATCGCGATACTTTTTTGTCCAAATTTTCGGACTGATGACCGAATTTTTCAACTTTTTGGAAAATTCGGAACAAAGTCACCCCTGCCCCTCCCCTTTCCTCCCTCTGGGAACGGTCTTATTGACAAAAATGATTTCTGTTTATAGCACAATTCAACTTATTTCGTAAGATTTAGAACATTATGGAAATTTAAGTCACCCCCCCCCCCCACGAAATAAAATCCTGTGTACGCCACTGAGTGTAGGAATAGGGTTTTGTTAAGGCACTGGGTTACAATACGACATTTCTGAAATTCAGAATCAGCACTACACTTGGTTTGATACTCAATGGGAACATGTTCATAAACATATGGCAAAAACTAACTTACCAATGCGACATTTTCAGAGTAACGAAGGGCTAGAGCTTTGATCGGCTCGGGTAACTCGAGAGTACCCAAACCCGATCCAACCCACGGTTTAGGTTGGGTCGGTCCCATTGACGCTATTTTTTTTCATTGAGGATCGAGTTCAGTTCGGATCAACTTACTGTTTCGGTTTAAGACTGAGTTTTGAAGCTTGCGGGTCGGATTCGCTTTGACCTGATTTTTAAAAAAAGTCTAGAATATTTTTACAAATGAAAAAACTACGTATTTGTACATTAGTGAGTATATATAAAAGGCTCACAACGATAGAAGACGATGTCCATTTTTGAAAAAAAAAAAGGGGAGATAGCCCATTTAGAAGGTGCATAAAATCTGTTTTATCCACGCCCACAGTAAACCAACTCTGTAAACAGATGACATATATGAGAAAGTATATAAAAACAGACTTAGTTTACTGTGGGAGTGGATAAAACAGATTTTATGCACCTTCTAAATGGGCTATCTCCTTTTTTTTTTTTCAAATTGGACTTGGTCTACTATAATTGTGAACCTTTCATATATGTGCTCATTTTTTAACATAAAATTGAAAATAGAGATATAATTGTATTTTCCTATAGTTGCATTAAAATGGGAAATAATTATCTTGCATTTCGGATTCGGCTCAGGTTTAAGTGTATCGGTTTCCGGTTATTATTATTATTATTTATTTATTTATTTATTTTGTCGGTTTATGGTTGATTTGAAATAGAATTTTTGGGTTCCGCTCAAGTATAACTCGACCAGCGCAGGAATTTAGGAAGAGCAGCCACATCGAACATTTCGAAAAAAGGGTAAATTTTGTATAATTCACTATCTTATAATCATGTGTTCGGCTGTAATACGCATAATAAACCCCTCTTTTTTCACAAAGTAATATATGTCCACACACCCTGTATATAACCAAAAAAACCTTTTATTAAAATAAATTCTTTTTTACGGGGGAAAAAAAACTGAGGAAAACTTCCCCTCTCCCCACCACTTCAAAATTTTCGGAAATTTTACGTATCTATTTCTATTAATTCATAAAATCTTGATAGAATTTACATTAGACTTTTTGTAGCACGCATGAGACTCCGAAGTCACGGTGGTTCAGAACCAGAAGAACTACTCTAAAGTTTTACTTCAATACATATACAATAACACATAAAAAAAAAATAGATTTAACAAAAGAAATTTCAAAATTTTATTGAAATTTTAAAAAATACATCATTTGCAAAGACTACAAGAAATTATTCAATCAAATGTGTTCAAATCTATGACAAATATACTTTTTATTGTCAAGTGTTTTCTAAAAAAGGTGATATAAATATCGTTTCATGAATAAATTTAATCAAGTTATAACAAGAAAAACTACAATATTTTAATAGTTTAAAATTTATATGTATATATTTAAGAAAATATTTTAATAAACTATGCATTATATTGATCATATGCACATTGTTTTACTATATCTAGTTTTATATTATAATATGGCACGGTCATAATCTGAGATAACTTTGCATATCGAAGAATTTATCACATGATCTTAAAAAAAAAATCATCTATAAAATCGACATAAGTAACAGTGAATTGGCTAATATAGACTTGAAGATAAAAATTCAGAAAGAAAACTTCTTAATTCATTTATTTAAATTTCTCCAAATTTCTAGAACCGTATAGTTCAAAGGCTACATAAACACAAGTAATTTGAGTTTAAATTTATTAAATTCAGACATTTTCAATAAATATTAAGTAAATACTTCTAAAAGGTACATCTTCAAATTCATTTTTAAAAAAAAAGAGAAAAAAAGTATGCATCTGCAATGGACTTCCTAATATATACTGAGTAATTGAGCAATTTTTATCGAGAATAAAAGTTTGTCAGTGAATTGAGAACAACCACAGTACATCAAACAAACATCTTAAATATTGTCTAGAAGATATAAATGAAAATTTAAAAAACTGACAAATTAAATCAAGTTTTCGTTAATAATTCAAAGGGAAAGAGTCTATTACCTATTATAAATGAAGAATTTTTTTTTAAACCCCACAAAATTACTAATACAGTAAGATAGTACTAGTATTCAAAAAATAAAAGAAAATGAAAGAAAAAAGAAAGTTTACAAGGAGAAATAAGCTGGAATTCTCAGTATTGAAGACATCATGGAATAACCATTACATATCAGATAAAAATAACTTTAAGATACTTTCGTACTTTCCCATTACTAGAAAAATTAGTGCAGATCTTAAACACTTTGTGCAAATGCTATACTGCGTTATTACGGCAGGTGTTTCTAGATATAAGTAATCTTAAAAGCTAGCTTTTTCTGATATATTAAATAGCATTCAGATTAATCATTTCTTTTTTTTTTTTTCTTGTTCGTGGCAATGCGGTTTAAAATTGACAAACATGTCTCCCAAGAAAGTTTCTCCCCCATGAAAGACGAAAACATAATTTTCTTGGGGAGGGACACATTATTGATTTGCATGACAATCAAGGTTCGTAAAGATCATATTTCCGAAAATATAAAAAATATCCGATATTTTGATATACAGTAGAACCTCTTTTATCCGAAACTCTTTTAACCGAAATCCATTTTTAAAGTTGCTTTTTTTTTTGTTTGTTTACTATCACATTTCTTGTGTGCAAAAAACATTTTGAAAGCTTTTTTTTTTTTTAACTATCACATTCCTTGTGTGCAAGAGATCCTTTCCGAACTACGAGTACATATAAATATCTTCGATCCCCTTTCTTAGAATCCTCTTCCTTTGAATTTAACTTGAGCTCCCATAAGTTGAGGAGTGGAACAAAGAAAACTAACAAAACAGCAATTCTGAAGTTTTTGAATGCTTTGCAGAAGGTTTGGCATGGCTGGAGTAGCAGAAAGACTGTGATACTGGTGAACTAATATTAAAAAACTCCGTGATAGAGCTTCAAAGCAAAGAAAATCGAAACTGCGACAAACAAAACATTTTTTCAAACCCTTACGATATATGTAAACGGTACTTAATTTCAAAATTAAAATTAACCCTTTGTATCACCGTGTTGCAGATCTACAACATACCCAAAACGTCATGATTTTGTTGATTGTTGTTATTCTATTAAACTACTATTAACATAATTATTTCATTAAATCCGCAACAAATGTCTATACTGATTTTTTTTTCGCGCCAAAGTTTGATTTATTGCTTGATCAGCTAGCTACACGTGATTTTTGCTGAATTAAGCTTTGAAATACAGGGGTTAAAAAAGTCTGCAGGCGCGTACAAGTATATTGTTTTCAAAGGTGAGTTTAAATGATTTATTTAAAGACCATTTTCGAGCTAGGAAATTTATAATATGTATAAGATAAACGTAAACTTCTGTTCGTTGCAGATCTGCAACAACGCGCCATATCTTCTCTTGTAATGGATTTTTTAAAAATATCAAAAGAGCATCGAAAATATCTTCTAATGGTTATTTAAATTGCATTTCTTTCAGAAGAGCAAAATTATTGGAAAGGGGAAACATTAGTCTGTTTTTATATTTAATTGCTATAGGGTAAGTTAGGGATCTCCCCCACCCCCACCTGTAAAATTAACACAAAGTCCAAAGCTATCAAAAAAGGGAAAGGTCTCGTAGTAGAAAAAAGAATTCAACAGAAAAAGCATAGAGAGCCTACTCAACATATTCCACCAAAACAAGTGCGCCTAGACGAAATTGGGCACTGACCATAGTGGGCAGAAAAAAGAATACGTTGTAAATACCCCGATTGTAAAAACTTTAATCAAACTGTTTGTGAGAAATGTGGTGTGGGACTTTGCTACAGAAAAACTAACAATTGTTTCAAAAATTTTCGTGCAAATTAAAATTTTAAATATTTTTTCTCTTTTTGTGCCATTTGGCAAGATGTTACAGATATGCAAAACCCATTTTTTCAAATAAAATTTTATTTTTCTGTTCTGAATTTTTTTTATTATTTTTTCCATGCTTAAAATGATGCATTTTAATATCTGTGTAAGAATTTTTCCAATCGGGGTTGTTGAGTTACAAAGGGTTAAGGTAATTTCTTCTTGTTTCTATTTTCTATTGCTTTATTTTTATTAAGCACTTGATACCATAATAAGAAATATTGCAAATATTTCTCCTTAATCTTAAAATTAAAGCATTCTCGATTATCCGAAAATTTCGATTTTCCGAAAGATAGTCGGTCCCAATTACTTCGGATAATCGAGGTTCTACTGTGTATGATATTTTTGATATATATACGATATTTTCAAAATAGACAACTTACTGCTGATAATAAATATTTTCAAGCATAATATAAATTAGAAACTAAAAACATATTGATCTAAACATGAAAACCTCATAAAACAACATTTAAAAAGACTGCCTTTTTCTCAGAAATGATTTGCTTTATATGTATAAAGAAAAAAATAAAACACATAGGATTCAGTATCAAGAAATCAGAAATTTTTAAAGCAAAATTTTAAATACAAAATTGCTTTTTTAAATGAAAAATTTTAACTTTTTTTTTTTTATATATAGGTAAGCATGTCTTATTTTTTATTCCCTGACATGTTGTACCCTAAACCAAAACCTGAAAAGATTCTTTTCTAATAAAGCTGAATATAACTAACTGATTATCTAAACTATACAGTTTATCAAATGGCTGTTCTGAATTAATTATGTCTCACACAATTATTAGTTCTACATTTAAAAATAAAAGCTTTCAAAAGGAAAAGATATTTGTTTTCTTCTTTGGTTAAAAAAGTCACTAACAGAGGCAAAAGTTCTTTATCTACAGAATGACACAATTAATAACAGTTGAAAATTTCATTTACAATTGTTTTGACCAAAAATATCTTGCACAGTGATATTTTGAAAATAAATATCAAATATATATCATGATATATATCAACGAACACTGATGACAAAATTTAGATTTTTATTAAATAAAACCAATAATGTGGCAATTTAAGTAAGGACTTATTTGATGCTTTATTTTTATATTTATCAAAGAATTTTTCGATGCCGAAATTTAAGGTGAAAATCCGTCAAGATCAACACTAATTTTCCTATGTGATAAGATAGAGTTTAACTATCAACCTTCAAATATTGAACAGATTAAAATAATTTTAAAATTATATCTATTAAACAATGACTTTCAATGCAATTTTATTCTTTTCAAAAGAAAAGCTGAAGTGTTTGTTTTTAAACTGAAAATTGATGAATTTCACTGAACATGTTAAAACATATTAGCAGAAAAATATAGGCCACCAATGAATCTCAATAAAATACTACACCTTTTACATTTATACAGGCTTTCATGAAATACACACTTTCAAAATAAATAAGTATATAAAAATTACCACACTTATTTTTAATTACGTGTAAACACACGTAAGTATATTTATATCAGTCTTAAAAAATGTCTTTAATTAAAAATACAGAAAAATTGAAAAGTATTTCATTAACTACTATTTTCATTTACGTTTTGAACTGAGGTGCATGAAAAACTAAGAGTTTCAGATTTTCTATACTTTTTGATAATTGTTGAAATAAAATAAATAATACAACATTATCAATAACTGCAAGAGAATTTCATGCTGAAATTAGATATTAATAAATACAATAAAATTAACAATGAATTTAACTTTGTAATTCCCTCTTTGAGTGTAGATTTTACTGCCATGCTTAAAAAGTTTGTGTCTGAAAATATTATTTAAAAGGAGCTGTGTTTAATTACATCATAATTTTCACTTTTGTTAATTATATTATACACTATTTTAGGTGAAGCAACCATTTTCCATGTGATTATTTTAACACAACATAAGATTTACAAATTTTGTAGCAATGAAAAATGTAGTTTTCAAAAAATAAAGGTTAAGGAATTTCTAAATGTTAAGTAAATAATCTCTAGGAAAGTTGATTTGGTTAAACATTTGATTCACATTAAAATACAATTGGTACTTTTCCAATATAGGGCCATGGCGAGAGAAGGAAAAATTTTCATGCCAATTTTCTGCCAACTTATGCACTGTTTCATATACACAAACAATTTTTTCAATATTTATAAAATCTATTCAATATAAAAAGTCATTTATGTATTTTTATACACAAACAGAAGTAAAATGTATATGAAAATCAGTAATAATAATACATACTAATAAAATTTTTATATATTATAAACAAACATAAAAGTTCACTAAGCTTGTTTTCATATCTGTTTATATCATTTGGCAACATATCTCACTTTCTGAAGCCCAAACTGCGGCAAGCTCTTTTGAAAATCGTAAAGGCCCCTACACCAGAAAAGTACCGCACAATTTTCTATTTTCCAGTTAACAAAAAATCTGTCAATTTGCAGCAATTGTGTCGACTGAATCAATAAAATTAATTTAAATAATGTAATTTAAAATATAACTAAGGGAACATTAAAAAATTTTAAATCATTATACAAATTAAAAAATTGCTTTTGGTACATATATTATTCTAAACATTGCATCTATGAGAAGTGATCTATTAAAAAAGATGTAGTCCGGGGGGGGGGGGGGAAGAGAAACAAAACAGAAATAGCCATTCGACTGAAAATTGTCTTCTTCCAAGTCATGTTATAAAAATAGATGTCTTCATCATGCAATTGTACCAAACTCTCAAATTTTCAATCTTAACACATAATTTTGATACCATATTTGGCTTTTTTGGTTCATTTTAACTATTTTGGTACAATACTGAACAGAGGGTTATCCAGCCCAGTTTAGGAATTATGAAGGTTTACAGTTTGGAACTCTTAAACACTTCTTCATAATGAAATTGCACCAAACTCTCAAATTTTCAATCTTAACACCTAATTTTAATACCATATTTGGCTTTTTTGGTACATTTTAACTTAGGATACTGAACAGAGAGTTATTCAGCCAAGTTTAGGAATTATGAAGGTTTAAAGTTTGGAACTCTTAAAAAACTTCTACATAAAGAAATTGCACCAAACTCTTAAATTATCAAATACAAACACCTAATTTTGCAAATTTGGCGTTTTTGGTAAAATTTACCTTTGAACCACTAGAAATCATTCAGCAAAGTAGTTTAGGAATTATGAGGATTTAAAGTTAGAACTCCTAATGAAAACCTGATTTGCAATCGTTGCAAAAAAGATTACAATATAGGTAGTTTTCTAAACATAAACTCAAAACTTATTAAGTGGAATGAGTTGTAACTTTGGACTTGCATATCTGAAGCTTCTAAAAGTTAATTTCTATTAAATAATTCATATATTACTATTCATATTTTTAAAAATTAATTTCAGAAAATATATTTTTTTCAAAGTAAATTTTTCAAAAAAATATGAATTGTAATGAATTTTTTTTATTTTTTATCTAAATCATTTTTTAAAAACTTCAAATACGAGAATCTAAAATTACAGCTCATTTTGCTAAGTAGTTTTTGTGTTATGATTAAAAAACTACTTACATTGCAATCTGCTTTCAACTATTACAAATCAATTTAACATTAGGAGTTAAAATTAGGAGCTCGTATCGATAATTTAAGAGTTTGGTACAATTTCATTATGAAGACAACACATAGGATTTTTAAAAAACATAAATTGGAAGAAAACATAACTTTCAGCCGATATTTTTAAAATAGAGTAATGAATAGAATGCTATAAGAAATTTGATTTTAATGAAGCCTTTGTATAACGAACTATTTTCACACTCCCTTCAGCTTGATAAAAACATTGTTCCCATATTTCTTACTAACTTCAATATGAAAATAAGACACATGGCAGTACAATATTTAAATTACTCTTCTCTACAGCAATTTAAAGATGAAAAGAAAAAAATTAGTGATAATTTATTTGGCAAATGACGAAATTACTAGGTTAATTCCTTTAGCAAGAGGTGGTCAAACTGCACACAATTTTTATTGATTCTGTACTTGAAGTTATTTTGAATAATTTCATTATTCAACAGTTATAACCCCATAGTGTCGGGGGGGGGGGGGGTGCTACACCCTGCCCACCCTTTTGTTTAAAAAATAGCACTCTTCTTGTCCCTCATACGAAAAATAGTGCTCTCCTTGCCCCCAGTCAAAACAATAGTGCTCTTACTGCCTTTCATATTGAAAAATTTACTTACACAGTAAAACATGACTCATTCTTGCTTCTTGAAAAGCACACCTTCATTTTTAAATATTAAAATTGCCTTTAAAAATAAAAAAGCACACGTAAGAAACTAATAATCTAAAAAGTGCCCTTGTGAATCTAATAAGTATCTTTTTCCTGTCAGCAGCACCCTGCCCTTTTTTAAACCTGGAGGAAACTCTCTCTGTCAAAATATTTTCAATTTTATGACAGTGTGTGTCAAAACAATTATCTTAACAACAATTTTTTTTTTAAATTTGGTAGCCACAGACTGAACAATTTTAAATCAGTTCCGGTCTGATCCAGCTTAATAGTTGCCAAAAATTGTATGGCGACAGTAAGCTAATACTAATAGCAAAAGAAAAGAAATCAGTTCAGCTATAATGTTTGGTTGCTGAAATAAATTAAGATTTCTTTTTCAAGTTAAAATAAAAAATATTTTATTTTCAGTAAAATACAATTAATGCCATTTAATAAAGAGAAGTCAATTCTAGCATGATTTGGCCAGATAACCCGGCTGTCCCAATTATAAGAAGTAAACCAAAAAAGCCAATTTTTAAAGGTTTCAGATAGACGTAAGTATACTAAACAAAATCTTTCTATCTCCAAACACTTTGATTTAACTCAAATAATGAGGGAAGTTTAAAGGAAGATATTGTTCATTATTGATTTAGAAAACAAGCAAAGAAGAGTTACGGATATAAGATAACAGGGGTCAATGCAAGGATTTTTTCTTGGGACCTATTTTGTGAAAATAAAGTTATTTTTGTGAAATTTACTATATTTTTGTGAAAAGTAAAATTTTGTAACGAAACATGAAATCCAATTACTGAAATCCCAACCAAGAATTTGTTACTAACTTCAATAAGTCTTTTTAGTATAGTTTTTATTTCTTGTGAACTTGTTTTCTTTGTAAGTTACACATTTAAAACAAAACAATATGAAAATAATGAAGAGTATGCTTTTATGGAATAGAATTTTGTGAAAGGGCCTGTTTTATTAAAAGGAATTTTGTGAAGGGGCCGTAAATCGGCCCCTAATTTTGCCTGGATCGAGCCATGCATATTATTTTTCTCTTTAATCACTGTTAATTCTCTTGAACAGTTACAAATAAATCTTAATCCAATTACAAATGTATTGAACCATGGTATCATATCTTAAAGGTATCAGTCCATGTTCTTTTTTTTTACAAGCTTTTATTTAACTTGCCTTGTGTATTTTGTAATCAAATTTTAACACACTTCCTGTGCTACAATTGACCTAATTTTTGATAGTGTGACGTATTTCCAGCGATTCTATACAATACTCCGTACAAAATATTTGAAATTTGCTTCTACCATCCTTTAGGGGGCAAATACATTTGTCCAATAAAGGTATGTAAACTTCACTGGTTGCTTCAGAAATAAGCTGATGTTCTTAGATTGAACAGTGGCATGGTTGATAAATGAGTCATCTTTCAGTTTTGGTCAGGTTGTGAATGGATGTGGGTTGGATCCTCTTGAGGATGTTGATCCCCATTTTTTTGCCAGGAAGCTAGATTTAAAATTGTATATTCATTTAATTTTATTTAAAAACAAACTGATAAAAAAATCACGTACAATTTATTTCTTTTAAAAAAGTATTAATTTCAATCAATTATCCTTCAACATTTTTTTTTCCATTTTAGCACATTATAATAAAAGCTTGTCTTTAAAACAATTTTTACTTATAATTTATTAAAATAGTATTAAACTGTCACAATTTTTCACATTGCATCTCCATTTTTTTTTCATTCTTAGATAAAGCCTCATACTGTCCATTAACACATACTTTTTTTTATGCCAGAATTCCATAATCTTGAAAATACTTTCCCACATCCTGTTTCATAGACACAAATTTTAAATCTTTACCTTTTTTAAGTGTGTGAGAAAAACTGAAAAATAACAGTTAACTTATATCTTTCACTGCAGAAACTAAACTGTCTTATCCACGAAATAAATTTTTAAAAATGCATCACGTGTCAAGCACATGCATCATTGGTGTTAAACCATATTGTTTGGTGACAGTTTTTGTTTACCGTATCAATCAAAGGCTGATGGATAGTACATACGTACCCATAGATTTTTACTACACATTCACATGCCACAATTCATTTGGAGAGCAAAGAGAGAGAAAAAAATTATTTACACATATTTTAAGTTCCTTAAATGAATAACATTCTTACATTCATTTGTTAATAAAAATAACTTAACTCTTCAATCCTAATTAAAAATCCATAAATATTCTCTATCTACATTTAAAAAGAAATAAAAATTAAACATAATTCAATTACAAACCTCTATGAAAATATTTATAGTTAATTTACTTATATTTAATATATAAAAAATAAACAATTTTGAATGCGAACCTTCTTATTGCTTTAAACATAAAGTGCATTTTAAATTCTTATGGAGGTAGGAAATTTTAAAATAATACAAATCCTTGTATTTTTTTATACTGAGAAATCTTTTTCCTTCTTACACATAACATGTACAGAAGAGTCTCGAAAATCCAAGTCTCGGAAGTTTGAAGTTCCGCTCAATTCGAGGAGTCAAAAATAAAAATTTCTATTTTTTTTTTCTTCGCCAGAAAGAATGCAAGAGAGATATTGCTTACTGGATAGACTGATTCTTGGGAACAAATTCAATCTACAACACTGAATAAATCGTGGTTGAAGTTTTTACCTAAAGTGGTAGCATCCACTGAGAATTTTAATGATGACGATGGTGAAAACATTGTTTTGAAAGATTTGGTAAGGGTAGTGCCTGGTTGTTAAAATTGTATTGCAGATGACATTAAAAAATGGCTAAACAGTGATGAAATATTAATAAATTTATTATTTTACAACTGTCTTTCTCTTTTAAAATTCATGTGTAAATATAGTTTTTATGACTGGAAATAACTGAATCGACTACTGTAGAAATTAATGAATTTATTATTTTACAATTTTATTTCTCTTTTAAAATTCACGTGTAAATATAACTTTTATGACTGGAAATAACTGAACCGACTATTGTAGAAATGATAGAAGATGACGAAGAATGTAATGATAAGGAAGGAAATAACTCTTGGCCATTTGAAAAATACTCTCTCATAGAAGATTCTACAGCTTTAGAACTGGCTTTAAAATACGTAGAACAGCAAAATGAAGCCACCCCTGCTAAAGTTATGCATTTTAAGCATTGGCTAGACATTGCATTTAAAAAGAGAAGTAATGTGTTAACGCTGCATAAAAATTGAATTTATTTTTATTTTTTTTTTTTATTGTAAAGTATCCTGTATATCATTATAAAAGGAATAAAGGTATGTATATTCTTTGTCATCCTAATTGAGTAAAATTATAATTGGTAAGTATTTTCTACTTTTTCAAAAAATCCGAGTTTTCAGTAATCCGAGGTGGTGTCAGCCCCAATTGAATTACCTCGGATTTTTGAAACTCTACTGTATATAAAAGACAACCCCCTCCGCCACCCCTCCAAAAAAAAAAAAAAAAAAAGAAAAAAAAAGAGAAGAAATTCCCTCCAAAAGAGAAAAAAAAAATCGAATTATACATATAGAGTTTCAGATTCATATACATAAGATAATAAATAATGCATGTGTGTATAATTACATAAGGTCACCCCTCACCTGAGGTAATTCCAGGTCAAAAATCAACATCCAACTATTATAAAAACTATTAAAGGTATTGTCCAAAGATCTTTTGACAAAAATCGCGGTTATTTCGCCATGTTTTGACGAAAATCATGGTTGTTTTGTGATCTTTTGATGAAATTCGAGGTTGTTTTGCGATCTTTTGACGAAATTTGCGACTGTTTCGCGATCTTTTGACGAAATTTATGATTGTTTCGCGATCTTTTGGCAAAACGTGCATTTATTTTGCGATCTTTTGACAAAATTTGCGTTCATTTCATGATCTTTTGACGATACCTGCAGTTATTTCGCGATCTTTTGACGAAATTTGCAGTTCTTTCGCGATCTTGTGACGAAATTCGCATTTTTTCCGTAAATTTATGTCATTTTTATGTCCGAATTTTCAGATGACCGATTTTTTTTTTTTTTTTTGGGAACCGAATGTTTTAAACTTTCGGAAAATTCGAAACATAATCACCCCTGATATACGGTACATATTATTCTGAGGTCGATTTTGTGAAGGTCGCCATACGGATATTTTTATTTGTACTGAAATTGTTCTATCTCAGGGAATTATGGAATTCGTTGTTAAAATCTAAATCAATTGTATATGTTTCTGAAAAATTTCCCCTGGGGGTTAAATTTTCCCCCGATCCTAGATCGCCGGATCTGACATATTCTGCACCCCTGGAATCAATCTTGTAAAATTTTTGTTCATCTCATTATTTGTGGAATAATAATGCATAGACTTTGTTTTAATATAAAAACAAATTTATTTGATGTGCAAAAGACTCTTGTACATTTTACAAAACATGAATTAGCTAAAGAATTTTTTTACATTTTTACAACATTTATAAGCAATATTAATTACTTCTTCGTCCACTGTGAATGGATTAATTAATACCTTGCAAATTTATTGGTCCATAAAGTACATAACTGAATGTTTATGTTTTTGATTTTGTTTCGCTTAGGCCAACTGAAGCTTCCAGCTCCCTTTTCAAGAAATTTTACACAACCTTCAATATGGATCTTTATCATAATACACAGCATAATAATTATCTTCCTCTATTGCATTATGTATATTTTTAAGCACCAAATTGGCATTTTACAGCGAGATAGTAGTTCTACTTAATTGTTCAGTCATATAGTGAGTCTTATCCTCAGAGCATTTACTGTTTTCCCCCTTTACAGTTACAGTTAAGGATGCTATGCTACTTTACACTTATGGTTAAAAAAAAAGTTGTAAGACAATAGTTTTTAGGGTGCACAGTTATAATAGATAAAATACCAAATATAAATACTGTAAAATTACATTATAAGTACTGACCAGAAATTACCCCACAAATATGGGCTTAGTTTGACTTGCTCATATAAAAGTGTTTAATGCAGTACTACAGGAAATTGTACAATCCCTTTTTAACACTGTGATGTCATTGTTGAAATAAAATAAAATAATTAAAACTTTAAGAATGACCCAGATCTTTGTAAAATGTGTAAAAATCAAGATCAATAGGTTTTTGCAGAAATCTGAGTAGCAGTTTTGAATAGATATATATATTTTTAATATTAAATTTCAACTAAATGAATAAAGGCATACATTGCAAAGAAAAGGGTTCAAAGTATCTTTCAAATTTTTTACAGTTTGATAAATTGTTATTTCGATAATGAAAATGACCAAGAATTACCCCAGACAATCAATGACCAGGAATTACCATCAGATGACCCTATGTCCCATGTTTTAAAATTTGTATGTTTTTATTATATTTTTCCACTGTAACATGCATTCTTATGGATTTTTCTTCATGTAAAATGCATATAGACTATTAATAATAAATAAATATATAATTGTAGCTACAAGTGTATTCATTATTAAATGAAACTATCTTCATTACAAACATAGTTACATATAAAAAAACTCACCATTTTCATTGTAGAAAATTACAAAAGAATTTACTTCAGATAATTCAAGATTCAAGCTAAAATAAATTCTAAAAATGATAGTTAAAAGAAAACAAGATTTAAAACTACCATCTATTAAAAAAAAGAAGAAAAAAACCCAGAAAAAATACTCTATCGAGTTTTTCGAACAGATTCAACTTCAACAAATATTGTAAAATTATTTATTGTTCTAACTTTAGACTGTATTTTCATAACACAGGCCACATCAATAAAGCTCAGTACACAGTAAAACAGTCAAATGAAATCATAAGTATGTGTTACACACCAGAATTTCAAAACATACATTTAAAAAAATGAAAAGATAGATGTCTCCATTTATAAATAAATATTTAGATAAAATATTTAGAGGTGTATCAGTCTTCTGCTAGAAAATATTGTTCAATTTGTACATAAGAAAAATCAATGCAGTTTTCAATAAACTTGAACATAGAAGCAGTTGAAAAAGGAACTATATTGTAGTACATCTAATACAATAGTACAAAAATATAATCATTTTTAGTATATTTGGAGGATATTAAAGTACTTTGAAGAACAATAAATACAATTTTATTGGGGAAAAAATAATAAAAAAAGGACTGGAAATCTCAAAAGTTATCACAAACAAGTTATCTTTAAAAGAAAGCTAAAAGAAATTTAGCTTTATAACAAAGTCAACAACATTAAAATGATATCAAACAACAGAGGAAAAAAAAAAAAAAAAAAAAAAAAACCTAAATTTTGATTTTTTTTTTCATAATAGCATTTTAAAAGGAAAAACTTATCTTTTTATCAAATCTCATTGTATTACTTTCACTGAAAATATATCTCAATAAAAATAAAACTGCAAATGTAATTCAAATGTTAAAAATATATATTTCTTTCTATACTGTTGAATACGATTTATATATTCTAAATGCACAAAATGCAACTGCAAGTATAGTAATTGCAGTGTGCAAGACAATCCTACTAGTGTCATCTTTTCGCATCAGAACTACTGGGGACGCAGAATGTAATGTATGAAGTGGAAGTTTTTCTAGTGTTTGAGGATTTGTTTCAACTTGATATTTACAACATGGATCAGTAGACCAAGAAACAGCATATACTCCAGTACAAAAGAAACTGATGCCACTTAAAGGAAAGCTAATATACATTTTATCAGGCCACACAATGCTAGATAATATTGACCCAAATCCAGACATGATAGCAGTCTTGTGAAGACAGTTTCCAACAGAAATCCACCGAGCTGTTTCTTCTCCAAGTTTGGAAGGTTCGATAACAATGCATTCACAATTAGTTTCTAAAGCTCGATCCAGTTCATTTTCAAAAGCTTCGTGGGCATTTTCACCATCATATATTTCTCTTATTATGGCTAAATCCATGGACTCAGGCCTAAAGTTAAAATAAATATACAGAATTAAAACATTTACCTATATTTACACACTTTAAACTCAATTAAAAAGTAATAAAGACGATCAGGGTTGATTCTCAGTAAAAAAACATTTTCTGAAAGGTTCCAGGGGCAGGGTCAGTCCACCTGAGCCGACTTGGAAATTGAATCAGCCCTAATTGTTTTTGTTGCAGCTCAGGTTAGCTTTAATTAATTTTGTTTCAGGCAGAGTTTAGATTCCTGCAGATTCAGTTTGAGTTAACCCGATTTTTCAAAAGTTAGATCAGTATATTGTTTCAGATAAAAACTATAGGAGAGAGTGGGGTGGAATGAGACAGTAGGTTTTTCTCTTTATGTATCATTCTAAACCTTTCCTCAATCACACACTAGACTAGATGAAGCAGTGGTAGACCAATCTTGTTGAAAAAAGTTGCTGCAGAAGCAAAAAGCAGAGTTGGAAAAAAAAAACAGTTTTTTTTTTTTTTTTTTTTTTTTTAAACAGGTTTATTTGGTTTAACTCGGGTTTTTTAAAATAACTTCTATTACCTATACATGCATATCTTTAGGGTGTAAAAAAATCGTTTTTTTTAAAATTTAAATCGGATTTTTATGATTTTTTTCCCAGCGTTCAAATACTGAATAGCTACCAAGAGTTTTAGGTTTCCAAAACAATTAAACCACTAATTGCTAACATAATCTATGTTTTTACACTTTAATTAATAAAATTATAATTATTAGTTAGTAATTACAAAAAATATAAAAACTGCAAATTAGTAGTTTCATTAGATAGTATTCATACAATAATGTTATATACATTTAAGTAATGTAATAATTATGTAAAACTTTATAAATCTAGCGATATTTAACATTTATTAAAATTATTAATTGCATTTTATATTAAATACAGTAGAACCTCGATTATCCGAAGTAATTGTGACCGACCCTCTTTCGGAAAATCGAAATTTTCGGATAATCGAGAATGCTTCAATTTTAAGATTAAGGAGAAATATATACAATATTTCGCATTATGTTAACAAGTGCTTCGTAAAAATAAAGCAATAGCAAAACAGAAACAAGAATAAATTACCTGAATTTTAATTTTGAAATTAAGTACCTCTTAAATATATCACAAGGGTTTGAAAAAATGCTTTGTTTATCGCAGTTTCGATTGCCTTTGCTTTGAAGCTCTATCATGGAGTTTTTTAATATTCTTAGTTCACCAGTATCACAGTCTTTCTGCTGCTCCAGCCATGCCAAACCTTTTGCAAAACATTTAAAAGCTTCAAAATTGCTAATTTGTTCTTTTTCTTCGTTCCATTCTGCAGCTTACGGGAGCTCAAGTTAAATTCAAAGGAACCCTAAGAAAGGGAATTGAAAATATTTATATGTACTCGTAGCTCGGAAAGGACCCTTGCACACGAGGAATATGGTAGATTAAAAAAAAGCTTTCAAAATTGATCTTGCACACAAGGAATGTGATAGTAAAAAAAAAAAAAAGCTTCAAAAATGGATTTTGGTTAATCGAGAGTTTCGGATAAAAGAGGTTCTACTGTAGTCAACACTACTTCAAATTAATAATTATTAAACAGTTAACTCTCTAATTAAGAGCATATTATATATTTTTAAGCCTTTATTAAAATGATAATAATGTAGTATTCATTTTAGAAAGAAAAAGGGACTGGATGCTAGTTCCAAAAAAGGGCACTATTTCATGAGGAAATATATTAGTAATCTGTTTAGTAATGATATAAGAAAAAAAAAGAATAATTTTTAGTATGATAAATAAAGTGTCCTTAATTTTTAATAATTTTATGAATAACAAATTGAAAAATACAAATTTTAATAATATCCTGTTTTTTTTTTTTTTCAAAAGAAATAAAGTTCTATATTTTTGCAAGATCTTGGCCACATGAATTTAGAAATATTATTGAATGGGGAAGTTTTTTACAAGAAATCTGTGGCTACAACTACAGGTGAATTCCTATTTTTTTTTTTTTTTTTTTTTTTTTTAAAGGCAGGGTGCATTTTGCCAATTTCAAAAGAGGCATGGTACGGCACCATTAAAAAAAATGGCCTAGAAGAAACAGTATGAGTAATTACAGAATTAATAAAAACTGCAGATAAGTAATTTCATTAGTTAGTAGCACAAATAACAAAACTAACAAATATTTGCATTCAGGATTTTGCATTTTAGTTTTTCATTTGTATTTAGGAAAATTACTGTAAACCACCAAAATATAAACTTGCACACATGTATGTGTATGCTAACCAAAAAAATTATGAAAATGAGTTAATCCCATTCATATAGAATAAATATAAGTTAGCCCAAAAATCTGAAATCCTCAAAATATTTAAGTAACAGTATTATTACCTCCCAGTGTGGATTATTAGCTTTTAATGGTTCATTTTTTTTTTCTTTTTAACAAAAGTTTTGGTGCCTTTTCAATCCCTAATTTTTTTTTTTTTTTTTTAAGCATATATGAGTTACAAAGTAAAAAAAAAAAAAAAAAAAAAAAAAAATAATAATATGCAACCTATACCGAAGAAGCTCTCGCTGTGCTTAGCATTTTTATACCAATTATTTCTTTTTCTCTTATGCATTCATTTACAATTTAGCTGCTGAGCAAATGTCATTTTTTCATTCTTATTTAACTTGAGATTGCTATTAATTACCATTTATTCTTTTACTTGTAGAAATGTACTATGTGTATTTTATATAAAATAATGCCTAAATTGCAGAGTTTGTAAATATCACGCTATTTTCGAAAATATCAAAAATATCCAATATTTTGATATATATCCGATATTTTCGATATATATCCGATATTTTCAAAATAGCCAACTTACTGCTGATAAATATTTTTAAGCATAATATAAATTAGAAAATAAAGCATATTGCACTTGACATGAAAACTTAATCAAACAGTATACTAAAAGTGCATTTTTTAAAATTTTCTTTCTTTTTTTTTTTTCACTTGGAACAAAATGGAAACTAATTGAATACAGAAACAATTTGCTTTATACTGTTACATAAAAAAAAAAAAAAAAAAAAAAAAAAAAACCCTATAGGATTCAGTATCAACTATCAAGAAATTAGAAGTTTATAAAACAAAATTTCAAATACAAAATATTTTTTTAATTGAAAATTTTTAACATAACATTTATCTTATTTTTTATTCCCTAACATGTTGTATAGTTTAAACTAAACTAAACTAAAACAGATTCTTTTCAATGAAGCTTTATATAACTGATTATCTAAATTAGACAGTTTAATCTTTCATTCATCATATTCTGTTCTGAATTAATTATGTCCCACATACTCTACATTTAAAAGTAAAAAATTCAAGCATAAAACTTTGAAAATATATTTGTTTTCTTCTTCGGCTAAAAATGTCACTTCCAAAGACAAAAGTTCTTTATCTACAGAGTAACACAGTCAAATAACAGTTGAAAATATCATTTACGCTTGTTTTGAATTTCCAGACCCGGGCCCGGTCCAACTCGTAGAAAAAAAAAATTCGCCCCGGACCAACACTATACAAAAATTAAAAGTTCGGTCTGGCCAGTACAAAAGAAATATTGGCCCGACCATGTAAAAAATTTAAAAGTTCGGCCCGAGACCGGCTCGGAAAAAAGAAAAAATCTCTACCCAGCCCAAGTGAATTTCTACAAAACATTGATTTTTATGTCAATTTGGTTAAAAATTTGTCTCGTATGAGAAGTTCTGACCAAAAATGTTTATCTTAACTTTTTTTTTCCATGTTTATAATTTTCATTTTATAGAAGTGCCGCAGGCTGTGACATTTATTTTTATAATGAATCTCTATTTCTTGTAATGTAAATGTTTCAGTTATCATTAATATTGTTAATCCATATTCTATGTATTAAAGTGTTAAAAATCTGAAAAATGCTATACAGTAAAATCTTCTAAGACGGAATTGCATAGAAAAGGAAAAAAAAATGTGTTATAGACAAGATCCCTTCTTAGTAAGTGTAAATGTATTATATAGTCTTTTCTTTTTCTTACGTATTAGTATATTAATTTTGCATGGATCAACACGTTGTTCAGTTTTAAACAGGATTCCGTCATAGGAAGGTTTGTTTCACACGTTTTATTATATTTTAATTTAGCTATATTTTAAAACGTATGAAATCTACTACTCCTTAATAACTCCTGAATAAATTTTGATGTTTAATTGTAGAATAATGGTGATTTAAAAATGTATGCATTTTTTGCAAAAATTTTTGGTCAAGGCCTAATTTTACTGACCTTTGAACGGACCAGGTCACGACCAGGCAATGATTTTCATACGGGCTGGGTCAAAACTAGCACTGAAAACTAGGATTGTGTGTGTCTGTTAACATATTTATATGTACGTTTATGTGCATATATCTATATTATATGTGCATATATACAACACTGGCACCTGGCTAACCGAAAAGTACCGATAAATGTAAATTACTAATAATATGCAAATATTTTAATAAAAAAATTAAATTAAAGAAAAACTAGATAGTGCCCGTAAGATTTAACGGTAAATAACTTTAATGTTTCATTAGAAAAATTCTTGAATTTTTAATTAGTTGCTTTTAAATTAATTATTGAATGATGAATTTCTATATTGCATAAGTTATTCTTATTTCTTTGAGGCGTCAGTCTAACCTATTTAATGAAGTGAAAGAGTTTTAAGTTTATAATTTACAACCAATTATGCTTGCTTTTTATCAAAAATTTACCTAAAAATACCGGATAGAGAATTTATTTTTACTTACTAAGGCCTTTTTTTTTTAAATAACAATATTTATTTTCATTTATTTACTTATTTTTTAAAACAAAACGACCATTAAAAGCTGTCATGAATTTTATTTTTATCTGTCTCATTCTCTAAAAACCTAAATTTGAAAATTGATGCAGCTAACGATTTATAATGTATATTTTTATTACTTGAATTTTATTTTACAATTTTATACATTTTTTAAATATTAAACCTGGATATCAAAGTAATTTCTTTTATAGCTCTTATACGGATATTTTTCTTTCCTTCCGTTTTATTTTTTACGCAAATGAATGACAAACTTTTCTTTCTGACGCACAAACATATATATTCTTGATAATGGTAAGAAAATATAATGAAAATTGTAGATCAGCTCAATTTATTTAATTGATAATTACATGCAAAATATTTTAGCTTAAATATTTTAAATATAAAATCGTTATTTTTTCAAAATATTATTGAATGTTAAATTTTATTTAATTATAAAGCATTCAAATAATAATAATAATAATAAAATAAAATCCTATAACTTCTCCTCCTAATAAAATGTCATTATTGAAATGAATTATCGACAAAAATACTACACATTTTGCCAAGCTTGGGTTCGAACCTGCATGCTCCACAAAAATTCAGAGCTTTAAACTGCTGCATTAAGCGGCTACGCTAGGAGGAACTCGTTTTTCTACCTTCTAAATAGAAGAGGTTCGAAAAACAGTTGACGCATACGCTAATGTCTCGAATTTGAGCTCTGATCTTAGAAATATTATTTCATTTTAATATTTATGATACCTTATTTTTTTCAAAGCAGCAGCTACAACTTAACATGCTAGTTTCCCAATCTTTGTGTGTAACTATTGGCAATTCATAAAACGGATAACTTTGAGCCTCAAATCACTGTGTTTATCTTCTGTGTGTAATATGACCAAAACAATATGACACCCCCGAAATAAACCATATCCAGGGTTGTTTGGTTTAAACCACGCTGGTTTAAACCAAATGGTTTTTTTTTTAAAACCATGCTGTTTTTTTTTCATCTGTTTTTTTCTCTTCTTCGTTAATGTTTTCATTTATTTTACACATTCTTGAAAAATGCAAAATCCAAGTTATGCAGAAGCTACAAGCAAAACTTTAGAAAAATGATGCATTAATAAACTTGTAAAGTGACACAACATTTTTAGTCAATCAAACTTTTCTTATAAGCTTTAAATCTACATGGCAGACTAATTTTTCTAAAATTAGCTGGGGGAAAGAAAAAAAAGGAGTTAGTTTTCTTTCTTCTTCTTTTTCAAGCCTTTTATTTTTAAAATTGCCAAAATGGCAGATTTGAGCTAAAAATACACTTTTACTACTTCGATTGCTTGATTAGTTAAAATTTACTAAGGATTACATTATGCCTCAATGATGACATAATCATAAGTAATTCTCTCCATCGGTTAGGGTCAGGTGGGGTAAAGTGGTCATAATTCATAAAAAGGGCTAAAATCCTGAGTAATATAGAAATTTGAATAATTTTCTTTTAATTTTAGATTTATTAAGTATTGATCAAAGTTTCTCACTCAAAAAAACATTTTTAGTAACATGTTTGAGCCACTGAGCACTCATTTTGTCTGTCTTTGTTACACCTTGTTCTTTTAACTTTGTAATTAACTTTTCTGCTGCATTTTGTTTATTCCAAATTTTGTTAAATTGGCAGTTCAGAAAACTTTACACATATCTCAAGAACATATTTTCATTTATAGCTAAGTTATATTTATCACAGATTTTATTTCATAATAGTTTTAGTTACATGGGGTAAAGTGGTCATAGGGTTAGGCTTAACTTATAGATATTTGATCTGAGTTAAATTATTCATTACTAGAATATAGCCCGTCAGAATGACGTGTTTGCATTTTCAAAAAAATTATATAGCATTGCATTATAAAAAGAATTGTGAAGTAATAAATTTTGTCTTGTCTGATTAATAGGGTCAGGTGGGGTAAAGTAAAAACAGCCCATTTTTCATTGAAATTTAATTGGCAAGAAAATTATTAATTGAATTGGTAAAATACTGATATAAAGTATGCAAATGAACTTCACTCACAAAATTTGAAGAAATATTTCACAAAAACATTCAAATTAGTACTAATAATGTTATTTTAAAACATATTGTCAATTAACTATTTTATCTGATGGTATGTGGTAAAATAAAAGACAATTCCAACAGAAAGTTTATTTGTTTTTATTAATTGCCAAAATAATAATTATATAACTTAAATTTTAAAAAGTTGAACAGAGAAAATCCTGATTTTTTTTAAACTATGCATAAAAGAAATCTGTAATAAATTTTGATAATTAAAAATCATCTTTTATCACATAAGTAAATTGCAACTATTAATTACATTAACAATTTATCTTCCCAAATTCTGTTATTAAATTACAAATTTATTTTCTCTACAAAATACAAAATTTTATTTATTATAATAATGCATTGATATACTATATACATACATATATATGTAATACACAGCATTACATATTTCTGATATTCTAATTTCATTTTATAAGAAATATTCATTCCCCCCCCCAATGTCTTCAGAATTCAAAAAACATTTTAAAAAGAAAATTTCTTTTTTTAAACTACCGACAGATGGCGCAACAGAGCATATAAACGTTTGTTTTAATATTTTAAAAGTTCAAGACGAATGAATCAATTGTTTGTTTACTTTCATATAGGGATAGATAAAGCTACCAATCTAATTTAAACTAAAGTTATCGCAGCAGAATATTAGATAATTGAATGTAATCTCTTAAATATTAATTTATTTTGAATAATCTGTCTAAAAATGTAACTTTTGCAAATAGTGGAAAAGAAAGCACATTTTACTCAACATTTTAAGATTGAAAATCAAATCAACAATCACTCGTGTGTCGTGATGTCACATGTACAACACAAATTCCAAATCCAGAAGCAATTGAATGACTCTTTGAACGAATCATTAAAAAATACGGTCGACATCCGATTTTGCTCTTAAAATATTTGTAAAACCATAATAAAGCTTTTAAATAATTTGAAATACGTTTGTTTTTAGAAAGGAAACGTTAATCCGGTACAAAATAATTCACGGGAATGAATCACCGAATATAGCTATATTCACTGAACACCATAAAGTGTTCTCATTGGTCAGAAAATAGATAGCCTTGAAAAACAGAGGTAATTTTTCGCGATATTTTTAACCGTGTATACTGAATTCAAACTGTAAATAAATGTAAACAAAAGTGAAAAACGTATTTCAAAATATTAATATGCTTTTGCAAAATATTTTAAGAGCATTTAATGAATAGCTGAAAGAGTCATTCATTTGTTTTTGGATTTGTAATTTGTGCTTATGAATGGCAACGGTAATCGCTTGTATACATCGGAACCGTGTTGTTGGTATCTGGTTATTTTTAAATTAGATCTTAAAGCGTTATAATTGTATACTTTTTGAAGGTTTGAGAAAAATTGAAGAAGAATATGTTACATAACAAATAGATAGACAGATTAAATAAGGCAGTCGGCAAATACGGCATTGGAATGCTTAAGCCTAACGTGGCCGCGTTTGGATTATCAGGAAACGGATGAGTTCAACCCCGGAAGCGTTATACATTTTGTGTCATTCTATGTATAATATACAATGCCAGTTTATTAATTACTATTAATTATGAAAAACTAACTGCAAATAGTTATTATTTAATAATAGTTTATAATATGGGGGTTAAAAAAGGTTAGGTTTAATTTTTAATAGGTTCAGAATAGTGAATGAATTAACTAAGTGTAAACCCGAATTGTTTGCAAAGGTTACATCAACTAATTTAACAACCAACGCATTAACTACTTTTTCTAATACCTATACTTGTATTATATAAGAAAATGGTCCACAAGAAAGTCCTGAAAGAATTTTTAATGTTGATGAGGCTGGAATGGATATGGATAGCCAAAATAGTCCAGTTTAAAAAAATTACGCAATGCAATGCATTATAGAAAATTCAGAAACTAAAGGAAAGATAATGTTTAGTGTTCCTTTTGGTATATCAGCTAGTGGTTATTACATTCTTCCATTCGCAGTTTATGAGTGAGTATATATGAATTATGGATAAAGGGTGGTCGTGCAGGAGCATTGTATGAATCATGGAATCTGGATAGATGCAGGATTCTGTACTTGAATCTTGGATGGATCATTTTATTAAGTAGATAGTACACCAAAAGTTTACAAAAGCCTGCCCTTTTATTTATGATTGTGATGGACATAAATGAATTATGACGCCGTGAAAAAAAGCTATCGACAATCACATTATAATACTCTGCCTGCTACCTCATACTAGTCATTGTCTACAACCATTAGATCTAGGTGTATTTTCCACCATTAAAAAAAGCCTGGAAAGGAATTTTAAAGAAACAGTATCAAGACAGCTGACTGCAAAATATGTAAAAAAAATTAAAATAAGCTACATTGGCAACATTATCTACACTCATTTCAGATGTGAATAGAATTGTTAGACATAGTTTTAAAGGAAAAGAAAATATGTCCAGTGTAAGATTGGGGTAGTATTGACAGAAAAAACACTTGCATTATATCTGCAAAAATAACAAGAGGAATCAGATACTTAAAAGTTGTATAAATTTCCAAGAGGAAAAAAACAACAAAAAAATATCCCTAGTCAACATTCTCTTTTGAATCCATTTATAATTGCTAAAGATGACATCTCAAACCATATCTATAGGACCTTGAGTGTTGCTAAGATATGAAATGAAGAAATCAATAAAGCAATTTATTGGGAAAAAACTAGTGGTGTACCGAGTAGTACTTTGGCCGAGTAGCCGAGTACCGAGTACTCAGCCGAGTACCGAGTACCGAATGCCGAGTAGTTGGGTAATAAGGGGAAAAAATGCTGATGTGCACATAATGTGAGTTTAGGTGTACATATATATATATTCCTGTGTATACATATATATAATGTACATATATATATATAAATTAACTAATTAAATTTGAAATTTATTTGTGCACCTTTTTAAAGACAATTTTTGACAATTCAAAACAGTAGCAAAAAAAGGAGAATTGACACATAACATGTACAATTATTAACCAATATAAAATTAAAACATTCTTCAACCCTCTAATTTATTCCGATACCTAAAATCTGTCTACAAAAAGAAACAAAAAAAAAAAAAAATGTTTATTGGTTACTGTAACAATTCATTGAATAATGCAAAACATTTCATATTTATTTTGTAACTGTACCTTATTTTCTTTTGATTAAAAATAAAAGAGAGAAAAATACAAAGAGAGGTACAAAGAGCTATACAGGATTTCTTAACAGAAGACTTATGTAAAATTGACACTCCATTTGCATGGTGGGGGGAAAAAAAAACTTCCGATTATGTGCAACCTTGCAAAAAAATTCTTATGTGCACCTTCAACCACTGTTTATTCTGAGCGTATATTTTCAGAGGTAAGCCAAATTTATAGTAGTAAAAGAAATGCCCTGTCTACTGATAATGTAGAACGTTTGGTGTTTTTGCACCATAATTTGAAAGATAATAAATTTAATTTTTTTTTTTTTTAATTACATTTATTGTATTTCCAGTTTCTTTATCCAAAATAATAGTCTTTTCTGTTTTCATATATATTTAAAAAGAACTTATTTTTATTTGCATAAATGTGAAACTAAATTTTAATCTGGAATTATTTTATGAGGGTTTTTGTTCTTAATTTTTTCTATATTTTGTAGACATATTGTTAAATACAGAGTAAATAGTTTTATGAATTATTGCATATATTATACATTGATATTCGAATAACTTTTTACAGATCAGTTTTAAATTCATATGCTTAAAAAATGAAATTTTTAAAACTACTCGGTATTGGCCGAGTACTCGGCCAAAATTTCACCGAGTACCGAGTATTTACCGAGTACTCGGTACGGCTCTGGAAAAAACCTGATTATTTTTCTTAAAGTATGTTAAAAAAATCTAAATTTGGCAATCATTATACTTTTCCAGAATCAGATGTGTTCAAAATCCTTGAAGAACCAAATTTTAACGACAAACAATTTTAACATTACGAATTTACACTTTAATAAAATAAAATGGCAGATAATTTATTATAAAGGTTGTTTAAAATGTTTGTAAATAATAAAATGTCACTTTTTATTCATTAGTTTATTTTTTTATTACACTTTTTCAATGTGACCACTTTACCCCATGCACTACTCACTTTACCCCACCCCCTGGGGTAAAGTGGTCATAAAAACATGCCTGGAAAAATATGTTATAAAAAGGTGTTATTCCCCAAAAATATTTCTGAAATGGATATGGATGTACTCTAGAGTAATGTAATGTAAAATAACACCCAAAATTTTAGAAAACATCACAGAAATTCTTATGTTTATATCCTCTGAAAGTTTGAAAAGCCGTTTTTTATGACCACTTTCCCCCACCTGACCCTACTCTTTGTTTTGTATGCTAATGAATGATGGGCTGTGAGTTTTCTTTGTTGTATCATGGCTATTGGGCTGTAAGCCTTTGTTTTTCTTGCATTCCTACATTGGGATTGGGGTTTTGCATTAGGATTTTATTCTATTACGAGCAGGGTTGGCATGGTTTAAATCAATTGGTTAACCAACTGGTTTTTTAGAAAAAATCTAATATAATATTTTCTCATTTTTGTAATTTAGGTGTTTCAAATTATTGGATATAAATAATTTCTACTTTTAACCAGGGATGTAGTAGAGGATATATGCAGGTATACAATGTATACCTTCTGAAATTTTTTAAGAAGCTCTGCATACCCTATACCCTCTGTTTCTCAAATAAAGCTATAGCGTATACCCTAACTATGAACGTTTAGGACTCTAGTGTATACCCTCTGCTTATAGCGTATATTCTCTGCATTTTTTACGACTACAACACTTCTTTTAGCAGTCTTATCCCAGCAGTCACTGTGAGACATAGTGAGTCTAGGTTAATTTGTATGCATGTAGAATGCAAATTGCATGTGTTGATGAACATATCTGAAGCTCTAAGGAGAAAATTTAAAACATGTGAATTTAGCAAAGATAAAATAGACTAAAAATATCCAATATTTTGAATAAAATATTTTCCTTTGAGAAAACACAGATTATTTACAATTAATAACATAAAATGACCTTTTAAGATTTCAGTCAAGCTGTAAAAGAAGAAAATTTTCTTGATTGGGGAGATTATCTTTTAAGACTGTTCTCAACTGCTCTACACAACAAGCGCAAAATGCTTTGACACATTTACAAATTAATTTCTTAACGGAAAGATATAAAATTGAAAGCCCTGACTATGGCAGCGATTTGGAATCGTACTGTGTTTTCCATTTTTGATAAGTAAATTACCTATTGAGTTATAGGCAATTTTGATCACGTGTCAAAGATCTTTTTAATCTTCCTCGAGTGGTTATTCTTTCATGCGGAAATTCGGTTCAAAACGCCCACTTTGACACTATTTTCTGAAAGATCTATTGCAGTTGCAAAAATACGGAAAACACAGTTCCATACATAGTATCTGAACAACAGCATCTGCTAGTTTCATGCATTTCCGAACAAAAATAAATTAAAACTTATGTCATAAAGTTGCCCTTTTGGATTTGAGAGCAGTCTTAAGAATAAAAAAACTCAAAATATGAAGTCGAATAAGAGGAAATTTAAAAATTGGGTGCTAGCGAAGCACCTGTTTACTGTTAACTAAAATATGCAATAAGATATATTTAAATCGTCTACTGCATAATCGAATCCACTATTTAAATCCGACAAGAAAAAAAAAAAAAAAAAAAATGGAGAAAATCGAGATAAGGTTCACTTGAGACATAATAGAAAAAAGTCTCACATAAAAATGCTTAAAAAGGTGTATTATTAATTTTTAGTTTAGACATTTAAAAGTAATATGTATTATAACATAGCTTAGAAAAAAAGCCTGTGTATTAAGTCTGATGGCTATTTAAATGTTTTAGTGGATAAAAACTTTTATAAATCTATTTTCCATTTTAAGATCAATGTTTTCAGTAGTCTAAAAAGTTGGTAAATAGGTATTTCTGTTTATTTTACTATCACCTTTTTTTTTTTTTTTTTAACCTGGCAGTTTTCGAGAAGTGTCAAATGACAATATACAATACTTCTTGAAACGAGTAAAGACTCTACAGCTAAATTCAAATCATTCCAGGAATTCTTTATTAAAAGCTTTACTTTCAATAAAAGATAATTGTTCATGTAATGTTCTAACAGAAAAATCAGATATCTCAGATTGCAATTATTTCAAAGAAATTATTTTGAATAGCCATAGGAAAGTACATTGTATTTATGAAACTACACCATATATTTATTTATAGTACTATAGTAATCAAAAGATTGTTTAAGATTTTCAAGGTATCAGTGTTTCACTATGTAGAGCATTTTACTTATGGAACATAAGACATAGCTTTTACTAAAAATGTTTAAATTATTTCTATTTTCTACATAATTACTGTAATTATTTAATTTAAATTATTCTTTAAATGAAGTTATATTACTTATATATCCAACAATGTTTATTTTTATCAATAAATATGCATGTATATGTAATAGGAAAATATATTTAAAAAAACCCGTTTTAAACCAAAAAAAAAACAGGTTTTTTGGCTTTTTTGAAAAAAAAAAAAAAAAACGGGTTTTTTACCAACCATGACCATATCTAACTCTTAATATCGAATCGACACAATAAATTTTTAAATTGTTAATAATGTTAAAAGAGCCAAATAATATTAACTTTTGGAAAGAAGGAAAAGCTTGTTTACAGTAAGATTGAATAGCAGAGCCGACGAACCAACACAACTTCTACCTGTGATGTGATAGTTCAACTGAGCGAGCATCTTAGTGCATGTGCAGCGCGTTATTCCAAAGGTAGACTTATACTTATATACTGCGCATGCGCAACTGTAGAATTTTAATTTAAAATTACGACTAATTAATAAAATATTTGTGTAACGAATGTATGATAACAAATCTGTGGCCAAATACATTTCATTTAAAAAAAGATTGGTGTAATTTGATGCAGCAGTTTCTTCTCACGGGCTGTCGAAAGTAAACGCTTAGTGTTTTAAATATATAGATAATTGAAAGATTGAACAGAAAATATTTTAAAACTCAAGCTAGAGAGACATAAAATAAACAAGGAAAGAAAGCAAAAAAGAGATACTTTTTAGTTTTCAGAAACTTCCAGTGATGAAGGTACTGGAATTTGATATTAATTGTGATGCAGACATTCACCTTTTTGCATTACCATTAAAAATGAAAAATTTGTAATGTAAGAAATCAATTGGTCTAATGATAATGTTGACATAATAATTTTGTTCTTGTTAAGTATTATGCCAAAAAAGCAGGCATAAATTATATAGCAATAATTGAAGCTGTAGAGAACAATTTTGTTTTTAATACATGTAGGTACAGTTCATAAAAAAGAATGAAAACAGGAGATTTCTTTTTCCCTCACAACTTCACATAAGTTATGTTAACCCATTTATGACTGAATTTTTGGGTTTTTTTTTCAAATTTGTTGGCATTGGTAAAATCACTTTGAAACGTTGCAAAATGAACTGGAAAAATACTAAAAAAAAATTACACTAAATTTTTTTTTGTATTTATTTGATAAAATGTAAACATTTTAAAGTAACATAAACATTTCAAAGTATTTTTTAAACTTATTCTATTCTAATTCCAGTAAAATGTAAAATAAAGAATTTTATTCAGAAAAATTCTATACAACACTTTAAAAATACTTTAAACGTTAAGCCTAACATTATACCCATTTTATAAGATTTAAGATAAAACGACAAAAACAAAAGACAATTTATTGTTTGTAATTTGGAAAAGTATTAGAAGTGCTTAATGAACAAAATGAGATCAAACAAATGAGTTTATATCAAATATTATACAGTTTCCCCCAGGTTTAAAAAAGGGCAGGGTGCTGTTTGTGCGAAAAGGGCACTTTTAGATTCTGAAGGGCATGTTTTGGATTCTTAAGGGCATTTTTTGAAATTTTTAAAGGCATTCTTTTGATTTTTAAAACTACTTTTTAATATTTAATAGACAGAAATCTATTTTAAAGACAGCAATGAGTCAATTTTTACTATGCAAGTAAATTTTTTAATAAACAAAGGAGTAAAGGCACTTTTTTCAGGTGGGGGCAACAAAGGAGGTAATTTTTTTAATGAGGGGCAAGAGGGGTGCTATTTTGTAAATCTAAGGGCAGGCAGGGCGCAGCACCCTCCTGAAACTGTCTGGGGGAAACTCTGTATTATAAGCTGCAGGAAGAAGTTTATTCAGGCCACATGTGGCATGAAATTGTACTCAAATGGTTTTACTGTTGCCACTCAAATAGAACAAACTATAAAAACAAAAATAAAGTAGGAGAAAAAAGCTTAAACATCAAGCAATCATATATAATTTTAAAAACTATAAATATGTTAAGAAAATTGAAAAAAATAAACAATATTTTCTAACTACCCACTTTACCCCACTACCCATTTTACCCCACCTAACCCTACTAAATATGCATAATATTTAGATAATATAATATGCATAATTATATGTTTCGTCTAAATTCATATATAATAAGCTATTAAATTGTATATTATATATACTGTAATTAGTATTAAAAAATTATATTTATTTCTTTACAAAGACTAATACCATTATAAGTATTATTAATAATAAACTAAGAATAATCGTATTTGAGGCTAAAAACAATTTATTTCATAATCATCTTGAAAAGGACTTTGAATAAATAACTGTCTCCAAAATGGCTAACAAAAATATGTACCCATTCGAGCATAGAGCCCAATATTTTGTACATTACAAAAATGCATACAAAATAGACTTGAACATACCATATATATGACCACATGAGCATATCACAATTTAAAAAAAATATGTATCTCAAAGAAGTCTACAAGCTGAGATGATGACTTATTTGTTTGGATCCTTGATAGAAAAAATACAAATAAACTTACTTTTTACATTTTGCAATCTTGAAAATGACAAATTTATGAACTCCGAAAAAAGCCTTCATTTAAGCAAATAAATATCCAACTTATGCTATCATATCTCAGTAACAGATAAAAACATTTAACCCGGTAGCAGAAAGTTCGAGACGGGAGTCGCAGATTTTCTTTTGCAGATTCTTTTTCTTCGAACCTTTATTTTGCTTTATATTATGTTTAGTTCCTTACTAGTTAATACAAAAACTTACGATTATTATTAATAAAAATTTATAAAATGCATAAAAACGCTACAAGTAAGTGATTATTAGGTTAATTAACGCTTCAATTGTAAAAATATTTTACCTGCAGTTTATTTCTTGTCCCTGAAATATTTGTTGCAGACACTTGGAGAATTTTCTGCTACTGGGACATTTACAGATAATAATTTCATACAATTTTCATGATATAAATAAGAAGAAAATTATATAAATTTATTAAAATTCAAAACATCTCCCAAAAATGGGACACTAGGCATAAATGGGTTAAGAACACAGACGCTCTATTACAATTGCCAGCTCCAAACAATAAATGGTTTCTTTGCGTCATTGTTACCAAACTAAGTGAAATGTATGCAAATGGATAGTTTGACGCAAAGAAACCCTTTTACAAGAATTTTACTTACAATTCTGAATAGTGTGACACAAAAAATAAATCAATTTATTGAAATAAATACATTTCAATGCATATTATAGATACAATGAAAATGATATATTTAATAGTGAATTCGTAAATTAAAAGTACATTGTTTAGATGTGTAGAAATATTTAAACCAAATCAAAAATAATTTAAATTGAATTTTAAAACAAACCTTTTTAAAGCAACATCAAGGCTATAGGTCAAAATTAACCTTTTTATCCAATGGCCACTGGCCAGTACACTGATTTTTTTTCACTGGCCAGTTTTTTTTTACCGCTGGCCAGTAACAAAGTTACAAACACTTCATACAAAATTGTGTTTTTTTCTAATTATCTACATTGTAATTTACTAATATCTTTTACTTACCATTCGATAGATTACACTCAACTGAAAAAAAAACTGGCATTACATCTAACAGAAAAATATAGCCAAGAACCTGCAGTCAAAATAAAAGTCACAGATATCTGAAGATATTTAGACATACTTAATGCAATGTATAAAAGAAAAAGAGACAACAAAATTAAAATACATTTTAAGAATTATTTTAATAAAATCTTGAATATTTCATTTTTACTGTTAATTGCAATGAAATAAAGTATTACAAAAAGTGCTATTTTTGACCCTGTTCTATCATTCACATTAGGTCTTCGTGACATTAACAGAGCCTCTCCACCAAAGTTTTATTGCTGCAGCAGTATGAGTATCATATTCAATTAATTGAATTTTAGATTGTTTAACCCTTAGCTTAGGCGATTATAGAACATGTCTTTCTTTCTTTATAGATAATCTTTTAAAGTATTTTTCACACTGCTCCTCACTCTCTCCATTTTTGCATTGCTTGGAGCAATTCTTATCAAAATCTCAACAATGTTCTTAGAACTTTGTTTTCTTTGAACTTATCAGTTTTTAGTTTCTCTTATAGGTCAAAACTGGGAAATTTCATCAGTGGCCACTACCTGGTAGGACTAGTTTTTTAAATGGCCACGTTCTTTAAACTAGGCCACTTTTTTATTTAAAAATACTAAACAGTAAAATTTCTATAATAAGTATTAATCTAAAACTGAATAGACCAAATAAATATGTTAATATAAATATATTGGAACCAAAAAAAGTAGAATCCTTGATGGAATGCAAGAAAAATTTATTTTCTCTTTGAAAAAAAGTGGCCGGAAGGTGGTCGTTGATAGACAATTTTTCTCTAGCCACTTTTTCTCATTTACTGGCCTGTGGCTAGTGCTAATTTCGCCCTTTAGTTTCTCTAACAAATCAAATAACGATATGGGCAGCCGAAAGTGCAATTACCCCACCCCTCTCCCTTCCAGGAGATGAGGTTTATGACCTTTGAACCAGTAAGAATTATTTACTTTCCAGGGGTGATTTTGAGTTTAAAACATTTTTCTGAAAGGCTTTTGCAGAGAGTGGAAGGGGAGGAATCGCCTCCCGGCACTAACTATGCATTTTTTTTTGCTGCTCTTTGACGAAATTGGCTTTTTCTGAGCAATCATTTAATGAAATTCGCATTTTTTCTGCGCTCCTTTGATGACATTTGCGTTTTTTCGCGATCTTTTGACGAAATTTGTGTTTTTTTTTTTTTGCCATCCTTTGAAGAAAAAAAATTTTTTTTTTGCAATTTTTTGACGAAATTTGCATTTTTTGGTGATCTTTTGACGAAATTTGTGTTTTTTCCCATGATCCATTGACGAAATTTATTTTTTATGCCCGAATTTTCATACTGATGACAGAATTTTTTTTTACATTTTCGGAACCGAATGCCTTAATTTTTCAGAAAATTCATAACAGAATCACCCCTGCTACTTTCTTTTCTTACATTCGGGATCACCGATCTGGACGATTTTCACAAATTTCACCCCTTTCCTCCCTTGTATCGGTACAACTTACAACCATCGCGTTTGGCGAGTGAGGACAATAAAGTTAATTGCCACGTTAAAAGTGTTACTTGACGACTGGTGAGCAGATTTGTATAAAAACAAAAACTTTCCGCACACACAAATATTAGGTCAAAATTTTTCGCAAATTAATGTTTAATAAAATTACGTGTTATATTATTTTGACGATATGAACTAAAAATCATAGTTTAAAATAATTGTTATTTAAATTTAAAAATAATTAATATTAATCGAAGAATAATTATTTTAAATTAAAAATAACAAAGCAAAAATCAATGATAAAAAGGTGAATTCTTTTCAATTATTTTGTCAATGCATTTAGAAACAACCCAATCCTTAAGATTGTGATCGCTTCACACAAAATGCCAGTCACTCTTATAACACTACGAAATTATTTGATTTAACAGCCGTTGCCAGGCTAAATTGTCACTGCAGCCGCCAATGGAAAACCGATCAGCAACAAATTTTAGTCTGCAGAAAATAGAAATAAAAGGATCTGTAATGTCACAACAATGTTTTGAGTCTTTAAACTTTGAATTGTGGACAAACATATACACACTTTATAAATCGTATATGAAATTGGGGAATATTTAAAATTTTTGGTATTAAAAAAAGTTACAAAAACAAAACATATGTTTTTCTTTTTGTGACTTTTTTCCGCAAAGTCCCGAATTTTTCGAAAATGTGATGGAAACCACCAAACATTGTGGTTCTCATCGCCTCCCTTATCTATTTATATTATCATTTCATTCCACTTACATCATTTTTATTTCTAAGTTCATATTTCATAAAGTCTTTTATTTACTTTTATTTATTGCATTATAATATCAGTAATAGACATAAATTAACTTAAACTTACCTTTCTATATTGTTTTCAGTTAATATCAAATTCATTTAAGTTCCTTTTTAATCTTTTGGCATTCGTATTAACGTCTGCCATTTTCCGTTTCACTACTTCCATATTTTGTCATCCTACACCGGCAAAATTCAACTTCCGACTAAGTTTAATTTTCCGTAATATTTTCTCTGCCAGACGGCGACATTTCATATTACTTCTTCAATTGATCTTTTCATCGAATCTCTGCTTGCATCGATTCGATGCCGCTTCCTGACAGGGTTGCCGGCTTTTAGCCAGGCCAAAAAAAGCCGGCCGGCTTTTTTTTGGTTTTAACCGCTTTAAAAAAGCCGGCTTTTATTTTTAAAAGTTGGTTTACAGCTAATTCGTTTTAAATTTGGATCAATTGATTTTTAATACACTTAAAAATATTTTCTACTTACAAAATTATTAATTTTTGTGAAATAAATAAGTCTTTATAACTTCTGGAAGGCAACTGTGAAGGCAATTATGTGTGGAAAAAATTATAAATATTGAAAAGAATATAAGACTCCAAATTGGTGTTTTGAAATTACCTATTATATAGTTACACATATACTGCACATTTTAAAGATTATATTTAATTAAACAATGACAAAATGTAGCACACCATGGAAATTCTGGAAACATTCTTATGTGTCCATATGGAGAGATGAAGTTATAAATGTTAAAAGAGAAATTAGAAAGGATATAATATTTGAGGAGAGTTTGGTACATAAGTGTATAAAAAATGGAGCATTTAAACTAGAGATGCAACGAATATTCGGCCGAAGCCGAATATTCGGCCAATTCGGCCTGTCTGCCGAATATTCGGCTTCGGCTGAATATGAAGTCCATTATTCGGCCTTGGCCGAATACTACTACAATAAATGTTTTTATATTTACACAGTATAATTTTTTAATTTGACAATTTATATTCAGCATATATAACAAAAATTTTATTTGAAATTAACTAACACTTTTTTTTTTCCATTAACTTTCATACCCCGAATGGGTTTTATCTACCCATTTTTATATAAGTGTTTAGGAATCACGTTAAAAAAAATTTTATGCTGTATCAGTAAGTACAAAAAGTATCTGTAATAAGCTAACATAATTTGTTAAACTTAAAAGTAATCCAAAATTGTTTTAATACAAATGTATAAGCAAATTCAAATGTTTTTTATCATAATGGGAAGTTTAACATTTATCCCTTATTACATAAAAAAATATTTGTTTCAATAATATTTTGAATTATACTTATAAAGAACAAATATATAATTGATTAGATACAGATGTATTATATGTATAAGATATTTAAGTCGTATTATGCTGCAATACTTAAGGGGATTTTTTTTAGTAAAATATGCTTAAAAGTTAAATATAATTTAAGTGATTTTTTAAGTGTGTTACTATTTATTAAATAATGAAAGAAATGTAAGTACTAAATTCTTTTAAGTAGTATGCATTTACATTTTACATATTTTTTTCAAGAATAGCATTGTATAAAGATGAAAATAAGCACTCGCCAGTCGCCACTTGGCGACTATACGTGAAAAACTGGCGACTAAAAATATGGAAAGTACCGGCCAAATGCAGGATTTTCCAAAGGGATTTTGTCAAAGAACCGCGGAAAAAACCCAAGCGAATTTTGTCAAAAGATCGCGAAAATAATCAAATATAGCGAAAAAGCTAATTTCGTCAAAGAATCGCTCAGAAACCCACTTTTCGTCAAGTGATCGTGGATAAAACGCAGATATCGTGAATGGAAAGCGGATAAAACGTAGATATCGTGAATGGATCGCGGAAAAAACGCAAATATCGTCAATAGATCGCGAATTTCGTCAAAGAATCGCGAAAAAAACCGAGAATTTCGTCAAAAGATGGCGGAAGAAAACGTAAATTTCGTCGAAGGATCAAGAAAAAAAACCCAAACATTGTGAATGGATCGCGAAAAAACCCCGAAAATCGTAAATGGATCGCGGAAAAACTCAAATATCGTCAATAGATCGCGAAAAAACACAAATATCGTCAATAGATCGCGAAAAACCCCCGCAAATATCGTCAATAGATCGCGAAAAAAAAACGCAAATATCGTCTAGATCGCGAAAATGCAAATATCGTCAATAGATCGCGAAAAAGACGCAAATATCGTCAATAGATCGCGAAAAAGACGCAAATATTGTCAATAGATCGCGAAAACGAACGCAAGTTTCATAAAAAAATTACGAAAAAAAGTGCGAATTTTGTCAAAAGATCGCGAAAAAGAATGCACATTTTATCAAAGGATCGCGGAAGAAACACAAACATCGCCAATAGATCGCAGAAAAACGCGAATTTTGTTAAAGTATCTTGTAAAAAATGCATAATTAGTGCCAGAAGAGACCCCCCTCAGCCCCCCCCCCCACCTTACATTTCAGAAAATTTGCTGTAAATTTCAGATTTTTTTTTTTTTTTTTAATTTTGAAAAGTAAGTATAGTGGACTTATGCAGTTAGCTATATAAGCATGTTAAATATAACTTTGCTGTTAACTTAATTTAAAATAGATTGGAAATTAGTATCTCAAGTTTATTCAAAACAATATGAATTAAAATATTTTTATTTATTACATAAATTACTTATTTACTCTAAACTTATATATTTTTAAATTAAATATTCAGTGACATAAATGTACTTACTGGCGGCTAAAGAAATTAATCTCACTAGCCAGTAACTGGCTACTAATAAATATCAACTTACCGGCCAGTGGCCACTAAGCAAAATTCCTTATTTTCATCTTTAGCATTGTACTGTTTATATTTGCCTTAAAAAACAGTTAAAATGTTTTCAATAAACGTAGATTGTGATGCAGAAATAATAATTCAGCATTCTCAGGTGATAGTCTATTTCTTTTTTTCTTTTTTTTTTTTTTTTTCGTAAATGCTACCTGCTTCTGAAAATAATCTCTCACTATATATGGTACTTCCTGGTGCAGAAAGGTATTTTTTGGCTAATTTTGAAAGGTTTGGAAAGTCTTCTGGATTTTTTGCCCACCACTCCAAATGATACTGTTGTCTTTCTAGTTGTGGCTGGAGAAGAAAATTACTAATTTCTTTTACTTCTTCACATTGAAAGGAACTTTCTATAGAGCTTCACTCTGCGATTGGCTTGCAATTTCATTAAAGCATGCCCACAAAGAATTTGGAACTTGTGAAGATGGAATGGATATGTTGGAAATATTTTGTTCACATTCTGTTACTGGTTTCATACTAGCCTTTCTTAGTCTTACTAAAGCGGTTAATTTGGACTTTACTCCCACATCCTTTGCTTCATCTTTGTTGAAAAAGAACACTTTAAATCTGGGGTCCAAAACCGTTGCAATGGAATAGTGTTCATTGTCTTGAATCAATGCAAAAGACTTCTCCAAATTTTGTAGAAGAGTGTCTTTCATGGTGCTTACACCAAAAAAATCTCCAGATTTAAATCAATATGATTTTAATGCTGTAACTATTGGGATGAGTTCAGAAATTAACGATCTCAATGAGGCAATTTGTTTTGTTATTTTTTCAAATGGTTGTAATAGATTGAGCAATTTTTCTAAAATAGTCCACTGGTTTGCGGTCAGATTACTTATTTCTCGGAATTTAGTTGCATTATAGAGAAAGTGCATTTTTTTTGTTCCAGTAATCTCTGCAACATATTAGGTGCTATTCCAGCGTGTTGCCAGACTTTGAACTAATTTCTTCTTAGGAATTTTTAATGCATTAATTTTTATATCAGTTAATCTTGAACATGCTAATGGTAAATGATTAAAATGTGTAAACGATTTTTTTACCTACAACAATTAAATCATTTATTGATCTTTGGTATGCTAGAGCATCAGATACTGTTAAATGCAATGAATGTAATTCGCTTTTTCTTACAGATATTTCCTTCCTCTGAATCTGAAAACATTCACTATACACTTCTTAATAGTGCTATCTTTTGACAGCAAAGAAAAAAAAATGATAATGATAAAAAATTGTTTGTTAACTGTGAGCTTTATAAAGTCTACAATGATCTCTTTCCACCACTTTCGAGGATATTCCTTTATCCTTTCTATCAGTGGTTTACTTAAGATATTAAGATTTCTTATTTTTTATTTTATTTCATCTGAAAGCTGAAATTTATGTTTCCTAGTACTTTTAAAATTTTGTCATTATTTTAAAATGTAACAACAACACACATAATATCTTTTAAAATGTAACTAGACAGTACCTGATGAGGAACTTTTGCTAAGAATTTCTTTTTTGGCTGAATTATATTATTGAGGCAATTTTTAGGCCGAACATTGCCGAATATTTTTTCAGAGTAAAACAATGCTTTCAAAAAATAAAAATTTTTATATAAATAATTTTTTTAAAGAAAACAATACATTTTAATTGTGAAATATACAAGAATTGTGCATATAGTGCATATTATATTTTGTTTTCAGGCAAAAATAAGTTTATTATTCGGCGGCCGTATAGGCGGAATATTCAGTATTCGGTTATTCGGCCAAACCACTATTCGTTGCATCACTAATTCACAATGTTTTTAATAATGAGAAATGATGTTTTTATTATATGACTATGTACGTATAATTTTAAATGTTTACTACAAATAAAATAAGATTTGTATATTAATAGGTCTTAAAATTAAGTAATAAAACATGTAACTAAATAACCATTGTCGTCTTTAATTTTATAAAGCAGTAAAAATTGGGGAGGGGGGGGGGGGGGGGGTAAAGGTCAGTGTAAACCAGATAAAGCAGTTGGTATGGCCCTTTTAAAATTTAGCTGACATATTTGCTATTTGGACTACAAATCACCAGCAAAAACAGTTTTATTCCAGTATTAATGTCTTTATAATTGAGAAATTGGGTTACTTATTAAAATCTAAATCAATTAAATGTCTTTAAAACTAATTAAAAACACTTTTTTAAAATGTAGTTTATAATTATAGTGCTTCGCTGTATAAAAGTCAGTTATGGCCAAAAAAGGCCAATTTTGGCCAAAAAAAGCCGGTTAAAACCAATAAAAGCCACCGGCATGGCTTTTTTAAATTTTAGCCGGCTTTTTTGCAACCCTGCTTCCTGATTGGTCCGTTTGGTGGGTGCCGCTCCCAAACGATGTTTTCAATCCGAGCCATTTTTAGTTAAATACGCGATGTAAACGCTTTCAGGTCGCACTTTTTAGTCTCCCGAATGGGAGCTAATTGTTGTTTAAACTAGCTTTAAACCCATTTTCTTATATCATTAAAGTCCTAAAATATAGCTTTTATTTTTATTTATTTAATCATTAAATCATACTTTATTCAAATACATCTTAAAGTAATACTTACCCTTTTTAATTGGGTTCCGTTTTTATTTAAACTTGGTTTCATCTGTTCTGTAATGTAAATATCGAATTGCCGTTTTCAATATAGTCTTCTAAAACGATCCTACCTCTGTAAATTTTTCTTCTATTATGACATAGTGTGCCGATACGCTCATAGACGGCATCGTGATCGTGCCGTTTTTCGTCACGGATCGCGTCATCCCCGTCACCCCTTTCTGCAATGGATCATTTCTGATTGTTCTAGAATGAGGGAGCTGTCGCAGCGTGTACGGTCATTGATAGTATAAATAGCTAGGTATTTCATTCAATCTTCGCTTGTTTTAAAGGGTTTTAATCCCGAACCTTTCACGAAATGGGGAAAGTATCCAATGCTTTCCTCAAATATTTTAATTAAAGTAGTAATCTTTTCAGGAATAGTTAATCTTATTATAAATCTCATTATGGTAAATATGTTTCTTAGTTTTTGAAGTTAATCAAATGATCTTTTTTAAAGTAACAGTTAAGCTTTACATCCTTGCCATAGTATCTGGACATTTTTATGATGTTTAAAGTGTTTCATCTTTTTCTACATTATGTTTGATCATCTTTTTACCTGAAGAACTTTTGCTTTTGATTCATTAAACATTGGACTTTTACTTTTGTTGTAATCTTTTCAAGAAAACAGACATTTTGTCGTTTACTGAACTTTTCACTCAACATTTACATTCAGCATTTCAGTTTATTTAAAGACCAGCTTATATCGCTAAAATCATCACGACAGCTTTTTCACATGCGTTTAATTAAATATAACGTGTTACCTGGTGTTAAATGTGATATAGGTTAGCATGAAATACGCTACCTATATTTCACAACAGGTTATGGTCAAGTGATGGTTTTTAGCTTATTGTAAGCAAGCCCAGCGAAGTTAAATTTCATTAATATAAAGCAGCAATCTACGGCCTTTACCTTTTTACGGAATGTGCGAGTTCAAAAGTGCGGGGGGGGGGGGGGGGGGGTTGTTTTTGAGGAATGAAATTTTTTTTGAAAGAAATGTTTTAACCTGATTAAAGTTTTTAATGATGATCTATTTTTTAAATATATGAAATTTTTAAATCTCCTGGTTGTCAGATCGTGAAATAAAATGGCTACGTTTACAATCGAAAAGCTGAATGCTCATAGTTACACCAACTGGTGTATGGACATGAAATATCTACTTTTGGAGAGGAATTTATGGGATATAATCGTGACATCGAAGAGTAAGCTCGAAAAGAGCACAACTGTGACTGACGCTGACGTAGCATTTAATCAAAAGGGTAATCAAGTACTGTCGATAATTTATTTAAATATCGAAGCTGATTACAGAAGGATAATTGTAGGCTGTCCTGATCCAGTTACTGCCTGGAAGAGGCTAAATTTTTGTCCTGATTCGAGATCTTACCATATGAAGGTGTTTAGTGATTTGATGGAATGTAGAATAGCAGAAAATGAGGCAATTAATTTATTTGCTTCTCGTTTACTACGCATTTCAACTGAGATTAAATCCATTGATTCTTCCTTTAATGAAAAGTATACAAGTTTTCAGATGTTGCGGTATTTACCGCGTAGTTTCAATAGTATAGTTCAAAATATTCTACGATGGGATGAAGACAAGTTTGTTTTTAATAAGATAGTGACTGAACTTATAGCTGAAGAAACCCGATTGAGGGTTGGAGATTTAGATAGTGGTAAAGCGGTACCTGAAGTCCACATGTCAAACATGAAAAAGTTCATAAGCGTGTTAAATGCTGGAATTGTAACTGTTTAGGCCATTACAAATCACAGTGTAAGTTGCCTGTTAAGCAAAAATCATGGCAGGAAGATAAGTTCAGAAGTCGCTATTCGTCGAAATCTACAAATGGTTTCTCTTCATCGAGCCGACATTCTTCTACCGACGACCGGTGTTCTTATGGTGGTTCCCCTGAAAGTCGAAAGCGTGGATACAGAGGTCCTATTTGTCAACCTGGCGACAATTCTCCATCAGCTGGTTCCAAACCATCTCGTGACCGGAGGAGGTATCCTGATCAAGGCAGTCATCGACAGAATGGACCTGATGCTTCAGTTTATTTTTCAAACTCCCTTTCAAAGCTGGGTTTCCGTTCCAAAGCTCATTCCGTTTTTATTACGTCACTTCAATCGAGTTACGAAATTCGCCGTGACAGCTGTATTTAAAACTTCGTGGATTCAGCAGATAAGAATCTTTGAACGGCAGATGACTTTTTCTGTCATATGTAAATGATGGAATGACGTAATAACATTGTATCTCACCGGCAGATAAAACTTTTGTAGCTTTCGTTTTTCTTCCTTTTTGGCTGCGGTTTTCCGATAGAAATGTTGTTTGAGGAGTAAAAGGTTGGTCCTGAAGTTATATATATGTTATTTTAATGTGAAAGAAAAACCACCTGTCTTTTAAGAAGCAAGATGGTAAAAGGCTTACAGTATTTTTTTTTAATTCCAGCCTATTGTTCATTTTAACTATCCATATAAAAATAATGTCACGAAGCTCTCCTTTAAATACCATTTGCATGTTATATTAAGATTTGCATTTGCTGAAAGCAATGGAATGTTAAAGAGCAAGAATGTGAAGATACACCTGTTTTTCTTATGCCATTGTGAGTATGCAATTTAAATTAATTGTTTGTTTTTCATTTAATATCTTTTAAGTTTACTTTTAATTTAAGTTCATTTCTTTATTTAACTATGTTTGTGAAAATAAACGTTAGTTATTTTTTAACTTAACTATGTTTTAGTGTAATTTATTTTACACTCTGCCATTCTGCCACAGTTATTTCTTTTTCAGCCTAATCCTGCGTACTTTGCTTATAATTTAAATGTTTTTGTTTAAGAAGGCCAATGTATTAGGATATTTTTTGGCCGTCCCGATATACCGGGCCATCAAAAAACACAAATTTCGTCAAAAAGCTACAGAAAAAAATGCGAATTTCGTCAAAGGATCGCGAAAAAAAGCTAATTTCATCAAAGAATCGCAGAAGAAAGCAAATTTCGTCCAAAAAGCGCAGGAAAAAACGAATTTCGTAAAAGCATAGTGGAAAAGGCACAAATTTTGTCAAAGGATCGCGAAAAAAATGTAAATTTGATCAAAGAACCGTGGCAAAAACTAATTTCGTCAAAGGATCGCGGAAAAAAACCCGAGAATTTCAACAAAGCGCTGCGAAAAAAGAGTGGATTTCGTTAAAAAATCGCGAAAAAATGCAAATTTCGTCAAAGGTTCGAGAGAAAAAACTCATTTCTTCAAAGAATAGGAGGAAAAAAGCGCATTTTGTAAAAGGATCGCGAATTTCGTCAAATAATCGTGAAAAAATAAAAACGGAAATTTCATCAAAAATCGGAAATTTTGCGAAATGATCGTGGAAAAAACAAGAATTCCGTCAAAGGGCCGCAATAAAAACTCATTGGTCTCTTTAATGATGATACCTATGAATGGACCTCTCCTTACAAAATGTGATTCAGTTGTTTCAGAAGCAACATCCATTATTTCTGTGAACAGAGTGACTGGCATTTTGTGAGAAGAGATCACAATATTAAGGATTGGGCTGTTTCTAAATCAATTGACAAAATAACTGATAAGAATTCATCCCTTCTTATCATGGATTTTTAGCATTATTATTTTTTTAACGAACATGATTATTCTGTAATTAACATTAATTAATTTTCTACTTAAATTGTAATTATTTTAAAACTGCTGTTTTTAATTCATACCGTCAAAGTAATATAAGACGTTATTTTATTAATTTGCAGAAAGTTTTTGACTCAATATTTATGTGCACAGAAAGTTTTTGGTTTTATACAAGTCTGTTCATCACCACAATGTTAAAATGGTATTAATCAAAATATAAATATGCATCCATAATTTGACAGAAAATAGTTAAATCTACAAATTGATATGATACCTTTTGTATTTGAGAACATTCCTATTCAACATGTTTATAATTAGACTTAGACAATCAGTAAAATGACAAGATTGTTCCTTTTTATTTCAATGAACTTTTGTTTTTCTGACAATCCTTATCCTTAATAATAGCCTGTATGGTTTAGCACTTTCATAGATTATTTTGGGTATTGACTAGTGATAAAATAATGAAAAATAAGTGATGGGTTAATGAATATGTGAGTGGAAAGAAGTCAAATTTTTTTGTGTAATTAGATTTAAGAATAAAAATGTAATTGACTTAAATTATTAAGAATTTAATTTTAATGAAAGTTTATTAAAAAACTAATATATGCAAAAATGTGTATTAAAATTTTTTAAGTATTCGGTTGTCGAATACCGAATATTCATTATACACTTTGACCGAAGCTTCGGTATTCATCAAAATTGCTGCTTCGGTCAATCCCTTGTTTAAAGATATTAAAAAAGTCAAAATTTTAAAATAATTTTACACCATATTTAGCATAGATCAGGGTTGCAAAAAAGCCAGCTAAAATTAAAAAAAGCCAGGCTGGTGGCTTTCTTTGGCCAAAACTGGCATTTTTTGGCCATAATTGGCTTTTATACAATAAAGCATTGTAATTATAAACTAGGGGAGAGTGTTGTACCTTGGGACATTGACGATTTCTAATAAACTATTGGCAACAGTTATCTTTTGTGTATTTCTAATAGTGACCTATAACCAACAGGTCTCATCATAATAACAGACAACATCAGAAGCATCGAATTTTAACAGCTAGGTGAAAAAAATAAATTTCACTAGCCCAAAGTAAATATTTTCCTCCATTCTAACTTCATTTTTTTGCTATGTGTTTCTACAAGTCAACTGCAATTTATTTTTTTATAAAAGAGAAGATTTTTAAATGTTTTGGGTATGAGAAAATAATGATAGTTCTTCTAGATTTACCGCCATTTTGATTTTATTTAAACCGTGTGGTGATTGTACCTCGGGACAGTAAAATATGTTGTACCTTGGGACATGTACAATGGTACAAGAAATACGTGGTCTGTAATAATTTGGATAAATAAAAGTATTTTTATTACTTATTTTACAGAAAATTTCACAAATCATGTGAAATGCAATAAATAAAACAACTCAACTTTATTTTGGATCTTGAACTTGAGTTTCATTCTCTATTTCCTTGAAAAAAAAAAAAAAAAAAAAAAAGGTTTTGTTGGCATAAAATTAGTTATTGTTATTGTACAAAATATTGTATTAGTTATTGTATAAAATTATTGATGAGTTATATGCCTATTCCCTGAATTATGCAGTATGTCCCAAGGTACAACAGGATGTTGTACCTTGGGACAGTTTGCCTTCCCTACTTTAAATGAATAGCATTTTTTTATTTTCAAACTGTCTGAATTTCTAAAATTATATTATAGAGAAATATGTTGGTGTATTGAAATGTTGCTTTTAAATTTGATTATAATCATCGAAGTAAAAAATTAAAATGTGAAAATTGTCCCAAGGTACAACACTCTCCCTTACACATTTTAAAGTGTTTTTAATTAGTTTTAATGACATTTAATTGATTTACAGTTTAATAAGTAACCCAATTTCTCAATATTGAGGACATAATACTGGAATAAAACTTAGATGATTTTGCTAGTGATTTGTATTCAGAATTGCAAATATGTCTGCTAAATTTTAAAAGGGCCATTACCAACTGCCAATTTTTTTATTTTTACTGCTTTATAAAATTAAAGAGGACAATGGTTACTTAGTTATGTTTTATTACTTAATTTTAAGAGCTATTAATATACAAGTCTTATTTTATTTCTAGCAAACATTTAAAATTATGCATAGTCATATTAATAAACACCACCATTTCTCACTATTAAAAACATTATGAATAGCATATGCATGAATATGCATAGCAACAAGCTTTTCAAAATTTTATTTTGAGAATAATTTTTTTTCTTGTTTAAATGCTCTATTTTTTATACACTTATATACCACTCTCCTCAAATAAAACATCTTTTCTAATTCCTCGTTTCCATTTTGACATTAAGGCTGTTAAATCCAAAAGGGCAACTTTCTGACATAAGTTTTAATTTATTTTTGTCCAGAAATGCATGAAACTAGCAGATGTTGTTGTTCAGAAACTATGTAATTGCACTGTTTTTTCTGGTTTTTTTTTTTTTTTTTTTTTTTTTTTTTTGCAAACGCAATAAATTTTTCAACCACTCAGAAAAGGGTGAAAAAACGTGTTTGTCACGTGATAAAAATCTCTTTATAGCTCAATAGGTAATTGATGGATCAAAAAATGGAAAACACAGTTCGATTCCAAATCGCTTTCATGTTTCATGGTCAGGCTTTCGAATTTTACATCTTTCCGTTAAAAAATGAATTTGTAAATGTGTCAAAACATTTTGCGCTTGTTGAGCAGAGCAGTTAAGAACAGTTTTAATTAAATATAATCTTTAAAATGTGTAGTCAGTGATGCCGCTGCACTTGAAAAAACCTGGGTCCCCGGGACCCAGGATTTCCAAAAATCTGGGTCCCTTTTTTACAAAAGCGGGTCCCCATCAATAATAATTTATACTTTAAAGGAATAAATGAAACTTGTTTATTTGGAAAAGATAAATGAAATGCATTAATTATTGTTTTAACAATAATTAAATAATGAATTAAAACTAGTATTATTTGCACTCAAATAAAATATTTTTAAAAAATATTAAGAGAAATTTTCTTTACTTTTTTAAAAGTAAAAATGCAAGATACAATTTTAATTGTAAAATAATGTTTATTTGAGAGTAGAAGATACCAAGTTCCACTTACAAGCATCACTAATGATCGCATTCTTTTAAAAAGGGGCAAGACGGGTTTATTGAAAAAGATATTTTTGCTGAAAAAAAGAATACTTATGTTAAGTAAAGGTGTACTTTTTGTTGAATGAATGGGTGCTTTCATTATACTTCCCATTGAATTATTTGTCAGCATAGATCTGTGTTGGAATCAGACATTTTCCTTGGAAGGAAAATTTACATCTAAATCACTAATAAGCATCAAATCTTAAATGTTCTGAAGGCGGGAGGCATTTCAATGCAGTAAGAGGGAGGGGGGGGGGGGATTTTTCACTGGTCCACCTACTGAATATATATATTATCAAAGTACACTGAAATCATGCTGTATTTTTAAGAATCTCATTAAAAAAAAATTAAATCCCATTTTATGAATTTTCTACCTATAAGTTTAGTTTGCACATCTTTTTTGGTGCTTTGACTAAATTCACGTTTTTTCCGCGCTACTTTGACGAAATTCGCGTGTTTCCGCGATCCTTTTGTTGAAATTCGCTATTTTTTCGCAAGCCTGTCACGAAAATAGTGTTTTTTCCGCGCTACTTTGATAAAATTCGGCTTTATTCTGCATTTTTTTTGACGAAATTCGCTATTTTTCGCGATCTTTTGACGAAATACACTATTTTGTTTCAGTCCTTTTACGAAAATAGCGTTTTTTTCGTGATATTTTGATGAAATTTGTGCTTTTTTCGCGATCCTTTGACGAATATCGGCTTTTTTACGTACATTTTTGGCGACATATGCTATTTTTGGGGTATCCTTTGACGAAAAATGCTATTTTTTCGCGATCCTTTGACGAAAATCGGCTTTTTTCGCGATCCTTTGACAAAATTCGGCTTTTTTCCGCGATTTTTAGGCGAAATTCGCTATTTTTTCGTGATCTTTTAACGAAATACGCTAATTTGTCGCGGCCCTTTTACGAAAATCGCGTTTTTTCGCAATATTTTGATGAAATTTGCACATATTTCAGCGATATTTTCATGAAATTTGCGCTTATTTCTGCGATTTTTCGACGAAATTCGCTTTTTCTTTCGCGATGCTTTGACGAAATACGCTATTTTTTCGCGGCCCTTTTACGAAAATCGCTGCTTTTGCGCGATATTTTGATGAGATTTGCGCTTTTTTCGCGATTCTTTGACGAAAGTCGGTTGTTTTCCAAGTTTTTTTGATGAAATTACGCGTCCCACGGGACGCGTAAGAGCTATTTTTTTGCGTCCCGTCTCTGATTTTTCGCGTAATTTACGCGCTATATCGCGTCCGCGGCATCCCTGGTAGTATATGTGGAGCTATATAGTATAGAATTTCAAAACACCAGTTTGGAGCCTAACATATATCCTTTTCAATGTTTATATATACATATATATATATATTTTTTTCAGAGATAATGCGTTCACAGTTGTCTTCTAGAAGTTATAAAGACTTATTTATTTGATAAAATTTAATAGAAGTCTATTATTTTTCTTAGTAGAAAATATTTATAAATATATTAAAAATTAATTGATCCAAATTTAAAACAAATTTACTGTAAACCAACTTTAAAAAATAAAAACTGGCTTCTTTCAATAAAAGCCGGCTTTTTTTAAGTGGTTAAAACCAAAAAAGCCGGCCGGCTATTTTTGGCCTGGCTAAAAGCCAGCAACCCTGGCACAGATACTTCCAGTTTGATATACAAGACCTTTTTACAAGTAAACTTTATATACACACACGCAATTTCCAGTAGGGTCATTCCATGTCAAATCAACACACCTATTTTACCTCACCATCTCAGATTTTAATGAACTGTGGCACATAGTTAGTACTTATATAGACTAAGAAAAATACCAATTTTTTTCAAAATATATCTATCCGTTTTAAAAATATGGTTATGTAAACTTTTCAAAAATTGTCAAAAAATGGCAGTTTGACAAATTTTCAAATCATCACAGGGTCTCTCCTAATTAAGATAGGAAGGTGAAAAAAGTGTAATATTGCAGCATTTTGTATGGACTTTAATATGATATGCAACATGATACAGGTTTCAGAAAAAAAAAATTTCAAAATTTAAATTTAAATTTTAAAATTTAAATTGTGAAAAAAACGTTTTTTTTAAAAATTTCAAAAAATTAGAGAAAGTAAGTTATATTATTGCAAAACATTACAGAAAGTTTCAAAATGGGACAACAATGGGTTCATAGAAAAAATAATTTTTTAAAAATGGGCTTTTTCATCAATTTCAAGTATGATGCGAAAAATCCATGAAAATTTTACTTTTAATGTATGTCACAGGACAGAATTTGAAAAAAAAAAAAAAAAAGAAAAAAAAAAAAAAGAATGTAAATTCAAAATTTTGATTTTATTTTAAAATTTCAAATGTGAAAAAAATTTTTGATTTTATTTTTTTTCTTCAAAAAAATATAGAAAATAAGTTGTAAAATGAGACAACAATGTATTCATAGGGGGAAAAAAAATTAAGTGTGATTTTTTTTAAAATACAAACAATCATAGAAAATATGTTGTATTATTGTAAAATAGTATACAATGTTTGAAAATGGGAGAACAGATCCATATTAAAAATAACTTTAAATGAGCATATTTTACTAAATTGGGGTTATATAGAATAAAAGAAAAAGAAAAAACTCATAAAACAAGAAACTCAAAATTAATATTTAATCTGCTATAAATGATGATATAGGAAAGCAGAAAACAATGTTTTTATTAAATAAAATTGTTCAGTTGCTAGGTAATCCTAATGTATAATTTATGTTTTCATATAAAATTCTGCAAAATAATACTTTCACACCTTCCTATCTTAATTAGAAGGGATTTTTTGGTAACCACTCTCTGTCTGTAGGTCTGGCCTGTCTCAAACTGTCAAGGGTTTGTTATCTATTGACTACTTGAGATAAGACAGATCAAAGGTCAGCCATGGGTATCACCAGTCAACAGCACTGCAATCAGTATAATCTTGGAATCAGTTCTGTTTGGATGTAGAATGAAGAATATTAGTATATTGATCAGTTTTGGTTTCAGAATATAGGAATATTCTTTTTCATTTAAAATAGTGTTCTTTCTTTTTTATGTGAATGAGTTTTCACAAAGTTTCTAAAGTTTTTCAGGATATTTTATGCAAGAACTTTTTAAAACTTTGTGTTTCTTAGTTTAAAGATTAAATTCTGTTTTGTAATGTGGATTCTTTTAAAAGTACATTTTCAACTGCAGTTTATTTGATTCTGTGAGAAGAATTTAATAGAGGTCCGATTGAAATAAGAAATGGCACAATGTCAGTTTTCAAATGTTACTTGTTTCAATCCATTTAAGAAAAGTAATCACACCATAAGGGATAAGAAAAAGTTAAGAAAGGTTACAAATTGGATATGTGATTTGTATCCTGATTTGCCCAAACATGCAAAAGTTTGTGATTACTGCCGGAAAGAATTAGCAAAGTTAAAAGATCAGAGCACTTCTACTCATCAAGAAGAAGAAATTTCAGATTCAGAAGATCCTAGCTTTTCTGCTGAATCACATGTGATCGCAACATTAAATTCTTCACTATATGAATTAGGAGAGTCCCCTATCGATAGGAAAAAAATTAAATCAAAACAATATGCAAGTAAAAAAGTTAAAACAATAGACTCAGCCCTAAAAAGAAATTTGTTTGTATCAGCAAAAGAGTCTTCAGAAAGTGATAATGCTGAAGATTTAGATAAAACAGTTTTGCAAAATCTTATAGAGAATTTTTCAAATACAACAAGTAGGACAAAAAAACTTATGATATTGACTTGCCTACCGGAAAGTTGGGGTATCAGAAAAATCATGCGTGAGTTTAACGCACCTAACTATATGGTACGTCAATCAAAAAAACTGTTGAAAGAAAAAGGAATATTGGAAACCCCAAATTCTAAGCCAGGTAAAAATCTTTCTACTGAGATAGTTAACACGGTCACTTTATTTTATGAAAGTGATGAGATAAGCAGATCAATGCCCGGAATTAAAGATTGTATCAGTATCACTGACCAAAGTGGAAACAAAGTAAAAGTTTATAAAAGGCTCATTTTATGCAATCTAAAAGAGGCTCATGTACTATTCAAAGAAAAGTTTCCAGACTTAAAAATTAGTTTTTCTAAGTTTGCAGAGCTCCGTCCAAAGCGTTGCATTTTGGCTGGGTCAAAAGGTACACACACAGTTTGTGTTTGCACGACTCACCAAAATGTCAAGTTAATGATAGAAAACGTTAAAATGGGTGCAATTACCAATGCCGAATTGCCAACTTACAAACATTGCATATCAAAAATGTTGTGCAATCCACCGTCAATAGACTGCAACATGTCTGAATGCTCATCTTGCCCTGGTGATTTTGAAATACGGAATATTTTAGAGAAATCATTCGAGGATAATTTAATAGAAAAAGTCACATTTAGACAGTGGGTTTCTGTAGATCGCTGCAATTTAGAGACTCTGCAGAAATCATCAGCAGAATTTATTGAATATTTTTGTGACAAACTGTCAACCTTGGTTAGACACGATTTCATTGCAAGACAGCAATCATCTTTTATGAATCAAGTAAAAGAAAATTTGAAAGAATCAGAATTTGCTGTTGTGCTTGATTTTTCTGAAAATTACAGCATGGTTATTCAAGATGAAGCTCAAAGTTACCACTGGGCTAATGAACAAGCCACAATTCATCCGTTTGTAGTGTACTACAAAAGGGAAAATACAGTTGAGCACTTAAACTATGTTGTAATTTCAGACTGTTTGGAGCATAATACTGTTGCTGTGTACACCTTCCAAAAGAAATTCATTAAATTTCTCGAAAATAAATTTCAAAAAGCCCCAACAAAGATTTTCTATTTTTCAGATGGATGTGCTGCCCAGTATAAAAATAAGAAAAATTTCTCCAACCTATGTTTTCATAAAGAAGATTTTAATATTGAAGCTGAATGGCACTTTTCAGCCACAGCTCATGGGAAAGGGCCTTGTGATGGACTGGGTGGCACAATTAAGAGACAGGCAGCAAGAGCTAGCTTACAGCGACCTTATGAAAATCAAATAGTAACACCTCTTCAATTACATAAATGGGCCGAATCCAATTTTTCTTCAAAAATAACCTTTGCATTTTCAACACAGGAAGATTACATTAATTCAGAAATATTTTTAAAAGATAGGTTCAACAAAGCAGTTACCATTAAAGGAACACAGCAATATCATGCTTTCATTCCGGATAAATTAAATACATCAGACATATTTGTTAAATCATTTTCTGATTCTTCAAAATCATTTAAAGTAATAGTTTCAAAATCTGATGATAAACTATCATTATCAGATTGCAATGGATATATCACCGCTGCATATGACAAGCATTGGTGGCTTGCATATATCCTGGATAAAGATGAAGAACTTGATGAGCTTAAGGTCACATTTTTACATCCACATGGGCCATCTTCATCATTTTCTTATCCTAGCAAGCCAGATGTTCTATGGGTGCCACTTATGGATGTTTTATGTTCTGTTGAGCCTCTAACACCAACTGGGAGAACTTATGTTTTAACTAAAAAAGACATTTTGAAATCCAACAATTCATTGTCCAAAGTAATTCAATAACAAGAATTGTTAAAGGATTTGCATTGGTAAGGTTTTGTGTTATTTAACAATTTGACAATTTTGTACACCGTTATTTGAACTGACTGTAGTGTATCATATTGTATTATACATTTATCATATTACATTATGCATCATACTTTTTTTTATATTATATACTATTATACTTAAAATTGATGAAACTTTTTAAACACTATTTTTCCTATGAACCCATTGTTGTCCTATTTTCAAATTTCAAAATTATTGTAAAACTGTATATACTGTTTTACAATAATATTACTCATTTTTTAAATTATTTGAAACAAAAAAAAAGTTTTTAAGTCTTTATATTTGAACTATTTTAGTATATAATTGTATTATATTGTATCATATTACATTGCATCATATTGTATTGTACTGTATCACTTGAAATTGATGAAAAATCCAATTTTTAAAAAATTATTTTTTCTATGAACCCATTGTTGTCCCATTTTGAAACTTTCTGTAATGTTTTACAATAATATAATTTACTTTTCCTAATTTTTTTTAAATTTTTTAAAAAAACGTTTTTTTTACAATTTAAATTGAAATTTTTTTTTTCTAAAACCTGTATTATGTTGCATATCATATTAAAGTCCATACAAAATGCTGCAATATGACACTTCTTTCACCTTCCTATCTTAATTAGGAGGGACCCTATGATGATTTGAAAATTTGTCAAACTGCCATTTTTTGACAATTTTTGAAAAGTTTACATAGCCATATTTTCAAAACGGATAGATATATTTTGAAAAAATTTGGTATTTTTCTTAGTCTATATATGTACTAACTATGTGCCATCGTTCATTAAAATCTGAGATGGTGAGGTAAAATTTTTTCAAAAAGTGTGTTGATTTGACATGGAATGACCCAGTACTTCCTGTTATGATAACGTATTTCACAGTTAAATCAAAGTAACTCTGTTGAAGATATATTTATGATATTTTCATAAATTGTTAAAGTAGCAAACGAAAATCTAAGTTTGACCTGAAGTGAGATGACATACTCTGTATTTTTGACGGCTGAATCCCAGAACACCCATCGTTCAATTTGGCGAGGCGATGAATGGATTTTTGTTATTACCAGTTCGTTTCGTAAATTCTTTCCACACTAAAGGTTAAAATTCAATATTTGCTTTAGTAGCCAGTGGCCGGTAGAGGCTGTATGTTTAGTAGCCACTACTGTCAAGTTAGTGGCCACTTATCGTAGTTTGTAGATTTAAATAGCTTTACAAGTAATGTTTTAAAAATATTTATCTTACGAAGACATCTTTTAAAATATATAAAAATAAAACTATCCACAGTGTCAGTTTACTTACCCCAACAAAAACAATTAACAGTTATATTACATTAAAAAAAGAGAGAATTTATCGAACAATGTCGTACAAGACCAAGGTCAAAGATTGGTTCACATCTCCAATACATGCTGTGTAGCCCGAGATCAGAATTCTTTCTGAAAATAGGCCTAAATTATTTCCCGTTTGACAAAATTCGCAATTAATTTTTGAAATTGTTTTAAGAAATTTGCAATTATTTTACGCAACCTCTTGCTAAAATTCACAATTTTTTCACCGAGCGTTCAACAGAATTCACGATTTTTTTTCGCGATCATTCGACGAAAGTGACGATTTTATTATGCGATTTCTTGATGAAATTCGCGATTTTTTCAATGATCAATTGACGAAATTCACGACTTTATTTCCACGATCTTTCGATAAAATTCGCGATTTTATTCCGCGGTCGTTTGACGAAATTTACGTTTTTCGCGTTCTTTAGACGAAATTTGCGATTTTTTTCGCGATCTTTTAACGAAGTTTGCGTTTTTTTCGCGATCTTTTGACGAAGTTTGCGTTTTATTCGCGATCTTTTGACGAAAAATGCGTTTTATTCGCGATCTTTTGATGGAATTTGCGGCTTTTACGCGATCCTTTCACGAAATTTGCGTTTTTTCAGTGATTTTTTTAATGGAAATCGCGGTTTTTTTTTCCGCGATTCTGAAATTCATAGCAAATTTTCTGAAAGGTTACAGAAGGGTGGAGCTGTGTTTTTTCTGCACCTGATTGACGAAATTCCCGTTTTTTCGAGATCCTTTGACGAAATTTACTTTTTTTTGCGATCTCTTGACGAAATTTGTGGTTTTTTGCGACTTTTAACAAAATTTGCACTTTTTTTGCGAACTTTTGACAAAATTTGCGTTTTTTCGAGATCCTTTGACAAAATTTACGTTATTTCGCAATCTTTAGACGAAATTTGCGGTTTTTTCGCGATTTTTTGACGAAATTTACGGGTTTTTTCGCATTCTTTTAACGAAATTTGCGGTGTTTTTGGCGATCTTTTGACAAAATTTGCGGTTTTTCGTGATTTTTTGACGAAATTTACATTATTTCGCAATCTATAGACAAAAATTGCGGTTTTTTTGCGATTTTTTGACGAAATTTGAGATTTTTTTCGCGATCTTTTGACGAAATTTACGGTTTTTCGTGTTCTTTTAAGGAAATTTGTGGGTTTTTTCGCAATCTTTTGACAAAATTTGCGGTTTTTCGTGATTTTTTGATGAAATTTATGGTCTTTTTGCGATCTTTAGAGGAAATTTACCGTTTTATCGCGATTTTTTGACGAAATTTGTGGTTTTCCCCCTATTTATTGGCGAAATTTAAGGGGTTTTCGCGATCTTTTGACGAAAATTGCGGGTTTTTGCGATACTTTGATGAAATTTGCGATTTTTACGCATTCCTTTCACGAAATTTACGTTTTTTTCGCGATTTTTTGACAGAAATCGCGTTTTTTTTCGAGATTCTTATGAAATTCTCGTTTTTCCTGTGATTCTCTGACGATTTTTTTGCGAACGATTGACGAAATTGATATCTTTCGGCGACCATTTGTCGAAATTCGCGATACTTTTATGCCGATTTTTTTTAAATTTCGGAACCAAATGCTTTCAATGTGAACATCAACGCGATTTTGTTTTTCTTTTACGATTCTGTGGAAATCGCTGATCGATTAAAAAAAAATAAAACAAACGGAAAAGTGGCATTTCTGACATGTACTATTACATGAAAAATAAAGATCGCCACTTTGGCGATCAGATGCACATAATAAACTCGCCAATTTTTTACATTTAGTCGCCCTGTGGCCGGTGGCGACCGGGAATTTTAACCTTTATTCCACACCTACAGTGGTCTGATCTTGAATTTGGATCGGTTTAATGGGATTGGTTGATATGTTGTGTATTGGATGGTTACGCCTACTTGAAAACTTTTATTGACAATTAGCTCAGCGGTGTTTTGACAACTTAACACCGCATGTTTTATAATTTGTGTAGAAGGAAGACATTTTGTAATTGTAAAATTAAAATGACGGCGAGGCAAAAGTTTGAAATTGTGAGTATTTGTTAATTTTTTTTGCTGGAAAGTTAAATGAAGTTTACCGACGGCTGGAAATTTACAAAATTATGGCAATTCACTATTTTTTAGAGTTGGGTTTCAAGAAAGGAGATGTCTGTTAAGGTACGTTAATAATTTTATGCATTTTTTTGCAGTGTTTTATATTAGCCGTTTATTGTATATTTCTCGTGTATGCTGGCCTTACGAGTTTTGTACATTTTGAGATTGCTGAATCCAGTGATGATTTTTTTCGGTTAATGAACGTGTAGCGTTCATACGACGTTTAGTGATTCCGCTTTAACAAGTTTCCTGCGTTTTTCAGATTGCTGTATTCAGTGATATTATTTTTTTATGAATGCGAAGTGTTCATACTTCCGTAAATTAGAAATGAATTGTTCAATGTTACTCTGATATAGGCACGTACTTTAAAAGATTAAATGACACCATGATTTTTCATGAAAGTTGTTGAGAAATGAAAATTTTAATTATTAAATTGTTACTCTGATTTGAAAAGGTAGTTTAAAAATTTCACATTTTTCAATAAACTTATGTTGAAATCATTTGTTTTATTTTGAATCTCATAAAAATCAGCTTTCCTGTGTTTTCTAATATGTCGTTTTTCCCGTGATTCCAGGATGATGATGTAGTAAAAAACAGTCTGGCGGCAGTCAGGAAAGTGGACCAATCCCATTAGTTTTCAGGTTGCCGCATATGGGATGTTTGGCGCTTGTCAGAAAAGTCGCCTAATGGGGTGTCTCGCCTGTTCTGGGATTGTACCTTTTTGACTGAATAAGTGGATTGCGATACTGGTTTCTTGGACAAAAATTGTCTGTCTACTATCACTGCATTCTTATCTTTTATGACCATTATCATCCCTGAAAGATTTTACATTTTCTTTAGATACATGAAAATACAGCTTCAATCAACAGTATTTAAATACAGTTTAATGACTAGTAGAGTTTACTGTATCCTTAGGTTTTTACCATGTCCTGTTGAAAACCAGTTTTTACCAGTAAAAAGCCAACCCTGCTTTAGAAACACTCATTTTGGGAAAAAGCAAAAGGCAGATTCTTTACAAGACATTGTTCAGCAATTTGCATTTGTACATCATTTATTGTTAATTTTCTTAAGTGACACTTATCAAACAGCAAATAAATAATGTAACAGCATTATCTTTTATTTAAACATGATTCTGTTTCTAATTATTCTGAATATCTTTATAAATTGACAGTCAAAAGTAGAAGTTGTGTAAGGTTTTAAAAATATTTTTCAAAAGATAGTTCGGTTTGTCTAAATATTTCGATATTCAGCCAAACCGAATATTCGACAGGCCGAATGGTTTGATATTCCGGCAAGCCGAATTTTCGGTACCATGGCCAAATATTCGGTGCATCCCTACAATTGACGGTGCGACATAAATTGTGCAAATAAACGTTTCAAATGCTATAGAAAAGAAGCTATCTGATCCGTTTCTAACGGCAAATGATTTTTTATCAAAGAACGTTTTATTTCGTAATTTATAAGGATACCAAACGGCAGCTTATTCATTATGAAATATTTTATCGAAATCCATAACTAATTACGCTAGTCTCATAAAAGTACATTAATAATATGAAAACTGTATTACCTATCACCTCCTGCCTCGTAATCATCCATTCCGATTTGCAGAAAATTAACTAAAACGAGATTTGATCATATGTCAACAAACAAAAAAAGTTCAAGTTCGTTCAAGGCCTAATACTTGTTGCCAAATTAGGAACTAGAACGCTAGATTTTATATTTTTTATTTAAATTATCATGCAGAATAACTGTTAGAAATAATTGTTTTTATTGATTATAAAACGTATGTTTTAGGAAAACATTCATCAATTTTGAAGAAAATATTTAAATAAATTCGTATTAATTGTGAGTCGTTCATGAGTGAGTGCAGTAAAATGATTCTTAAAAGTGATTCTTAAAGATTCTTTGTTGAATCATTGTTTTGAATGTTGTGTTTCTTTTGACCGAATTTATAAATTAAGGTGTTAAAAATACTGAAAATATGGCAAGTCCTCTGGAACAGTTTGTTGTGAAAGTTCGAAATTTATCTTCCCAAGGTAAGCCTTCTTTGGATGACTTCGAAAGTACTTTTAATTTTGCGTTTTAATTAATTATCCGACCAACTGTTATTATTCTGAATAATGAAAATGTGTTTCTCGAGCATTTGTACATAAAAAACACTTTATATTTTTTCAGGAAGTTTTGATTCTCTGTGTGATTTCGTATCTAAAAGTTCAGACGTGCTTGTGAAAAATGTGGGAATGCTAGATGATGTCCTCGCTACTTTGGATCTCCAAGAGCATTCTTTGGGAGTATTAGCGATTTTGTAAGTTTATGCCTATCGTTGTAAGATATTTTGGCACAGATGTCATATACGCCCCATATTGGCGCGATTTTTTTCCGAGGCAAATTTGGCGAAAACATCAACAGCATAAACAACAACATCCGAGTTACCATATCAAAAAAATAACGACACATTGGCGTCAGTTAAGTACCCGTTGCGTATATGACATTGGCGTCAGAAAAAAATCGCGCCAATATGACATCTGTACCGATATTTTATTATGCTATTATAAAAGAAACAAACTGTTTTATTTGTGCTTATCAAATCATGAGTAATTTTTGTTAAAATGCAAAAGAATCGCCATAATCTATTACGCAAACTTTTTTTAACAAAATCAATTTCATTTATAAATCATTTTTTCTACTTCATATTTGGCATATAGCAGTTGTCAGCAGTTGTCAGACAGTCACTTTATGACAGAGAAAATTTCATTTCTTTTGGCTGTAATTATTGACTATCTGATCTCTGAGCCTAGGGGAGAAGGTGGCTAGTGTGGACAACATGAATAATTCTGTTATTTTTTAATTAAAGTTGCTCTGCAAATTTTTACAGATTAACAACACTGATATACACTTCATGTGTAATTACATGAGAATACATTTCATAGTTCATTTGCAATTTATAAAAAAAGGTTTTTATGGTGAAAAAGTAAGTTCATGGTTTGTTTTTCAATCACTAAGTTAGACTATTTATATTCATTATTTAAAATGAAAGGGGATATTATATTATAAATGAATCGAATCAGTGTATTTTTTGATATTCACTTTTGCTCTGCATGGTTTACATTTACCAGTGTTAGTCCTAAAAAAATAAATGGCACCATGAGGCTAGTGTGGACACATGGTGGTGGGGCTACTGTGGACATGTCCACACTAGCCCCATTCAGCTTTCAGTTGTAAAAACATTAATTATGTATATAAATATCTATCACATTTTATGCTATTTGTATACTAAATTAGATTCATTTGTGAAGTAATAACTGAATCTAAATGTAGAATACACACATAGTTTAATAAACAACATCTAGTTTGATAAACATTTTTTTATTTAAATTACTAATGCTTGTCCATTATAATAGCATAGGTAGGTACTATATTTTCCCTAGAGTAAATTATAAAAATTATTTTCTTGTTGGTGTAACTGGAAGTCTAGATTTGCTTTCAAAAAGCAGATGAGTGGTGAAAGAACTATTTCCAGCTGTTTTACACGATATACAAGAAAACATAAAATCTTATATTGACTACCCTGTTTTTTGGTTCTTGATAATCATAATTCACACATTTCTCTTATAGCAATTACACATATGTGAATTGCCCATTACATTATGTTACTGCCTTTCCCATGACATTGTTCCCATAAACTTCAACCCTTAGATGTTGCAATTTATGGTGCATTCAAAGCGATGTGTAAAGTTGCATTTGATGACTGGATGTTAAATTATCCCAGAAAAACAGTATCAGTATGATATGCAAAAGGTATCATATCAATTTGTACATTTAACTATTTTCTGTCAAATTATTGATAGAATATTTATATTTTGATTAATATTTTAACATTGTGGTGATGAAGAAAAGAAATTTGAGCAATTTTGATATAATGGTTATAAAAGCTATAGGATAGGCATAGGGGTATACTTATTTGATGTGTATATTAAAGAAAATACACATTAAATAAATTTAAATAAAAAAACCAGGGTTGGCAAGTTTTTGACATGCGACGGTTTAAACCGATTTTAACCATGGTTAAAACCGTCGTGTCAAAAACCTTTCTGTCAAAAATGTCCAAAAGTCTCAAAAACCTAGTTTTAATAAAAATCATACCAAAAGAATTATTTAGCAGAGTTAGATGGGCTTTAAACAATAAATTCTAAGTAAAACTGCATAAGTACATTAAAACTGTGGGGTATAAACTGCAGGAATACATTCTTGAAACCTATTTGCATAGGATATGGTAAACTGCAAATTGATTGTTGTATGATTTTTTTTATTATTTGTGAATAAAAATTACCTAACTGTTATTTAATGATTTAGTTTATCATTAATGTATGCTTTTAAGATGAACAGTTAATAAATCCTTAATTATTTGTAATCATTAAAACTAGATAGGTTTAATCTAAATTTTGCAGAGATAAATAAATTGTTTAGATTTTTTCATGGCTAGAAGCACAGAGTAATCTATCACAATTGGTATCTAATGAGGGTATTTACTTTCCTTAAGATAGAGCAAATTCAAAGATTCCCTTCCAGTACAAAACAGTATTGCTATTGCAACAAAACCAATTTTTCTTGCTTTCCCCCTATTATGTTCTTATGGATGGGGTTGTTTAAGGAGCTACCTTCACTAAAGTTAAAACACCCGCCTGCTAATGTTAATCCTACAGGAGAAATTTTTTTTTTTAAATATCTTGTTCGAATTTTCATACTTTTAAATGATTTTTTTCAAAGTAGAAATGAAAACCCCACTCAATAACGTCAATTCTATGATAGAAATTTTGTTTAATATTTCAATATTTTTAAATGTTTTTTGCATTGGATAGCTAATGTCGATCTCTACAAAGACCGATTTTTAAATTTTTGATTTTGCTTGCAGTTATTTTTGTTATTAGGATACTTTCACTTTTGGAACAGGTTTCAAACTAAGTTAAGCATTTTTTTTTTCCTTATTGGTATGCCGAGTTATTCATTTGTCCCTAATTTTAGGAGAAATTCCACAAATAAGATAATTTCATCAGTAAGAGGTGATTGTCAGTCACTAACAAAAATTAATATTGGGATAAAAGGATTAAAATATCATATTTTATCATTTTATTCTTTTCTCATTTGTAAAATAAATGTTATTTTTATTGTTCTGCGTTTGTAAAAGAAAATGCTGCAGAGAAAATATTTCCGTTAAGGGTGTATTCCGATCCAAACTGCTTATTTTCTGATTCATTTTAAAATTCATTTTTGCTCTCAAACGCATCAAACTTGGAAATTCTCTTATTTAGAAACTACATAATGTGCGGTGCTCCTTAATTTTTTGATAAATGCAGAAAATACTGTGAAAAACGCTGTCAAAGTTGGCGTTTTGAACCAAATTTTCCGAAGCGGGCGATCTGGGAATGAAAAAAATGGTCATACTGAGAAAATAATTGTTTAAAAATCAAATTCTAATTAATTGAGCTGAAAATGAAATCACACGGCATGTTAAACATATCTTCAGAAATCACCCCAGCAAGTTTCATGTTTTTACTTTTAAAAATGAGTCTGAAAATGTCTCAGAAAATTTCGAGCTGTTGAGGGTGGAAAAATATTTTTTCGAATACACCCTTAAAGACTGTATATAGGGCAGATGTGCCAGTAATGGACACCATTAAGGAATTTCTTTAAAAATTGTTTTTTAATTAATAGTTATTATATTCCAGTTTTTTCAATATTATATTAAACTATCATGATTGATTTCGTTTGTTATAATGGCTTATTATTACAAAACGTTAGTCTATATATATATATATATATATATATATTGTTTTTTAAATAAGAAATGCAACCAAGTATGCTGAAAAGCCACAATAAAAATACATATAAAAAATTTGGCAATTTAGTCATAAACAAAGAAATAAATTATAATTTAATATTTGATTACAGTAAAATAAATGCTAAAATTAAAGTGCACAATCATTAAATAAAAGCAATGTTGTATCTTGCTATAACAGCATTTTTTTGTTGTTGTTGTCCTGACCATATTTAAATATTGGTGTTTTTGACGGTTAAAACTGCTTAAAACGCGGTTTAAACCTATGTCACGTCAAAAACTGGTTTTTGACGGCTTAAACCCAACCCTGAAAAAAACTAATGTAGAAGTAAATAAAATTAAATGATAAGGGAAAGATGTACATCGTCCTTCCTTTTTTTTGTCTGTTGTAGGCAGTTGTTTTGATTTCACACCTATGTAGACTATTTTAGGAAGGAAAAAGTTTTTTTTTAATTAAAAATGGCCTTTGACTTGTTTTTTGTACCTTCGAACTCATGCACATAATATTGAAACTCATTGTTTAGCCTATTCTACTGCTAAGTAAAAGAGAATTCTTCTACTTCTAAGGAAATACTTATCTGCAATTATTCGGCCGAAGTCGAATATTCGGTATTCGGTCAATACCTAGTTGATACAGTAATTATTAAAATGACTGGTAACAAATTACCTTTGATAGGCATGGCATTGAGATTTTTTTCTTTATCACCATAATGACTTGAAAGCTACTGTGCAAGAAGCGTCTAAAATGGCAATAGCAGAATTAACAAAATTTTGGGTAAAGGCCAGAATTCCTATGCGGGATCCACAGAATTGTCAGAAGAAATTAGAGGAATTATTTGAAGGATGGAGACTGTTAAAGAAGAACAAAGGACGTAAAATGCCTAATCAGAAAGCTAAAGAACATGCATTTTCTTCATAATTAGATAACTTGTTTGATGTTGCTCATGCCGATGCATTAAACATAATCAAAATAGCTGAAGATAGATATTTCTTGCTAGCATAGCGAGAAGATGGCAGACGAGGATTAATGACTGGTGTTGACAAAAATCTCTTGCGGAAAGAATTGATTGCTGATAAAAAGAAGATTCTTCTGAATAAAAGATTAGAAAAAAATGAAACTGAAGAATGCAATCACAAAATTGAACCGCTTGAGCATGCAGCATCAGATCCTAGGACATCTAAAGCTAAGAGGGGGCGTATGGATATCATAACTCCAGAATTAGCAACAACTCTAGACAGGACACAATTATCAGACAGAAAAGTAGTATTTGTAGTTGCAGAAACAGCAAAGAGTTCACGATGTGATATTACATAAATCAGTCTGAACAGAAGTATAATTCGTAGAAAAAGAATTGTTAGTAGAATTAAACAATCTTAGAAATGAAAAGAACAGCTACAAAGAAATGTTCCCCTCATTGTCCATTAGGATGGAAAACTTTTACCAGAGTTAACCGGTAAAGAGAAAATAGACAGACTACCAGTTATAATTTCTGGAAAAGGAGTTTCTCATATACTCTCAGTTGCTAAACTTCCTTCTGCAATGGGCGAAGCACAAGCCCATGCAATTTATGAAGCTTTGAATGAATGCGATATTGAAGATAAAATGATTGGAATGAGCTTTGACACCACATCTGCAAATACTGGAAAATATGAAGGTTCTTGTGTCCTTTTAGAAGAAAAGCTTGGAAAGAAATTTTTTTTATTTTGCCTGCCATCATCATATTATAGAACTTATCATTGGAAAAGTATTTCATATTTCTTTGGGATCAAGTCCAGGAGTACCTTTATTCAAACGTTTCCAAGAGTACTGTCCAGTACTCTTGGAAACGTTCGAGTTTCCTAGATAGATAAAAATTTGAAACAGGCTTGAAAGATAATATTCGAGCTCTTGTACAAGATGTAAAAGATGAAATTTTGGAGTTTGCCACCAACACAAGAATCATCAACATGTGAACTAAGAGATGATTACCAAGAATTTGTCGAACTTGTTATTATTTTCCTTGGGGGATACCTGTCAAGGAAATTTGTTTCAGGCTTCTAAGGGCAATGCATCATGCTCGTTGGATGTCTAAGGTAACATATGCTTTAAAAATATTCATCTTTAAGTTACCAAAATGGAAGAAAGAGGTCTTTGTGATTGTGTTTTTATAGTCAGGGTGTATTTTAAAGCTTGGATCATTGCTTCTATAACAGAAACCTCACCCTATAATGACTTTCAGTTGATGAATATTTTATTAGCGTATTCAAGAATACACGCAGAAATTGCAAAGTCTGCATCAGAGAAATTTTCAAAGCATTTGTGGTATTTGTCAGATCTTTCTAAATTGTCCTTTTTCGATAGCTGTGTGCCTGTTTCAACAAAAAGAAAGATGGTTGAAGTCCTTCAAAATAAAAAAAAGGTACTAAGAATCCTTATAAGAGGATAGCTGTTTCCCTTAAAATTTTTCATGAAAAGAAGTTTAAAGATTTTGTTACCATAATAAATTTACCGCAAGGATTCTTTCAAATAGACCCAACACATTGGAATACTAATTCTGATTATATGATTACATTAGAAATGGTGTAATCTATTAAAGTGTTAAATTATCATGCTAAGAGAGGCATTGCTTTGATCAAAGAGCACACTGGAATCCTTACAAGAAATGAACCTCAGTTTCAGCTATTGACGAAAGTTGAGGAGAAGCACCAAAAAACGTATCCTCACTGCAGAAAAATTGACTTAACAAATTAAACTAATTACTGATACTTTCAACTTTTTATATGCTTAATATTGTGTTTTTGTATTATACAAAAGTAAAATTAATTTACTATCTACAATAATAAAAATTATCATTTTCGCTTAGTTTTTTTTTTTTTTTTTTTTTTTTTTTTTGTCGATACCATCGTGTTTTTTAGTGTAATCACCAAACTTCAGCAAGCTTGAGCTACTTCTAAATATATTTCTTTTTCATTCAAACTTTTTCTACTTTGTTTTTTACTGTATTGTAACAAATTTTGAGGGTAAGACGTAAGAAAAAAAAAATAAAATCGACCATATAAAGTAGGGATTGACCGAAGCAGCAATTTTGCCGAATACCGAAGCTTCGGTTGAAGTGTAAACCGAATATTCGGTATTCGGCAACCGAATACTTGAAATCTTTTAATACGCATTTTTGCATTATTAGCTTTTTTAATAAACTTTAATTGAAATTAAATTCTCAATAATTTAATTCAGTTACATTTTTATTCTTAAGTCTAATTAACAAAAAAATTTAATGACTTCTTTCCACTCACAAATTCATTAACCCATCTGTGAAGGCGCCTACCTTCACATATTAATATTAAGACTTTTCCTCTTTCCCCCCTTTAAAGTTACATTTTTTTAAATTCTTAAATTTAATTATCTGTCTGCATTCGGATTCAATCTGTTTTTAGCACTCTTTTCCCTTCATAAATTAAGCATTCAATTCTCAGTCTCTTTAATATTTTAACCACAGCGCACTACAGTTTAAAGAAAAGAAATAATTTCCTCTTCTCGCCTAGCAACTCGATTATAATTTTCATCCTTCTGCCTTAGTTTTGATGATATGCAGAAATTAGTCAGACATATTACTTCTACATTTTTAGCCGTTGGTCCAGATGTAAGATATTAGTCATTTCAGTTATCAACCCTGTCTTTATTTTGTTTTGTTTATTAACGGGCGCTTCGGCCGCTTCAATCCCATGAGAACTTTGGCAAACCCTATCGAATGTTCTTTTGCGGTTTTATGTGCTATAATTACTAAGTAATCATCTGGCGTTAAATATTTCTTATTAATCTTTTACATTCTCCATTCAATTTCAATTATTGTACTTTGACCACATGTCTTCCTCTCTTTAATCTCGCCATATAGTATATGTATTTGGCGAAATTGTATATGTACGCTTGCCAACACTCGAGCATTTTCGAGAAAATGTAATTGGAGCACTTGCTTCGAAGATCTGATTCTGTGAACGTAAAAAAATGTAACTTTCTGCTCCCTTCTCCAATATCGGCCTCAGCCGTGTAATTTCGGCTATGTTCGAAACGATCCCGGTGGACAATAAAGAACTTTAGATAATTTCTACCTTAGCAGTTTCTTGCCTTCCTTTTAAAATAAGTAACAGTTAATTTTTCAGCCTTGTATTCAGTATGGAACCTAAGCAAAAATGAACCACCTGTGCAAGACATCATCACCATCACAGAAATATGGTGCATATAGCCGGCGTACCGAATTACATTTTGGAGAAGGGAAGCATGTGATATATATTTTTTTTTTCTCATTCTGCGTACATCAGTACCTTGGACTACTACGAAAAAAAAAACTGTGAATTCCATTTAAAAAAAATAAACTGTGACTGCTGCAAACTACCTAATGTTGGATTATTATTCGAACTGAACTATTCTTGTTTTCCGCCTTGCCGTGTCACATTTCAAGATTATAGAATAATGTCAAAAAAGTGATCTACATGCTAGGCTCAGTGGGTACTCTAAAAAAAAACTGCTCAAAATTTATGGACTTCCTGCAGACAATCTGAGGAATACTCATTGCTTTCTGTGTGAACGCACTCTCAACCGAAATGTTCATCACGCCAATAGACGCCTCTTCAAAAATATTAGCAGCTAAAGTATTAGCACTATACAGCAAACGCATAAGTGACCGACATTTTTACTTATCTTCATGCCGTCAGCTTCCGTCACAACTAGCCGATAACCGCCATCCTTTCGACCGGCATAAAAAAAAAGACTTGCTGATACCGAAAATACGTGAGCGCCTTCGGAATGAGTCATAAATCCTCCATCGCCTGTTTTTGTTTTTCTTCTCCTCTTCTGTTTCTCCTATGCTGATTTACGCAGCTGGATCAGAATTTCTAAGATATTCCAGACTATGTCTTGTATCGGCCGAATTTTTTTTTTTTTTTAAAAAAAGAAGAAACAGAACAGTAAAAATGATTTTTTCTTCTACATTAAAGAAATTTTTTTCTCCTTCCCCAGTAACTCTATGAAGAAAGCGTGTTCATGGATCTACATCTATTCTATTGCATTTCAAGGAACTTAAAAAAAATAATAATAATGTTTAACTTACTGGTTCAAAGAAAGACAGTTAACATGCAGTTTCCTTAGAACAAAAAGTAAAATGATAAAATATAAGTAATGAATATTTAGGTGAACTCCACATTCAACTATACGCAGATATACCTAAACATTTTTTTTAAGAAAAGAGTATTCCTGCTGCTGCATAAAAAAAAAAACCCACACATATGTTTTGAATTCAGTTATTATTTTCTTACATTATTATGTCTTTACTTATAACATTTCCTTGTTTGCTCAAGGTAAGTTTTATTTTGCTTTAAGTGTTTGAAGAGTTAACTTTTGAAGAGCCATTTTTCAAATATAGATCATATTGTGTGAGATTACCTTTCTAGACTTTGATAAATATAGATAAAAAAAAAATCAATCATTTTTTTAGATTATATTGAAGGTATGTGTTTAGTTTAAATTTTTTTACAAACACATTTATTGGTGTATAAAGAAAATTCTTCGCTGTGATGAAAATAAATTTTCTGCTAAATAAATTTTTAATGATGATATATATATTTTTTAAGTTGGCTACATGTTTCTAGGTTTTAAAAGGTATTGTGTTTTGTACATAAATTACATATTTGTGTAGAGTTATTTACTCACAAAAAAAAAGGTTTTTTTACAATTTGCCTTTTCATTGTAGTGTCTTATGGTAAGTGTTGATTTATACTCTTATATTAACTACTGAATAATACAGAGTAGACAGTGCTTGTTTAAAAAAAAAAATTTTCTACTTTTCTTTTTTGTGCAGTGGATATTAAAATGGTATAATAAGTCAGTTAATGTTGATTTAGTTATGAGGATTAATTACCATAAATAATAAAATATAAAAAAAATCCTCATGGCTGGATTATATTGCTCTTTTAATATATATCTATATATATTAGTTTTGATGGCTTCTTACTAAAAATTAAGCATTTTTTTTTATTAGTAGCAAGCTAAGATTTTGTATGTCTAGGGATGCACTTCATATCCAGTTCAGTTTCAAAGTTTTTTAATTTAGATAAAAGATTGTCCAAATTTTTTTTCTTTCTTTTCACATTTCCGATTCTTATTTAATGCATTATATATATTTTTCGGTGTGACACAATGTTGCAATTCTGAGATGAGATGTTGTTTTTCTTATCTCCATTGGCCTAGGATTGCTGAACATGGTTGCTCTCGCTTAATTTCTTACATCATTAGCGCTGGTCGCATTCCCCCCCCCCCCCCTTTTTAGATATTATGCGTCTGCAACTGATATGTGTCGCATTGCATTTTATATAAAAATGTTATCTATTATGATCACAGACAATGTTTTTATTATTTTGGTTCGTGTACTTTTAAAACTCAGCAATCCTGTTGTAATCAGGCAGTCTGATGGTGAAAACCTTATTAGATAAAAAAGGGGCAGAGTGTATAAAAAAAAGATAAATAAAATAACTTAAGGTAGTTTTTTTTTTTTTTTTTTTTTTTTTTTTTTCACAGAGCTTAATGTAATTTTGATACAAAAAAATGAGGTAAAAAAATGAAAAGGCTTAAACTGATACTGGACTGATATTATTTTTGATTTTTTTTTTCTTCTTACTTGTTGTGCTTATTATATTTCTTGTGGTAGCACTTCCTACAGGTAATTTCTTTTTATATATAACATTTTATATGTTTTTTTTATGTGTATATTATATGCTTTTTTTTATGTGTATATTATATGTTTTGTCAGTCATCCATATCAATAAGATATGAAAATTTTAATACTCTAGATTACTATAAATATTGGTCTTGCAACTTTTATACTTAAGGATAAGCACTAGTGACAGATAAAAAAAAGTGAGAGGAATTAACCATTAATGGCAGTTAAATTTGCTCAGTATTTAATCTTTTTCAGCTGGTTGCTACTAATTTGAGAAAATTACATTTGCGATCTAGACAGTACACTGTTCTGTTTATATACATCTCTCATAGTCCAATTTAGACGGATTTTATACATTTTTATTCACATCTCATTAATTTATTTCTATAGCATAAGTTAGGCTCCTTCGTTTTAAAATATAGCTCGAGTCATCATATCTTAAATTTTTTTTTCATAAAAAAAGTCTCTTTTTCCTTTTGATTTCTATTTCTACTTCATAAAAATTTTTATAACACGAGTCGTAAACATTTTATGCATGTGTTAGATATTAGTATGCTTGTTACTGCATACACACACAATTTACACGCACACTACACTTTACATGTCATTATATTACTTGAGGTAAATTTTTAATTATTGTGTCCTGTGTTGTGTAAGTGCTTTTTTTTCATTGCGCTATGATCCGGAAGTAGCCCAATGATTAAAGGTGTATGTTTCAGTTTTGGCTAAGTGGATCGGCCGTCCACTTTCTCAAAAGTGGAATATGTTTCTTACATGATACAAATGTTCAATACCTCACATGAATTTACAAGACGTTCGCGCTCTTTTATTTTTTTTAAATGCATAATGACGTATCTCTCATACTATTTGATACTCCGTTCATGTTTTTTTTCCCCCACTCTAGCTTACTATGGGCAGATAGTGAAGTTAGATGTTTGCCTTCATCATTTTCTTTTTAATCTCATGTACACATTTTTATGATTTCAAGTTTAACCTGGTACTACACACACACACATATTTACATTTGCACTTCATATGGTCTTGTTTTGTAATAATTTTATGACACTCACCTTGGTTAAACATGGTCATGATTCTGTGTGCTTGTACATTTTTTTTTACATACTTTCTCAACATTAGTGTACATTTTCACAAATACATAGTTTTACACTATTTTAAAGTTTGCGTATTTTTTGTTGCCTTGTCATTTTTTTTATTTTCGGAATGTTACTGAATTTTTTTTACATAATGTAATTCAATACAATATTTGCACATGCATCTTAAATTTACATGCATGAGTTAATTTCTAGCTGGTATTTTTTTACACATTTGTTAATTTTGTTGTTTACGCGCGGCTGGTGACTCGTTGTTATTTTATTTATAACATAAGGTATTTTATTATAACTGACATGATATTTGATATCGTTTAAAATGCTGTTTTTATAAAATTTATTCAAATGCATAATGTGAGCTGTTATGTACACTTTATTTTTTTTTAAAAAAGGCTATTCACATATAGTCATTAAACTAAATATTTGGCAATTTCTCAGATTTAAATTTTTTCAGTTAGTGAGTTATAGTCTCACAGGTGTCTTGTGACGGATACATACACTCATAGATCATAAGGTATAACGCTTGGTATTTTGCTATTCGTTTTTTTTCTCTTTTCCAACCCTCTACTTGGAACATATTGGCTTGGCATAACTGCTACAGTTTAGCGTAGAGTTATGCAATCTGTCGTGCACTCGTACATTTATGTACACTTCTTTTAACGTGATACAGTAATAACTTTGGCAAATACACCTTTATTTTAATTTTTAACCCTTAGTTAACCATTTATGCAACTTTTTTTTTCTTTTCACAAGTAGTTCATGTGTTGGATATTTATTTATGTTACACAAAATTTGCTCAGTTAGAATACAATTTTGTTCATTCATATACATACATTACACTAGTTCATGTGTTGATTTACATATTTTGTTCATTTGCTTTTACACATTGTTCTTTGCTTACGATCTATTCGACAGTATTCCTTTTTTTTTTCTCACAAGTAGTTCTTTGAGTAATACACACTGGCTGGTTTAGAGTATAACCAGAGTTTTCACACATTACACGGAGTTCATTGCCTTTATTAACCCTTATTCATTACATTTTGGTGATTAACTCACTAATTATGTAATTGAATCTCACTCGTAGGTTAGTGTTTTGGGTTATCACACACATACTGTCTGTATATTTGGTTAGCAAATGCATAAAAAAACGTTAGTTCATTGAGACATTATTACAAGTAGTTCATGTGGAATTATAGAATTTGTTCATGTGTTTACTTACACGTTGTGTATGCTTGCGTACACACTTGTTCATGTGTTTTTTTTTCATGTAGTTCATGAGTTTGGGGTTTCTTTTCCCCTCCCTTCACACACATACAGTTTTTTTTTTCCTGTTACTTTTCTATCTTTTAAACTTTACACCTTTTTCGATATTAAAAGGTTCTATCAGTTTTCTTTATTTTTTTAAAATTTTAACAGAGTTTTTTTGTTTATTTTGTGTGTTTGCATAATGCCATAACATATCAATGACACCATCACTTTGTCTATGTACGAAGATTTTAAGGTTTCAAGGAGTTATCCGTCACATGACATATTAAATTACACACACATTTCGAATCTGTTTACTTTTAACATGTAACATTTTTTTAACACTTTCATTAGATACTTCTTACTTGAAGGTGGCAGATCGAGTAAGGTATCTTGTCACACTATATTAAATCGTATGCAATTTCTTAGTAAATGTTTTTAATATTTTTGCCAGGGGTTATATTTTAATAAATACACAGATGGTCTATACACGAAAATTCAGCAAAACTAAAACCTTTACATATCTTTTTTTTTGTGGCAAATTTCATTTACTGTGTTTGATTCTCACTGGTTATCGAGGGAAATTTCTTTTTTCTTTCACACTCATAAGTCAGGATTTTAAGGATTTCTTTTTGGTAAACAACACTTCTTTTTCTATATTTTGCAAGAGACAGTTTATCTTTTGCGGTAACACTCCTGTTCCTTTTTTTGTGTATTTAACGTAAAGGTATGGCTCCTGTCAATTTTACACTGATGCGTTTTGAGTAGAGATAGATATATTTTTTTCAACGAATGCAGCAATATCTTATGAAATTTACAAAAAAAAAAAAAAAAAAAAAAAAAAAAAAAAAAAAAATTAAATTTAACCCTTTGGTAACGATTTTCTTTAAATACGGTACACTTTTTTTCTCTTCAGTTACATTTTGCTGTTTGGTGCTTGGTGCATGTAGAGAATTTTTGTTCATAGTTAACACACACAGTAGTTCATAGTTTATCTTAGTTCATAAAAAAAAACCCTTACACGAGTTCATTGCTTTGTCAATTCTTTGCGTGCATCAGGGACTAATTGTCACTGTTTTTACAACTGATTTTCAAAACACTTAGGCATTTTACTTCATTAATACACTTCTTTTGTTCATTGTTATTTATTTACACTTGAGGTCAGTGTGACACATTTCTTCGGTTCATTGTTACAATTTTACACTTGAGGTCACAGTGATGCACTTCTTTGGTTCTTTGGAATTATTGCACACGTTTGCTCTTTGTTTGTTTTTTTTTTTTTTGGTTCTATAACAAAAGTTTCTTTTTTCACATTGAGGGAATTTATTTGAACTTTTTCCACGTTTATTTACACACATATTATTTTTGTAGTCAGCATTTAATTTTATTATGTCACACATGCTTTTCTTTTTTTTTAAAAAAAACAAAAAAAAAAGAATAAGCGCTTGTTGCATCTGTTAGGTATTTTACTGATGTTTATAATTTACAATGGTATTAAACTTAAAAGTTTGTCTTGTTCAACATTAGTGAATATTCTTTCAGTTTTTTTTCGTTTGTGCAATTTTACAGGCAGGTACACTATACAAAGGTTTCTACAAAGGTTACATACAATGGTTAATCATAGGTACTGCGCGTGGGATTGCTCATTTTTAGGCAGCATTTTTTTTTTTTTAATGGTAGTTACACATTATAAATAACAGTTTTTTTTTGTTAGTTTCGCATTATTGATATTTTTTTCCGTAAAAAAAAAAAGTAGGAAATGTACACTTCTTTCACATTAACATGGCATATGATTGAAATCTGTTGACCTTTTAGTTAAGTGTTATTTTAATTTAATCGGTAACAAAAAAAAGGGTTTCCTTTTTTGGTAACTTTACAGGATTACACTTTACTTTTATTTTTTTCATTCGGTACCTTTCTTGGCTATTCAAGGTATTTCACGTGATAAGGTAGTTTTCTTATGCACGATTTTCCAATCACTCAGTACACAGGTGTGCATTATTTTTTTTTTTGGTTTTTGTTATGCTCATTGACACATGTGGTTTATTACTGGTATAAACCAGTCGTAACATCAAACGGTGTTATTTATGACTACATTCACACACATACATACTTTTGTGTCACCTGTTGTATAATGCTTATTAAATTTCATTAAATTTACTGGACATTTTTTTACCATTTTTGTAAAGGGTACTTTCTCTGGAAAGTTCTTATTACATCTTGTTTATACCTTATAGGAGTGCAATATGTTTTAAAATACACTTTAGTTAAATTAGGTTCTCAGTAAAACACATTCAGTCTTTGGTTACAAGATAAAAGAATGGCAACTTTCAACTTTTAACAAATAATTTACCTCCATCTTCCTCTCCTTTTACTAGTTACATTACTTTTAAAAACTAGAGATGTCACAACTAGTGCTGAAAAGGTTACAATTTTATATTTACTATATTATGTAATGTTTTGTATTTATATACAGTTCATGTCTCAAAATATTTTTATAAGTTGGAGTATGACCAACATTTGTAGCAATTGTGGAAATTGCTCTTGCTTGCAGTGAAAGTTCAAGCAATCTATATATTAAAATCTTCTGGAACTTTAGAAAAAAAATAATGGTGTGCACACGTTAAAAAAAAAAATAAGAAGAAAATAAGAAAACAGCTGTCCAGAAGTATTAACTGCAGTTCAAAAAATTTCAATATTTTTATTTTTGGCAAGTCTTTGGTACCAACTTGCTTTGTCATGCTTATAGGCATGCTTTTTATATGAGACATGATTTATTTGTTCCTTACATATTTAGTATTGCTGTATATGTTTATAAACTGTTGGTCACCGGGTTCCCTCTACAAAATATTACATTTTTACATATTTTCTTTATGTGTAATGTATTTGAGGGAAGACATGGGGTAACTTTTTTTTCTCTCGCGGTTCACTTCGTTCTTTTTCGGCTGTTGGGGAGATATATGTGAAGGCGCCTACCTTCACATATTAATATTAAGACTTTTCCTCTTTCCCCCCTTTAAAGTTACATTTTTTTAAATTCTTAAATTTAATTATCTGTCTGCATTCGGATTCAATCTGTTTTTAGCACTCTTTTCCCTTCATAAATTAAGCATTCAATTCTCAGTCTCTTTAATATTTTAACCACAGCGCACTACAGTTTAAAGAAAAGAAATAATTTCCTCTTCTCGCCTAGCAACTCGATTATAATTTTCATCCTTCTGCCTTAGTTTTGATGATATGCAGAAATTAGTCAGACATATTACTTCTACATTTTTAGCCGTTGGTCCAGATGTAAGATATTAGTCATTTCAGTTATCAACCCTGTCTTTATTTTGTTTTGTTTATTAACGGGCGCTTCGGCCGCTTCAATCCCATGAGAACTTTGGCAAACCCTATCGAATGTTCTTTTGCGGTTTTATGTGCTATAATTACTAAGTAATCATCTGGCGTTAAATATTTCTTATTAATCTTTTACATTCTCCATTCAATTTCAATTATTGTACTTTGACCACATGTCTTCCTCTCTTTAATCTCGCCATATAGTATATGTATTTGGCGAAATTGTATATGTACGCTTGCCAACACTCGAGCATTTTCGAGAAAATGTAATTGGAGCACTTGCTTCGAAGATCTGATTCTGTGAACGTAAAAAAATGTAACTTTCTGCTCCCTTCTCCAATATCGGCCTCAGCCGTGTAATTTCGGCTATGTTCGAAACGATCCCGGTGGACAATAAAGAACTTTAGATAATTTCTACCTTAGCAGTTTCTTGCCTTCCTTTTAAAATAAGTAACAGTTAATTTTTCAGCCTTGTATTCAGTATGGAAACTAAGCAAAAATGAACCACCTGTGCAAGACATCATCTTCATCACACCATCACTTATTTTTTATTATTTTATCACTAGTCAATACCCACAAATAACCTATGAAAATATTAAATTATGCAGGCTATTATTAAGGATAAGGATTGTCAGAAAAACAAAAGTTCATTCAAATAAAAAGAAACAATGTTGTCATTAAGCTGATTTACTGATTGTCTAATTATAAACATATTGAATAGGAATGTTCTGAAAATACAAAAGGTATCATATCAATTTGTACATTTAACTATTTTCTGTCAAATTATTGATAGATATTTATATTTTGATTAATAATTTAACACTGTGATGAAGATAACAAATTTGAGCAATTTTGATATAACGGTTATAAAAGCTATAGGATAGGCATAGGGGCATACTTATTTGATGTGTGTATTTTCTTTAATAACCTTAGATATACAGATATGAACTCTGATATACTTATTTGATGTGTATATTAAAGAAAATATACATTAAATTAATTTAAATAAAAAAAAACTATTGTAGAAGTAATTAAAATTAAATGATAAGGGCAGTAACCCGGAGCCGAACAATTTTTGATGCTCCGGCTCCAGCTCCGCTCCTAGAGAAAATACTGTGGCTCCAGCTCCAACTCGGCTCCGACTTCGCGCTTTTGAGTTGCAGATTTTAATTTACACGTTTAATTTTTTGCTCTCAAATACTTTCTACCTCATTAAAGATCTGACAAAATGCATTTTTCTTCTCATCAAACTTCAAATGCTTGTTCAGAAAGTATGACATCTTTTAGCTTTTGCTTTTAAAATAGAAATTTTGGTGGAATTTTAAACACAAAAATCTTAAATTTCTTCTACACTTTTCAAACAGCCAACTACACATGTAAACAACAGGCGGCCATATTTGTTTTCGAATAGTGTTGTCACTTAGTTCAAGTAGAAAGTAGAAGTAAAGTAGTGTTACCATGTTTTGAGAAGGTTTCCTTCTCTAATAATAATAATAAAAACCTAAAAAATGATATAATTAAAATACTGAATAATGATGTACAGTAGAAGATCTTTATAACGCAAACCTAAAAACGCAAGGTTGTGCGTTATATAGAATTTTGCATTGTATGGATCACATTTCACACATCATTAAATTTACCTTATAAACACGACCATATAAATCTGAAACATACCAAAATACATTAGAGTATCTTTATACTTCACTTCTTGTCACCAGGAATTATCCAAATTATAAATTTTTCCATTATATGATCATTTTATATTGTTTATTTTATAAACATGATCCAACTATACCTGGACCCAATCATTCATTATATTACTCATTTCCAAAAATATAATATTTATTGTAATAATAGCAATTTTTTTCATTAAAAAGTTTTGAATTAAGGAGATAAAGTTGAATTAATGTATCAAATGTAGTTTTCTAGAGAGTAGCAATTTTTACGATGTGGGATTTCAGGTGCTTCTTACCTGCAAAATTCATTGTTTACATCTGAGAAGTTGTGTGTTATATGGAGGATTGCATTATATAGAATCGCGCTATAAAGATTAAAAGAATATTAAAAACTAAAGGAGCCCTGGAGCTGGGGAAAATTTAGAGCTACAGCTCCGGAGCGCTCCGGCTCCGGGCTCCAGCTCCAGGTCCCTGGATAAGGGAAAGATGTGCATCTTCCTTACTTTATTTTTCTCTGTTGTAGACAGTTTTGATTTCACCCCTATGTAAACTATTTTAGGAAGGATTTTTTTTTTTTTGTATTAAAAATTATTTGGCCGAATACTTAAAAGTATTCAGCCGAAGCCGAATATTTGGTTTACATGCCGAACCACCGAATACCGAATCAACTATTCGGTATTTGGTCAATCCCTAATATAAAGACCACCCTATTGACCAGTGTTTTGTAATGTATTTAATTTTGTCTTTGAAATAGATTCATAAGATACCTAACTGCAGTCCTCAGTAATAACAAAAAAATATTAAGTAAACATTAATTAAGTTTTATTTTATTAAGATTAATATATTTACTATGTTGTTTAGGTTCAAATTTATTTTATTATTGTCTTGCAAACACTTATAAGAGTTGTATTACATTGTCTAAATCAGTATTCTAGCTTGTCCACAGCCCCACCACATGGGGCTAGTGTGGACAAAAAAACTTAAAAAAAAAATTTATTAATAAATAACTGTATTGCCAAATAATAATAATATATCAACCAAATCAAAGATAAAATAGCAAATTCTTGTAAAAAAAATACTTGAAGTGTGAAAAATGGTATTTAGTACACTTTTATGCGAAATTTATAAAAATTGTCCACACTAACCCCCTTCTCCCCTACTCCTTGAAAAATCTTTAGGTGATAAAAAATGTCCACAATTAACAAAATAGCACTAGCACTTTGATTTTCGTTAAAATATATTGAATTAAAGTACTACTTAGTTATCCCGTCGACCAATTTTGCCAAATTATATAAATCGCCAAATTATACAAATTGACATAATTTTTATTTTAAATAATGAAAGAACAAATAAATTAGTATAACATTAATAAAAATACAAATAAAATATCGAAATAAAAATCACTTGATGATGCAAACACGTGTAACTTGCTTAAAGTCAAGTGAATGTGACATTTACAATCAACCATTATTGGCATTTAATCTTATAGTTTGGCGATAGATTTTTGGTCGACGAGATAACTAAGTAGTACTGAATTAAATTTTCATAATAATAAGATGCAGTAAAAAAATAAATTATTCTGTTTGCTTTTTTTTTTTTTATAGCTACCCACAATTATGATTATGCCAAGGTTGCAGTCAATTTTGCCAAAGTCATATTTTTGTTCATTAAATTAGAATAAATCATATTTCTATTATTAATATTTCATTAGATTAATGTTAAACTATTTCATATCATTTTGCTTTGCTTTAAACAGGGTTCATACGGTGCTTAAAAGTGCTTGAAAGTCCTTGAATTTTTAAGAGAAAAAATGTCCTTGAAAGTGCTTGAATTTGTTTAAATTTTAATGAAGGTGCTTAATTTTCATTACTTTTTTTTTTATAGGTGCTTAATTTTTTTTATTCAGATGTTCAAAATAAAATAGGAGTTGCAAATGTTAAAAAAAAAAAAAGTTAAGTAATCAGGCGAAAATATTTGGTCTGAGATCGTTTTCCTTTCAGCAGGTCAGAATACGAGCATTTGTACTCTAGGAACTCTCTTTTACAAAAGAAAATGAAAAGACGTGTATTTGTTGCTACTGCCGATCGCAAGATTGGAAGTTCCTCCAATGTAAATCCCCTCCCAATGGACAAAACGGCGATGTGGACCACAAAAACTGTAAAAGAAAAAGAGGCTGAAGTTTTAGATAAAAAAAAATAGAAAATGCAGTTAAAGAGCTTAAAGTGTGAAAAAAAGGCTATTTAAAATGCAATAAATTATTCATGCTGAAATATGCAAATTTTTGTATTTTGTGAGTGTTTAATATACCTTTTTGAAAAGGATTTAGTGGATGTTTTCAAATTAAGGCAAGTTGTGAAAAAATTCATTTAGTTTTTGTAAAATTTTAAATTGTGTATTAATTAGTTGTGGTTCTGTTCCGAAAATTTAAGGCATTCATTTCTAAAAATTTAAAAATCGGTCATTAATCCAAAAATTCAGACATAAAAAATATCACAAATTTCGACAAATGGTTGCCAAAAAAAATTTAAGTTTGTCACTCGTTTGCAGAAAAATCATGAATTTCATCAAAGGATCGCAGAAAAACACAAAATTCGTCAAAGAATCGCAGAAAAAAATGCAAATTTTGCCCAAAAATTGTGGAAAAAACCAAAAATTTTGTCCAAGAATTGTGGGGAAAAAAACAAATTTCGTCTAAGAATCGTGAAAAAACCCACACATTTCGTCAAAGAATCATGAAAACCCCCACAAATTTCATCAAATAATCGTGGAAAAACCCACAAATTGTGTCGAAAGATTGCAAAAACCCCGTAAATTTTGTCAAAAAATTGCGAAAACCCGTAAATTTTGTCGAAAGATCGCAAAAACCCCATAAATTTTGCTTAAAGATCGCGAAAACCGCAATGGATTTTCTTAAAAGATCGTGATAAACCCCTTAAATTTTCTCAAAAGATTGAAAAAAAAGTATATTTCGTCAAAAGACTGCATATTTCATCAAAAATTCACGCTAAAAACCACATTTTGTCAAAACATCACAAAAAAACTGCTTATTCTGTCAAAAGATCAAGAAAAAAAACCTGCATATTCTGTCAAAAGATCGCGGGAAAAAGCCCTATGTTCTGTCAAGAGATTACAAAAAAAAAAACACATTTCATCAAAAGATCACAAAAAAAAACTCAAATTTCGTCAAAAGATCATGATACCACAAATTTCATCAAAACATCATGAAAAAAAACCCCACAAATTTCATCAAAAGATCGTGAAAAAAAACTAGAGCCGTACCGAGTACTCTGTAAATACTCGGTACTCGGCCAATAGCGAGTAGTTGTAAGAATTTCATTTTTTAAGCATATGAATTTAAAACTGATCTGTAAAAAGTTATTCGAATATCAATGTATAATATATGCAATAATTCATAAAACTATTTACTCGGTATTTAACAATATGTCTACAAAATATAGAAAAAATTAAGAACAAAAACCCTCATAAAATAATTCCAGATTAAAATTTAGTTTCACATTTATACAAATAAAAATGACTTCATTTTAAATATAGAGGAAAACAGAAAAGACTATTATTTTGGATAAAGAAACTGAAAATACAATAAATGTAATAAAAAAATTAATAATTAAATTTATTATATTTAAAATTACGGTGCAAAAACATCAAACGTTCTACATTATCAGTAGACAGAGCAGTTTTTTTACTACTATAAATTCCCCCCCCCCCCCCCCCCCCCCACCATGCAAATGGAGTGTCAGTTTTACATAAGTCTTCTGTTAAGAAAGCCTGTAATGCTTTTTGTACCTCTCTTTTTATTTTCTCTTTTTTATTTTTAATCAAAAGAAAATAAGGTACAGTTACAAAATAAATATGAAATGTTTTGCATTATTCAATGAATTGTTACAGTAACCAATAAACATTTTTATTTTTGATCGACAGATTTCAGGTATCGGATTAAATTGGAGGGTTGAAGAATGTTTTAATTTTATATTGGTTAATAATTGTACTTGTTATCTGTCAATTCTTCTTTTTTTGCTACTGTTTTAATGCTACTGATTTGAATTGTCAAAAATTGTCTTTAAAAGGTGCACAAATAAATTTCAAATTTAATTAGTTATATATACTATATATGTATATTATATATATGTACACACATATGTACACCTAAGCTCACATTATGTGCACATCAGTGTTTTTGTTCCTTATTATACAACTACTCGGTATTCGGTACTCGGCTGAGTAGTGAGTGGCCGGGTACTCGGCTACTCGGCCAAAGTACTACTCGGTACACCACTAAAAAAACCCACAAATTTCATCAAAAAATCACGCAAAAACCATAAATTTCGTCAAAAAATCATGTAAAAAATGTAAATTTTGTCAAAATATCACGAAAAAACGCAAATTTCGTCAAGGGATCGAAAAAAAACCTGCAAATTTTGTTAGATCATGAAAAACACAAATTTCGTTAAAGGCCGTGAAAAATACACATAGTTAGTGCCAAGAGTGGTCCCCCCTCCCTGCTGTAACTTTTCAGAAAATTTGCTGTCAATTTCAGAAATTTTTTTTTTTACTCAAAATCACCCCTGATTAATATAACAATGCAAAATTATCAAGTGTCTACTTTGTCTAGTGTTAGCACAAATGACTTTCAAAGTAGAATGCAAAAAGGTTTTCTTTATTTTTCGAAGACTTTCTCATAACATTTCACATTTAAGCCTTTGCTACTGTATGTTATGTATGGCATTCACTTAAAAACATATGTGAAAATGAAAAATAATATTTTTTTTCTCTAGATACTTTTGTAGCATTAAAATTTTCCTTCCTGAAAAGGTGCTTGAAATTTGGGTAAGGTGCTTGAATTTTATCATGGAAAAAGAGTATGAACCCTGTTTAAAATACTGCTATATATAGTTAACATATCTTAAGGAGAGGAGAGGCTCTTCTTCTTTTGTTCAAAATGTTTGATTTTTCTTTTTATCCCTCAAGTGTGTAACAGAAACAATTTTGTGACATTCCGATTCTTTATATCTTTTTTGCTCATTAAACAAAGCATCACTCATTGAACATAATCCTATTGTAAAACTTTAAACTTGTTTTTCTTGAGACCATGTTTTTCTTAAGAACTATTTGACCAATTGTCTTCGATTTTTATCTATAAAAAAGGTAATAATTTTTAACTTATACCACTGAAAATAAAAAGTATAATTTTCATTGATTGATTATTTTTTTCAACCTCTCAAAAAAGTTTTAAAAAAATGGCAAATAAATGGCTTTTTATATTTAAATGACCACCATTCTGTCAAAAATTGACTTTTTTAACTAAATGTATATATAAGCTCCAGAATATTTAATAATGTTCTTTCATAATTTGGCGACCAAATTTGTTTCAGATGCTTGTTACCTTTAAAAAAAACTCACCTAATTTTAAGTTCACTGTGTGCACCGGAAGGCACTTCCTTTTGCACAAGGCATATTATTCATTTCTTTTTACACACAAAAATTTAAATATGTAAATGAAATGTCAATAAATATGATGCAAAAAGTCTGAAGTTGGTATATCTTTTCCTTGTAATTGGAAAAAACTTGTAAAAATCACGTGACCTTCCCTTTAAGAGTCTACACTAGTCACCGAAAGAAACACTCAAATTAATATTATGGGAGGATTGTTTACAGATTTCTCCCTTGCACTTTAATATTTTTAATTTTTTTTTTTCTTTTTCATAAGGTAATTGGGGTCGATAACTTTTAATGTGCATTTGTACCTTTTTGGTTTTAGTTACAAAGTTTTTATATAAGAATAATTATATTCACTTTTGGAACCGGTTCTGAAAATGAAACTATCTTCACTAAAACTAACCAAAATAGAAAAATTATAAACGTACAATAAGAAATATCAACCTCAAGTACCCTATGCGAAAAGAAAAATCATTTAAAAATATTAAAATGTGAGTGAGAAATCTGTAAACAATCCTCCTGTAGGATTAACATTAGCTTTTGAATTTCTCCATGTGACTAGTGTAGGCTGTTAATTTCGACATTGCTTTTGTTTTCTGTCAGTTTCTTTTTTTTCTCCCCGTTTCTTGCCCAATCCTGAAAGAAACTCCATCTTGCTCTAGTTCTTCCTTTTCTTTCATTTAAAACAAAGCTGGCATAAGATCTACTTTCTGTCTCTTGCCATGGAATTTATTAATGTAAAACACTTAAAAAAATATATATATAAAAATTCATTGTTATCTTCCAAAACATTTTTTTAATACTGTTTTCTAAATGTTTAATTTTTTCTCATAAAAAGCAACAGCGGGCAATGATTGTTCTATAATTTACATTTAAAAAAAATTCTTTTCTTTAGGTGTGTAAAACTGAGTGTTCCAAATAACATTGTGTTTGATGCTCTATTTTCTCAAGTACAAGAATTCATTACAAGTTGCAATGGTGAACAAGTTCGTTTTGCTCCTGATATATGTAAGTTTTAAATTTATTAATTTACTCTAATTTTCTAGGTAAAATTAATTTTTTTTTAAAGTTCTTTATGCGTATAAGCTGTAGTAGTAAGTACACAATAGACGGCAAAATCTCTTCTAATATAAAATTATTTACTTAGTAGTGTACCTGTACATATATTCAGAAGTATGCATTAGATTGTTTAATAACTGTTTTCTTTCTTTTTTTGTGGCAAACATTTAATGAAATCATAAGCATTTAAATGGGAAAGAAAATCTTTTTGAAAAATAGCCTTAACAATTGAAAATCAAATTTTGAAAATGCTTTCATAAGTTGGCATTAATTATACATTTATATATTAATATCCTTGGTATAAACTTGACATACAAAGTGCATTCAAAAAGCTCCAGGACTCCCGCTCTTAAAAAAAACCTAGATGGGCGTTATCTCTGAGAAACCAGCAGGATGACTGATCAATGACCTTCAGCCACGTGTATCGAGTGGTTGCATTCATTTCTGTATACTGACTAGGGACAGGGGTGCAGAATATGTCCAATCCGGCGATCTAGGATCGGGGGAAACTTTAACCACCTGGGGAAATTTTTGCAGAAACATATATGATTGATTTCGATTTTAACAACAAATACCATAAGAATTTCGCTACAAATAAAAAGATCCGTATGGCGAGCTTCACAAAATCGATCTCTGAATAATATGTACCGTATATCAGAGGTGATTCTGTTTTGAATTTTCCGAAAATTTAAGGCATTCGGTTCTGAAAATTTAAAAAAAAAAAAAAAAATCGGCCATCAATCTGAAAATTTGGACATAAAAATATCGCAAATTTTGTTCAAGAATTATGGAAAAAACGCGGATTTCGTCACAAGATTGCAAAATAATTGCAAATTTTGTCAAAAGATATCTAAATAACCGCAAGTTTCGTCAAAAGGGGCGAAATAACTGCGAATTTCGTAAAAGGAACGTGAAAAAAACCCCGCAAATTTCATTAAAAAATCGCAGAATAACTGCAAATTTCGTCAAAATATCGCGAAAGAACCGCAAGTTTTGTCAAAAGATCGCGAAAGAACCACAATTTTCATCAAAATATTGCGAAAGAACCACAAATTTTGTCAAAAGATCTCAAAACAACCGCAAATTTTGTCAAAAGATCGCAAAACGACCGTGAATTTTGTAAAAGGAACGCAAAACCCCCGCAAATTTCGTCAAAAGATCACAAAAGAACTGCAAATCTCATCAAAAGATGGCAAAACAACTGCAAATTTCATCAAAAGATGGCAAAACAACTGAGAATTTTGTCAAAAGGAAGGCAAAATAACCACAAAACTCGTCAGAAGATCGCTAACAAGAACAAATTTCGTCTAAAGATCGCGAAAAAGCGTGAATTTAGTCAAAGGGCCGGGACAAAAACATAGTTAGTGCTGGCAGTGGATTTTCCCGTCTTCCCCCACTGCTGTAACTTTTCCGAAAATTTGCTGTGAATTTCAGAATTTTTTTTTTTTTCACTCGAAATCACCCATGCCATATATACTCGCGCATAAGGTGAGAGATATTGGAAAAATAAATTTTCTATACCTACACACTAATACAGCATTTACCTATAACATACCATAAAATTTTAGGGAAATTTTGAGAGTAGAAACATTTTCTGCACCCCTGACTAGGGATTGACCAGAACATGAATTAATAACTATTATTAAATTTTAATTCTTAATAATTTAATTCAGTTACATTTTTATTCTTAAATCTAATTACACAAAAAAATTAATGACTTCTTTCCACTCACAAATTCATTAATCCATCACTTATTTTTTATTATTTTATCACTAGTCAATACGGAAAATAAATTATGAAAATATTTAATTTTATAGACTGTTGTTAAGGATAAGCATTGTCAGAAAAACAAAAGTTCATTCAAATAAAAAGAAACTGGATTTTATCATTAAACAGATTTACTGATTGTCTATGTCTAATTATAAACACATTGAATAGAAATGTTCTCAAATACAAAAGGTAACATGTTAATGTGTACGTTTAACTATATTCTGTCAAAATATTGCTTTAAGTTTTAATTAATAATTTAGCTGAGTAGAAGTGATGTGTAGTAAAGTTCTGAAGTAGTAATGAAGATTAAAAAAAAAAAAAATGCAATTTTAGTTTAATGGATATGAAAGCTAAAGAATAGGCATAGTTGTATATTTATTTGATGTATATATTAAAGAAAATACACATTAAATAAATTTAAATTAAAAAAAACTAATATAGAAATTTTTTTCTCTATTGTAGACAATTCTTTTGATTTCACCCATATATAGACTAAAATAAAAATGGCATTTGATTTGTTTTTTGTAGGGCAGCTGAACTCTAAACTCTTGACATAATGTTGAAACTCATTACTTAGCCTATTCTAAAGGTTAAAATTCCCGGTCGCCACCGACCACAGGGCGACTAAATGTAAAAAATTGGCGACTTTATGATGTGCATCTGTGCATCTTTATTTTTCATGTAATAGTACATGTCAAAAATGCACTTTTTTTTTTTTAATCGATCAGCGATTTCCGCGAAATCATAAAAGAAAAAGAAAATCGCGTTGATGTTCACATTGAAGGCATTTGGTTCCGAAAATTTAAAAAAAAATCGGCATAAAAGTATCGCGAATTTCGACAAATGGTTGCCGAAAGATATCAATTTCGTCAATCGTTCACAAAAAAATCGTCAAAGAATCACGGGAAAAACGAGAATTTCATAAGAATCTCGGAAAAAAACGTGATTTCCGTCAAAGCGGAAAAAACGCAAATTTCGTGAAAGGAATGCGTAAAAATCGCAAATTTCATCAAAGTATCACAAAACCCGCAATTTTCGTCAAAAGATCGCGAAAACCCCTTAAATTTCACCAATAGATAGGGGAAAAACCGCAAATTTCATCAAAAGATCGCGAAAAAACGGTAAATTTCGTCAAAAGATCGCAAAAAGACCATAAATTTCGTCAAAAAATCACGAAAAACTGCAAATTTTGTCAAAAGATCGCGAAAACCCCCACAAATTTCGTTAAAAGAACACGAAAAACTGCAAACTTTGTCAAAAGATCGCGAAAACCCCCACAAATTTCGTTAAAAGAACACGAAAAACCGTAAATTTCGTCAAAAGATCGCGAAAAAAATCTCAAATTTCGTCAAAAAACCGCAAATTTCGTCTAAAGATTGCGAAAACCCCCGCAAATTTCGTTAAAAGAACGCGAAAAACCCCGCAAATTTCGTCAAAAGATCGCGAAAACCCCGCAAATTTCGCCAATAGATAGGAGAAAAACTGCAAATTTCGTCAAGATTGCGAAAAAACTGTAAATTTCGTCAAAAGATCGCAAAAAGACCATAAATTTCGTCAAAAAATCACGAAAAACCGCAAATTTTGTCAAAAGATCGCGAAAAACCCCACAAATTTCGTTAAAAGAACGCAAAAAAACCCGTAAATTTCGTCAAAAAATCGCGAAAAAACTGCAAATTTCGTCTAAAGATCTCGAAATAACGTAAATTTCATCAAAGGATCTCGAAAAACCGCAAATTTTGTCAAAAGTTCGCGAAAAAAGTACAAATTTTGTCAAAAGTCGCGAAAAAACCGCAAATTTCGTCAAGAGATCGCGAAGAAAAGTAAATTTCGTCAAAGGATCTTGAAAATACGGGAATTTCGTCAATCAAGTGCAGAAAAAACACAGCTCCACCCTTCTGTAACCTTTCAGAAAATTTGCTGTGAATTTCAGAATCGCGAAAAAAACCCCGCGATTTCCATCAAAAAATCGCTGAAAAAACGCAAATTTCGTGAAAGGATTGTGTAAAAACCGCAAATTTCATCAAAAGATCGCGAAAAATCCGCAATTTTCATCAAAAGATCGCGAAAACCTAGCAAATTTCGCCGGAGGATCGCGAAAAAAACTACACATTTCGTCAAAAGATCGCGAAAAAACGTAAATTTCGTCAAAAGATCGCAAAAAAAACGCAAACTTCGTCAAAAGATCGCGAAAAAAACGCAAACTTCGTCAAAAGATGGCGAAAAAAACGCAAACTTCGTCAAAAGATCGCGAAAAAAAAACGCAAACTTCGTCAAAAGATCGCGAAAAAAAACGCAAACTTCGTCAAAAGATCGCGAAAAAACGCAAACTTCGTCAAAAGATCGCGAAAAAACGCAAACTTCGTCAAAAGATCGCGAAAAAAACGCAAACTTCGTCAAAAGATCGCGAAAAAAACGCAAACTTTGTCAAAAGATCGCGAAAAAAACGCAAACTTCGTCAAAAGATCGCGAAAAAAACGCAAACTTTGTCAAAAGATCGCGAAAAAAAACGCAAACTTCGTCAAAAGATCGCGAAAAAACGCAAACTTCGTCAAAAGATCGCGAAAAAAACGCAAACTTCGTCAAAAGATCGCGAAAAAAACGCAAACTTCGTCAAAAGATCGCAAAAAAACGTAAATTTCGTCAAACGACCGCGGAATAGAATCGCGAATTTTGTCAAAAGATCGTGGAAATAAAGTCGTGAATTTCGTCAGTTGATCGTGGAAAAAATTGCGAATTTCATCAAGAGATCGCATAATAAAATCGTCACTTTCGTCGAATAATCTCGAAAAAAAATTGTGAATTTTAGCAAGAGGTTGCGTAAAATAATTGCAAATTTCTTAAAACAATTTCAAAAATTAATTCCGAATTTTGTCAAACGGGAAATATTTTAGGCCTGTTTTTAGAAAGAATTCTGATCTCGGGCTACACAGTGACGTATTGGAGATGTGAACCAATCTTTGACCTTGGTCTTGTACGACATTGTTCAATAAATTCTCTCTTTTTTTAATGTAAAATAACTGTTAATTGTTTTTGTTGGGGTAAGTAAACTCACACTGTGGATAGTTTATTTTTATATATTTTAAAAGATGTCTTCGTAAGATAAATATTTTTAAAACATTACTTGTAAAGCTATTTAAATCTACAAACTACGATAAGTGGCCACTAACTTGACAGTAGTGGCTACTAAACATACAGCCTCTACCGGCCACTGGCTACTAAAGCAAATATTGAATTTTAACCTTTAGCCTATTCTATTTCTAAGTAAAAAAGAATTCTTCTGCTTCTAAGAAAATACTTATTCACACCTGCCAGCAGTGTTTATAGCGAACATTTATTTTCTGAGGCTAGACAGATTGTGAAAACTCTTATTTTTGCATCATAATTTGCCCATGTTAAATTTTAATTATAAATAGTAATGTATCTACTTTTATAAATGATCACTTATCACTTAAGCAGACCTGCCAACTGCTACGAAAAAATCGTAGTTGCTACGATTTGGACCTATAAACTACGATGCTACGAAAATCGGTCTTAAACTACGATTTTTTGCAAAAAACTCAAACGCATTTTTTGTTTCTAGTTGTGATTTTCATCCCGCACAGCATATTTTTCAGGAGTGATTCTGTTGCGAAACTTCCAAAATTACAAAGTATTCATTTCCGAAAGTTTTAAAAAATTGGCCATTAGTCCGAAAATTCGGACATTAAAAAATGCTCATGGAAGAAAAAAAAATCTGGACCGCGAAACAAACATCTTAACATAAAACACTCTCTTTATGTATATGAACCACGAGTGAATCGTGTTTCTGTAAATATTTATACTGGAATTAGCTTCCTTAGAAACAAGGTGCCATTTTAAGAATTTCTGAAAAGGAGGGGGGGGGGGGGTTCTTTGAGGGGCATAGTTTGAAATAATGTGCAAAATCGCACGATTTGCGATAAACTACAGCGAATTTTGACAAATGATCGTATAAAAAAATCAATTTCGGCGATTGGTCGCGGAAGAAAATAAATTTTGCCAAAGGATCGTGGTAAAAACGCAGAGTTGATTTCAGGGGGTGACCCAGGAGGGGGATGTCTCCCCCGGAAGATTTGAGATTTTGTGTTTTCAATGGTGTCAATTTTGTTAAAATATCGCAGAAAGAAAAACGCGAATTTCGTCCGAAGATCAGTAAGAAAATGCAACTTTTCACCGAAAGATCGCAGAAAGAAAACACTAATTTCGTTAAAAAGATCTCAGAAAAAACGAAAAATTCGACAAAGGATCGTGGTAAAAAATGCAAATTTCGTCAAAAGTTCATGGTAAAAAGTGCGGATTTCAACAAAGAATCGTGATAGAAAAATGTGAATTACGATTGCGGAAAAAGTGTGAATATCCTGAAATGATCGGAAGAAAAAAATCCCGAATTTCGTCAAAATTTACTGCACTGGGCTAAAAAATTGAAACCAGGCTCCTTTTACAAATGTAAAAAAAAACGCTGCGAAACGAAAAGAAATTCTAAAAATTTTCAAAGGAAAAAAATTACTATATTGAGTTGAAAGACTGATACCTTATTCCTTTTACGAACGTCAAAAGATGGCTGTGTAACAAGAAAAACCAACCAACCAACCTCCAGATTAATTTAAATTTTGTGTGCTACGATTTCTCATTTTCAAAGGTTGGCAGGTCTGCTTAAGCATATTAAAATAGCATCAAATCAGCATCGTCATCATGTATTTTTACAACTAGTAATATTTTACCTATTGTTTTCCATAAATTAATGATTTAGAAAATACAGCTGAATACTTTTAAGTATTTGATTCAGTATTCAGTCAATCTCTACTTTTGACTTGGTAGTGTTCATTTCCGTAAAGCGCGTGTTTGTGTCACTATCATTTGGGGGGGGGGGGGGGGGGGGGACAACGAACAAACGTCAAATTTTGTGTTAAATTGGGAAAATCGGCATAATACTGTGAGTCATTTGTGAGTATTTGAGTGGTTTCGACGTTTCAAGTTGGAAGAGAGTCCACCAAAGATGATGAAGGATCCATATTTGAGTTGAAATAAGGAAAATGTTAAGCGTGTGCAAGCGTTGGTGACATCAGATCGCCAAATAAATGATTTAATGAATAGAAATGATTGCACAGTCGATTAGTTTGATGATTGCACACACATTAGTGCAATGTCTGTTTTCACGATCATGACGGAGAATTTGAAAAAAGGAAGCTCTGTGCTTGCTTTGTACCCACACGCTCTGACTCCTGAACAAAAAGAACACCGGATTTCCTCCTGCAAAGATTTGACTGTCTTGTAGTTTTCCCGCTAGGCCATTTTTGAAGGGCACAGTGCCCTGGCCTTTTTAAAATCTGTAAAACGCGCCCTGCCGTTTTCTAAATTGTCAAACTGCACCCTTCATGCTTCAAAAATAGTCAAATGTGCCCAGAGTCGTTCTCAGTGATCGCTTATAATTTTCCTCGTTCCATGAATTTTGAGAAACACTTCTTCAAAGACATCCTGTTTCTTCCCACCAATTCATCATAGTTTCCAACTAAATTACGTATAGTTTTTCGCCTTCTATCTTGTGGGTGGTAGCCCTGGGTGGTCAGGAGGGAGTAGTCATTTGCCAAGAGAGGAAATAAGATACTCTATGGGAAGTTACAAACTGAACAATTGCATTGTCCAGTAGCTATTCCCGCTGTTCTTGCACTGAGGTGCTATTTCTTGAGATCCAATTCTGGATGCTTAAAATAAAGAAAAGAAAAGTCTTTTTTTTTTTTTTTTTTTTATCGTCATACTTTTTTTTCCACGCTATTTCTGTGGGTAAGATTATGCATCGGTCTTACTACTGTATATGCATGAACCAGCAAAGACAAACAGACGAAAAAGAAGTTATTAAGAAAATGACGACATTTTAATTCGCTACTAGATTAAAAGAAAACTCCTAGCATACGACCCTGCTTCTTTCTGTATTTCGGCGCTGTACATTAAAAAACTCTACCCTGACCACACAAGCATTGAAGTGCTAATAATTTGTATGGTCGGACCCGGCCTTCTTCTTAAAAAGGTCCCGGTGCAAGAAAAATTTTTGAGGCACTGCATTTTTATTTTAAAAAAAGAAAAAAAAAAAGCTTAACTCTCATCGGGAAGAGGTGGAAGGGGTATAAGCGGAAGTCGCTAGTTACTAACCCAGATGCAAACATTTTTCAGAAGTCCTTTTCTATTTAAAGGTATTTTAGTCTTCTTGGAGGTCTCTATAAACGCGAGTCTTGGGTACTTTGCGCCTATGGCACCTTTCTTATGATTAGCTTAGTATATAATTTCGAAGAATTGTGCAAACATGGAGTTCCGGGGGAGAAATTTCAATTTTTGATAATTGAAAACACAAAATCTGAAATCTTCCAGGGAGGGGGAATGTCCCCCCGGGCCATTTCCTGAATTCAACACTGAATTTATGCATTTATTAACATACACTTGGTGATGCCGGATTAGATGTCTGCGCGAGCCAAAATTTCCAGGTCTGGGACCGGCCCAACCCATAGAAGAAAAATTCGGCCGTGATCCGGCCCGTACAAAAAAAAAATAATGGCTGGTATAAAAGTTAAAAGTTTGGCCATACCCATACAAAAAAATTATTGGCTCTTCCCGTTATAAAAGCTAAGAGTTCGGCCCAAGAAATGACCCGGCACGGAAAATAGTTTAAGCCTCAACCCGAAATGTTGGTGTTGTTTATGACAGCCAATTATCTACACGAGGGATATGAGCCCGGGGAGGCATGCCCTCCGTGGGGTCTTTTTAAGGGAACCTAACCCGTATTTATGCAAGGAAATCCAAGGTTTGAAGAAAAACACGGAAAACTCCAAACGATTAGGCTGACGGATCTCGGTACTAGACCAGCCCGACTGAATATCTACAGAACATGGAATTTTACCTTGATATGGTTAAAAATTGATTCATACGAGTTCTGACCAAAAATACTTATTATAATCTTAATTTTTAAAATTCCCCTTAGACTGCGATATTTATTTTTTTTAATGAATTTATTTGTATAAATGTTTCAGTGATCATTAATACCGTTAATCCTTATTCCATGTATTGGAGAGTTAAAAATCTGAAAAATGCTATAGAGTAAAATCTCCTAAGACGAAATTGCATAGCGGAAAAAATATAAATGTGTTATAGACAAGTTCCCTTATTATTAGCTGGTGTAAATGTATTATATACTTTTCTCACACATTATTATATTCATTTAGCATGGATCAACACATTTTTCCATTTAAGAAAGGATTCCGTCATAGGCAGGTTTGTTTTTCACAGGTTTTACTGTATTTTAATTTTATCGGAATTGTTTGAGTACTTTAGGAGTTAATGTGTTTTTTAGCTAAGAAGTACAATTTTTTGGAGAGCTAAAAACTTGGACACTTCTAACTTGTGTGAAATTCTTTCACAGTTTTATCAAATATATGAATTAAAGTATATATATACACTTGGATAAAATTTAGCTACATATAATAAATGAGTATAAAATGTTAGAGTAAAATTAATGTGAGTGGGCGTGGCGTTCCAGTCATGTCTTCCCATAACCCTTTAGCGGGCGGTGTCCACAAAAAAGGACACTAAGAGTACTGGCACCAATAGTATTTAATTGAAATTTTCATTTTATAAATTACAGGAAAAGTAGCAAGTTTTTATTTTCTAATAAATTCGATTATCAATTCATTATTTTACAAACGGAATTACTCCACACCGGAAAGAGTTAAGCAATGCTCTTCAAATACTCAAAGCAAAGATTCCAAAATTCGGATGTTATTGTGGTGTGAAAATTCTTTTATGTATCAGCTCCAATGAGGCATTTTTCAAATGCATTTTTCTGAGTGTGTCATTTCTTTTCTGAATAAACTATGTTATTTTATGAATACATTGTGCCATTTTTTGAATGTGCTGTTTCTTTTACTTTTTTAATCTTTCAAGACTCCAATTATTAACTTATTTGATATGATTTCAAATACGAAAAAAAATAATGAGCTAAAAATAAACTTAATTTGTGTTATAAAAACGGGATTTGAACAGTCCTGAATAAATTGTAACAATAGTTTCCAAAGAAAATATTTCGTCAAGAGGAATGGCGAGCCAGCTATAAGGCGAAGATTACTATTCGGAAATAGTGGTACCACCTTGCACACAGACACGCTATTGTGTAGGAGATGGTCCAAGATGGATATAAATTTACGAATTGTATGAATCTAATCTAGGTACATTTTTGCAACTTGCCAATATTTGTACGTGCGCAAAATTTATGAGGTGTATGAATCTAAGTATTTTTTTTTTGCAACTTTGTACGTAGTTTAAACAATTATTAAGCATTATAAATAATTTCAATGTTTATTAAATTTATAAAAAAAAATCAAATCCTTGCAAAATAATTTTTACACATCTATCCGGAAGGCTAAAAATAAATCGAAATTCTGGCGAAGGCGAGAATTAGGTCCTGGTAATCAACTTTTGGTATATTACTGGTCCTATGTTACACCGAGTTTTTTTTTCTTTTCCTCTCTCGTTCCTCAGGTTTGTTTCTTTTTCCTAATCAGTTGGTTCTGATCCAGCCAGCCCCAGGGAAAGTGACTCCCCGTATTCCTGAATAGAGAATACCTCCAGAAAAAGTTGTATACTCTGAGGTTGTATCAGGTTGTATCTATTGGGACGGGCAGTATTTCGGTAAAGGTGGAGGGGGTAGTTGTCACCAAGTCTGTTTCCCCCCCTCCCTTATACAATATACTGTATCCTATATGTACAACAATAGATGTTTTTAAAGCGATTGAGACGTCAGGGGAGGGGCTGGAGGCGGCTAAACACTGAAAAGTTCAGTTCCAAGCAGAAGTGTTGGCAAATTCTGTGCTCGTTTTGCTGATAATAAAAAGTTAAAATGCCTTGTGCTAAGAGGTAGGTATAAGAATAAAGGAAGAAAAAAGAAGGTTGTCAGCAAAAACTGCAAGACCAAATACTGCTTAAAACAAAGATAAGTTATTTTTCTTTCTGCTAAATAGTGACCAGTGTTTTTATTATTATATTTTGTTTTAATGGCAGCGGTAGTTTAAAATCTCAATGATATAATTTAATGAAAATTCACAAGCATGCAGATTTTACCGTTTACGTTAGTGTCTTTTTTATTATGTGAATTTTTCATGAATTTTTTAATGCGTTGATTAACGTTTTTCCGCAATCCACGGGGATTTATTTTTTTTTCTTTTGACATTGGTAAAGGGAATTAAACTTAAAATTTTCAGCCTAATCTAGTAAATTTTATCTTCCACGATTTTTGAATTCTTAGCAATTTTTAATTAGACTTTCAACCGCTTTTTCGCGTTTCACAGCGATTTTTTTTTTTTTCTTTAAACCTTCATAAAGGTTTATTATGGTTTCAAACTTTTAGCACACTATAGTAAACATTTCTCTCTGCGATTTTTGAATTTTTAGCTATTTTTAATGTGATTTCTCCCGAGATTTTCAGCTTTTTTTCGCATTCAGTGGCAATTTTTTGACATTCATAAAAGGAATTCAATTTCAAACTTTTACCAAATATGGTATATTCTGTTCTCTTCTGAATTTTTAGTGATTTGCAGCACTTTTGATTTTTTTCGCATTCTTTAAAGGAATTTGGTTTTAAACTTTTAACCTAATATAGTAAATTTTGTCCTGTGCGATTTTTCCTTTTTTAGTAATTTTAAATGCGATTTTACTGTTTTTTCATGTTCAGCTGCGATTTTTTTACACTCGTAAAAAGAATTAGGTTTCAAACTGCCTAATATGCTAACTTTTGTCCCCTGCGATTTTAAGTTTTTCGATTTTTATTGTTATTTTCACTACGATTTTTAGTATTTTGCATTCCGCGAACATTTTTTTTTTTTACATTTGTAATAAGAATTCGGTTTAAACATTTAATGTAATATAGTACATTATATCTTCCGTGATTTCTGAATTTTTAAGTAATTTTTCATGTTAAACACCGATTTTTTTATATTTGTGAAAAATTCCGGTTTCAGTGTTTCAGCCCACTGTACTAAATTTTGCATCTGCGATTTTTTGCGGGGTTTTTAAGTTTCACGGCGATTTTCCCATGCTAGTAAAAAAAAAATAAAATAAAATAAAATAACCTGTTTTAAACTTTTAGCCCAGTGTAGTAAATTTTGTTCTCATTTTAGTAAGGTTTATTTGGAATTCATGCAGTGATTTAAAAATTTTTTGCGATTTTTATACAGGTTCGGGCAACGTCGGACGAGTCAGCCAGTTAAACAAATAAAAACACATTTAGGAATGGTAATGAATTCACATTTATGATAAGCTGTATTAAAAAAAAAATTCGTAATTTCTAGTCCATATTTTTATGCAAAAAATCCTTGCTTATATTTTCCCATTATTTCTTAATCCGGGATACAACATCCTACATTTTAGCAGATTTCTCTTTTTTTTTTTTTTATGTATCTATCCTTTTCTCCCTTTAATCCTTTATGTCCCAAATTATGAATTGGTAAAAATTTTATCTTCTAAAGCATTTTTCGCGAATTTTTGAAACTACATTAGAAGATTTATACAATCATTTAATAAATTTTAGAAAGATTTTGCCAATAAAAAATAATTAAATTTGAATTTATGGGGATTTTGTTCAATATTTATAGCTCCACTCAAATCTTTTATTTAAAAAATATATATATTTTACTATGCTGTAGAATTGGGAAATGTGCAAATATATAGTATAAATAGTATTGTAAATTTTTTTACAATACTTACTTTCTTACAATAGAAATATATCCTAATTGAAACTTTTAACCCCCAATCTTTAAATGTCAAAAAAATCTGGGAAGATGCAAAGACAAAAGAAATCATCCATTAAAAAATGTTTTTATTTTGGGCAACCAATCTTTTGGAACAAGATAAAGTATCTATAACTCATTCTGGAACAGATGTATTATAACCCCACATCTTGGATTTTTTTCTTGGCAAGAATGAAAAATTGTTTTTTAATTAATAGCTATAATTATTATATTCCAGTTTTTTCATATTATATTAATCTATCAACACTATTTAACCATTGGCGATATTTACTACTTGGCGAAAAAGGAGTTTTCGTGCAAGAAAAAAATCCAAGATGGTGGATGCAGGATTATAATATATCTAAACCCTCATTCTAAATGGTATTACTATTAATCAATCTATTAAATTAATTTTACAACAAATTATTTCAATGGTACTTTAAAGTACCATCGGGGCATAAAGGGTTAATCAGCCCCACAGTGCCACAGTTCAGTTAAATATTTAAAATTATTTACTTTATTACTTTTTATGTTTTGTTTGTTATTTTATTATAAAAGAATTTGAATTAAAATTTTTTCTATTCAAATTGTAGATTTTAGTATAAAGTAAAATATATATATATATATAAAGTATAAATATAAAGCATTGTAGTAAATCTAAAGTATGAATAATCCATCATCCAATCTAATCAACCTCTTCTTCCCTTTTACCTCCCACTCCTTCTCCGAAGGCTAAAATCTTTAAAACTCTAATTTATTTTACTTGCAACTCTGTCACTTCATTGTGGCAATAAATAACCAATCATCCAAATTCTGCTTTCTCCCTCTTATCAAACACACCAAATTTAAAGGCTCTTTTTTTTATATATTTTTCTGTCCTAATTGTTAAATTTTTACTAATGATAAATAATCCATTATGTAATCAACCTCCTCCCACCCCCCCACACACACAGCTCACAAAGCTTATGATCTTCAAATTATATTTAGCGATTTATTTTAATAATACTTGGTCACACATCTAAATTTTCCTACTCCTTAAAATTTCTGCTTTACCCTTAAAACTGCTGATTTATGGGGCTAATAATTTTGTAGTTTTTTATGTGAAACAAAATTACTTACTAGATCTTTTGAAATATCAATTTTTAAAAAAAATGTGTAATCTGTTACTAAATGTGTGTATAAACAATGATGAGTTTGTAGTAATGTATAATTCTTATATCGGTTTTAAAGACCTACATTTTCTGAAGAAACAATGCCCTTTTTCGCTGAAAAAAGTGCCCTTTTTCAGCTTCAACTGTGCCCTTTTTGTAGCTAGCACCATGCCCTTTTTTTTCTAGAGTGAACACTAGTCCTGGCTGATCAGGATCCAACTTTTTTTTGTAAAACATTGTCACTGGAGATGCGACTTCATGTCTTTAGTACTATCCAGAAAAAAAGCGATAAAGCACTCAATGGACAAGTCTGAAAAAGAGTCAGTCAATGAAAGTTTGCGCTTTAAAAATGAAAAAAATGCTGATGACCTTTTTTGACAGTCGGGCATCATTCATCGTTAATTTCATCGTCAAGGTTCCACTGTGACTGGTGCATTCTACAAAGATGTCTTGCATCAGCTTTTGAAACGAATGCGGCAGTGTTGTTTGATTTAAATCAGCTTGAATAAAGCTGATTAAAAATGTTTCAAATATTTGTCTAACACAGAATTATAGAATTCCTCTTTCATCTTTCTTCTATAACTGAAAATACTTTTAATAGCTGTGACTAATCCTTTTTTTTTTCTTTTCTTTTCCTAGAATTCATTGCTTACTGCAATTGAAAATATAAGGAATATTACTGTGTACCTTATTCATGGCTCTGTCCATGATTTATGTGTCCTGTTTTTGTGAAGTTTTTTTTATTGCAAAATCTAATCACAATTTTGTTAATTTGAATATATCACTATATATAAGTTCTTGTTTATGTTTATAACAAGATCGTTTGTTTATTTATTTATTAAGTATGTAATAGGTACTTTGTTGACTTCAGCTGTTTTGTAAAAGGTTAAATTTTATTTTAAAATAATTAATTTGTGAAAGTTGGCAACAGAAAAGTTAAGGAAAAGTCTATTTTGAAGACAAAGAATTTTGTGAAGGGCCCTGTTTTCAGATGAAAATTTACGTGAAGGGTCCTGTCTAAATATTTAAAAAATTATGAAAGGCCCTTTATAGGGCTCAAATTTTTGCTTTAAAAAATCCCTGTTTTTCTAAGCTAAGCAGTCATTCCTACTGTCCAGTAAGCACATGATTGATTGCTGAAATTGTCAACGGCTGAGGGCAAGATAACACTGACAATTAATAGTTTTAGGCTTTCAGTTATGTGATTATTTTTCATCTGGTGACTGTTTTGTCAATCATTAGATTAGTATAGTATAGTGTTAATCACAAGTTGGAACAATAATGCCATTTACTAATACTAGGTACAGTTACAGAGAGCTTTTGGATTTGTTGGTACATAAGAAAAATGGTTTTCAGAAAGAAAGATCCAATGTGGCTTTATTTTACAGAAAAAAATACTATTTTTGGATATATTTTGGTCTAATAGCAATATGCAAATAGTGTAGTGGTAAAATGATGAGGATTATGGCTAGAATGTTAAAACACAAAGAAAACTTGCAATCTATGTGATAAAGATAACATTAGTGAATCTGAATCAGCAATGGAATACATTTTCATACATGTAAATTTCTTTGTTACATTTATTATGTGTTTATATATATTATTGGAGTAATACATTAATGAAAAATAAATAACTTTAAATTAACTAGAAATTTATACACAGAACATGCATATGTGTATAAAACAATTTAAATTTAATAGTAGAATAATAAAAGTTTGTTTTAAGGGAATGTTTTAAATTAGTTCACAACAATTTTTTATTTAAAATATCTTGAATTCTTATCTAGGAAATGTAATGAAATTAATAGAAATGTATAAACCTATACAGAAAAATAAATAAATACATACACGTTCATAAATAAGTACACAAATAATATTAATAAAGAAATGTAAATTTAAATCAAATAAATCGGATTTATTTTATTTTAAAAAAATCATGATTTTTATCAGGGTTCGCAAAGCTGGGCCCAGTTCGAAAAAACCCAGTGGGTTTTTTCAGAATGGGCCCACTTGAAAAAGCCCACTGAAAAACCCATAAAGTGGGTTTTTTCAATTTTCAGATATAATTTAAAAATTTAAACAACATATACATTTAAGGAATTTAAGTCATTCCAGTTAATTTTGAAAAAATATTAATATATAAAAGCCATTACATACACATCTGAAGTAAAATAAAAATGTATTTCAGCACATTGAAATACTTTACTAACATAGAACGTAGTAGGCAACATACATAGTACATAATTATAGGTATGTCTTTAAATAAAAAATTCAAATCAACTATATTCATGGAAATAAAAAATATTTATTTTTACTTTCTTCTATCTTTACAAGAAGAAAGTATTGGATTCGTGAAAAATTTCGACTTCCAGTTCATGATGGATTTATGCGTTTTAAAAAGGTCCTGAAGACAATTTGATAGTTTTTATAAAATGACTGTATGTGAAAAAAATTTTGTGGGTGCTCTATCTCAAGAACTAATGCACAGAATTTCATAAAACTTTAGATTGAGTTAGACCTTGATGTAAACTGGTGCTGATTAGTTTTTGGTGTATATTGCCCAACAGGTGGCACTGCTATGCTGCATTTATCTCAATTTTTGCAATAGCTTTATCTCAAGAACTAATGCACAGGTTTTCATAAAACTTCAGATTACAAGTTAAGTTGTTGCTTATTGAATTTTGGTGCATATCGCCCAACAGGTAGTGCTGCTATGCTGCATTTTTCGCGATTTCAGCAATAACTCTTATCTCAAGAACTAATGTACGGACTTGAATAAAAATTTAGATTCAGTTAAACGTTGATATAAACTGGTGCTGATTAGTTTTTGGTGTATATCGTCCAAGCGGCGCTGTTATGCTGCATTTATCTCACTTTTTGCAATAGCTTTATCTCAAGAACTAATAATGCATGGATTTTCATCAAACTTCAGATTCAATTAGATGTTGACGTAAATTCTTACTGATCAGGTTTTGTTGTAAATTGCACAACAGGTGGTACTTATATCTCTTTGTTAAATGCATCCATTTCAACAAATCTATATTTTACAATCCTCATGATAAGCATAAATTGTCATTTAATTTTGGCACAGTGATAGTGAATTTTGAATTATTAACATGTATGAGATAGAAGAAACTTTTGGGACTGGCACATCCGACTAGTTTACCCTTTTTTTTCTTCCTACTTACATATTTTAAATTTTAATATTCTATTCATTATTTGATTTAAAGAAAATTAACAATTTTATATCTTCTATTAGATTTAAAACTAATTTGTGATAACACTGAGATTTAATTAATTTAAATTCATATAATTTATACAATTTATAACTTGTAAAATAGCATTACAATTATATTGTATATAAGGGAACAATGTATTTTTTTATGTATAGTGTATATAATATATAGAAAATATAGTATACAATAATGTAATTACGCATGTATTATACTTTTGAAAAAACCCAATTTTTCCCGGGGAAAATTGGGTTTTTCATGAAAAACAGAAAAACCTGGGTTTTTGCGAACCCTGATTTTTATCAACCCTGATTTATTAGTTCATATTAACAATTGATAGATGCTTCTTAAATATAATAGCTTTCATTGTACAATTAATTTATTAAATGCATAATATTTGAAAGTATTTATATAATGACTGTGCCCTTCATTGTATTTTAAAATGTAGTTTAAAATAATATAATTTTTTATTACAGTTGCTCAGCTATGCCATTTATTAACTAGAAATCTAGTTGAAAGACGGCAGGTAATTGATTTTTCTGATTTTATTGTGTGAATTTATTTTTCAAATTAAAATTATTTAAGCAGCACTGGCTGCTGCTTCGGGCTGCAATATATATTATTTCTTACTGAAATGTGTAACATTAAATTAATTTTGATAGTTAAATTTTGAAATAAAAATATAAGCTCTAATTAAAGATTAAAATTTTAATTAAAAACCATGCTTAAAAGTCAATAACATATAAAATACAGGTGTTGGAGTGGCTTGTTTTTCTAATTATTTTTTCTTTTTTCAGTCTATATTTTTCGGATTTTGTCTCTCTTCTTTTTTTTCATCAACCTTTATATGAGTCTAAATAGAAATCAATTCAAATTCATAAAATTTGTAGTGTAATAAAATATGCATGCATAAAATGAAAATATTCGAAAAATGTATTTTAAATCGGGCAGTAACTTTTTTTTATGTAATGTAAGCAGATGAGAAAAATTTGATTAGAATAATGTCTAAATAAAACACATAATAAGCAGAGGTAAACAAAACTGAAGCATAACATAACTTTTCTCTTTTTTTCTCAGTATTCCAAATTCTTAACTTTAAAAAAGTCTGTAATATTACTTTGTATGTGTTTCTTATAAAAAATACAGTGTTCATAATAATTTTCACACTTATGTAAGTATCCGAACAATTTCATCTGTAACATTTTCGAGAAACTGTAATCTCCTTCTTGTTGTATCGAAGATTTTTAGCATTTCTTCTTTTGAATGCATGGAAACATGTGTATGAAGAAGTAAATGGGAATATGCCGTGAACTGAAAGTACGCCTTCATTAAATAAAAAGGATAAAAAATAAAAGAATAAATATAAGTAGAATTGTGTAGTACAAACAAGTGGGTAAGTGTGATCACAGATTGCACAAAGGGTTTTGTTTAATATTCCTTTCAAACCACTTTATCCTTTTGCAAAATCTGTTAGTTCCACATTTCACAACCAGGAGGCACACTCTATTCTAAACAAACCTCTATCCGAACGAAACTCTGTTTTACAAACTATCCGTAGATATATTAGTCAAGGGGATTGGGCCCATAGCACCCGAGATAGATAGGCGTTCCCTTTCAGTAAAAATTAGAACTAAAATATGTATGGCTATAGTGCATAATATGAAAGAGTGGTCAAAGGAGTGTTGGCAAAAGTTAGAAAAGTGCATCCCGGATGAAAAAGGTGGAGGTTAGATAAATTGCTAAAAATACAGAAGTTAGAGCCCGAAGTGGTAAATAATATAAGACTTTTTGAAAATTTATGATTTTTTATGTGATCGCAATTGTGCTGCTATAAGTATGCAAAATTTCACATCTCCAACTTAATTAGGGGCTGAGTTAGAGAAATTGCTTAAAATACATAAGTTAGAGACCAGAGGGGTAATGTAAGACTTTTCAAAATTTTATGATTTGTCATTTGATGTGAGGTGACGTGTTCAGCTATAAGTATCCAAAATTCCAAGTCTTCAACTTAATTAGGGGCTCAGTTAGGGAAAAAAGCTTAAAATACATAAGTTAGAGCCCAGAGGGGTAAATATAAGACTTTTTCAAAATTTTATGATTTGCCGTTTGATGTGAGGTGTTCAGCTATAAGAGTCAAAATTTAAAGTCTCCAACATATATAGTTTCTGAGAACGGGCTCGGCAACGGATAGAAAGGCAGAGGAGTGAGACGAATAGTGTTTCGTCAGATGAACGAAACCCTAAAAAAGTACCTGTAGTACCAGCATTGTTCCACCTTGTATTTTGTATATATAAATTTTGAATAGTTGTTCATTGTGAGAAATATGGTTATGTAGTGATCACCTAGTAGACTGATCATTCTGCTATCCAAAATAAATAAATAGATAGTCATTTGAGAGATTTTACTTTTCAGCCTTTCATTTGCAAAACAAACTTTTTTCCCTTTTTCAGTCAAATATTAATAATGCGTGGCAATTTGTTACATTTTCTTCTTACAGTCTTTTAATTTGATATTCTACATGTTTCTGTAAATAAATATTTTTTTGTAATTGGTATTTATTTCAATAAAATATTTTAATACTCAATAATTATAATGTTTAAAAGTATATTTTAAGTCTAAAATTTATTTAAACTGTGTGATTTATTACATTAATGTTTGTATGTACTAGCAAGTTGTTAAAGATCTCCTATTTGTGTAGATTGAATTATTTTTCTGTTACAGTATATGAAAGGTATACCTCTGTTATCTAAAGCAATCCAAAAAATTCAGCTTTTTCCTTCTCAACTTACATCAATTCATGCAGATTTGTGTCAGGTATGTTCATTTTATTCAATATCATTTTCTTGTTTTCTTTCTTTATTTTAGTCATATTATAAGTATTATATCTATATTTTATTAGTAATTTGGGTACTTTTATGATAACCGTGTGCAAATCTTGCCAATAGCATTTTATTGTGGCCTATAGCAGCTTTCATTTTTTGTGTGTGAAAATTAGAAACATTGTTTTGATGTGGAAATAAAATGTTTTGGTTTATGGAATTGTTATTATTATTATTTGTATTTTAAATAAAATGTGTAGAAGACATTTATTTTAAATGAAATGAATGAAAAGTTTATTAAAATAATAAAGCTTTGTAAAAAATCACCATAAAATAAAACAAAACATAGGACGCGTTTTGAGCTAAAAATATTAACAGCTCGTCATCAGTTACAGTAAACACGTGTCCGAAAGGCAACAAGGTCAAAAACGAACTGAAAGGTAGAGAATAGAGCTTGCAAAGAATGCGACAGATGGTGCTAGCTGAAAGGGTCATATGCAAGACGAAATTCATGCCAAAATGATAGAAAAAAAATTGATAGGGGAAAATGGAAATAAAAGAAATAAACAAAATTAAAATAAAATAAAAGAAGTAAATTGAAAAATATAAATAATAAATAAAGAAATATAAAAGAATAAAACAAGAAAAACCAAACAATCCTTTTTTTCCCCCTCAAAGAAAAGAAACAAGAGAAGAGGGAAAAGAATTACAAAAGTAATTTCCACGCTGGAGAGAGGAAAGAAGATGATCAGAGATCATTGACAAGACTATCAGAATTTTTAGAAATAAAATATGCTGCATGAAAATCCAAGTGAGAGGGAGAGGCAGTGGAAGTAATAATTTTGGACTTGGAGAAATTGAAACAATGACTGGAAGATCAACAGTGAGAAGCAATCGAAGATTTAGAGATTTCTTGATTTGCAATATAGCTCTGATGCTCGCCTAATCTGAATTTCAAAGCTCTCTTTGTTTGACCTATATTGTGGAAATTGAAGCTTGACAACATTTAATTTTTAACTAAGTTATATTTAAAGTTAAGGTATTTACAAAGAAAAGAATCGTTACCTTAATTACATCACAATTCTGCAAAAACGATCACGGCGCATTCTCATAACACAGACATCATTGTTCTACTCCGTCATTCAACTGTACTCAGTTCAGTTCATCCTTTTTCCCCGCTCGCAAAGAGCATCTGCCGTTCCGAAGTCTGTACCTCAAACGCATGCGCGCTGTAAGTTCATCGGGAAAGGAAACAGAGTGTAGGCGCTTTGATTGGCAGTTAAGTAAGAAGTGGATGGTGCTGTAAGCAGTAAAATCTTACTACACCAGGTGGCGCTCTGGAAGCTATTAAAGGCACTTGGGATGCTAAAAAAGCTTTATCACAGATTGGCCAGACTGACCGGTTGACTGCCCTCAGTGACACTGTAGATCCGCTGGTAGAAGCAACAGGAGCACCTGAAAAGACAAAAAGAAAGAGCAGGACCCAAAGTTCTTAAAAAAAAAAAAAAAAAAATCATCAGTTCATTGTGAAGCGTCAAAAAGTTAAGCACATCATCTTCTAAAAAGCAAAATTCGACAGAGTAAAATTCTTTGTACATCTAAGAGTCAAAAGTTTTAAAAGTTCATCTTGAAGAAGCATATCCGTCATAAGGGCTTCTCACATCATAAAAATTATTTCTTCTTCTTTATCTTTTTTTTTCTCCTTCTTTACGTCTTTTTCGTCTTATTTATTTTTCTACGTCTTTTTTTCTTTTATGTCTTTTTTTTTTTTTTTACTATGTCTTTTCGTCTCTTTCATCACATTTCACAGTCACTATCATATAAGGATTTTTTGCTTCTTCGGAATTCAGCATAATCTTCAGAATCTAGGAACTTATCAGGAACGATACCATATTTGTCAATGTCGGTCAGAGTGTCATCTTCGGAATTTAAGTCAAATTACTTGTATTTTCTTCTAAAAAGGATCTTCTATAATCAGGTTTCTTTTTAGTAAACTTCTGCTTTTGTTTCTTAACTTCATAATCATTTATTTCAATTCCATCTGGTGACTTAGGGATATTCTTAATTTTCTTAGAAATATTTCTCTTCAACTTCTCGTTAGACATTTTCTTAAGATTCTCTTTTCTAAAATTTTCTTTATTTATTACATCAAATTTCTGGTTATTTTCCTTTCTGGAAGAATCCATCATATTTTCTTTATCTTTGAAGTTAGGGAAATCTGGATCATTTTTAAGGTTCTTAGCACTGTTATTCATCTTAATTTGCTTCTTTAACTTAGTCATTTCTCGTCGTAAATTTTCGAAATCTTCCTGAGAATTATTCAATTTTATTTGGATTCTTCTTTTGGACATCTTTATTTTAGAACACTTGTCTTCCGATTCTACTAACTGTTTTTCAAGATGTTTTGAATAGTAATTTATTTTTATTAATCGTAATCGGTATTGTTCTAAACGTTTACTTTCTTCATCTAATTGGGATTTTATCTTGAAAACGTCTCTCTATTTTTTTGTACTATTTACTAACAGTCTGTCTTTCTGCTACTTCTTGTTCTAATTTATCTTCTAACGATATTATTGCAATTTTTGACTTTGTTTTTTCTGACAAAAATTCTTCTTTTAATTCGATTACATCTAATTGTAAAATTTTATATTTTCTTTCAACTTCTTTAACTTGGACAGTTAAATTTTCATTTATAGGACATAATTCTTAGATTTATATTCATCCGAATCAATTTCAAAGTCAAAGCCAGTAAAATTTCGAATTCTACGTCTATTATTTCTATCACCGACTTCTCCAAAAATTAATTTATCTAAGTTCTTAATACTTAATGATTTTTCAGCTTTCAACGAAAGTTCTAATTCCTTAAAATCAACCAACTTTGACATATTGAATAAGTAAAAAATAAACAACTCACTTCATAAATAGATAATCCAGCTTGACTACATACAAACACTTCTTCTCTTGCACTATTTCACATAAAGAATTTTGGGGCGGCGTCTACCAACAGAGCATCTTATAAACACTTGCATTATTAAAACCAAAACTGTCTGGGCATAAACTTCTCATCCCACTTCTGACACCATTTGTGGAAATTGAAGCTTGACAACATTTAATTTTTAACTAAGTTATATTTAAAGTTAAGGTATTTACAAAATATTTACAAAGAAAAGAGTCATCATCTTAATTACATCACAATTCTGCGAAAATGATCACAGCACATTCTCATAACACAGACATCATCCTGCAAAAACAATCACAGCACATTCTCATAACACAGGCATCATCGTTCTACTCCGTCGTTCAACTGTACTCAGTTCAGTTCATCCTTTTTCCCCGCTCGCAAAGAGCATCTGCTGTTCCAAAGTCTGTACCGCGAACGCATGCGCGCTGTAAGTTCATAGGGAAAGGAAACAGAGTGAAGGTGCTTTGATCAGCAGTTACGTAAGAAGTGGATGGCGCTGTAAGCAATAGACACTTACTACACCAGGAGGCACGCAGGTGGCACTCTGGAAGCTATTAAAGACACTTGGGATACTAAAAAGGCTTTCCCACAATATAATCTAAATTGCAAGAGCAAGGAATAAAATAAACACCCCGCCGGTTCTCAGTAGGAATAGGATCTTTTAAGAAGAGAATTTAATTTTATTCATAGGTTTGAAGATAACTTTAAAATTAAAACGAGAAAGGATTTTAGCAATTTTTAAAGAGAGAAGAGAATAAAAGGGCAGAACTATAGAGTTAAAATTAGGATTATTTGAATCAGAAAAAGGACGTTTAGGCTTATTAAATTTATACAGAGCTTTATCAATCAAAGAGGGATTATAACCATGAGCAAGGGCAAGGGATTTGAGATAATCAATTTCATTATTCAGAGCAGAAGAGTCAGAACAAATGCGTGATGCCCTAAAAACAAAAGTATAAAAGGATGCCACTTTTTGTTGAGGAGGATGATTTGAAAGAACATGAGGAGGAAGAGATACAGCGAAAGGTTTTCTATAAACGGAGGCAGAGAACTGATCCGGGTGTTACAAAACCAAGACGTCAAGGAAAGGAAGAGAATTGTTCTCTTCGACTTCGAGAATAAATTGAATACAAGGATCAACAGAATTAACAAAAGAAAGGAAGATCCAGGTCAGAGAGAATTAAAATGAAAGTATCATCAACATACCTAAACCAGAAAGGAAATTTATATAAACTGAAGAGATTTTCTTCAACAAAATGCATATAAATATCACATAAAAGAGGAGACAGTGGATTACCCATGGCCAAACCCTGAGTTTGAGAATAGAAAGAATTATTAAACTGGAAGGCAGTTTTCCTAACACAAATACTAACTACATTCAGGATTTCATCAATCTCAATGGAAGAGTAATGAAATTCGTGCAGCCTTCTTTCTAAACAATTAATTGCCCCTTGATCCTTGAACAGGCATGTTAGTGAAAAGGGATTTAACATCTAAGGAAACAATTATATAATTGCAAGAAGAAAGGCATTTAATTTTATCAACAAAATCAAAAGAGTTTTCCACGATGTGAAAATTAGTGGAAGATAAAGGGCCGAGTAACTTAGAAAGGATCTTGGCAAGTTTATAAGAAGCAGTAGCAATATTGGAAACGATAGGGCGAAAAGAAAGAGTAGGTTTATGGACCTTAGAAAGAGCATAGAAACGAGCACAATTAGCGATAGAAGGGATGACCAAACGTTTGGTGTTGTCATTAAGAAAGACAGAATTTTTAATGACATGCTTGATATCAGATAGATGCTTAGTAGAAGGATCCTTCTTTAATTTGGAATATGGACCAGAGTTTAACATAGATTCAACGTGGAAAATATAATCAGATTTATTGGGAAGAACTGTTTGACCGTCTTTATCAGCCTTAGTAATAAGAAGGTTAGGAACGGAATTAAGTTCACCGAGAGCAGATTTCTGAGAAGAAGGAAGTTTAGACTTTTTAAAAGATTTATTGGAAGAAATGACATTAGCTAAAAGGTAGCGAAGAGAATCAAGTTGACCAGAAGAAATTTTACTGTTTTTGAAAGAATGTTCAATTCCAATAAATCCACTAAATGAATCCACTGTCTCTTCTTTTATGTGATATTTATATGCATTTTGTAGAAGAAAAACTCTTCAGTTTATATAAATTTCCTTTCTGGTTTAGGTATGTTGATGATACTTTCATTTTAATTCCCTCTGACCTGGATCTTTCTAATCTCCTTTCTCTTGTTAAATCTGTTGATCCTTGTACTCAATTTATTCTCGGTTGAAGAGAAAAATTCTCTTCCTTTCCTTGACGTCTTGGTTTCGAAACACCCAGATCAGTTCTTTACCTCTGTTTATAGAAAACCTTTCGCTATATCTCTTCCTCCTCATGCTCTTTCAAATCATCCTCCTCAGCAAAAAGTGGCATCCTTTTATACTTTTGTTTTTAGGACGTTACGCATTTGTTCTGACTCTCCTGCTCTGAATAATGAAATAAATTATCTCAAATCCCTTGTCCTTGCTCGTGGTTATAATCCCTCTTTGATTGATAAAGCTCTGTATAAATTTAATAAGCCTAAATGTCCTTTTTCTGATAAGAAATCTCTAAATCTTCGATTGCTTCTCACTGTTGGTCTTCCAGTCATTGTTTCAATTTCTCCATGGCCAAAATTATTTCTTCCCCTGCCTCTCCCCCTCACTAGGATTTTCATGAAGCATATTTTATTTCTTAAAATTCTGATAATCTTGTCAATGATCTCTGATCATCTCTTTTCCTCTCTCCAGCGTGGAAATTACTTTTGTAATTCTTTTCTCTCTTCTCTTGTTTCTTTTCTTATTATTTTGTTTGAGAAATAAAAAGGATCTTTTGTTTTTTCTTGTTTTATTCTTTTATATTTCTTTATTTATTATTATTATTTATATTTTTCAATTTACTTCTTTTATTTTATTTTAATTTTGTTTATTTCTTTTATTTCCATTTTTCCCTATTAATTTCTTTTCAATCATTTTGGCATCAATTTCGTCTTCTGCATGCGACCCTTTCATCTAGTGCCATCTGCCGCATTCTTTGCAAGCTCTATTCTCTACCTTTCAGTTCGTTTTTGACCTTGTTGCCTTTCGGACACATGTTTACTGTAGCTGATGACGAGCTGTTAATATTTTTAGCTCGAAACGTGTCCTATGTTTTGTTTTATTTTATGGTGATTTTTTACAAAGCTTTATTATTTTAATAGTTTCATATCGCCAGTTTTCGGTGCTGTTTCGTCCAGTGAAAGGTTTATATTTTAAATTAAATGAATGGAATTCAAATGATGGCAATGGGAACAATATTTGGTGATTTATCACTTGTGCCCACCTAATGTAAAAGTAATGTAATATGTAATAAATTGAAGCATCTCCTTTAAATTAAGGGAAAAAAAAAAGAATTTTTGTAATTGGTAGAAAATCTGATTCTTATGATATGTTTTCCTTAAGGTATTGAATGGCTGCAAAAAATTCTGGGTTTCTAAAAGAATTATACCTCTAATTAGATAATTTTAAGTAGCATAATTTATATTTTTATGCTTTAATTAAGAAAATTACAATTAGTCATCAAAGAAATATATAATAAAAATCACCAACATATAAGTAATTGCATTAGTTAATAGTACAAATGAGGGATTCTAGCATAGTAGACCAAGTCCATTGTTTCAAAAAATGAGATAGTTCATTAGAAGGTGCATAAAATCTGTTTTTTCCACTCCCACAGTGAACCATTTTCTGCCTGTTTTCACATACTTTTTCATGTAGGTCATCTGTTTACAGACTTGGTTTACAGTAGGAGTGGATAAAACAGATTTTATGCACTTTCTAAATGGACTAGGGTCGGGTGGGGGTAAAATGAGTATAAAATGCACTATTTTTAAATGTTCAGTTAAAATTTTCTGATTAATGTTAAACAATTAAAACTTTCTATGGTGTTTTCTTTACATTGTACATTCTTGGAATGAAAATACACAATTTTTATTTTTTAGGCTACAAAAGTATGTCTATAACAAAACATTTAATCGATATATGTTTGGTATACCCATTTTACCCCATGCAGTTCACCTGCATGGGTATAGTGTGGGGTAAAATGGGTACATAAAAGTTTAACAATGAATACTGTATAAAAAGATTTACCAGAGATTATATAATGAAGTAATATGGAAAACAATGTTATATCAGTCTTAAAAAAAGTCACAAAAAATTTTTTAATATAAAATTTAAGTTAATATAGATAAATGAGAAATTATCCTATGAATCAAGCTTAGGTGTAAAGGAAAACATTTTCTGGATACACTTTTCTCAACTCGTATTCCCACCCTTTTACATTTTAAGTGTTAAAAATATATTTATCAAAAGCATAATGGCCCAGTTTATGTAATTGTTGATTCATTTAATGTTTCTATTACCTGCTTTCTTTTTACAATGTAATCTGTGGGAATGTCCATTGTTACTCTTGTGATCGTTAAAGCAAAGTTTCAGAAAAACTTCCAATTATTTTACTATAAAATATAATGTGGATAAAATTGAAATAGCCAGTTAAATACCTACCTTCATGTTCCACTCTTATGAAATATACCTAATTTGTAACAAAATTTTGATTTATTATATAGACTCTCATAAAATATATCTAATTTGTAATAAAATATTGGTTTATTATATAGACAAGTAAAATGCTTTTTGTTTCAAATTAGATGTATTTTATGTGAGTGAAACACAATGATATTTAACTATACTTGGGGAACGAGCAAACTGATAGTACACTATATACTATGAACATTATACATCCGCCAGAAGAAGAAGTGTGCAGCCTATTTTAATAAAATCTCTCTCGGTATCTGAATTTTTTCAAATTTTTTAATGCAAAAGATATCGACTGATTAAGTGAAACTGATTTAAGTTAAAATAAGTCACTGTTATGATATATTTATATTAATTTTATACAAAGATGTATCTATTCGCCTTGGTGAAATTTTGGCGATAGTAAACATGTGTCACACAGAGAGCTGCAAACCTACTTAAGATAATGTCCTCATTATTTCCGCTAAGTTTGAAATAATTACTTGAAGATTGTGGTTTTAAATCTGCAATATATGTTTTTTATTTTTTAAACTATTTAAAATAGAGAAACAATCTTTGTGGATTCGAACTTTTCGAGAAATGTTACCTGAAATGGACACCAAGTATGACAATAAAATATTTCAAATAAAATAAGTGGAAAGGTGGTTATTTATATTGCTAAGTTTGTAAATTAAAAATAAATAAAGTAATTCTCAATAACATGAATCTTTCTACGACAACATCGAGTCATTTTAAACAGAAACATGGGTATGTGCACATGCAGGGGGGAGGGTGGGACACTAAACCTTTGAAAAAAGTAAAAATTTTTAAAAAGCACTAAGAAAATGCAAATGTTAAAAGGTTGTTTACGGATTGAATTGAATATTGCATAATTGCAATTTCGTTGCATGATAATTTTATTTTAAAGTACTCTAAAGTTTCTCAGTATTGCATTAAAAGTGTAAAATGTAGTTTTATTTTCACATGAAACAACTTTTCACTCTCTAACATTGATTACTATAACAAGTGAAACTACCTTATTAAGGATGGGTGAGAACTCCCCTCCCTCTCCCCACCGTTGTGCCTATAGACTTCACAAAATTAACACTTTTGGAAATATAAATTTCTAACATTAATTAAAATTATTTGTATAAAGTATGTTACATTATTTCAGTATATTATTTAATCTAATTATTTATTTTAAAGATATATTAAATATATTTTTGCATTATTTAATTCATATAATTTAAATACATTTAAAATTTATTTCAATATCATTTTAAACAAAACTTCTTTTAAAATTATTTCACATAGTTCAGGGTCGGCGAACCTTTTCGCATTCGTGTGCCAATTTTTTTCAAAAATATTTTAAATGGTGGCAACAAATTTAGTGGATCAAAGCAGCAAAATTAATTAAAATACTGATTTTAGGATTTAAAATATATATGTAACATTTTGTAACATACTTAAGTATTTTACAAAATCCTACTTCTCTTGTTACGTCTTAGATGCCAAATAATTCAGATCAGCTTCGTATTCCACTTTTTCCTTATGAGAATGCCAGCTGGATTGGAGACACATGACAACAGGTTTCTGCTTAAATTTTTCATACTTTTCATGCCTATCCATCCCCCCCCCCCCCCCCCCCAAAAAAAAATAAATAAATAAATATAAATAAATAAATAAATAAAAATAACTATCAGAAAAAAATATATCAAAAAGGTTTCTTTAAAAAAAAAACTTCTTACTATGGAATTGAATTCAAAATTCCAACTTCCATTTCACCATCGGAATTTTCGCTTATGGTTGTTATTTCCCGATAATCTCCTAATTCTCTCAATTTAATTTTTTTACTCAATATTGAGATAGATTGGGATTTATAAAGTTACATTTCAGTTTATTCAATCTTATGACAACGACAAGCAACCTAATCTAGAAAAATTCAGCAAGTCTAAATTCAAAATAGTGCATTTTCATTATATGAAATGCTGGGTTGTAAAGCATGGCAACTGACATTAAAAAAAAAAAATTCTGATTGATTTTTTTATTCTTTTTTTGTAAAATTATTTAACTGCATCGTAACAACTTTCTAGAAGTACAGAGGTTTTACACAATATATATTAATTTAATAATTTTCACATCTGAATTTACAAAATGAAAACTATTTGCACATAAGTCCTGAAATAAAGTCTATCAGGGAAATATATTGCACATAAGTTAACAGAAGTTCCATTCTTAACAAATCAGCTGTTTAGCAGGAAACAATTGTAATAGTTTTGTATGTATTTTCTTCACAAATTTTGAAAATTGACTCTATCAAAAGTTCCATTTTGTTAATTATCTTGCTATACACGGGAGCTCTGCAATATCTTAATTTAGAACATGAGTCTATGCCTTGCCGAAAATAATCTCCTGCGTGCCACCTATGGCACGTGTACCATATGTTCGCCGTCCCTGACATAGTTAATATACAACCTGTTACATCCTTTCTGTTTAATTATTAATCCTATAATTTATTTCACAGTTATATTAATTTTTTCATTATATTTCATGGAATTTAATGTTTTTGTTTTGCTTTTGTTAATTTTCTTGGTTTTAATTTTCTTATAAATCTAGTTGTTCAGTTGATTGGGCAATTTGAGAAATAGCTTTTAATTGCAATGCATGCTTTTCTCAATTAGAAATCAATAGTGTTTTGCTTATATTTGTAGGATATTGCCCATGATGAAAAATTCCACAATATAAGTGATATTCATATTTTTTATATTCTTTTTTCTTTGCATTCTTTTTGCAAATATTTACTCTGGATAATATTGCTCCTCCACATTTTGAAACTTATTTTTCCATAAGTTTTACATATTATAATATTAAACTATTTAGGTTTTTCAAAATTGTGTTGTTTTTTTTGGGGGGGGGGGGGGGGGTTCCGTATGCCGATTAGTTTTACTATATTTTTTTATAATGATTAAATGTATTATATATTTACATACCATCTTCATTTAGAATTTTGGTTAACATCGTTATATGAACTTGTAAGATAAAATTTGATTCAAAGTTATTTGATATATATATAGTATATTGAATTATAATGTTTTTGAATCCTTCTGTATATAAAAAAAAAAATGTAACGATTTGAAAATGGATCAATGAAAATCTGCGTAGATACCGCGAAATGCATCTGATTGGTCAGAGCTTTCTGACACTATAAAGGGGGGGGGGGGGGACAGCTATGTTGCCAAACATCACCAAGATTATCGCCAACTTGGCAATATATCGTCAAATTTGGTGGCCAAAAGTGATGCCAGCTTGGCGCTATTTCCAATATTTCGCCAAATTTCCATAGACTCCCATTGGAATCCAATAGGGTTTACTTGATTAAGCAAAAAATCATCAAATTAAGATATTTCAATGCAACAAAAACTAATATTAGCTTATGAATAGAGCTTAATTGAACTATTTACAATATTTGTAACACTATATATATAATTTTATGTTTAACAATTCTTATAATTATGAAACTCTGTAAGCTCTAATGATTATGTACTTGGAGATAAGGAAATAAAATTGTCAGGAGTTGGGGAGTAGCACGTTTTTACCAAGTAGAATCTAAAAATTGAATGCATAGAAAATAAGAGATCGTGAAGCGATCCAGAATGGAATCGGGAAACAAATACGTCTGGGGTTGGCTAGAAAATAGGGATTGCTTCGCGATACCGAATGGAATCGCAAAGCGATTATACGAGGGGTTGGTGATCGTAGCAACCAGGGGGCGGAGCCCCCCTAGTATAATAAATTATACATAAAACAAAGCAGACTCTGGGAATGAATTTTTTTTTAAGGAGGTGGGGGAGAAGAAGAAAGCAATAGTGGAAGATAATGAATAATTATGACAATATAGTACATAAGTTTTAATGTGACAGTGTGTCTGAATTCATACTTACATTTTCAGACAGTTACAGCACTCTCTCTGTACAGCCGGCTCACTGTATATTTGAAAAACAGATTGATGCAATGCACCATATGCACCGGTTAGGAGAACGAAAGTGTGTGTATGGGGTGGGGGGGAGCGAAGGGGAGGGGCACTGTCTCTCGATACATTTTGAAATTTAGTTACCTATATTTTCTTTTCTCTGACGATTTTGAAAAAGAATAGCAGAATGTATTTTTATCAGTCGACTTTAATTAAACGCTTAGAAATAGAGGAAGTAGTTTTTTGGAAGATGTGTGTGTGTGTGCTGGTTGAAGGGGAGGGGGTCCCTTGATTTCCCCGCAGTAGTCATTTTTTTTTTTTTTAGATATATTTTATTTTTTTTACATTGACTTGTTTCACATATATCTTAAACTATCCCGGATCAGGAGGAGGGGAGCAGTCCCCCTTAACAAGAATAAACATTACTGCTCAATTCTTTTTTTTTTTCTCTCTCTTCTCTCTTTTTAATCCTAGTAGAAATTTATTTTTGAATATTTAATCTTTCTTATTTGTTAAATTTTTAAGTTGTTTTTATGTTGATATGTTTTAAAAATTGTCCTGCACAGAAATTTTTATTATTATTATTATTATTTTCTAGCTGAGCTTATTTCATGTTTATAATCTCCATTAAAAAAGGCTGTAGGCCACAGTCATATCCATTCTAAAACCTACCTCCCTGGGTTTATTACTGCCAATGCCCATATAACATCGTTACTTATGTCTATTGGGAATATTGGAACAAATGGCATAATTTTGTTAATACAGTGCAGAAGTTTTAACATGACTATGTGACTGAATTCACAATTTAGAACAAACAAATACAAATATTTTTTTTTAAGACTAGGGGGTTCGGCCCCCTACGAGCTACGCTCGCCAACCCCCGTCCAGACACCGCAGACTCTAAATGCACGCTAATGTGATCGGCTTTAAAAAGATTTCGAAAGATTGAATTATAATTTAAAAAACAGTGGTGATCTCCCTATAAACGGATTTCTATTCATTTCTCTTTGATTGGGGAAATTTTAATGCCAAATCTGCTGCGGTACTACTTGATTATCCCGTCGACTAATTTCGCCAAATTATACAAATTGACATAATTTTTATTTTAAATAACGAAAGAACAAATAAATTAGTACAACATTAATAAAAATACAAATAAAACGTCAAAATAAAAATAACTTCATGACGTAGACACGTGTAACAACATTTCAAAATAAGATAATATAAAAGGAATTAAGTAAACAGAATCTTTGTCTCCCGGTATTTTTTAACAAAGCGAAAAGAAAGTTCTTTTAAATGAGACATTTTAAATTAATCGTTTTTAATCTGACGTAATTTTGACCAAACTATTCTTTCTCTTTTTAATATTCACGTGAAAATACTTGTGTTAGAAATAAAATATTATTTGCGCTTTCCTAAGAAAAATAGTTGAAAAGTATCCTCTCAAAATATCAAATAAATGTCTAGCGCAATTTGTAAATTTAAACCGTTTTGCAGTATTATTTTGTGTTCATTTTATGTAATAACTGTAATGTGACGTAAATATGACGTAATTTCTCCTATTTAAGACTTTTAACGCATGTTAATAAATTTATTATTTTACAAATTCCTTTCTCTCTTAAAATTCACGTGTAATTATAGTTTTTATGACGTAATTTTTAATAAGTTCCTGCTTTTTGTACATAATTATTTAAGTCTAATTCCAAATGTTTTTTTCAGTTTATAATACTCACGTCTAAATAAATTTTTAATTTATTACAGGTATAAATATATATTTTTTTTTTTAAGCAAACATTATTATTTCCGCTGTTTATACAGTTGGCAACAGTTTAAATTAATATCACTTTATAAAATCTGTAAAAAGTATCTCTCGAAATGCTGAAAATTTGAATTTAAAATAGATATAAAACCTCGAAAAATGAGTCAAATTAAAAAAATAAATCAATTCTGCACACCGGGAAATTATAACGTATAAAATGAACTAAAAATTATTAAATTCCAATGTATAGTTTTTGCTACTATAAAACTTTTTTAGTGGAACGATTTTGTCCAACTTTAGCAATAAATATCTCTTAAAATAATTCTTTGATTTGAAAACTGTCTGCATCAGCGTGTTTATCAAACATTTCTGTATAACACTACTGATTTTCATATTTTTGTATGCATTATTTTTCTTAATATTAACGAAGAAAGACCTCTGGTCACAAAAAATTCAAAACCGGCGGCGGCGGTGACAGCGGTAGTTACTTTTTTTTAGAATATGAAAAAAATGACTGTTTTTAAGAAAATAACAAAATGTTATAGGCAATGTTAAATTGCAACAATATGGTGTTTTTTTTCTTTCAATTCAAAATACTAAATACTCAATTACTTTCTAAGGTCAAAATTTCTTGGAAAACGACGTATGTTTATTTAATTTAAACAATGTGCATTTGTGATAGATTGTAAATAATCAATTATATTTTTATTTTTCTAAAGAAGACTAAAATAAAAAAAAATACTTCTTGAAAAAGTCTTTTTCATGCACAATCATAAAATCATTTTATGTTGCCAAAATGAGTATTATATCGCCAGATGTGGCAATTAAGTTTCGCTAAGTAAATGATCAGGCAATGTCAGGCTTTCCTTTACTATCTTCTTGGACCTTTCCCGAGTATAGTTATATCAATTTTTATTCTAATAATAAAATAATTGGAAGCATTTCTGAAAATTTTTTCTATTGGTCACAAGAATGACATACCCCAGTGTCTTTAGCATCAGAGAAAACATAAAATGCAACCAATCTTGGACTTTTCCAAGAATTTTACTTCATATTCATATGTTTCATCTGTTTCAATAGCCATAGATTTGCCACTGAATTCTTTGTCTGTTTTCTTAAATACTGGACTTTCCATCTACAGATACATCTATTTTTACTTCGGGGATATCTTCCACACATTATAGTCTAATTTAAATGTCTTGATTTGTTACAATTTCATCTGCTTTTGCTTGGACATGCTTATGTTTCAGCTTTGAAGTTTAGTCTAAGATTATTTGGATGTGTGGCAGATTGATAGGTGTCGAGAAATCAAGGAAGTGCCAAAGCCACATTGCTCTTACTTTTGTCGACAATTCTGGTTTTCTATTTCCCAACTTTTTCGACCACCTCTTCTTAAAATTTCAAATCCTATCATCACCTGATCCTGATATGCCATCTAGAAGTGGGCAATGATTTGTCTAATTATATGTACAATGAATTTCAAGTCCTTCTGATCTTAAGTATAATGCGCTGTGCATTATATAAACATTTTAAAGTATTTTTAATTTAATATTATAATTAACACTAGGGGGCTCTGCCCCCTGCAAGCTATGCTCACCAACCCCCATTCAGACGCCGCAGAATCTAAAAATCTAAAAACATACTAATCTGATGGGTTTTAAAAATATTAGAGAAGATTAAATTATACTGAAAAAAGCTGTGCAGATCTCCTTGTAAACGGGTTTCCATTCAATTCCCTTTGATTGCAAAAATTTAAGGACGAATCAGTTGCTGGTAAGACATCCAATAGTTGTTTTCATTTTGATTAACAGGATCAGTTAAACATTTGAAAAGAAGCTAAAATAAAATGAATTAAGTATTCAGAGTCTTTGTCAACTGATATTTTAAAACACTCTCTATAACAATAGCCTAAATCATGTGACTATCATCAACAGTTCCGGGTGGAACACTTTGCTTTTTATATTCTAGGTGCCATTTTGATACTTTAATGTTATCCAGGCACGGGTGATAAGTCGCCAAATATTATTCTATCCCCATCATTTCATCTATATTATAATAGTTCAAGTCATCAAATGCCAAGAACAAATACGATCTGATCCCTTCGCCTTTCATATGAAGGTTTGGCACTAATGTCATACACGCGATTTTTTTCCAACGCCAATTTGGGGAACGCATCAACAGCATAAACAACAACATCCGGCTTACCATATCAAGCAAAAATAACAAATTGTAACCAAAAATTGGCGTCAGAAAAAAATCGCACCAATATGGGGCCGTATATGACATCTGTGCCGAAAGAAAAAAAAGCCGAGTGCAAATCTCGCCTTTTTTTTTTCTTTCAACTCACCAGTTAGCATTTTTTTTATTGTTCGAGTGGTAAATTAAAACATTGATTTGAAGTTGAAATTAAATGTCGTGGTTTGTTACATAATTTAATATTTCGCCAGATGTCATATGCATGTTTATCATGATTTTTTTTTTTTTTTTACGAAAATTTGGCGAAAACCTCGTTTTTGAATACCAGTTACATATGTATTTTTGGTACTACTTAGTTATCCCATCGACCAAAAATCTATCGCAAACTATAAGATTAAATGCCAATAATGGTTGATCAAAAATGTCACATTCACTTGACTTTTAGCAAGTTACACGTGTTTACGTCATCAAGTGATTTTTATTTTGACGTTTTATTTTTATATTTATTAATGTTATACTAATTTATTTGTTCTTTCGTTATTTAAAATAAAAATTTTGTCAATCTGTACAATTTGGCGAGTGGTTTGGCGATTTATATAATTTGCGAAATTGGTTGACGGAATAACTACTACATTGTACAGTATTGTTTAATTATTTTCTATTATTTTCAAAAGGAAATAGCAAAAAAATAAATAATAACTATAGAACAAAATAATTTATATAAATTTAAAAAAGAAATAAAAGTAAATTACCATTTATTATTCAATAAAAAACAATAGCCAGGTTACCATGTCAATCACAATAATGCCATTTTGGCGTCAATTAGGTACCCCGGTGCATAGATAACATCTGTGCCTAATTTTTCTCTTTTTGTTTTGTTTTTTTTTTTTAAAAAAAAAAGGAGTGAAAGCCATCAATCTTAAATGAAAGTTGTGTATTTTAAATAAAAAGAATGAAAGGATTATATTTTAAATGAAATGAATGAAATATGAAGAAATGCGACGGGGAAAATGTTTGGCGAATTATCACCTGCGTCTCGCTAACATAAAAATACCGTCAAAATTGATTTCTCTATCAGAATCTTTCGATTTGGCGAAAGATTGTTCAAGTAAATTGAATTATGAATAAAAATAGCATGATACATTTCTTAGCATACATTTAAGGTAACCTTTTCTGAATTATAAAAAAAAATATCTGTTATGGTTAAAATTTGAGTTGCCATCATTAGAAAAAATGTATTTAAAATTAGAAAAAAATTAATATTTTAAAAACTAATTCGAATTTAAAAATTCTAATACCAGTTTTGAGATCTGTGGATAAACACGGATTTTTGGTGTTAATTTCATCGCAAAGTATTCCATATTTTAGGAGAAATCGCCGTGAAACAAAATCAGTTGTTTAATCAGTCGATTCAAAGAATCGATACATTTCAGCCGTTTCATATATTCGTTTCATAAATTTGTTTCATTAGGATTTTATATATATAGGGAAGATTTAATATTATAAACTAATTTTATTCTAATTCCAGTAAAATAAAGAATTTTATTCTGAAAAGTTCTATATTAGCCTTAAAAATACTACAAACGTTAAGCCTAACACTATACCCATTTTACCCCATTTATAAGATTTAAGATAAAACAATAAAAACAAAAGACATTTTCTTGTGTGTAATTTGGAAAAGTATTAGAAGTGCTTAATGAACAAAATGAGGTCAAATAAATGAGTTTATATCAGATATTATGAGCTGCAGGAAGAAGTGTAATCAGACCACATGTGGCATGAAATTGTCCTCAAACGGTTTTACTGTTGCCACTCAAATAGAACAAACTATGAAACAAAAATAAAGTAGAAGAAAGCTTAAACATCAAGCAATCATATATAATTTTGAAAACTATAAATATGTTAAAAAAATTAAACAATATTTTTTGATTACCCATTTTGCCCCACCTGACCCTATCTCTTTTTTTTTTTTTTTTTTTCAAAACGGACTTGGTCTACTATGGTTGTGAACCCTTCAAATAACAAATCAAACAAATATTTAGCTCTTCTTCCATCCTATAAAGTTACTGTAGTTACATAAATCTAAACTTACACATATGTATGCATATGCCAAAGAAAGAAAAATAGTAATTACCTTTTGTTACATGTGAAAACGGGATCGCAGATTAAACCCCAGAAGAAAAAAAAATTTAATTACTATTTATAAACCACTGAAAGGTATCTAGTCATTAAAATGCCATTCCGTCATCACATATGGCCGTGATCGTTAAACTATATGTCTGAAAGAACATTATCTGGCAACCAAAGAATTTTAAGCTTTAAAGTTAAATTTATTCAAAATCATTAAATAAGAAATAAGTTGCCATAAATCAAATTTAATTTGGAAGCTGGAAAGTAAAATAAAATCAGACTCACCCCTTTGTGAAGTAAACAGATGATCCAAGTTAGGCAAATATAAATTTAATTTTCACCGTAACAGAAAAATGCCCATACAAAATGAATATTTATAGCCTGTAAATTGTTTTAATACAAATACAATAATAGTTACTCATTACTCCATTATGTTGAATCAACAAACCATATAGACGATGTTTCCTAAGTAAGTCTCTGAATGTCGTTCAATTGTTTAAAATTCAGAATGTTTATTTTTTAATTTTATCCAGATATGAAACTGTTCATGAAATGAAAGTTCAATATTGTGAAGATAAATAAATTCTGAGTTATACCGATGATCATGGACTATTATCCCAGGTTTAACATGCCACAGTAACAGGAACGACGGCAGAAATAATAGATTTTTGCCGAAATCAAGTAGATGAAAAATAACCAGGCAGGACATTCAAAATATAGATCTAGGTGATACCAAGTCTAATAGATGCTGGAATTTAATTATGCTTGTATCAGCTTACAGGAGTTGAAATTACATCTAGTCAGACAATCCATACCTTAGACATCCTAGTGATATATGGCCGAGGGGCAAAATTTTCTACGTCCATCAGAGAAAATGTTTATATTTTTCAGATGTAAAAATTTTTGCAATGAATTGAATCATTTCTTTAGTGAACTTGAAGAAATTGAAGGATTGGTTGCTGCATCATAAGTGGTTAATATTTAGTCTATTTTAAAATTTTAGAAGTATAATTCGATATCTTATGCATTCGAGGCCTATTGTCTAGAAGTCTCTTCGCAGAATCACTCCGTTTATTCTTCTGATGCAGGTCTGAGGCCGAAGCCCCAAACACACGACCTGATACTTCGCTACATCGTTGAAAAGTGAACTTGATGAAAACCAGATGGTAAAAATAGCCGTTGTACTGACACTAAAATCAAATCACCTAATCAGCATCTGGCATGCACGCATCTACGTCTGTTCATTATCTACTATTGCGCACTTACCTCCGCAAACCAAATAATGAGGCTTAACTTTCTCGCGAACGCAACCTTTTATCGTAACCGTATATGCATTCCAGATCACCACCAGAGTGGTCGCGTACTCATACGGAATTCAAGATGGAGGACAAAGTGATGTCACAATGTTGTTTTCATCCTGAGAAGAAAGTAGAAAGATGGTGATTTTACGGTGGAAAAAAAAAGAGATTGCGGGACATTCGAAAACTGACAGGAAATATTACATTTTGTAATGCAAATATCTCGTTAAATTACGGTTTAAAATTGATGACATTTTGGCAATCGCTTAGAAATAAATAGTAGCATCCAATAAAAATGGTTTGGGAATAAAATAATTAATATTAAATAACTTTTAAAATTTAATTTTTGGAAGATTGAAAGTTACTATTATCGTAAGATATTCCGTAATGTTTATATTATATAAATGATCTTTACATTATTAGAATGATATTTAAATGTTATTAAAATGATATTTAATTACATATTTTAAGGTCTATTACTGTAAATAATTATTAATTATGAATTTTTTAACGAATATAAATTATTTAAAATGCTTTTTATTTATTTAATCAAGACGTTTTTAAAAGTTGTCTTTGTACTTGTATATTGAATTTAAATAGGAAAATAATGCAGAAGATAAATTATTAAACTTAAATAGGGAAAATGCAGGGTTCGCACAGACTCCTTAGACTCCTTGGAAACTCCTTAGAAATGAAAACATTCCCAAGTAGTACTTAGAACTACTTAGATAAGCAAACCACTACTTAGAAACTCCTTATATTGTATTGCGGCTTCGGACGCAAGCGATATTGCAGCCGAGGAAAAAAAAATCGTGATTGAAAAACGCACGGTAAATCCTTTATGCACGTCATTCATCTGAAGCACAACATTGATTGGATAGGGTAATCTTAATAGCAGGGCTCCTACTAGGTCCGTAAAGTCCGTTTTTTGATACTGTTAGCCGACCTTTATTTTAAATTTTATCAATGTTTGGCATTTAGCCAAAAATCTCGGAAAAATCGCGTTTTTCGCAAATATGTTCCAAAAAATACCGTCAAATTTCGTCAATCGATCGCGAAAAAAATTCGTAAATTTTGTCAAAGGATCGTGAAAAAACGCGAATTTCTCCAACAGATCGCATGAAAACTCGCATTTCTTAAAAAGACGCGAATTTCTTAAAAGACAGCGCAAAAACGCGAATTTACTCAAAGGATCACGAAAAAATGCGAATTTCGTTAAAGATCGAGAATAAAAGCAGATTTCCTCAAAAGATCAGATAAAACGCGAATTTCCTCAAAAGATCGCGAAAAACACGCGAATTTCCTCAAAGGGTCGCGAAAAACACACGGTTTCCATCAAAAGATCGCGAAAAAAACGTTAGTTTCGTCAAACGATCGAAATAAAATGCGAATTCCATTAGAAGATCGTGAAAAACACGTGAATTTCGTCAAAGGATCGCGAAAAACACGCGGTTTCCATCAAAAGATCGCGAAAAACACGCGGTTTCCATCAAAAGATCGCGAAAAACACGCGGTTTCCATCAAAAGATCGCGAAAAAAACGTCAGATTCGTTAAACAATCGAAATAAAACGCGAATTCCATTAGAAGATCGCGAAAAAAACGAATTTTCCCAGAAGGTCGCGAAAAAAAAACGCGAATTTCTCCCAAAAGATAGCGAAAGAAACGCGAATTTCCTTTGAAGATCGCGAAAAAAAAAACGCGAATGTCATCATAAGATCGCGAAAAATATGCGAATTCTTCAGAGAAAGCGATCACCGCTGTTCTAAAAGAATAAATTAAAAACTTGTTATATTTTTTCTTGTATGTTGCATTTAGCATTCTTTTTTTTTTTTTTTGCCTTTTAAAATTTTTTTAAAGATGTATCATGTATGTGATATACATAACAAGTGTTTGGGGTTTGACTAATCTCTATTTATATGATCTTGGGGTGATTCTAGTCCCAATTTTCCGAAAATGTAAGGCATTCATTTCCGGAAATTTAAAAAAATCGGTCACCAATCCGAAAATTCGGACATATGGTCGCCGAAAAAAAATAATTTTGTCAGTCGTTTGCAGAAAAGTCGCCAATTTCGTTAAAGGATCGCAGGGAAAACGCAAATTTCGTCAAATAATCGCGAAAATCCCCGCAAATTACGTCGAAAGATCGCGAAAAAACCCACAAATTTCATCAAAAGATCGCAAAAAAACCCACAAATTTCGTCGAAAGATCGCGAAAACCCAAAAATTTCGTCAAAAGATCGCGAAAAAACGACAAATTTCGTCAAAAGATCGCGAAAAAACTACAAATTTCGTCAAAAGATCGCGAAAAAACCCACAAATTTCGTCAAAAGAGCGCGTAGAAACTCACAAATTTCGTCAAAAGAGCGCGTAGAAACTCACAAATTTCGTAGAAAGATCGCGAAAACCGAAAAATTTCGTCAAAAGAGCGCGTAAAAACCCACAAATTTCGTCAAAAGATCGCGAAAAAAAAACACAAATTTCGTTTAAAGAGCGCGTAAAAACTCAAAAATTTTGTCGAAAGATCGCGATAAAAAGGCAAATTTCGTCAAAAGATCATGAAAAAACCACAAATTTCGTCAAAGAGCCACCGAGAAAACGCATAGCTAGTGTCAGGAGTGAATTCCCCACCCCCCTCTCTGGTGTACCTTTTCAGATTTGCTGTGACTTTCAGAATTTTTTTTTTTTACTCAGAATCACCCCTGTGATATGACCATTGGTCACTGCATAAAAAAGTAGATTGTCAATTTTGTATTTAAACTTACGAAATCAATAAGCAATATATTGTGAATATTGTGCAATATCAGTGCTAACAATTAGATTCTAGTAGAGTAAAATTTGTTTTTGAAATGTTTTTCTCTCCAAATTGGACATTAAAAAATTGGAATGTGCATACGACATAACGGTGCAACACATAAAAACATCGAAAAAAAAAATGGCAAATCTTTAAAATTTTTTTGACTCCTTGGATTTTTTGGGTACTCCTTGGATTTTTTCTTCACAACTCTGTATGAACCCTGAAAATGTAACATTTACCTGCAGCCTATAGGGAAAAAAAATTATGAAAAAAAAGTTTGAGATACTGGGATCTCAATAATGCATAATTGAATGCAATTACAAAACGAAACATTGAAGTGAAAAACTCAAACGATTGGAAATTCTTCAGAGATGCACTTCTCTACAAGTAATCCAATAAAAAGTTTAAAACAATGCAATACACAATATATATGTAAAATGAAATAGAAAAATGTATGTAATACGATACATTGAATATGTTGATACATGATACAAATACAAAACAACAATACATAGAATATACAAACACTTCTCAGGGTGAGTGAAAAATTAATAAACCCCTACTATCTTGAAATGAAACGTAAACACCCATGTGCACACCATTACAAATGTTATTGCAAGATAAACAAAATAATGATAGACTTATACTATATACATAACCAAGAGTTAAAATTGCACATTGTTAAAAAAATCAGTTATTGCACACAATTAAAATTGATATGCCTCATGTAAAATAGAAGTAAGCAACAGTCGATGACATTTGACAGGACACTACTGAAGTATTGATGTGATGATGAGACAAACATAAATTTAAAAACAAAAACAAAATAAGTTTGTAAATATACTGTAATGGAAATTTAAGGGAAGACGTTAGCATCTCTTAAGAATTGCACAAGTGTCCAAAAGAACAAGTAATATTAAAAAAAAAAAAAAAAAAAATTAAGTCAATTCCTACTTAGGTCATCAAAGAAAAATTTAATATAACCCCTGAAATTAATATTAGTTTTTGTTGCATTAAAATATCTCGATTTGTTGATTTTCTATAAGCAAGTAAGCCCTATCGGTTTATAATGGAAGTCTATGGGAATTTGGCGAAATATTAGAGATATCGCCAAGTTGGCGGCACTTCTGGTGACTCATTTTGGTCGCCAGATTTGGCGATATATCACCAAGTTGGTGATAAACTTGGCGGTATTTGGCGACAGAACAGGTCTCCCCCTATGGTAACCGCCCTTATAGATATGGAGATGCATTAAATGCTGTTCAATAATCAATGACTGCCATTTTGTCTCCCATATAAAACTAAAATTAATTAAAATTTGAAAAAACTGTAACATCAAGTGTCATCCACTACAAGTTTTAAAAAATTTATTTGAACTTGATTAGATGAATAATAAGTATTTTATTAACGATTGAAAATTTGAACAAGATATATATAGGGAGAGTGTGAACTAATAGTGGGAATTGAAAAAGGAATCAGGGTATCATCTGGTTGACAACCATAACATGGAAGTCATGGACACATATTTACATAAATTTTCAAAATTCCTCAAATTATGCCACAGTCCATACCGTAAGGGAATGTTAGAGGGGCAGAATTGTGTGATTAAATCTGAACCCCAAACTAAGACAAGAACCAAGCCCTCTGTGTGTAATGGTCTAGATTTTTAAGAAAATTGAAATTTTTTTATAAGAAAAGCTTAGAGCAGAAACTCTATCTTTTACGTTTTACATAAATCTCTTCTAGAACCATCAAGGCATGTGCATTGTAGAGATTTTCAAAATAATTATATTTATAAATTTAATTTAATTTCTTTTTTTTTTTGTCTCAATACTTAACTAATAAATAACAATATAACAGTATATAATAACTATATAAATAACAATAACTGTATAAAGTAGGGAAACCTGCATTTAAAATTTATTGTACACATTTGTATGCTTCTTATTTAAAATATTTTTATTTCTCTCTAAATACAATATTTCCAGTTTCATTCTAATATACATATTACATATAAATTAAAATTTTTTGATAACTTTTGGTGAAACTATAATAATATAGATATCTTACATACTTAAGATTTTAGAATTGAAATTTGTTGATGAAAATTAGCAGAGTGCATGCAATGTACAAGTACTAGAGTGTAAAAAAAAATCATGATTTTTTTTTTAAATCAGATTTTTATGATTTTTTTCCCAACATTAAAATACTGAATAGATATGAAGAGTTTTAGGTTTCCAAACCAATTAAACCTCTCATTGCTAACTTGATCTATGTTTTTACATGTTAATTAATAAAATTTAATTATTAGTTATTAATTACAGAAATTGTAAAAACTATAAATTAGTAGTTTCATTAGTTAGTAGAATAAATAAAGTTATACACATAAATATTTTGTAATAATTATGTAAAACTATATTAAATACTAGTGATATTTACATTTATTAAAATTATCAGTAACTGCACTCAATATTAAATTGTTAACACTATTTAAAATTAATAATTATTAAACAATTAATCTCTAATTAGGAATACAATATACATTTTTTTTTTTTCGCTTTAATTACTAAAATAATAATTTATAATTTAGTATTCATTCTAGAAGGAAAAGGCGCAGGATGCTAGTTCTAAAAAAGGAACTATTTCATAAGTAAATATATTAGTAATGTGTTTAGTAACAATAAGCAGAAAAAAAAAGTATATAATTTTTTAATATGATAAACAAAAAATCATTAATTTTTAATACTTTTATAAATTACAAGTTGAAAAATACAATTAAATAACATTTTTTAATAATATCCTGTTTTTTCTCAAGAAATAAAGTTCTATCATTTTTGTAAGGTCTTGGGCACACATATTTAGAAATACTGCGGTTTGGAAAAGTTTTTTACAAAAAATCTCTGACAGGTAAATTTCACTGTTTTTTAAAAAGGCAGGGTGCATTTTGTCAATGTCAAAAGGGGCAAAGTGTGGCACCCTTAAAAAATGGCCTAGAAGAAACAGTAATTAATTACAGAATTAATAAAAACTGCAAATAAGTAATTTCATTAGTCAGTAGCACAAATAACAAAACTAACAAATATTATTGGCAGCTTGTTTTGCATTTGTACTAAGAAAAATTACTGTTAATCACCTAAATTTTAACTTACACGATGCATATGTATGCTAACCAAGAAAATTATGAAAACGAGTTATAACCCTTCATACACACACACAGAGTAAATATATGAATAATCAGTTATATCTGAAATCCTCAAAATATTAAATAACAGCACTATTACCTCTCTCAGTGGGAATCTCTTGCTGTGTTTAACATTTTTACACCAATTAGTTCTTTTTCTCTTATACATTATTTTACAACAGCTGTTGAGCAGATGTTATTCTTCTTTAGCTCTAATATTTGGTATAAATTTATTATTGCAAAAGTAGAATGAGAAAATAAGATTCTGGTTATTTACTCTCTTATTTTGCAGAAATTTGTTATACTTGTTATGCTTATTTTATATGAAAAGAATGAATAATTTGATTACTTAAAGGAAATTATGACATCACAAATTATATTAGATTTAAATATAATTTTTAAATGAAATGTTTTTTATGCCTATACAAACTTACTAAACTTAAATGTTTTACAAGACTCAGGAATTAAGCTTAGAAACAATTATTTAAAGCTTTTTTTTTTTCATTTATTCATAAGGCAAAATACCTGTCAAAACTTGCCAAATTATAGTAATCTTAAATTTTAGTACTTTTATGTCATTTTAAACATTTAGAATTTTTTTTATTTTAATCAATGATTTTTTTTTTAATCAGTTGATTAAAATCATGATTTAATCGCTGATTTAAATCAACTGATTAAAATCGTTAACATTCTAGCAAGTAACCAATTAACTATTCTGTACATATATATATGTGTGTGGAAATTGAAGCTTGACAACATTTAATTTTTAACCAAGTTATATTTAAAGTTAAGGTATTTACAAAATATTTACAAAGAAAGGGTATCGTCTTCTTCTAACATCACAATTCTGCGAAACGATCACAACACATTCTTATGGCACAGACATCATCATTCTACTCCGTCGTTCAACTGTACTCAGTTCAGTTCGTCCTTTATCCCCACTCGCAAAGAACGTCTGTCCCTTGACACATGTGTGGTGTAAGTTCATGAGGAAAGAAAATAAACTGAGTGAAGGCACTTAGAGCGGCAGCTATGTAAGAGGTTGATGGTGCTGCAAGCGGTAGACACTTATTAAACCAGGAGGCACGCAGGGAAAGCTATTAACGGCATTTGGAAATGCTTTCCTACTTATATATATTAAATTTTTACATTATTTTATATAAGATTTTATTGTGATAAGTGACAGATTTCATAATTTAACTTATTTTCTTTTTAGCTACCTGACACCTGGTATTTGTTTGCCCCTTTCAATAAATCTATAATAAAAAGCTTTTTTTTTTTTTTTTAATCTATGCTTTGTGATGACAAAATAAACCACATAGAATAAAGAACTTTTTAAAAATTAAATCAATACGCCCCCTTTTTTTTTTTTTTTTTTTTTTTTTTTTTTTTTTTTTGCATCAATTAGAATTTAAGTTACAGCCTTTTAGCCAGTATCCACATTTCGGTGTGCAGTGCCCATATGTAAATAATTCAAGGTGTTGTGAAGGTTACAATTTTTTTTTTTCAACAATGTCTCCGCACTGTGTTTAATTATTTCAGCTGAATATGTTCTTTGTGTTGTACAATATGAATTAGAAATTTACTTCATAAAATAAAATGTGTTGTGTCATAAATACACAAATATTCAATTATCCTTTCAATCTAATGTTGATAATTAGGTTGTATCCTGCTGCAACTAATAAATTAATTAATTTCCCGTATTAACGTTAATAATTATATTAGTATCACCAAAATAATGGTTAATCTATAAAATAATAATTCACTCTTTTAAAATAATTGCATTGTGTCTACTAACTTTTAAGAAAATACATTAATTTATCTTATAACCCTAAGATCATGGCCAGTGACTAAAAAGTGTAGTAAATTGTCAAGAAAATAAAATTATATTAAGTTCTTCTAGCCCTAAATTCCATGACAGAAACAATTATACAACAGAAGAAAAATTTATCATTAAGGTTACAATTGTTCATTGTTCTTTTCTAACATAATCATAGCTTAAAATATTTATCTCCATTATTTACACTTAATTTAACTTGAAAGATAATTGGTTCTGCCATAATTAAAATTCCTCTGGAACTCTATTCCATTGAACATTAACAATCATCAGAAGAGTCAGAAAATTGGAAATTTCTTAAATATTACTACTAATAAAAAAAAATACACACAATTAACTAATTTATTAATTTATATTATTGAAGAACTAAATTAATTACTTAAGTGAATTCTGTAAAATTATAGACCCTTCAAATAATTGTCAATGTTCACCTAAAAGAAAGGTACATATCTACACTTTATAAAAAATTAAGTGCACTGCAAGTGATTAAATGAAAACTCATTAATTTAAATCATTTGTTTATTCATTTATATAAACTTTAACATAATAAAAGATTAAGTATCAATGTATTTTTCCTATAAAATGTAGTCTTAATATTTACTTTTTAACACAATTTACAATATTTTGTCTTCATTTCATTTTATTTATATAACCTAAGGAGTTACTGGTTTAATATGCATGCGTACTAATGCTGGCATTTATTTTTTTATTATTTAATTTCCTTTTAAGAAGGATGTTAGTGATTGAGCATGCAGGAAAATTAATAGGAAAGATAGGATAGAATAACTAACTCATCGTTGGTAGGGGGCCCCATAATCTCCATCATCGTCTTCTGGATTCTGTCTTAGGATTCCAGGAGCAGCAACTTAGGTCTCTGCCATCAGCATCCAGAATGAATCTTTTTCTCCCTCTCCTCCATCAACTTTTTTTTTCACCTCTCCAAAACGTGTGTGCACAGAGTAAAAAGTTCCACCACAATTTACATAACAACTATCGTTGATGCCTTACTATTGTGAAAGAATTGTAAAATTGACGAAGATAAATCAATGCCAAATGCTGTAATTGGCTATTTTTATTTTTGTATTAATTAATAATTTAAGTTACATGATCATTTTTAAATGTATATGTAACTCTACACACACATGTTCCTTCGATCACTTCTGTTCCTGGGGCTTACTCAGAGTCCTTTCCCCTTTTAATGAGTTTCGCAAATCTGTCGGCTTCCGCTTGCAAGTGATGTGGACTCGTAAACTGAAGAAAAGAGAGAATATAAGTGGCTAAAGGAATGAATTTAAAAATTTAAATACAAGAGAATAATAAGAAAGGAATAGAATTTTATATTTAAATTAACCAGTAACCTCCGTAACTCTCTTTTAATTTATCAGTACTCCTTACATGTAATTCCTTTAACAGTCTAAAGTACTTTAAAATATTTATAAAATAAATTGTATAATGACATCGTTTCTTTACCACAATAATTTCAAAAATTAATGGCAAACAAAAAGAAGGCATGCAATTTCTCTCTATCAAAGGCCAATTCACAAAAGCATCATGATATTCAACAACAATCATTGTACAAATCTATTACAGTTAATTAAACAAATTATTTATGTTATTACTATTGAATATGGTGGACAGTGGCCAACTTAATATAAACAAAGCTATTCCAAGTTAATGATTTTTTAATCCAATGAAATAAGAAAAACATAATTAAATATTAAATTCATTCTAAAAGATGAAGTTTGGTAATTTTACTAAATTAATTTTGAATTTAACAAGCTTTGAAAACTAGCAACGCAACATTTGCCATTGTAATTCTTTTACAATAGAAAATTACTGCCTGTTTTGTAAAAAAAAAAAAAAAAAAAAAAAAAAGCTGTTTTGTTTCATTTTAGCTTTGCTTGCTGGCGAAATGTATGAAGCCTGCTCTCCCTTTTCTAGATATAGATATTACAGACATTAGTAAAGAGGTAAGTTAAAAATATATATATGTTACACATTTTAAAATACAGTGGTATTTAATATTTATTGTAACATTTCTTTGATTTTAGAATGGAAATTATGATGCCAAGCATTTTCTTTTATATTATTACTATGGTGGTATGATATATACAAGTTTGAAAAATTATGAAAGAGGATTGTACTTTTATGAAGTGGTAAGTACTTTCTTTAATTTCAAAAGTCAAGTATTTTCTTAAATATTTAAGATACCTTTCTAGAAATGAATAAGTCATATGTCGATAGTTCTCTTGTATTTAAATATTTAAATTATCTTTTTAATAAATTAGAATATTAAAGTATGCCTATTTAAGAAAAAAAAATCCATAATTTTAAATTACTTTATTATTTTAAAAGGTTCTTCTTCCATCCCATAACTCTAGTTTTAGTAACATTTGAGTGAATATTTTATTTATATTATATTTGAGGGAATATTATTATTGAAACTATTAGTAAACTTATTAGTAAATAATTCTAAAAATTGAAATTAATTATTCAAAACAAGTTTTTTTCCTCAAAACCCAGTAGCAGAAACAGTGCAGCACGGCAGCGGGCACTGCAGTTTATTTTACACCTTGCAGATTAATCCACCAGCTTAAAAAGAAATGCTGGGCAAAAAAAAAAATAGCTGAAATTTACTTTAAGTCTCTAGATTTATGGTATTGATTGTACACTTTTATTATATTTTCTCTATAAATGTAAATTTTGCTTGTTTTATGGGTTTCTGTTATTTCTTATGATAGTAGGATTAGTCTATCATTGTTAGGTCGCAGAAAAATTTTAGTTTGCTGCAGACTGACGCAGGAAATTTTGCTTCTGGGCCTCGAAAAAATGTTTGTTGGATTTTGTCTTTTAACTAATTGTTAAATTCGCGTAATTAGTGTAATTGCAATCTTATATACTACTAAATCTGCAGATCACGGGTGTCAACATCAGCTCTGTAATTTTTTACATAATAAGGTAGATTTCTTCAGGAGGACTCTGCCTCCCTGAACCCCCCGTAGTCTGATTAAGTTTCCATTTGTAATTTTCTGTTTATTGTGCTAATGGTTATCATATATCTTACAATTTTTTTTACACTGTGATTTATAACGATAAGCAACACTTTGGACAAGCATTTTACATTATCCTAATATCCATTTGACAGTATTTACTTGCCTGCCAACCACAAACACCTGCATCTGATGGATAAAGAATTTTTGGAAATGTAAACTAAGTCATCTAATTTAGAAATCTAATGTTTTTACAATTTTTATTTCAGAAAAATAGTTTTGAGGTATGTTTGGAGACTTTTAAACCTAATGGGTAATCAATCATTCATCATCATGTCCATTGCAAATTGCCTAAATAAAATAGCAAACGTGATTTGATGCCATAAAATATTTTTTGTAGTATCCACATTCAATTTAAAATCGTAATGTTACTAACATCGTTGATATTTGATGCAAACCTATGTTTCAGATCAAATTACAAAAGATTAACTAATCTTTTATTTTTGTCAGCTGGACTTTCTGCGTATTCGCGATTATTTTAATGATTTTTTTATTTATATGTATACATATAGACCTACAAACCTGTGACTTCGCTCATGTAGCATTAAAAGAAAAATACTTGCATTAACACCTTGGGGGCGAGCGATCCGTATACGTGCGGCATAAGGTGCTCGAAATCCGTGATTATTTTCACTAGTAAATTTTTATTGTAAATTTTGCCTTATTTAATCCAAGCAATTTCACGATTCAATTAGGCAAAAATTTCTGTTTTGAAAAACTGGTTATAAAAGATTAAAAATTCTGTAAAAGACCCTTGTCCCGAAGGGGTTAATTAAGCAAAAGATTTCACTCCCCATAACTGAAAACATATATAATTAAACAATTCTTTATCCCATTTTATAGGAGACAATGCAGAATTTCTTATTTGTATGGCCTAGACATTCCTCTGTCATAAAAAGATGAAATTTTGTGCCAATTAATATAAATAGTTGTGAAAATGAAATTCTAACCAGTGAAAAAAAGAGGACCATCTAAAATCGTTGAAGTCGATGCTTCAGAGCCTTAATTTTGATATTGGTGGACAGAAAAATTATTTATTTTGATGCAATAATATTAAAAGTTTAGGTTTTATGAAAGAAAATGTAATTTTCTTTTTAAAAAAAGAAAGTAATTTTCATTCGCATTTTCTGAAACTTTTAAGAGTAAACACTCATAAAAAAATATTTTTTCAAGCAATCTAATTAATTCTTTTAGTTTTTATGAATGAAAATAATAATTTCGCAATGCATAATTTTGACATTAACTATACATTTGCTTTTAAAAAGTATTTTTTTTATTATTTAAATTTTAAATAAAAAATTAAATATTTATGTTAACTGTGAGCAGACAATAAACCATAAAGCATTGATAATATATTTTTTAAATAATAAGAATTAATATCGTAACACAAGACCCTTTCAATATCAAAGCGTATTCACTTTATTTTCGATATACGACGTCAAATTCGCCTACTTTCTGTACTTACTCAAATTCATCCACCTTGTATTAGTAAAAAATACTTGGGAATTTCTGTTTTTCTTCCAATATGATGTCATATTCATATTTTTTTTAATTTCCTTACTTCATTTTCCTTTTTCAGATGAAAATCTTTCAAATTAAATTTAACTGTTTAAGAGAAATTATTATTCCGGGTTTTGATTTTCTTGGCAACGATAATGAAAGATTGTTAAATTTTATAGAAAAAATGTCGATTATAATAAATAGCAAAATGTCAATAAAGTTTATTCGAAATTCATACAGTGATTTTTTTAATTTTATGTGATTTTTAGAGTGTTTTTGCATTCTGCGGCAATTTTATTTTTGACATTCATAAAAGGAATTGGATTTCAAACTTTTAGCCTAATATGATAATTTATTTTCTCTGCATCATTTAATTTTTTTTTGTATTTATTAGCGTTTTGTGTTTCACAGTTTTTTTTTTTTTTTTTTTTTTTTTTTTTTACTTCTAAAAAAATTCTGGTTACAATGCGTTAGCCCACTATAGTAAATTTTGCCCTCCTGTGATTTTTTAATTTTATTTTTAGCTCTTTTTTTTTCTTTACATTTTGTTGTGAATTTTCCACACTTTTCAAAGTTATCTGGCTTTAATCTATTTGCCTAGCAATAATGTATATTCAGTATTCTTACAACGATTTTTGAATTTTTTGCTAATTTTTTATGTGGTTTTTTTTTTTTTTTTGTGCTTTTTCGTGTTCAGTGGCAATTTTTTGGCATTTGTAAAAAACAAAATGTTTTAATATTTTAGTTCAATGTAAGGGATTTAGTACTTTGCTAATTTTAGCATTTTCTTATTTTACTCGACTTTTTCCAAATTAGTAAAAATCAGTTGGCTTCAATCTCCTAGTCCAATATAGTACATTTTGCCCTCTTTTTAATAAAGTTTATTCGAAATTTGTATACTGATTTTTTAATCTTCTGCAATTTTTTAAGTGCGATTTTTAGAGTTTTTTCATGTTTCATGTAATTTTTTAATAGGTCCAGGCAACGCCATGTGGGCCAGCTATTAATCAATAAAGAAAGCTTTTTATTGTACTCTATATTGTATTATATTTTACTGTATATTGTACATTAGATGTTAATGTAGTGTAATTTATATTTTTATTGATATAGTTTACTATTACTCTGAATTTTTCTTTATTTAAAATATCTTTAACACTCTTTGTTTTGATATAAGCTTTATTATTGAAATAAATCTCCCACTATGTTTGCTTTAAACCAAAATATGGTATAATCAATAAAGAAAACTTTTTTATGTGTAAATTAATAGTTGTTAAAGGAGCGAACTTACTTGTATTGTCTAAAAGTAGATATTAATATTTTTCTCTTTTTTTTTCTTTTCATTGTTTTGTTAAATTTAAAAAAATGAAATAGATAAAAAGGTAAAATAATAAACCTTAAATATAGCCTAAAATGTATGTTAAATGATTCTCTATTTTTAAATGAAAATCTAAGTAAAAGGGCTTGCAAAAAAGCATTCTTCTATTTTTTTATTTATTTTTTTTTTTTTTTTTTTTTCATAGACTACCATCAAATACATTTAAGCAACTTAAAAAAAAATATTTCTTATGCTTCCAGCTTTTTGAAATTTTTTAGAGTTATAAATATAATGTTTCTGAAGCTTTTGTGTGAAGTTTTGTACTAAAATATTAATATTTAGTGGTAAATGAGCTACAGATAGAGAGCTTTTGCACTTTCGAATCTTTTCTTCTGTGTCTGCAATCCGGAATGGACTTTTAGCATGCACTATTGCAACATTTTTTAATTGTTAGTTTTAATTAATACCTCAGCTAATTATAAAAAATGAAAAACTGAGCCTCAGGTACATTAGGACATGCTTTAGACTATCCTTATCGAAATTTTCATACCTCCACACATAGTAGCTTTTCCTTGTCATTGTATACAGACAGAAAAACTTCTTTCTTTTATTAGTATATGAATAACAACAAAACCAAATAATGCCAAATATGGTTGTCTTTGCTTTTATGACAAAAGCTGAGAGTGTCCTATGTATTGCTTAAAGAATTATGATTATGTACCATTATTTATTTCTTAACTCTAAAGCTGTACATATTGACAGCATGTTAGTTGCTTTTTAACTAAATAAGTGTAATTTAGATAGATACTAAATATTCTTAAATAACTGTGACTTACCACAAAGCTCTTAGTTCACATTGAGCATTATTATTGCATTTTAATTTTCTGTAATTTAAATGGAAAATCTGGTATTAACAAAATTTCAAAGATTTTAGGAGCCAAAAAAATAAATCTCCATGTTTGGAACAATAGCTATAATAATTAAATAATTTTCAGTATAGCTAATTTAGTTTTAACTTAACTACTAAATGAAAACAAAATAGCTTTATACTGCAAGTTCCTGTTTGAAATAGAATTTTATGGCACTTGGACTGAAACTTTCTTCGACTTTGTCCTTTTGCTTATTTGATTACATATCTGATCATTTCAGTATTTTGCACTTTTCGTTTAGCTGTAGCAACATAATCTCCTTATTTTAGAGATCTTATGCTAATATTAGGTACTATAAAATAAGTATCCATGTGAGAATTTTTGCAATAAAAAGGGGATATGCCTATTAGAGTAATGCATTTTTATGGAAATTAGCAACTGTGTTACTGGGAGGCATCCATTGTGAAGAGTTTTACAACAATATATAAGCCAAATTTTTAATGACGGAGAGCATGGAAATTTTTGTGAAAAGGTCATGGGAAAACCTGGAAAAATCAAAGAATTTTTCTACCAGATTTGTGTAACAACCTAGGAACTGGTGACTATTTTCTGCCGAATGAGATTATAGTGACAGTTCAAAAATGCGACTATTTTCATGCAAATGTAATTATTTGAGTGACTTTAAAAAAAAAAAAAAAAAAATCGACAATGATATTTCACCTTGGTGCTTGACAGTAATGTAGTCATAAAAAAAAAAAAAAAAAAAAAAAAAAGATATACTCTAGAGGCAGGGTTGGGTTTTTGACGTCAAAAGCTAGTTTTTGACATGACAGTGGTAAAAACCGTGTATGGAATAAACCGGTAAAAACCGTGTTTTTACTGGTTTATTCTGTCAAAAACCTATTATTATCGATTTTCCTTCAATTTATCATGTAAGTGTAGCATACAATACATTTGTAGATTGATTTTTCCTTGTTGTTCTTGTTATTATTATTCACAATTACTTTGTTAAATTTATTAAAAAGAAGAGCATTTTCTAAATGGGAAAAATTTTAAAATACAAGAATAAAAGGAAAGAACAATATTTGTCATAATCTCATCATCATGTCATTATTTAAAGTGAATTGAAAGAAATAACGCATTGAATATTTTTATTACATACGACTGCATGAGTAAAAATATTTTACCTTCAAAATTATTATTAAATTTAGAGAGATTCTTAAATGTTTTATTTAATTTTTAATGCAGTTAACCTTTTAATCAATGGATCTACATTTCTGCTTAAAAATAATATTTATTTATTTAGTCTAAGGAAATAAAAACACTAAAATAAACTACTCTAACGAAAACATAGTTAAAAATTGAGTTTTCACATGGTTTAAAGTTTAATATTGATTTTCAAGTTTTACTCTCTACAAGATTTAACTTTGAAGAACAAGTTTTATTTCTTTCTCCCAAAACACTATGTAATTCCCGACTATTAAAATATATTTTATTTCATTTATTGCTATTTAGAAATAAAAACAATCAATGTACAATTTGGATTTAACACTTTAAGAAAGCTTCCTTCTCAGGTAACTTCTGAGAAAGCTATTTAGTTTTAAACAGTGCTTTTTAGTTTTGAGCAACATTTTGCCGAAATTATATACATTTTTTAGCCTTATACTTATGGGTTGTAGAATTTCTTCAAAAAATATAATTTTTGTAGAATATGCTAAATAGCTTAAGATTATTGTAGAGATCTTCAAACAGAGATGTATATGTATTATGGGTCCTTCCATGGTAACTTACGTTACATTTAGAACAATTTACTTCAGTAATTTTAGAAATATTAACACCAACAAAATATTCAAAATGTAAAGTTGACATGATTTATTAATTAAACATATTCAAAGATCAATTTACATGAAAATTAACTAATTTTAGTGTGTTTTTTTTTACTCTGTCAGTTATATTTATTATTGTAACTAACATTACTGAAAAAAGGAATGCAAGTTACCATAAAAAATATAATTTTTATTTTTCCAAATTGACCTTTGGATAGGTTTAATTAAAGAATCATGTCAAGTTTATATTTGAATATTTTTTTTGTGTGTGTTATATTACTAACTGCAGACTATGACCCTTATTCTAATGCATTCTAATTTAAAAACAAACTACTACAAAAAAAATGGGTTTTTGACATTTTTGACAAAGAGGTTTTTGAAATGATGGTAAAAACTATGGTAAAAACCGTCATGCGTCAAAAACTTGCCAACCCTGTCTAGAGGCATGACCATGAGTGTTCATGTCTAAAGTATATGCTATAGTTTTATTTGAGAAACAGAGGATATACGGAACATCTTAAAAAAAAAAAATCCAGATGGTATTCGACATATACTTCTGTATATCCTCCACTACATTCCTGGTGCTTGAGCAAATGCTCTTGTGATAATGTCCCTTTTTCTACAGCACTTTCTATAATACTTTGTTCTAAAATCCTTTTTTTTTTCCTCTTTTGGCGTGGAATAGTTAATTTCTATATGAAATAAATAGAGACAGATACTTAATATTATACTATACCATATTTTCAGGCATTATTACTATAGTTGACAGCTATCACAATATAGACCATTTTTTTTATTTCATTATATGTTATTCAAGTTATTAAAAACATGACGAATTATTTTTTCATTTAAAAAATTCCTTATATTGTTTGTATACATTTACATTAAAAACAATTTTTATAAAACATATTTCATTATTTTTCATAAAAAACATATACTCTAACAGTTTTAAAGTATGCTATATATCAATATTATATAGTACCTAACATATTATGTACACAGTGAAGCATGTATACTGCCTAGTTCAATTTCAAAAAACATTTTTGCCGCCTTCACCGGAGACTTTCTCGGTTTGAAATGATGATGTTTTTGCTTATTTGCAATTCGGCATGAGATCTTTTAGCTTTTTCCTCATAAAAAATATATACTCTAAAGCCTGCTATATAACAGTATTATATAGTATCTGGCATATTATGTGCAATGCAGCGCGTATACTATCTAGTTCAATTTCAGAAAATACTTTCACCACCTTCACCGGAGGCTTCCTCAGTTTGAAATGATGATATTTTTGCTTATTTTCAGTTCAGCATGAGATCTTTTAGCTTTTCTCTTCTCAAAGATCTCATATCGAACTGCAAATAAACAAAAACATCATCATTTCAAACTGAGGAAGCCTCCGGTGAAAATGACAGAAACGTTTTTAGGAATTGAACTAGACAGAATAGATGCTGGATTGTACATAATATGCCAGGTACTATATAATATTGACATATAGCATACTTTAAAACTGTTAGAGTATATGTTTTTTATGAAAATTGTTTTTAATGTAAATGTATACAAAAAATATAAGGAATTTTTTGAATGGAAAAATAATGTGTCATGTTTTTAATAACTTGAATAACATTTAATGAAATAAAAAAAATGTCTATACTGTGATAGCTCTCTACTATAGTATAATGCCTGAAAATATGGTATAGTATAATATATAAGTATAATACGGGAATTGCAAAAGACAGTTATTTCTGTCGATAAAAATTATCTAAATAGCGACAGATACTTTGTTTTTTTAGACTACTATTTTTTAAACAATATTTTAGTTTTGGATTACTAAAGCATCTCTTTTTGTTGTTTTTAATTGTGGCAACCCTGTTTGTTGTTCAGATTTGTATAATCGATTTATTTACTAATGAGTTAAATTTTCTTTTATTTTGCAGGCTATTACCACTCCTAGTATGGCCGTTAGTCATATTATGTTAGAAGCTTATAAAAAGTATATTCTTGTTTCATTAATTCTCTATGGCAAGGTAATAACTATAAATATATACAGTTGCTTTTTTTTATTATTATTTATCTGAATTCTTTTGTATTGATTCTTTTTTATTTTCAGATTCCAAATCTTCCGAAATTCACATCCCATGTTGTTGGAAGGTTCATTAAGGTATATCTTTTAATATGTTACAGAATGTTTTCCCAATGCAAAAATAATTATAGTGTTATAGGAATATTTAACAAATTATTAATTTTAAAATGTTTTTAAAGTGGTTAATTTTTTTTTTCTCCTTGTATGTGTAGTCATCCAAAAAAAAGAAGGAAACACTAGAAAACAAGAATTCTGCTTTTTTAGAATTTAGTGTCGCCCCCGATGACAAAAAAATATATGTATATAAATATAGATACAGTAGAGTCCCAATTATTCGAGTTAATCAAACTTATACCTTTGGAATGGGTCATTTTCTTCTAATGGACAAAAAATATTTATGGCTATTTTTTTTTCCATTCTGACCCAAAAATCAGAGTTCTAACTTTTTATGACTGCTCTTTCATCTTCACCTAACACTTCATTTATAATGACTGTTTCATAATAATGGAAGCCATCGGTCCATCAGAAGAAAATAACTCGGTGAAAGCGGAAACTCCGATAATCCGGACTCTAATGTAGTTCAGTTTTAAGACTTATAACACGTGATTTTATTTTACATAAAGTGACGTTATCCACATCTACTGAAGAATTCATCATTTGTGATCCAGTGTTAAACAACATCTACAGTAAAGTATGCTTAAGATGTCACTATCGCTTAATAATACACAAATCCAAAAAAAAAAGAGATTTCGTCATTCAAAAAGCTCAACAAAAAAATTGGCTATCTAAAGATTCGCAGCTCTTCCTTTGTTCGTATTATTCATATAGATATTTAAAATTAAATTTAGCTTATAATAGCTCCCTGTTTTATCAGAAATCATTCATTTATATTTTTTTCAAAATAGCACATATTTTAATTAATTTTTTTTTTCAGTTTTTATGGGGAAATGGCAACAAAAAGATATAATTGCTATTTTTCTTTCACTTCGTACAGAAATGGAGTTCTTCCATTGCCAATATTAAGCAAATGGCTCTAAAAACTACAAAAATAAATTAATATTTCAAAAATAAATGGAGATGCAGTTTTCAAACAAATTGCATTAAAAAGTATTTTTTTTTCCAATACGACGGTATAAAAATTGAAAATGTGCAATGCTTTGAAGTTAAAAAAAATTGCTATAGAGTATTTAATCATACTGCTTTGTTTTACGGCTGGGTTCTGTAAGGTAACTTTTTTTTTTGGAGACTACACAAAATAAGCTGGGAGAAAGAAATAGCATACCGTACTGGGGGCTATAAAGGAAGATTCAATACAATTTAATTACTAAATTGCCACAGAAAGACATAAAAGTTTTTATTTGATTAGAAATTGGGTCTTCTTTAATTATTTATGAATAAAGAAAGCTTAATTAGTTGTCTGCTTATTGAAATAGAAACAAACTTCAAAAATGTCAGTGCTAACATCTAAATTTGACATCATATTTTGATTCTAAGGTAAATTTTAACATCATATACTAAATTTGAAACCATTTGGTGATTATATTTTTGAATGATAAAGATTTAACTTCCTAATATTAAATTAATCTGTAATAATAAGGAAAGAAGTTTGTGAGGGTGTCGACAGTGTTCTGAAGAGACCGCTGCACGTAGAGCTACAAAATTTGGGGAAAAGATACCTATATATGAAGTTTTGCACCTCAAAGCCCGATTTTTGATTTTTTGATTTGATTTTTTTTTATTTCATTTTTTATGCGATTTTTAGCGCTTTTTTAAGTTTTGAAGCAATTTTTCCATATTAATGAAAAGAATGCGGTTTCTTTTTTTTAAAACCCAATATAGTAAATTTTGTTCTCTTTTCCAAAAAGTTTATTCGAAACTCAATCAGCGATTTTTGAATTTTTAGTGAATTTTCTATGCGATTGTTGAACAGCATTTAATGCATCTTCATACTTATAAGAGGGTTACTGTAGGAGGGACACAGTTCTGTCACCAAATGCCGCCAAGTTTTTCGTCAAATTCCCATAGACTTCCATTGTAAATCAATAGAGATTACTTGCTTACAGAAAATCAACAAATTGAGATATTTTAATGCAACAAAAACTAATATTAACTTAAGGGATTATGTTAATTATGTTTAAGGGAATCCAAGTAAATTAAATTATGAATAAAAGTAGCATGATACAATGCTTAGCATGCTTTCCCAAACATAAATTTTAAGAGAGCCCGCAGGTCAAAGGAATTAGATTTGAAACTTTTATCCAGTTATGATATTAAAATCATATATTAATATAACCTCCCCTTTCCTCCATTTAAATCTCAAAATTTCCCTGTGTTCATTTTATTTTAACTTCCAAATCCATTTAAATCATGAAAGGATATCTTAATAAACCTTTAGCATAACTGCTTTTATTTAAATACAGTCCCTATCTTTAAAATTCGCAATAGTCATAAAACCCCTCCGAAGTACACGTTATAGAACCATATGCCAAGCTTTGGTTTCGATTAATTTTATCTGAACTTTTTCATAACCATATATTGGTTATTTATCACAGGCCCTCTTCTCCGAGACATGTGCAGGCTCAGCAGAAACTTTAATCATATCCTTATTTGGCTCATAGGTCTACAATCCAAATACCAAAGTTATCATCAGGAGCCCCATTATTTTGTCTGTGAACGGCATTATAAAATTCTTATGGGATTTTGAAATGAATTCAAGGATAAAGGCGATAATCTGCCAATCTTTATATGAAGATCTCCCCATCAGAAAAACGTATCGAGAACTTGTAACCTTTTGGCGAATTATTTGGCGAGAATGTAGTTAAGAAGAAACATTCAGTATATCTGACACTTGCCCTCTTGTCATCGCTCTTGCAACTTCTTAGCTTAGCGCCCTCACCTCGATGCTCAATAAATAATTTATCTTTAAGAACCTGGGATCTGTTTTTATTCACAAGCAACAGAATGTTGTGCACTTAAATTCTATTTACATGGATTAACCAACAACTTCTTTATGATAGTAAATTTTGACTTTCATGATTTTTAAACTTTTTGTGATTTTTAATTCGATTTTTACGCTTATTCGCGATCTGCTGCAATTTTTTGACATTCCATTTTTGACCTATAATACTAAAGTAATTTCTGCCCTCATTTCAATAAAGTTTATTCGGATTTTGTATAGCAATTTTCGAATTTTTCGGGAATTTTGTATGTATTTTTAGTGTATTTTAGCGATTTCCTACCATTTTTCCACATTAGTGTAAGGAATCAACTTTCAATCTTCGAACACAATATATAATTTTTTCTCTTTTCGAAAAATGGGCAGCAATTTAAAAAATTTTCGCGATATCTTATTATGATTTTCAAGAGCTTTTTCGCAATTCATGCTGTTTTTTGACGTACACGGGCAAGTTAGCTAGCTTATAATATTTTCATTCATACCTTCTGCAGGGATGTAAGAATTCTCCAAAAGGTGGAAATCTACCTTTTCAAAAGCAGATATGGATATCCTTTGTCTCTGAATTGATAGAAAAAAAGTATTGTGTAGTACGTTAGGGATGAGGAGGGGGGGGGGGGGCTTATCTAAGATGTTTGATCAGAGACTTTCAGTTTACTCAAACTCTTTGAATTTGTTTTTCTTCACACCTTCCCAAATAAAAACCATAAATAAATAAATAAATAAAAAAAATTACTGTCATGTTCAATGTCGGCTAGGGATGGTATACATGTGGTTTGTGATTATTCACGTTTTATGCATAAATCATGACTCACAAGCTTTACAATAGTGACTCAAAAATTGACTTGCAAACTGACATCCACTCCACCTAACAATCAAATTAATTTAAATCCCCCAAATGTCTTGATTATTGTTTACTCTCCCAAACCCCATTTCTATTATTTATTTTTTCTTTTGCTAGCAGTTAAAGCAATCGAAAGATGGTGGATTTTTTTAGTTACTGTTTGAAAAGAAAGTCTTCCAAAAATCCTGTTGTGACTTGTATTTATAAAAAATTTGCTTTGTTTAAATTTTGATATTTTCTAAAGTAAATCCTACACTCCGTGGCATTATGGAAAAACTTATCAGTGTTGATGTCTTTGAGTATGTGTAACAAAACTATCTTCTGTTACGTTTTCCCATATGTAAATGACGAGTTTTGAGAGAATGAAAAATAGACAAAAGTAATACGTCTGTTTTTATTATAATAATATATTTATTTATGGTAGCTGGAAGTGACAGTCTATAATTATAGCACATATTAATATGTGTACGACTATTATAATAATATATTTATTTATGGTAGCTGGAAGTGACAGTGTATTATTATAGCACAGATTAATATGTGAACAACATGCCGATGTTTTAATAAATATAAAGATTTTTTTTATTATTATTATTAATTTGTTAAAACATATTTATTTTTCTCAATTGAGTTCCATTTTCTTACTGACTGACTCGCAGTTTTATGATTAGCAAGTCTGGCTGACTCATAAAATATATAATACAGTAAAAGCTCAACTAACGTGCATGCTCGGGAAATGCTGATGGCCGGATACTTGAAAAGTCTGGATAGTTGAGCGCTACAAAATCTGTCATGAAAGGGGGGGAGGAGAGCATTGACGTAAAAATTAAACAGGAAAATGGTTTTTAGGCTATTTTCCTGCCATTAGGAAGTTGATCAAAATAACTCTTATTATTATTATTAAATTTGCATTTGATAAGGTTATTCTTTCCGAATAAAAAATAAAAGTAAACAAATTTCTATATTTATTTATTAATCTTTTATAAAGTTGTATTATTTATAATTTGACATCTCCCCTTTCCGGAAAAAGCACATGGAAGCATGGAAAATTAACTTTGGTATGATTCACTTGTGTTACCTCAACTAACCTCACAGTAATAATGAATCTTTTTTGCATAGCTAAAAATGTTATCAGATGCAAACTGATAACACCCGACTTCTCCGATCATGATAAAAACAAACTCTTTAGCTTTTTTGTTTTTCTTGTTGGAGTGGCTCAGATAGTGGAGTCTTTTGGGAGGGATTTCTAAATTTCTGAAAACTCATTGTATGTTAATAAAAATTAGGTAAACGGCCGAATTTATTATTATTTGAATTTGGTGAAAATTTGAACACAATCGAGCAATTAGCAGCGGAGAAAGCAATTTTTTTTATATAATAAGTAAGGGGGAAAAAAAGAGTACCATTTCATTCTTTCTTTTCATCTAGAATAATATTATTATTATTTCTGTTTACTGTTTAGGTTGATGAAAAATATTTTTCCTGGCTAATTCAACAACGCAAAACTTTGATGCGATGCAATCTCCCGGCTGAGGAGAAAAAGTTTGAACTGATAAAAATCCAACAATAAAACAAAGCAAAAAGAAAGAAATTTAGCCTGGAGTGAATTTTCTTTTTTTAATTTCCAGTTAAGTGTAGTTGATCCAAATACATCCAATAAAAAAATATTCTTGAATAAATATATTTAAAATACAATATGGTATAAAGATCTTTGTTACATAGTTCTTTTAAAATAATAATTTCTTGTTCTTGAATAAATAAAGCAATAAAAAAAAAAAAAATAGTTTGGGATATAATTTCTCAGCATTTATTGTGTGTTTGATTGCGTTTCTTTTCATGTGCCAGGAATACTACGAAACGCATGTCTGATGTCCGTCTGTTTGAAAGAAAGTTCTCTTTTTTTCATGAAGCGTTCTTTTATGAGATGCAGTTCTAAAACTTCTTGAGCCAAATACTGCGAATTTTTTTCACAAAACCTTAAAAATGTAGATAAAACTTTTCTCAGCTTCACTCCACGAAATTTTCTCCTCGATTTCATTTTCGGATTCTGAGGAAATATCATTTGTTTCTTCCTCTGGAGTTGTCATTTTTTTAATTAACCGCTCTTCTGTTAAAGTTTCGGTGACAGGAATATTTTTATCTACAGCTATCCAATTTTCGATTTCTAGCATTTCCAGTTGCGATACAGATAAGTTAGTATTAGGCCCATTTTTTAATGTTTCCATAATTTCATGCAATATCAACAACTGAAACCCAAACTGATAACTTAAACCCCTATGCCTCCTAACACATATCGGTTAATAACAAAAGCGGATGGAAAAGAACATGTACTCCTTTGGGAAATCATGACTTACACCAGAAGCGCGGTAAGTTTGACTCTTCTGAAAACTTCCTTTCTCTCGCACTTCGAGATATATTTTCTGCTGCTGCAAACTGCTCGTTTACCTCGAGGAGAGAACGCTCTCGATGGCAAACCTCTCGCTTGCTTCGAGATATCTCACCGATTGTAACTCATCGCTTCCCACTGCCATTCTCGTTTCTCGCTCTCGGTCTCTGTTCAACATTTCATATGACATTGTCGAGAATGAGAAATCAGTTTTCATCCTTCCTCGAAATGTTACTCTCGATGATTGTCATTTCACGCTCGGCCAAGAAGGGCCGAGATGAGATATCGAGGGGTGAGTTGGACAGAGAAATAAGCATGACAATGATCTGTGAAAGGAAGCTTTAATTTTCAATGTTTTTCTTATTTTAGCCCTACCAAGCTGTCACATACCCGGAGCCCTCCGATAAATATTATTTATTAAATATAAAATTTTCAAAGAGGAAGATGGGTCGGGTGAATTCCGAGGACGTGAGAGTGGGCGGGGCGCAATAAAATAAAAATTTACCGAACTCTTCCTGTGACATATTATCGAAAAGCCCTTTGACAACTCTTTCATATTATGAACCTTTCTTCCCCCGAAGGTGAAATTCGGGGGGTGGGCAGGGGGCGAACAAATTTTTAAAACCATAGCCGATTTCTATAATAAATTTAAATTTGATTTTAGATGTGGGTTTTTTGTGGAGTCTTCCGGTAAATATTATTTATTGAACATAAAAATTTTAAAGTGGGAGCTGCGTAAATTCCGGAGCGAAAGAGTGGGCCCAAGGTGGGGAGGGAGGGGGAGCAATTTTCAAACTTTTTTTGGACCCATCATGTGATATGTTATCGGAACATCATGTGATATGTTATCGGAAAGCTCTCGAATGACTCTTTCATATTATGAAACTTTCTTCCTCCCCTCCCCAATTTGCCCCCCCACCCCCCCCTGCAATGGGGTAGTTTTTTCCGTTTTTATCATTTTAGATCGGATTTTTTTATGGAGCCCTCCGATAAATATTATTTATAATATATGAAATTTCAGGACATTTTTCTAAATTTAGCCAAGACCCCTCATGTGACATATCGTTGGAAAGGTTTTTGACTACTTATTGATGTTATGCACTTCCAGTGGCCGTCCCCCCACTTTGCCCCCCGTGGGACACTTTGCCAAATATAGCCAAGGCCCCTCATGTGAGATATCATTGGAAAGGTCAGTGACTACTTATTTATGTTATGCACCTCCGGTGACAGCCCCCCCCCCATTTTGCCCCCCGGGGGACATTTTTCCAAATTTAGCGAAGACCCTTCATGTGAGATATCATTGGAAAAATCTGTGACTACCAGGGCTGCGGAGTCGGTAGGAAAAATGTCCGACTCCGACTCCTGGATTTTTGAAACAATCGACTCCGACTCCGGCATAAACACAGGGTTTCTCAAAAAGATTGAAATGCGCTTTAATTTTTTACCTGTTGGAGATATATAGATAATGTAAATTGTAAAAGTGTTCAAATTAAAATAGTAATTAAGATTAAGGATCGACCGAAACCGAATTTCGGTAATGTTTCTATTTTCGGCCGAAAACTAAAATTTCCAAAAAAATGTTTAAGTAATTAACACATAATAAATATACATAGTTATTAATTAATTGTAGGTGTAATTATACCTGTAGTCCAAGTTGGCTCTCTGTGACTATGGCCAAAACTTTTTATTTTCATATAAAATACTAGGGGGGCACCGCCCCCCTGCTCGCTACGCTCACCAACCCCCCGCGTAATCGCTTAACTATTCCATTCGGTATAGCGAAGCAATTCCTATTTTCTAGCCAACCCCAGATTATTGTTTGTGCTTAAAAATAATGTAAATAGTTCAATTAAGCTCTATTCATAAGCTAATATTAGTTTTTGTTGCATTGAAATATCTCAATTTGTTGATTTCCTGCATGCAAGTAAACCCTATTGTATTTCAATGGGAGTCTATGGAAATTTGACGAAATACTGGAAATAGCGCTAAGTTGGCATCACTTTTGGTGACAGAGAGACGGGTCTTCCCTTGGTAACCTCCCTTATAGCGTCATAAAGCTCTGACCAATCAGATGCATTTCACGGTATCTACGCAGATTTTTTATTGGTCCATTTCAAAATCAAAACTTTTTTTTATATATGGAAGGAAAATGTAATTAGTAATTCATCAATAACACGAAATGATTTTCTATTTATGAATTTCATCTAATTAAAAAATCTTTTACGTATACATACTTCGATTTATCTTTTATAATGAATTTTGTAAAGGATCATCTGTTCTACTAGAACTTTCTCAAAAAATATTTGCAACACTTCTGTTTCAAACTAAAAAAATTCTATTAAAGTTAAGTCTGCAGCTTTTCATGAGCAAGGGCGTCTTCAAATTTTAGTCATTTTTAAGAACAGCCATTAGTCATATACAGGACCTCATATATCAATTTTTAGTCATATTTAAGAAGAAAACTGCAGTTTTTTATTTTAATGAGAAAAATTCTGTTTGAGTTCAGTTGTCCAATATTGTAGGGATAGCGGCTTTAATCAATTTCATATTTTTCACACATTCTCTTTTATCTGAAATACTGAAAAATAAGGCAGTATAAGTTGGACAAAGGATCCATTGTTATCTGAAGTAGATTGTTGCATTTGTTGTCCGATTCGAACGGTGGTTCGGATTGAGTTGGCGCTAAATATTTTTCGTTGTGGGCCAGTCTGATAATTATTATTGCGGTTTCTGGTTGGGTTGACCAGATATTTCAAAAGGAAGTCCACAATACGGTTTAACTTATAAGTCAAATAAGTAAATATATGGGGCATTCTCACAATCTTTTGACTTTCATGTCCCTGAATAATTATTTTTATTTTAATACACTTTTTTGTGTTTTTTTTTTTATTTCATATACTTGAGAACATCCCATTGTATGATTGCACAACAATATTAACGAGATAAATAAGTTTTGGACGATGTTGGAAGTCCAAACACCTGGAAAACTCCTATACCGTCCCGTGTCCCTGATGCTGATTTTTAAGTTTGGAGCTGCCTGGATAAAATTGTTTCAATAAAAATAATTCGATGTAATTTTTTTCTGAAACTGGAACTATTGTTTTATGTAAATAAGTAGCTAAAAATTAGCCTGCACACATTTTTAGGGTTGTTATTATTTTTTAAACTCTGTCCCTAGGTTTTAGATTTTTTACCATCCCTCTTCTAAAATTATACGGAAAATCACTTCAGATGCAGCCACAGAATTTTTTCAAGTTTTTTCTCATGCAGAAGTATGCTAGAGAAATAATGTCTAAAATTCTTTGGCAGGAAATTTACTGTAGAATTTAAATCAGCTTTTAAATATCAATTTCAAGCATCGTGGCTTTATTGGTAGTCTCACCGTCCCCAAGGTTTATTCCTGCACTTTTCGAGGTAAATTATTTTTTTTTAAATTTAATCCAAGGTAAATAACTGTTTCTAAAAATCAATGAACATTTTGGCTACCACCTAGTCTTAACATGATCTGCCTAAAATAGGTGGTAATTTTCCTTGCTGTTCCATCCTTACCGTCCCTTTTTTTCCCATTTCGTCCCTTTTCCCCTATACCACCCCCTTTTTACATTACCGTTCCTTATTTAACACCCCTTTAAGACAATGTTATACCAAAATTTTGTACTGAAAATACTACATTGTCATTATTTGTTATTTTAATGTAATGTGGGTACTATGCAAATTCATTATAAGTAAAAATTTAGAAGAAAATAAAAAGTTTTAGTGGTAAAATGGTAAGGAAAATTAAACTCGCAAGTTTAACTTAAACCTCAGTTAAATAAAAAAAAATTTCGCTGCTGACCTTTTTTTCTTTATTTTGAATCATTAAGGCATTCGTCTATCAGATTAAAATGTTATTTTAGCAAGTTTAATTTCGCCAGATTTTTTCTCCCAAAAGTCAAAAGATTGTGAGAATGCCCCATATATTCCTTTTCCTACACAAAAGATAAAAGTGCTGTTAGAGATGACTGTTTTTCATAATTCCAATAAAATTTTGATTTTATTTCATTTCGGATCGGGTTCAGGGTTTAGGTTTCTTTCCGATTTGCTTCGGATTGACTTAAAATATAAATTTCAGGATCCGACCCGAACACAGATGGACAAAGGTTAAATTAAAACATATATTTTTGTCTGGGATAGATTCCTTCATTGGGTTGGGTAGTCGGACCGACGCGACGCAGGGTTCGGGTTGAGTTGGACTTAATTTACAAAAAACAACAATAAAAAAAACTTTCAAAACTCACTTTAATTTAATTATTGTACAATAGTGTCGTCTATGAGCTGAAGAAGCAAGTAAATGAATCAATTTAATGACTGATGTAGGGAAAATATCACATCCGCCCTTTTGCCTTATATTTACTCATTAACATGTCAATAAACTGAAAAATAACTAAATATTTATTAATGCATAGAGTTAAAAAATAAAATAATAATTCAGTTCATAAATTTAAAATTAAGCATAATTGGTTTTATTTTTTTATTTCACTTCAAATTGTTCAACAAAAACTTTGGAGTCGGAGTCGGAGTCGACGTATTTTTAACGACTCCGACTCCGACTCTTTTGACGGAAAAATCACACCGACTCCGACTCCGACTCCGCAGCCCTGGTGACTACTCATTGATGTTATGCACCTATGGTGTCCATCCCAACCACTTTGCCCCCCCCCCTCCCCCCCGAAGGACACTTTTTCAAATTTACCCAAGACCCCTCATGTGAGATATCTTTGGAAAGGTCTGTAATTACTTATTGATGTTATGCACCTATGGTGTTCATCCCCCCCCCCTTTCCCCCCCCCCCTCGGGGGGCACTTTTCAAAATTTAGCCAAGACTTCTCATGTGAGATATTGTTGGAAAGGTCTGTGACTACTTATTGATGTTATGCACCTCCGGTGACAGTCTCCCCCCACGGGGGACACTTTTTCAAATTTAGCCAAAACCCTTCATCTGGGATATCGTTGAAAAGGTCTGGGACTACTTATCGATGTTATGCTCCTCTGGTGACAGTCTTCCCCCATTTTGCCCCCCGGGGGACACTTTTTCAAATTTAGCAGAGACCCCTCATATGAGATATCGTTGGAAAGGTCTGTGACTACTTATTGATGTTATGCTCCTCCGATGTCCGTCCCCACTTCCTCCCCCCCCCCCCCCCGGGGACATTTTTCCAAAAATATAGCCAAGACTTCACAAGTGAGATATCGTTGGAAAGGTCTGTGACTACTTATTGATGTTATGCTCCTCACGTGTCCGTCCCCCACTTTGCACCCCGGGAGACACTTTTTCAAATTTAGTCAAGACCCCACCTGCGAGATATTGTTGGAAAGGTCTGTGATTACTTATTGATGTTCTGCACTTCCGGTGACTGCCCCCACTTTTCCCCCACGGGGGGCACTTTTCTAAATTTAGCCGAGACCCCTCATGTGACATATTGTTGGAAAGGCCTATGACCACTTACTCATGTTATCCACCTCCCGCACCCCTCCCCCCTCTTTGCCCCTACGGAAAGGGCATTTTTATAAATTCAGATCCAGACCACTCATGTGACATATGGTTCGAAAGGCCTAAAGACCTGTGACGACTTATTCATATTATGCAGCTACTGTGCCCCTCCGCTCACTTGGACCGCCTCCCCCAAGAGATCTGGTCCGAGGTTCGTTCGTTTTGAGATTATATATTTTTACAAGATTTTGTAGTGCGTGCACACCACGCCTGCTATACGGTGTCATATATAGCGGGTAACCTGTTCGTGATTTCATATTACAAGATTACGTATAACTAACGGGCCCGATTAAGGGCCCACTAGTGGGCGAAGTCACCTAGTCTTTATTAACGCCGACTCATTCCAGTTCACCCGCAGACGATTCTTGATAAATGTATGACGTATGTAATATATGATGTATAAAAGCAATTGGCAAAGTGGAGTCATCAAGAAAAAATTTACACAATCGAAAAATATCGAGATGTCCATACAATCGAGAAAAACATCTCGTTATCGCCCATCACTGCTATTTAGTGCTTTAAGGGGTGGTGGTGAAGGATTCATATTATTTTCTTATTTAATAAATTTGAATCTTGATTAATAATGATAAAACTCAACTGTCATTCATATTCCTATTTTCTTTTTCAGCCTCTTAGTCAAGCTTACCATGATTTAGCTTTAGCATATGCAACAAATAGTCCTGATGAAGTTAGAGCAGTTATCAGTAAACATAATGAAATTTTTGATAGAGTAAGTATTTTGTGTAATTTATTATTAAGTTGTTTTTTTTTTTTTTTTTTAATAACAGAAGATAGGTGTAGTAAGGGATAGAGGTCTGCACGGGCCCGGGCTTGGCCTGAGGCCGGCGGAATGGAGGAGAATTTTCAAATGGGCCGGGCCGGCAGAATTAGGACAATTTTTTCAACGGGCCAGGCCGACAGACAAAATAAACGTGCCGGGCCGAGCCGTCAAAAAAATTGAACGGGCCTGAAGGGCCGGGCCAGCAAAAAAATTGAACGGGCCTGAAGGGCCGGGCCCGGCCGATAAAAAAAATTAATCGATATAAGAATTTGAGAGGAGCAGATAAAATACGAGATCATTTCCAATTAATATGACTTTTTTGAGAAGTATAAATGTGCGTTACGAGCCGATGCGAGTTTAACAACATCAATACAGAAATGTAACATGTCCATCGTAGAGATCGGCATCGTACAGTTACATGATGCCTGATCCCGGGTTTAATTTTTTTCGGCAGACTTGTGCCGGGACGGAACTGGTCTTAATCGTTCTCAGGATGTGTAAGACAGGCATTATGTTTTGTAAAAGTATTAATAGCGATAATGAACTTCTGTTAACAGTATCTTTGGAAATGTACCTTAAGGTGGTTCTCATATTTACTGCTCAACAATGCGAAACTCTCAGACACATTTTCTGACTCATTTTTAACTATAGAGGCATAAAATTTACAGGCTGAGTATTGAAGGCAATTGGGATCAAATAGCGTTTCCATTTTTCATAAATTACGTACAGAGATAACAGAGACTCTTGTCACGTGACTGTACATTTTCTCCTTTCCTGTGCTATCTCTTCCGGAAATTCGATTCAAAACGCTAACTTTGGCAGTATTTTCTGAAAGATATATTACTTTTATCTAAAAAAAAAAAGGCATTTACATGGTTTCTGAATAAGAATACCTGCCAATCTCATGCGTTTCCGAAAAGAAATGAATTCATAAATGTATCAAAATGTAGCTCCTTTGGATTTGAGAAAAGCCTTAAAAATGACAGAAATATTTTCACAAATCTACCTTTTATTATAAGCTTCAAAAGTTATCATGTTTTTTAACCCTTTATTCTAAACTACAATAATCTTTTAATGAACCCTTATTTAAATTTTGAATCGTCTGTAGAGACGTTGACTAAAACACTGTAAGTAATCGTTAACATTTACTATTGTGTGTTTTCTATTTTGCGAACACATAGTAATTTAAAATATACTGTAAAATGTTCCCATAAATATGCATGTAGTATTCATTAAAAGAATCTTAATTGTATGTCGAGAAAAAACGGAATTTTTTGTAGACATTTAGCCGGGCCGGGCCTGTTTTCACTGATTTTTGTACAGGCTGGGCCGGGCCGAGAACGGTAAAAATGTAAACAGGCCGGGCCGGGCTCGGGCCGAACTTTCAATTTTTACACCGGGCCGGGCCAAAATAGCTTTCCTTCGGGCCGGGATGGGCCCGGGCCTGGAAATTCCGGCCCGTGCAGACCTCTAGTAAGGGATAGAGTCAGCATTTGTATGTTAGATTAATATGTATATGTAAGACAAGATTACACTCAACATAAGAATATTTGGTTGGTGTCTAGTTGTTAACAGTAATAGTCCAGGCCAGATTTTTAGTGAAATATCAATACACTTTAATATTCTTGCTTGTGTGTGAAAAAGAACAGTTATGACAATTTGATTATAATTTTAAACAATATTACTAGCCATCTGCTGTTTTTTTTTTTTTTTTTTTTAAACATCAATGCAGTTTCGCTTATGCCAGGTCCGTCTGACTTGCATGGATTTTTATTACATCCTCCTTTGCCAGGGACATCTGCACACAGGCTCATCAGAGTGTCGTCTGCTTAATTTTCATGATCTTAATTGTAGGCTCAGCACTTTTTATTGTTTTGGCCATTGAGTTTTCCTTTCAGGAGCCTCATCCATAAATTTGCTAGGCTAAGGCTGTTCAAAATGAAATCTTACCTCTACAACTTCGGCCGTCCTGATGATGCTGTGTCCTCACAGACATTTGCGCTAATAATATTAAATGAAGAAAAAAAAAGACAAGTAACAAAACAAACATAATGAATACGCAATGACAGATAAGAAATATTAGACATACAGTGCTTTCCTTAATATCGAGTGCAGAACAATACTAAAATTTTAACACAACACTAAGCAACAGTTGAATGTTCAGAAAAAACTAAAAAAATTTAATTATTCAAAACACATAAAAATGTTCTCTAGTCTTTCAGTAGTCTTTTGTATTGCTAGTAAAAAATGAAAGAATGCTTCATATTTTTTTTTTTTTTTTTTTTTTTTTATGGACTTGTCCAGGGCTTTATGAAATCTGCAGCGCTCGAGGTTGCATTTGGACTAGTGATGGGCGATTCTGGAAAATTTGAGAATCGATTAAAATCGATATCGTATAAAACAGAATCGATTCCCAAATTCTAGAATCGACACTTGAATCGATATTTCGATGTTCACAGATCAGCTCAAAAATAGTTATTCCAAAACGTAGCGAATCAGCAGGGCCATAACAACTACCTTTCACCCCCTCACCCCCGTTTATGAGGACCCTAGACAATGTCAGGGGCCCAGAAGTAAGCTACCTTTGAGTTGAATAATATGGTTTTTTAACTTTTAAAATTATTTTTTTTAAGATGTAATTTTAATAATAATTTATATTATATTTAAATTTATTTTTAAGAAAGATCTCGGTCAGATAAAATAATAATAATAATAATAATAATAATAATAATAAAAGGAAGAAATGATTTTTTTTTTTTATCCGGAAAAGATGTACTTTCTATACTTATTTCCTTCAACCAAACAGATGAGGACTTACTTCCTATAAACATCATTCTTCTTAAAAATGTGCAGATGAACGCAGGGTTCGCACAGACTCCTTAGACTCCTTGGAAACTCCTTAGAAATGAAAACATTCCCAAGTAGTACTTAGAGCTACTTAGATAAGCAAACCACTCCTTAGAAACTCCTTAAATTGTATTGTGGCTTCGGACGCAAGCGATATTGCTGCCGAGGGAAAAAAAATCGGGATTGTAAAACGCACAGTAAATCCTTTATGCACGTCATTCATCTGAAGCATAGCATTGATTGGGTAGGATAATATTAATAGCAGCACTCCCACTAGGTCCGTTTTTCAATTATTAGGTCCGTAAAGCCCGTTTTTCGACACTGTTAGCCGACCTTTATTTTAAATTTTATCGATCTTTGGCATTTAGCCAAGAATCTCGGAAAAATCGTGCTTAATGCAAATATGTTCCAAAAAATACCGTCAAATTTCGTCAATTGATCGCGGAAAAAATTCATAAATTTTGTCAAAGGATCGTGAAAAAACCCGAATTTCTCCAACAGATCATGGAAAAACTCGAATTTCTTCAAAAAACGCGAATTTACTCAAAGGATCGCGAATTTCGTTAAAGATCGAGAAAAAAATCAGATTTCCTCAAAAGATCGCATAAAACGTGAATTTCTTCAAAAAATCGCGAAAAACACGCGAATTTCCTCAAAGGACCGCGAAAAACACGCAAATTTCGTCAAAGGATCACGAAATACATGCGGTTTCCATCAAGAGATCGCGAAAAAAACATCAATTTCGTCAAATGATCGAAATAAAACGCAAATTCCTTTAGAAGATAGCGAAAAAACGCGAATTTTCCCAGAAGATCGAGAAATTCCTCAAAAGATCTCGAAAAACACGCGAATTTCGTCAAAGGATTGCGAAAAACACTCGAATTTCGTCAAAGGATCACAAAAAACACGAGTATTTCGTCAAAGGATCGCGAAAAACACGCGGTTTCCATCAAAATATCGCGAAAAAAAGTCAGATTCGTTTAACAAGCGAAATAAAACGCGGATTCCATTAAAAGATCACGAAAAATGCGAATTTTCCCAGAAGATCGCGAAAGAAAATGCGAATTCCTCCTAGAAGATCGCGAAAAAAAACGCGAATTTCATCATAAGATCTCGAAAAAAAAAAAGCTAATTTCATCATAAGATCGCGAAAAAAATGTGAATTCGTCAAAATTTCACCTTCAAAGAAAGCGATTACCGATGTTCTAAAAGAATAAATTCAAAACTTGTTATATTTTTTCTTGTATGTTGCGTTTAGCATTCTTTTTTTTTTTTTGCCTTTTAAAATTTTCTTTAAGATGTATCATGTATATGATATACATAAGTGTTTGGGATTTGACTAGTCTCTATCTATATGACCTAGGGGTGATTCTAATCCGAATTTTCCGAAAATGTAAGGCATTCATTTCCGAAAATTTTAAAAAATCGGTCACCAATCCGGAAACTCGGGCATATGGTCGCCGAAAAAAATTTTGTCAATCGTTTGCAGAAAAAACGCAAATTTCGTGTAAAGATTGCGAAAAAACCCACACTTTTTGTCTAAAGGTCGCGAAAAAATGGCAAATTTCGTCAAAAGATCGCGAAAAAACCACAAATTTCGTTAAAAGATCACGAAAAACCAAAAATTTCGTTAAAAGGTCACGAAAAAAAACTGCAAATTACGTCAAAAGATCGCGAAAAAAACCAAATTTCGTCGAAAGATCGCGAAAAACCAAAAATTTCGTTAAAAGGTCGCGAAAAACCCCACAAATTTCGTCAAAAGATCGCGAAATAACGCGAATTTCGTCAAAGAGTCGCGGAAAAAACAGATATCTAGTGTCGGGAGTGGATTTCCCCCTCCTTCCCCCCTCTGGTGTAACTTTTCAGAAGATTTGCTGTGAATTTCAGAAATTTTTTTTTTACTCAGAACCACCCCTGTGACATGACCATTGGTCACTGCTTAAAAAAATTGGTCGTCAATTTTGTATTTAAACTTACGAAATCAGTAAGCAATATATTGTGAATACTGTGCAATTTCAGCACTAACAATTAGATTCTAATAAGGTAAAATTTGTTTTTGAAATGTTTTTCTCTCCAAATTGGGCAATAAAAATTGGAGTGTGCATGCCAGATAATGATGCAGCACATAAAAACATCGACAAAAAAAAAAAAAAAATGGCAAATCCATAAAACTTTTTGGACTCCTTAGATTTTTTGAGTACTCCTTGGATTTTTTCTTCCCAACTCTGTATGAACCCTGTGAACGAAATTTTGAAGGCTCTAAATTTATTTAAAAAGTTAAATGGTTTTTCAGTCCTTTTAGGGCCTCCTATAAGTGTGTAATGATGTAATTAACCAATCATCACATACCACATACTAATTATCCCCCAATGAATAAGCAAAATTCTCTTTTTAATAATATATTTAACTAAAATTTCTTTCTCTTTTTAAAATATATATTTCCTTATCTCATTTACAGTTAATAAATATCGCATATCATCAAAATAATGGGGGGGGGGGGGGATTTCTGTTGCAGACATCTAAGAGGGTGTGGGCCGAAATTCAATTATTTGTTTGGAAAATGCATTCTTTTAAAATGCACATATTTCAACGAACCTATACTTTTCGAATCCTCATGATGGCCATAGGTTATCATTTAAATTTTACACTGTGATAGCGAATTTTGAAGTTTTTACATGCGGATTAGAAGAAAGTTTTGGTATCGGCACATTCGACTACTTTACCTTCAACATTTTAAGGAAAATGAAAATGACATTACCTTTAGAAACATAGATTAAAAAATTTATAGAATCAATTAAATCGAGTTCACCATAGTATCGATTAAAAAAATCGAAATCGCCCATTACAGCCAATGGGAAAAATCATTTCAAATGATTTTTAATGATGTTACATGCTTTCAAACATAATAAAACTTATATGCATTTATGAAGTGCACTAAAATATGCATTCAGTAGAATATGCGGCACAAAGAGTAGTTATTATTCATTTACAAGGCCACACAAAAGAATTCTGTTACATAATGATATAGGGTGGAGGGAATTGTTTGGGGCTTATTCTAATTATGTTAAACTATTTCATATATAATGAAATTGTTATACGTCGCTGCGGTTTACTATAACTTATTTTATGTATAATAAGAAGTGCATAGCATTTACAGAGACACTCAAAAGATTTCAGATACTATGTTGTATGCGAAGTACTGTACATTAGCGATGATTGCTGGAAATATATTTTTAATTATGATATGCACTTTTATGTTTCACTATATTTATGCATACTATAAATGCTATAGGTCATATGCAGGGCTATACAAAAGAATTTGTAAGAGTTACTGGGTATGAGCACAAATTGCTTAAAGGTGATTTTTAAATTAATTATGCATTTTTACGCTGAACTACATTTAGTTTACTAAGAAATGTTTGTAGAATATAGATAAAATAATATACAGAGTCACGCAAAGCAATGGATACATGGGCGGGCCGTCCATAAATGATAATTTCTGGAAATGTGATTTAAGAGTGTTTTAGTTTGAATTAAATTTTAGCTAAATAGTGGTGTGTAATAAGGGTTATTAAAAAGTATTCAAGTATGTTTTCATCTATTAGTATAAATTGCTGAAAGAGAAATTTACACTTGTTATGCGCTTTCTTGCTAAACTAAATTTTCACATTATAGAGTATATATATAGCAACCTACAGATCAAATACAGGGCTGTTCAAAAGAATTGGAATAGATATTTGGCTATGGGCAGTAACTGCTGAAATCAGTTTTTCAAACGTTTTATGCGTTTTCTAAAATATTTACTTAGTTATCTTATTTACCTTATTTCCCTAAATAACAAAGTTTTGCTAAAGCATTCAGGAAATGTTGGAAAGTGTTTCATAATCTATGCTTAGCGCATGATTTTTCTTTCTTGTTTGTTTTTTGTTGTACGTTTTCCTGTTGTATTTTTAATATGTTTTCTTTGGCTATTTCTCTATTCGAATTTTTTGATGATATGAATGAATTTAAATCTTCATCGTTTAACAGTGTAGGTCGGTTTTCTGTCGCAGTTTCGTTCCTGTCAGTAGTTCAAAGAGCGTAAATTTTATACCTCGATGTGGTATTATTTATGATACGTTTTACAGGCATGACAAATTTGTACCTTTTTGTGGGGTCTTCTACACCACATTTTTCCAAAATCAGGATAAGAATTCTGTGCATTCGCTCTAATTGATCGTTTCCTCTAGTTATTCTTGTTGTTATCAAAATGTGCTCTTATATTCTTCTCCCTATAATATTTCTCAAAATCAGCAGAGGTGAAAGCCGGTCCTTTATCGGGGATAATTCGTGATGGATTTCCAAAAACATTGTGTTGTCGAGCTAACATATCGATGACTTCTTTAGTGGTGGTAGTTTTAACAGGGTATAACCAAACAAATTTATTAAAAACATCCACAACGGTAAAAATATTATTGTAATTTTTATTTGTGTAGGATATTTTGTTTGGGGATCGGGTTTGTTTAATAGACCTTCTCCTTTCCCTTACTTTTTATTACAAAGTATACACTCTATGCAGTTGGCAATGATGCTTTCAATTTGCTTTCTTAACTTGGGTATATAATAATTTTCTTTAAAAACAATTTCAGTTTTAGACACGACCTTTGTTATGAACATTGTGTATTATTTCCTTTTAAATATTGGTGGGAATCATCAAAAGTTCTCTGTCATTTTCATATTTGTGTAGGATGTCATTTCCTATAAAATATTCTGAACTTTCATTTATTTCGATTAATTTTTTTATCGCTTGTATGTGTTCGTCTTCTTGTTGTGCATTCTTTATTTTTAATGTTAATTCATCGTGCAAGTGACTATTAGTACTGTATTTCTACTCAAGGCATCTACATCTTTCATTTGCGATCCTGATCGATGAGCAACTTCATAATCGAATTCCTGTAAGAATAGTGCCATCTGGCCACTTTTTTTGTCCTTCAATTACTGCAAGGGTTTCCAATTTGTAACTCGAATATCTTACTTGAGTGGGTATAGTTTTCCGGCTCATGTAATAAATGGGGTATAAGTTTTTGTTCTCATCTTCTTGTAGTAGAACACTACTAAAACCTATGGTGCTTGCATTGGTATGCAATTCTAGTCTAGCGCTTTGTCGTAATGTATGCAGAACTGGGGAGTTAACTGATTTTTAAGAGTCTCAATAGCGTGCTTTTTTCGGGTTCCATATATAAATGTATTTCCCACTTTTAATAAATGACTTAATGGTCTTGCTATAGTTGCATAATGTGGGATGCATTTTCTGAAGTAAGAGGTTAAACCCAGAGAACTCCATAATTTGTTTAAGGGTGTGGGGCTCCAAAAATTTTTTTACTGCCAAAGTTTTGGTTTCTGAGGGTCTAGTAGTTTCATTTTCAATAATATAGCCTACAAATTCAATTTTTCATTTAAGGAATTGGCATTTTGCAAAGTTAAATTCAAGTCCGTAATCCGATGAGATTTCTAGGACACATTTCACTTTTAACAGGGCTTCTTCCTCAGTTTGCGAAAGTATTATGACATTGTCTAAGTAAACTAATATTACTTTTTCTTTAATTAACTGTTTAAAAACAGCTTGAATATATGTTATGAGCGAATCGATAATCTGGATGGGAGCTTCAAGTACTCGTATTGTGAATTATACATGACATATATTGTATATTTTCTACTCTCTTCTGTCTGTATGAAAAAAATCATTTTTTAAAATCTGAGGTAGCAATAACCTTTGGTTCCTCAATGTTATCTAAGATGTCTTCTATTCTTGGTAAGGGGAAACTGTCTCTATTTATTTTTTTATTTAGGGGTCTGTAGTCTACGCAAAGTCGTCAAGAGTTATTTTTCTTTTTTGCTAACCCTATAGGAGATGCATAATTAGAATTGCTCTGCGTTATAATTCCCGCTTCCAACCATTCCTGTATTTGTTTGTCGACAAATTCCTGTTCTGTATATGCTAATCTAAGAATTTGTTGTGCGATCGGATTATCATCAGTTAATATTATATTTACTTTTAACCCTGTGTCCTTAATCTTGTTTGGCTTATAATTAGTGATCAGCTACATTAATTCATTCTTAATACTTTTGTTTGTAATATGATTTATCTCAACTTCTTGAAAATTAATAGTATTGGCTGTTTCCGCCAACTTTTACCAGTATTTAATTCCATGTTTACTTTCTAATAAATAACTTTTATCAGTATTTAATTGCATGTTTACTTTATCACTAAAGTTGCAAACTGTTTCGTTTTGACTAGTTTGTTCCTTTCTCATAAATTCAGCTGTTGAAATCGTTTTTTCTATAGTGGGATTGTTTTGTGTTTCTGAACGTAACATGGTATGAAATTTGGGTGTGACATAGCTGACACGACTGATTTTCCTCATGGCTGTTTCTTGTGGGAAAGCAGTGACATAGTTTACCCTAACTTCCTTTAATTTCTGTTTCCCGGTAATTTGCAATCCTTTTTCTGAAATATTGAAATTTAATTGTTTCAAAAAGTTATTCCCTAAAATTGGAAATGATTGAAATTTTTTACGATGTATAAATCTGCATTCACTATACAGCCATCTAGTTCAATATTTACTGTTATGAATCCTATAAGTGTTATTTGGTTGCCACTATTACCTAATAATTAATGATGACAAAATTAAGTCATTTTCATGTAGTTTGGGGCATCTCAGGGCAATATAAGTGTCATTGCTCAGCATATTTACATAACTTCCGGTGTCGATAAGAGCCTCCATATTTTTTTCTAAAATCCTCACGCTTTTTATTATTTTATGTAACAAATTTGAAGTGTTGCTTATGGCATCATTTGCATTTTTAAGGGCATTATATGTACATTGGTCAGACCTATGCCCAGAAATCTTGTACTTCCAGCAAACACTTCCTTTTCTTCGGGAGCAATCTCTCGACCTATGAGAAAATTCGTTACAATTAAAACAACAAATTTTTATATTTGAATTCTTTTGGGCATATGTGTAATTTTTTTCATATGGCATGGGGCTCATATAATTTTGTTGGAACGCTGTATTATTTTCAGTACCTTGAGTGGAGTAAATTCTGTATTTGGTGGATGTTTAATTTCAGCCTTCTGTAAATTAATTCAGGCGATTTCAAAATCATCAAACTTATAATGTGTGTTCTCAAATACCTGCTCCATCCTGTACATATTTTCTCCTTGTCTTTAAAAAGAAAAAATACTGTCCTTGATCTTTGATACTTTTTATGCCAGTGACTTTTTTAATTTGGTTTGGTGTGTCATTGAAGTTTTATGTGAAATTCTATTCACCATCAAAAATAAGGAAATATGTTTCACCATTTCTTGATTGCAACCCCCTATGACAGTTAGAATGTCCCCTATTGATTCTTTTTATTGTTCTATGTCATCTCCTTATGAATTACCAGGTTATCTGGATGTAAAGCGTTTTTTGCTGATGTACAACTTCCCTATGCAAAACTTGCCTTTTCTGTTGAAATTTAGTACAAATTTATTAGTATGATGCCAGCAAATGCCAATGATTTTTATGTAATTTTATATTAGTGATTTCATTCCAATTTGAATTGTAAGAGTTACTGGTCACATATCCATGTTGATTAGTTATCATCTTTGTGTTCTTCTGACTTGTATTTTTCTAAATAAGCCCAATTAAATCAATTTTAATCATATATAAAAAGAAACATAACTAGAAATGTGTCATTCCATTTTTTAATTATAGGAAAACTCCTAGTATTCATATCCACATTAGGAAAGTTTACAAGCTGTGTGATATCGTCTATGCAAATAATTGATATATATGGAAAGATGTCATGCTTAAGTGCAACATATTTGTAGAAAGTGTTATTTGACTTGTTCTCTTGATATCCAAGTTCTATGAATTAAATATTTTGCTGACTATATTTCAAATTTATATGTGCAAACTAAAATACAGTAAAATCTGCTAAGGTGGAACTACGCAAAACCAAAAAAAAAATTATGTTTTTGATAGGTTTCTGTCTTATCAATTGTATGTATTATTTTTGCAGGAATCAAGAATTTTTTTGTTTAAGGATCGATTCTGTTATAAACAGGTTCCATTTTTATAGGTTTTACTATATGACTAAATTGTATTTGATTTTATTGAACTATCAAATTAATTACATTGATATTATGAAAGCCATTTTATCTCCTGCCAAATTCAATATATGGGGCATTATCACAATCTTTTGACTTTAGAAGAAAAAAATCTGATAAAATTAAACTTGCTAAAATAACATTTTAATCTGATAGACGAATGGCTTAATGATTCAAAATAAAGAAAAAATGGTCAGCAGCAAAAAATTTTTTATTTAACTGAGGTTTAAGTTAAACTTGCGAATTTAATTTTACTTACCATTTTACCCCTATAACTTTTTATTTTCTTCTAAATTTTTACTTATAATGAATTTGCATAGTACCCACAGGACGTTCAAATAAGAAATAATAACAATGTAGTACTTTTAATGCAGAATTTTTGTATAACATTGTCTTAAAGGGGTGTTAACCCTCCGACTGTCTTGGAAAAGGGCAAAATTGTAATGTTGTTTTCTCTGCATTTTGTTTTAAATGCTAAAAAAAGATGATTCTTTGAACATTTTATAAAAAAAACTTAATAACGAATATGAATGCAATCATGGGAAGTATTAATCATTGTTCAATGTATTAAAAGTACAATGAATAAATAAAATTATATTACTTTAAATATTACTTGTATTGCAGTGAAATTTGGAGCTTAGTGAACGCATTAACACGGGCTTGTCAGTGAGGGGGTTAAAGAAGGGACGGTAAGGTAAAAAAGGGGGATGGTATTGGAAAAAAGGGACGAAATGGTAAAAAAGCGGACGGTAAGGATGGAACGGTAAGGAAAGTTACCACCTATTTTTAGGAAAATCATGTTAAGACTAAGTAATAGCCACAATGTTCATTGATTTTTAGAAACAGTTGTTAACATTGGATTAAATAATTTTTTTTTTTTTAATTTACCTCGAAAAGTGCAGGAATAAACCTTGGGGACGGTGAGACTACCAATAAAGCCACGATGCTTGAAATTGATATTTAAATGCTGATTTAAATTCTACAGTAAATTTCCTGCCAAAGAATTTTAGACATTATTTCTCTAGCATACTTCTGCATGAGAAAATACTTGAAAAAAATTCAGTGGCTGCATCTGAAATGACTTTCTGTATAATTTTAGAAGAGGGATGGTAAGGAATCTAAAACCCAGGGACAGAGTTTAAAAAATAATAACAACCCTAAAAATGCTTGCAGGTTAATTTTTAGCTACATATTTATATAAAACAATAGTTCCAGTTTCAGAAAAAAATTACATCGAATTATTTTTATTGAAACAATTTTATCCAGACAGCTCTAAACTTAAAAATCAGCGTCAGGGACACGGGACAGTATAGGAGTTTTCCAGGTGTTTGGACCCCCAACACCGTCTAAAACTTATTTATCTCGTTAATATTGTTATGCAATCATGCAATGGGATGTTCCCCAGTATATTAAATTGAAAAAAAACACGAAAAAGTGTATTAAAATAAAAATTATTATTCAAGGACATGAAAGTCAAAAGATTGTGAGAATGCCCCATATGCATATCCAGTTTCAATATTTATTTACAATTTGCACTTTTCTGTTTCAGGATACAAATTTAGGACTTGTAAAACAATGCCTGTCATTTTTATATAAAAAGAATATTCAGAGATTAACAAAAGTATGTAATTATGCAAGATTTTTCCTTTTTTCTGACAGAACTAGTCAGTTGTTTTAAGACTGATTATATTTCTTTTTGTTGTCAGTTGTTTTAAGACTAATTATGTTTCATTTCATTTTCAGACCTTTTTAACGTTATCACTGACTGATATGGCTAACAGAGTTCAATTTACAGGTCCTGCTGAAGCAGAGTACTATATTTTAAAAATGGTAATTAATTTTTATGTTATGTACTATATTTTTAAAATGGTAATTAATTTTTATATTATGTACTATATTTTAAAAATGGTAATTAATTTTATATTATTCAGTGATGGAACAGCTGCTCCAATTGCGCCAAATCGATAATGCTGCGCATTTCTGTGCCAAAACGATCGTTTTTCAACAAAATTGCACCCAACTGCGCCAATTCGATGATAATTCTTGAGCCAAATCGATCATTTTCCACTCGAATTTCGCCAAAATATTATGATAAACATGCGAATTTGGTTAAAAGAAAGCGAAAAACACGCGATGTTTCTCAAATGATCACGGAAAAAAAAAGTGAATTTTAACAAAGGATCGCTAATTTCGTCAAAAAGCAAACAGAACGCGGTCAAAAGATCGCGGAAAAACGTGATTTTGTTTATAGATCGCGAATAAAAGCGCAGATTTCGTCATAAGATCGAGAAAACACGCAAATTTTGTCGAAAGATCTCGAAAAACATGCGAATTTTGCCAAAAGATCGCGAAAAACACGCAAATTTTGCCTAAAGATTGCGCAAAACACGTGAATTCCGTCAAAAGATCGCGAGAAAAACGTGAGTTTTGTCAAAGAATCGCTAATTTCATCCAAAAACGAACAAAACACGGTCAAAAGATCGTGAAAAAATGCTAATTTATTTAAAAGATAGTGAAAAATCCGCAAATTTCATCAAAAGGTTGCAAATTTCAACTAAAGATCGCGAAAAACACGAGATTTCCCTTAAAAGATCGTGAAAAAACACGATATTTTCGTCAAAAGATCGCAAAAAACATGAGAGTTTCGTCAAAAGATCGCAAATAACACGCGAATTTCGTCAAAGGATCGCGAAAAAAATCTTGATTTTTGTCAAAGGAGCGCTAACATTGTCATAACATGGTCAAAAGATCGTGAAAAAACGCTGCTTTCGTTAGAATGTTGCGAAAAAAACAGCAAATTTCATCAAAAAGTCGCAAAAAACACGCGAATTTTGTCAAAGGATCGCGAAAAAACGTGAATTTTGTCAAAAGATCGTGAATAAAACAATACTTTTGTTAAAATATCGCGTAAAAAAACACAAATTTCATCAAAAGATCGCAAAAAATATGCGAATTTCGTCAAAGTGACAAAAGATCGCAAATTTCGTCAAAATTCACGAAAAAAAACGTGAATTTTGTGAAAGGCTAGCTAACTTCGTCAAAAAAGGAACAAAAAATCGTAAGAAACCGCTACTTTCGTTAAAATATCGCGAAAAAAAAACGCACAAATTTCATCAAAAGGTCGCAAAAAACACGCAAATTTTGTCAAAATATCGCCAAAAACATGCGAGTTTTGTCAAAGGATCGCAAAAAAAAAAGTCAATTTTGTCAAAGGATCGCTAATTTTGTCAAAAATCGAACAAAACGGGGTCAAAAAATTAGGAAAAAACACAAATTTCGTTAAAAGATCGCAGAAAAAACACAAATTTCATCAAAAGGTCACAAAAAACCACAAATTTCGTCACAAGATTTCGAAAAACACGCTAATTTCATCAAAAGATATGTGAAAAACACACTGATTTCAACTAAGAGCCGAATAATACGTGAAAAATACGCGAATTTTGTCAAAGGACTGCGAAAAAAAGCTAATTTTGTGAAAGAGTCGTGGAAAAAATGCGAATTCTGTCAAAGAATCGCAGGAAAAATGCAAATTTCGTCAAAGAATTGCAGAAAAAACGGGAATTTCGTCAAAGAATACCAAAATGACAGTTTGTTGCCGCAAAATGAGCATTTTTGCTGCTCCATAATAATTATTTTCTGCTCCAAAGTGGCTTTTTGCTGCTCCAAAATAGTTATTTTCTGCTCGAAAATGAGCATTTTTGCCACTCCAAAATGGCTTTTTGCTACTCCAAAATAAGGTCCATGCTGTTCCATCACTGATTATTGTATAAGTTATATAAAAAGACTTTAAATAGCTATTACATAAAAAAAATAAATGAATAAATACTATCAGAATGTTTCCCAGGCAGTTTCAGAAGGATGCTGCACTCTGCCTGCCATCATGTTATAAAAATAGCACCCTTCTTTCCCAATTATCTAAAAATATTGGGTTAGCAAGAAAGTAATTTCGGTTTTCACACATAGAGAGTGTAACGTAATATTTTTTTATGAATTCTGCCAGTGATGTTCTTAGCATTTTGCCATTTGATAGCAGTGACATTGAGGTTGCTTTAGAAACACGTGCAGTGTGATTTTGTTTGCACCTGTTAGTTGAGGATCAATTTTAACATTGAAGTAACTGCCGAGTGTGATTAAAGTAATAATAGCATAATTACGCGGGATGCAACTGGATTAATATTTATTACATGCGGATCGAAGATCCGACCATCTTACATCGCGGCTCGCAAGCAACTGACTCTGAAATGCCAATCTCGGACAGGTACGTTTTACATGCGCTGATGGCACCATCTAGTATCAGACAGAACAGATTATAACATTCTCTTCCTTCTTAAAGAAAGATACACAGAAAAACATAAAAGTTCTGTAGACATGCAACAGTTCAAATAAATAATAAATTCAGTCCTTGACATAGTTCAAAATAATGAATAAACAGTTCTAGAGCTCTAGAGTCTAATGTTGCAGACGTGAAGGCTTTGTCTTTGGACGAGCTGAGCGTCATAGTTGAGGAATGCCTGCATTATGTCTCACTACTTGTGGCGAGAGCGCTGGGGGGTCTGCCTGAGAACTGTTGCCTATGTCTAGGATACTTATCTGGGGAGACAGTACTGGAGGTACCGGGATGGTTGTAACCTGATCAGCTGGGGAATCTGTATTAACATCAGCAGGTGGTAAATCCACCTCACCTCCAGGTTGTGAAGTAGAAGGATCAGACACATTTTCGGCTGGAGGAGAAGGAGCTGACACATCCAGAACTGGAGGACTTTCACAAACATTATGTCTGTAGCGGACTTGGTCAATATGGCGTGACCAAATACCCCAAGTAGTCTTGATTTTGCACATTGAATTGCCCATTGGTCGTATGACAGTTCCTGCGACACATGACGGACCGCGGCTAAATGAGCGCACCCAGACTGGAGTGCCTTCTGAGAATTTACTCTGAGTTTCTTCCTTCTCAGGAATTTGAGTCCCAGCATTGCGGATAAGATCCAAACGCATGCGAAGGGGACGGCCAAACATTGCAATAGCTGGTGATATACCTGTTGATGCTGACGGGGTGTTTCTGAAGTTTAGAAGAAACCTAGCCAGTCTCTCTGTGAGAGTTCCTTCCTTATTTTTCTTCAACGCAGATTTTACTGTGCGTACTGCTTGTTCTGCTAAACCGTTTGAATTCGGGTGGTACGGTGCTGTTTTTATAGGCGCAGTGCCATTTTTCTCTAAGAAATAAGTGAATTCATCACTGCGGAACCCAGGTCCGTTATCACTCACCACACTCTGTGGTAACCCGAAGCGGGCAAAAAGATTTCGCAGAGTTGTGATGGTTGACACTGCTGTTGTGTTAGGAACCGGGATCACTTCCAGCCACTTTGTTTTAGCATCAATCACAATTAATAGCCAATGACCTTCCACAGGACCTGCGTGGTCAATGTGTATTCTTTCCCATGGTTTGTCAGGTATGAGCCAAGAGATTTGAGTAGAAGGGGGAGCCGTGGCATTTTCTTGGCAGTCAAGACAGCTTCGTACTTTTGTCTCTAAGTCTCGATCAATACCAGGCCACCAGAGATGGGAGCGAGCTAGAGATTTAATTGCGGAAATACCTTGGTGGGCACTGTGAAGTTCATTCAAAACGAATTCATGAAATCTTCCTGGGACAAAAACACGGGAACCTCTGAGAATGAACCTTCTACCGATAATTCATTTTTGATATGCCAAAAGGCTTGCAAATTTTCTGCTACTTTTCTTGGCCACCCATTTTGAATATATGTTCTCAGACGACTCAGAGCAGGACATTTATCTATCTTTTTTTGGATTAGATGTACCATCAGTGGGCTATCATTTAATTGACGTATCAGTAAAACAGATTCGACTGGAACTGGAGGATCTGCCAATTCAGATTTCAATGGAAGTCTCTTGCAGGCATCAGCATTTCCCTTTCCGATATTGAATATTGTAAGCATATGCTGATAAAGTCAAAGCCCATTGCTGGATGCGAGCTGCGGCAACTGATGGCACTGGTTTGTCTTCTGATAACAAGTTTACTAATGGGCGATGGTCAGTGACTAGAGTAAATTTTTGTCCTAACAGATAGTTTCTGAAACGAGTCACTCCGAAAACTAAGGTTGAAGTCTCTTTCTCGATGTGACTGTAATTCTTCTCTGCTTTTGTCAGGGAGCGAGAAGCGAAAGCAATTGGTCTATCACCATCAGAGGTTGCATGTGACAGAACAGCACCGAGACCATAGGGACTTGCATCACAAGTGAGAATTACTTCCTTGTCTTGGTCAAAGTGTACCAGTAACGAAGAGTTCTGGAGTACATCTTTAGCTTTTTGAAAAGCTTCCTTTTGCTGTATATCCTATTTCCATGGCTGCTTGCTTTCTAATAACTTGTACAAGGGAGATAACAAAGTTGACATATTTGGGAGAAATTTTGCATAATAGGTTATCAAACCAATAAATGAACGTAATTCATCTACATTTGTTGGTTCAGGAGCATCTGTAACTGCTTTAACCTTCGATTCCACTGGGTGTAATCCATCTTTGTCTATGCGATGACCTAGATACTCTACAGATGATTTCTTGAAAAGAATCATAACTGGTGATGAAAAGTGAGTCACTTACAGTAACATCATTCGAAAATGATCATGGACCAAGCATGGTGAACCAGCACAAACCACATTGAAAGCTAAATTGCATTAAAAAAAGATCATGCTTTCAATTTGGTGGGATTACAAAGGTGTTGTGTATCTCAAGCTGCTTCCAAGGAACCAGACAATTAATTCAGATGTTTACTGTCAACAACTAATGAAACTGGATGAAATAATCAAGGAAAAGCGACCAGCAAGTAAAGGAATTGTCTTCCACCACGATAATGCACAGCCTCTCACATCTTTTGTAACTCGTGGGAAATTATTAGAGCATGGTTGGGAAGTGATGTCACATTCCCCTACATCCCTGACCTGGCACCATCTGATTACCATTTATTTCGAAGTTTGCAGAATTCTTTGAATGGTAAAAATTTCACAAATGACAATGACTTTAAATCGTTCTTGGTTGAGTTTTTGTCTGATAAGGACCAGAAGTTCTATGAGTGCAGCTGAAAGAAAGATGGCAAAAGGTCCTTGAACAAAATGGAAAGTATATAATTGATTAAAGTTTATTCCTTGTCTTAAAAAAAAAAATTGAGTTTTTTTTTCCATACTACAAAACCGAAGTTACTTTCTTGCCAACCCAATAAATAGCACCTTTTTTGCCTTGTCAAAAAATAACATCTTTACATTTCTATTAAATTGCTTAGCCTTGGTTTTTTTTTAAAAAGGGACTTATTTTTTTGTCATAAAAAGAGTGCCCTGGCTTAAAAATATTAAAAGTTCAAGTGAAAATCAAATTTCAAAGTAATTGCTTAAAAGGCGCAAAGGCCAACATAGTGAAAAAGATTCCAAGCCGGGATTCGAACCCGGGCCATCAGTATAGCGCACTGACATTCTACCGACTAAACCACTTGGAACGATACACAGCTCAGAAAATTTCTCACTATTATATGTTGGCAAGGCTACAAACGCAGCACAAGATGGAATATTTATCGTGAGCTGCCAACCTGGGGCTAACACGAAACATAATTAAATCCAGCATCGATAGAAACTATATTAATACATGGAAATTATTCCAGAGAGAAACATTCGCCTTGGATACAATATTTCAAGTGAAAATCAAATTTCAAAGTAATTGCTTAAAAGGCGCAAAGGCCAACATAGTGAAAAAGATTCCAAGCCGGGATTCGAACCCGGGCCATCAGTATAGCGCACTGACGTTCTACCGACTAAACCACTTGGAACGATACACAGCTCGGAAAATTTCTCACTATTATATGTTGGCAAGGCTACAAACGCAGCACAAGATGGAATATTTATCGTGAGCCGCCAACCTGGGGCTAACACGAAACATAATTAAATCCAGCATCGATAGAAACTATATTAATACATGGAAATTATTCCAGAGAGAAACATTCGCCTTGGATACAATATTTCAAGTGAAAATCAAATTTCAAAGTAATTGCTTAAAAGGCGCAAAGGCCAACATAGTGAAAAAGATTCCAAGCCGGGATTCGAACCCGGGCCATCAGTATAGCGCACTGACGTTCTACCGACTAAACCACTTGGAACGATACACAGCTCGGAAAATTTCTCACTATTATATGTTGGCAAGGCTACAAACGCAGCACAAGATGGAATATTTATCGTGAGCCGCCAACCTGGGGCTAACACGAAACATAATTAAATCCAGCATCGATAGAAACTATATTAATACATGGAAATTATTCCAGAGAGAAACATTCGCCTTGGATACAATATTTCAAGTGAAAATCAAATTTCAAAGTAATTGCTTAAAAGGCGCAAAGGCCAACATAGTGAAAAAGATTTTAAGCAATTACTTTGAAATTTGATTTTGACTTTGCCTTACTTCCCTGATCAATTTTAATCATTTTCGTGCAAAAGTAAATAAGTAAATAAATAAAAAATCATTTTCATACAAAAAATAAACTATTAAAAGAAAAAAAAAAAAAAAATCATTTTCCCCATTTACACATTTTCAAATCGCTGCCATGACCTTTTCAAACACGGCTCAGACCATCTTGGTGCTTCATCGAAAACAACAACTTTACAATCTAATTTCGTCATTTCAGATGCCATTTTGTATTGTGATAATCCCACCCGCATCGTGATAGCATGTAAACAAAACCATTAACCTTCTTCTTTATGATTCCAATGTTGCCACTCGCCAAAAGAAGCTCTGCTTTAAAAACAAGTATTTAAACTTCTTACAAAATTAATGTATCAAAAATTTTAGTTTTTGTTTTTGTGTGCCTAATATGAAGATATTGAAATTCAATGAACAAAGATTTACGATTATATTGGAATTGGAAAATTTTATATATATAATGAAGATTACAAATGGAATAAAGATGATTTTTATTTTAAATAAAAACAATTCTTAAAGGATTTTTTGTAATGTTTCAATTATGATAGAAGGTAGATAAATAATAATTGAAATTTGAATAATAAAATGCATCATTATAATTATTTAAGAAAAAGTAATTTAAGCACTTCTACATATCATAATGTTCAGTGTTTTCAGTTGGGAATAATGTTTTATAGTTCAAGTAAGTGATAATATTTATTATTATTTTTTTCCATCTTGCAGATATTTTTATTTTCCTTTAATTAATATTTTCACAATACTTTATACTAATTTACATCATACACTATACTTGAATTTTGATGGGCCAAAAGATTGAAAATGATTTATTTACTCTACTATTTATTATTTCAAAATTATTTATTTGCATAATTTAAATTTTCTAAAATATCTATCCTCCATTAAAGAATTATAATAGCTTATTTTTTTTTTCTTTTTCCTTACAGTCTTATTTTCTTCTTCATTTTAATCTCTATTCATAAAAGTTCCACTCTATTTTTATGCCATCATTCTTGGCATTTCCATTTGGCACTGAAATTAATCTACTTTCTTTAAAAATGTATTTTTTTTTTAATGTTTTCCTCATTATTTCATTCCTTTCAGACTTCTAGATTTTCCAGCAATTTAATTTGGCGCCCTTCTGCAACCCCATTGGCTATCAAATCTGTGCTAGTATTTTTTGTAATTTAGCTTTTCTTTCAGTATTTTTCATTTTTTATGCATTTATGATTTTATTTTATTAATTTTAAGTTAATATTGTTGAGAATTTAATTTATGTAAAGAGGGGGGGGGGGGGATGTATGGCTCTGGAGTCCTTTTCTATTTTCCTTCCATTTACCCTCAGTTTGCTTGGCTTACCAACCTAATGCACTAGAGTTTGTTTCTCAACCTCCAACTTTCTGCTCATGTTCTATGCATCATGTCTCAACCAATTGATTACCATTGACAGTTTGTTAACAAAAGCATAATGACTTTCATAGTACAACGTCTTTACTGCATTGGTACAAAACTAACTTGCATTAACAAGGTTTGAAGTTAGCCTGCAAAACAGGCCAATTTTTATCCAATGAAACAGACCTTCTCAATCTAGCTTCTTCCCTTGTTTGTGCCCCTTTGTTCTGCTCTACATGATGTGATAGGCGCCACTAATTATTTGCCTCTTAAATTATAGTATTTATCCATTTTTATTAAAGTAAAAGATTCCACCTCTTCAAAATATTTTTTTTTAATTGTAATTGTTTTTATCTTATGTGTATTTTTTTTTCTCTCTCTTAACCCTCTGAGCGGTTTGGACGTATTTTTCAGTTTCCCCCAAAACAACTTAAATCTGTTGTAGAAAAAAATATTTTAAACAGAATTGTATTTTAAAATGTAATATCAAATAAAGGGGTATGAAGCGTATTTTAGAAACAAACAGGGAAAGAAAATTTATATTAAGATTGTTTTTATAAGCATTTTTATGAAAATGCAGGAAAGCCCTCAAGACGCTCAGGGGGTTAAAGATGATTTTTTTTAGATGTAAGTTATTACTACCATAAAGTACATGCTAAAATCCGTGAAAAAGCAAAAAATTCATATGAATTATTTGAACAAAGAATTTTGCATTTACATAAGTTATGTGAAAGTTAAGATGCAAAATTTCTGTAAGTTATGTGATTCAAGTATAAGTTGTTGTAATACCTTTCAAATTTAAACTTATTTTTCTATTTGTATATTTTAAGTGCTTTTTTTACTTTTTTTTTCACTATTTAGTATTTTTAAGTGCCTTTTATACTTGATATAATGTTTATTTTAATCTGGGTTTTTTATTAAAAAAAAAAAAAAAAAACCAGCCTGGGCAGGTTTTATTAAAAAACCCGGGTTAAGTGGGCAATTTTCCCCGGGTAAATTGGATTAAAATGCCAAAATGTGGACTATGATTCCACCTTCCTCACAAGTAATAATTAGGGATGCACCGGATATTGATTTTGCCGGATACCGGATATCCGAAGCTCCTTTGCCTGCCGGATTCGGATATCCGGCACTAGATATGTTTTTAGTTATATGGTGAATTATTTCTTAATATAATGCCATCTCAGAACAATAAATTACAAACATGTTTCGCACATTATTAATACATTTTAAATGTATTGAAATGTAATTTACAAAAACTATATCTCTTTGAATATCAGGGCTTGAAATTCAAGTTTTCCCAGGAGGAGAGTTTCCTACCCAACATTTATAAATGTAGGGTAGTTGAACTGTTGGAAAGGGAAAAAAAAATCTTTAAATCCCGTTATTTTTTATGTGCCACTTAAAGAATTACATTTATACAGACATGACAAAATACCATTGAAATAATTTAAATTAACAACTCAAGATAATTATCCAAAATTTTTATTTTTATTAAAACAAAGGGACAGAATCAAGCTTTATATATACCATGTCTATTTTTCAACTTTCACCTAAGGTTATGGGCAATTAACAATTGGGTTGCTAAATGAATTTCTTAATTTAGATTTTATTCCATTTTGCATCCTTTAGCCTCTCTCACAAATTACTGTTTTGACAAGCAGCACAGAGCAACATTTATAACTTTAGAAATTATCGGAAACGCATGGTTATGCTGTCTTAAACAATTTTAGAAAACTTTGCAAAATCTGATGTGCATTAATTTTTAGCTTATTTGCATGAATAATGCATATCGGTGATTGTATTGTCAATATCCTACAGTGATTGTATGTCACTTCTGAACAAACTTGTTTTATTATATCCTTAATGGAATTATTGTCAAGACTGTAATCTCTGGTAGTTTTGTTAATTAAACTATGTTCTATGCATTGGAATTTTAAATCAATATCCAAAGTTTGAAAAGGGAATAGTCAATTGATTTCTTCTATTACACAAGAAAAGGTTGATTTCAAAAAGTCATGTCCTAATTTCTGTTAACTGCAAGTAACAACTAGTTTGTTGTTTCTAAATAGTTTCCTTGAATTTTTTTTCTTCTTCGTGTGCACCACAAGATCTAATCTTATTTTGTTTAATAGTGAATCCAGGCCAATTTGGTAGGGCTCAGTCTCTGGTGGCCGTTACTGTCCATTTAGTAATTTTCTTTTTTGGGCAAAGGAAATAAAAATCGCAAAATATCTAAAAAATATCAGAGATTTCGTCAATCATGGCAGAAAAAAAATATATATCATTCTGTGAATTGCGAGAATCAACTATTTTTTTGTTTCTAAATATGTTTTTTATTTTTTTTTCTTCATGTGCACCACAAGTGTAATCTCATTTTGTATAGTGACCAATTTGGTAGAGCTCAGTCTCTGGTGGCTAGAACTGGACGATGTCTCAATTTCTACATTGTGATGTATCGCCAGAGTAAAATGACGATATCACAATGCATCGTGGTGTTAGACATTTGTTACAAGTGTCTTGGGGTTTATTCACAACTCAGATGCCAGCAAAATTATTACATTTACTAACTGGTATGATCCATGTCAATTCAGGCAGCCAAAGAAAAAATCTTACCTTCATAGTCTCAGAAGTTTTTGAATTGAACATATGTTAAAATTCAATAAAAAATAAGATACTTGTATATTTTGGTTTTGCCCAAAAAAATTCCTGGCCCGAGATACAGGCTGCCAAAGATGGCATCCCGGGCACCATTTCCAATTCGCCATTTTCGATAAAAATTTTAAAGTGCTCTATCTCTAGAACGGTGCAAGATATTTTGTTGCAGTATTTTTTATTTTAAAGATAATATTCTTCTGTTTAAAATGATATAGCCAATTTTGAAAAATGTATTCAACTTTTCTTGTGGCAACCTTTTGAAAAAAAAAAGTTTTTTTCAAAAAAATTTTTTTTTTTTCGAAAATGCCAATCTTAAAAATTTTGATTTTTTTGCTGTTGATCAATACCATTGGGAACTATCTTCACTGTAAAGGAGAACTTCCACTTTTGAGTTTAACACATTTTAGAAACATTTAAAAAATTCAGAGAATTTTACAGGAACTGTATATATACAGTTCCAGTAAAAGTCACTGAATTTTTGCTTATTTGTATCATATTTATAAGGATAAGCCTACTATATATTCTAAACAAGTTAGAAATTGCAATATCAAATGTGGCAAATGAGGTGCATGCATAGTATTAACTAGTTTTATAAATATTCAGATCTTGGTGCAATAAGTGTTACACTTTTGGGCAAAAAGGCATGAATACAAAATTTACTATAATTCCATATATTAAATTCAGTAATACGGAAGTAATAGGAATCCATCTTAAAAGGACTTAATCGCCATGGCAACCTAGAATCATTGTCTATCATGGTATGTCATTGAATCAATTATGTATTATAGGATTTTTAAATAGAATGAAGAAAACTTTTATTAATGTCTTTTATGTTTTAATTTGACTTTCATAGCATTTGAAGTGATACATACTTTATTGCACAGGTATACAAAAAATTACTTTTTGTGTCATAGAAAGTGCATAGTGTTTACAGGGACACACAAAAGATTTCGGATACTTTACCTTATTGGAAATACTGTACATTAGCGATGATTGCTAGAGGTGCATTTTTAGTTGCGATATGACTTTTTAAGTTTAATTAAATATTTTCATATTACGTTGTGTGTATAAAGGCTGTTGATCATATACAGGGCTACACAAAAGAAATCGTAAGGGTATTGCTGGAAGTAAATTTTAGTTGTGATTGAGTTTTTAAGTTTAACTAAATTTTTCCATATTACATTGTGTGCATAAATGCTGTAGATCATATACAGGGCTACACAAAAGAAATTTAAGGGTTTACTATGAATGAAAGTAGCTTAAAGGTGATTTTTAAATGAGTTATGCATTTTTACACTGAACTACATTTAGTATACTAAGATATGTTTGGAGAATATAGATAAAATGATATACAGGTCCACGCAAAGAATTAGATTCATGGCCGTCTATGGATGATAATCTCTGGAAGTGTGATTTCACTGGTTTTAAGGATGTTTTAATCTTAATTAAATATTAGCTAAATAGTGGCATGTATATAAAGATAGTAGGTAAAATACAGGGTTGTATGAAAGTATTCAAGTATGCTTCCGTCTATTGACATAAATTTCTAAAAGTCAAATTCTGACCTATTTATGTGTTTTTAACAATTTCCAACGTAGTTGAAAGTCTTTATGGATTCGATTTGTCTGCCCATCTGTCTGAACTCTAACTTGTATTAATATAATTTGTATTGCTGTGTAATTGATATATGTTATTGAGATTGTTTTACTATGTTCGGTATTGAAAATAAAGTATGTATCACTTCAAATGCTATGAAAATCAAATTAAAACATAAAAGACATTAATAAAAGTTTTCTTCATTCTATTTAAAAATCCTATAATACATAATTAATTCAATGATATACCATGATAGATAATGATTCTAGGTTGCCATGGCGATTAAGTCCTTTTAAGATGAATTCATATTACTTCCGTATTACTGAATTTAATATGTAGAATCATAATAAATTTTGTATTCGTGCCCTTTTTGCGCAAGAGTGTAACTTATTGCACCAAGATCTGAATATTTATAAAACTAGTTATAGTATGCACACACCTCATTTGCCACATTTGATATTACAATTTCTAACTTGTTTAGGATATATAGTAGGCTTATCCTTACAAATATGATACAAATAAGCAAAAATTCAGTGACTTTTACTGGAACTGTATATATACAGTTCCTGTAAACTTCTCTGAATTTTTTAAATGTTTCTAAAATTTGTTAAATTCAAAAGTGGAAGTTCTCCTTTACAGTGAAGGTAGTTCCCAATGGTATTGATCAACAGCAAAAAAATCAAAATTTTTGGGATTGGCATTTCAAAAAAAAATTTTTTTTTTTTCAAAAGGCTGCCACAAGAAAAGTTGAATACATTTTTCAAAATTGGGTATATCATTTTAAACAGAAGAATATTATCTTTAAAATAAAATAAACCACAACAAAATATCTTGCACCGTTCTAGAGATAGAGCACTTTAAAATTTTTATCGAAAATCGCGAATGAGAAAGGATGCCGGGGATGTCATCTTTGGCGGCCTGTATCTCGGGCCAGGAATTTTTTTGGGCAAAATGAAAATATACAAGTATCTTACTTTTTCTTAAATTTTAACATATGTTCAATTCAAACACTTCTGAGACTTGAAGGTAACCCCCCTGCCTGAGTTGATATGGATTCAGCCAACTCTTTTAATTTATACATTTATTTATTGTTATATTTTATTTTATTTTATTTTTTTAAACAGGGGGAGGAGGATTATCCTATCAAAATAAACTAATGAACCAATCCTCTTTTCCTGTCAATACAAGATGAAAAATCAAATGCCTCTGTATATTATTGCACACGTTTAGAGTCAGAGTGATGTGGCCTAGGGAAAATGTATATTTTGCATCATCGTATTTTCTCAAATGAACATCATAGTGCCTTCATACATCTAGAAAAACAGACTTGAAACTGTGAAGCATGTAGGGATTTTGGATTGAGTTGTTTATCTGCTTCGACGATTGAAGGAGAAACCGGTCTCCCCTTACTCTACCATCGGTCTGGTACATCATAGATGTCTAGCTATGCACATGGTTATTCACATTGGCGGCAAAACCAGTCTTCCCTGTACTCTCCCATTCATTTGCGATCCCGGTGTGATGCATCGTATGTCAGCGATGCATCGCTAATTCAAAGATCAGGAAATCGGTTTGATAATTTATGATTTAAATCGATATCTCGCGATGTATCGATGCATCGCCCAGTACTACTGGTGGATATTACTGCCCTTTTAGTTATTTCCTAATTTAAGCACACAGGAAAAACATCACAAAACACGTAAATTGGTCGTAGAAGAAAATATCGCTAATTTCGTCAATCATGGTGAAAATAACTAAAAACATTTGTCGACCGGTCTCCAGTAAAAAAACTAAAGTTTGTGGAAATTGGTAGAGGGAAAATATCACAAAATTCATCACTCGATCACGGAAAAATATCGTGAAATTTGCCAGTCCGTCATGAGCAGATATCGTGAAATTCCTCAGATGGTCACAGAGAAAAAATGCGAAATTTTTCAATTGGATGCAGAAAAACAATCGTTACTTTCATCAGTATGTCGCAAGAACAAAGAGAGAAATTTGCCAATCGGTCGCATAATAAAATTGCTAAATTTGTCAATTGATCGCAAGAAAAAAAATTATGAAATTCACCAATAGGTCTCCAGAAAAAATCGTGAAATTCGTCAGTCAGTCGTGGAGAAAAATCGCAAAATTTTTCGGTCAGATGCAGACATGAATTTTGTCAATTTGTTGTAAGAAGAAACTGTGAAATCTGCCGATTGATGGCAGAAAATATCATGAAATTGTCGGTCGGTCCGGAGACTTGATCGTCGTTTTACAAAGAATCATTTTCGGAAAATGATTTTTTGGAAACAGGAGCCTCCACCCGCAATATTCTTTAGGGCACGAATCCTGCCATCCCATCTCGAAATTCAAGCCCTGTGATATATATTAATAATGTTGCATAACAAATGTAATTTAAACATTAAAATATTCTGTTTATTTGTACAATGAAATGCTGATAATTGCTATAGAATTTGGATAAGGGATTGACTATATTGATAATTGCTAATAATTAATTAATTTGTACAATGAAATGCTGGTAATTTGTACATCAAATTTTAACCAATTAAAATGCCTATAATTGTACAGTATTTTCACAAAGAAATACATACTTTCTTTTTATAATTTAAACATAAAATATCTACTAATATACCCATGATTAAAGAATTATTTTCTCCAAACATAGGTTTAGTTGATGTCTTTTTTCTGTTTTAATTATTTAATACCGTTTTGCTTTAAGTCACGTTTAATTTTATTTTAAGTTAAATTACTTTGATATTTATAAGTAAAAAGAAAATTACTTTTAATTTTAAATATTTATAACGAAGTTACAAAAATAACTAGTTGGATATGCCAATCCCAAAACTTTCTTCAATCTCGTACACCTTAATATTTCAAAAAGTAGTTCAATATTATACCAACTTTGATTTTGATCTAAAATTTCTGCTCCAGTCAATTAATCAGAATAAGTTAATCTTGATCATGATACCTATTAAAATCAATAATTTTTTCGTTATTCTGTTGTACATCTGCTGTTTGCGAATAGCCAGCTTAACAGGATGCGAAGTTCTCGTCGCTTCACGAGCCGCCAAAATACAGTACAAAAATAACTGCGAAAAATCAAGAAAAATTTACAAAAATCACTGTTACAGTGGTACTTTCTGGCAGAATAATTCCAAGTTTAAGGAGAAACTGCTGGCCATAGCCAAAAATGTACACAAAAAATTGGTTCAATTCTTCATACACTTTTCAATGATAAAATAATGAAAATAACACAAAAATCACTATTATAGCCAGAGGAATATTTTCAAATTGAAGGAGGACCTGTTGGCTATAGCCACAAACATACCTCCAAAAATTAGTTCAATTCCATGCATAACTTCATACACTTTTCAATGGTACAAGAATGAAAGTGGCACAAAAATCGCTATTACAGCACCCCCTTCAGGCGGAATATTTCCAATTTAAAGGAGAACCTGCTGAACATAGCCAAAAGCATACAGAAAATTTTTTGTTCAATTATATGGATAACTTTATGCATTTTCGATGGTACAATAATGAAAATGGTACAAAAATCACAATTACAGCACCCCCTTCTGGCAGAATACTTCCATGTTGAAGAAGGACCTGCTGGGCCACAGCCAAAAACACACACAAAAAATTTGGTTCAATTTTATTCATAACTTCATATACTTTTTGGTGGTACAATGGCAACACACAGACAGATAGACATTTTGTATAAACATGTTTTGGTATATCTGACCCCTAAAACGTCTAAATCCGTCGAAAACCAGAAATCGAAAAAATTTAAATTACAATACTTTCTTCTATTGAAGATAGAAGAAAGTAAAATTAGGCCTGTTTAATTGTTAAACTTAAAAGAAAGAAAGAAAATTAATAAAGTCATACTTTAATAAAGAAGCCCAGTGGTGTAGTGGTCAGCACACCTGTCTGCCGCACCGCAGGTCGAGAGTTCGACTCCCGACTGGGCAAGGTTCACTCAGCCTTTCATCCCTTTGGGGTCGATAAAATGAGTACCAAGCTTGCTTGGGAACTAAACACCGAGGGTCTCGTGTTAGGTTGACCACCTGGCCGGGACGCATGCTGCATAGCCCCTCGGGGCCCAGGGTCAAGAAAACAGAGATGGGCACTGTCGGCCCAGATCCTTCTTGGATTGTATAGCCACAGAGTTATACTCTAATAAAAATCTTCAAATTTTATTTTACATTCTGAAATTAAAGGTACAATTTTCTAAAAGATGTAAATGTAAATTCTTAAATTTATTATAAAGAGTTCAAATATCCATGTTGGGAAAGCTGAAATTCTTTAAACTTTTGGAGAATTACCTTTTACTCATGAATAGTGAACTTACTTTCATATTTTGCATTATAAACAAAAGTTGTTGGGCATTGTTTGGGTCAAATGATTTCTCTTATCCTTTTATATTCGCTCTGCCGGATATCCGGCAGAGAAGTCGGATATCCGATGATATTTCGGATATTGAAAAATCAGCCGGATATGCCGGATATCCGTTGCATCCCTAGTAATAATCTTCGGTAATAAAATACAGTAAACCCTATGATAACAGAACCTGTTTACAACGGAATCCTGTTTTAAATGTAAAAATGTCATTGTCCTTACAGTAAGAATACCATACCTGATAAGACAGTTACCTGTTTACCACAGAATTTTTCTTCATTCCCTTGAAATACTGTCTTAGTCGGTTTCATTCTGTTAAATAAACACAACAATCTTATCAAGGTTGTAAAAAACCCAGGTTTTTTTAGTAAAAAGCCCAGCCTGGGTGGGTAACTACCCACTACAACCCTGCTTTTAATTGAATTTCAAATATAAAGAAATTTTTGGGAAATCTATCTAACAAACTTTAAAATTAAAATTGATTAAATTTGGAATTTTCAGAATAATTATTGATATTTAAGCATCTTTTATTTGTATATAAATATTTAAAAAAATCTCTCCCTCAATAATACAGAGTTTTAAATTCTAGAGTGTGAGATAAGAGACTTGGCTACTGAAAACAAAGACATATTTTATGTTTATGTATGTATAATACTCTATTAACAATCATGAAATTATATTAGACTTTAGATACCAAAATGAATATTGCAGATAATGTGACACTTCAAATAGTTTTAAAAAGAAACAAAAAAGTTTTAAATCTGACCAATACATTCGTAGAGGTGATGTCAATCCAATGATAAGTTTCCTATATTCTAGAATAGTAAATGATTCATTAAATTTATTGAATTTAGCATTTAAATTTTTCCGGTGGTATCTTCCATGATCAGACCTGCTACCTAAATTCTGATTGATAACTGAAGACAAGGAGCCTCCAATTCCGCCTGTTCCCTGAAGAATTATTGAATATTTTAGCGTTATTTAATTTAACATGCAATTGTTTTTCTTTTTTAAAGCATCACTGTTTTCAATTATTTACACTTTGATACAAATTTGCAAAAGGCAATTATTGACAAATGTCCATATTAACGGTTCTTCATATTTGTATTTGTGAAAGTATTTTATGAAAATAAATTTTCATATGATGAGAACATCTGAAACATTTCTGAAATTGGAACTAGACCTATAAAATTGTTTAGTTTACTAACTAGCTATTGATTAACGATGGGTATTGAGATTTTATATATAGGAATGATGTAAATTTATGGGAAATTTTCTTATCAGAAAGGAACAAAGATTCTTCACAGCTGTAAAGGTACAAAAAATGAAACAAATTCTTAAATTTTACCTTTCTTTTTTCAGGACAAATAAGGCTTTTTAGTAACTTGTTTACATCAGGTTTAATTTTAACAAAAACTGAGATTATTCTACATCTTTTCATCAAAAACAGAAGTTACTGTCCTTGAGTACAAAATATATATTTGTACAATTGGCCAAAAAAGCGGACACACTCCCGTACATTTTAACCAGTATATTGTCTCAGAAAAAGAGCAGTCATTTGACTGAAAATCGTCCCCTTTTTTTTCTTTTTATTACATTTAAAAAGTAAGCTTAGAGAGTCGTCTTCATACTGAAATTGTACCAAACTCTAAAATATTCAATACATATACCAAATTTTGACATTATATTTGGCATTTTTTTTTTTTTTTTTTTTTTTTTTGTAAATATTACCGTAGGATACCAAATAGAAAGTTATTTGTCCAATTAGTTTATGACTTATGAAGTTTTAAAGTTTGACACTAATAATGTTTTACATTCATTTGTAATACAGTTGAACCTCGTTAACACGAGCATGCTTAACACAAATTACTTTTAATACAAACTTTTCCAGTTGTCCCATCAAGTTGTACAGGCAGTTACTGTGATTTTACTCAAACATGCTCAACACTAAATATTGCTTATCACGAATTTAAAATGATCGGCTGTTGAAATATTTCGTACTCTTAGCACGAATGGAGCAAGTTTTCCTAACTTTTCAAAATAATTGTACTGAGTTCTATTTTTGTCGAACTCTTTATTTTTGAAAGAATGTTAGTCCCGGAAGAGAAATCTCTTTAGTTTTGATAATTGCAGACTAGCGATTGTAAAAATGTCAGGCGATTGCTTTTTCTACCCACTCAAAAGATAAAATTCTATTGTAAGAATTGCATCGGGGGGGGGTGGGGGGGGGGTGAAAAATAGTATGTAATGCTAATTAAGGTTGTTTTTACAAAACTGTTTATGTAATTAAACTGTGAGACTGCTGTGGTGGTGATGACTTAGACTCTACTCTGCAAAAATAAATGAAGTTGCAACGTAAATACTGGCCAGATCTCCTTGAAACGACTTCCACTGTAAGATATCCCACATCTATCTTCTATCCGAATTGATCTTAGGAAACAAAATTAACACCAGCAAGAGAGCAGATTTTGAAGATATGTATGTATATTTATTTTGGTTGCATGGAATATATAATATTGTTTAAAGTATGGATAACGCGAACTACTATTAACACAAACAAAAAAAAATTCCCCATGACTGTTCGCGTTATTGAGGTTTGACTGTAATTTCAAAAACAGATTGCAACACACATGTTTTTTTTAAAGCATAACTCAAGAATTATTTGGCAGAAAGAGCTGTAACTTTGGTAAAATATTCTATGATAAAATTTACCAAAAAAGGCAAATATGATGTCAAAATTAGGTGTTTGCATTGAAAATTTCAGAGTTTGGTATGATTTCAGTATGTAAGTTTTCTTTTCCTCTTTTTTTTTTTTTTTTTTTTTTTTCTGGCTCTATTTGGAAATTTAAAGATTTTGTGGGTGCAAAAAAAATCTGATTAAGTATCACATCTGATTAAAAATCTATATACGGTGCATTCCCTCTAATCTACACAGGCCGTCACCAAGGGATTTGCAGGTTATGGAATTTTGCAGATTATAGGTCATTTCTTTGTTTACATTCTAATATTTGGAATTTATCTCAAATATAGTATTCACACTGTAAATAAATAACACGGAAATAAAAGAAAATGCTTTTTTTTTTTATTATTATTAAAAACAAAAACAAAACTATATTGAATATTAGAAATTTATTTAAATGATATAATACAAAATTAATAGAAAACACATTTCTATTTATTTTTAAATTTATCAAACATTGCAGTGACAGTGGTTTGCTTTATAGTTTTTCCTTTTTTCTCTGTTATTTAAACTTGAAGTCTTTTAAGAGTCAGGATTTCTTGATCAGTAACAAAAATTTGTTTTTCTAAAAAACTAAGATATTTATCTCCCAGAACTAAAATCTCTTCAAAAGCAATTTTATCTTTTATAGAGCTAACAAATGCATTCAAAATATAGCAATCTAATAGTTATTTATAAAATACATAAAACATTTCCGTCTAATGAACGCAAAATCCATTAAAAATTTCTTAATAAATTCATCATATCAGTCCTTTTTTTTTTATGGTTAAAGTGTACAATATCTTGCTTAAAGAAAGATTTAAACTGTTTGTTTACATCTGAAATGTAGTGCGGATTAGAGGAAATCGACTGTATATATTTTTCTTGCGTGGCACTAAAATAGGGCTGAATTTGTAGCTTGCCGTTTGGCGGCAACAACTGCAGTAACACAATTAATTTGCCTTATTACATTCCACCAATGAGAAGCGTGATTTCAGCACTTAAACTCGCGTCATATTTTTTTTTAAATATTCAATGGTTTTCATAAAATGTAAACATATTAAAATGATTTTGTTTAATTATGCACTAATCGCATAAGAGCAGAACACAGTTTATTTATTGAGAAATAGTATTAAGTAATCTGTGTAAATAAAAGGATAGTGAATAATCTTTCATAGTAAGCAATATGGAAAACGAAATGTTCCCTGATGAAGATAATGATGTCATTTGGAAAACAAAAGATGCATTTTCATCCATGAATTAAAATATTTTGCTATAATTGTGTCAGTGATGACGTCATATTCCTGATCCCTTATTCCTATACATAAATAGACTGGATTCTTGGTATTTATTTAAAGATCCTTGGTATACACAAAATAAAATATTTCTGGAAAATTACATAATTTCCAATTAATTAAAATGAATGTTTAAGGAAACTCAGGATTTTAAAAACGATTGCTTAAATGATGCTTTAATCTCGGAAGGGATGAATGGTTCTGATGGTAAAAATGGTGTTATATTTGAAAGAAAAGATTCATTCTCATATCTAGGACTCCAAAAGTATTATGGCACACAGTAGAATTGTTTCAAACAAACAACCGATTTCTGGGAAAGTTTTCCATAATGTGAAGGAGTTACCTCCCAGAAAAAAGTGCAGATAAAGCCAAGAAATGCACAGGAATGGTTTGTTAGAAACTGCTAATGACGTCATGAGCTTTAGAAAATATATAAAACTGAAATAATTTTGTACAATTTTGTCAATATGACGTCGTATTCACTGGCCTTTACATCTAATTCAGCAAATTAAAATTCAGAGCAGGAGCTCTTTTTAAACACAGTACGATCTTTTGGCAGGTGTAAGAATAGCAATGGCCATTGGTTCGTTTTACGGTCACGTGCTGCATTCAGAAGCTTTTTGATCTTTTAGACACATCAGAAAATGTGTTGTTTACGTTTTGTTAACTTGCCAAGTGCCTGAGAGATATTGTATTTTCACATCAAATGAACTTTAGATAGTGTTTGTTGCTTTATATTGAACTATATTGGTATCAGGTATTTTTTTCCCAAGAGTTTTCCGAAATAAATTTAAGCCATTCTGTACAATATTATGCACCATAAGTTTTAAATTAATTGTGTTCCAAGGTAATTTTTTTTTCAGTTAATTATTTCACATTTCAGAAATTGGTAAATTTCATGTTAAAATGATTTATCCCTTTTGGTAGCACCAACTAAATGCATTTTTAATTATGATTTCAACAATGTTTTCAATTACTGTTTTTTTACCTTAAGTTTTTTTGAAAATTTCATAAGTTAAAAGGATTTATGATAGTACTCATTATGGCTAGAGGTGCTGCAAAAAGTGTCGAGCAAACAAAGCGAGCTGGGAACGCCTAGTGGTTCCAACGTGAACTGTGTCGCAATTCACAGGGGGTTGGCGAGCATTAGTGAGCAGGGGGCAGAGACCCCTAGTAAAATTATATTTCTGGTATAACTTCTTTTGCTAAACCTTATGCAATATAATCTATTACAATAAAATTTATACTTTTATAATAATACACCTTTTTCCTATTGCAAGAAAGATTTTTTTCTTATAAAATGTGTAGTGCTTCTGCATTGGAAAATATTAATTACTTTTTATCATACATATCAAGTGCACTTTATGTTTCAGACTATATATGATATTAATTATTTGTACTATAGACTTTTTACTTTTATATACAGTTAGTAATATATTTATTGTTTGCACTTAGCTTGAGTTTTATGAGTATAAAATATTAAAAGAAAAATGTCATGATCATGTCGAAAAGAATATCATGCAAGTTTACCTGCTGAAATGAAAATCTGTCTAAAGCTTTTTTTTTTTTATCCTTTGTTATTTCTTCTTAACATTTTTTACTGTATAAAATTCTGTATTTAACACATAAAAATATACATTTTACCTTTTTTTCCTTAGATTGAAGATGGTGAAATTTTTGCATCAATAAATCAGAAAGATGGCATGGTCGTTTTTCTTGATAATCCTGAAAAATATAACTCTCCTTCCATGTTTCAACATCTAGAAGAACAGGTATGTATATTTTTACATATATATATATATATATATATTTTTTTTTGCCTTTCTCATAAAAGTTTAATCTACGATGTAAATTACTCTCTGCTATACTTGTTTTTATGTGTTTTCTATTAAATTAATAATAAAAATAATTTTCTAGATGAAAAAATGCATTTTGTTGGATGAAAAATTGAAATTAATGGAGCAAGAAATAACAGTGAATCCAAAGTATATCCAAAAGGTATGTTTGAAAATGTGAAAACAAATATAAAGTTTTATAAAGTAGCATGCAGGAATTTTCATTTACATGAATATGTTTTAATGCAGGATCAGCGAACCTTTTTACGTGCGTGTGCCAAATATTCACCAACAACATCTATCAACACTGTAATGTGCCACACTTTGACATAAAATAATTTTGCAAAGTACGATATTTATACAAAACACTAGTTAAAAAATCAGATACTATTACTCTGTATATTGGAATAAGCCATTAAATAAATGGGATTTTAATTCATAAATATGATTCGTTTATCTAATTTTCACTATAATAAGGAAATAAAAATACGAAATTTTATTTTAGAAATTTTTGACCTTATTATTTATGCAACATCTAGTTATTTATAATTATCCAAGTTGCATTAAACATTGTATCAATAAATTATTGATGAAATTTTTGCTGTTGTATGTTCGATGGAGAATGCTTTATACCAAATTCATATTTTGATAGTTATATAAATTGGATCCATTCGCCATCTTACTGAAGGGACTGTCTAAAAAAATTAATTTGGAAAATACAGCTTTATAAAATCATATAGAAAGGCAAAATACATATCGCAAACGCTGCATAAGATCACAAGAAAAGAAAATTCTTTTCATGAAAAAATAATTGCAATATTTGTGATAGTCTGCCCGTATGAAACAAAATTGTATTTGTTGTGATAGAAATTAAATCTTATCTGTATAATAATTATAAAATTTATTTTTTCGTGCGCCAGAGAAATTGTCTTATCTGCCATAGGTTCGCCAACCCTGTGTTAATGTATCAACTTTTTAGGTTATTATTGTCTGAAAATTCAGAGTGTCAAAAATTATTGAATAAAAAATAAATAAATAAATGTGGGCTTCAAATTAGTTTTAAAAAAACTTGGTACATTGTATTAGATAAATATTTATTATAAGATATACATTATTTTAGGTATTTTTTTTCAATGATTCTTTATCCTAATTTTGCAGAACTGCAGTAGAATTGCAAGCTGCATTCTGAAAAGAAAAAAAAAATACTATGATAATATAATTTACATTTAAAATGGGTCATTCAGATAACAAATTGGGGTATATTGATTTGAAATTGGTATGCTGTTATCAAAACATCATATTTTGAAAAGCAGTGTGTGTGTAAAGTGATTTTTGTATAAAAGGCTTTACCAGTCTTCCTGGGGGGTTTTTTGTTTGTTTTTTGTAATTTAATTAAATGTATGTTGCTTTCATGTAGTAGTCATTTGAAATCTACTTGATTTCATCCATTAAACAAAATTTCTGTTTACGGGAATCTCTGCTAAGATCTAAAGGGCATCATAATTTTCTCTTTTCACACCCCAGCCAAAAGGGAATTTCTAGATATGAAGGGAAAGCAAAAATTTTCCTTTTTATTACAGTACAAAGTTTCAAATCCGGACGTCTAACATTTAGTATTCTCCTAAATCCTGACATTTTTCTAACCTTTATGTATATATAAATATCATCACAGTGAAATGCCAAAAAAAAAAAAAAAAAGTACTCGCTGAAATCGCATTAAAAAATCCATAAATTTTCAAAAATAGCAGAGGGCAAAATTTACTTTGTTAGGCTAAAAGTCTGAAACCAAATTTCTTTTACAAATTTTGAAAAATCACTGCAAAATGAAAAAAAAAAAAAAAAAAAAAAAAAAACTCTGCACGATTTCCAATTAAACTTTATTGAAAAGAAGACATCATTTACTATATTCGATTAGTAGATTATAACTGAATTCCTAATCATATCATAACATTAAAATATTTATTTGCTTAAAAGACGTTATAAAAACACATTAAAAGTAAATTAAAAACTCTTTATTTACATGTTTCAACTTATTTTCTGAGTCGTCGTCAGAATGTATAATAATAGAAATTTACAAATGCATAATGAAAAATGGAAAAAAAATCATTGAAAATAAACAAGTAATCATGTAATGTGCCCTATATTTTCGCGATTGTTCGTGTTCCCTCTATGTCGTGATGTCGTAATTTATCCAACCATTCAACCCATAAATTCGGGATATGAAAAGATAATGTATCGTTACAAACTCCTGAACCTCTTAAATAAATTCCAATGGACTCTCTTATGAATAATTGTAAATAAAAATTAGACCTGTAGATGATTTTACTCTCGTTAAAAAGTATGTTAATGTTCTCTATTTGATTTAGCCGGGATAAAGCAGTATTACCTCTATTGTATTTTATGTCCGCTATATGTTCTTTACATCTGATATTGAATTTTCGTTGGGTTATACCTATATAATGATTTTTGATTCCTCCTTCCCTAATAAATGGAATCATATAAACTCCTGAGAGGTCATCTCTATTAATCGGATCAATTTTAGTATTTAAAAGCATCTTTAATTTTGGAGGCGGCTTCGCGATCAAACATAAGTCAAATTTTCTTAAATGATTTTTTATATGTTCAAAGAAACCTGGGAAATAATTTGCTACAACCCTTTTCATAGTAACTTCATTAATAGTTTTATTTTTAGAAGTATCAAAGGAGCTTTGAATCAATTTGTTAATTAATTTTACCTGATATCCATTATCACTAGCAATATGTTTAATTTTCTCTAATTCATCCCCCAGATTTATATCAGAAGAAATCTTGAAAGCACGATTGATTAGGAACCTGAAGGTGGATAATTTGTAAGGCAATGAGGTGCATGCATCGGAAGGTATAACGTTTAAATCTGCGATAGGTTTTCGATAAACTGAACGAATTAATTCATTCCCCTTTCTCTGTAACTCAACATCTAAAAAAGGTAATTTTGCCCCTGTTTCTAGCTCAAAAGTAAACTTAATATTATTGTCAAGTTCATTCAACTGTTGTATGAAAATCATTAATTCATCTATATTACCTCGCCAAACAATAAAAATATCGTCTACATAACGTAACCATACTAAAGGAACTACCTCAAAAGTGCTGAAAATTTTTGATGAACTGGATCCCTTTTTCTAATGTGGAAAAATCACTGCAAAATGCAAAAATGCTAAAAAATCAAAATTCGTGAAAATTTTTTAAATTGCATACAAAAATTTGTAAAAAATTTAAAAATCACTGTACGAATTCTGAATAAACTTATTGAAAAGAGGACAACATTCACTATATATAGCTAAAAGATTAAAGCTGGATTTCTTTTACTAATGTGGAAAAATTGCCATGAAGCATAAAAAAACTCCTGCTAAAAATTCAAGAAAGACTAGGGCTAAATTTGCTATAATGGGCTAAAACATTGTAACCAGAATTATTTCATGAATGACAAAAAATCACCTCAAAATGCAAAGAAAGCTAAAAATTTAAAAGTCCTAGGGGACAAAATTTACTATTATTAGACTAAAAGTTTATTCCTCTTACGAAAGTCAAAAAATCGTTGTGAAAACTCGAAAAATTTAAAAAAAAGCTGTATGAATTCAGAATAAATTTTATTCAAAATTCATATTATTCAATTCATCATTTACTATATTGGACTAAAAGATTGAATCTGGATTATTTTTATTAGTGTGGAAAATTTGTCATAAAATTTAAAAAAAAAAAAAAAAAAAAAAAAAAAAAAAAAAAAAAAAAAAAAAAGTTAAAAATTGCAAAAAAAAAAATGAAAGAAATTTTTTTTTAATTGTGATAAAAAAAAAAAAATTTAACTTTAATAAAGTATTCCTCTATTAAAAACCTGCTTTAATATTATCTGTTTTACTATTGTAAAATGCTTTCCTGACATAAATAATCAAGACCTTCAGTCTCAGGACTGATTTCAGTCCTGGGAAGATTTTTGACTGATAATAAATTCTACTTTATATACTTAAATGATAGCAATTTTACTAGCAACAACTTTTAATCACTTTCTTTTATCATAAAAGGTCAATTTTTAGCCATAATACAAGACATAGAAATCGTTTAGCCCATTTCCATTTGGTTATGCATAATACTGGGGAAAATTTCAGTCTTGAGTTGCTCGTGCTTCATGCAGCCATGAAATAATTTGTGAGGTGTTGGATTAGATTTTTTCCTTTTTTGACTAAGAAGCTGCAAAATATCCAAAATTCGGAAAAGTTCAGAATTCAGAATTGTTGAGGTCCAGAAGATTCCTGATTTTGGACTTTGTACTGTATTTGATTGTTCACCCTTGAAAATATAATTCTTAATTTAAGCATGGTGACAATCTAGCTGCATAATTACAATGGTTGGATAGTCTGCTAATGTCTGCTAATGGTTGGGTTGTCTGTTCTAACAAGTACACACTATCAGCATTTCATCATAATTTAATTAGCTGCTTTTTAATGTCTATTGCTAAATTTTGTTAGTTTAGTATTAAATGAAATGTCTAGTTATTGTTAAATTAACAAACGTTATTCTTTAATAAACTTATAGATGCTGGAGCCTGCTGTATTGTTGCATTTTAGACCAGTTAAGTAGCAGAATAGTTAAAATATGCTTTTACCATTGCAAAATTATACAACTGTGTAAAACTTTCTAATTTCTGCTTTTGACTTTTAGAAAGAGGTCTTTGAATGACTGAGTCTAAAAAAAGAAAATCATATCAAAGTATAAAACATTGATTAACTTATGTTTGCAGTCTGTTTATCTGTCGCAGAAAAAATTATTCATTCTTGCAGGGCTTGCTTTTTTTTTTTTTTTTTTTTTTTCTCTATCCTCCTCACCTACTGTACAAATTTTCATGTTTTAATGTATTTTAACTATGAAATAGCTATTTCAAACTGTGTTATAAGATACAACTACATTTTTCAAAGGTTAGGTATAACCATGCGTGATGAATGTCAGAGAATCCTACCAGCCAGCAAAATGCAATGTACTAAAGTGCAAAACTGGAAAATTTCATTTGTAGTCAGTGGTCAGTAGTAGTAATTTCATTTGTAGCCACTTTTTAAACTATTGGCCTTTTTTTTTTTCATTTAAAAGTTCTAAACAATAAACTTTTGTTAAAGTTTCTATTAGTATTTATCTAAAATTAAATAGCCCAAATAAATATATTAATATTTAACGTATTGCAACTTGGAATCATTGATGCAGGAAAATTTTACTTTATCCTAGTAAGCTGTATAAAAGTAAAAGGTCAGCAAAGACCATAGACAGGGGTCGGAAAGGCTACTTTTTAATTGTAGTGAACTACGACTACTTTATCCAAAATCTAGTCAACTACAACTACTTTTTATAAAAAGTAGTGACTACAAACTACTTTAAAAAAGTAGCCACTACTTATTTACTTTCAGATTGTGTCAAAGAATTCAATGTACATTCGAAATTGAATACATGGATAATACAGTTACCTCATTATATCGCATCGGCTGGGATATAATTAAATAAGTGTAATATAACCAAACCATTAAAAAATTACGAAATTTAATATAAAAATGATGTTTGTGTTTGCCTCCAAAATGTTAGTCTATACATATATTATTACAAATTTCTTAGCGAAATTAAGAGAGATACTTAATACAATCAATATTTAAATAAAGTTACTTAAAAAAATTCTGGAGTGAATACACTCGACTTTCCGAACAATTTACTGTGGGTTTAAATAAATCATAATACAACAAAAATAAAAACATCCTAATTTTACAAATCTGATCTCTGGGACCTGAAAATGTGAGGAAATTTTAGTATACAAGCATGCATCCTCACATACATATGGAATCATTGTAAAAATAGATAAAAAATATTCAGAGCACCTCAAAATGTCAAAATGTACGAATGTTTCCCAATCGTATTTTTACATTACTTTTGTTTCCACATGTTCATACGTGTACAAAAAGTAAGAATGCATTTAATAAGTGTATGGAAAAGTAAAAATGCAATGAAATTAGTTTTTTTTTTCAGGAGGCACAAAAAATAGAGCTGTAAATATGAACAAGCAATATAACGAGCAGCTATTCTTTTATATAACATATATGTACAATCATATCACTGCATAAATTTTATTTACTATTCTTACAGTAATCATTGCATTGGGATATAAAATTAGCATTGACGTCTATATACCAATAGATTTGTTTACTTAACTCCCCAATACACTCTTATGATGTTAATTGTATTTAGTTCTATTGAGAATTAATTATTGAGTTGTTTAATTTTATAATCTAGAAAATTGCAGAAAAATCAACTCTGAAAGTGAATGATAAATAAATCTGTAAATAAAGCAATTCCAAATAATAATAAGCTCCACATTAAAGCATGAAGGCCTAATAACAAGTAAATAGATAGTGCTGCCAGCAAGTTTGTAGAATAACATGTTTTTCTCCCCTGAAGTATTGTCGGTTCTTGCTACAAACTACTGATTTTTTGTATTGCGCTACTCATTACACTACATTACTCAAAATATAGCCTGCTACACTATAAATTACTATAAAAAGTAGCAACTACACTGTAGTTTTGCTACTTGTAGTGCACTATTTCCAACCCTGACTTTAGATCACTACCTTTTGGGGATTCGAGAGATAGAAGGTGAATTAGTTACAAATCTTCTGGGAAACAATAGGGTGAGAAATAAAAATCATGGGTTTTGGAACATTTTGTGCTTTTTGGAGAAATTTTCAAATAGGAAAGGTATGGTGGCCATTGGCAGATAATTTTTTTAAAGCTATTTTTTTTCATCTAATAGTCTTCTCGGCAGTCCGACCATTGCTCTGACCATTGATTTTGCCTTTTACAACACACAGTTAAAAATTGCTATGACAAAATTTACATGGTTGCAAGAATAAGTCATTAATGCAATGCATTGTGTAGGAACATTTTCAAGAGGGTTTTTTTTTCTTTAATATATAAAATACGTACAACAGAGAAAAGTGTAGGATAGAACTTATTGGTATGTCTACTTTGCTGCTATCGAGAGAGCTGCAAAATATGGATAACAAATAAAAATTTTAAAAAGCTTTTGGTATATTTTCTATTGTCTGCTAAAAAAATTCACTCAACCTTTTAGAAAATCCACTCGCCATTGGCATAACAAAGGAAAAATAATTGTACATTATTTGGTTAACAATAAAGTGAAATACATACTTGAATTAGCATTTACTGTGGCTAACAATGTTTAAAAATAAGCAGTAAAAAACAAGGAGTGTAAGAATACTTCTCACAGTATTTAAAGTTAGTTTATTTTTATTCTCTTTCAGCCTTTTTTTTACATCGATGTCTATTTAAATCCAGTCGTTGTGATCAACCATGATGTTTATTTTTTTATCGGCTGCACCGTAAGGCATGTCTGCGTTTTCACTCGCCGATCTTTTTCTCTTGGCTTTCAAGCGAATCGGCAGTGTTGTGCACCCACCTTTCCTGCATCTATACGTTTTAAGAGCTCTGGTATCGCCGGAGTCTACATGCATTATGGTGTTATTACACGTAAAAATTGCAAGCGACAAAAATCGCCTGTGACTCGTCACATTTCCTGAAACTTACATATTATCAAAGTATTTCGTTGGCTGTTCGGGAAAAGGCTTTTCCATCGTCAGATTTCCAAGCATTTGATTGGCTGTTACTGGCGACTCACTTCGTTTCAGGCGACAAAGATGCGCCGACAGAAAAAAGTTGCTTACTTTCAAAGCAACTCCCCTGGAACCATAGGAATAACATGGAGACGCCTGGAATTTCAAGCGACTTCGTCTCCTCGTGTAATAACTGTTAAGAATAACAAGCCCTCTATATCTTATCACCGTACTACTTTTGCTCTACAACTTAATTTACATTTTAGCTGGAACAGCCATTCTTTATATACAATATAAATAAGACTCTTCTTACTTCATATCCTTGGTTTCCATAGTTATATCTCTTTAAATTCCTTTATTTGATTTGCTTTCATCCTTAGTTACAGTTTACCTTTAATCGTATCTTCTAATGCTGTCGCCTGTCTTTCAAACATCGCGGTTTTCGGAGATTGTTTTCCACGTGTGATAGTTGAGCAGTACTCCCGATCGCCACGAGATGGCGCTAGTTGTCCGGTAGAGTGCGTCGTAAGTCTCCGATCATTCTGGAAGCCGTCTGTTTTGCATATGCCGATAGCTGGTACGCATATCCAAACCATATATTTGTTTCGGCCAGCGTGTGTCTTGGGCAGTTGGGATTTACCATTTGAATATTATGTGAGCGGTTACTTTTAAGTATCGTTGGCATGGAAGTTTGTTTAAGCTGGGAGGCACACGATGAATGTTAAAGTCTTTCTCTTGGAATTACCGTATGGATATCAACTAATCTTAGTTTCGCTTTTAGTCATCTGATGGAATAGTGAAGGCCGTATCATGTGACCTTTATCTTCGAGAACTTTTAAAGTTAAGTTGAAACGAAGTCGTCGCTATTTTTATATTAAAGTGTTAAATGAGCTTTTTATGAATTCCTCGACGTCGGTGAAAAGAGTTAGTGATTTGTATTTTCGAACAGTTGGTTGTCTATTGGTTTTCCTGGTCTGAAATGACTTTCGTTTTTATGCTGCAGTATATTTCTGGAAGTGCTGGAATTGGTTTAAGACGAAGTGTAGCTTTTCAATGATAAATTATTTCTCGAGCTCTGGAGCATTGAATCGAAAGATGTTTTACATTTTTCATACTTCTGTGATAATGTGTCATGGAGTGTTACTCGATATAACTTGTTCTATATGTGAATGCATAGTTAATATCTTTTAAAGTTAAAACTGATTGAGGTATGTTTTATGTATTTTATCCTTTTAGTTAATTTATCTGTTGTTTCTATTTTGACTAAATCTAAATAAATGTTTATTTCTTTTAAATTTGTCATTCGTTATTTAGATCACATAGTAGTTTGACTACATTGTATTTTATATTTCAGCAAGTTAATTCCATTAAACTGTTTTGACATTTTAATTCTATTTAAAGGTTTGGTTACAATAGATTTAATAGTTTAACGTATTTTTCATCCGAGGTTGGGACATAAAGCAATTATGTTTCCAGTTGCTTAAATTCACTCTGCTAAATTAATTTACTGAGATATTACTTTTCTGTAATTATCTCAATAATAACACCATTATGATGACGTCATTAAAATGCTTAGCACCTTCCTCTTTTTGACGTATTCGTTGCGTGATAGCTAACAGGTGGATATTGGTTTCGCTTTCCCAATCAGTGATAACATTTTGAATTCTGAGGCTTGTAATTCGATTTACATTAATGTGCCGTAAGTTTTAATTTAGCTAATCAATTTAAATTCTGCCATTTAATTACTTTGTCAGCCCCGTATTCATCGTTTAAATACTCATTAATTTTTAAATCAGAATTGGGTTTGATGTTGTGTTATAAAGATGTAGTTTTTTAATGCAGATTTTATCAGACGCGAGCATTCGCCTGTCGTTCGAAAACTACGAAGTTTGCCGAAAGAATACATCCGTATAATGGGTCGTATTTTCGTAGATACTTTTTGTCATGCCAAAATTTAATTTTTAACTACAGATGTGCTGTTCTCATCAAAAGGAATCCCATGGAATAATTCTACATTTGCTGTAATTTTTCTGTTCTATACGAGAATCCTTTTTATTTTTAACTTAGTGACCAAAGCAAGAATCCTTTGTAATTTTCTTCAACTAACGTATGGAAAAATAAAGAGATTATTATTTCAACAAAGTTCTGCTTCTTCATTGTCTCCCTGTAAAGTAAGAATACTCCTTTTTATTATTTCCTTAACGATCAATAGTTTTATTAAAAGAACTTCGCAAAATGTACTTTACCCACTTGTACGATCACACTTATTTTATTATCGTCACAAGGAGTACATCTTGCAACAACTAAATAAACATATTAAAATGCAAGAATAATTAGTGAGAGAATTGTTTATTTGATGTTTCTGTTTCCAATCAATGTGAGCAATTGCAAAATACCAGATTTAGTAATTTATTGCTTGTTTCAGTGAAAATTTGAAATGGTAGTGAAATTTCTATAAACTAAATAATAAAAATGAAATCCGTAAAGACTTTTCTGACCACTTTTCATAATTTAGAATACAACCCAGATATTTTTCAACCAAAATTTTGTTAGCTTCTCTTTTTTTTTCAGCTTCCAATTGATCAGTTCAACAAGTTGCTCTTACAGACTGACAGCAATTTATTAAGTAGAAGAAAAAGATCTAAGGTACAATTTCGTATTTGAAGTGTCAGAATATCCTCAAAATAAAACATAGTGTTTGTGAAGGGCATCCATACCTTCCAAATATAAAATGAGACTTAATTTCTGGGTAATTGTTCTGGGTAATTTTTTTCCTTTCATTCTATATGGAAGTATTTATTTATTTATTTATTTTTTTTTTTGTGATCACCAGTCTCTCATATTTTAAAGAAAAACCATGGTATATGTATATTTATCTAATAATATAGTAAAATTCTTTTGAGTCTTATATATATATATATATATCCTTCTATATATAAAAAAAAGTTTTGATTTGGAAATGGACCAATGAAAATCTGCGTAGATCATCCGGGTATACTCCTACTAGATCGACATCCATATTTTTTATGACCGGGTGTCTTTCTTCGTTAATATTAAGAAAACTGTTTCATGCAAAAATATGAAAATCGGTGGTATTATCGAGACATGTTTGATAAACACGCTGATGCAGACAGTTTTTAAATCGAATAATTATTTTAAGAGATATTTAATGTTAAAGATGGTCAAAATCGTTCCATCAAAAAAGTTTTATAGGAGAAAAACTATACATAGGAACTGAAAGATTTTTAGATCATTTTATACATTTGAAGTTCCAGATGTGCAGACTGCAGATCTTTTTAATTTGACTTATTTTTTGAGGATTTATTTCCATTTTAAATTCAAATTTTCAGCATTTCGAGAGATATTTTTTACATATTTTAGAAAAGGGCAATTATTTTAAACTGTTGCCAATTTTAAAAACAGTGTAAAGAATAACATTTCCTTCAAATAAAAAATTTATTTACACGAGGCTATTATAAACAGAAAAAAACTTTCAAATTAGAATTAAGTGATTACGTGTTAAAAATCAGGAAAATATTGAAAATTACATCATAAAAACTACAGTTACACGTGAATTTTAGAAGGGAAAGAAAATTTCTAAATACTAAATTCATTATTATGAGTTAAAAGTCACAAATGAAGGAAATTACATCATATTTAAAAATGCCAAATAAATAAAAGTTGGCAAAACACTTTAAATTAAAAAATATATTGCACGAGACGTTTATTTCATATTTCTAGATAATTTTTTCAACTATTATCGTGAACTCTAAGACAACGCAAATAATATTTCCTTTCTACCAATAAAAGAATTTTCATGTGAATATTAAAAAGAGAAAGGAAACTTTGGTGAAAATTACGTTAGATTTAAAATGATGCATTTAAAAGAACTTTCTCATAGCGGTGTTAAAAATTACCGAGAGACAAAGATTCTGTGTACTTAATTCATTTTACATTAGCTTACTTTCAAATTTTTAACTAATTTTTAACACTTTCCATCAAAGTTGAAAAGTGTTATTGATTTCGGTTTGTCTGTTCGCGCTCTAACTCTCGTAAATGTACTCGAACCGCACTGAAATTTTTGGTTATTGACGTTTAGCCTAGCACGAACCCTATTTCAAATGAAGTTTGTAGCATGTTTTGTTCATTTACAGGGACAGTCAAAAGTATTCCGTTACATTACGGCCAATGGGAAAGAATCATTTCAAATGAATTTTAAAGATGTTACACCCTTTCAAACATAATAAAAAATATATGCATTTACGAAGAGCACTAAAATATGTAGAATATTCTGTAGCATATGCGGTGCAACGAATAGTTACTATTCATTTACAGGGCTACACAAAAGAATTCCATTACAAATGGTATAGGGGGAAATTGTTTGCGGCGTATTTTAATTATAAAAATTCATATATAATAAAATTGATATATGTCGGTGAGGCTTATTTAAGTTATTTCATGTATAATACGAAGTGCATAGCATTTACAGGAACATACAAAACATTTCAGACAAGTATTTTCTATCCGAAATACTGTATATTAGCAGTGATGGTAGGGAATGCATTTTTAATTATGATATGCGCTTTTAAGTTTCACTATATTTATGCATACTACCGGGTGTCCCAAAAAGGACTGACTGATTTTAAAATTCAATAACTTGCAAACGGTGACAGATATTTAAAAAATTCTTGCAGGAGGCTTATGCATAAGGTCAAAAGTTTTATTACAGTGATTTTCGATTTTAGTTCGAATTACAAACAATAGATGGCGCTGTAAGCAATAGTCGCTAAATACAGGCTCGATTTCTGGTCCTTTCTCTTGTTCCATGTTGAAAAAGGAGATGGAAATGTATTATCCGGGCCACGAAGTACCAAAAATCGAGCCTGAATTCAGCGTCTATTGATCACAGCGCCATCTATTGTTTGTAATTCGAACTAAAATTGAAAATCACTGACTTGAGAATCACTTTTGACCTTATGCATAAGCCTCCTGCAAGAATTTTTTAAATATCTGTCACCGTTTGCAAGTTATTGAATTTTAAAATCAGTCAGTCCTTTTTGGGACACCCGGTATATAGTGTGTGTAAATGTTATAGTTGATATACAGGGCTACGCAAAAGAATTCGTAAAGGTTACTGACTATGACCGTAAATTGCTGAAAGGTGTGTTTAAAATGTGTTATGCTGAATTGCATGTAGTTTTCTATGAAATGATTGTAGAATATAGATAAAATGATATACAGGGCCACACAAAGAATTGGATACATGGCCGCCTATAGATGATAAATTCTGGAAATGCGATTTCAGTAGTTTTAAGTGTGATTTAGTTTGAATTAAAGTTTAGCTAAATAGTGGCGTATGATAAAGGTACTAGGTAAACAACAGGGCTGTACAAAATTACTGAAGTATGTTTCCATCTATTAGTCTAAATTGCTGAAAGAGAAATTTCAACCTGTTATGCGTTTTCTTGATAAACTAAATTTTCTATTATATAGTATATATATCAGCCTACAGATCAAATACACGACTGTTCGGAAGAATTGAATAAATATTTGGATGGTAACTGCTGAAATCAGTTTTTTAAATGTTCAGTTAGTTATCTTATTTACCTTATTTCCCTAAATAACGAAGTTTTGTTAAAGCTTTCAGGGAGTGTCGGAAAGTGTTTCATAATCTATGCCGTACGCATGATTTTTCTTTCTTGTTTTGAATCAAAGACGAAAACAGTCATTGTATCTCTTAGCAGCAGCTGATTTCGTCTTAAAAATCTCCAATCAAAGGAAAATGAATGAAAACCCGTTTACAGAGAGACCGTCACTGTTTTTTTAAATTATAATTCAAACTTTTTAAGGCCGATGAAATTAGTATGCTTTTAGAATCTGGGGTGTCTGAACGGGGGTTGGCAAGCGTAGCTCGTAGGGGGCAGACGCCCCTAGTATATATATATATTAAGAATTCTTGTGACTAATATATTGAAATTTTTATTTAGTAAAGTATAAAGCTAAGAGAAATTGTGTCTATGATGGGTATTTATGACACTTAATTATAACATGTCTTTTAATTGGTTGATAATTTTCAGGCATGTTCGGTTAATTGGTTGATAATTTTAGAAGAAAAAAAGGTAATGTTCTTAAATGCCCATGTTTTGTTTGCTGTGAAGTGTTTTGGTGCACGGAGCAGGAAGAAATTCTCACCCCAGCCCCTAAATAACAATTTTAAAAAGCATTATTTTTCCCCCAAGATGAAAGAAAAGTCCTTCCGGTTTGCACCGGGAAGAAAAGGCAGCTTCCCTCTTATTTGTTTTTAAGAATTCAGCTAATTTTACTTAAAACACACAAAATTAAAGCGAGTGGAACTCAATTATAGAAGATTCCTAGTTTTCGTCAATACTGAATTTGAATGGGAATTTCAAAAATTTAGTCAGCTATCGCTCATTTAGGCCAATCAACTTTCATTGACAATTTGCAATATTTAGTCAAATATTGTCTACCTTGATGAGAATTTGACATTAGCAGATATGACTATGCAGTTTTAAGAGCCATTATTTTGAAATTCAGACAAAAAAGTGATATTTTGATAATTGTATTTTTTGATTTGCTTGATATTTTTTTATGTTGAAGTAGATCACATTTAATGAATAATGTGAAATTTTGAAGCCCTGAAAAAATTTTCCCTTCCCTGTAGAAAATGTCAAAGGTCAAGGTTGTGACCGTCATTTTTCATGAAAAGTGAAATGCGAATATGTTTGCAGTGCTAAAGCTTGGGAAAGCAACGACATCCCAAAATTCTTTTGTGATGAAATATTAGTATAACACTACCTGCTTAGTAAACTGTATTCGTTTCCATGGGGCATTGTTATTTTACTTTGTTATGTTGCCTCAAAATGCAATGAAAATGATGTTTTTGTCTGTTTTCCACTCGTATTTTATTATTTAAGCAATAATACCACAAACTTTTCCTTATAGAATATTGAAGTGTAGTACTAGGACAATGTAAATCATATAATGCTTTACCAGGATATTGCTGCTATTAGCAGAAATAGTCTGTTAAATATTCAAAAATTTCAAAATCGGCAACATTTCAATTAGTCTTTTCCCAAAACAGCGTCACGGTTCAATAAAACAAAATGTATCATGTAGTAGTTGAAAATATGTACAAACACATGAAAAAGAAAAAAAACGTGGGGCCTTGTCATATTTTTTTAAAAAAAATAACAAAATTTACAAAAATTCACAGTCAAAATATCCCGTTTAAATTTCCCTTTTTTCCATTTAGAACGAGGAAGGGGAAAGAAAAAGGGATATTTCATTTTCTCATAGGGAAAAAACATAGCTAGCGGAAAGAGAAACGGGATGTTTCGTTTTCTGATAGGGAAAAAGTATGATAAATGACAATCTTTTTTGTGACTTTTGACATTTTTTTTTTCCTAAAAATATGACGAGGCCCCACTTTTTTTTCTTTTCTATGTGTTTGTACATACTTCCAACTACTATGTGATATATTTGGTTTTATTGAACTGTGACGCTGTTTTGAGAAAATTATGCTGCCTATTTTGAAATTTTTGAATATTTAACAGACTATTCCTGCTAACAGCAGCAATATTCCGGTAAAGTTTTATATTATTTAGCTTGTCCTAGTAGTACACTTTGATATTCTATAAGAAAAAGTTTAGGGTACTATTGCTTAAATAAGAAAATACGTGCGGAAAACGGACAAAAACGTCATTTTTATTGCATTTTGAGGCAACATAACAATGTAAATAAACAATGACCCATGGAAACGAATTCAGTTTACTAAGCAGGTAGTGTTATACTAACATGCCACCACAAAAGAATTTTGGGATGTCGTTGCTTTCCCAAGCTTTAGCACTGCAAACATACTCGCATTTCACTTTTCATGAAAAATGGCTGTCACAACCTTGAACTTTGACATTTTTTACAGTGAAGGGAAAATTTTTTCAGGTCTTCAAAATTGCACATTATTCATTAAATGTGATCTACTTCCACATAAAAAAATATCAAGCAAATCAAAAAATACAACTATCACACTTTGTCTGATTTTCAAAATAATGGCTCTTAAGCGTATGGGAGTAACAACAATGATTACAACAGTGAAAGTAAATTTGTGAGAAACTACGTTTTCTAAAACTCATAAACTAAACCTGATTATGAAAAAAAAGATCAACTTGTTTCAAAATGACAAGCCCTAGAATTTCAAATTACTATACCCGAAAAAATGATCAGGAATCCTTCTACCAAGTCCTGACGCTTATGCAAGAAATAAATTTGCATTTCTAATTTTTATTTACTTTGAAATCTTTAAGGGCCACCATTTTTAAATGAGATGACGGATCAAGATTGCCAACAAACTCAATGGAGATCTTAGTAAATCCTTAACATATGCTCAATCACATCCAATATAAATCAAAATTTGAACAGAGATTGGTTTTGGGATCTGGGAATTATGATCACTGAACTGAAAATATACCAAAATCTTCCGAAATTATTTTTTTCTGGATGGCTACTTCTTACTTTTTGTTATGGAAGCTACCTAAAAGAGGGATACATGTCATCAGTTTTCTCTATTGCATATGTGCTGAATTTAAGTACAGTAAAACCTCCCTAAAGCGACCATGTTCCGCTCCATTAACCACTTCACCGGCAACAGGTATGGAGAAACAGTGCTTTTACCCCCGACATCTCGGGGCAGCCGATGAAGTGGGTAAGAATTGGTCGCTCTGAGAGGTGGTCTCTTAATGGAAATTATGTTTAAATTTAGATTTTATTGTTGAAAAAAGATAACAATTAATGTTATCTTTTATCTTTATTTTTCACATTAGGAAAATATATTAAAACTAGGGGGCTCTGCCCCCTGCAAGCTATACGCTTGCCAACCTCTGTTCAGACACCGCAGAATCTAAACACACGCTAATCTGATGGGTTTTAAAAATATTAGAGAAGATTGAATTATACTGAAAAAAGCTGTGCAGATCTCCCTGTAAACGGGTTTCCATTCAATTCCCTCTGATTGCAAAAATTTAAGGGCGAATCAGTTGTTGTTAAGACATCCAATGGTAGTTTTCGTTTTTGATTAAAGAGGATCAGTTAAACATTTGAAAAGAAGCTAAATAAAATAAATTAAGTATACAGAGTCTTTGTCTCCCGGTATTTTAAAACAATCTCCATAACAATAGCCTAAGTCATGTGACTATCATCAACAGTTCCAGGCGGACCACTTCGCTTTTTATACTCTAGGTGCCATTTTGGTACTTTAATGTTAGCCAGGCACAGGTGATAAGTCGCCAAATATTATTCTATCGCCATCATTTCATCTATATTATAATAGTTCAAGTCATCAACTGCCATAAACAAATACGGTCTGATCCCTTCGCCGTTCATATGAAAGTTTGGCACAGATGTCATATATTGGCGCGATTTTTTAACGGCGCCAATTTGGGGAATACATCAACAGCATAAACAACAACATCCGGCTTACCATATCAAGCAAAATAACGATACTTTGGTGCCAGTTAAGTGCCCGTTCAATATATGACATTGGCGTCAGAAAAAAATCACGCCAATATGGCCCGTAAGTTTTCCATTTTGATTAAAAAATCAAAATTTTTTTTTCGAATAAAACTACATAAAATTTGCCATGGTTGCAAACAATTCTTGGTACTGTTACGCTAACCGGATGCAAATCTCGCCAATAGCTTTTTTTCAACTCGCCAGTTAGCATTTTTTTTTTTTTTTTTTTTTTTTCGAGTGGTAATATTTGGCTAGATGTCATATACGCACAGCAGGTTTGGCGTGATTTTTTTTTTTTTTTTTTTTTACGAAAATTTGACGAAAACTTCGTTTTCAAATACCACTTACATATTCATTTTTGTCATTACTTAGTTATCACGTTGACCAAAAATCTATCGCCAAACTGTAAGATTAAATACCAATAATGGTTGATCGTAAATGTCACATTCACTTGACTTTAAGCAAGTTACACGTGTTTACATCATCAAGTGATTTTTATTTCGACGTTTTATTTTTATATTTATTAATGTTATACTAATTTATTTGTTCTTTCGTTATTTAAAATAAAAATTATGTCAATTTGTATAATTTGGCGAGTGTTTTGCCGATTTATATAATTTGGCAAAATTGGTCGACGGAATAACTAAGTAGTACTGTATTTTTTAATAATTTTCTTTTATTTTCTAAAGGAAATATAAAAAAAAAATTAATAATTATAGAATAAAATAATTTATATAATTTATAAAAAGAAGTAAATAAACATTTATTATCAAATAAACAACAATAGCCGGGTTACCATGTCAACCTTTTCTGAAATATGAAAAAAAAATATCTGTTTGATTAAAATTTGAGTTGCCATCATTAGAAAAATGTATATAAAATTTTAAAAAAAAAATAATATTTCGAAAACTAATTCGAATTTAAAAATTCTAATACCAGTTTTGAGATCTGCGGATCAATGCTGATTTTTGGTGTTAATTTCATCGCAAAGTATTCCATATTTTAGGAGAAATCGCTTGAAACATAATCAATTGTTTAATCAGTCGATTCATATATCCGTTTCATATATCCGTTTCATAAATTCGTTTCATTAGGATTTTATATATATAGGGTAGATTTAAGTATCAAAACAAAAGTTAATTGTATAAGTTAATTACTGCTGAGTTTAAAAAATGAATACATTGACATTTGCTTTGATTTTATGGTTTTATCTTTTATAACTTATATTTCCAAGTCCTTTTGAAGTTCAGTAAATAAATGCCATTTTTTTTTGGGGGGGGGGGGGGGGGGGGGAACAAATAATAATGATTTCATTAATTTATCTATTTCTTTTAGAATTTCCTGATAGAATAGGGCAGGGGAATTTATTGACCGTCATTCTTAATTTGTAATCAGAATTAAATTCATTGCCTAAAAAAGGCACCAAGGGGTTTAAACACTTAAAAGTTACCCGAATTAAAAAAAATCTAAACTTAGTTTAGAAGTTTGATGAATAATGCTCTCTCTGGAATTATTTTTCTAATAAAACCCTCTTCAAGCGACCAGGAAAAAATGGAATTTGTTTCATTTGCTTTAAAGAAATTGGTTGCGCATGGAGGGAGTTCAACTGGGATGGTCTCTCAATGGAGGTAAAATTAGTATTGAGCCTATGGGAATAAGTTTCGTTCCATGAAAAAATGGTCGTTCAGGGAGGTGGTCACACAGGGAGATTTCACTGTATATATAAAATAAATTTTAACTTTTTAAAAGGATGAAAGCTACAACATATTGGTGAGTCATTTTTAAAGTTTGAATACAATTTCCTATTTTATGGTAAACACTTGAAGATACTATTGAAATGCCTTATATTTATTTAATCACATACATAAATTCGAGATTTTCATAAATTATAATTACATTTCATCTCAATACCAACAGTTTGAATTATGTTTAAGGTTAGTTGGGGTAACTGGGCCATGATTTTACAATGTGACGCTGGAGGTTCTGACCATTCAGCTTCAAAAAGCTAATTGTTCATTTGAATTAAAGTCTGAACTTCGGTAAATGTGTTCAGTTGGGTTCCCTCTGTCAGACAGAAATGCTCAAAATCACATTTTAATATTTAAAAATATAAAAATATGCATATGTTTAGTTTTAAATTGCTTTTATAATTCTTAATTGCATGTATTTCAGTTGTGCTAAAGTGAAACTGAATATTCCAGCCTTTTCCCTCTGCGTAGGGATAAATGAAAACACGTACTCTGTTTTTCCCTCTGCGCAGGGAATTTATTGTTGATATTCTTTTCTTTGTCAGTCGAGTTTGTGGATCTCGATGAGAGAGTGTGTTGTGATCCCTAAGCGGATAATTTATTTGTGAAATTGTGAAAGCTTTCAATTAAATAGTGGAAAAAGTTAGTGTATACAGTCTACTGCTTAATTCAAAAAACCTATAACGTACATTTGGTCGTCTAAATCCGGAGTTAAAACGAACTAAGTGCAAAAAAGAATGCGTATATCTAAATTTCGTTCGAAAGTGAAAGCGTGAAATCATTGGAACTGTGCCAAATTAGAATACTGAGAGAGAAAAATGGATAAAAACTTAGAAACTGATAAACGAGTGTTGAAATCGGCAATAACGAGATTGAAAAACAAATTTCTTAAAACTGATCTGAATGTGTGTGAATTAGAGCAACTTCAGTTATTAAAAAGGGAAACAGAAAAATTAGAGGAAGAGTTGAAGGTGTTGTTTAAAACGATTTTTTCTGCTTGTAAAGAAAACGACATCGATTCATTTATAGAAGAAAAGGACGAACAGCAAGACATCTTTGATGAATTGATAGTAAAAATCGAACATGCAATTACAGCGAGAAAAATAAATGTGAACAATCCGAAGAAGGAAGTTAATGAAATAAAATTACCAAAGCTTTCTCTACCATCATTTAGTGGTCAAATTAGTGAATGGTTGAGTTTTAAAGATTTATTCAATGCGAGTATACATAATAATGACAATCTATCGCCAGCTCAGAAGCTGCAATACTTGAAATTATCTTGTCAAGGAGACGCTTTGAAAATAATAAAATCAATACCTATTGAAGATTCGAAGTATAGTATCGCATGGGACTTGCTATCTGAAAGATATTCTAACAAACGTGAGTTAATATACAGCCACATTAGAAAATTATTAAATTTTCCATTCGTGCAAGGTGATGCACCCGCAGCAATACTTAATTTGGTAGATATAACAAATGAATGTGTCCGTTCTTTCGAAATATTGGATCAGAAGGTAAGTGGCTTTTCAGAAACTTTGTTGATTTATTTAATATTGCAAAAAGTTGATCATAATATTAAATTATGGTGGGAACGCCAGTTAAAAAATGACGAGCTTCCAACGTTAGTTCAATTGATAATTTTTCTGAAAGATTATGCTCGTTCATTACAATCTGCTAGAGGAAATATTAATTATAAGAAAAACAGTTATCCTAAATTAACTGCAATGACTGCTTCTGTTAATAATATTGAATGTAAATATTGTTCTTTGAATAGTCATAAAATATCAAAGTGCAGTGAGTTTCTAAAGTTATCTGTTCGCGAAAGAGTGCAATTTGTAAAAAATAAAAATCTCTGTTTTGCGTGTTTATCTCCAGAACATAAATTAATTAATTGTCAGTCAAAAAGAGTTTGTTCGAAATGTAATTTGAAGAATCACAATAGCTTATTACATTATGAAAGGCGAGAAACAAATTATCCAGATATAAAAAGCCAAGTAACGCCTCAATCCTCGAATCAAAATAGTGAGACTGTTGGTGAATCATCTAGTAATGTAAACATGTCAATAAATTCTTGCCTTGGTGAAATATACTCAAAATCATTTGGCATACTTGCAACTGCGCTGATTAATGTGAAAGATAATTATGGAGGCAATAAATTACTGCGTTGCATTATAGATGTTGGCAGTACCAATAATTTTATAAGTGAGCGTGCAATACAATTATTAGGAATAAAAAGAAATTCAGCTAATTTACAGATTAAATGTTTGGGAATGGGATACTCCGAAGAAACTCGTGGCGTTGTAAGATTGGAATTTTCTCCACATTTTGATAAACAAAACACACGATTAGGTACTTTTTATATTTTGAAAAAGATAACGAGTAATCAACCAGTTGTATCATATGATACTAATTCATTCAGTCACTTAAAGAACATAACATTAGCTGACCCTAAGTGGAATGAACCAGGCCCAATAGACTTATTATTTGGCGTGTCTCTATCATTATCTATAATTAGAGGAGAAAAAATATTTGGGAAACCAGGACTTCCTTTTGCAGTAAATTCGGATTACGGGTGGTTAATAACGGGAGATAGTGATACATTTTCAGAAAATAAACCAAATATTATAGTTAATTTTGCAAATGTTGAAACAGATTATGTGAAAAAGTTCTGGGAGTTAGAAAATATCCCCTCGAAGGAAATATACACAAATGAAGAAAAATATTGTGAGGAAATTTTCGATACATCCCATTCACGAGATTCGAATGGAAGATATATTGTGCGTTTGCCATTTAAGAAGCAATGTAAAGAATTAGGGGAGTCAAAATCACTAGCTATGAAAAGATTTCTAAACTTAGAAAAAAGATTTAATAGAGAACCGGATTTGTATGAAAATTATTGTCTATTTATGAATGAATATCTTGATATGGGACATATGGAAAAAATACCGAAGAGCGAAATTCAAAAACCCGTTAATGAAGTTTATTATCTTCCACATCATCCAGTCATTAGAGAATCTAGCACAACAACCCGTCTTAGAGTTGTGTTTGATGGGAGTGCAAAAACTACAAATAATGTTTCTCTTAATGAAAATTTAATTGTAGGACCGAGGGTTCAACAAGAGTTATTTTTTATTTTGTTGAGATTCCGCACACACGCTATAGCTATTAACGCTGATATTGCTAAAATGTTTCGTCAAATTAAGATACATCCTGAAGATAAAGATTTTCAACGAATTCTCTGGAAAGATAAATTTTCCGATGATATTAGTGAATATCGTCTCACTACAGTAACATATGGATTAGCATCTAGCCCATATTTAGCTACAAAAGTTCTTCAAAAATTAGCGTTGGATGAAAAATTAAATTTTCCATTAGCATCAAACATTGTATTACGTGATTTTTACGTCGATGACTTACTTACAGGTGCATCATCTCCCGAAGAAGCTACTAAATTAATATCAGAGTTACAAGAATTAATGAAAAGAGGCGGATTTGAATTACGTAAGTGGGCATCAAACGACATTAGTGTACTAAAAAACATTCCTGAAAATTTAATTCAGACTAAACCCGATTTATCAATTGAAAACGATAATTCAATAAAAGTGCTAGGATTAAAATGGGACTCGAATCGCGATGTCTTCAAAATTAGTGTAACCATAGAACCAACATTAAAAGAAGTTACAAAGAGATCTATATTGTCAGATATAGCCAAAATGTTTGATCCACTTGGTTGGATCTCTCCCTTTATAATTTCTGCAAAAATTCTACTTCAGGAACTTTGGAGTCTACATCTAGCATGGGACGATCCTGTTCCACTACTCATAAAAAATAGGTGGATAAAAATTCGGGAAGAACTTGCATGTTTGACATCGATTACTGTGCCTCGGTTAGCAATTATTCCCTCAGCTAACAAATTTGAAATTCATTCATTTAGTGACGCTTCCTTAATAGCATATGGTGCAGTTGTTTATTTAAGGTCCTTATCCGATGATTCAACTGCATCAGTTAGAATATTAACTGCAAAAACAAGAGTTTCACCATTAAAAACAATATCTTTGCCTAAATTAGAACTGAGTGCTGCCCTGCTGTCAGCCCGTTTGGTAAAAACTGTCCTAGATTCATTGTGCTTGGACATCTCTAAAATTAACTGTTGGACAGATTCAAATATAGTTCTCTCTTGGCTATCAACAGAATCAAGAAGATGGCAAACTTTTGTTGCGAATCGTGTTTCGGAAATACAACAACTTGTTCCGTCAGAGTGCTGGCATCATGTAAAAGGAAAAGAGAATCCAGCAGATTGCGCATCAAGAGGTCTATCACCCTCAGAATTATCATTGCATGATCTTTGGTGGAATGGTCCGAGTTGGCTTAGTGATCCATCTTTCACCTCTCCAGAACCGCAATTAGGTAGTGTTTTGTGTGACGAAGCCTTAATAGAGCAAAGAAAAAATTATTTTTGTGCTACAGCTCAGTTAAGTGAGGAAATGCCTATTATCTCAAATATATCGTCCTTTACTAAGCTAAAACGTGTAATTGCTTGGTGTTTGAGATTTCTTACGAATTCTCGTTTACCTGTTTCAAAACGAAACTTTGGTTTTCTTACAAACACAGAAATTAAGAGTGCTTTAAAAGTGATAATCAAACAAGTGCAAAAGTCATCATTTACAGATGACCTTAAATGTATGACTTCTGGTAAGTGTTTACCTCGCAATAGCAAATTGATCAATCTTTCTCCAATCCTTGATGATGAAGGAATACTCAGAGTGGGAGGACGTCTTCGTCATTCAAATCTCACACAAGATCAAATCCATCCAATATTGTTACCAAAAAATCATCCAGTGACTGTGCTGATTATTAGATATTTTCACTTATCTCACTTTCATGCTGCCCCTCAACTACTATTGTGTGTTATCAGACAGCGATATTGGATTTTAAGTGGAAGAAGTGTTGTAAGAAAGTTTGTAAAAAATTGTGTAATTTGTGCTCGTGCTTCTGCTTCTATGTCCAAACAAATCATGGCTGATTTACCTTCTACTAGAGTGCAACCTACCCGTCCGTTCCTTGTCACAGGAACTGACTATGCAGGACCTATATTATGTAAATTTAGAAAGGGTAGAGGTACAAAATCTTTTAAGTGTTATATTTCATTATTTATATGTTTTTCTACTCATGCAATTCACATTGAATTAGTGACTGATTTATCTACTCAGGCCTTTTTAGCTTGTCTCAAGCGATTTATATCCAGACGAGGCAAACCTAAAGAAATTGTAAGTGATTGTGGCAAAAATTTTGTTGGTGCGAGCAAGGAGTTGAAAGAATTGTATAAGTTTGCAACTTCTTCTCTGCATAATGAAGAAGTGGCAAAGTACTTAAGTTCGGAAGAAATAAATTGGCATTTCAATCCACCCTCAGCCCCTCACTTTGGAGGACTTTGGGAGGCTGGTGTTAAATCGATGAAATTTCATTTAAAAAGAACCGTTGGCAATTCAGTTTTAACATTTGAGGAACTTTCAACTCTTTTAGCTCAAATTGAAGCCTGTTTAAATTCTAGACCTCTTTGTCCTGTAAGTTCCGATCCTAATGATTTACAGGCCTTAACCCCTGGTCATTTTTTAATTGGTGCTCCTCTTACTTCAGTACCAGAAGTTGATATTTCAGAGGTACCTGCATCAAGATTGACCAGGTGGCAATTAGTGCAGAAAATGCTCCAACACTTTTGGAAAAGATGGAGCAATGAGTACCTTTCGACCCTACAACAGAGAGTAAAATGGCTTAAAGAAGAGCCTAATATTAAGATAGGTGATTTAGTTATAATAAAAAATGAAGGTCTTTCCCCTTTACAATGGAAATTAGCTAGAGTGATTAAAACACATCCTGGACCTGATAAAAAGGTTCGTGTAGTTACCCTGAGAACTGAAAATAGTGAATTGAAAAGGCCAATTACTAAGTTATGTAAATTACCTTTAGAGTAAATTTTTGAAACCCTTTCGGCTTTCAAGGCCGGGAGAATGTTTAGTTTTAAATTGCTTTTATAATTCTTAATTGCATGTATTTCAGTTGTGCTAAAGTGAAACTGAATATTCCAGCCTTTTCCCTCTGCGTAGGGATAAATGAAAACACGTACTCTGTTTTTCCCTCTGCGCAGGGAATTTATTGTTGATATTCTTTTCTTTGTCAGTCGAGTTTGTGGATCTCGATGAGAGAGTGTGTTGTGATCCCTAAGCGGATAATTTATTTGTGAAATTGTGAAAGCTTTCAATTAAATAGTGGAAAAAGTTAGTGTATACAGTCTACTGCTTAATTCAAAAAACCTATAACGTACAGCATATTTCATCTTTCTTTCCTCATGGGTCCAGTTGCCCCATAAAATGGGGTAAGTGGATGGGGGGGGGGGGGGTTCTATGTTCCACACGCGTTTATTTTTTTTTCATATGGGATATCAGGTCCTGTTTGAAAAAGTGTAAATTACTTTAAAAAATTTAAACCTGGCAGATCATGTAAATTATATATCAACTAAAGAGCGTTGTAAGGGAAACCTTTGCTGGCAATGTGTCTGAAAAAAGCACTAAAAGTGAAAATATTATAATTATTTATACCAAAAACATAAAAATTAAGCAAGTACTTATGTACTTTAGAATAGGTAATAAGTATAAAAGTCACATGGGTATTTTAAGGAAAAAAATAGCAAGGTAAATCTATGAACAAACGGCTACTTAAGTACTTTATCTGTATCCAGGGGTCGCATTATGTAGGGAAAATTTTATTGTTCCTACCAGAACACTTAATGAGTTACCTTCATGATAATTTTATTTTACATATTCTAAAGAAAGGTGCAATGAAGATATTATTTTCAAAATAGTAGTAGGAACAATAAAAGTTTCCCTATAGAATGCGACCCCTGTTATCGTACAATTTCAAGGTTTGGCTGTCTCGCTTTCAGGGACAAGGTACTTGCATTCATAAAATGTTGAAATAATTTAATGAAACCAGTATTTACAAGAGAATCTATCTGAAAACAAGTAAAAGTATATTTTCACGTACTTAATAAAGGTGAAATTTTCATTATGAAATTCTGGTGCCAATGTGGCAATTAGGTATTAAAATTATGTGATGCCATAACGGCATCACCGCCTTTCAAGGGGTCAAAAGATTAGGTTTGATACCACCCAATATTCTTAAAGGATTCTCTTTTTTTTCTTAGTTGTCAAAATATTTCTAAATTATGTACTTAATTCTATTTGAACTGTTAAAATCTTACTCACAGCTTGTCATCTTTTAACACATAACATATTAAATTAAGCTTATATTTTAAAAATATTTTGTCAACTGAGAAAAAAAAAAAAAAGAGACATCCTTTAAGAAGAGTACAAAGAAAAAAAAAGTTATAAATATTAATTTCCTGAGGAAATATTTTAAATATACAATTTGAAAATTGGAAATTTGATTGTGAATCATGAGAACGATAATAGATAGATACTTATTGTGCTGATTTCAGATAAATATATATATATATATATATATTTTTTTTTTTGGCTGCAGAACTGCTGTCAAATTTCGTATAAGGGTTTTTTTTTTGGTTTTTTTCAGGTTAAATTGCTGTATTTTTAGTTTAGAAACCTAGGTATTTGGGTTACTAGCTTATTTTGTTATATTTTTCTAGTTTGAACCCTAAGTAACGTGGCTCTAAATAAACCAACAATAAACAATGTCCAAACCAACAATGTTTGAACTGAAAACATACAATTTAATAAGCTCCTGATGGGGATAAATATGTAACATGAAGGGGTTTGGAAAAAATAAATAGACGGGGGTGCAAACAAGGGTAAAAAATGTTTTGTCATGTCAAGTTTTATCAATGAGAAATTGTTATTAGTTTGCCTAATAAGAAGCCAAAAAATAGTCATTAAGAAACAACACACATGTTTTGTGCAGCCCTTTAAACCAATAAATTATAAAAGCAGACACTATGAACTAACTTTGAACTAACCTTGGCTTTGAATATATCAATATTCATATTATGGTTTTGGTACCATGTGGTGTCACTACCCCAAAGGGGGTGCAGGAGCAAAAAAACGTTCTAAAAATGCGATTTACGTGTTACTGAAGGGCCTAGAAATATGAAATTTGAAATATTAGCTACTTATTAGATATAAAGGATTTCTAAGAACAGTTCTTAAATAATTCGAAATTTGAAAGGGGTGAAAATGCGCGAAAATCGTTCTAAAAAACATTCTAAATGGTGGTTTCTACACACTCAGGAAATACCAAACCGATTTAAAAAATAAGGGTGTCAAAATGACGGTGACAACCCTTGCTCCAACATAGGCTATGTTTTATGTCGGTGCCACTACCCGATATGGGGTGCAGGAGCAAAAAACGTTCTAAAAATGCGATTTTTGCATTACCGAAGGGCCTAGAAATATGAAATTTGAAATATTAGCTACTTATTAGATATAAAGGATTTCTAAGAACAGTTCTTAAACAATTCGAAATTTAAAAGGGGTGAAAATGCGCGAAAAGCGTTCTAAAAAACGTTATAATGGTGGTTTCTACACAATCTCAGGAAATACCAAACCGATCTAAAAAATAATGGTGACAACCCTGTCTCCAACATAGGCGATGTTTTATGTCGGTGCCACTACCCCAAAGGGGGTGCAGGAGAAAAACGTTCTAAATTGCGGCTTTTGCGTTACGGAAGGGCCTAGAATCGTGAAATTTGGAATGGTAGTTAACTATAAGATATCAACGATCTCTAAGGACATTTCCTAAAAAAATCGAACTGTTTCCACTATCCCAGAGGAGATGCAGGAGCAAAAAGTGTTCTAAAAACGTTCTAAATGCCGATTTGTTGGTAATATCTCAGGAAGAATGAATCTGATTTCAAACGCAATGGTAGGAAATTGATGATGACAGCACCTGCTCTAACAAGACGCTATTTTATGTCGGTATCACTAATCACCAAGACGTTGCAGGAGCAAAAAAGCGTTCTAAATTTCAATTTTTGTGATCGGTAGGGGCTAGCAACTTAAAATTAGGCAAGGTACATATTTATTACATATAAATGTTCTTTAAGAACAGTTTCGAAAAAATTGGAAATTTAAAAAGGGGTGAAAATGCGCGAAAAGCGTCCTAAATATGTTCTAAATTGCGATTTCTACTCTATCTAAGGAAATACCAAAGCTATTTCAAAAGTAATGGTTGCAAATCAGTGGTGACAGTCCCTGTTATAACATAGGTTATATTTCATTTTGCTGTCACTACCATCTGAGGGTTGCAAAAGCAAAACATGTTCTAATTTCCGTTTTTTGCACAACTGAGGGGTCTAACACTTTGAAGTATGGCATGGTATTTACTTACAAGATGCAACTGCTTTCTAAGAACAGTCGAAAGGAAATTCCAAATTTAAAAAAATGAAAGTGAAAAGCGTTATAAATTACAATTTTTAAGCAAACTTATAAATTATCAAAATGATTAAAAAAATAATGATGACAAATTTTGGTGATAGAACCTGCTCAAATATAAGCTATATTTTATGTCTGTTCCACTACCACCAGAGGGTTGCAGGAGCTAAAAACTTTCTAAATTGCGAATTCTGTGATACTGAAAAGGCTAAAAACTTTAAATATGACATGGTAGTTACTTATAAAATATAAATGCCCTCGAAGGAACGTCGAAAATAAATTTGAATTAAAAAGGGGTGAAGCGAAGGGGAGGTGCGAAAAACATTCTAAAAATTTCTAAATTACGATTCTGTGCAATTTCAGGAAATATAAACCGATTATAAAAGTAGTAATAGTTGCGAATCAATGGTAACAGTCTCTGATCCTACACAGGTTATATTTTATGCCGGTGATTCTACCTCCTGGGGTTCACAGGAACAATAAACGTTCTAAAAAAGGGCTTTAAAAGCTTTTTAAATTACGTTTCTGTGGAATATTAGGAAATAACAAACCGATTTCAAAATTAATGTTGGCAAATTAATGGTGACAGTTCCTGTTTCAACATAGCCCTTTGTGTTGAGAGAGGTGGTAGGAATTGGAATTTGACATTATGGTTAATTTTTAGATGTAAGAAGATGGTTTTTAAAAAAATTCAAAGCTTCAAATGAATACTGAAATGAGCGTATTAATTGAGCATAAAAGTTTCAAAATATTTTCTAAATTATCATTTATTTATTTTTATTTCATTTTATTAATTTAAGTCTCATTTCTGCCTAATGCAGTGTAATAAGGATGTTTAATCAAACTGTGTTTTAAATAGTAATTTTTGAATTATTCCTAAAAGTAATAAGTACCTTTTAATAAAATAAAATATTACCTTTTAATAAAATAAAAATTTAGTTAGTACCTTTTAATAAAAATTAGACATATAAATATCACTTGGCATATTTCAAATATTACGCGAGCAAAGCTGCGGGGTTTGCTAGTATTAAATAAATGTTTAGCGCAATTTCTGAATTTAAACTGTTTTCCAATATTATTTTGTGTTCATTTTATGTAATAACTGTAATGTGACATACATATGACGTAATTTTTCCTATTTAAAACTTCTAACGCATGTTAAAGAATTTATTATTTTACAATATCCTTTCTCTTTTAAAATTCACGTGTATACTTTTTATGACGTAATTTTTAATAAGTTCCTGTTTTTTGTACATAATTATTTAATTCTAATTCCAAATGATTTTTTCTGTTTATAATAGTCACGTGTAAATAAATTTTTTATTTGAAGCAAACATTATTGTTTGCGCTGTTTATACATTTGGCAACAGTATAAATTAATACCATTTTCTAAAATAATGTAAAAAATATCTCTAGAAATGCTGAAAATTTGAATTTAAAATAGAAATAAAACCTCAAAAAATGAGTCAAATTAAAAAAAGAAATACAATCTGCACATCGGGAAATTCTAACGCATAAAATGATCTAAAAATGATTACATTCCCATGTGTAGTTTTTGCTGCTATAAAACTTTTTTAATGGAACGATTTTGTCCAACTTTAGCATTGATTATCTCTTAAAATAATTCTTCGATTTGAAAACTGTCTGCATCAGCGTGTTTATCAAACATTTCTCTATAATACCACCGATTTTCATATTTTTGTACGCAATATTTTTCTTAATATTAACGAAGAAAGACCTCCTGCCACAAAAAATTCAAAACCGGCGGCGGCGGTGACAGCGGTAGTTACTTTTTTTAGAATAGAGAGATATTATTTATCATTGGGAGCGACACTAAATTCTGAAAAAGCAGAATTCCTGTTTTCTGTTATTTGTATCTCTTTCCTCTCTTTTTATAAACACAAGACGTTTTCCATTCACTTTATGTTAATGTTAGGCATTTTTTATGTATTTTTCTTTCTTGTTGTGATTTCCTTACTTTGGTTCTAAATATAAACTTTTTTTTTTCTTTTAGGATGCCCGTTACTAAAATTTTCTTGACTATAACTGAATTTTAGGACATTCTGATTTATTTCTATTGCCACAGTTGATTTTCGATTCATAATGGGAAATATTACAGAAATTAATTAGAGAGTAATGAGTGCAAATACAATCTATATAATAAAAGCTCAAGTCATGTGACTGCCATCAACAGTTCCGCGTTGACCGCTTCGCTTTTTGTATGCCAGGAGGCCAATTTGGCAAGTTAAGGTTAACCAGGAGCAGGTGATAAATCGCCAAATATTGTTCCATCGCCATCATGTCATCAGTATAATAGTCCATTTCTTGCGACTGTCATAAACAATTTTTCACGCAGTAAATTAAAGCAAAGCTTTGATGTTGAAATTAAATGTCATGATTTATGGTATTATTTATTACTTTTCTTTATTCTTTCCTTTTCTGTTTTTTTAAAGCGATAATTGAGAGTCATATATTTTAAATTAAATTAATGAAATATGAAAAAATACGATGGGAACAATGTTTGGCAGTTTATCACCTGCGCCCGGCTAACATAAAAATACCTAGTTCATGATTTCTGTATCAGAATCTTCGGATTTGGCGAAGGATTGAGCAAGTAAATTAAATTATGTATAAAATTAATGTGATACAATGCTTAGCATATATTTAAGGGATACCAAACTGATCGCCAAGGGCGGCTAGTTGAAAAATAATAATTATAACATGATTAGTAAACTATTTTTATGAAAAAATTCTGAAAGAAGATATTATTTGCTCTATTAATATAGTTTAGTAAGACAGAAAACGCAAGTAACGAATAAAACCAAACTTCTCTACTATCAATGAAAATCTTCCATTTTTGAAAGAAAAAAAAATCTGTGAATGCTTATAGTCAACACTTGTTTTTCATTTAAGGAGAGGGGGATAGTGTTGACCCTAAACCGCTTTAGCAGGGCGCAGTGCCCGGCGACCCTTTTTATTTTTTGGGCCAGACGACCCTTTTTATTTCTTTTTTGCACCCGGCGGCCATTTTTATTTTTTTTTGCACCCGGCTGCCCTTTTTAACATTTCCTACGCACTTCATGGCAATTCAATTGATCCCGCGAAAATATCGCAAATTCTAGGCACTCTAAACAAATCAGTTCAAAATATTTTTTGTGAACAAGGACCAAGTGTCCCCTTTTTGAAAAAAATGTGCCCTTTTTTTAGAATAGTGTTCCCTTTTTGAAAAAAAATACCCTTTTTTAGATAATGTTCCCTTTTTTTAGAATAGTGTTCCCTTTTTGAAAAATTCCCGCTTGGCGCCCCTTTTTTTCTGGAGTCAAGGCTAGGAGAGGGGGGTACGCGATCTTTTTAAGAGGTAGGATGTGAATTATATTAACACTTGTCTCTTGCACAGAATAACAGAAATTCTTTAAGAGGACAAGAAGAAACACATGATTAAGAGTAATAAGACAACAAATTTTTGATGAAAACAAAAAATCTAAAAGTATATAAACTAAATAATTTTGCCTGCATTTAGACTTAATCAAAATACATTGTATATATTTTTAAACAAACAAAAATATTTTTGAATAACAAACAATTAAAAATAAGTAAATGTGAATATGAGAGTAACTTATATAAGCAATTCTAGTACTTAACATCACATACAATTAGCAAGTCAAATAAGAATACATCTGAATAATTTACAGCTAATTAATAGTAGGGCAATAGTTCAAATCATTTGAAGGAATTTTTTTTTTAAATAAAAATAACCTTATAAAAAAAACTAAGTAATTGACTATTTAAATCCAATTTTTATTTGTAAAAGACAGATACATAAAAGTTTAGAACAATAATTATTTTTACTTTCCAAAGTTTCCTTTCAATTCAATCATAAAATATCTTTAAAAGAATAATGGATTTCAAAACTTAATTTTTTAATTTTTTGATGTGATTTTGAAGGCCTAATATTTATTTTTTTTTTTTTTATCATCCTATACATCCTCTTACAAAATAACAATAAAAAGAAGACCTGGAAAATACCCCTAACTTGAAAGAAATCCCTGAAACCATGAAAAATCTACTGGAAAATATCAGAACCCTAAAAAAAAACCGATAAAACCCCAAAATCCACTAAGTTGGGGTTTTTTCTGGAAAAAAAAAAAAGAAGGTTTTGCCAACCTTGCATTTTTTCGCTATTTATTTGTGTATTGGTGTCTGTGTATTTTCCATTTTTAAAAAATTTCAAAACAGCCTGTGAGAGTGAACATTCTGGTTATCTCTTTATTCTGTGGTTTTATTGTTGTTGCAAACAAGGGGAGAGGGTGGCATTGGATATTTTAGATTATTCTGTTGTGTTTAATTGTATGTTGTGATGTCAGTTATATTGTTGTGTTGAGGCATTTCCACTGTTATTTTGGTTTTTCTTGTTCTAACTTTTGATTGGCTGTTTAACATTTTGTTGTATTGGTTGTTTGTAGTTTTTATGGTGGTTCCTGTGATCAGTTGGTTTAGGCTATTATAATTTATTATATGAAGTGTATTGGTTTTTCATTTAAAGATTACATTAAATCATTGATTTGATCATTTTCACTCTGTTCATTTTTAGATGTTATGTCCCGAGAAGACCAGATGGATAGTTTTATCCAAATTCATGTCATGTTGTTTTTAGTTATGCTTGCATTTTGAGCTGTACATCTTTAAATATTGAGTTTATTATCAATGTTGTTTCATGTTTATAAAGATATTTCAGTATTTAAATTTCATTTCATTGTAATGTATTGTTTTTATTCCTTAGAGTTCAGAAATTAGAGAGTCATTTGAAGGTACTGTTGCAATAGGGGATGTTCATTCTCAACCTTGTAAGTATCATATGAAATTTTGAATTTATATACTTTTACAAATTACTTTATTACTTACGTTTTATTTTGTTTTTAACTTCCTTTTACCGGTTATCATCTCTGGAATATCACTGTATAATTTATTTATTTATTAGTTTTTTTTAGTATTTGTCTTCTTTTTTTCTTTGATTTTTGCAAGTTTAAAATTATTTGGATCTCACATCATTGCTTTTCTAGAATTTTTCTATCTGATAATTCTGATTAACAGTATGCAGTAATTAAATTATTCAGTATTGGCATTGCTTAATATTTGTTTATATTCTAGGAAAAAGTGCTTCCTTTGTGAGTATGCTTAATATTAATGTTCCCTCTTTGCATTTTGAAATTATTGTAAATCTTTTTCTAGACATTTCTTGCAATCATCCATACATTTTCTTTTTTTTCCTATCTCACATGTTTTTATACTTGCTAATTTTACTTATAAAATTGACTGTTTTTTTTGTTTGTTTTTTTTCTTACAATAATTATTAAATTGAAAATAAATGTATAGTTATACAAAGTTTACGAAAACTAGTCCCTGTAATCTAAAAACCCAATCTGTAAAACTAAAAAAAGTCACACTTTTATAATTATTTTTCTTGGAGGTTGGCCAAATAAATGGCATTTGCCAAATCCAGCAATGGGCTCATAACTTTTATTTAGCTTTAACTTTATTGATACTATATTTTGGTTGTAAAGCACTTCACGTATCATTTATAGCTGATACAGGTCGCTAGCATTTCTGGTCTTTTTTGTAGAATGATGCGTTTCTTGGGCTAACTGATAGATGCTGTAGCTTGGTCATATCAGAGGTATTCTCACTCTATGCAGCCTATCATAGCTCATGTCCTGTCATGTAAACTTGATACAAATCTTTTAAAGGATGGTACTTTTTATAAATCATATGGATAATTTGTTGATATTGTTAGTTATAGCGAATTCTGGGACTTTTCTCTCCTTGTAGTATATCAAATTGTGCAACAGTTGATTTCAAGTATCTGTAAGAGACAACATAAACATTCTAGAATGTGATGGCCAATTTCTAAAAGGGTAACAGTTCGTTATTGAATTGCAAAACAACATCTTTATAGTTTTTGAATAGAATGGTATAACATAAAAGTTCTGTTGGGGATTCTTCTGTTTTTGCAACCGAGTTCAGCTATTAAAGTTTTTTTTGTGTGTAACAGTTACTTACACAATGTTGCATAGATTTCTTCACAGATTGATTAAGCTTTAAGTTGTGCATTCTTGAAGAGGAAACATGAAAATTCTAGATATAAAGTTCATGGGTTAGACAATGGTTGAGTTGAATGTTGCAAAATAATTTTCTAAATAGACAACGTATGGTTTTGTAATATTTAGCCAAAGTGTTTTAAGGAAAGCTTATCCTGGTTTGAGATAAATGATATCAGTGTCATTGGGAATCTGTAAAGTTAGTTTTTAAAGCTTGATGTACTAAAGTGGTTAGATTAGTATAAAGTTTTTCAAGTAAATTATTTTTATTGTTTAAGGTATGTAAAAACATATTTCTTTTTTAGAAATTATTATAGTCTTTTATTAAAGTTTACTCTGAGCTCTAGTGTGCTAATATAAAATGTTTGTTTAAAGTGTAAAGATCATTTTTTTAAGTTTTTACATTGAATAAAGTTGTATTTGTTATATTAAACTTTGGTCATCATATAGTACCTCACTGCATGCAGTTTGAGTGTAGCATTTAATCTACATATTACATTTTATTAAAATTACACTTTTTATTATCCATTCTTATTTTATTAGAGAAAGAAAATTAATCAGATGTATTGCATTTCTACAAGTGTTTATGTAAGAAAATTCTGGTTATCTTTTTCAAAAAGGGTGAATAACTGAGCAACGATTATGTGCAGCACTTACCCACAAACTCCCACTGTGTGATGCAGAATGTATTCTGATTGGGAGTTTGATGCATCAGAAACAACTAGAAAATTAAGAAATCACTACCTTTTTAATGTAATCAGAATTTACATACTTCAGTGTTGCATAATTTGGGTCTTCTTTTAGTTGTTTTTAACTTTTATAATATTTTAGGAGTCTGTATACAGTAAAACCTCATACTAGTGGGCATCTCAGGACTGCCAAATTTGTCTCCAAAGCAGACACCTTTGAATAAAGAGGTGTCTGCTTTTTAGAGGTGCAAATATCTATATGTTGTAGATTAAAAAAGGTATTCACTAAATGGAAGTGTCTGCTGCGGAAATTTTATTATATTTATATACAATGATTGACTGTTTTCTCTTAAATGTTAAGCTATATTTTTCTTTATGTTTACCTATGAAAATTGGAGAGCACTCATTTATAGTCATCAATCTGTTTCGCCTTTCTCAAATGGTCGTGATGTAAAATGATGAAGTAATATTGCTCCAATTCAAAATATTAGAATAATGAAAATCAAAGCACATATCATTCGAGATTTACATTTATTTCGATAGAAGTTAGTGCTTGACAATTTTGATCTGTAGTATTACATTCTACATATTTTGTAGATGAACGTAACATAAAACAAATTGTATTATAGTGGAAAGTTTATTTATAATGATTTTTTTTCAATAATTCAGAAAAATAGAATAATTGTCACAGCAGTTCAAAAAATTAGAATAACACAGAAAAAAATAGTGTAATTCATTTAATCGATAAACTTTGTGAATTGTTAATATTTAGTGGCATCTCACTTAGCCTTAATAACGTCACATGCATGATCAAGCTTACTATTCATTCAAGTTTTGTAATCATCTTTGCTGATATTTGCTCAAATGGATTTCACACTTTTCACGAGTTCATTTCTGTCCCTTGGAGCTACATCCTGAAGGTGTTTCTTCATTAAACCCAGAGAATTGCTTGGCCAAGGAAGTAATTTGATTTTATTTTCTTAAGCCAAGCAGTGGTGTGTTTTGACATGTGGCAAAATGCAGGGTCTTTTTGGAAGGTAAAGTCATCCTCAAATAGATATTTCAATGATCAAAGCATAAAGTGCTCAAGTACCCCTAACTTTTTGCTTCCAACACCAAACACAGTTACCTTGATGACCTGTCAGAGGGCAAAACATCGATTCATTACTAAAAATTATGTTATTCCAGCCCTGAAAAACCCCATAGAGGAAGAGCTGTCTAAAATGGAACTTTTTTTCCAGTCCCATTTCAACTCTTTCTTTGTAGACTTTACTGCAGGAGCGTCATTTCAAGAGTTCTTTGAGGCGGGGAGGGGAGCAGGGTGAAATTGTACATATCATGCATAAAATAGGAAAATCCTGCACAATAAAAAAGGGTATGTGGTATTTTGCCCCTTTAATTTCTTTCATAGGCACGTGATTCTTCCACAAATATTTCTTCATTTTTGTAGAAGCTTGCGGTATTTTTTTTAACCAATTGGTCACGGAAAAAATAGTTAATTTTGCCAACTGGTGATGGGAAAAATTCCACTAATTTTTTCAAACGACTATAAAAAAATATTTTGAATTTCGACAAAGACCACGAAAACAAAGAGATTTTCGCCGATCTGTCGCAGATTTAAATAATCAGTTGCAGGAAAAAAATTACATTTTTTCAGCTGTTGTGGGAAAATATTGCGAATTTCATTAAAAGATTTAGCAAAAAATTGCGAATTTCATCAAAAGAGGATTGTTCAGAAAACCACGAATTTCATCAAAAGAAGATTGTGCAGAAAACCATGAATTTAATTAATGCAACCGCACAAAAAAGAAAAGAAAGAGAAGAGAATTTCGTCAAATGATGATGATCGAAAAAAGAATCAAGAATTTCTTCAAACAATTGCACAAAAAATTCAAGAATCTCATCAGAGGATTACGCAAAAAAATCGTAAATTTTGCCAATCGGTTGCAGAAAAAATAATCACAAATTTCATCAAAAGACTCCATAAACAAATAACGAATTTTGTCAGTTGGTTGCGGAAAAATATCATGAATTTTGACAAATGACAGCGAGAAAAAAAATCAATTTCATTAATCAGTCTCAGAAAGAAATTGCAATTTTCAAAAAATGATTGCAGGAAAAAAAATCGTAAAATTCGATTGGTCACTACTTAATCAGCATGCGAACACCAATAATAGGTAACGAAATTTGCAAATTTTGTTATCCATATGGATAAGAAAATTTTCATTAACGGTTTTCTGCCTGTAAAAATTTTTCTTAATCATTTTCTGACTTCCTCTTCAGACTATGATTTAAAATCATACATTTCAGAAATCTCTGAAGTCCTTGGTCTCAGGTAGAGTCTGCATTGGATCGGACAACTTGATTATATCCAACTCTATCTGCCATATGGGTCGAGACCGATTGATTGCTTTTTTTTTTTATTGAGGATCATGTTGGCTTTAACCATTTGACTTCAGTCAAACATATAAGGCCCAGTGGATTATTTTTCATTCTATTGTCTCTACCATCTATCTATATAATATGCTAAGATGACTATACAGGGATATGTTTAGGAATAAATTGGGTCCTTTAAAGGACCCTTCACAAAATCTTTCATTTCAAAACAGGACCCTTCACAAAAGTTTTCACCTTAAAACAGAAACCTTCACAAAATTCTTTGTCTTAAAAAGAAGTCTTTCTAAAAAATTTTCTATGTCCAAAATGAACATTTCACAAATTTAATCATTTAAAAGTAAAATCTGACCTGCACATTTACACATATAAGAAAGTATTTGAATTTTACGTACATATATCTCCTTAAAAATGTGTAAACAAGAACTTGAATATTATGATAATTTCAAATTCACAAAATTATGACTAGATTTTTCACAAATGTAAAAAGCTTTTCACAATTTCGCAAAAACAGGACCCTTGGAAAAAGGTCTGGACCGACCCCTGCTATACCGGGTCCTGCTCATCCGGAGAAAAAAACATATAAATCGCGGCCATGTTAGGCTTAAGCATTCCGATGCCGTATTATAAGTCGAACAACTACCTTATTTAATCTATGTTGTATAACATCTATTCTTCTTCATTTTTTCTAAAATCTTCTAAAACTGTGCAATTAATAATGCTTTAAGTTCTAAATTAATAATAACCAGCTACCAACAACAGGTTCAGGGACGGATACAGAGACTCGTTTTTGGGGGGCGCGATACCAGATGGATGATATATAATCAACACAGTCATAGTTTCTATTGGTTAAATCATTCCTTGTAGTTAATTATTATAGGAATATGAAATAATTTTTGCTATTTAAAATTACTATAGACTCTCGATTATCCGACGTTCAATTAACCGACACACTCGGTTAACCAACCCTCTTATTATATAATAGGGTTGGCTAAAAAAAACTTTATTTCGATTTACGATGATGGATAGTGCGGAAAAGTTGCCACTGGTGGCACTAAATTTACACAAAGAATTTGAGATTTTTTGGACAATTCCTTCATTTGCGGCAAATGGCTTGAAGTTTTGCTCAAATGCTGATTTTTGAACTTTTTTAGCAAAAATTTTTTAAATGGTAAATTAAGTTTGTTTTCGCTGAATTTACTTGAAATGTCATGTTTAGTGTATGAAATGATTAATTAAGCTCTGACTATCTATTATTTATTAGTTATGTGCATTTTGAATTAGGCGATTTTTATAGCCTTTTCGCTTATAACTGAGCAAAAATTGTAAGTATTGTTTGGTTCTTTCATTGGTTTCTCTCTTTTGTCTTTATTATATTCCTCGCTCTTCCTTCGGTTTTTCGATGCGTTCAGAGTCACATATTTGAATGCCGGACCACAGCATGTCTTGACAGCAATTCTGGAAGGTGAGGAGATGTGGAGTAGAAACCAATGAAAATGCAATCAGTCATCACAAGGATGAGGGGGGAAATTGGAGATGGGAGTAACTGCAAGATGGGATTTTAATTATTTTTCTGCTCTAAAATACAGCTATTTGTCAGAAGGTTAAAAAAGTGGGAACTTTGAAGTAGGCAGTTCGTCTGAATCAGAATTTGAACCAGGGCATTCAAAAGCAGACACTCCCAAACGCATATCCCTTTCTCACACAGCATTCACCAGATTTAGAACTGGTATACCATATAGGTAAACTGCGTTAAGAGCTTCATCTGTGCTTCAGGATGCAGGAATTGTGACAACCAGGAATAAAAATCTTGTCATCAATAAAGACTTGGTGAGGAGACCGAAAAAGAAACTTGAAAAGAAGATACAGGAGGATGGAAAATTACAACCATATTTTTTTACAGTAGAAATAATAACACGATCTTTATAGAAAAAAGGGAGCAAGTGGCGCCATTGAGAGAAGTACGAAACACATAATCCCTAATGGCGTGTGAAAATGTACTTGTTCTTTTCTACGGGCCTATTCCTCTTTCATGGACTTCAAAAATGCAAAAAGCTGAAGATTTGAGTACTCTATTAATCTAGCTCCGTTTCAGTTGGTAAAGGTCTTAGGCCAAGTGGCTCTACCATCTAGTTTAGACAGCTGATGTCGCTGTCAGAGTGGGAGCTCATTCGTATGAAGAATACATATCAAATGTTACAGTTCTCTTGATTTTTTCCAAAGCAGGCTTTATTCTGGCTTAGAAAATTATATAATGATTTTGCTATTTCTCCGCAGTGGTCAGAAGGAGGTGTCAAATGACCCAAATATTCCAAACCACGTTCAGATAACATGGTGATATTTGTTTCGTCTTTCTGTTGACGGTGCTGCTAGTCCCTTTTTTTTATTAAGATCGTTTTATTTTTTCTACTATCAAAAAAGATGCTTGTAATTTTTCTTCCTCTAAGATCTTTCTCCTCCTGTATCTTCTTTCCAAGTTTCTTTTTCTGCCTCCTGACCAAGTCTTTACCGATGACGAGATCCTTATTCCCTGTTGTCACAGTTCCTGCAATTTTTGCTCACTTTTACGCGAAAAAGCTATAAAAGTCACCTGATTCAAAATGCACATAACTAATAAATAATACATAATTAGAGCTTATTTAAACATTTCGTACACTAAACATGACATTTCAAGTAAATTCAGCTAAAAAAACTTAAATTTAACATTTTTTAAACTTTCGCAAAAAAAGTTCAAAAATCAGCATTTGAGACAAATTTCAAGCCATTTGCGGCAAATGAAGGAATTGTCTGAAAAATCTCAAATTTTTTGTGTGAACTTAGTGCCACCAGTGACAACTTTTCCACACTACCCATCATCGAAAATAGAAAAAAGTTTTTTTCGGCCCACCCTATTATATAAGCCTCCTCTCCTCAAAATATGACTTATTGTTACTAATTGTGCCGAAAAATTAAAAATGTTACCATAGAATTTATTTATTAAATGTCTTATTTTTATTCTTTTCACTTGTCTTATTTTTACTCTGGTAATTATTTATCTTTCGGTTTATTCAAAAAAGGGACTGAATAAAAATCTCAAGGGGTCTTAACATCCTTTGAAAAGTCAAAATGTGTCATCTAAGCGGTGTGTATACTTCTTCATAATCTACTCATTATTAGTCCATCAAGGAGTAAATACAAATAGGAAGAACTGGTTTACCAAGTTGGCTTTAAAAAAATTAACACACCATATGCATTTTAGTTTTTAACTGACTAAAACATGATCCTTTTTTGTTCATTCATCAAATACCCCTTGAAATTCAACAATGTGGGTGGCAATAGCAGTGCATTTTTTTAAAACAGAGGCTTTTTTCAGAAAATATTAAGATGCTTGAAGTTTTAAAAGGTTCTTTCTTTTTCTTGTTTTTTCCTTCCTTTGAAAATTGCTACGAATTCCATTCTTTTCTCAAATAAAAGAGCTCTCTGCAAAAATATTATACAGAAATTATAAGTGCAACTTCTTTGAAAACATGAAAAAGTTTCCACACTTTAAAGGGTTCCGCATAACGGTGTCAATTTTCTGTTGTAGAAATTCAAAAAAAGGTATACGAAGTGGCATCGACCCCCACCTCAATCCATGGTATCAAAAATTATGGCTCTATATGCCTTTTGACAGGACATAATCCCTTTTTGTTCATTAATTGGTGAAACGTCAGTGAGATTTACCATTGACAACTGAAAAGTGTTTGGTTTTCGTTTGCTTGTCTGTCTGTTCCGCGAAAACTGTTGTTAAAAGCGTTGGATTTATATCTTGGGGGAGGGTGGGTGCCCCGATCGCCCCCCTGGATCCGTCCCTCTGGGAATCACCTCCTGGCGCTAAATATTCATTTTTTCCGCAGCCCTTTGACAAAATTCGTTTTTTTTTTTTTTTTTTTTTTTTTTAAGCTGTTCTTTGCAGGGCTGCAGAGTCGGAGTCGGTGTGATTTTTCGGTGAAAAGAGTCTGAGTCGGAGTCGCTAAAAATATGGCGACTCCGACTCCAAACTTTTTGTTGAAAAGTTTGAAGTGAAATAAAAAATAAAACCTATTACGCTTAATTTTAAATTTATGAACTGAATTATTATTTTATTTTTAACTCTATAATATTAATAAATATTTAGTTATTTTTCAGTTTATTGACATGTTAATGAGTAAATGTAAGGCAAAAGGGTGGATGTGATTTTTTTGCCTACATAAGGCATTATATTGATTCATTTACTAACTTCTTCAGTCATTGACGACACATTGTACAATAATTAAATTAAAGAGAGTTTTGAAAGTTTTTTGTTTTGTTTTGTTTTTTGTAAATTAAGTCCAACTCAACCCGAAACCCGTGTCGGTCCGACTACCCAACACAATGAAAGAATCTATCTCGGACAAAAACAAATGTTTCAATTTAACCTCTGTCCATCCGTGTTCGGGTTGGGTCCAGAAATTTATATTTTAAGTCAGTCTGAAGCAAACCAGAAAGAAACTTGAACCATGAACCCGATCCAAAATGAAATAGAATCAAAATTTTATTAGAATTATGAAAAATAGTCATCTCTAACAGAACTTTTATCTTTTGTGTAGGAAAAGGAATATATATTTACTTATTCGACTTATAAGTTAAAAGATATTATGGACTTTATTTTGAAAAATAGGGTCAACCCGACCTGAACCCGCAATAATAATTATCAGACTGGCCTGCAACGAAAAACATTTAGCGCCAACTCAATCCGAACCACCGTTCGAATCGGACACTAACGAATGCAACAATCTACTTTAGATAACAATAGATGTTTCACTTATCCTTTGCTCAACTTATACTGCCTATTTTTCAGTATTTCAGATAAAAGAGAATGTGTGTAAAATATGAAACTGATTAAAGCCGCTATCACTACAATGTAGGACGACTCATATAGAATTTTTCTCATTAAAACAAAAAACTGCAATTTTCTTCTCAAATATTTCTTACCCAAAACTTAGACGTTCTTCTATTTCTAAGACCCAATAGAGTCTTTGAAAGGCCGGGTTGCACCCGACACGAATCTGAAATTTTTGCTGAAAGTCAACCTGAAATCCGACAAAAAGTAATTCGTCAACCAAATCCGAAAATGGAAAAAAGTCGTCAATCCGACCCTAATTCGAGACGAAAGAAAATTAGTTCATATTTTATAGAATGGACAATTAAGAAAAGCATACAATTTTATCTTTTTTGTATAAAAATGAACTTAAATACACTCATTAATATTCAAATATATAGCTTTTTCATTTGAAAAATATTCAGTACATATTTTCTTTTGAAAATTCACGTCAAATAAAAAGTGTCAAAATCTGGCCCGAAGCATTTAAAGTCTATCTGGTTCGGGCTAAATATGATTATCCTATCTGATGTAGGTAGGACCGTAATTCTAACCTACTGTAGAAAAAACAATTATTTCATGAATTTTGACAGGAAAGTGAAGAAACTCATTTCATGCCTCAAAATGGCAGGCTTTTTCTTTTTTTATTTGTAATGTATATTTTTTAAGATTTTTTTTTATTTTCTCCTTTTTTTTCATGATTATTCTTTATTCGTCGACCCCCCCCCCCTCCCAATCTCCCCGAAGTCGGCATTAATTTATTTAAGATTTTATTAGTATAGTGTAGATGTAGATAATAGCATTTACGTCTATGAATGAAAGGCAATGACAACTTGCCAGTCTTTCACATAAAGTGCGGCCGAAGCACAATTTCCTTTGACTCATTCTGTTTAAAGTTCAAATTGAAAATATCTTTGTTTCTTAAGCAGGCATATGTTCTTTTCGCGCAATTTGGTTTTAATTTGCAGCTGACAAGATAGAAATCCTTTGTTCGTAAATGCAACTTCAAATTATATTTAGAATGAAATTTACAATGAACCTTTTTAATTGTAAAATAATTACTATTTTTATTTAATGTATTGAATATTCCGAATCAAAATTCATAAACGTCCAATATGATTATACGACGGTCATAAAAATAAAATATTAGAAACTAGCATCCTTCGCCCACTACGCTGGTCGGTTTCTCTAAAATAATCTTGAACCAAACGAAATATATCTAGCAATGATGAAAAAAAATTGAATCCAATAAGAATCAAAATTTAATTGTAAATATCAGAAATATATCAAAACACCTAAAATATCAGTAATGGACACCCTTTGTTCCAGTAATGGACACTCTCTATTCCAGTAATGGACACCCCATAAAAAGTAATAAATATAAATATTTTTATTACTGTATTTAGAACTAATCGACCGAAATTTTCGGCCGAAAATAGAACTATTAACGAAATTCGGTTTATGTTTCGGTTTCCGTCTATCCTTAATCTTAATTACTATTTAATTTTAAACACTTTTTCAATTTCCAGTATCTATATATCTCCAACAGGTATAAAATTGAAGCGCATTTCAATCTTTTTGAGAAGCCCTGTGTGTATGCCGGAGTCGGAGTCGGAGTCGATTGTTTCAGAAATCCAGGAGTCGGAGTCAGTCATTTTTCCTACCGACTCCGCAGCCCTGGTTCTTTGGCAAAATTCACATATTTTTTTCGCGATCCTTTCACAAAATTTGCATTTTTTCCGAGATCTCTTGATGAAATTTGCATTTTTTCCTCGATTCTTTGGCGAAATTCGTGTTTTTTCTGCAATTTTCTAACGAAATTTACGTTTTTTAGCAGTCTTTTGATGAAATTGGCTCTTTCTGTGCGATGCTTTGGTGATTTTTTTCTGGGAACGAATGACGAAATTGATTTTTTTTTTCGTTGAGGTGTTTTATGTTGGAGTTCGCAATAAGTGGTGGGCGGCCATTTGTTGGCGTTCGCGATAAACAGTGGATTTATACTTTTTTGGGGGGGGGCAATGGCCCTTCCCCCCCCCCCCCAATATTAGTAGACTAATATTAGTAGTGCTACCTAATATTAGTAGACTAATATTAGGATATTAGTAATATGTATTTATATTAGGATATTTTCGGGAGAAATCTACCACCAAGAAATTTTTTGGAAATTGTGGTACGATTAAATATAAAAATAAGTTGTTAATCCTGCCCCATAATCAAAGGATTAATTGTTTTTGGTTTGGGATCAAATAAGGTATCTTGTAGAATATCAAATAGATGTTGGATGTGCCTTGTCTCTTGCTGATCAAGTTTGACAGTCATTGACTCTATTTTTCAAAGAAATACTGAATATTTTTCAGCTAAAAAAAAAACTATATACTTGAACATTAATAAGCAAATGTTCATTTTTCTACATAAAAGATAAAATCGATATTTGTTATATAATAGACTACTTTTCCATAATTATAATAAAATATGGATTAAATTTCTATTATTCAGGTTGAAATATGTCGGATTTGGGTTTTTGAAATTATTTCTTGGATTTCGAATTGTTTTTGAAATTACTGTCTGCATCGAGTCAGGATCGTTTACCAGAACCGCAAGTCTGGTCATGTTGACGCTATATTTTGTATGTCGGGTTTGGGTTTTTAAAATTATTTGTTGGATTTCGAATTGACTTTGAAATTACCGTCCGCATCGAGTTAGGATCGTTTACCAGAACCGCAAGTTTGGTCCTGTTGACGCTATATTTTGCATTGTGGATCAAGTTGATTTTGGTACAAAAGCAATAACATTTTAAACTACTTTTCCATTAAATGTGCTAAAATATGGATTCATTTTCTTTCACTTCGGATTCGGGTTGAAATCTGTCGAGTTTTGGGTTGATGAAATTATTTTGACAAATTTGCACAGGACTCCAGTCCCAGGTTGTGGAATTTTGTGAGTGTATTGTATATAATATGATTTAATAAAACGGATGATTTCATAACATTGCAATGATTGTAGTAAATGTAATGCAACACTAATAATGGGGGGGAAAAATCAAATAATTAACGACTGTAATAAATCACTCGCCCTACCACTCAAATAAAAAAAAAAAAAAAAAGAACTCCCTAAATTTTGGACTACATGGGAAAATTCTCCTTTAAAATTGAGTGAATTTTCTCAGCGAATTTTGTGATCGAAAAATGGTGCCCCTTCTTTGCACCACTACAATCTGCCCTTTTTTTGTTTACAAGGCTTTGTCTTCGGCACACGTGATTAGAAATCAAGTTCATGGACTGATCAAAGTGTAGTAGAAGTTAAGGCATCCTCTTCTTCTTCTCGCCATTTTTTACTTATGAATCTCAGGCTCCTGAAGCAGTTTTTCTCTTGATACGTTTCAGTATGCTGTCTTGTTTTAGTGTGGTTATTCGTTTACAACCACTATTTGCATGATTATTTTTAAAATTTTGATTTTCAGAATAATATTTAAAACCTTACTCACAGTTCCTTGAGAATTATTCACTTTTTCAGCAATCATTTGTTGAGTAAGTCCCTCATTGCATAGGGTCACAATAGCTGTCTTTGTAGAGTCTTTCGTCTGGCCAATTTTGTGCTCCCAACTAACTAAGGGTGGCAGTAAAACGAGCCTTTATATGCATACTATCTCTACAGAGGCGTGTTTTACACAAAATTTATCATCACCGCTGACCAATCACAAAATTTTACAAATATTTTAATATTTTGAAACGCCTCTGAAAATATTTTAATTTTTTGAATAAATTCATTATTTTTTTTATAAAATTTCTATGAATTCTTTAGGCACATGGTAACAATATATTGTACTTTGTGAACACTTCAAAATTTTTTTGTTCGTCCCTGTTGTTTATTTTGTCAGATATCATGCATTTTATATGACAATGCAATATCTTTTTTGGTTATTCTAATATTTTGAATTGGAGTAGTAGTATTTTAGTGTTGTAACAGAGGGCTGTGTTCTGAAGCCATTTTGATTTTATTTAACTTGAAATAAAAGGAAAATAAATGGTAAATGAAAAAATAATGAATACTCCCCCACTGTATTTGCAAGGTTCATACGCTCTCAGGAGAATAGGAAAAACTCAGGTGAGAAATTTTGGTTATAAAATTTCAGGGGAAAGTCCAAAATATATCTCAAAACCTGGGAGTCACAAAGCTTGCTGGGGAACTAACATCTCACGTTAGGCTGACCACCTGACTGTGACATACAGTGGCGGCCAAAATTTTGGACATTTTTTGAAATTTTCATGTTTTATAACTTTGTGTGCTTGAACAATATAATAAATTTCACTTAAATGCAAGTGTTTATATATCAAATTGAAGAAAAATTTATGTAGAATTTAATTTTAAAAAACGTAATTAAAATATCTGCATTACAAAAAAAAGTTACGCTTTCAAAAAATAAGATCTATCTTAGATTTCATTATATTTTAAAGTTACACTTGTACACATTCAATATTTAATAGGATAACCCATTTTTTTATTACAGCTTCACAGTGTTTTTCATTGAGAAAACACTAGTGTTTGGAGTTCATCCTTTCTAATCACCTGATGTCAAGAATTAATTATAGCTTTAATAAGTTGCATTTTATTAGATGGATGCTTTTATTGTACAAGAATTTTCGAACGTCACCACAGATTTTCTATAGGATTAAGATTAGGGCTGTTTCTGGCCAGGGTAATAATTGTACGCTTTTATTTTTAAACCATTCTTCGCATATTTTTGCTGTATGGCATGGAGCTGAATCCTGCTGAAAGATAAATGGTGCTTTATTGGGGACGAGATCCCTGATGGAAGGTATCGATTTTGGTTCCAGGACACCCCAGTAACAGAAAATTCTCCAAGTGTCTGCGACAGATGCTTCAGGGGTAGAAAATAATCTGCAGGTAGGAATATTTTACAATTGAAGCATTAATTAATTAAACAATCACTTACCTGTAACGTCTTTATTCATTTTTATTATTATTAATCTTAACTTTTTGTATTAAATGATAAAGAGTTAAACATAATATAAAGCGAAAGAAAGGTTTGATGAAAAAAGAATCTGCAAAAGAGAAAAGAAAATCTGCGACACCCGACTCCCGTCTCGAACTTACTGCTGCCGGGCAGGACACTTTTGATGTGTTTTTTTGCATTATCAGAATACTGTTAATTATTTGAATGCGGCCCACACCATCTGCAGACATACAACATCTGCAGGCCCAAATCAGGACATTTGTTGGGTTCTTTGTAGTTGCTTCAATGCAATCAGGATGCAGCTCTTCCCCTACTCTATGTCTCACGTATTTTCGCTGATCACTACCAAAGAGTGGTATTTTACTCTCATCGCTCCAGATTATTTGCTTCCACTGATTTTCTGACTAATTAATGTGTTCTTTTGCCCACTGAACTCGTTTCTTGCATTGCTGAAGATTTAAAAATGATTTTTTCCTCGGAATTCTACCTTTTTGTCCAAAACTTGCTAATCTTCTCCTTATTGTTCTTGAACTAACTGAAATACCCATTGCATTCATTGCACATCTAACAACATCTGATGAAATTCTTCTATCTTTGAGGCATATCCTTTTTATCTTTCTATCATCAGAAGCACTTGTGCATTTTTTTTGGCTGATCTTGCCTTATTTATCACTGATTTAGTTTCTTCATAACGCAAGCACAACTTTTGTACCACAGATAAAGCGACTGATCCACCAACCTGTCTTGCAATTTCAGCATAAGAGAGACCATTTTTTTCTCTATGACAATTCTGCTTCTTTTTGTAGTTGTCCAATCAGTTCTTGTTGTTGATGACGTTGTTTTACTTTATTTACATTAAGAAAAAATAGAAATATTTTTTTAAAAAAACATTATTCTATTTAGTTACACTAGTATTCACCCTTCTGCAAAATTCATTCCAGCAAAATACCGCTTTTACAAATCAAAATATACTACAGTTTAGTTACTGACATTTGATTAGTTCTCAGAACAGTCATTGTGATTGGCTAGGAAGCTTTTATTACAATACACTTCAGCATTCATGACTAATTGCGTTTGTATTTTAGACTAAAGTAAGCGTATCTTTTTTTGCAATGCAGCTATTTTAATTCTGTTTTATTATTATTATTAAATTCTACATTAAATTTCCTGGGATTTGATCTATAAGCACACAAATTTATAAAACATGGAAATTTAAAAAAATGTCCACAATTTTGACCACCACTGTGTGTGTGTACCCAGTCACTGTACCCAGAATCAAGTAAACAGGGTTGGGCACTGTAGGCCCTTATCCATCATAGATCATATCGCCATAGGTTGTTGTTTTTTTATTAACAAATAAAATTCTAAGTTTTATTATTAAAATATTTGTATAATTGTCAATATAGCATAAGCATTTATATAATAAGAGTTTTTTTTATTTTACAGGTTAGTTGCTAGCTGTTTCCTTGTTTATTTATAGACTTTTAATAGGTTTCTGTTGATTACTGATTTACAACTCTGAAGTTACTTCATGCATACGTGAATTTATTTTTTATGATACTTTTTGTCTAATTTACTGTTTTGCTTTGATGCTTTCTGAAAGAAAGTTTCGAAATTTCTAAACTGTATATTATAGATTCTCAGGATTCTTTCAAATTACTTTTATATGAATTTTTTTCTGGAAATAAAAGTTGTTGAATTCTGCATGATGTTTATTTATTTTGTTCCTAAGCACTTTTTAAAAAAATAAATATTACCTTGTTTATGAGATTATTACTCTTATTTTAAAATTACTTTTCTTCAGTAAATAGTATTGTCATAAGTATATCAAAAACATTTTTTAAAAAGAAGAAATCATGTTTTCTCTGTTATAAATTTAGGAACAAGATAGAATTAACTTTGGAATGAAAAGCTGTGATTTCTTGTATAATATTGCAGGGGGGGGGGGGGGGTAATCACAATATGCGATATTTATCTACTGTATTTGTGCATGTGTTTACCCATTTTTTTTTTTTTTTTAATGGAAAAGCAAAAAATAAAACTAGTATTGCACAGTTGGATATTATTTAATGGTAAAATCGTTGGTGATTTGAAAATAAAAATTTTGTAAAAAATCTCACTTAGAAAACTCTTACCTAAATTACCATTGCAGCATAATATGCCTCCTTTATAAAATATCAATTCTGCTAATATAATACCACTATTAATATATGTGTCCTACACATTACTTTATGTTAAATTGATAAAACAGAACAGAAATTTCTAAAACTCTATTTTTTATTTTTATTTATTTATTTAAGAAAAATCAAATTTTATAACAGAATTGTCCATAATCCCATGTTATGTCAAAATTGTTTAAATCCAATATCATAACATCAAGCTGGAAGAGGAAGAATTGCTCTATATTTGCTAATAATGCACAAATACTGCATGTAACCACACAATTTTTTTACTAATTATTATTATAATCATTGAATTTTATTGCTAAGTTTATGTGTTGTATGCAGTGACATAGAGAAAGCATACTTTGTTTCTATATCTGTTGGAAATATTCTATGTAGTATTCTGTGCACTCTACTTTTAAGCTAGAAATCTTGAAAAGTAAGTGCCCAATTTACATGCATATACAATATTCGTCAGAGGTTTAAAAATTTAAATATTTATGATTAAGAATTTTTTTAGGTGTACCACAATATGTATTTTTATGTACAAATTGCAGTTAAACTCCTCTTCTTTTACCTAAAAAACACACAAAAAAAAAAAAAACTACGTCGGAATGAGTGATATAATGAGACAAAATAGTTTTTTAACTTTATCTAAATTTAGTAGCTTGCAGATTAATTGCCTTGATTTACTTTAGCAGTAATAATATTTCTCATCATAAAATCATTGCAAAAAAAATTTGAAATTTACTCATATTAGCCAATCAATATTCAAATCTTACAATGCAATTTTGATTCACAAGCAACATGAAATCTGTCTTACGAGAAGAAACAAGTTGAAACAAAGAAAAAACCTGTTTTTTCTCCTAAAACAACATGTCATGTTGCTTGTGTCGCCTCAATGTACAACCTGCCTTATAGATTATTTTTTTTTAAGTTAATGTTTTCACACTAAGAAATTTATAGTTTAATTTAATATGAGAAAAAATGTGAGTATTTTTGCTTCAAATGAAGACATTGAACATTTAAAAAATATAAAGGAAAAAGCATCAGAATGTGAAATATTATATATTGTGAAATGTAGAATATTATTTTATTAATAAAATTTCAAATCTTCCAATAGAAAATAAAATTCTTTCAGAAGAATTTTTTTTTCTCTGAAAATTACTGTTTTTTTTTTCCTAGCATTCCCATCTCTAATCCTGGGAGTTAAGAAAAAAATGTGGCCAAAGACAAGGGCATTAAAATAATTAAGAAAGATGATAATCTGCAAATAAATGTTTTAAATTTGTCACCTAGAAGGTCAGTTCATATGTATTACATTTAAAAAAAAAAAAAAAAAAAAAAAAAAAAAAAATTAATGATAGGATTGAATATCATTAAATTACTGTAAACTACACCTTTGTCAAATTTTCTGTGAAAATAGTATCAAAGTCTGTTCAAATTTTTATCACTGGTAATCGACGTCTCATCATATGTATGATGACTATTAAAAATAAGAAATGGTTGTTTCTAATGTGATTTTAGCGATTTGTCACAACATTAAATCCACTGCTCATTTGCAGCAGGTCTGTAATGGAGAATATGTAGTAGTATATGCTGTATACCTTCTGGATATGTTTAAGAAATTTCATATACCTTTTGCCTGTAGCATGTATACTTTTGGTTTTTTATAATTACGCAACTGGTTTGCAGCGTGTACCTTTGGGTTTACTTAAACTTCCTATCTTGCTGAAAGGAAAACTATATTTCCACTGTATAGGTCAGTTAAAATTAATTTGGTTTATGTTAGATTATTTATTGCAAATGAAATAGTATCAATTCATGAAATTAGCTGTAATTTTTTTTTCTTGGTTTAAATGTCCTTTATTTGTTGTGTTGCATATCAACTGACAGCATGAAATTCGATCCCATTTCAGTAGAAAAGTAATACAGTAATTAAGCAAAATAAACAGTCGAAAAAGAATCAGATTTTTGTGATTTCCTTATGTAAGTTAACACTTTTAGCTAGATTTTAAAAATCTATGCTTAAGAATTTTTTTTTAGGTATGCCATATGTATTTTTAATTAAACTCCTTTTCTTACCTCAGAGACACACAAAAAAGGGGGGAGGGGGAATGTCTGAGTAAGTGGTATAATGAGGGACTGCTGTACTTTTCTCTTATTCAGACTCTTTTGCGGCCTTGATCTACTTTAGGAGTAATAATATGTCTCATCATAAAAATAATTGCAAAAAAAATTGAAATTTACTCGTATTAGCCTCATATTTACTAATACTGTGATGAAAGCAATTTTCTTTATTAACAATTTTGGCAGCTACAGCTCTTGAAATAATTGTATTGCATTGATTAAAAAAGAAAAAAATAAGTGAGAGATGTGGACTTTGAAAAATTAACATTCAGAATGGCCATTTAATGTTACATTAACATCAATGTTAATGAATTAAGAAACTTTTGAGTCATATTCAGTGACTAGAAAGCAACTAGCAAACTATTATTTTACTGTTTCCTGTAAGCTAAGTGTGTTCTTTGCGACTTATTGAAATGGGCCAATTAAAAGATGGTGTTTCTATCAATGCACAAAACAAGAGGAATCATATTTTTGATTCCTAAATTGCTTGATGTTAAATAAACCATTCAAAAGTCCCAAGCTTCACCAAACAAAGGCATGGCTTAAATTGAAGTTAGATTCAGTACCTGAGTTTGTTAGAACAAAAAAAAGTCAGTTTTTTGGTAACTCAACAATCTTAGACACAATAGATATTTTCACAGCAACAAATAAACAAAAGATAGTTGAAAATTAATGTATAAAACATTTTAACATTGCTATATACAGGTTTTTAATCGGTGGTGTAAGCTAAGGGGGCTGACGCCCTCCCAGGCCCTGAAACTTGACTAATGATTTAAAATTTCCTAAAAGTATGAAAGATTTTAAAGGTCCAGAATAGAAATGGAATGATTAATAAAATCTCTGGGTTTTTCATATTTTTAAATTTTCTTATTAAATTGAAAATATTAACATGTTTAATATTTGCTACTAATTTTACAGTGCATCTCATAAATATAAAGACACAGATGTTTATGAAATTACATTTTATTAATTAACAGTTATAAGAAATTAAATTTTATACCTCATTAAAAACATTGAAATAAATCTGTTATAGGGGTTTTAATTTAAATAAAATAATTTTGACTTGAATAATAAAAAAAATAAATAAATTACGCTGTCTCATAAATATAAAGACAAACTTGAAACTGCTTCACATGAATTTTTTTTTTCAAATGCGCACGTACAGAATTAATGTGCATGCGTAGAAATTCACTTTAAGTTACCCAAATGAGCAAAGTTGTTTGACTTGTTTCAATTGCAAAGATTCTGTGGAACATTGAAATTTCTAAAGATGAGATTTGTAAAATACGTGAATTTAAAGCTAATGGCTTAACAGTTTCTCAGATATGTAAAAAAAACTGAGAGAAGCAGAACTGCAATTTATAAAATTTTATCAAAAACTTACAACTTATATTCGAAAAAACAATCTGGCAGACCGAGAAAGATTGGCGAATGACTCGATCACAAAATCATGTGACTTGTTTCGTCGCAAAAAATCTGACTCCGATAAGTTTCTCTACAAGTTTATGGTATGGTCTCAAAGGACACAGTACATCGTTGTATAAAAGAAAGAAAAAATATTGTATGCCAGCAAATATGCAAATATTCTTTACTGAAAAAAGAACACAAAGAACGGAGGTTACTCTGGGCTAAAGATCATATGCACTTAAAGGACGAATGAATGCAAGACCTTTTGTCAGATGAAAGGAGATTTAACTTGGATGGCCCAGATGGTTGGAATTCCTACTCGCACGACTTAAGATGTGAATCTCGTACCCTCTTCAGTAAGCAGAAAGGGTGAGATTCTGTTATGGTTTGGGGTGCCTTCTCTTTTAATGAACTACAGATATTGCTTTTCTGGAAGGTAAACAGACATCTAAAGAGTATATAGAACTGCTTGATAGTCACTTATTTCCAATTGCAGAAACTTTTGGTGGTGAGAATTATTTGTACTATCAGGATAATGCATTGATTCACACATTAAGACTCACAAAACAAAATGGTTTGCCAATAACAATGTTCTTGTCATGGTGTGGCCCGCACATGACCCTGATTTAAATCCAGTTAAGAATCTTTGTGGCATTCTCGTTCGCAGTGTATATGCATCTGGAAGACAATTTTCAAACGTCCTTTAGTTGAAAAAAGAAATCGAATGAAGTTGGTTTGATATAAAGCCAAAATACTTATACAACTTAATAAACAGTATGCCAGCTAGAATATTTTCTGTCATTAATAAGAATGGATCTTTTATTTTACGATAATTCAAAAGTTTGTAAAATATCTTTATATTTATGAGACAGCAAATTTATTTACATTTATCAATTTTCGAGTTAAAATTATTTAATTCTAATTTAATTTACTGTAAAATGTTTTCTTGGTACATGATTTTTGTTATATGCATAAATATAATTTTGAATGCTGAACTATTAAAATATTATTTCAAAAATATCAGTGTCTTTATATTTATTAGATGCACTGTAATTGCTAAAAGGTGTAAATTAAAACTTTAAAAACAATAAAAATAGGTTTATTTGATTATTTACATGTTTCAGTGTCATTTACAAAACAAATAAATAAAAATATTCTAAAACTGCACGGTCTCTGAAACGCCATCATTCAAATTTTCATATTATGTACCTTATTTTTTTTATTTTTGTAACCATTGGGTAGCTCAAGCATAATTTTAGTAAGTCAAATGATGCTGCATCGTTACATATTGAATTTCTGCTGCTTACAATCTCTATGGTTTCTCTTATAATGAATGGATTACCAAAATTATGGCTTGAGCTGCTCAATGGTTATGAAAATTTGAATGATGGCCTTTCATAGACTGTGCAATTTTAGAGTACTTTTATTTATTTGTTTTGAAAATGACTCGGGTAGAGTCGAAACATGTAAACAAATAGTCGAATGCACCTTTTAGCAATTAAAATTACTATATTATTTATTACAAGGTGTTAATTTTTATATCTAATATTTGCTAATTACAGTTAGAAAAATTAAAACTTTAAACATATTACAATTAGAGAAAAAATAAACGTTATTTGTCGAGTAATTTAACCTATTAAGTATATTAACTTTAATTGATATATCTTTCTGTTTCAATTATCAGAAACAATATTTCTCCACCAAAATGTTTTAAAAGTAGCTTGATTTTGCTACTTTTAATTGATTCTCGGCTGATCACTGTGGTCGCCTGCTCAGGATTATCATGTAAACTCCCCGATTTCCCTCGCTAATATTAAACCTATGTGCGTGGAATGTATTCGTATATTTAAAATATCTCCTCGGGAAATTTATATTTTTAACTTCTTTTTCTGTGTACTTTTAATTTCTTAAAAGGTATACATTTTTTATTCTTAGTTGTCAAAATATTTCTAAAATATATACTACTTAATTTTATGTGAATTGTTAATATATTTCTCACAGCTTGTCAGTTTTTAACATATAAAATATTAAATGAAGTATATATTTTAGAAATATTTTGACAACTAAGAAAAAAAGTGATATTAAAATTATACAAAAAAAAAAGAATATTAATTTCCTGCGGAGATATTTTAAATATATACAAATGCATTCTGCGCATGTGGGTCAGTTTCAAAATCTGCCCATGTTTTGGAATAGCAAAATCAAATTTTAGAAATAATCAGAAAGTTCTTTTTTTTTTTTTTTTGTAAACTAGGGGGCTCAGCCCCCTACGAGCTACGCTCGCCAACCCCCATTCAGACACCGCAGTTTCTAAAAGCAGGCTAATTTGATCGGCTTTAAAGAGATTTTGAAAGATTGAATTATAATTTAAAAAACAGTGGGATCTCCCTATAAACGGATTTCTATTCATTTCTCTTTGAATGGGGAAATTTAAGGAAAAATCAGCTGCTGTTAAAAGATACTATGGCTGTTTTCCTCTTTGATTAAATAAAACCAGTTAAGCATTTCAAAATAAGCTAATATAAAATGAATTAAGTAAACATAGTCTTTGTCTCCCGGTATTTTTTAACAAAGCGAAAAGAAAGTTCTTTTAAATAAGACATTTTAAGCAGGCTCTCATGTCAAGCACACAAGTCGTATGTTTGTTGTTCAATAAATAAATGAAAGACATTTTAAATGTATCGTTTTTAATCTCACATAATTTTCACCAAATTTTTATTTCTCTTTTTAATATTCACATGAAAATATTTTTGTTAGAAATGAAATATTATTTGCTCTGTCCCAACAAAAATAGTTGAAAAGTTCATCTCGAAATACCAAATAAATGTCTCGCGCAATTTTTAAATTTAAACTGTTTTGCAATATTATTTTTTGTTCATTTTACGTAATAAGTGTAATGTGAGGTAATTTCCCCTATTTAAGACTTCTAACGCATGTTAATGAATTTATTATTTTACAATATGCTTTCTCTGTTAAAATACACGTGTAAATATAGTTTTTATGAAGTAATTTTCAATAAGTTCCTGCTTTTTATACATAATTATTTAATTCTAATTTGAAGGATTTTTCTGCTTATAATAGTCACGTGGAAATAAATTTTTAATTTGAAGCAAACATTATTGTTTGCGCTGTTTATACAGTTGGCAACAGTTTAAATTAGTACAATTTTCTAAAATAAGTAAAAAATATCTCTCAAAATGCTGAAAATTTGAATTTAAAATAGAAATAAAAGCTCAAAAAATGAGTCAAATTTAAAAAATAAATGCATTCTGCACACCGGGAAACTATAACGTATAAAATGATCTAAAAATGATTAAATTCCGATATATAGTTTTTGCTCTTATAAAACTTTTTTAATAGAACGAATTTGTCCAACTTTAGCATTAAATATCTCTTAAAATAATTCTTCGATTTGAAAACTGTCTGCATCAGCGGGTTTATCAAACATTTCTCTATAATACCGCCGATTTTCATATTTTTGTATGCAATATTTTTCTTAATATTAACGGAGAAAGACCTCCGGTCACAAAAAATTCAAAACCGGCGGCGGCGGTGACAGCGTAAGTTACTTTTTTTTAGAATAGAGAGTACCTTACCCCATAAACATTAATATACGGGGCATTCTCACAATCCTTTGACTTTTGGGGGAAAAAAATCTGACAAAATTAAACTTGCTAAAATAACATTTTAATCTGATAGACGAATGCCTTAAGGATTCAAAATAAAGAAAAAATGGTCAGCAGCGAAAAAATTTTTATTTAACTGAGGTTTAAGTTAAACTTGCGAGTTTAATTTTCCTTATCATTTTACCCCTATAACTTTTTATTTTCTTCTAAATTTTTACTTATAATGAATTTGCATAGTACCTACAGGACATTCAAATAAGAAATAATAACAATGTAGTACTTTTAATACAGAATTTTTGTATAACATTGTCTTAAAGGGGTGTTAAAGAAGGGATGGTAAGGTAAAAAAGGGGATGGTATTGGAAAAAAGGGACGAAATGGTAAAAAAGGGGACAGTAAGGAAAAATACCACCTATTTTTAGGAAAATCATGTTTAGACTAAGTGATAAGAGACTAAGAGTGACTGAGTCCACAATGTTCATTGATTTTTAGAAACAGTTGTTAACATTGGATTAAATTAAATTTTTTTTTAAATTTACCTCGAAAAGTGCAGGAATAAACCTTGGGGACGGTGAGACAACCAATAAAGCCACGATGCTTGAAATTGATATTTAAATGCTGATTTAAATTCTACAGTAAATTTCCTGCCAAAGAATTTTAGATATTATTTCTCTAGCATACTTCTGCATTAGAAAAAATTTGAAAAAAATTCTGTGGCTGCATCTGAAATGATTTTCTGTATAATTTTAGAAGGGGGATGGTAAGGAATCTAAAACCCAGGGACAGAGTTTAAAAAATAATAACAACCCTAAAAATGTGTGCAGGTTAATTTTTAGCTACATATTTATGTAAAACAATAGTTCCAGTTTCAGAAAAAAATTACATCCAATTATTTTTATTGAAACAATTTTATCCAGACAGCTCCAAACTTAACAAGTTGGAAATTGCTCGTCAAACGTGGCAAATGAGGTGCGTTCGTACTATAACTAGTTTTATAATTATTTTTTGCACCCCATATTGTACTGAATGTATACTTTTTTGCACTTCATAAAGCGCATAGTCTGATACATCATTAAAATGCACTTCCAATAATTTTTTCCCATTCCCCGTAATGTAACGGAACACTTTTGACTGTCCCTGTAATTAAACTATACATCCGATTTTCCTAAAATTTGAAATAGCTCAACAAAACTTTGCAACAATTATATCTTTAAAATTTCAGACCATTCGGAAGGCTGTAATATCATTAAAATGCACTTGCAATAATTTTTTCCATTCCCCGTAATGTAACGGAACACTTTCGACTGTCCCTGTAATTAAACTATACATCCGATTTTCCTAAAATTTGAAATAGCTCAACAAAACTTTGCAACAATTATATCTTTAAAATTTCAGACCATTCGGAAGGCTGTAATATCATTAAAATGCACTTTCAATAATTTTTCCCATTGGCCGTAATGTAAAGAAAAACTTTTGACTGTCCCTGTAATTAAACTATACATCCGATTTTCCTAAAATTTGAAATGGCTCGACAAAATTTTGCAACAGTTATATCTTTAAAATTTCAGATCATTCGGAAGGCTCCAATATCATTAAAATGCACTTTCAATAATTTTTCCCATTGGCCGTAATGTAAAGAAAAACTTTTGACTGTCCCTGTAATTAAACTATACATCCGATTTTCCTAAAATTTGAAATGGCTCGACAAAATTTTGCAACAGTTATATCTTTAAAATTTCAGATCATTCGGAAGGCTCTAATATCATTAAAATGCACTTTCAATAATTTTTCCCATTGGCCGTAATGTAAAGAAAAACTTTTGACTGTCCCTGTAATTAAACTATACATCCGATTTTCATAAAATTTGAAATGGCTCGACAAAATTTTGCAACAATCATATATTTGAAATTTCAGACCATTCGGTTGGGTAGTTTTTGCTCTGTTACATGCGGACAGACGGACGGACGGACAGACTGAACGACGACTATAGGTGCTACGTATTTATATAATTACGAACGCACCTAAAAATCAGCATCAGGAACACGGGACGGTATAGGAGTTTTCGAGGTGTTTGGACCCCCAACATCGTCCAAAACTTATTTATCTCGTTAATATTGTTATGCAGTCATGCAATGGGATGTTCCCAAGTATATGAAATAAAAAAAACACGAAAAAGTGTATTAAAATAAAAATTATTATTCAGGGACATGAAAGTCAAAAGATTGTGAGAATGCCCCATACAAGCATCAACAGAGACAAAAATTACTAATTTAACATTTTTAAACTAATTTTTAAATTTTAATGAACTTTGCAATGACATAAGTGAGCACGGTAATGGCATCTATGATAATGACAAATTAAACAAAATATTTTTATTTTTCCCCAGGCATAAATGGCAGTCATTATATCTTCTAGCCCATACAATGATTTTCTATTATATAATAAAAGCAGATTAAGGGGAAAAAAGTTCATTTAATTATCAATTAGAAGTGGGTACGATAATGACATACAAAAAAATACTCACCCAAACATTCAAAGTCTTTGCTTGTTTTATTGAAACTATAAAACTATTTATTCTGTTTACCTAAACCTGATAACAAGTTGACTTTTAAGGATTATTTTTGCCTTGATAAAAAGGCATGTGCTGCCCTCTAAAAAATTCCAGATGAACTTTGTGTCAGAAGCATGGTAATGACACTCTTTCTTAGGAAATGGTTTTGAAAAAATATTAAGAATTATAGATAAGTTTGATTTATGAAAATAAGTATTTTTTTTTTTAATTAGTAGCATCTTAATAAATAAAAATGTATTTAAAAAATTATAACCATCTGTTTTAAATAGAACTTAGTCAAATCTTTACCTGATAAATTGCTTGTTGGGACAACCCATGGTAATGATATTTTGATTACTAAAGAATATATTTCTTATTCTTTATAAATAATAATAAATCTGTAAATTATCATTAAAAAACATGACAGCTAAAATGCAATAATTAATTTTATGATATTTAACTATTTTTTGTGCAAATGTGAAAGGACAGTAAAACATGACACTTTTTGAAAATCACCCACGTACGTTTAACATTAGCGAGGGGAATCGGGAGTTGAGTGACTAACACCCTTAATAATTACATAATTAGAGCAGCTGTTCCCAAACTATGAGCTGGTATACCCAACAATGGCTCGGAGAGGTCAGATGTTATTATTTTTTTTTTTTTTTTTTTTTTTGCGATGCATACTGTAATAAAAACAATACGAATACTAAAAAAAGTATTGTGAAAAGATATAGGTTAATAACTTTAAAAAAAACAGTTTTTTATCAAATTTTGTGGCTTGAGTCTAAATTTAATAAGAACGAAGAATCGTTCATCCGGCATAGATTATGAAACACTTTCCAACACTAATTAAGAGAATGTTGTTGAGAAATTTCATGTTTTTATACAGTGATATCAAATATCTAAATAAACAATTTTAAACGCACATAAGCAGTAAAAAAAATATTTTCAGCAATTACTGTCAGTATCTATAAAATTCATATGCAACACGTAATCTAAACAGTCAGTTACTAACGCTGCTGCTGCTGCTGCTGTATTAAAAATTTTTGTGATCTTTTGACTTTCTCGGCTTATTTTGCAACAACTGTTACATATGAAAACTGGTAATTTTATAGAGAAATGTATGGTAAACACGTTGAAGTAGACAGTTTTTAAATCGAAAACTCAATTTAAGCGCTCTTTTATGTTGAAATGTGTTAAAATAGTACAATTAAATAAGTTTCATAGGATCGAAAACTATGCATAGCAATTTAACATTCTTTTGCAGACATATATTTGACAAGATTGTAGTGTTTATTTTTTTAATTTGTCTAATTTTTCAAGTTTTTATTAAAAATTTCATCTGAATAGATATTAATTCATATTTTGTAGTAGCCTTTTTTTGCTACTTTTGCATGATTTTAAAAACCCTACAATATTTCCAAACACTTTTCAATTGAAAAATATATTTACACGGGGATATTAAAAATGAAAGAAAACTTTAACATTGTTAAATTCTTAAGTACTAAAAGCCTTTAAAGCGTCAAGTAAAGATTAATTGCGCCATATTTAGGGCTATTCTCAAATCTAAATTGGTTACTTTCTGACACATTTTTTAAATTCATTTTGTTCGCAAAAGTATGAAATTGGTAGCTGATCTATTTAAGAAACTGTATAATCAAACTGTTTTTTCGTTTTTCAATACAATCTTGTCAAAGTTAAGTTTTCCAACCGAATTTCTGGGCACAACAGTGCAGGAAGGGAAAAGAATTACCGTCCTGAGACAACAATAGCTTATAACTAAGAATGTAATTAATTTATTGGAAAGACCAAAAAAAAAAAAATTCTATTGCAAATCGGTTTAAGAATCATGCCTACTAGTATCATGATTTTAGATTTAAACTAGTTGGATGTAGAAAATCCCAAAACTTTCTTCTATCTCATAGTCATGCATGTTAATACTTCAACAATAAATGACAATGTATACCCATCATGATGATTCTAAAGATATGAAATTCCGTGCATTAGTTCTTGAGATATGAGTGTCGCTAAAATCGTGTATATCCTGCAAAATGCAGCATAACAACGCCACCTATTGGGCGGTTAACACCAAAACCTAATCAGCAAAAACTTGTGTCAACGTGTAGCTGAATCCTAAGTTAGATGAAAATTTCGATAGTTCTTGAAATAGAGCTATTGCGGAAATCGTGATAAATGCAGCATAGCAGCGCCACCAAAACATAATCAGCACCAATATTTATCTAGGTATAACTGAATCTGAAGTTTGATCAAAATTCGTGCATTAATTCCTGAGATAGAGCTATTGCTGAAATCGCAAAAAGTGCAGCATAACAGCGCCACCTGTTGAGCGATTTACACCAAAATGTCAATTCATGTCAAGGACTAATTGAATCTGAAGTTTGATGAAAATCCGTGCATTAGTTCTACAAATTGAGCTATTGCGGAAATCGGTAAAAAATGCTGCATAGCAGCGCCACCTGTTGAGCAATTTACGCCAAAAACTAATCAGCACCAATTTATATCAGGGACTAACTGAATATAAATTTTTATTAAATTACGTGCATTAGTTCTTTTCTTTAGACGAGCGCCTACAAAATTTCTGTCACTTAAGACAGACACAGACATTTTGTAAAAACATATGTTTTTCGGTATCTCTGACTCCTAACGCGTAAATCCGTCGAAAACCGGAAGTCGAAAATTTTCACGAATCCAATACTTTCTTCTTGTAAAGATAGAAGAAAGTAAAAATGAGTCACAAAGTTTCTTGTTGTTCAGCGGAAAAAAATATTTTTTGAGAATCGCCTTAAGACTATATATTCAAAAAGCCATATTTAAACAATTTTTATAGCCTCAAAAAGAAAACTTTTCTTTTAGACGTTAAAAAGTCCGGGAATCAACAACATTTTTTTACTTAACCAAGCTGATTTTCAAATGTGTAATTGATCTTATTTAATCAATTACAAAAACAGTCATCAACTGTCGTGACAGTGGTGACTGCAGCCTTGGGAGCCGAAAAAATCACCCCTCCCCCCGCCCCAATCAAAGGGATAGAATGGCAACCCGATTACGAAAGATCGTTACTGATCATGATGATATCATTCAAACTTCTGTAATCTGGTAATCTTTTTAAAACAGAGAAAATTAGCGTGTGTTTACAACATGCGAGGTCTAGACGGGTGTTGGCAAGCGTAGCTCATATGCGGCAGAGACACTTGTATGCTACAATTTAGTTAAGTTTAAACATGCATACCGCAGCCGGAACTCATTTTTAGCAATTATCGATCATCGTCCTTCCTGTAACCGATTTTTTTGTATATGTATGTGTGTTCTTGTAAATAAATGTTATGCAATCTATAATCTATAGAAAACATGTTGTGGTACAGCTCAGTGAGTCATATCAATTTCATTATGTTTGAAATATTGTAACATCATTAAAATGCATAGCAAACGATCCCCCCTCCCCCCACACACAGTCCACAATGTAAGGGAATTCTTTCGTATGTCCCTGTAAATGAACTGCACATGCAACAGGCTTCTTCTTTTTCAATAGCGAATATGCGACAGTGAGCTTAATGACCTATAAAAATTAAAGTGCAAATAATATTCGGAGTCCCAGAATTACGAGAGCACGGACAAACCGAAGTCCTAAACACTTTCTTTTGAAAAGTGTGCTTCAATCCCGACACAGACTTTGGTGCAAAACAATGACATAAATTGTATTAACTTTTAACCCCATCCTTGAAAAGCTAAGCTTTTTTAGGGTTTCGTTCATCTGACGAAACCCTATTCGTCTCGCTCCTCTGTCTGTCTGTCTGTCCGTCACAGAGCCTGTTCTCAGAAACTATATATGTTGGAGACTTGAAATTTTGCATATACATAGCTGAACACATCACATCAAACGACAAATCATAAAATTTTGAAAGAGTCTTATGTTTACCCTTCTGGTCGCTAACTTGTGTATTTTAAGCTTTTTTTTCTAACTGAGCCCCTATTTAAGTTGAAGACTTGAAATTTTGCATACTTATAGCAGAACATTTGCGATCACACGAAAAATCATAAATTTTCAAAAAGTCTTATATTATTTACCCCTCCGGCCTCTAACTTGTGTATTTTAAGCCATATGTCTAACCTCCCCTCATTGCACCCGGTGGGTAGTTTTCTAACTTTTGCCGACACCCCTTTGACCACTCTTTCATCACATAGCCTTACATATTTCCGTTCCACTTTTACCGCCAGGGGGCGCCTACCTATCTCGGGTGCTATGGGCCCCATCCCCTCGACTAATATATCTACGGATAGATTGTAAAACGGAGTTTCGTTCGGATAGAGGTTTGTGTAGAATAGAGTGCGCCCCCCTGATTGCGAAATGTGGAGCTAACAGATTTTGCAAAAGGTTAAAGTGTTTTGAAAGGAATATTAAACGAAACCCTTTGTGCGATCTGTGATCATACTTACTCATTTGTTTTAAAAACCTTTAAGCTGAAAAGCGGTCGGGGAGGGTAATTGAGTAATATATATATATATTATTAAGGACACACGTGTCCGTGCGTAACGCTGACGTCGTTTTGACGTTGGCAACAGCAAATGATTAAATTTAACTTTTACTGCAATTTCTTGACTGCTCATTTTCAATTTTTACACCTTTTAATAATATTGGGGGGGGGGGGGGGTTACTTTCAAATGCAGGGTTCGCACAGACTCCTTAGACTCCTTGGAAACTCTTTAGAAATGAAAACATTCCCAAGTAGTACTTAGAACTACTTAGATGAGCAAACCACTACTTAGAAACTCCTTATATTGTATTGCAGCTTCAGACGCAAACGATAGTGCTGCCGAGGAAAAAAAAAAATCGTGATTGAAAAATGCACGGTAAATCCTTTATACACGTCATTCATCTGAAGCACAACATTGATTGGGTAGAGTAATCTTAATAGCATGGCTCCCACTAGCAGGGCCCGCTTAACACTTAGGAATAGGGGAAGCCCGACGTCACACAGGGGCCCCCTATTACTCTATAAATTTCTTTTTTATTTACTAAATCTCTTTTTCGTATGCATTCGAAATTTTACCATCAAAGTTTAGGGTAAATAACATTTTTAATATTAAATGAAAACTACCTATATAAAAGTATTTTATTATATGTTTAATTGTAAATAACTAATTTATTTTGTAAATGACAAATATGGAACTATAGTTGAGAATATGTGAACTTCAAAATATTTTTTGTGATTTAGAAATTGCCATATAGTAAGAAAAATAAAGTTTCATAAGAAAAAAAATGTATTTTTTACAGTGATTGAGTTTCTTTTTTCTAAAAATTTGTTTTGAAAAGTAAAATTGGGGGCCCTTTTGTATTTCAGTGGGTAAGCTCATGCTTCACAGGCCTATTCCATAAACAGGCCCTGCCCACTAGGTCCGTAAAGTCCGTTTTTTTTTTTACACTGTTAGCCGACCTTTATTTTAAATTTTATCGATGTTTGGCATTTAGCGGAAAAAATCGCGTTTTTCGCAAATATGTTCCAAAAAATATCGTCAAATTTCGTCAATCGATCGCGGAAAAAATTCATAAATTTTGTCAAAGGATCGTGAAAAAACGCGAATTTCTCCAACAGATCGCGGGAAAACTCGGATTTCTTAAAAAGACGCGACTTTCTTAAAAGAAGCGAAGAAACGCGAATTTACTCAAAGGATCATGAAAAAACGCGAATTTCGTTAAAGATCGAGAAAAAAAGCAGATTTCCTCAAAAGATCGCATAAAATGCGAATTTCCTCAAAAGATCGCATAAAATGGGAATTTCCTCAAAAGTTCGCGAAAAACACGCGAATTACCTCGAAGGATCGCGAAAAACACACGGTTTCCATCAAAAGATCGCGAAAAAAACGTTAGTTTCGTCAATCGATCGAAAAAAAACGCGAATTCCATTAGAAGATCGCAAATTTCGCCAGAGGATCGCGAAAAATACGCAAATTTCGTCAAAGGATCGCGAAAAACACGCGGTTTCCGTCAAAAGATTGCGAAAAAAAGGTCAGATTCGTTAAACAATCGAAATAAAACGCGAATTCCATTAAAAGATCGCGAAAAGGGCGAATTTTCCGAGAAGGTTGCAAAAAACGCGAATTTCTCCCAGAAGATAGCGAAAGAAACGCGTTTCCCCCCCTAAAGATCGCTAAAAAAAACGCGAATTTCATAAGATCGCGAAAAAAATGCGAATTCATCAAAATTTCACCTTCAAAGAAAACGATTACGGCTGTTCTAAAAGTATGATTTCAAAACTTGTAATATTTTTTTCTTGTATGTTGCATTTAGCATTCTCTTTTTTTTTTTTTTTTTTTTTTTTTTGCCTTTTAAAATTTTCTTTAAGATGTATCATGTATGTGATATACATAAGTGTTTGGGGTTTGACTAATTTCTATTTATATGACCTAGGGTGATTCTAGTCCGAATTTTCCGAAAATGTAAGGCATTCATTTCCAGAAATTTTAAAAAATCGGTCACCAATCCGAAAATTCGGACATATGGTCGCCGAAAAATTTAATTTTGTTAATCGTTTGCAGAAAAATCACCAATTTCGTCAAAGGATCGCGGAGTAAACGTAAATTTCGTCGGAAGATCGCGAAAAACCCCACAAATTTCATCAAAAGATCGCGAAACTTACAAATTTCGTCGAAAGATCGCAAAAACCCAAAAATTTCGTCAATAGATCGCGAAAAAACGGCAAATTTCGTCAAAAGATCGCGAAAAAACCACAAATTTCCGCAAAAGATCGCGAAAAATCGACCAATTTCGTCAAAAGATCGCAAAAAAATTCCACAAATTTCGTCAAAAGAGCGCGTAAAAACTCACAAATTTCGTCAAAAGATCTCGAAAACCCAAAAATTTCGTCAAAAGATCGCGAATAAAACGGCAAATTTCGTCAAAAGATCGCGAAAAATCGACAAATGTCGTCAAAAGATCGCGAAAAAAAACCCACAAATTTCGTCAAAAGTGTGCGTAAAAACTCACAAATTTCGTCAAAAGAGCGCCTAAAAACTCACAAATTTCGTCAAAAGAGCGCGAAAACCCAAAAATTTCGTCGAAAGATCGCGAGAAATCGACAAATTTCGGCAAAAGATCGCGAGAAATCGACAAATTTCGTCGAAAGATCGCGAAAAAACGCATAGCTAGTGTCGGGAGTGGATTTCCCCCTCCCTCCCCCGTGTCTGGTGTAACTTTTCTGATTTGCTGTGAATTTCAGATTTTTTTTTTTTTTTTTTTTTTTTTTTTTTTACTCAGAATCACCCCTGTGATGTGACCATCAATTAGATACTAATGGAGTAAAATTTGTTTTTGAAATGTTTTTCTCTCCAAATTGGACATTAAAAATTGGAGTGTGCGTACCACATAACGATGCAGCACATAAAAACATCGACAAAAAAGAAAAAAAGGCAAATCCTTAAAATTTTTGGACTCCTTGGATTTTTTGGGTACTCCTTGGATTTTTTCTTTCCCAACTCTGTATGAACCCTGAAATGCAATTTGTTTGAAAACTATATCGCAATTTATTTGAAAACTGTATCGCAATTTATTCAGTTTTAAAACATTCCAATCGATAAATAAAACAATAAAATATAAATAAAACACAAATTGTTTAAGACATGTAATCGAATTTCGCTTTTTGTTCCACTGAAATGAACAGAATAAAAAAGCTTGATTGTAAATAGCGATATTTTTATATTTCTTCGGCCGTTAACTCATGACGTGAGGCCATTATAATATAACTTTTGATACGTTTCAAACCTTTATCTGGACGCATTATTGCTACTTTTCATAGAAATGTAATTTTTAGTATTGTTAGTGGGAATTCTATATTAAATGTAAAAAATTTATCATTAGTTAATAATTTAAGTTATCAATTAAGAAAAAAATAAAGTAAGTCGTCGATCAGTCGCGGAAAAAATCGCAAATTTCGTCAGTCGGGCACTGAAAAATCGCGAGTTTTGTCGATCAGGCTCCGAAAAATCGCGAGTTTCTTTGGTCGGACACGGAAAAATTTCCAATTTCGTCGATCAGGTGTGAAAAACTGAATTGGATATGTTGATTGGGTAGGGTAACCTAGAGGGGTAAAACTCCCCTCCCCCTCTGAAACCATGTTTTTTATCTGATTATAGGCCACAGATGTCCTCCCTGAAATAGAATTTTCTTTGTGTTACTGATGTGGCCCTCGACTACCCAGACATTTTTGTAAGTGGCCCTTCTCTTAAAAAGATTGTGCCCCCCTACATTAAACAGTGTGTGCATTTTTGGAGGACACCTTGTATTGGCAGAGAAACTAAAAATTGATTTTTCGAAGATTAAAAACCGTTTTCTGTTCTTAACAACATAAATCTATAAACAAGTCTTCGAAATGCTCTACTGACCAATATTGTTTTCTCTCGTATATTGAGAATAACAATCAAGTGAAGGCAAACTAATTTAAAAGAATGTGAGAAATCCCGCTGAGCATGGAATGGAAGAGATGTAAAACATGGATCTTCCACGCTTCCATGCACACGTTTCTTTTTTATGTCCCGCTGTTTGAAAGTTAATTAAGATTCGAAATATTTCATTTGGAAAACGGAACAGAGAAATTTTTTAGGTCAGCTCAAGGCTAGAATTTAATTCTAGATCAATAAGTCAAGAAGTACAATGGGGTTATGGCAGGCTGAAACGTATTAACACATTTTTTTTTCTTTAATCAGTAAAATGGTCTTTAAAATAATAAAGAGAGAAAAGTAAATTTTAACAGGTATAGTTTTGATACAGTATTTTTATCGCTTATTCGGATTTTCTCAGAATGGTTCTAAATTTAAGGCGTTAAATGAAGGTAATTAGTATAGTTACTTGTTATCTTTGGACAAATCAACTCTTCTCAATAGAAAATATTTTTTTTTCTTTTAAGTACGCTAAAAATATTACCCGTCACACTTTTAACCGTCAGTTTCAATTATCCGTCAGCCACACTGGAAGTAATGCATGTAAAAAAAAAAAAAAAATCGCCGTAATTTGGTATTTTGCGGTTTTCAGACGTTGTTTGTAAACTAGAACAGGATTAAAACTAGAGGGGGTGGGGGGGGGGAGCGATCGGTTCATTTGCGCCGAACGCCAAAAGAAGATTTCGGTAGTTTTTCAACAAATAATGAAATCTGGGCAGAAAAAGTCATCAATCGTACAATTCAAAGTAAAAAATGTAGAATAGGTGGGGGGCAAAGATACGCACTGCCTGATTTAATATGAAGAAACATTTCTACAATCATGACCGCTAGGTAGTAGTTTGGTCTCATGTGTAGTAGTTATGTGTTCAAACCTTATGAAAAAAGTAGCACTCCGTGCCAAGAAAATGAGGTAAGTTTAAATTTTCGAATTTTGATCTAATATTTTTTAAATTTCACTTTATTGTTTAGCTAACAGCACTTCGAAATTTTTACAAATACAAAAATTCAGTGGAGAACGGAAGCTCTGTAGTTTCTAAATGCCGTATAGTTTATCTCGATCGCATTTGTTTAAACTTGTAGGTAGTTGTTTAAGTAAAATACTTCAAAATGGGGTAAAAGTACGCATCCGTCTTGGGGCAAAGATATGCACTAGTTTAAGATTCGGGGCTTTGCCTTATCGTTTTAGCTAAATGCAAAGCTTTCCACAATTACGTTGGGTAAGTTTTATTTTTTATATTGTATAAAATATAATAGCTACTTAACTAATATAAGCTAGTTAACTACATTTTCCTTTTTCTAGTTAAGTTTTTTTTTAATGTAGAACGTAGGTATCTACCTTAGAGATCTGCACGGGCCGATTTTCATTCACGGCACTCGGGCCGGGCCTAACTTAATTTTTCTGTACAGAGCCGGGCCTGGTTTCATTCCTAGTCTTCACGGCTCAAAATTTTCAGTCCTAGTTTTGAGCCAGCCCGTATGAAAATCATTGTCTCAGCGTGGCCTGGTCCATTTAAAGGTCAGTTAAATTAAGCCTGGCCCAAAAATTTTTTGCAAAAAATGCATACATTTTTGAATCGCCATTATTCTACACTTAAACATTAAAATTTATTATTTTTAAAGAATAGTAGATTTCTACGCATATTAAAATATAACTAAATTAAAATACAGTAAAATGTGTGAAAAGGAACCTGCCTATGACGGAACCCTGTTTTAAACTGAAAAACATGTTGAACCATGCAAAATAAATATACAAATAAGTAAGAAAAGAATATATAATACATTTACACTTGCTAAGAAGGGAACTTGTCTATAACGCATTTTTTTTTTTCTTTTCTATGCAATTCCATATTAGAAGATTTTACTGTATAGCATTTTTCCGATTTTTAACACTTCTATACATGGAATATGGATTAACAATATTAATGATAACTACTGAAACATTTACATACAAGAAATAGAGATTCATTAAAAAAATAAATATCGCAGCCTGCTGCACTTCTATAAAAATAAAGATTATAAACATGAAAAAAAAGTTAAGATAAATATTTTTGGTCAAAACTTCTCGTACAAGACAAATTTTTAACAAATTCGACGTAAAAATCAATGTTTTGTAGAAGTTCACTTGGGCCGGGTCCGAGCCGAGATTGTAACTTTTTTCCCGGCCGGGCCGGGCTCGGGCCGAACTTTTAATTTTTGTATCGGGCCGAGCTGGGCAGATTTTTTTCCTTTATGAGTCGGGCCGGGCCCGGGCCTGGAAATGTCGGACCGTGCAGACCTCTAATCTACCACCTACTTTTAAAAATCAATATTCTTGTTTCATAAAACGATTTTGTTTTAAAGGCTTAACCCTTAACTCCTGTTAACGGTCTCACAGACTACTGCTATATTCATTTTTCATAGCTTAACTTGTAATTTTCAATTTAACTATTGATGTTAGTTTAATTTTGATTCGTTTGGAAACTTAATAGTATCGCTAAAGACTTCTAAATGAGGAGAACTTTTATTATAATAGGCCTTTACATAAAGTTTAGCGCAAAAACAGTATATTATGAGTCAGTCAACCCTTTTATTCATTCTACGATCAAGGGGTCTTTAAGACCCCTCACAGTATTCATGCAACAATTTTTGTCACAGTAGTTTGAGGTCAACTGATATTTGCGATCTCACAGACCCCTGTTTTTTTCCTTTTTTTTTCATGGTTTCACTTACAATTTTCAGTTTAACTATAAATACTAGTGAAATTTACTAATGCTTTTGCATAACTCATTCGTTTTATTGGAAATGGGGCAAAACCCCACAGTAATGGGGCAAAAATTCGCACTGCGTATCTTTGCCCCACCACTGCGTACTTTTACCCCAACCGATGGGGCAAAGATACGCAGAGCAATGTTTTTTAAAAATTGCAATTTCTCACAGAATTATAATTTGACAGAATGTCGGTTGATGGTAGCACTTGCCTAAGGTTCTAATCTAACATTTTAATCACTCATTACATAAGTTTAGAAAAATGTGTGTGTTAAAAATGAAAATGTATGGAAAGTGCGTATCTTTGCCCCCACCTACTCTATGCGTTAATTTTGTACTCTTTGCTTTGAAAAGAGCTGTTTTTTCCCTTAGGTGTGTGTGTGGGGGGGGGGGACAAAGAATGATGCTTTTGTACATCAAATGAAACTTCTATTCGCTCCTAATTAATTCATGTTTGAAATAGCAGTTAATGAAAATTATTGAAAAGCTTCTCAGTTTGGGCAATTTAAATATTGCTTTGTTAATGTTATTGAAATTTGATTATATTTGGCTGTGTTATAATTTTATTTTGCACGTAGTAAGTACGTATGTATATATATGGGGCGAAAACTTATCTTTATAAATTTCTTGTAGAAAGGGGCTGGGGGGCAAAATTCATATTTATACTGGTTGAAAAAAAAAAAAAATCCTAGTTTCGGCACTGAACTGGAAAATGACTCTGTAAACATATCAAAGATAATTATTAGCTCACAGGCTATCAAATCCTGAGAGCTAATGTGCCCGCCGGTTCTGTATGTACGTATAGTATGTATGTATGTGCGTACGTACGTACGTATGTACGTAACGCGATAACTCTTGATAGAAACATCCGATTTGCTTCAAAATTTTTTTCTATGTTCATTGTGATAAGGCGCTTCCCTGATTAGTTTTGGGAGTTCATTGGTTAAGGATAAAGGGGGGTTAGTCCACCCCCCTTAATTCAGATAAATGGGTTTTCCATGCAGAATGATTCGATTTGCTCCGAATTTGGTATACCGGTTTATTATGTTAAGGAACTTCCCTGATTAGTTTTGGGGGTTCATTGGTTAAGGATAGAAGGGGAAAGGGCGCTAGTCCACCCCCCCCCCCCTTAATTCAGATAAATGGGTTTTTCATGCATAATTATTCGATTTGCTCCAAATTTGGTATACCGGTTTATTATGTTAAGGAGCTCCCCTGATTCGTTTTGGGGATTCATTGGTTAAGGATAAAGGGGGCTAGTCCACCCCCTTAATTCGAACATAAAAAAAATCGCGAATTTTGACAAATGGTCCCCATAAAAAATCTATTTCGTCAATCGTTCGCAGAAAATAACTCCAATTTCGCCAAAGAATCGCGGAAAAAACGCGAATTTAGTCAAAGGGCCACGGGAAAAAACGCGAAATTTGTCAAAGGATCGCACATCGTAGAGGAAACGCGAATTTTTTCAAATAACCGAGAAAAAACGCGAATTTCGTCAATGGATCGCGAAAAAATGCTAATTATATCAAAGAATCGCGAAAGAACCGCGAATTACATCAAAGGGTCACAAAAAACTCAAATTTCGTCAAAGGATCGCTGGAAAACACACGAATTTTGTCAAAGGATCACCGGAAAAAAGCGAATTTTATCAAAGGGCTGCAAAATTACACTAATTTCGTCAAAGGGCTGCGGAAAAAGCGTAAATTTCGTCAAAGGATAATAGAAGAAATGCGAATTTCATCAAATGCTACGGAAAACGCGAATTTTATCAAAGGGCTGCGAAAACATGCGAATTTCGTCAAAGAGTTGGAAAACGGCACACATACATGAACCTATATTTATTATTATAGGTATAGGGTATAGTTTTTAATCTTAAATAATATACTGAACTAACTTTTGAAAAAATCGGGTTAACCCAAACCCAGCTTGCAGGAATCTACGCTCAACCTGAAATCGACCCAAATCGAAAACAGCTAACCCGACCTGCAACAAAAATAATTAGTGCCAGGAGGGAATCCCCCCCCCCCCCCCTCTGCTGTAACATTTCAGAAAATTTGCTTTTAATTTTTTTTTTTTTTTTTTTACTGAGAATCACCTCTGATCAGGAGTTTTTTACTGCGATTTTTAATTTTAGTTTAAAATTGCAAGGACAGATGGGGCTGCAAGCAATAGGCGCTAAATCGGCGCCCGATTTAACGACTATTATTTGCAGCGCCATCTATCGCTGCTATTATAAAGTAAAATCAAGAATCGCAGTAAAAAAGCTCCTGACGTCTTAACCCTCCTGCAAGTTTTTTTTAATTGCTGTCACCATTTGCAAGTTACTGAATTTTAAAATCAGTCAGTGCATTTTAGGGCACCCGGTATGTAATAAGTTTCAAAGCATTCTTTAATGAATTACAACTCATCTTAGATATAAAGAGACAAGCAGTCTTATACCAAAGTATTTTTTACATAATCCTAAAGATTAAAAAGTATTATTAAATAATTGTTTGGGCGTGCCCGTTATGGAACTTTTACTGTTATATAGTTTTTATCTTCAAAAATATTTAGACTTTCTTTTCAAAATTCGGGTCGACACGAACCCTTCTCGCAAGAGTGAAAACCCAATACGAAACTAACCCAAACCCGAAATAATGTATGTCAAACTGCCCCAAACCCAACGCGCTAGAGTGGAGCTGAAAAGTAGAAGTCAACCCGACCCTCAGCAGAAAAGTACAAGTCAACCAGACCCAAACCCGACCTGCAGTAGAAAAGTACAAGTCAACAGGACCCAAACCCGACCTGCAGCAAAAAAGTAGATACTAACCCGACCCGCAACAAAAAGTAGAATTCAACCGGACCCAAACGCGACCCACAGCAAAAAAAGTATAAGTTAACCCGACCAGCAGCAAAAAATAGAAGTCAACCGGACCCAAACCCGACCTGCAGCAAAAAGTAGAAGTAACACGACCCGCAGTGATAAAATTAGCCCCGACGCGCGCATCAGATTGGAGTCTCCAAATTTCTAAACCCCCCCCCCCCCCCTCCCCCCTTGAGGACTCTCCAGATCCGCCCTTGCTCCATTCTCCATTTCAGACGGAAATGAGTTTTACACGTGGCACTAGATATAATATCTTTGCTTGAATGTTGTAGCACTTGTTGTCACATTGTTTTCAGCTGTCTGCTGCAAGAGAAGCCATTTTATGATTTTTTTTAATTAGAAAATGTAAAAGTTTAGTTTTTGATTAGTTGGAGACAATTACGGTAAGTTAAAATAATCCACTTCCATTTTTCTCATTTCAAATAATAATTTTATATAAATTATTGTTAATCACAGCCCAAGCATGATAGTTTAAAGATTAATTTTTGAATTTTCGACTGATTTCTTCGATTGATCCACTACTGGGAAAATGGCAATTAAAGAAAATATTTATCTATAAATTTGTTGCTTTTTAATTTCAGCAGATTTCATTTATGCCCACTATAGGACATTCATTAAGGATTGTATCAATCAAGTTAGTTTACTTCTAAAACTTAAAAAGAAGGAAATATAATAAAGATCCGGTAGCACTGACCTTATTTGATCAACTACTGGCTCGGTCACCCTATTTATGTGACAGTGTATAACAGAATATGAAGTTTGATGAAATTCCGAATATTAGTTCTTGAGACAGAGCTATTACGGAAATCGTGAAAAATGCAATGCAGCAACGTCACTTGTTGGGCGATTTACACCAAAAACTAATCAAAACCAATTTATATCGAGGTCTAACTGAATCTAAAGTTTTATTACATTCCGTGCATTAGTTCTTGAAATAGAGTGCCCAGAAATTTTTTGTCACAGACAGACATTTTCTAAAAGCAGTCAAATCGTGTTCAGAACCTTCTAAAACGTACAAATCCGTCGAAAACCGAAATTTTTCGTATCCGTACGAATCCGATCAGTGGCGTATCTAGACTTATTATTTCGGAGGGGGCTGAGATATAGTAAAAGTTTCTAAGAGGGAATTACAAGAAACTCGAAATATTCCGTTTTAAACAGGTTTTATCATAAACGTTAACACATCTATTAATCAATCAAACTTACTAAGACAGAATCGCATGGGACTGGGAAATATTTCGTTTTAGGCAGGTTTTCGTCTTTACAAGTATAATTCTTTGGTTATACCCAATTTTTTTAAAGCAGAATACTGAACTATTATCTACTAAAAGGTATCTCAATAAATAGTAAATAAAACCAAAGTAAGCAGCAAATTTAAAATTATTTAAGAGCGTTCGCACTCTACTCCCCCCCCCCCCCCCAAAAAAAAACAAAACAAACAAACACACACACACATCATTTTCAACACATTCTAGGACTCATTTTAGAGCATGCATGCATGACATTTGCAATACTTAAATATTGAATAGCATTTTTCATTTTCTCATAAATGGGATACATTTGGAATAGCAGCTGCCTGATGGTGACTTTTCCGAGGCTGAAAACTGGCTTAAGGAGGTCCGGGGCACATTTTAAAATATTCTCTGCGAAATAACACACTTTCTATAAGATGAAAACTGTCTAAAACGGAAGGTTTTCTAGTTTCTTTTGAATGACATCTTAGCAGGTTTCATTATATTTTGCTAAACTTTCGTAATTAAACTTGATATTTTCTAGAAATTTCGGAGGAGGCTGGAGCCCCATCAACCCACCCCCTAAATACGCCCCTGAATCCAATGCTTTCTTCTCGTAATGATAGAAGAAAGTAAAAAAGAAAAAAAAAACTTACTGTTTGAGAAATAAGAAAGTAGTCTTAGTTTCTTAAAGTGTTTTATAAACCTTTAAAAATCATTTAGAAAAGGAATTGAATTGTAATGAATGGCTTATAAGGAGAAATATTCTATCTGACTCTGACACCTTTGAACGGTCAGTGTTAGTAACATAAAGAAGCCGTCGGATATTCCTTGTCTGTCCTCCTTTTCTATTTCAAGTCCTTTTCCAGAAAGACTGGAAAAAAGAAGGCATGTTTTTCTGCCACAATTGTAAAATGACATTTTAAAAGAATAAGGATCGTGATTTTTTGGAGATTACTGCCAGTGGTCGGGTATATTATATAACAAATTTGCAATTTTAAACAGATTTTTCAGGGATATGAAAATCCCGAAACGTTGTCATGAGGGAATATTTAGGATTAATACTTATTTCTATGTAAGGAGAATTTTTTTTAAAGGAGGAAATCAATCTTGAAATAATTTTAAAATGTTATTAACTATTTTATACTGGATAATTTCAATATCGAGCTCGGTTTCTAAAGATACAAATTTTTCAAAATCAGATTTCGAATCTTCGGGTTCCAGTTCCGAAAAAAAGAGCCTAAACCAGGCACGGCGAACCTTTTCAAAATCTACAAACAATATCTATTAACAATGTAACGTGCCAAACTTTTACATAAAAATTTTTGCAGCGTACGATGTTCATACAAAACAGTGGCTATAAATTTAGTTGTTTTCATGCAGTAATAATTAATAGTTAAAAAATATTATAAGTCAAAATGCGATTTCTCTGTATATTGGATTCAGTCATTAAATTAATGAAATTTCAATTCCTAAATATGATTAATTTATATGGTACGTATTATAATAAGGGGCGAAAATACAGATTTTTATTTTAGTAATTTTTGACTTAGTGGTAATGCAATAAATATTTCGATCATAATTATCCAAGTTGCGTTAAACAATGTATTAATAATGTATTGAACAGATTAAGGCTGTTTAATGTTCATTGGAGAATGCTTTATTCGTGGTTGATATTTCGTTATTTTAATAAATATACGTAGCTGATATTTCGTTATTTTAATAAATATACGTAGCTGATATTTCGTTATTTTAATAAATACACGTAGCTAAATTGGATTCATTTGCTATTTTATTTCAATGACTGTCTAACGAAATTCATTTGAAAGATACAGCATACAGGTACATCTTTTTAATTCGTATAAAAAGGCAAATACATGCCGATAGTATCACACGAAAAGAAAATTCTGTTGATCTGTCAGTTCATGCAAATAAAATTACAAAATTTGTGATAGTTTACCCGTATGGAACAAACTTTTATTAATAAAACGGAAATAAAAAGCTATGAAAACTAAAACTATACCACAACTAGTCGGATGTACCAATCCCAAAACTTTCTTCTATCTCATACATGTTAATACTTCAAAATTCGCTATCACACTGCCAAAATTAAATGGCAATCTATGCATCTCTTGAGGATTCTAACGATATGAAATTCCGTGCATTAGTTCTTGAGATATGACTATCGCTGAAATCGTCTAAATTCAGCAAAATGCTGCCTAGCAACGCCACCTATTGGGTGATTTATACCAAATCCTAATCAGCAACAATTTATGTCAACGTCTGACTGAATCTGAAGTTTGGAGAAAATGCGTACATTAGTTTTTGAGATAGAGCAATAGCGAAAATCGTGAAAATTTCTGCATAGCAGCGCCACCTATTGGGTGATTAACACCAAAACCAAATTAACAACAACTTGTGTTAACATACAACTAAATCTGAAGTTAGATGAAAATTGGTCCATTAGTTCTATTGATAGAGCTATTGAGGCAATCGTGGAAAAGGCAGCAGAGAAGCGCCACCTGTTGGGCGATTTACACCAACACCTAATCAGTAGCAAGTCATATCAAGGACTAACTTAATCTGAAGTTTGATGAAAATCCGTGCGTTAGTTCTTAAGATAGAGCTATTGGGGAAATCGTGTAAATCCTGCAAAATTCATCATAACAGCGCCACCTGTTGGGCGATTTACACCAAAACGTAATCATCATCAATTCATATCAAGGACTAACTAAATCTGAAGTTTGATCAAAATCCGTGCATTAGTTCTTGAGATAGAGCTATTGCGAAAATCGTGAAAAATGCAGCATTGCAGCGCCACCTGTTGAGCGATTTACACCAAAAACTAATCAGCATCAATTTGTATTAGGCACTAACTGAATATCAATTTTTATTAAATTCCGTGCATTAGTTCTTGAGATAGAGCGCCCACAAAATTTGTGTCACATACACACAGACAGACAGACAGACTCACAGAGTCACAGACAGACATTTTGTAAAAACAGGTTTTTTGGAATCTCTGACCCCTAAAACGTGTAAATCCGTCGAAAACCGGAACTCGAAAATTTTCATGAATCCAATACTTTCTTCTTGTAAAGATAGAAGAAAGTAAAAATGAATTTATCTTCATAAGTATCAAATTTATTTTTTTCGTGTGCCAAAGAAATTGTCTTACTTGCCAAGTCTGGCCCTAAACTCATCTCTTAAGTCCCTCACCCCGTGCCACTAACTGAACTCATCGCTGATTTTACTGTTGCTCTCATTCATAGCATCTGTTGAAGTTGGTAGATTCTCTATTACTGCATATATACAGATACAGGTGATCAAATTTAGATTGAAAAATGCGCCGTGAACATTGCGCGAACCTTTTTCTCTTTTCACTCATTTTCCTTCAAAAGAAACTAGTCGGATGTACCAATCCCAAAACTTTCTACTTTCTCATACATGTCAATACTTCAAAATTCGTTATCACTGTGCGAAGATTAAACGGCAATCTATGCTCATCATGAGGATTCTAAAAAGATGAAATTCCGTGCATTAGTTCTTGAGATAGAGGTATTGCGCAAATCATGTCAAATGCAGCATAGCAGGCCACCTATTGGACGATTTACACCTACACGTAGTCAGCATAATTTCATATGAAGGACTAACTAAATCCGAAGTTAGATGAAAATGTGTGCATTAATTCTTGAGATAGAGCTACTGCGAAAATAGTGTAAATCCTGCAAAATGCAGCATGGCAGCGCCACCTGTTGGGCGATTTACACCAAAACGTAAACAGCACCAACTCATGTCAAGGAGTAACTGAATCTGAAGTTTTATAAAAATCCGTGCATTAATTCTTAAGATAGAGCTATTGAGGAAATCCTGCAAAATGCAGCATAGCAGCGCCACCTGTTGGGCGATTTACACCAAAAACTAATCAGCTCCAATTTATATCAGAGACTACATGAATATAAATTTTTATTAAATTCCGTGTATTAGTTCTTGAGATAGAGCGCCCACAAAATTTATATCACATACAAACAGACAGACATTTTGTAAAAACATGTTTTTCGGAATCTCTGACCCCTAAAACGTGTAAATCCGTCGAAAACAGGAATTCGAAAATTTTCGCGAATCCAGTGCAGTAGAACCTCGATTATCCGAAGTAACTGTATTGGATTCTTTGGAAAATCGAAATTTTCGGATAATGGAGAATGCTTCAATTTTAAGATTAAGGAGAAATATATGCAATATTTCTTATTATGGTAACAAGTGATTAATAAAAATAAAGCAATAAAAAAATAGAAACAAGAATAAATTACTTGAATTTTAATTTTGAAATTAAGTACCTTTTACATAGATCACAAAGGTTTAAAAAAATGTTTTGTTTGTGACAGTTTCGATTGCCTTTGCTTTGAACCTCTATCACGGAGTTTTTGAATATCATTAGTTCACCAGTATCACAGTCTTTCTGCTGCTCCCAGGCATGCCAAACCTCTTTCAAAACATTCAAAAGCTTGAATTGCTAATTTGTTCGTTTTCTTCGTTCCACTCCGCAGCTTACGGGAGCTCAAATTAAATTCAAAGGAACTCTAAGAAAGGGGTTCGAAAATATTTATATGTACTCTTAGTTCGGAAAAGACCGCTTGCACACAAGGAATATGATAATTTAAAAAAGAAAAAAAAAGTTTTCAAAATGGATTTTGCACACAAGGAATGTAATAGTAAAAAAAAAAAAAAAAAAAAAAAAGCTTTAAAAATGGATTTTGGTTAACCGAGAGTTTCGGTTAAAAGAGGTTCTACTGTACTTTCTTCTTGTAAAGATAAAAGAAAGTAAAAAATATATATATACTGATTAATCCTTATATGCTTAAATTCCATTCTACACTCTGAAAAAGTGATCAATGAAAATGTACAGTCGTGGAAAAAAAAAGTAAATACCCCCTACTAACTCTGCAACCAATTATCGTAGAAGAAAGTGACAGGTACGAAACGACTGGAAATAAAGTCTACTTTTAAATGATGTATATAAAATTAGCTTAGGGGGCCATCTATCTATCAAAACGAACCCAAACTTTTTTTTTTTTTTTTTATAGCAATATCCAAGTTTGACACGATAAATAAATTCTACACCCAACCATTAGCCTAAATCCAAATTTTCATGAAATTCATACGATTAGTTTCCGAGAACTTAATTATTTTATAATGAGCCTATTTTAGGGGTTGTATCCAGGGATGTAGTGGAGGGTATAAGGAGGTATACGCCGTATACCTTCTGGATTTTTTTAAGGAACACCGTATACCTTCTGTTTCCCAAGAAAGCTATGGTATATACACTCTAGAGTATACTCTCAGCCTTGAGCGTATACCCTCTGCTTAGAGCGTATACCTTCTGTTTTTTTTTTTACGACTACACCACTGGTTGTATCTCAATGGAAGTTCGGGACTCGGTTATTCAAATGTTGCAGAAAGACTATATCACTTCTATTAATGTATTATTTCTTCTCAATAGGATCACCAAATGTTTCTATAAAATGAGTAATATATATTTTTTTCACCTTATACTTTGCTGCACATATAGACGGCCCCTTAAACCATCATTTTGACGTTTAACCCTTTCGGGACGAGCGTCTTTTACGGAATTTTTAATCTTTAATCACCGATTTTTCAAAACAGAAATTTTTGCCTAATTGAATCGGGAAAATGCTTCGATTAAATAAAGCAAAATTTACAATAAAAATTTACTGGTGAGAATAATTGCGGATTCTGAGCATTTTACGCGGCACATATACCTGTCGCTCGTCCCCAAGGGGTTAATAGTGATAATTCGAAAACTACTTGAAATAGAAATTTAAAATTGAGAATTCGCATAAAGCAAGGCATAATAAATATAAATCTATCAAAAAAATTGTAGGTTGCAATTCATATTTTTTTCGAATATTAATTTCCTAATTCATATTATAAAATTTTTAAAATTATAAATTCAAGGTATCTATGTTTGGGTTTTTTAGTGTTACAAACAACCACACACAAAATTTTCACATTAGGATTATAATTTCAGGAGATATTAATAAAAATAGGAAAATGCAATTTATCATTAGAAGCTCTAAATTTGTAATGCTTATAATTCAAAAACTTATCATTCAAATGACTAGAAATTTCATTTCTAGGCATAGTTTGAACCGAAGATTTAAAATACAGTGTCAAAATTGGGTGTTACCATTGAAAAAAAAAAGTTTGGTCTGGTTTTGATTTGTAGATTAGATTGCTCCTTAAGGAAATTTTATGTGCTTCATTTCAAAGTAGACTTTATTTCCAATCGTTTGGTACCAGTAACTTTCTTCAATTATAATTAGTTGCAGAGTTAGTAGGGGTGTTTACTCCCCCCCCCCCCCAACGACTGTACATAATAAATGTGCAATCCATCAGTATTCTATTATATTTCTTTACATTTTTAGTGATGTTCCTTAACACTAGAACCGCCGGAAATTTTACTCAAGTGTTATAAAACTATTTTACGCCAGAATTTTTATTTAAAACTATTTAACTTATTTCTCCGTGGTACATATGCAACTTATTTTAGAAAAACATTTCTGGTTCGAATCGAAATATCTTCATTTTTTACCGGTCAAATTGACCGCTATGGCGGTTCTAGCGTTAAGTGCCAGTCGTAAGGGTGGTGGTGGGGGAGGAGCTACGGGAGAGCCTCATTCTTTTAGCGGGGCTCCCACGCCCCCGGCTTTCGACTTAAAGGGGACAAAAAAACCTTACTTTTTTTTAAAGGTAAAAAACTATTTTTAAATTTCACTGGGTGAGGGGGCTAAGTCCAGGACAAGATGCAAAGTTTTTAGAAATCCTTTTGGAAAGAAAAAAAAAACAAACATTTCTCGTTATGCGGTGTCCGGCCGCATTGCACCCCGCGCACGCTATTTATGGATGATTCCTGTCCCTTGCAATACACCTTTTTCGTAAACGTAAAAGAAAAAAGTTAGAATTCGAAAGTTTTTTTACTCTGGCTTCGCCGGATTTTCACGTTTTAGGGGTCAGGGATCCCGAAAAACATGTTTTTACAAATGTGTCTGTATGTGACACAAATTTTTTTGCGCTCTATCTCAAGAACTAATGCACGGAATTTAATAAAACTTTATATTCAGTTAGTCCCTGATATAAATGGATGCTGATTAGTTTTTGGTGTTAATAGCCCAACCGATGGCGCTGCTATGCTGCATTTTTCACGATTTCCGCAAAAGCTCTATCTCAAGAGCTAATGCACGAATTTTCATCAAGCATCAGATTCAGTTAGTCTTTGATATGAATTGGTACTTATTACGTTTTGGTGTAAATCGCCCAACAGGTGGCGCTGCTATGCTGCATTTTTCCCGATTTCCGCAATAGCTCTATCACAAAGACTCTATCACGAATTTTCATCAAACTTCAGATTCAGGCATAGGTATACCTCGATAAGTATTGGTGCTGATTAGGTATTGGTGTTAATCGTCCAATAGGTGGCGCTGCTATGCTGGATTTTATTAGGATTTTCGCAATAGCTCTAACTCAAAAACTAATGCACAAATTTCCTTCAAACTTCAGACTCAGTTAGACGTTGACATAAGTTGTGGCTGATTAGGTTTTGGTGTAAATCACCCAACAGGTAGCGCTGCTATGTTGCATTTTTCAAGATTTACACGATTTTAGCGATAGTCATATATCAAGAAATATGCACGGAATTTCATATCTTTAAAATCATCCTCATGATGGACATAGATATTGCCATTTAATATTGGCAGTGTGAGGGCGAATTTTGAAGTGTTAACATATATGAGATAGAAGAAAGTTTTGGGATTGGCACATCTGTCTAAGATTATTTTTGCAAGAAATGTAGAGCCCCTTAAAAGTTTATCTTGTTTGTATCCCTCCCTCTTTCTTTAAACAGAAGTTTCATTCAATTCCTATGTTTATTCGGCCTACATTTTGTTTCTTTCATCACAATTATTCTGAAAATTATTTTCAATAATTAATGTGATTGCATTTCAGTAAAAAAATAAAGCAAAAATTGGTGTTAAAAATATTTTTGTTTTTATGCCATTTCAAACATTATACCTTAATTCTTTAAACTCGAATCGATAAACGCAATGAAACCGATGATTGACTGACATTAATCTCTCAAATTGCCCTGTGTTTAATAAATACATACTATGAATTTGATCATAAAGATGTCAATTAATGAAAATCACACTCTATATTTTACATGTTTTTACAACTACTCAAGGTTCTCAAGGTCGTGATTTATACACATTTTTCTCCCAAACTACCGACTGCTTGAAGTTTCCTTTGATCGATTGTGGTTAGGTTTTAGCACAGACAATTAGAAACTGATAAGATAAGATAATAATCTGTGGGTTTTAGTTTCGATTCGCAAAGTTGTTCGGGAATTTTGTCTTCCTAACTGTTGCGTAAGTCACGAATCTTTTAGCAGTGGTAATTTTGAATCATGCTATTGTGTTTACATGAATGTACTTTGAATTGAGGAGTATTTCATTTTGAATTTATTATAAGAATTGAACAAATTAACAAGTACGCAGTTTTCACTGCTTTTCTTGTAAAATATGCTAAATTAGCTTTAAACTATTATTCGAAGCTAGGCTTATACTGATTTTGCATTTGACGTAATGGCTCACCGGTCGTTTATGGCAATGGAACAAATTGGTTTTTATCAACTTAAACTCTTGACTTCAGAATCCCAAGAAGAATTTTTAAAAGAATACTTAAAGTATGATGAAAAACGAGCAAAAGACCTCTATCTGAAAATTCTGGTTGAACTTGAAAAGACCATACTAGTGAGTAACATTGATAATTTTCTGGTACTATGCAATGCTATTCTTTACATTTCTAGTGCAGAAAAATCAGCAAATCTGAAAGATTACTATGATGATGTGAAAAACCCAATCAGGAGTACTAACTTAGTTATTTTGACTTGTAAACACAATAAAGTTGATATTCTAAAGCATTTATTTGGCAGTTGCAGTGGTATATTATATAACTTATCTGTAGTTGTAGGGAAAACTACTATATTACCTACTGATGAAGATGAGTCGTGCTGTAATGCTTTTTATTATGCTATTCGTTCAGGAAATATTGAACTTCTTAATATGCTCATTAATTGGCCAGGTAATTATTTTTCTGCACATTCTCCAGAATTAGATGAAGTCCTTTCTAGAGCTTTTGAAGAGTTAAAGCTAAAGAATGTTCCTGTATCAGATCAAATGGAAATTTGTGTTGAAAGTAAGTTAATTGACCTACGTTTTTTCTCTAACTCTTTGAATCAAAATCAAAATATTAAACATAATCATAGTACTAATATTAAAGAAAGGATTGAATTAGTGCTTCAGCATTTCAATTTGCTTAAAGAAGACTATTCAAATGCAGAAGTAATTGATGAAAAATTTTTATTTGTAGCTAAATCCATTGCACAAAACATTCATATACTAAAGCGAAAATTGAAGTCAACTTATGATAGGTTACCATGGGAAGAAATGGAATTTTGCTTAGTTATTTTTGTTACTTCGTACTCAAAGCAACAGGAAATGAATCTATTTTATCATGCATTATTGGATAAAAATAAAATACTTAATCATTTAGAAAACTTTGTTAAACAACTTTCAGAAATAAAAAAAAATATTGATTATGTAAGTATTGGTGCACTTGCAAAACTTCCAAATTCAAAGCGTGAGAAAGTTATTCAGGCAATTACTAATAACTATCCTCAATTTGTTGAATTATATAACGATTATCAGCAAATCAGAGATATTTATTCCTTGGAAAGAATAAATACTTACATTAAATTGGCACTATCAGTTTCACCTAAGGATAGGGAAGGCCATTTAATTATCACACGAGTTTTGCAAGTTATTGGTGAGTATTTAAAAAATTCTCTTGAATCACCTAATTTATCAGTTGCAACAGCTGAGCTTCTTCTACAGTCATTGCAAAGGAACACAAGAGAAGTAATTATAGATCTGCGCAATTCTTTATCGCATGCTGATTCTTTATCTAAGAGAACAGAAATCGAGGAGAACAAGGATGTCGAATTTTACACAGGCATTCAAAATGATGCTAAAAAAGTAGGTGATGTAATTACTGATATACTTTATAAGAAAAAAATTAAAATCATAAAAACACTTCTAAACAAAATCATTAGCAGTAAAAATTTTGACGAAATAAGCAATGTTATCAAAGTACTTGAAAATGCTAAATTAGAAGAAAATATCCAGATAAATTTTGAAATGTCAGAACTTTTGAAGCTTGAGAAACTCATTAATGAATTAAGCAGTAATATATCAAAAAAGAACCTTTATGAAGAAGATTTGATTAATAGAATTAATACTGCAATTAGGTTTGCTAAATCTAAATGTGAATATATTGGGACTGATTATGCCAAAGGATATGCAGCGCTGAAAGCCTTATCTTATAATAATTTTCCTATTGATCATAATGATACTAAAATAATGAAATTACGTGCTAATTTAGTTTTAAAGAATATTCTTCCAGAAGTTAAGACATTTGATTTTAAGCGAATTTCCGAACTGTCCCTGAAAATATTTCATAGTGTTAAATACAGAACGCAGAGCGATGTCCTTGATGAAATAAGAAGATTAGTTTGGGAAATTTTTTTCATTGTTGAATATGAAACTAGTGACATCAAATGGATTGAAGAATTACGAAAACATCTAAATGAAAGATGTTCTAATTCCAAATATCAGGAAAAGACTATTAACGTAACTAAAGAAGAAGAAAATCAACTTTCATCAAAACTCTCAGAGTTGAAAAGTTTTTTAAGCTCTAATTCATTAAGTGATCAATCGACTGAAAAATTATCTTTCTATAAAAAAGATAAAAAATTGCAAACTGTTGTAGAAATGCTTGTTCTGGATATAATGTCAATATTAGGTAGGTCTCAACATTATTTGGAAAATAATGTGCTATTTTTAGATGATAACACCCCTTTATTAACTGGAAAATGTTTGCGCAATCATCTAGCTCATGATAATGTTTTAGTTGATGCATTTCTAACTGATCCCTCAATGTCAGTTGTTCTGAATGCTAAGAAATTAACTGAAAAAAATATAATGGGAAAAAAGAAAATTGGTAAAGTAGTGATTGATGACCCTTTCAAAGTGAAAGAAAAATTCAATCAACAATTCATTACTATCATTAATCAAGAAAAAATGTTTTCTGCTCTAGAGAATGGAAATTTAGAAAGCTTAAAAGATTGTCTGAAGAAAGGAGCTGATATTAATGCCAGAAGTCTTAATTCATGGACAACATTACATTTTGCTGCCAAGGGGTCCAGTTTAGAAATTGTAAAATTCATTCTTGATCAAAATATAAATGCTGATGTCAAAAATGTTGATGGCCAAAATCCATTGCATATTGCAGCTACATATGGAAGGAAAGGTATTGTAGAATATTTTATTAAAGATGTAGGTTTATGTGTGGGTGATATAGATAAATTTGGCAAAACATCACTACATTATGCTGCTCAAAATGGTCACAAAGACACTGTTGAAGTGATATTGAAATATGAAACTGAAATTGTTGATAAAATTATAGGTGTTCTCCCACCTTTATATTATGCAATAATTAATAATCATATTAATGTATGTAAAATATTTTTAGAAAAGAAGCTAGATGTTGATAATGCGTGTTTGGGTGGCTATACTCCTTTACATGCAGCTGCAGAATGTGGACATTTGGAATTGATCACTTTCTTGCTCGATAATGGGGCAGAAGTAAATGCAAGAAATGATCGAAATTGGACACCATTACATGCTGCTGCATATTATGGTTATTTGGAAGTAGTCAATGCTTTAATTTCTGGAAAAGCCAGTGTTAATGCCAGAGTTATAAATGGTTGTACACCATTACATTATGCAGTTGAAAGTGGCCATTTAGAAATATCTAATGCTTTGTTGAGGCATGGTGCCGATGTTAATGCTGTCGATAAAATTTGCTGTAATACACCTTTGCATCATGCGGCTAGAGACGGGCATGATGAAATTGTTAAAATTTTACTTGAATATAAAGTTTGTGCCAGTGCAGTAAATGATGGAGGTATAACTCCATTGCATCTGGCAGCTCGAGGTGGACATATAGGAATTGTGACTGCTCTTCTTGATCATGGTGTAGACATCCATACTAAAGATAGGTTAAGTGCAACACCGTTATACTATGCATCATTGGATGGTCATCAGAATGTAGTTGAACTTTTAATAAAATATGGAGCAGATGTCAACATGAAAGAAGGAAGTGATCTAACACCACTCCATGCAGCTGCTTTAAAGGGTCACAGAGATGTTGTTGACATTCTTATAAAAAGTAAAGCAATTGTTAATGCTCAAGACATCAAAGGTAATACAGCATTACATGCAGCCTCCCAGAATGGCAGTAAAGATGTGATTGGTCTTTTAATAAAAAATGAAGCTGAAGTTGATGCTAAAAATAATTACGGTTTTACGCCATTACAGACAGCGATACTCAGTGGTCACAGGAATGCTGCATTTCTGCTTATAAAAAATAATGCAGACATCAATACTAGAAGCAGCGATGGTCTTACACCATTACATGCAGCTGTTATAGGAGGCCACAAAAATATTGTTAACCTTCTAATAAAAAATAAGGCTGACGTTAATGCCAAAAGTATTGAAGGTGTAACACCATTACATATTGCTGTGGAAGCTGGTTATAAAGAAATTGTTGAGACTTTGATTGCAAATGATGCTGATGTTAATGTTACAAAAAATTCTATTTCACCATTGCTATCTGCTGTTAAGTGCAATAACCCAGAATTAGTAGAAATTTTTATTAAAAATGGAGCAAATGCAAGTGATCAAAAGGAGGCTTTATTAGTTGCAGTTTATATTGATAGTAAAGATATTTTAGAAGTTCTGCTTAAAAATAAAGCTCAAACTAATACTAAATATGAGAAAAATTGTACATTATTGCATTTTGCTGCAGAACTAGGTCATAAGGAGATTGTGAACATGCTTATTAAGAGAGGGGCTAAAATCGATGCCATAAATATTCATAAAGAAACACCGTTATATCTTGCAGTAAGAAAAGGCAATGAAGAAATTGTTAAAATGTTGATTTCATGTGGGGCAAGTGTCACGGTTGTAAATGATGAAGGCTCTACTCCATTACATGCAGCAGCAGCACAAGGTCATATTAATATTGTAAAAATTTTACTTGATAAGAAAGTTAATATTAATATTAAAGATTATCAAAATAGAACACCATTTGAATTCGCAATTTCATTTGGCCATGTACAAGTTGTAAAGATGTTATTTGATTACCAAAATATAAATTTAAATGCTAAAGGTAATCATGATTGGACAGTGTTACATATTGCAGCTCAAGAAAATAATGAAAATAATCTTGAAATTGTGAAATTTCTTGTGAATAAAGGTTCTAATATAAATGCTAGAAATTCTTCCAATTCAAAGCCAATACACATTGCAGCAAGAGAGGGATTTTTAGATGCTGTAAAATTTTTCCTTAGTGTGGGATCAACTATTGATGACACTGGAACAGATAATCAAACACTGTTGCATTATGCTGCAATGAAAAATCGTTTAGAAGTTATGAAGTATTTGATTGAACAAGGTGCCAATGTGAATGCAGTGGATCGTAATGATGCCAGTCCTTTGCTTTTGGCTGCTGTTTTTGGATATAAAGACGTTATTGAAGTTTTATTGAAAAATGGTGCCACATATAAAAAAAATGTTAGGTGCAAATTAGTTGAGAAATCTCTTGGTAGAATATTTGAACCGTTACGTAATAAAGATCTCAGTAATTTTTTTACATCTATTGAGAAGCTTTATGAAGCTGTAAAATCTAACAATCCTACAGAAGTTGAGAAATTTATTAAAGCAGGAGCACTAGTTGATGTCAGATATGCAAATGGCTTAACATGTTTGCATTATGCTGCTTGGAAAGGGTATGATAGAATTGTTAATATTCTGTTAGAATATAAAGCTAACCCTAATGTGATTGACAATGACAGGTACACCCCTTTGCATTATGCTGCTAAATTTTCTTATTTGAAAATTGCCAAAGCCTTATTATACCATGGTGCAATGTATAATGCTGTTTCACATAGTGGTAAAACACCATTAAATCTTACCACAGACAAAGATATAAATAGTCTCTTCAAATTAATAGATAATTCATTTCAAAATATAAAATTAGGTAATTCAACAATTGTAAAGAGCTTAAATAAAATAAAGGATGTTAGCACAATAAAGGCAATAATGGGTGCTCACAATGAAGAACATAAAACATTAATTGTTGTTGCAATTCTTAGTGACTTTAAGGAAGTTGAGCCTTTAAAAGAATTATTACAAGATAATGTGTCTATTAACATTGAAAAAGCTGAATCGCTCTTAGAACAAGGTAATTTCCAAAAGGCTTTATTTATGTTCAAAACTATGTTTGAAAAAAGAAAACAGTTGTTCGGACCAGATAATCCAGGTACGTTAGATATTCAGACATACATAGCCAAAACATTCATTAAACTTGGAGATTATCGAAAGGCTTTAAGTATGTATGAAGAAATTTTCCAGAAACAAGAAGAAATTTTGGGATTTAATTGCAAAGAAACTTTAAGTACCAAAAGCTCTGTTGCTCTTGTATTACATTTATTTGGTAGAAATGATGAAGCTTTTGATATTTTTCAAGATGTTTACCAAAGACAAAAAAAGATACTTGGACCAAACCATGACGATACCTTAGATACTCAGTTTTACATGGCATTAGTACTAGATAAGTTAGGAAAATATGATGAAGCACTAAGTAGCAATAGAGAAGTTCTTGAAAAAAGAAAAGAAAAGAATCCTAATGACCCAGCTATTTTACAGGCTGAAAATAACATAGCTATGGTTTTAGCCAATCAAGGTAAATACGGCGAAGCTCTTAAAATTTATAAAACTGTTTTGAATAAAAAAAAAGAAGTCTTAGGAATGAATCACTCCAGTACTTTGAAGACATTATCAAACATAGCTGGTGTACTTGCAAATCAAAAGAAATATCAGGAATCTATCAAGGCTCATCAAGAACTTTTAGATATTCAGAAAACTGCTTTAGGGCGAAATCATCCTGATACATTGTATACAAAATATAATCTAGCAAGTATCTTCTTTAATCAAGCAAAATGGACAAATGCACTTCAAGTTTTTACAGAAGTTCTTGCTGAATCTAAACTAGTTTTGGGTTACAACCATCCGATAGTTTTGGACATTTCAGAAAAGCTTAAAATGATTGATGATATATTTAAACTTGAAGGTAGAGATGCATCAGAGGTGCTTCAGCATCTAAAAAAAGAAAGTTACAGTGCTGCTAGTAACTCTGGAGCTGATGTTAATGCTGATTTATCGGAGATGCTTCAGCATAAAAAAAAGGACATTTACAGTGCTGCTAGTAATGGTAATATTAAAGTTGTGCAACAATTATTGAATGTTGGAGCTAATGTTAATGATAAAGATGTTGATGGTCGAACACCATTACATTATGCTGTAAGCAATGAACAGATGAATATTATTAATATTTTACTGAAACATGGTGCTGATGTAACTCAAATAACAAATAAAGGTAACACACCATTACACACTGCTGCATCTAAAGGCAATAAAGAAATAGTTGAAATTTTGTTACAACATGTATGTCATGAAAAATTAGGTGACTTCATTAATGCTAAAACTACATCTACTGGTACTACAGTGTTACATGTTGCTGCAACAAATGGTTTTTTCGAAATTGTGAAAATTTTATTGAAACATGGTGCTGCTTTTAACATTGAAAATAAACAATGCAAGACACCCCTTAATCTTGCAAGTAACAAAAATGTTTCAAGTTTGCTGACACTCATTGAAGAATTATTTGTTGATGCAAGAAATGGTAATTCAGAAATTATGAAAAAATTAATGGCAGTTGAACCTGGTGAGTTTTTCGCTGTGATGAATTCTCATAATAAAGAAGGGAATACATTGCTACAAGTTGCATTAAATAACTGTCATGCAAATATTTCAAAGATGTTGATAGATATGTTAAAACGCCACAAATAAGTAATGTGTCTGTGGTCATTTGATGTAATGTGGAAAAGTATGTGAAGAAAAGTGTGTAATGTGGTCATTTGAATGGCGTCATTTGTAATGAAGAATCTTAATAATCTAGAGCTTATACGAGACTTTATATGTCCCAAATAATTAACTGCATTTCTAATGAATAATCTTAATAATCTAGAGTTTATATGAGACTTTATATGCCACAAATAAGCAACTGCGTTTCTAATGAATAATCTTAATAATCTAGAGTTTATACGAGACTTTATACTATGTTATATTAAATAATAAGTTTTAGGATAGTATAAGAAAGTTGTCTTAAATATTGGAAACACCTTTCCTGAATTTTTAAGGTTTCCATACAGCAGCCTAAGTGCTATAATGTTTGAATACTTAAAAAATTTCCTTTTTGTAAATTTTTAAAATATGCTAGAAAAAATGTCTAAATATTTGGTAATCAAACTGCGGATTTTTGCTTTTTCGCTTGTTTATGCTTAATTTTCTTTGAATGTATCCGTTGGCTTTTTGTGCTTTTGAAATATAGCAAGCAAGAATAATTCATTTTTATTGTACTTTAGCGTCATAATATATTTTATTCATTGTAAGCTGTTTGTTAATTGTTTTACTTGACAACTCTTTTAGTTAACAAAACTATTAACAACATCATGCATGTATTGGTTATCATCTTATTTTCTTTAGAAGTGTGTGAGTCTTTATTAACAAACAGCTCATCTTTTTTTTATTATTGAATTTTAATAAATATATTTCATTGTACTTCTGTTAAGCAGTTATTTTATATATATGTTTATAGTATTTATAATGCATCATTCATTATGTATATACAATTCTAAAATAATTCTGAACATTTAATCATTTATTTAAATAAATTTAGATAGGAACAGCTAAAGTTCCCTAAAGTGGGTATGTCGTTAAGCTTGGCATCAAACAATAATGCGATATGTGATAGTGGTTTCACAAATATAGTGAGAGTATGAGAGCAGATATTTATCCAAAAAATGTTTTATAATTACAGAATATTTAGAAAATATTTATTGAATGTTTAAGAAGATGTTTAAATTCATCAAATCAATTAATTTTACTAAAATACACTATAAAAAAATTATTTAAACTAAAAAAGACATTTATTAATAAAAATTTTGTAAATTATTAGATTTCTCGTGCTTTACTTTCTATGCCTCTATCTTCAATATTAAGAAATTTGAATGAAAATGCTAATACAGAAGATCTTAGTGAGAGGTTGTGTCGTGTGTATTATATAATTTTGTACATATAAATCTTGTAAATAGGGCCAAATATGTCTGGAATATATTATATATTTAATATACAGTAGTAGTGTTGACTCTAGAAAAAAAGGGCATACTTGTTCACAAAAAATATTTTGAACTGGTTTGTTTAGAGTCTCCTAACAGAATTTGTGATATTTTCCCACGATCAATTGAATTTTACGATTCCCCCCCCCCCCCCAACCTACACCAACTGACGAATTTCATGATATTTTTTCGGCAACTTATTGATGAATTTCACAAATTTTTTTTTTTGGCAATAGACTGAAGAATTTCGCTATTTTTCTCATCATTGAATGCTGAATTTAACATTTTTTCCCCTCTACCAATTGACGAACTTCACAATACAGCAGAACCCCGTTAATACGTGAATCAGAGGACCAATTAAAATTTTCGTACCGTACCGCTTACTAAAGTGTTTACGCAAAGCCTGAAGAGTTGAAGTAAATTTGCGGGGAAAATTGCGCGGGATAAAAATGAATCCGATCCAATTCCCGATTAGTTCACATCCCATGCTCGCAATTCTCATTATCACATCGTTAAGAATGGGACCTGACAGAAAAATATGCACTTGCTTTTGTGCAAATGCTGATAGGAAAGAAAATGGCAGATTTTGATTATAAAGAAGAGCATTGGGCACTGTGAAGCTCTCTTAAAGGTAACAGGATGCATAAGAAGTGTAAAAAGGGGCTGCCAAGTGCATAAGAAGGGTTAAAAAGGGCTACCGGGTGCATAAAAGAAATAAAATGGGCCGCTGGATGCTGTGCCCTGCTAAAACGGCTTAGAATCAACACTAAGTAGAGAATCTTCATACTGTATTCCTTGCTACCAGAAGTTATGCAGATTATAAATTTTTGCATGATACAAATAATTTCACACAATGTTAAATTTAATTTATAAAAATGGTCCAAATATACCTGGACCAAATCATTAAATTACTCATCTTCAAAATTTTTTATTATAATAGCATTGTTTTTCCACTAAAAAGGTGTGAATTAAGGAGATAGATGAAATAATGTATGAAATTTAGTTTTCTAGAGACCAGTATTTTTTCTGTAATGTGGGAATGTAGGTGCTTCTTAACTGAGAAGTATTATATAGTGAATTGTTATACAGGTCTATTGTATAACTATTAACCTCCTTTAGGCAGAATAAAATCCTTAGATGTTTAATTAAGTACGGTTAAGACGCGTTTCAAGGGAGTGGACGGAAGTCGTGTATTAAACGTTATTTGTATAATGTTGTAGTAACTGGGCTTATTTACACACCTTATTATCTAAATCAACTCTAGAACTTTCATTTATATGTTTATGATAAAAAATGGTGTCTTTTATGTATATTTAGATTTAAATTTAATTATATTTAACTTTAACTCATCTTTCCAATATCTTACAAGACTAATTTTTTTGACAGAAAAAAAAATTAATCTTTGACGCATAATCCAGTTGTTAAAATTATATTTAGCACTTATAATAATCAGTACCATTATAATATGTACTTCTTTTTAATATAAGGAAAAAATTATTAAGATTTGTGTACAAAATATCGTTAATCCAGCAAAAAGTAAAGAAAACATAAAATAACTATATGGGTTATTCTCTGCAATAGTGCAAAAAGTGCTTCCCAGCCATATAAATGCTCTTAATTTTATTACATTTTTATTTATTTTTATTAGAAGATCTAAACATAGTTTATTAGGGGCAGAAAGTAAAATTTAAAAATAAATATAGTATTTAAAAATATAATATATATCATGCAAACATCATTCCCTCACCTTTCCCCCACCTGTACTACCCAATTTTATTGCCTATTTCTTTCCATCCAGAAATAAAAATAATTAAAAATACCCTAAGCAAAATAAAGTTCTTATTTGATACATTACAAAAAATAATAAAAATATTAATTTTTACTATTATTATATAGTCTACTCAATCAATTATATGTTTCCCCATGTTAGACCATCATTCCCTCACACATTGCTATTATCTCAAATATCTACCACTAATGAACAGTAGCAGTCTAGCATCCTTCACAGAGAAGAAGCTATTTTGAGCACTTGTCAGTCCAGCAACATAAATTGGTGGTGTAAGATTTTGTTAATTTTACAGAATTTTTCTTTAGTCAGTATATCCGGAAACGTTTTTATTAGCAGTCATTCCCTCACACAGAATATTAATTTTTTTGTAAATATCAAAAATTTTAATTTTATCATACATTATATATTAAGTGTTTCTCTTTAAGGAAACAGTTTGGATTTCTTCATAATTTTGCATTTTTCCCCTACAACTAGTAAAAATGTCTTATTTCATCATTCCCTCACATTTTTTATTTTATTTTTTCCACAAATTTTTATTTTATTTTTTTTGTTAAGTCAAATTTTTAAAACAATTTCTGTTACTATTAAAATCTTCAATAATTGACTGATTTCTTACCATTTATCTAATTTTTATGAAAATTTACATATGCATCATTCAAGTCAGACTGCTGGCCAAATTTGCAAGTATTGTAGAGAACAACCCATATAACCGGAGACATATTTCTTTAGTCTTTACTAGTTTCATTTATTTTCCCCTATAACATGCATTATAAAACATATATACATTTAAAACCACACTAACAACAGGTATAGGTATAATCATCTCTAATCATAATAATTTTTATGAAGTATATCTTATATGAGTTTCCTGAATTTGTCTATCTCGCTCTACTACAGTATAAACATACACAAAGCCAAAGAATCTTTGGAAGATGAACCAAAGAAGAATTGCAGTCTTGCTAATTTAGTAAGTTTTTTTGCTTTGTTCAAATATTTACCACTATTCCCGATCAGTAATGTTCACCTTAATTGATCTATAAAAAAGGAAGTAAATATTACTATTCGGAAAGTGTTTTTTTATCTCAACAAAACAAAACAAAAAAACTAGAGGAAAGACAAGGAATTCCCATCTTGATTAATGAATTCGCATCTTAAGCGTGATTTTTTTTTTGTCACAAAGGATCAAAAATTTATCGTGTAATAACCATTCATGTATTAAACGTGATGTTTTTACATTATTCTTATGGGCGAAGTTGAAGGGAATGAAAAAAATTCGCATATTAAGCGGAATCGTGTATTAACCATGTTCGATTGTACAATGTATTTGAGTGCTCAGACGATAAATTTTGGAAAAACTTAGCAAAAAATTACTGTCTAATCTCACAGACTGGCTTCATCCGACAGAGCATTTGAATAAAAATGTATCACTAAAGTTCATATAAAGCACAAATAAAATGTACTAAAATTGCTTGTAGGTACATACATACATTACATATATAATATAAAATTATTTTAAATACATTAAAAATCCATTATTATCTCAAAACGTTTTCAGCCAAATTCACATCTAGAGTGGTTATTTAAATGTTATTTCTCTTTACACCTGTTCGTCAAGGATAGGATAAGTTGAGAGGAAAAGGTATTCAAATTTTACAAACAAAAGAATCCTGTACTTCTGTAAGTGCTTTAGTCTGTCAAGTTTGAGAAGAAAAAAAAAAATACTCATAAATCAACCAAGATTTTTTTTGTTCGAGTCATATTCAGTAAAACAGCTGTTTACATTCTTGAAACACTCCAGTTTATTTGGAGTTTCTGAAAACTAATGGTGTTTTCTTTCCACTCTGAATTTTTGCATAGCAAAACAGTCAATCGTAGTTTGGATAATTTTACATCACAGTAGTTTTTACTGCAGAAGTCTTATCAGGAAGAATCGGGGCTGAAACTAGGGGAGGTGCAGATGCAGAGGTACAGTCGTGGGAAAAAAAGTAAACACCCCATACTAACTCCGCAACAAATTATCGTAGACAAAAGTTATTGATACAGAACGACTAAAAATAAAGTCTACTTTTAAATTATGTATATAAAATTTGCTTAGGGGGCCATCTACAATTTAAAATGAATCCAAATTTTATTTTTTTTCAATGGCAATACCCAATTTTAACGAGATATTTCAAATCTTTGGTTCAAACTATGCCTAGACACCAAATTTTAAGTCATTTCAATGATAAGTTTTTGAATTATAAAAATTCAAAATTTAGTGCTTCTAATGTTAAATTACATTTTCATATTTTTATTTATATCTCCTGAAATTATGCTCCTAATGTGCTAATTTTTTGTGTAGCAATAATACTAATATACCCAAACATAAATATGCTGTATTTGCAATTTTTATAATTTTATGATATAAATTATGAAATTAATATTTGAAAAAATTATGAATTGTAACCTACAATTTTTTTGATGGATTTAAATTTATTAAGTCCTGCTTTATGGAAATCTAAAATTTCACATTTTTCTTCCAAGTCGTTTTCAAATTATGCTTAAAAAACAGCAAAATGATGGTTTAAGGGGCCGTCTATGATAGAAAGAACTAGATATTTTGAAATTTCTTATGCTATCCTGTAATCTAGCAGGCTTCATTGACTGTGTGAGTGACACTGCAGGTGCCTTGATCAAGAAGAGGGCTCTCTCGGGTAACAATCGAGTACTGAACTTCGATTTGGATACAGCACTTAAAATACGCTCGTTTTAGAATAATTAATTTCTCGGAAACTTATCGTATGAATTGCATAAAAATTTGTTTTTAGGCTAATTGAAGGATGTAGAATTCATTTATGCTGTCAGAATTGTATACTGCTATTAAAAAAACAAAGTTATGGTTCGTTTTAATATGTAGATGCCCCCCTAAGCAAATTTTATATACATCATTTAAAAGTAGACTTTATTTCCAATCGTTCGGTACCAGTAACTTTCGTTTGCGATAATTTGTTGAGGAGTTAGTGGGGGGTGTTTACTTTTTTTTTTCCACGACTGTACATGTGCCCCGGGTGCCAGAATAAAAGGCGAAGAGGTGTCAAATGAAGATTTTTTTAGTCGTTTCATTAAAAATGCATATATATATATATATGAAATATAAAGAAACTCACAAGCTAATGTTAAACTTATGGGAGTGTTCTTTTCAAATTTGTGAAAGTGAAAGTAACTTTATATAAAGAAAAAATCTGCAACCAAAATCAAAAAAGTAAACACTAACTCAGCTAGAATTGAATCTCAGCTATTTTAAGCAAGAAAAAAAATCATTTAAAACTATTAATATGCAAGTGAGAAATTTTAAAAAGAGCGCTCCCACATGTTTAACATTAGCAATCCAGTTTCTTTGCATGACTAGTGCAGTCTCTTAGCGCTCAAGCTAATGTTAATTCTATGGGAGTGTTGTTTACATATTTCTTGCTAGCATTTTAATTATTATTAAGTGATTTTTATTTTTTAAGGGTTTTTTTTTTTTTTTTGTATAGGTTACCTGCAGTTGATAACTTTTATCATGCATGAGGAGGGGGGGGGGGGGCACCAAAATCTATGTTTGTCCCATGTGCAAAAATGGCTAGTTTCGTAATGTCGCAAAGCAATCCTGTCTCGTATCAAAGACACCATCACTCTTGGACAGTCTCAGAATCGAATCCAGTAGACTTGCTACAGACTTATAGAATAAATGGTGCCTCTTTCTGAAATGGTCTCTCTAACCATATGAAGCTGTGACTTCTTGAATTCCCAGTTTAGAAGCAATTTATGTTGCTTTCTCTTATAAAATATCGCCATTTGTAGGAATGTTTGTTGCATGAACTTTGTTAAACCACTGGAGAAGGAAATTTTCTAATTCCTCAAACGGTGGCGATTTTACATTTTCTTTTTTTTTAGTCAGTTTCTCAAATTTTGCTCCATTAAATCTACAGTAAACTTCTCATTATCCGTCACTCACGGGACCGACGGGATGGCGGATAATTGAAATAGACGGATAATCGAAAGACAGTACAAGACCATTATTAAAATCACATTTTTATTTGTTGATTTAAGAATTTTACAGAGTAAGTATAAAGTACCTGTTTTCATCCAAAATAATCTATTGTACATTTTTGTTTGCGTTTTGCTTGTGCTTTCACTGCAGCAAGATTATGAATTTTACGTAATAAAAGTACTTGGGTTGCATCTGCTTCTTCTTGCGGAATAGCGGCAACTCACTTGGGTTCATTCTTCGTGCAAGTTTTTTTTGTTTGTTTCCGATTATAAAAAGAAAAATAATGGAAAGGGGGGGTAGTGGTTAACCGAGGGTGGTGGTTGATTGAATGGCAGATAACACTGATAAACAAAAATAGACTTTTTATTTTTTTTCTTAAATTTAAAGCTAATATTTCAATTATGACTCTTGAGTAAATAAAAATGATATTAGAAATTTTTAACTGGTTCTTCTTATTTTTTTTTTAAACGAAGGATATCTATTTATAGGTTATTACGATATATCACAATTTAGGAGATCATACAATAATGCATAATAATAATACGTAAAAGTTAAATTTACCAGCAGTATACTTGTACTCTGTTTATACACATTTTTTACATATATTACACACATTTTACGTAGCAGAACACAATTTGAGTGTATTAATTTGAGTACATTAGTACCTATTTTTGTGTTTATATTTATGTTCAGTATCTTCTCTCTTTATGATCCAACAGCAATTGGCAAGCATTGCTGCATTCCATTGTGATCGATAACGAAACTCTATAACAGAAAGTTGTTGGTGAAATCGCTCACCATACTCGTTGCTAATTGCTCCCATTTTATCTGGGAAAAAGTCAATGTGTGACTGCAAGAATGAAGCTTTAAGAGCCATTATTTTGAAAATCAGATAAGTGCGATAGTTGTATTTTTTGTTTTGCTTGATTTTTTTTTATGTTGAAGTAGATCACATTTAATGAATAATGTGCAATTTTGAAGCCCTGAAAAAATTTTCCCCTCCCTGTAGAAAATGTCAAAGTTCAAGGTTGTGACCATCATTTTTCATGAAAAGTGAAATGCGAGTATGTTTGCTGTGCTAAAGCTTGGGAAAGCAACGACATCTCAAAATTCTTTTGTGATGAAATATTAGTATAACACTACCTGCTTAGTAAACTGTATTCGTTTCCATGGGGCATTGTTATTTTACATTGTTATGTTGCCTCAAAATGCAATGAAAATGACATTTTTGTCCGTTTTCCGCTCGTATTTTATTATTTAAGCAATAGTACCACAAACGTTTTCTTATAGAATATCGCAGTGTAGTACTAGGACAATCTAAATCATATAATACTTTACCGGGATATTGCTGCTGTTAGCAGAAATAGTCTGTTAAATATTCAAAAACTTCAAAATTGGCAACATTTCAGTTAGTCTTTTCTCAAAGCGGCATCACGGTTCAATAAAACAAAATGTATCATGTGGCAGTTGAAAATATGTACAAACACATGGAAAAGAAAAAAAGTGGGGCCTCGTTATATTTTTAGAAAAAAAATAACAAAATTTACAAAAATTCACAGTCAAAATATCCCGTTTAAATTTCCCTTTTTTCCATTTAGAACAAGGGGAAAGGAAAAGGGATATTTCATTTTCTCATAGGGAAAAAACATAGCTAGCGGAAAGAGAAACGGGATGTTTTGTTTTCTGATAGGGAAAAAGTATGATAAATGACAATCTTTTTTGTGACTTTTGACATTTTTTTTTCTAAAAATATGACGAGGACCATCTTTTTTTTTCTTTTCCATGTGTTTGTACATACTTCCAACTACTACGTGATATATTTTGTTTTATTGAACCGTGACGCTGTTTTGAGAAAAGACTAATTGAAATGCTGCCTCTTTTGAAATTTTTGAATATTTGACAGAGTATTCCTGCTAACAGCAGCAATATTCCGGTAAAGTTTTATATTATTTAGCTTGCCCTAGTAGTACACTTTGATATTCTATAAGAAAAAGTTTGGGGTACTATTGCTTAAATAAGAAAATACGTGCAGAAAACGGACAAAAACGTCATTTTCATTGCATTTTGAGGCAACATAACAATGTAAAATAACAATGCCCCATGGAAACGAATACAGTTTACTAAGCAGGTAGTGTTATACTAACATGTCAGGGCGATTCTGTGGAGAGTGTCACACATGCAACACAGGCTTTAATTTGCATTTATTCAATTATTTATTAAATTTTAATGTTACTTCTGATTTTAGGTGGTATGGTAAATAAGTTATTAGCATATTTTTAAATTTAAATGTGTGGCAATAAAACTCCCAGAAGTATATCATTTAATTTCATTACTCAAAATGTGCTTTTTTTTCTATTTCAGAAAAAAAGCACATTTTGAGTATGAAATTAAATGATATATTTCTGTGAGTTTTACTCATGCACATTTAAACTAAAAAATATGTTAACTTATTTACCATACCACCTAAAATCAGAAGTAACATTAAAATATAATAAATAATTGAATAAATGCAAATTAGAGCCTGCGTTACGCGTGTGACTCTCCGCATGGAATCGCCCATCACCACAAAAGAATTTTGGGATGTCGTTGCTTTCTCAAGCTTTAGCTCTGCAAACATACTCAGCATTTCACTTTTCATGAAAAATGGGAGTCACGACCTTGAACTTTGGAATTTTTTACATTGAAGGGTTCAGGGCTTCAAAATTGCACATTATTCATTAAATGTGATCTACTTCCACATAAAAAAATATCAAGCAAATCAAAAAATACAACTATCACACTTGTCTGATTTTCAAAATAATGGCTCTTAATGACATGTGACAATTTAGCTTTTTAAAATTATTTACTATATTTTGGAACTACACACTTTTAATTTGTAGCTTTGTTATTCCCTAAGAAATTAGGTGCAACGTCCTTGAATGAAAGCCACCAAACTTCAGATTCAAGTTCAGATTCTTGATAAATAAAGGGGCTGATTATGTTTCGGTGTAAATCACCAAACAGGTAATGCTGCTATGCTCAATTTTTCATGATTTCCGCAGTAGAAGAACAAATTCAGGAATTTTCATCAAACTTCAGATTCAGTTAGACGTTGACTCAAGTTGTTCCTGATAAGGTTTTCGTGTTAATCACCCAATACATGGCGCTGCTGTGCGCCTTTTTTCCGATTATCACAATAGCTCTACCTCAAAAACTAATGCACGGATTTTCATCAAACTTCAGATTCAGTCAGATGTTACACAAGTTGTTGCTGATTAGGTTTTAGTATAAATCACCCAACAGTTGGCACTGTTATGCTGCATTTTGCAGGATTTACACTATTTTAGCAATAATCATATCCCAAAAACTAATGCATGGAATTTCATATCTTTAGAATCCTCATGATGGCCATTTAATGTTGGCAATCTCATAGTGAATTTTGTAGTATTAACATGCATGAGGTAGAAGAAAGTTTTAGTGAATTTTGTAGTATTAACATGCATGAGATAGAAGAAAGTTTTGGGATTGGCAGATCCGACTAGTTTTTTCGTCTGCTGTATTTGTCATTTTAAAATTTTCTAAATTTCTACTGGCACATGCTGAAGTCATCCCCCTTCCTGGCCATTTGAATGTTTAAAACTTGTATTTACAAAAATGAAACCCTTTATTAAAAAATGCATATTATAATTTATTAGTTATATTAGTAGGTCCTACATTTTTTTTTTTTGGTCCTTGAAAGTCCTCGATTTTTATTTAAAGAAATGTGTACAAACCCTGTATTATTCTATCTATATATATCTAGTTCTGCTTTCTCCTTCCCCTGTAAAAAGTATACAAAGTTAAAATAGTCTTTCATATGAATTGGTGCCGATTATGTTTTGGTGTAAATCACCTAACAGCTGGTGCTGCTGTGCTGTATTTTTTACATGGCCGAAACACATCTTATTGGCACCTAGATGTATTATAAGTAGCAGATACTTGTTCACTTTCAGGGTCATTAGATTGTAGAAACAAAGTACTGTAAAAGGCAATAAAATAGCATAATGAGACATATTTAAACACAAATATCTCTGAAACGGAAACCAACTTCACATTTTTGTGAATATTTCCTAAATTCCCAAGGGTATGGTTACTTAAATCTGTTAAAAATCTGAAGTCTACCTTACTTAGTTTAAAATTGTTTGCAAATTTGAATATGGAATTCAATTCTAATTAAACTAGCAAAATCAGCTTTACTGCCATTGTAATTTTTGCTTTCCTGATGATTTCCTCTTTTGCAGCAAAGAAAATCTCTTTCTTTTTGACACCATATGGTCTTATATACCATAATCAATGTCTAAAGATAATGAAAATTACCTAACGAATATTATCACCTCCTTTCTACTAAAGAAAGCATAATCCAATTAGATAAACCGAAATTGAAGAGGATGGAACAGAGAAAGGGCTTTGAATGTTGTACCTGCAGTTGCTAAGAAAGAACAAAGAGAATGGAGATTCAGAGTTTTGCTTGCATTGATAAGTTTTTTTTTTTCAATCACAATTTCTGACTATTTTACGAAAATTTTAATGAGTTTTTGCTGCTGAAAAATGTTAAATGTGGAAAATATTACAAAATGATAACATTAACCCATAAGCACATATGCTGGGATAAATCTTATCCACCCCAATCGCATTTTTTCTTTTAAAAAAAAAGGATAAATTTTTCGGGGATGCTTCGGACCTGACTTGTACCTGTCAAGGTCAAGAAGGGGTGAGTGAAGCATTGTCTTTTCTTTATTCGCTAGGAGGTGAAAAATATACCTCTTGGTATTAAATAATCCTGCGTATACAAACGTTTCATTTCGATATGATAATTTCTTACGGGATAAACACGCACTAAAATAATTTTAACGAAAGACTAATGTAAAAGCTACTTGTATATATGGATGAAAGGGTATTTAATGTAATTAATATCAATTTTGTGAAAAATTTCATCTTTTAAGGTGTAAAACAAATCGTTTGCATATTTTCTAAAAAAAAAAAAAAAAACATGATTTTTGCAGAAACTGCCTCAAAATCTGAAAATAAATATGTAAAGCATGATTTTTCCCATAAAAGAAGTAGTACTGACTGATGCATTTTATGATACAGAGCTGTAGAATTCTTTTTTAAACGCATTTAGCCAAAAATATAATGGCAGACAAAATGGGCTGAAAATTATCCCACTCATGTAGTAACGGATTAAATCTGGGATTTTTTAACCTTACAAGTAATAGAAAAATAATTGGGACTAATGAAAAATGACTTTATGTGGGGAAATCGTTAAATCAAGGTTTCACTGTAAATATAATACAATTCTGAGAATATTTTTCCTTAAAAACAAATTTACGATTAGTATAAATTTACACAAATATTTATTTGGAGACCAACCTCTCAAAAAAAAGAAAAAAAAAAAAAAACACTTTTTAGTCAGGGTCGGACTGGGCCAGGGAAAAGGGCACAGACCTTGGATTTTCAGATGGCGTAAAAATATTTAACGAACTCGTATCATTTTTACTTGATTGTGTTCTATGCAACTTGAATGGTTTAACACATTCACATAGTACCAAATGTAAAAATAGAGTTAATATTATATCTCTGACTGTTTAAAGTTCCAGTTTAAATAGAATAACTTGTGTTGTGTGCAACTTGACAAGGTTTAACACATTCACATAGCACCAAATGTGAAAATAGTGTTAATATTACAGGGTGTATCTGAAATGCTTCAACAAACTTAGGGGGGTGATAGTACTCATCTAGACAAACAAAAAATGCAATGGAACATGGGGTCGCAAATGACGTTTAAAAGTTGAAAATCGTAAAACTAATAAAAATATCGAAATCTTGCATGCTGCTTTTCTGCAGAAGTGGCTAGTAGCACAAAGCTGGTTTTCCTTTCACTTTGTGCATATCTGGTCAGAAAGATATAACAAAAACTTGGAAGAAAGCCAAACAAATCTGAGCAGGAATCCATGTATGCAAATTTTCCAACTTCTTAGAAACAGACCAATAAATGCAACTTTGCAACAAGCATGTGTTGTAAGTACATGAACCGCCAATGTTGATAGGTAGTGTCATTGAGAAAATATTTTGTTTGTGCTTTTAGTAGGAATGGCTACCTATTCCAAAAACGAAATGGCTGATATTCATATGGTGTACGGTAAAGCTGCAGGAAATGGCCACTTATCGCAGAAGTCATTTTCTCGATTTTCATCCTTTAAACATCATTTGCGACCCCGTGTTCCATTGCATTTTTTGTTAGTAAAGGATATCAAGGCTATCACTTTCTTATTTTATTCTTTTGTCAATACCTTATAAGAATCATGGGGAAAAAAGTGATCACTCCCTCCCAATTCTTCTGCAAATGACCATATAAAAAAGACATAGGTACCAATTGATTGGTAATAATATCGACTATTAAATTCTATTTATAAATTTAGCTTAGGGGATTGTCTATATATTAAAAAATGCATGAAGGTTGATTTTTCAAATAGTAACATCCAATTTTTCACCCTATTTGAATTCTTTCCAGCCAAGAAAGAGACATAGCTTAGACAATTTGTTTAAATCTTAATACAGTTATGTATAAAACAAACAGTGTTAGGATTTTTACACAAATTTCGGAAAATAAAATGAAAATATTATAAGAAAAAGTACCAAAAAACCTCATTAGTCACCAGTAAAATTATACAGTAATTTTAAATATATATTAAACTTACTTTACATTAAAGAAAATCTTACAAATTGTTTAGTGGTAACTTTCTACGATTTTTTTTTTTTCTGTGGCTCTTTTGATAAAAGAACATGGTCCCCTTAAACTATGAAAAAGTAAAATTTCTCTGTATCTCGAAAAATAATTACTGAAATGAGCTGTAAGCTTAAACATCGACGACGTTTTTAACGATTATTATTTGTTGTGTTCAAAAATTAATCTAGTTCATAATTCATAAATATGAATTTATTAATAGTTTTAAAAATTTTTTTTGAATAGAGAAAAAAGTCTGTAACATGTTTGGGTCTATTCAGTGTATTTGTTTAATAAATTAATAAAAAATCAATCAGATGACGTTTATGAAGATATAAATTAATGTTTCTCAAATGGGTTTAACTTAAGCATCCTCAAATTTACACTCTTCTAACTTTATCAAGATTTAAGATAATATGAATAAACAATGCCATTTCCTGGATCCAAGAAACTCAAATAAGATGTCAAAAATGTATGTTACTGTTTGAAAATTCAAAGTTGGTATAACTTTTTAAATGTAGACGACTTCGGAAACATAATTTATGCATAACAATAATTAGTAGACAATGTTCTCTATCTATTGGTTCCAAGAGGTTTTTTTTATGACTATTTTGAGCAGAATTAATAAGGGGGGTAAAGGTTAACCACTTTTATTCCACTTATCACTATTGATGCACTCGAGGTTGGTAGAAAAACTAAGAAGATTTTTTGCACTAGGTGCCAAATAGTTGCTGTGGTGCTGCTAAGTGCTTCAATCTTTTTTTTAAGTATATTTCTTTACCGTGATAAGAATTAGTTATCAATCAGTTAATAATGAGATAAATCCAATTTCTGTTACAATCTGACAGCAATTACTTTGCAAGTCGGTTATTTTGTAGGAAGAGGTATTTTACATCCTTTAAAAATGACTATGAATCCATAAAATGTGGAATTATTTTAACTATTAAAAGGTTTCTGCCAAAGAAATATCGCTTTATTAGTCTAAAATCACTAAAATAATTTACTAAATTTACTCTTCTCAGTACACTCTTCCCATGATTTGCAAAGTTCTTATCATAATTAGAGATCAAGGGAAATATTTTATATTTTAACAATTGAGAGAAATGTCCCGTGGATTGTATTCCTGGAAGTTGCAGGATCCTGTGGCCAGCATTCATTTTTATTCAAAAAATCTACCATAATTTCTCAATATAATCATTGCTTTATTTATTAATAGATTTTTCCATGATTAAATTAAACATTTTTTTTTAATTTAAAACTAGAATTTCCTAATAGTTATTACAAAGTCATTCTGTATTATCTGTCATAAATTAAAGCGAAGATTACTAACTGAAAATTATGGTGTAGATTTTGTGAATAAGAAAAAACCCTGGCCATTGGATTCCACAGCTTGCAGGATTGTAATCCATAAATGTCATAAAGTTTGTATTCCTCGAAAAGTAAGATCATGTTTACAATCAATAACAAAATCCCCACAAAAAGTTTTTTACCTTCTGATATTTATTTCTTTTCTCACGTTATTTTCATAAAGCCCTTTAGGTGCATTCAAGTTTGGTTTTAAAGGGGAAGGGAAGAACAAGGCACTAAAAGCTAAAGAACTGAAAATATGCAATTTGGTTAAAATCTAAAAGTTATAAATCAAAAAAAGCAATGAAAAAATACAGCCCAGGGCGCCGTGTCTACTAAAGTTTTCCCTGGGTGCATGTTTTCTCTCTCAATCTCATGCAAAGATGCATACTTTGGTTTCTGATTCTGAAATTGTTTCAATGTATCTTTAATTTCTTTGTTATAAAAAAAAGTACCTCTCTTGTTCTGTCTGTCTGTTGACTGATGATTATTCCCTAAACGAATTCTCGAAAATTAGTATACTAAGAATGTATGTGTACAACAAAAGAAAAAATACTGGAGCAGCTTTGGCACTTAGGGGCACAAAGTTTTTCGTGGACGAGGGCGCCGTGGCCGATGTCTTTTTTTTGGGGTGGGGTGGCGGGTAAATATCTGTGTAAGGCTCTAAGGAAATTTCCATATCATTTTTCTTTTGCATAAAATGTTAATCTAGAAGAATTTTTTGGCATCCAGCCCCTAGGCTTCAGGCTATTCAGCCTATTAGGTTATCTACTTCTGCTTTGAATCTATTGCTATATTTACACGCATATCAGGCACAATTCTCTTTTCAAATTTTAAGACTTCGAAGAGAAGTGCACATTCTACACGACATTTCTAACAATTATATGAATGGATTTACTAACTAGGGGAGCTTTCGAGGTTGGGAATACAGAATGTTTGTGCATCGATACTCGATAGAGTATAAATTAGTATAATATGCTATTTTTCACAGTGAAATAAATTAAAATATGTTACATAAAATTTTAAAAATGCTGCTTTAATTATTTTTTAAATTGTAATATTTTTATTATAGTAATATTTCAGTATTTATGTTTTTTTTTTAAGAACCAGCTTTCGCGTTGAGGGGGCAAGAATATATCGCTCACCCACAAGAAAAGTGACACATCTCGACAAAAGTAAATTTCGCAGGAGATGCATAAGGAAAATTTGAATGATTTTACTGTAACATGAAATGATAGCACTTAGCTCTGCATGCAGAAATAAAAACATGCATAGAAGCTTAAAACATTTAAGAATGAAGGCATAAGATGAGGTTTGAAGAGTAGGGTAATTTTACCTCCCCACACAGTCCACCCCTCTTTGGTGGTCACAAATGGACATATGGCGTTAATAAAGTGCTTTTCCGTGTAACTATGTGTATGAAACATTTTGTATAGCAAGACCCACCTATGACAGACCTATTAATGGAATAAAATGCTAAATGAATTTTTGCGAGATGTGTCAGTTTTCTTGCGGCGTGAATGATATTTATAGAAGTCTTAAAAACTTATAACCATAAAATAAAACCTGTATAACTATAGCCCCTGGCCAAATTATTAGAGGCACCATAAGATTTTATAGAAAATGTTAATTATCAGGTGATACTGTACAGCTGTATTGTTTTTTACAAGATACAATGTATATTTACTATATTATTAATCACGTAAGTATCTGTAACACTAATAAAACATCGTCATTATAGAAAAAATATTTATTAACTCTTGAACAAAAATGAAGAAAATGTAATGAAAAGTTAATATTTTGTTGATCCACCTTTAGCCACTATGAGAGCTTTAATTCTGCGCGGCATGCTATCAATGCAAGACTGTACTGTCTTCTGCATTTGAGGATGATGATTCCACACATGAATGATCTGTTCTAAGAGCTGAGTTTTGTTTGTAATCACAACTTTAACCACTTCTCTTTTCATGAGTTCCCACATGTTTTCAATTTGGTTCATATCGGGGCTATTACCCGGCCAATTCAACAGAGGATATTTTGCTGAACTAAAAAAGCTTTAACAAACCATGTTGTGTGGCAGGGAGCTCCATCTTGCATGAAAATGAATGGTTCCCCATTTGGAAACCATTCTTTGAGATGCAGAATCAACCGATTTTGTAAGACGTCTTTGTACTGATCTTGCCTCATTGTACCTTTTACCACATACAGACGTCCAGTACCCTTGCTGCTGATGACTGACCAAATCATGATTTTTGTAGGGTGTTTAACAGTCTGAAACGACACAGTCAGGAGGGAACTTTTTGCCAGGATGACGACGCACAAACTAAGCTTTATTCTGCAAAATTTCAAATGTGCTTTCATCACTGAAGCAAACCTGTCAAAAACAGAAAAAAATACAAACATCTCTGCGGATCTTGCGTCATTGCATAGAAAATGATATTGAATGTATGACTAGTGATGAAATTATAATAACTTACCTATCTCCAGAAGCCCACATCTTTATGACACCACTGTTTGGCCCACTTCAGACGCTTTGTTTTCATTGCAGCTGTTAATTTGGGCTTCCTGGCGGGGCGGCAGGCCTTAAAATCTATTTCTGTTAATTTTCTGCAAACAGTGCGCTCAGAAACATTCACGTTAGCATCTTGGAGTTGCGATTTTATAATTTTTGTGGTAGCCCATCTGTTTTCCACACGGATTTTCTTTAAACATCTCTCTGACCTTGGAGTGAAAATGCGCTTTCTGCCACATCTTTGCTTTCGTTTTGGACTCAAATCGTTCCCTGCCTCAATTTTCTTCTTTATGCGTGGTACACTAGCTTCAGAAACCTTCAATCTTCCTGATATTTCACGGTTTGAAAAACTTTTAGCATTCACAAGGGCCTTCACTTTTGCTTTTTTACGAGGTGACAGATCACCTGCTTTACCCATGCTGAAAATGTTCTACGTGCTTATTTAAACACTGCACACACAAAAAACAACTAACTACGTAGCATACGACTTTGAAACAAATAAACCAAGCGCATAATGCCACAGAAACACGTCCTCAACTGATGCACCAGCAAAAGCCGGTTTGAACTGGCTGCAACCGGTTTCCACTTGTTTACGCCCCTGTATCCATTGGTTCACATTGTGTTGCCATACGTTAAAACTAAATACCAATAGGAAGTATATAACAAATCTCCAGAATAAAAATTTATTAAATCTATGTTTAAATATAACACAACTGCATATAAACTTTGTCAAAAACATGTATTTCGTAAAAAACAACGGTATGTCTAATAATTTGGCAAGGGGCTATAGTTAAATCACATTCAAAGTGAGAATTAGGTGCTTAAAGAAATAAGTGTCTGAAAGAAGAATGTGAAAGATATTGGTAGGAATTAGGGCTAGTTAGATTGGGAGAAGGGGGCACTAAAATGAAATTCTTGCTTGGGTGTAAAATCTGCCTTGGAGCGCTCTTGCATTCTTTTATGCTTTATCTCTCTATTCTAAAAAAAAGTAACTAACGCTGTCAGTGCCACAGGTTGTGAATTTTTTGTGACCGGAGGTCTTTCTTCGTTGATATTAAGAAAAATATTGCACACAAAAATTAAAAAATCGGTGGTATTATAGAGAAATGTTTGATAAACACGCTGATCCACACAGTTTTCAAATCGAAGAATTATTTTAAGAGATATTTAATGCTAAAGTTGGACAAAATCGTTCCAATAAAAAAGTTTTATAGGACTAAAAACTATACATGGGAATTTAATCTTTTTTAGATCATTTTATACGTTATAATTTCACGGTGTGCAGACTGCATTTATTTTTTTAATTTGACTCATTTTTTTGAGGTTTTATTTCTATTTTAAATTTAAATTTTCAGCATTTTGAGAGATATTTTTTACATATTTTAGAAAATGGTATTAATTTAAACTGTTGCCAACTGTATAAACAGCGCAAACAATAATGTTTGCTTCAAATTAAAAATTTATTTCCACGTGACTATTATAAGCAGAAAAATCCTTCAAATTAGAAATAAATAATTGCGTATAAAAAGCAGGAACTTATTGATAATGACGTCATAAAAACTATATTTACATGTGAATTTTAAAAGAGAAAGGATATCATAAAGTAATAAATTCATTAACATGCGTTAGAAGTCTTAAATAGGAGAAATTATACCACATTACACTTATAACGTAAAAGGAACAAAAAATAATATTGCTAAACAGTTTAAATTTCAAATTTTCATGAGACATTTATTTGATATTTTGAGATGATCTTTTCAACTATTTTTGTTAGGACAGCGCAAATAATATTTCATTTCTAACAAAAGTATTTTCACGTGAATATTAGAAAGAGAAAGAAAAGTTTGGTGAAAAATACGTCAGATTAAAACTGATACATTTAAAATGTCTTATTTAAAAGAACTTTCTTTTCGCTTTGTTAAAAAATACCGAGAGACAAAGACCCTGTTTACTTAATTCATTTTATATTAGATTATTTTTAAATGTTTAGCTGATTTTATTTAATCAAAGACGAAAACAGCCATTGTATCTTTTAACAGCAGCTGATTTGGCCTTAAAATTCCCCAATCAAAGAGAAATGAATAGAAACCCATTTATAGGGAGATCACCACCATTTTTTAAATTATAATTCAATCTTCCAAAATCTTTTGAAAGCCGATCAAATTAGCGTGCTTTTAGAGTCTGAACGGGGGTTGGCGAGTGTAGTTCGTAGGGGGCAGAGCCCCCTAATAATATAGATATTACAAAGGGTTTAATAAAAAAAAAAATGCTTGTGAGTTATGTTTAAGATCAAGTTCAAGGTATCATATAAAATAATAAAATAGTATATTTCTTCATACATGCAACATGTACATGGCTTTTTCTCCTTAAAATTTACTTTAAAATTCCAGGTAGATGGTATTTGGAGATTGTTATACTACTGTCCTCATTTGTTTTGTCTTTTTTTTGTAAAAAAAAAAAAATATATACAAATGTGGGATTATAAATACGCTTAACAATGTAACTTGACAGACTCAAGGGTTTATTTGATCAATACGCAGTATTGCGGAAAATAAAGAGCATAACATATAACACGAGGAGCATGAAAAAAACACAATAGAAGAATGGAATAAGGTCAAGAGGTTTTTATATTTAGAAGTACCATAGTTTGAATATTAGCTGAATGTTTTAAAGAGCTGTCCATGGCCGAGTAAAAGGCTTGAATGAGGAAGCTAGATGATTTCCTATTAGGGTGTAAAAAAAATCATGATTTTTTAAATTTAAATCGGATTTTTATGATTTTTTTTCCCCAGCGTTGAAATACTGAATAGCTACAAAGAGTTTTAGGTTTCCGAAATAATTAAACCACTAATTGCTAATATAATCTGTTTTTACACTTTAATTAATAAAATTATAATTATTAGTTAGTAATTACAGAAATTATAAAAACTGCAAATTAGTAGTTTCATTAGGTAGTATCATACAATAATGCTATATACATTAATATTGTAATAATCATGTAAAACTTTATTAAATACTAGTGATATTTAACATTTATTAACTGCATTTAATATTAAATAGTTTACCCTATTTCAAATTAATAATTATTAAACAATTAACTCTCTAATTAGGATACATTTTTTAAGCTTTAATTATTAAAATTATAATTAATAACGTAGTATTCATTTTAGAAAGAAAAAGGGGCAGGATGCTAGTTCCAAAAAAGGGCACTATTTCATGAGGAAATATATTAGTAACATGGGCGTAATCTGGGGGTGGCATATGCCCCCGTAGTTTTCCTTAAGCAGGGGCAAGACTTTCCTTTTGCCCTCCAGTTTTTTGTATTGTTTGGTGGTTAATACCCAGTTTTGTATTTTAATTTTCTGTTCTTTTCCTTATTTAATTATTTATGTGCTGTCTTGTGTGCAAACTAGAATAAATATTGGTTAATTCAATGTCACACAGAATTAACGTCTTCACTTTCATTGCAGTAATTTCTGTCTTATGTCAACAAACTCTTTAATAGTGAATTCAAAGTAACACATCAAACAACAAAACTGATATGTGCCACCGATGTGGACAGCATGCTTTCTACAGAGTATGAAGTAAGCAGCATATGCAGAGTTTCCCCCAGGTTTAAAAAAGGGCAGGGTGCTGTTTGTGGGAAAAGGGCACTTTTAGATTCCGAAGGGCATGTTTTGGATTCTTAAGGGCATTTCCTGAAATTTTTAAAGGCATTCTTTTGATTTTTAAAACTACTTTTTAATATTTAATGGATTGAAAACCATTTTAAAGACAGCAATGAGTCAATTTTTACTATGCAAGTAAATTTTTTAATAAACAAAGGAGTAAAGGCACTTTTTTCAGTGTGGGGGCAACAAGAGAGCTAATTTTTAAATGAGGGGCAAGAGGGGTGCTATTTTGTAAATATAAGGGCAGGCAGGGTGCAGCACCCTCCTGAAACTGTCTGGGGGAAACTCTTTCATATGTGTAGTTCTTTTACAGGATTGACTATGAACCATAATTTCTGGAAGTGTACTTTCAGCTGTTTTGGGCGTTTTTAAGCTTAAGTAAAGGGCGTTTTTAAGTTTAGTACACTACGTGATCAGTATATTTTTGATAGATCATCTACATAGTTGCATGAAAGAAATCATAAACATTTCAGTTTATAAGCATGAATGGACTTTACCCACGAATGGCAACAGCCACACCTCTGCGGGAGAAAACCCTCCGAAACAGATTGTTTATTGAACGAAGGGGGAGCAGTGTTAAAATGTTCTTCAGGCCTATTGGTGTTTTTCTTCCATTTACCCATGACTGACATCACATGGGTAAAGTCCTAAAATAAGTTTTTAACTATGTTATGCATTTTGTGGCCGAATCATATTTTATAATACTAAAAGGTGCTTGTAGAATATAAATAATTCATATTCCAACATAAAACAATTTAGGTACATTACCATCTATGGAGGGCAATTGCTGTAAAAACATTTTTAGTTGTGTTACGCGTCTTCCAGCTGTAATAAAGTTTCGTATATTATGTGATGTGTATAAAGTGTATAGACACAGCACTAAGCAGTATGTTTAACCCTTTCCGGCACGGGCAATTTTTGATGTAAAATGATGAATTGATTGACTGGCACTGGAATTTTAAAACGACTTTTTTAGAAATTAAAAACATGTTACTTTTAATGTCCATTCTAAAAGCTAAATTTTACTAAAATATTCTTGGTGCCGTTTGTAAGTTTGAAATTAAAATTAGGTATCCTGACCCGGGCACACTGTGCTGGAAAGGGTTAAAGCATTGTAACAAATCGAACTGATTCCCCAGAAAACCCCCTTAAATATTCAAGTAAAAGCTTGCATAGGAATGATAATGTATTAGAGAGATAGCTCAAGAATTTGGCTAAGTCCAGCGTTCTGCCAGAATGGATCAAAAGAAACAGGTCAATCTTAACTCATAATCTAAGATGAAACTATAGAGACAAGGAAATGAATAGCAGAGAGGTTGAGGAATCTATGATTCATCCGAAAGTGAAACAACCTAATAAAAGTGAAACATTTCCCACGCTCTAAGTTGAGAGCGAAACTCATCACATCAAAAGAGGCGGGCCATAGGAAGCCTATAATAACAGAGCTTGAGGATGACTTCATCGGCTCAAGGTTCTAAGTGGCTAAGAAAGAACCATTGTCTTAATGAGAGGATCGAGAGAAGATGTGCATCCTTGATTAAGGAGGCATATTCTTTTAGAGTTTAGATCTCTTAGTAAGAGGTGATGGCTTGAGAACCTGGGAGAGAGGATTTCTCTCAAAGTTATCTAAATAAATTACTCAGAACTTGATCCGAAGCGAGGCAAATCTTCCTCCGGAATTGGTAGAGAAGGGGGTTAGGCCGACTTCTTAGTCGTGCGGTTCTCTAGATCATAGGGAAGGAAATGGACTGTTCGTCTGTACAAAGACTGTAGTAAAAGACAGTGAACTTTGAATCAATTCACTTGGACTCAGATTCGACTTTCGATCTGTCGAAAATTGCTAACGATCCCACCCATTCACTTATTTTCAATTGTTGTGAATAATGTCAGAATTAGCCAAGAAGTTTTTTTATTTATTTTCTTTATTGAATTATAAAATTATCTTTTTGATTTAATTTTGTCATTGGCTCAAAAGACCGCTCACGCTACCCGCTTCACGAAAGAACAAGGCGTTACAGCATTATCGGTTATAATCAGGGTAGCACAAAGGAATTCACATGCATTATCTGTCATGAACAGGAATTCTTGAAAATAGATTTTTAACTGTACCGAGTTTTTAAATTGTTTATTTGGATATCTCATTTCATTGTATGACAGAATGAAATTTCTTAACAGTGCTCTAATAATGTTGGAAAATGTTTCATAATCTATAACCGAGATCTATGCACAAGTTTTCGTTCTTATTTTACTTCACTTGAAACTTTGTAAAGGGGTGGAGTTCAAAATTTTCAAAGTTTAAAGACAACATCAATTTTTTTATTCTTAAGGTAAATTTATTCTGTGCATCCTAAAGTGCACAACAGCAAAATTTCTGATTCATTCCAATCAGAACATTAGTTTTAGTGAAAAATTCGATATAATTTGTTGAAACTCTGAATGAAGGCCTTTAACCCCTTGAAGGGCACCGGTATATTATATATACCATTTAATTTTAATTCACAAACACCATATTGACACCAGGATTTTAAAACTAAATTTTACTTTATATTATATACTCTTAGAAACGCTTTTACATACTTTCATAAAAATTTTCTTGTAAATCCTGGTGTCAATCAATCATTTTAAAATTTTACTAACATAAGTACTTTGCCCCTAAAAGGGTTAAACATAAGTATCTCAACCACTCTCGCCATCATCACCACCATTTAAAAAAAAATCTTCGAAAGCTCAAAACTTTAAGAAACTTTTATTAAGGTTGTTCTCAAATCCAAAGGGGCAACTTTATGACACATTTTTAATTAATTTTTATTCGGAAATGCATTTGCAGCAGGTGTTATTCAGAAACTGAACGTTTTCTATTTTTTGGTGACTGCAAAAAATCGTTCAGAATTTACTATCAAAGTTAGCTTTTTGAACCGAATTTGTGTTATAAAAGGTGAAAAAAATGGCCAGAGAGGAGAAAAACCTGTTTTTATGTGACCAAATTCATTTATAACTCGATAAGTAATTATTTCTAAAGAAACATAAAACTCATTTCGATTCCAAATCGCTTCAATAGTCAGGCATGCCAATTTTGTAGTTTCATGTTTAAAAGAGTCAGAAAGTGTGGCGTTTGTTAAGCAGCAAACTTGAGAACTCCCTGTTTGTTTGCACTTTTTTCTCACTGAGTGTCAGACATAAGAGGTGACGTCGTGCTCTCAATATTTGAAAATATTTCTTTAAAAACATGAATTGTGTAATTTATGATTTTCCCGTATTTTATTGTATGTGGTTGAGCATGAAGAATTTTTTAAGTATTTAAGTGTGTGTGTTTGTATGTGTACGTAGTAATAGGGGAGTAGAGGGTATAAATATTTACAAAAGGGCCTCAAGATTTTTGCCCCCGCAGTCATAGAGCCCAAGTTACGCCTATGATTAGTAATGTGTTTAGTAATGTTATAAGAAAAAAAAAAAGAGAATTTTTAGTATGATAAGTAAAGTGTCCTTAATTTTTAATAATTTTATGAATCACAAATTGAAAAATACAATTAAATAACATGTTTTAATAATATCCTGTTTTTTCTAAAGAAATAAAGTTCTATTTTTTTCTGCAAGATTTTGGGCACATGAATCTATACTGTTGAATGGAGAAGCTTTTTACAAGAAATCTCTGGCTACAACTACAGGTGAATTTAACTTTTTTAAGACAGGGTGCATTTTGTACAGTAATTCCAGAATAAATAAAAACTGCAAATAAGTAATTTCATTAGTTAGTAGCACAAATAACAAAACTAACAAATATTATTTGCAGCTCGTTTTGCATTTGTACTTTACTGTTAATCACCAAAATCTAAACTTGCACACATGTATGTGTATTAGGGTGGGCCGAAAAATTTTTTTTCTTTCTTTTTGATTCGCTATATACCTTGCGAATAAGGTAGCTTAGTAAAATGGAATAACAAAATAAATAAATTTTTACGTTTGGCGGTAGCGCATAGGGCCTAAAATTTGAGAGAAAACACGATTTTGATCATTTTTCTAATAAATGTAAATAAATCAGATAACTTATATAACAAGCAGCTATAGACATATTTTAGTAGAAAAAGTATAGGAATGATAAATAAATGAAAAAATAAAAACATTTCGCAACACATTGGCAGCAGATTATGTTTAAAAAAAATACATTTTTTTTAAATGGCAAATTTTCATCGAAATAAAAACTACCTTTCTGATTGTACTATTACCTGATCTGATTACCTTTATCTGATTGTACATGAGTGTAATTTCACTTTGTAATAAAATATAGTCCTTTACTTGTCTTTTGGCAGTTTGAAATAGGATTTGCTTGAAAAGCTAGGCATTGAAGAATTCGAGAAAAGTGTCGTTCTTATAAAACCATCTTTGGACCCGAAAACTTTTTGTGACGCCCAGTTACCATTCTCACACACCCTTCTACTGTTTGGGTGTGACATGGGAATTGGTCAAAGTTCCACTGGACCATTCGACCTTAGACTAAATCTCTTCGTTAGTGACTCTTCTCAGAAAAGGTGGTTGTGAAAGTGTAGTAGAGTTCCAATGAATCATTTCGATGTACTCTGTTGCTAGAAAAATGATTTTGGATGTTTGAAAACACCTGATTGACTAATTTGAATTGACCTGATGAAACTAATTTTCTAGCCTCTATAATTCTTCTGAAACATAACTCTCGTATATGATCCCTTTTATCTACTATCATACACAAAAGCAAGTTTTCTGGATTGGCAAAAAATGCGTTTCTCTTAATTATTGGGTCAATGACCTTCAGCAAGTTTTCAGACAGGAATTTTGACGATTTTATAACTTTCAATACAAGTTCCAACCCATATGTGAAGTATTTACATTTTTTTATACTTAACCATACAGGTACATAAGAGTTTAGGAGAAAATAAACTATAATCTTGTGTTCGTCTGTTGGATTTTCAATACTTAAATACAACTGGAGAATTCTATTCGCCGTCGTTAACCACCTTGAGAGGAAAGTGTGCCAGGCTCAGAACAGATAAATCTTCAGGTCAGCTGCCTGCTTTTATAATACAACTAATATCCAGTAGGTACTGCTGATCTTTGCTTAAAATCTGCCGCTCAGTTCTGGAAATTCACACTCAACACTGTCAGAATTTAGCATTGGGAGTTTCTGACATTTCCTGAGCTGTGTGCCAATCGGACTAATAATTTTGGCCCAGTCGTTTCACCATCTAAAGTTTGAAACAAATGCCGGAATGGCAATTCATTGAAATGTAAGAGGCATACACCACCATCCCTCCCCACTGTAGTGGTCTTTTAACTTCTTCTTCAATGTGAATAACACCGGTTTTTCACCCCGTATTAGTAACAGTGCCATCACATCCAATCACATTTTTTTTGTTTCCTTTACGTCCACACTTCCAATTTTACCAATACCATGCATTCTTTGGAAGTACAAGAATTTTAGTTCAATGATGGGTATCATTTTTGGTTTTTCACAGTTACAAATAATACAGACAGGACACCGACAAACCTCACGGACCATTTTACAATTGCAGTCTAATGTTATTTTCACTTACACGCAGAGACATCAAACAGTAACAAGGATTTTTTATTTTTAATCTTCAACTCTCTTTTTCAACTTTTACTTTCCCTTATCATGCTTAAAGTACTCCATAAGATTACGATAACTGTCATGATTTGAATTTATTAACTGAGCAATCCTGTAAGGTGTTACTGTCAGTATTGAAGCTTTATCAAACACAGATTTAACTTGTGGTTTCACAATAATCGAAACGTGAGAAAAATTAAGTGACCTGTTGCTTGATTTCAAGGCTAAGTTGTAATTTTCATGGAAGCAACACCTGATAACATCTTCATAAGTTGGAAGTTTATTCACAGGTAACTCTTTTGGGTGGCCAAATAACGGGCAGTTAAAGTCACTACGAGTAATTTCCTTGGAAAACAGCCATAACACAGTGGTTGATATAATCAATAGATCGAGTCACTTATTAAGCGGTCATTAATTAAATCTCCGGCAAAATTCTAGTGAACAACTCAAATAAACCGTTGTGTCATAAAGCACATGCATGCGTATCGCACAGTGCATTGTGAAGCGTCATTACAAGTAGTTTTAATGGGCTCCAATTCACAGCAAGGCGCGTCACGCTGGACGGCTGCCAGAATAGGACTCAGAATACCACTTGAATGCGTCAAATTAAGGATATTTTAATTGCTTTGCGCTACCCTAAATGAAATAATTTTGTTTCTTTTTTTTTATTATAATGTGTTTTTTTATCTTTCTTTTAAAGCATTTTCAGTATAGCAGTTTTTTATCATTTTCGTTTATAGCTTTAAAAAATCGAAAGAAAACTATTGCTTTTTCAATAAATTTCAAATATTCAAGTGTGATGCACTACCGCCAAATGTAAAAAATTATTTAATTTGTTTTTGCATTTTACTAAGCTACCCTAAAGCCAAGTTTTCGACGGTATAGCGAATCAAAAAACAAAAAAAAGGTTTTACGGCCCATCCTAATGTGTATGCTAACCAAACAAATAATGAAAATGAGTTAAACTGATTCATACATACATACAGAATAAATATAAGGATAGCCAGTTATATCTGAAATCCTCAAAATATTTAAATAACAGCATTATTACCTCTCAGTGGGGATTATTAGCTGTCAATGGTTCAATATTTTTTTTCTTTTTAAGAAAAGTTTTGCTGCCTTTTCAATACCTAATTAATTTTTTTATTTAGTATATATGAGTTACAAAGTTAAAAAAAAAAAAAAAAAAAAAAAAAAACATTTATTCAACCTATACCGAAGAAGCTCTTGCTGTGTTTAACAGGTTTTATACTAATTAGTTCTTTTTTTCTCATGCATTCATTTACAATTTAGCTGTTGAGCAGATGTCATTCTTCTATAACTCGAGATTGCTATTAATTTATTATTACAAAAGTAGAATGAGAAACTAAGACACTGACTATTTATTCTTTTGCTTGCAGAAATTTATTACACTTGCTACATTTATTTTATATAAAATAATGCATAAATTGATTTCCTAAATGAAAGTTTGACATTGTAAATAGATTTAAATATCATTTTTAAATGACACTGTTTTATGTTGGATAAAAACAATGTTTTTCACAATTAACTATTTTTAATTTTTTACAATACTCAGGAATTAAGCTTGGAAACAATTATTTAAAGCTCTTTTTTTTGTTTGTTCATAAGTCAAAATACCTGTAGAAACTTTCTAATTATGTTCATCTTAGATTTTAATAATTTTTTTTCTTTTTTGGCATTTTAAACATTTGAAAAATTTTTGATTTTAATTAATGATTTTTTTTTTAAATCGGTTGATTAAAATCACGATTTAAATCAACTGACTAAAACCGTTGACACCTTATTTCCTATGCTTATATTTGTCAGTGTGAAAATTGTATACTATGTCATTAATGTTAACTGGATTTCCATAACCCATATTTGTTCGTCTAAGTAATAAATTAAGTAAATACCTGAACGACTGATTGGTGATTTCCCTTGTTCTTGTAGCTATAAGTTATATATTAAATTCCACACATATATATTGGGAAATATTTTTGTGATAAAAACATACATTCTCAAAATAGCATGTGGCTTCTTTCTTGGAATCCAAAAGGGGTTGCAAACTGTTATACTATATTGTTAGATACATTCTTTTGCCCATCTGTTTTCCAGATCCCCTTTGCCAAAATATAAGTGCAATTTTCTCTTATATTATTTAGTTGTTAAAATTAAAAGTTCCAAAATAAATGCAGAATAGGTATTTAATAGAATCTATTTGTGTTTCTACACTTTTCAATTTTGTGATACCTGTCACTAAGTGGGGGGCATCAAATTAAAACTTTGCTCCGAGTGCAGTTTTCTCTTCGCACGGTGCTGTGTATATATATTTTTTCTTCTATGTTTTGTCCTTTTTTTTCTTTCCCTCCAAATGAAGTATTAAGAATGAAGCACAGCATACACGTTAAGAATACAGTAGATAAATATAATTTGTGTCTATTCCTAAATAATTGCCATTTCTTCACCATTAATTGATTCAGTTTTTGATATGCTATGCTTCAGTAACCACTGATTTAAAAGATAAAAATTTGTATTTTCATCCCCCCCCCCCCCACCTTGCATATACTGAACTTAACCATAGAACATTAGCATTTTTGACTTTGTTAATTTACAAATTACAATACAAGATCCGATGTGTAGTACATAAAACTTACACACACACTTCATGATTAATTATGTATAAAATTATGATGGCATTTAATTTTTTAAATTTAGGAGGTTACATTTTAATGAGGAGACGACCCTTTATGACAAAATTAATTGTATTGATTTATGAGAAACATTTGCAAACCGAAATAACGTTTGCTTTCTTATTTATTTATTTTTGCTTGTTTGAAATGGACATAAAGAATATCGTGGTTTCACGAAATATAAAAAACTGTTAGTGTTACACAAAAATAACCCTGAAAATTCTTAGATTGTTTAAAATCAAGAGAAATGAGTAGATATGATGCCTCTATGACTTTACACGCTTACACTGTGAATTTACAGTAGGTTACAAAGCAGCATACTTTGATAAATAGAATTATGCTGCTACGCAATTTTACGTATTTAATAAGTCTTTATTTAATGCTTGTCAGCAATTTTTCTTATGAATATCAAGAATTGATTATTAATGCACAAATATAAATAGTACTATGTGTAAATACAAACGGTCTCTGTAAATAAATTAAAATTACAAAATTAATTTTAATTGCTGTGTATTTTTAAATGGCTCATTAGTTTCTTGCTCTAAAATGCTTGCTTCCTATATTTATCCTACATTATATTTTGGAAGTTTACAATAGATTGTTTCTTCTTGGATCACAAAAATTTATTGGACAAAACCTTTAGATATTTCTATCTTAAAACTAATTTTCTATTGGGATTTGAATTTTGATCTCCTGACAACTATCGCTGTTGTATTGTCTTCTTAACAGATCGTATTTATTTATTTATTTATTTTTTGAACAACAGACATACGACTTGTATGCTTGACATGAGAGCCCGCAACACATCGTAACATCGAGTGTGTTCAGAAGTGCATTTCGCGCTGCGCGCGCGCTCAGAAGTTTATGTCATGGAGTAGGTCTTATCGAAGAAAGGAATTTTAACATAATTCAATTATTTCATTATTTTTAATGGTTCAAAAAAGGTAAAACCAACGACTATATTTCTTTATCCTTCCAAAACATGGTTTTCGTAACAGGACTACATGCCTATGTTCACTCAGATAAAATCTAAAATAGTCGGGAAAAACATCACGTGACCTTCTTTATCTACTTTAGCCCATTTAGCATTTAAAATTAGTTAACCAACCGCACACAAACTACGCGCAAGCTGCTCAAAAAAATTGTGTGGGCGATTTGATCACGTGATTGTGCGTTTTCTGCTTATGTGTTATTGGTTGTGCTTTGTTTGGTAGGTTGATTGATACAATTTAAGAATGGACCTTATGCACGCGACCTGAGGTCGAGGCTAAAATTCGTCTGCTGGCGGTATTTACTGGCGGTGTTTAGCATAGCAGTCTATGGAGTGCGAGTTATTAATGCTTGTTTGTTAAAAATACCGCAAAAAAATTCTTTGATGCAGCAGCATATACTTAATATATTGCAATCTAAATTCAAAATGTTGTTCTGTATGCGAGAAAATCCCTTAAGTTTGTAAATTTTCAGTTAAAATGTATGCACTCAACCTGGGTCAAGGCTAAAGTTGTCTGCTAGCAGTGTTTGCGCCTGCGCATACTGGTATTCTGCCGGTGCAGTAACTAGAATAACAGATCATCATACCGCCAGCTCTGGCGTATGACGTCACTTGAATAGAGTCCATTCAACTGGTGATCTAAAAATTTTAACTTTTTAACAATTTTCTTTTTATTTATTTAAAAATGATTTATCAGTTGATTTATAACTTCTGTGATAAATAGAATGCTGTTAGTAAACCAAGATTGTGATATCAACATATGAGATTTGTTTGTAATCTACTATACTGGATGGATTTCAATGGAATTTGCACTGTTAGTTAGGCAGTTTTTCAGAGAAGGTTTTAATATATATATATTTCTTATTTTATGATTGCATATTTTAATACCGTGTGGATAACAGACCAAAATACATCATAAAACATGAGAAATAAATGGCATTCAAAATTCTGTTAGTATAAGCAAAATACTTATACTTTCAGTAGAAAATTTATAAACATTCTAATCATACTTTATTCACTACAAAACTAGACAGCAGACCTATATATTTTATCTCTTTAAAAAATATATCTACAGATATTTTTAGTTAAAATAATCTACAACTATTACATTTTATTTTTATAATGTTCAAAGTAAAATATGATTTCCAGCCTAGTCTCGATAAAAATTCACTCGTAAAGTATTCAAAAAAAAGAAAATCAAGGAATTATCCTACGTGCAAAAGGATATTTTTGCACAATATAGTATATTATTTTTTCATTTGGATTTGCTTAATGTTTATATCATTATACATATACATATATAATCACTTAGAAACGAAACTTTAAATATTTAAAAGGCGTTCAGATGTAAAACTTTCATCTCGAAATACCTCATTTTCTCACATTTAAATAGATATTTTATTATTATAATAAAAAAAACACGTGCCTCTGTATAATAAAAATAAAAAATATATCTTCATCAAAAATATCTTATTCATTATGAAAAATATAAAACAACCAATAAACAAAACAAAAAAAAAATCATGATTACAATGTGGGACTGGAAGGATTCGAACCCAGAACCCCTAGTCTCGAGATCACTGCCTTATCCATTCAGCCATCTAGCACACGTTCCTTTTGCAACAAAATATCTTTATAATTAGTACCATAATTAATCAAATCCATGATCTGTTCCTGAACACACTACGTGTTATTCCATCCATGATATTTACCCACTCCATGTTCCTGTCTCCTGAGCTCGCGCGCGTGCAGCCTGAACACACTCATCGATGAAGTCGCAGCTGGTAAATTTGTGTTCTTTGGTTGGTTGGTTTATTAAAAAATATCCCTGCTTCAATTTTTTCCCAACCAGCTTTTGCCGTACATACCGTATCTCGTAATCTGATTGGTGCTAAAGACCTGCTGGTGATTTCGTAGATTCTTTTTAATTAATCATTTGTTAATTTTGTCGTTTGAAACTAACAAAAAATGTTTTTTTTCAGGCCCAAAAATATCTATTTTCATTTTATTTTTAATTTTTGCCCTTTTGTTAATCATCGTAGTCTTCTTCGGCACATAATCATTAAAGTTTAAGGAGCTAAATTATTGCAAAAATTATTAAACTTAACATTATATTTTTTAAATTTTAAAAACAATCTTACTCTATTTTTGTAGTTACAGTAGTCAATCATCTAAATCCATCTTCCCCCGAAACTTACACCTCCCCACTCATTGCTCCACCCAGTGGCGTGGCTAAGGGGGGCGATCGCCCCGGGAGCCGAGGCCAAGGCGCGCAAAATTGAGAGAGGTTTAAATTGTTTCACATATTTGACAATAAATAAGAATTGTTGATTATTTGTTTGTGTGTGTGTCTGTTTTTTAGTAACATATTTTTTTACAGTAAAACTCGGATATAACCAGGGGCGGCGCCAGAACTTAACCGACGGGGGGGCACAGTATCCCCGACAGGGGAGCCGAATTCATAATATATATTAGAGGTCTCTACGAACGCGGGCCTGTCCCGAACAGTGTTAAATTCAGACACTTTTCTCCGGGGGGGGGGGGGGGGATTGCACGTTTTGACCATTAAAAACACAAAAATCTCAAATCTTCCGGAGGGGGACATCCCATTGCTCTGAGGGGGGAATGTCCCCCCCCCCCCCGGGCCACACCCTGAATTCAACACTGGTCCCGAAGCCCGAGATCGGTAAAAGCTTATTTCATTAATCTCGGGCCGGGCTTAATTTTATTTGAAAACTCGATACGGGCTCGGGCTAAATTTTAGCTTTTGAAAAGTTGGTCCAGGCCTGGACTTCATTCTTCCCGGGACACATCCGGGTCTTAAATTTTTTCTGTAGATTCGGAACGGACCGGACTGTATTCACTGGACTTCAGAATTTCTTTCTGCACAGTAATGTCGTACGACATTACTCTAGAGTAAATAAGCGGGAGAGGCGCTTGAAAATCGGGACATCCTAAACACTACAAAATAAAACCTGTTAAAACGGAAAAAACAGTACTATGCAATTATAATGGAACAATGTACTTTCTAAGATTAAAACCTGTCTAAATTGGAAAGTTCTCCCGATTCTTTGTCTTCCATCTTAACAGGTTGCTGTATTAAATAGCTTCCTTTCTTCGTATTGAATGTACGTGATTTGTACTTTATCCATAAAGGAATGGTGTGAAATTAATTAGTCGAACTAGAGTTTTTTAAATAATTAACAGTAATGTTATGACAATAATGCTCACTTTATAAATACCGCGTTTTTTTGGGGTTTTTTTTTGTTTTTTTTTTTGTTATTTTGTATTTCAGTCGTTTTCGAAAAAGTACACTACGTATTTATTGCGTACACTCTCCAGAAAGCATTTCGTCAAACGTAAAAAGCACAGGCAACAAGTTTATATTATTTGAAAAAAATTGAGCTTCAATTCGCGAACTTTTTCTGTTTTGGAGCAAAAGAGACATACGTATAAAAAAACAGTTTCTAACACAAAAATGTAACAGTTACCAAAACACCCCTGTGATTTGACGAAAATGCAACTTCAGGTAATTTTTAGGTTAGATTAATGAATTTTTTGTATTTTTGGGGGAAAATGGGCAAATCAAAACAGGAATTTTCGTGTTTCAATATTATCTATCTATCTATCTATATTATAAAGGACAAACATATCTGTGCGTAACGCATACGTCATTTTGCGAATGGCAACACTTTGAAATTTGAAATAAAATTTTGGTTTTGCAATTTTCTCTACTGCAAATTTTTAAACTTCTGAACATTTTAAATTTTTACACCGCCGTACAAGGAAAAAAATGCTCTTTTAAATGCTATTTGTTTGAAAGCTGTATCTCAATTTATTTTTGAGATATTAATTTTTTTGTAGTTTTTAATAACACTAGGGGTTCGGCCCCCTACGAGCTACGCCCACCAACCCCCGTCCAGACACCGCAGACTCTAAATGCACGCTAATGTGAACGGCTTTAAAAATATTTCGAACGATTGAATTATAATTTTAAAAACAGTTGCGATCTCCGTATAAACGGATTTCTATTCATTTCTCTTTGATTGGGGAAATTTTAACGCCAAATCCGCTGCGGTACTACTTGATTATCCAGTCGACTAATTTCGCCAAATTATATAAATCGCTAAACCACTCGCCAAATTATACAAATTGACATAATTTTTATTTTAAATAACGAAAGAGCAAATAAATTAGTACAACATTAATAAAAATACAAATAAAACGTCGAAATAAAAATAACTTGATGACGTAGACACGTGTAACAACATTTCAAAATAAGCTAATGTAAAAGGAATTAAGTAAACGGAATCTTTGTCTCCCGGTATTTTTTAACAAAGCGAAAAGAAAGTTCTTTTAAATGAGACATTTTAAATTAATCGTTTTTAATCTGACGTAGTTTTGACTAAACTATTCTTTCTCTTTTTAATATTCACGTGAAAATGCTCGTGTTAGAAACGAAATATTATTTGCGCTTTCCTAAGAAAAATAGTTGAAAAGTGTCAGCTCAAAATATCAAATAAATGTCTAGCGCAATTTGTAAATTTAAACCGTTTTGCAATATTATTTTGTGTTCATTTTATGTAATAACTGTAATGTGACGTAAATATGACGTAATTTCTCCTATTTAAGACTTCTAACGCATGTTAATAAATTTATTATTTTACAAATTCCTTTCTCTCTTAAAATTCACGTGTAATTATAGTTTTTATGACTTAATTTTTAATAAGTTCCTGCTTTTTGTACATAATTATTTAATTCTAATTCCAAACGTTTTTTTCTGTTTATAATAGTCACGTGTAAATAAATTTTTAATTTATTACACGTATAAATATATATATATATATATATATATATATATATATATTTAAGCAAACATTATTGTTTCCGCGGTTTATAAAGTTGGCAACAGTTTAAATTAATATCACTTTCTAAAATCTGTAAAAAATATCTCTTGAAATGCTGAAAATTTGAATTTAAAATAGAAATAAAATCTCAAAAAATGAGTCAAATTAATAAACTGAGTGCAGTCTGCACACCGGGAAATTCTGACGCATAAAATGATCTAAAAATGATTAAATTCCGATGTACAGTTTTTGCTCCTATAAAACTTTTTTAATGGGACGATTTTGTCCAACTTAAGCATTAAATATCTCTTTAAATATTTCTTCGATTTGAAAACTGTCTGCATCAGCGTGTTTATCAAACATTTCTCTATAATTCCACCGATTTTCATATTTTTGTATGCAATATTTTGCTTAATATTAACGAAGAAAGACCTCCGGTCACAAAAAATTCAAAACCGGCGGCGGTGACAGCGGTAGTTACTTTTTTTTTTAGAATAGAGAGATTTTTCATATCGCGGCAACAAAAATACCCCATTTCTATTGAAAGTTATTGAAAGTAAACAGAAAATAGTCGAAAATAGGAAATACTATATCTTTTTGTTGCCATTTTCTCATAAAAGATGAAAAAAAAAGTTGAAATTAAAATATGGGCTATGTCAAGAATATTGTCTGTTATTCCGTGATAATGACGTCATATGCATACTTTTTTATAGACGAATTTTAAGACAGGATTGTAAAAGTGGATTGATTTAGCGGATGCAAATGACGTCATTTTATAAAAAAGGGAGTATTTTAATTCTTAAACCTAAATTATGTTCTGTAGAAGTGCATCATTTTCACAGCCCAGCTGCTTTGAAATTCTTCGCAGGTGAAAATGTTTCACTTTTGAAAATAATGTAATCGAAATCACATACTGATAAAACGCAATGTTTTACAAAAATTTAGAGTGTCTTTATAAAAGAGAGGTGACGTGCAAATAATAGCGATTTATATTACAGAAATTGATGATTCTCGCTTGGATAGATTTGCTTCGCCGAGTTAGACAAGCAAACAAATAATTCGTGGTTTTAAATAATATTATGTTCCTGAAGTGTTTGTCCAAAATTCTCTCGAATAATAAAATTTTAATGCTATTCTTTAGGACATTCTACTATAATTTTATCAAAAAGCATAATTTGCTTAATTTAATTTTGCCTAATTTCATATAATCTATATATTTAAAACACAAGTGTGTTTTTTAGTCATCTGCCCTGATCTTGCTGCTGAACCAATTTCACTAATATATTTTTTAAACTGAAAGCTCTTCATTTGTAGATGTGATTGTACTATTGTCCTATCTTGTTTGCGTGGGTATTAATCTACTTAGAAATGAAGACAAGGTTTTAACACGGATGCACATCACTTTACTAAGACAACACGGACATAAATTACACGAATAAATATAACATATTTCACTGTATGTTCAATCCGCATACCACCTAAACATAGCCATTTATATACAATACTTATTCCATAATCTCGTTCACAGTATATTCATAATTTAGCTCGCTCAGGATATTAATAGAAACCATGGAGTAAATGTCACTATTCAGATACCACATCTCCTCCCCCTTTACAGGTCAAGCTTCTTGGGTGGTCTGCGAACTCTCTGAGAACGTCGGGGTATCATAGTCGGGCTTGCTTGAATCGGTGGAGCATCTGTCGTAGCAGGTACTGGTGATGAACTATTTGACTGATGGGTTGGGGAAGTCAGATCCTTACTCGGGACATCAGCAGTTGAAGGTGACGCTACAGGTTTGTCACTGGAGATCGGAACAATAATACTCTCAGCATTCAGATCTTTCGGTTCTGAAGAAGTCTCTTTAAACTTTGTCGATGGAGATCTTCGATATTCATTCGATGTAGAATAATTCTTCTGCACTTGTTCACCTACTGGACGGATTTGGTCAACATGGCGTCTTACGAGTGTACCTTGAACATCGATTGTATAATGAATAGCACCATCTTTATTAATTATTCTTCCAAATTTCCATTTCGAATTTGCCGATTTATATTCTCTTACTGCTACAGAATCACCGATGTCAAAATTTCTATCTCTAAATTCATATACTCCTTTTCGTACTTTTTCTTGAATCCTCGATTGTAGTTGAGGTAATAGTAAATCAATCCTACTTCGGATATCTCTTTTTAAAAATAACATAGCTGGGCTGTGATTTGTTGTTGCATTTGGTGCTTTTCTGTATTGAAGCAAAAATGTACTCAATTTTTGTTGTATACTCCCTTCATAACTCTGCATGGCTCGCAGCGACTGTTTTACCATACGGACATAGCGTTCAGCTTGGCCATTACTTGATGGTTTAAATGGTGCGGAAGTTTTGTGCTTGATACCATTCCTTCGCATGAATCTCTGAAATTCATCAGACGAGAATTGTGGTCCGTTGCACTGACAAGAACTAATGGCAATCCAAATCTCGCAAAACTGTCTCGTAGACATTCAATTGTTTTCTTCGCTGTGGTAATCTTCATCCGATATACTTCTAACCACTTAGAGTGAGCATCAACTATCACCAAAAACATGTGCTCAAATAAAGGACCGGCAAAATCAACATGTATACGTTCCCATGGCATGCTGGGATACTCCCAGTAATGAACTTTGGCCTTTGTTGGATCAGTCTTGTGTCTGGCACAATCAGCGCAATTTCTAGCTGCTTCTTCTATATCGTTGTCAATCCCTTTCCAATAGACGAATGATCTTGCGATTGCTTTCATTTTAACAATGCCTAAGTGTCCTTGATGCAGTTCTTCCAGAACACGCTTTTGATATTTCTTCGGAACACACACTCTTTGTCCGTACATGATACATCCATCTTCAAGGGTATATTGTGCTTCTCTTCCCTGCAAATTCTGACCTTTCCGTAAGGCTTGTAAAAGTGGACCCAATTCTTCATCTCTCCACGTTTCTTCTCGTAATTCCTTTGAAGTAACTGGTAACGTTTCAATTTGTGACATCTGGAATATGGTAATGTCATCTTTCACTTCCAGTTCTTCCGAAGTTTTAGGCAATCTTGACAAAAAGTCTGCATTTCCATGATCATTAGTTTTTCGGAAAACTATGTCAAATTGGAAGGATTGCAAAATTAATGCATAATGTAGTAATTTGGTAGCTGTTAATACGGGTAATCCTCGTTTCGATCCAAAAATTGCTACTAGAGGTTTGTGGTCAGTTATTAACGTAAACCTTCTTCCTTTTAGATACAGGTAAAACTTTTTTACTGCCCATACAATTGCTAAGGCCTCTTTGTCGATTTGAGAATATTTCTGTTCAGTCCTCGTTAAGGTTTTGGATGCAGAAGCTATTGGCCGTTCAGACCCATCTGGATATCGATGAGACAAGACACAACCAACACCTACTGGAGATGCATCACTTGCCAGCGTTAAGGGAAGTTTCGGATCATAGTGAACTAAAACTTTTTCTGAACAGATTTCCTTTTTTATTTGCTCAAAGGCAACTTGACAACTCTTTGACCATTTAAATTTCACATCTTTTCTTGCCAAATTATTAAGAGGATTTGCTATAGTTGCCAAATTTTTACAGAATTTTCCATAAAACGTTACTAATCCAAGGAAACTCTTCACTTCTTGTACATTCTTAGGTACAGGAGCTTTTAAGATTGCTGAAACCTTCTCGTCGGTTTTATGTATCCCATTTGCATCTATTTTATGACCTAGAAATTTTATTTCATTTTGAAAGAACTGACTCTTACTTAGATTAAGTTTTAGACCATGCTCTTTACATTTTTTGAAAAACAGCTCTAAAGCTTTAAGATGTGACATTTCGTCATTTCCTGTTATTCTAGCATCATCCATGAATACTTTAACCCATTCCATACCTTGGAACAAGCCATCTACGTACCGCTGCCAAATTGCAGGCGCTCCATTTAACCCAAACATTAGTCTCTTGCAAATATACAATCCTTTATGGGTATTTATTGTTAACAGTTTCTGACTTTCTGGATCTACCTTCATTTGCAAATATGCATGTTTGAAATCTAATTTTGAGAATTGTTTTCCCCCATTCAAACTTGCGAATATCTCCTCTAATCGTGGCAAAGGGTGTTGTGGTACGATTAAATTAGGATTTAAGGTTACGGAATAATCGGCACATAATCGTATACTGCCATCCGATTTTACGACTGGTACTACTGGTGTTGCCCATTCAGAGCTTTCAACCCTTTCTAAAATACCTTCTTTTTCTAATCTATCTATTTCATCTTCAACTCTGCTCTTTAATGCAAATGGAACTGTTCTAACTCTGCAAAATATGGGTTTAACATCCGGTTTAAGTTCGAGCTTAGCTTCATAATTATTTATTTCACCCAGTTTATCATCAAAAATATCTTTATATTGTTCCAACAGATCTTTTAAGTTCAGTTTAGTCGTAGCTCTTAATGCCTTAATAGCATTCCAGTCTAGACTAATTTTGTGAAGCCATTCACGGCCAAAAATGGTATCCAAGTTCTCCTTAACAATGTATAAGTTCAAATCCGAAATCTGGTTTTTATATTGAACTCTAACTGTAACATACCCCATAGGTACTAATGATTCACCATTATAAGTTTTAAAAAATCCCTGCCGGCTCGGGCCTACAGGCGGAGGTAGATTTCGATGTTAAGTACTAAATTCTCCAACAAAACTTAAATCAAGATTAGAGATAAAACCCAGTTTCTTCACAAAGAGCGAGTTGTAGGGAGCTAAACTTTTTGTGAAAATTGTAATATACACGAATACACACACACATATATATGGAATAGGTTTAAAAAATGGCTACAAAAAATTCAGAGAACCTTAAAGTGTTAAAATATGTTAATATTTCCATAGTCGGGTTTTTATCATGTTTTAATACGTTTCTTCAAACTTACATGGCGTTACATATTCACCTGCTGAGGTCCATTATATTTCCAATATGACGCAATATACATATTTTTTTAATTCGTCAAACTATTTATTTTGAGTTTTCATGCTGAAATCTTGCTCTAGGAAACTTATGACGTAATATTCAATTTGTTTTCAATTTGTCAAACTATTTAATTTTACACGTGAAAATTTTGCAAAAGAAAAGTAATTGTTGTGGTGAGAATTTTATTATTTGTTTTTTTTTTTTTAATTGTTGGGAACTGCTATAACGAAAAACTTTTATTTTTTTCCTGCCATTGTTGTGTAAGAGCTGGTTTTATCAGAATCATGTTAAGACAGTATTCAAAATTTTGAACCCTCCCCATTTCCACCCTCTTGGGCCGATTTCGCCCATTTTCAATCCCCGCCGAGATATTAGCCATCTCAAAGTTGTTGGCGAGTTTGAAGATGATTCGTGCATAATTGCGACTTTTATCGTGCGGACAAAATTTAGTACATACATACATACATACATATATATATATATATATATATATATATATATATATATATATATATATATATATAAACTTTTTAGGTGGGGGTGGTTTTGGGTTCCTGGGGTCCTATAATGAAAAGTTATGAAGGAATTTTTCAAAAGTCGCACCATGGTAACGACTGCAATAGGTAGTATTTCTTACGAAATCTACCTAAAACTATATCAGTGGGTTGAATCTGTTTCTTTGAAATTTTTCTAAAATTATTTATACTCATAACACTGACTGCTCCACCAGTATCTAATTCCATAGAGCAAATCTTTCCGTCAAGTTTCAGAGTAATCATTATCGGAGGTCGTTTCGGTTCTTCCTCGCGTAATGTACAATCAGTGGTATTTAAACCAAATAACGGAACCTGGACATTATTTTCCTTTAAATTTACTTGTTTTTGTTTAACTGGTCTAGCATTCGCATTTTTTGCTGCGAAACACGCTTTTTTTTATGTGCCCAATTTTTGAACAAAAGTTGCACTTACTCGAAATAAATCTACATTTTTCTTTGACATGATCCGTGCCTGTACATCGCGTGCAAAATAAAGATTTCCGCTGCTTTTCCGCAAAGTTTGTTTTTCTATACCATTGTTTCTTTACTGCATGAACTGCATTTATTTCACGGCCCATAATATCATTTGCCCCCTTAAATGCCTTTTCCATAGCTAAAGCTATTTGCAAAGTTTTATCCAGATCTATATTATCTTCTTCAAATAATCTATCTAGAATTATTTTATCGCGTAATCCACTAACAAAAACATCACGTAACATGATATTTAACATATTACTTTCATAATCGCAATTAATTGCTAGAGCTCGGAGTTCCGCTATATGATTATTAATACTCTCCCCTTCATGCTGTTTACGATTCAGAAACTTATGTCGGGAAGGTATAATCAATGGCTTTGGGGTCAAATGCTTTTTCAAAATATCTTTCAATTTATCTAAGCTTTGCGCAGAAGGAATTTCTGGAGACAACAAATTTTTTAGTAACTGATACAATTTAGGACTTAGAGAAGAAATAAACACTTTAGCCCTAACGTCTTCCGGGACTTTTTGAACATCTAAGTATGTGAGAAATCTTTCGAAAAAACTATCGAAATTTTCATATTCTTCATTAAATTTTTCAAATTGAACAGTTACTTTATGAGAAACGCTCTCTTTATTTTGAAGAGCAAGAATCAATTCCCGATTCTGTTTCAACAATTCTTGTATTTGTTGTTCCATAATTCAATTTAATTAAAAGATGAAAATGAAACTTTTACCTTTAGCCGTCTTCTTACAGATCTATTTTTTTATTTATCGTCGCCAGCTGTCCTATCTTGTTTGCGTGGGTATTAATCTACTTAGAAATGAAGACAAGGTTTTAACACGGATGCACATCACTTTACTAAGACAACACGGACATAAATTACACGAATAAATATAACATATTTCACTAGTATTTGTAGATGTGATTGTACTATCTGTTTGTTTTTTTAAATATCCCCACTTTTATATTTTAATTTAAAAAGCATTTTATGAAATTTCTTCAAAATGGTCAAAACTAGATAGCTTTCATTATTGCATACAAGAGAGAAATAATGAGGTATTTTAATCTTTATTCATGCTATTTTCTGATAAAAATTCAAAATTGTTGATAATAATTGTTGTACAGGGTTTAGTGTCGCAAAATACCATTAGGAGCAGAATATTATATTAGGGGCATAATAACGGAAAATGACATACTGCTTTAGAAAACACGTTTTTTCCTCATAAATTTTCTATATTGCTTTCCTTCTGCATGTGTACTGATACTAGGTTTCAGACACTAGGCGAAATGCTTATTTAAGTGAAAATGAAGTCATATTTAAAAGAAAACGATCATTTTCTTAGATAAAACTAAACATTTTAGCACAAATGCGTCTAAAAAACATAAATTACGGAAATTTTTACTCTCCGGAATTGAGATTAGAATCTCAAGTAAAGAGTGCGTCTGCGTCTGTTCACATAAAAGATATTGCTGACAATCGTAACTTCATGTTTTGAGTTAAAACTATTTTTAAATGATCAAACAAAATACAATTTTTTTTTTTTTTTTTAAATGATGAATATGGATATGAGAAGTGCGTATGCAAATTTTGAGAAGGTGAAAATTGCTGTTTTTCATTCCGGAATACCAAGCATAAGAGCCTCAATTGATAACACATCCTAATAACTGATCTTTATTATATTTTACTGATTAAGTATCTATATTATAAAGAACAAACGTATCTGTGCTTAACGTTGATGTCATTTTGTGAATGGCAACACTTCACGATCAAATTTCGGTCTTGAAATTTTCGCTACTGCAATTTTTTATTCTTCTGACCGTCGTACATTTTCAATTTTCGTCGCAAAGGGAAAAAAAATTACTTTCAAATGTAATTTGTTTACAAGCTGTATCTTAATTGACTGATGTATTATATTTTCTAAAATAATTTTTAAGCATGATTTTATTTTAAGTTTATCTTATCACGTGCCGGTTTCAATACATAATAATAATAAACATTTTGCACATAAAGCAACAAATATTTTTCAGCATTCGTTTCTGACTATTTTTGCATAACGAAATTTATACTTCCTTTATAAACAAATAAAAGAATAATATTTAAAAAACTACCAATCTAACATATTTGTGAAAGACAAATTAACAAAATTAATATTTCTTTTATAAACAAATAAAAGAATAATATTGAAAAAACACAAATCAAACATGTTTGTAATCGTACAATTTAAATTTTTAGATCACCAAATAGGATTTTTTTTTTTTTTTTTTTCAAATGGAATTTGTTTGCAAAGTTCATCTCAGTTTACTGATTGTCTATGGTTTTAAAAACAATTTTAAAGCATGAAATATTTTTTAATTTATCTATATCGTGCGGAGCTCGATTACGAAAGATTTATCCGTTTGCCCTTAACACAAAATAAAGAGTTCATCATTTTCTTATGGCTAAAATCCATTAAAAAAAACTTCCCTACGAATAAATAAGTAAAATAATATAAATAAAACACAAATTTATCAGTAATGTATAAGCTCTGAAATTATCAGAATATAAAAGGATGCCATAAGTAGCAAAATCTTGGTCAAATAACTCTTAGCATGCGGCTAATAAGAAAATATCGCTATTGATAATTTTCAAAAATTTATTTGATTGTATAATTCGTATTTTCCATATGAAAAATGCTTTTTTAATGTAAGTGGGCAATCTAAAAAATTTATTGCACATAAAAAAAAATATTAGTTTTCAATTAAAAAAAAAATGTTTTCACCTATATTCTTTAACCCGGGAAGCCCGGGTACGATCCCCTAGTTAATAATAAAAGCAATTGAAGAAACACCTGCAACTCACATATTTTTTTATAGTGTATATTGATCGAAACCAGCCAGCGTGGTCCTCTAACTTCTGATAAGATACAGAATTTAAACCTGAGACTAAAACTGAAATGCAAAATTCTCAAGAAAAATGTAAGCTAAAAGAAAACTTGAAAAATAGCTTAGAAGCTAACATTTATGCATCATTATTTTAATATCAGCTCAAGCATAAAATAAAATCTTGTTGATGTTTAAAAAAAAAAAAAAAAACTTTAAATTTATGTTTATTTTGATACAGCCAAAGTTTTAGAGGTCTGCACGGGCCGGACCTATTTTCATTCATGGCACCCGGGCCCAGTAACTACTCTTTCCGGGCCGAGTTCGGGCCTTACTTTTTTCTGAATAGTTCGGGCCGGGCCTAACTTCCTTTTCCCGTACCGAGAAGGGACAGGTGTCATTCTTCCTAGGTCTTCATAAGCCGATATTTTCAGTCCCGGTCTAGATCTAGCCCATATGAAAATCATTGTCTCGGCATAGCCTGGTCCGTGCAAAAATCAGTAAAATTTGGCACGGCCCAAAAAATTTTTCAAAAAGTATATATAATTTTAAATCGACATTCTACAATTAAACATTAAAATTTATTCGTTTTAAAGAATAGTAGATATCTAGGTAATAATATTAAAATACAATAAAACGTGTGAAAAAGAACCAGCCTATCACGGAATCCTGTCTTACACGGCAAAATTCATTCATCCATGCAAAATTAATATAATTTTATATTAATTGATATATTGCATGATATTTAATCCATGCAAAATTAATATAATTTTAATACATGAGAAAAGAATATAATACATTTACACCTGCTAAGAAGGGAACTTGTTTATAACGCATTTTTTTTTCTTTCCGAGACGATTCCGTCTTAGAAGATTTTACAGTATAACATTTTTCAGATTTTAAGTCTTCAATACATAATTTTTTGATTAACGATATTAATAATAGCTGAAACATTTACATACAAATAGAGATTCATTTAAAAAATGTATATCGCAACAATGAAGATTATAAACAGGAAAAAAAAAAGCTAAAATAAGTATTTTTTGTCAGAACTCTTCCTTTTAACAAAATGAAAGTAAAAATGCATGTTTTGTAGAAAATCTGTCGGCCTCGGGCCGAAATTTTAACTGCTTGCCTGGCCAGGCTCGGGGCGAACTTTTAGCTCTTATATCGGGCCGAACTTTTAAAGTTATTAATTAAAATCTTTCAGTCTAATAATACAATCAATTTTAAATTATGAAGTAAAGTCGGTATTCTGATTTACACGAATTTTTTTAATTCCTAAATACGAACCTACGACCGTAAACACGAATTGTTAATTGCAACCCTGCACGGTTCGAGTTATGCCCGACCCGAAGTCGACAAAATATTTTTTGTCGAACCTGCAACTTGATCCTAAGCATGAAAAAAAAAAAAAAATCAATCCATAATTTAAAACAATTCAGGAAAGTAGTCTGCAATCATATCGCTAAAATCAATTTTATATTTCGAAAAATGAATGCATATGAATATGTAAATGAATGCTCATTCATATACAAGTATTTTTTTTATATAATTTGAAACAATAATCTGGACTTTTCTTTGGAAAAATTTGGCGAACTCGAATCGACTCCCAAGAAAAAAAAAAAACTCGAATCTGAGATGACCCGAAAATGGAAACACTAATCAACACGATCCGCAGCAAAATTTTAGAGCCAATGGTCAACACGTTCGGGTAGAATCGGGTTATTTGACCCGAAGCAAGATTTTAGTTGTTTCTATATATACATCTTCCCGCAGTTTACAATGAAGTAATCTATGCATATAATTATTTTCTCATTTACACCTTCTAGAGTCCTGCGCGGGTCGAGTACCCGCAAATTCCATTTTAAGCCAACGCGCAACCCGACACGAACCCGCAAAAATAATTTTCGGCAACCCGCAACCCGACACAAACCCGAGGTATTTCAACCCGAACCCGCAATGTAAGGAACGCTTATCATGTTTTAATACCATTATGAAAAATAATCTACAATTGTATCTTTAATAGAGGTTTTCAACAGCCCGGTCCATGGGCCGCGCCGGTGCGGCAAAATTTCAAACGGGCCAGGCCGAAGAATTAGGACAGTTTTTCAAAGGGCCGGGCTGATACACAAAATAAACGGGCCGGGCCGGCATAAAAATTGAACGGCCCTGCCAGGCCGGGCCAATAACTACAATTAATCAGGTCCACAGCTCCGATATAAATATTTAGACGAAGCCAATAAAATTATAAGCGGACCGGGTCGGTCTCGGACCAAAAACCCGGACTCGCGATAAAAAAAGTCTAGAACCGGGTGTGGGTAACCCGACCCGATGTAGGACTCTAAACGGTATAACTAAAAATCTAACCTTTAAATATGCCTTAAAATTAGTTGCGGTTTCAAAAGCTCCACATAATGATACACCTTGTTTTACACAACTGACCATCTATCTGCCTTTAGTTTATCAGCAGTTATTATTTTGAAAATTTTGCTGTCTAACATAGCGCATCGTGTATCATCAAATTCATTATTCATTTGATACATTAGACAGGAAGGACCATTTAGCGTTTTGCTGCGCATTGTATTTTTAAAATACGATAAAAATATAATGCAGTTTGTTATTTCGAAGACTGGTGAAAGGATGACTAAAGACAAAACAGACAGGCACACATTTTGCTTTTGTGAAACTTTGATCTGCGGTTTATAAAGGCTTTTAACGTGAAAAAATATTTTCCACATTCTTTTAAAAAAATCGGGTCAACCCGAACCCGACCCGCAAGAGTAAAAAAGCCAACCCGAACCCGAAACAATAAAACCCAACCCGACCCGCAACAAAAATCTTAAAGTCAACACTATCCGATCCGAACCGCAACGGGAAAATATAGCGCCAACCCGACCCGACCCGAGGTCGGGTTCGGGTAAAAGAACCCGACCCGATGATAGGTAGGTAACCCGACCCGATTATAGGTAGGTAACCCGACCCGACCCGATTCGGTAGGTACCCGAAAGGTAACCCGACCCGATGCAGGACTCTGACACCTTCCATTTCTCTTCTATATATTAAATAGAGATTAATATCATATATTATTATAAAATGAGATTCTACTGTATATTGAAATTAATGAACAAAGAAGGAATTTTTAGTTTGATACTAAGTTAGCTTGAATACAAAACTCTCTTTGAATGATACAAAAGTCTCTTTTTATTTACTCATTCATTTATAAAAAAAAAATACTTACCCTACGCATTTTAATAAGAAGATCGAAGTGAGCAGATGAACTTCCGCGTCCTGTCTCTTCTTATTTCTTTTAGGCGTCTAAGTTTGCGGTCAATCAAATAAACATTGAACAGGAGTGCGCATGAGTTATAGACAAAATGTATAAGTTTTTCGGTAACATCCGGTCGTTGTGACGACAGACTTTAACCGACATGTGGTTGAATTCTTAAATTTTCTGGTCGCAGACTAAGGAATAAAATTTTAATTTAGATTAAACTCTTAAAAAATCAGCGGCAAGCTTATCCGTGGGTCAGGTTTTCTACAAACTAACCTAAGATCTTCTTTAAAAAACTAACCTGCACCCGACTTGACACGACTCGGGTCGTGTGCAGAAAAATCGGGTTACCCGACCCGATGCAGAACTCTACACTCAAGTCAATAAAATTTCCCCGACGACGATTTGGATATAACGCTCACCGCTTAAAACGCTTTCCCGCCTTTTACGTTCACTTGTCCCGATCCCCTGAACCATACCAATAAGAACAACGTAAAAATTCCTCGCTTTTAACGCGCTTTTTATTGGTCCTTCGAACAAAGAAATCTCGGATATTACGCTTTGGTGCTTTGGTTTACACCCGGAGTTCTCATGTTCTCGCCTGTACAAAGAGAAAGAGAGGATACGTGGAATTGGCAGCTAGCCGACGCCCAAAGACTATGTAAAAAAAAAAAAAAAAAAAAAAAAAAAAAAAAAAAAATCAGCCGGCGCGGCGGTTTTTTTCTCAATGTATCAGAGAACAAAAGAATTTATGCCGTCCATCTCAGCAGCACCTGTCTGTCTCTTACTTCACACAAACTGTTTTCGCTTTTTTCATTTACACATATGTAAGTAGCATCGCTGCCGACTCCAATTAGGTGCAACGTGGAAGCTAAGAGTATGAAAAGAAAGACGCTGACACTTTCGAAAAAATTAGAAATTCTAGAAAATCACCTATTCTGAGCCAGAAAGATTTTGCGTTTATTCTTTGAATATCGCGCCGTCGTCTCTTCGGACTCTTCTTCAAAATAGAAAAGATATTGAAAAAAATGCTGCGATTGGTGGCTCAAAGAAAAAGAGAGTGAAAACAGGAAAATATGAAGATTTAGAAAAAGTTATGTACGATTGGTTTCTTGAGTACACTGTAACATACCTATCAGCGGATCCACAGTTAAAGAAAAAGCTGCTGAAGTAGCCCAAAAGCTAAGAATTGAAGATTTTACTCCATCTAATGGGTGGTTAGACCGATTTCGGACCCGCCACGGCACTGTGTATAAGAAGATTTGCGGAGAATCCGCTGCCATGAACATAGAAAATGTAAAATTTTGGAAAAAGGACAGTCTTCCAACTTCCAAGGCTTATCAAAAACTATGCTAGTGGAGATATTTGACTTGAATTTCATATAAATAGATAGTATTGATTTTAGAAATAACTTAATTTTCTTATGAAAGCGAAAAAGAATATTTCTTCATATGCTTTATATAATATATAATTTAGCTGTGTGTATATATCCTATTCTTTAAAAACATTTATATGAAATAACATAATTCAACAATCATTTTTTAATATATGCACATAAATACTATACTTATCTAATTTAAATATATTGATAAATTAATATTTTATTTTATGCTTCATAGTAATATATATATATATATATATATATACTATGTATTTATACCCTCCCTCCCATTTAAAATAACGTGCTGGCAAGATCTGGGCTATTATACATTAAATGGTTACTTAGTCCCCGAGAATAATTAGATCTTACTAAACATATAGGTAGGATTGGGTGAATCCAACTTATATGCTTTGAGGTAATCACAGGTGCTATTAAAAAAGAAAAGTGACCGTATAGGCCTAGTTAGGAATTAAACAAATTTAATATTTAAAATCTATAATTAATATTATTAGTGTCGCGTTGTGTTATTCGTGAATTTCTAACATATGGCCCTGAGCAGGTGAAAGACCATTAACTAACTGATCTTAATAACCCTAGCCTTAATTTAAATTCTACCCATGTTAACCAAAATTAAGTAATCTAATAATGCAATTAAAAAATTACACAAAACTAACAAATAACATTAATTTATTTACAAATATACAAGGATACAAAAAGGTATTAAAAGAAAGAAAAATAAAAGAAATTAACATTATTTTGCTAGTCATACAATTACTTTAATAGATTCCCGTTTGGAATCAATAATATTTAAATTGCAGAAATCCTCTTTCTTTTATTTTCAGAAATATCCATCTAAGTAATGTTATTAATATTCAGTAAAACATTACCTGTTATTAATTATTGATTAAAAAATTGTAACACAATAAAATACCAATTCGCACGCTTAGCTTTTATCTATAAAACATTCTCACGGAAATAAAAGGTGAACTCAAATACCTGTAGTATGCTGACATATATGGGGTGTCAGGGCAGCTAGAAACTTCAGTGGAGACTCACTTCAGGAACAGAGCATCCCATTAAAATGATTATATGCAGGACATTTAGAAGAGTCTCTGCCTTCATAGCATATTTAGCTAAAATAAAATAATTAAAATAACTAACGGGAGAGAAGGCATCTCTTACCAAGTTTGGAAAATGTCCGACAAAAAATTCTTTCTCTTGAATTTAATCCAAGAAATTTAAAAATCAACTGATGCTGGATGTTGGTGTTTTTTTTTTCTAAAATTAAAATAAAAAATCAGGGGACACAATTTCCCTTCCTATATCGAAGTGGTTTCTCAACGGACACAGAAAACGCCTTGACATTAGCATCGAAAGTGTGCACTTCGATTGGCACATCGGAGGTGTGGCCCGCTAGGTCATGTGATCTGCCCTGGGCCCTGGAAGCGCCATTAGCGAGACCACCCAAAAACTTCACCTCTGACCCATAATATGTCCTTGATCATAAAAATGTCAGTCCCACTGTAATCCTCTAGACACTTAGACTCCAGCCGTCGATAAAATTGGAAGCTGGAAATAACATTTATATAGGAAGTCTATGAGACACTATAAAATTAATATTTAAAAATACAGAAAAATACTAGATTAATATATTATATACAACTTCATATGTACAATATTTGTACACTTTTTTCATGCTTCTGCGATAGTTAGACCGTGGTACATGTTCTTTTACAAGCTGCTTTTTGCAACTTTTATGCAAAGGGAAAAAAAAAAACATGTACTTTCTTTTGAAAAAAAGATGACATCCGCATTTCATGCCAGCAGAACATGTTAATTTAATTTCGTATTACAAACATATTCCGTTGCACTATAAACATGTCTATACATTTGAACGTCTTTGTTATGTTATACAATAAGTGCAATGTAATAAAAAGGCGGGGAACATGCAGCTCCTGTTATTCTGCGTCTGAGACGGTAGTCGTGACTCTATAATTGAAGGATCGGGCTGCTTGTGAAGATTTTTTACAAGAACGGTGATTGTGCAGCAATTGCATTGAAGAAATTCTGGACACTAACGGGTTTAAGAAATGGCTCTGGCCCGATGACTGCATTCGGTCTAGAGAAGATGATTCATAAATTTGAAGAGACGGGTTCATTTGACGAGGAATGTGGCAGAGGGCGGATAGCAATGGATGATATTCCAAATATGGGTTCGAGGCTGAAAAAAGTCACGTGATACCGGTAATTTACCCAAGGAACTTCTAACTGATAAGAAGGGAAGATACTACTACTTTGCCCCATGAACTGTTTCATTGGCTAGCTGGGATTTACATTACACGTCTACGGAGCCTTTTCTTCTTTACGCTAGAAGTTTTTACCTTGACCACGTGATCAAAACGGAGATAGATGGAATATCCTCCATTGCTTCGACGTCAGTGGAGGATGCGGCTACAGCACTGCAGGAAGTGTCAAGCAGTGATTTGGGAAAATGCAGTGCACGGGGAATTTCCCGAACTTTGGACATGTCTGTCAGCACGGTTCGAAAAAATTTACGAAACATCCTGAAATGCTATCCATACGAAATTACGCATGTCCAGGAGTTGCTTCCTGCTGACCTGCCAAAACGAGAAGCTTTCGCCTTGCAATTTCTTGTTCGAGTGGAAGTGGATAATGAATGGCCATGGAACATTTTATAGACAGACGAAGCCCATTTCCATCTCCAATGTTCTGTCAATACTCAAAATTGCAGAATATGGGCAAGTGAGAATCCGTTCCAAATGCAACCATTACATCTTCTTCCTGTAAAAGTCACTGTGTGGTGCGGCATTTATCGTTGCCCTTTCTTTTTCGAGAAGATTGATCCTTCGGATCCTGCCACCCGTACAGTCAATGGGACACGTTATGAATCTATTTTGCTCAGCCAGCTCATTCCAGCACTGCAACAGCGCGGATGTGTGGAAGAACAATTTTTATGCAAGGTGGCGCTCCTCCACACATTGCAACACCGGTGAAGCAGCTGTTGAATATGCATTTTGGAAATGACAGAATTATCATTCGCCATTTTCCAACAGCCTGTCCGCCACGATCACCTGACCTGAACTCTTGCAATTTCTGGCTGTGGGGTTACCTAAAACATGTTGTGTACGAGGGTTCAATTGCGAACTTAGGTGAATTGAAAACACGCATTACACAACACATTTACACTATCACCCTTGAAACACTCCAATCTGTTGTGGAACATGCTGTTTTGTGCTTTCAGCTCGTAGGAGAAATTGGTGGGCAGCATATTGAACATTTTTTAAGCAAGTCGTAGCCTACTTGATTTTCTTGATGGTTACATCAGTTTTTGCTTTTTCTACGGTTTTTGGCCTAGGGACAAGTAAAAATCGATTTTTTCCTATCCGCTGTGGCACCAACTTGTCGTGGTGGATAGGCTTTGAACAAAAAGTGCCGCAACAGCATGTCACGTCTTTTAATTAGCATCTTATGACGAATACAGCACCATCAATCGGTTAACTTTTGACTTTTTTTCCTTCGCAAAACAAATTCCCATTGCTTCACGTATACTCAGATGAAATATCAGGTTATTCTGACCAGTGATTCTTTTTTTACAGCCTTTTGAAAGTGCAACTATAATTATCATCGCCCTGTATATAACAAGAAAGGAAAAATCTTACCTCAAGCATAGATTATGAAACACTTTCCAACACGTCCAGAATAATGTAACAAAACTTCACCGTTTAATAAAGTGAAATAGCATGTCTGATTGAACCATTTGGAAACGCATAACGCATTTGAAAACCCAATTTTAGCAATTCCCATCTACAGTTGGAGAATTATCCGAATTCTTTGAGCAGCCCTGTATATACTATATAGAATTGTATCTATAAACTACGTGCATGCAAAAATTTAGTTCAGTTAGGAAATACATACGACAGTTAAAAAATTCCCCTTGAGCAATTTTCGCTAATGAGGAGAACGGTACGTGAATTCTTTTGTGCAGCCCTGTACACGAGGTATAGAATTGATACACAACGAATAACATGCAAAAAATGAGTTCAATTTAAAAGCGCATACCGAAATTGAAAACGCACTTCCAGCAATAATTGCTCAAAGACACTACTGTAACCGATTTCTTTTGTGTGTGTAAATGAACGATAAACGTTATGAATGGCCTATTCTATATTAATCGCCTTGTAGTGAAATTAAGTGATTTCTATCAATTTCAATATATCTTATATACGTGATGTCAATAAAATGCACTGCAAGCGATTTTTCCCCTTTGGCCATAATGTAATGGAATTCTTTTGAGTGCCCTGTAAATGAACTATTAACGTTACACATTTCATGTTCAATTTCGGATATGCCATGTTAAACCTCATTAACATATATCAATTGCATGATAATCCGAGTCTATTTACGTGAGTTAGAGCGCGGAAAGACAAACAGACAGACCGCCAAACAAACTGAATTCATAAACACTTTTCAATTATGTTGGAAAGTGTTAAAAAAGTATGTTTACGTGGCGGAAAATGGCGGAAATATTACAGTCGAGTCTCTCTTTAATTAAACTCCATACATCGAATTTCTCTATATAACGAATTTTTAGTAGGAACAGTCCCCTTTTCCCATGATCTCACTAAAAACTGTCTCCATATAGCGAAATATCTATCTCCATATAACGAATTTTTTCATAAAATGTTCTTTATTTATTCAGTTTTTAAAAAGCTTCCAAATCACAAGGAATCAATTTTCCATCACTAGTTCCTGATTTATCATTCAGTGCTGAGATTTTTATCTTACTTTTCTACCTTGAATCTCCTTGTTCTTTATCTCCAACGAATTCATCCCTCCCCCCCCCTTCGTCCCACCTTTCAACCTCCTTCTTAAAACAGTGTCAATTGGATTATTATACATATAAGACAAGAGCAGGATCAGAGAGGTAATTGAAGTTTAAGGTGAATGAGATCGAAGATCATTCAGAAGGTTAAATTAGAAAAATAAACTCTCTTTTAATCAAGCACAACAAGTCGATATTCGTAATATTCACTGACAGAAAGCTCCCGAGATCCATTGGCATGAAAAATGACCTAATGCGTTCCACAAAAAAGCGGACGAAAAAGAAGGCGCAAGTACGCTATTGGTGAAATAGAAAATTCTCCCTCGAGAGCTGCAGCCTCGAAAGCCACTCTCACCATTTAAAACACGTTTTCATCTATCCAAACTAAAGCTCTCAACCCTTACATTTAGAGTAGATGTTTATTGCGTAGCTGCCAACTTGTGCGGATTTTTGCTACCACTAAAATTTAACAGAAATTTCTGCCTTATTTAATTATCAAAATTCACTGCAATTCGGCGATTGAATTAGGCAAATTTTCTATAAAATTTTAGTGATAGCAAAACTCCGTACAAGTTGGCAGCTATGTTACTGTTTCTGGCTTTCTTTAGTGCGAAAGATTCATAAAACTTAATCTGTTTGAGTGCGTTTTTTTACTGCTTCTGCAAAAAATGTCTCCTAGGAACCACACAACTCTCTGTGATAAAGTGAAGATTTTGAAAGAAATCGATAAGGGATTGGAAAAAAAAAAAGATGTGGCAAAAAAGTTTGGGATTCCGGCAAGCACTCTGTTAACAATAATAAAAAATAGAGTCAATCACCGAGCAGAATTTGGATCTTGGTTCGGCGCGAAAAAGAGAGAGGACGTGCCAATACGAGGACTTAGACGAAGGAATGTTTAAGTGGATTAAAGGGATAAGGGGCCGGAATCTAGCACTTTCGGGACCAATGATTTTAGAAAAGGCTCTAGAATATGCTTCATCTCTTAGGTACTCTGACTTCCAAGCCAGCATTGGTTGGCCAGAAAAGTGTAAGAAGAGACATGGGTTATTCCAGCAAACTATCTGCGGTGAAAGTGCGGATGCTCCGGTGACAGCATGGGAGAACTGGAGTCTTAAAGTAGCAGAAATTCTAAAAGAATTCGATCCTGAGAACATTTTCAATGCTGACGAAACAGGTCTCTTTTACAAGTGTCTCTCAAACAAGACTCTGGTGATTTTAATAAAAAGTCCTGGATGACCACTGAAATTTTTGACAAATGGTTAAAAGCACTTGACAATCAAATGAGAAAACAACGCCGAAAAATTGCTTTGCTTATTGAAAATTGTCCAGCTCACTCACAAAACTGTGGAGAAAAACTGCGAAATGTTGAAGTTATTTTCTTACCACCCAATTGCACATCAAAACTGTAGCTTATGGACTTGGGAATAATAAAAAAATCTAAAGGTGCATTATAAGAAAAGAATTCTTAAAGAACTGATCATAGCTACTTAAAAAAAGGATTCCACCCAAGACATCATTAGTCTTAGAAAGTGTATTGCGGAACTTTATAAAGCTTGGAGATTTGATGTAACTGAAAAAACAATTTACAATTGCTTCAAAAAAGCCGGGTTTTCTAAACTGGTGAATAATGCGGATTCTGAGGACGAAGAAGATGTGTCTTTAGCAGACTTAAAAGAGAAATGGAAATTAATTAAGGAACGCGGAAATGTCGAATAAAATGTTACTCTCTCTGATTTTTTGAAAGTGCATGACAATCTCACTATTGCGCTGTATCCTACTGATAGTGATATTTTAAGCAGCATTATGCACAATGATGGGGAGAGTGACAATCAGCATGAATACGAAAACGTACAACAAGACACACACACACACACACAAAAAAAAAAAAAAAAAAAAAAAAAAAAACATCACGCAGTGAAATGATGAGTCCTTTTGATCTTATAAGGAGAGAATTTCAAATGGAAGGAAATGTTCCCGATACAATTTTTCATTCTTTGCTAAAGTGTGAACATTTTTTCGAGAGTGTAACAGTTTTTAAATCAAAACAGCGAATAATTACAGGTTTCTTCGTCTAAAATTAATATAAGTTTTCCTTAAGTGATTTTTATTATGTTTTCAAATAAATGTCTGTTCTCTTTTTTGAAACTGTTTAAATAATTAAGAAATATAATATTAGGTTAATATTGATAGTTAAACATTTCAAATTCTTAATTAAACACCAAATTTTTTTTTATTAAAATTTACACATTAAATAAAAATTTTTACTCATTCTCTGTATAACTAAGTTTTTGCTGGAACAATGGATTTCGTTATATAGAGACTCGACTGTATATTTTTTTTCAGGAACTGTAACAATATGTTTTTATAACTGCATGGCCCGGAACGATATTTACCATAATTTCATGAACAAGAACAATATATGTCATAATTTCACGAACCGGCAGTGTTAAATTCAGGTGGTGGAACGGGGGAGGGACATCCTCCCCGGAAGATAATTGAGATTTTTATGCTTTTTAATGGACAAAAGTGCAATTTCCCCCCAAGGAATATTGAAATGCCCCCCCCCCCCCCGGAGCTACAGAAATTCCTCCTGGTGAAAAACGTTTGAATTCAACACAGAATATCATTCCGATATGTTCGGTGCATTTTGAGTCCTGTCGCAAACCCTTATTCAGAGCATATTGTTTAGGGCTCGAAATGTACCGGATGTTCAAGTGGATCATTGCATGAAATCGAGTTGAATGTACAGGTTCATGAAAATTAGATTTCCTGTATCTTCAGGAAACTTTATTACACACTGAAGTCCAAAATTAAGGACCAATCACAAAATGCTAATTTTCAAGTACGCGAATACTCAAAAGAAAATAATATAATTCGAATAATTACTATCTCTATAGCACAGCTAGTCCATATAACATATCATTCATGTCACACATGGTCACAAATGCCGCAGTCACTTCGGTGAAGCAAAAAAATAGGAAATTCCATACTTCTTATTATGAGTCTCAAATGATCACTATATGTGACTCTACTGAGACGCCACTGTGACTGCTGCTTTGTGACGAGCCACCATGTGACTTTACAATGTAGTTACATTGTGACTCTCATGTGACTGACATCTGTATACTCAATTTCAAAGTCATCGTGAACGCTGCATTGTGATAAGTTACCAAATAATGTCACATTAAAGTCACATGATGACTTTGAGGTGACAGAGAGACTACTGTGAAGTCACCATTGTGCTTTTTTGTGACAAGTCACCATGTGACTATAATGTGATATTATTTGGTGACTCATCATAATGCAACGTTCATGATGACTTTGAAATTGAGTCTAAAATTGACAGTCACATGCGAGTCACAATGTAACAGCATTGTAAAGTCACCTGGTGACTCGTCACAAAGCAGAAGTCACATTGACGTCTCAGTAGAGTCACATATAGTGATCATTTGAGACTCATAATGAGACGTGTGGAATTTCCTGTTTTTTGTTTTAGCGTAGTGACTGTGACACTTGTGACCATGTGTGACATGAATGAGATGCTATATGGACTAGCTGTGCTGTAGGAATAGTAATTATTTGAATTACATTATTTCCTTTTGAGTATTCGCTTACTTAAAAATTAGCATTTTGTGACTGGTCCTTAATTTTGGACACCAGTGTATATAAGTGATGACAAAACTCAATACGTTTTCTTCTTGAATTATTTACATTACTAGGGGGCTCTGCCACATACGAAATATGCTCACCAATCTCCGTTCAGACACCACAGACTCTAAAAGCACGCTAATTTGATCAGCTTTAAAAAGATTTCGGAAAACTGAATTATAATTAAAATAAACGGTCAAGTGCGAGCATTACTCACGCACAGAGGGTTCCGTAGAATAAATATATGAATTTGTAATTGTATTATAGAAAAAACAAAACAAAAAAAAAACGTTGCTAAAAGAATACTAAAACTTTGTAATAAACTATACAACGTAGAGTTGGGTATAACTGTATATATTAGAAAAGTGTAATCGGGTATACCATGAAAGTTCAAAGAGATATGGAGCTTAAATAATATCAAATATAGCTATTCGTATAACTCTTTTTTTAATATTATCCTAATCTGTTTATGATGAACTTAATTCGGTACTGACATTAAAAGCAGTGCATAGTTAAACTTCATTTGGCATTTCATGAAACTAAATTCAACGTAGTAATAACCTTTATTTCTACAGTGTAGCTAAAAAAAAACCTTTGTTCAAAGTTTAAATTTCGCATTGTGCTAAGCGCGCTTCGAATTGAGATCTCAAAATTGCAACGCCGCCATGGTCAGTGCCGCGTTTTCACAGATAGGTGTTTAATTAACTTTTAAAGTCACTCGAGGCGTATTGAGAGATACAATCAATGCAAATTATCGCGAATCCCACAGTATTTATGCTATTCATTCTAATTAAATCTTTCGAGGGCGATGCCCTTAAAAAATGGACACCTAATTTTAATTCCAAAACAGACAAACGGCACCAAGAATATTCAATTAAAATTTCCTTTTTATCATGTACGTGAAAATAAGCAAGTTCGCATTTTCTAATAAATTCGTTTATAAATTCTGGTGTCAGTTCATTATTTCAAAGTTTATAAATAGAATTACTCCGTGCCGGAAAGGATTAAGTGGTCTCAGTATTCTTAAAGCTTTAAAATTTAAGAAATTTTAATTTTTTTAGATGTTAAACTCCTATCTTTTTTGAATATTTTGATATAATTGTTTCCTTGAATTTCCCATTAGAACAGAAGTTTTGGCTTTTAGAATTATACCCGCTCAATAGCTGAAGCGGCGTTTCCGAAATCTTAAAGTCATTATTTTCCAAATGGCGTTTTTGGGGCATAACGCGCAGGATACCTCAAAAACTTCTGAATATTTTTTCATGAAATTTTCAAAACATATATTTCATGTTAGTCTGTATAAACTGAACCTAAAATTTCCTTTTTATTGTCCAAAAAAATATCTTTTTAGGGGATTTTACTGTTGAAATTTTTAAAATTTTGTATTAGCTAAATGTAACATTGCATTAAACATATAAAAATGCTTTAAATACAAATTTATTTAAGTTTAGGGAAATTATTACAATCTGAAGTATAAGTAAGCACCAAAATTTTCATTCTAGTTGCAATATTGATTTTGTAATCCTGCGCGTAAACTGTTATGCCAATTTTTTGTTCGACAAATGTCTAACAGTTTCGAGCCCCCTATAAATACTAATTCTGTATCTTGCAATTTTTTAAATACATGAAACGAAAGAACATACTTATATCTTTCATCCCAATTAAAATTATGTTTTAAAATCATACTATACATTTTAAGACATTAAATGTTGAAAATGGTCTTTTTTTCTTTTTTTTCACTTTTTAGATTCTCGAGACCCCTTAAATTAGTATGTTTTTAACAATTTGACGTTTATTGCTTTTATACTGTAACTGGACATTACATTACACATATATATCATTAAAAGTTGTTAACTAGGCATAGAGTACGCCGCCCCTGTCCTTGTGTATGTCCAAACTGACCGTACCTTTAAGGGTTAATATCTCGGCTAATTACCGATGATTTTTTTCGAAAATCATTATCAACAATGCTTTTATACTTCTGCAACGATAGGTATATTCAGCGATGCTCAACAATTTTTCTGAATGCCCGTAAATCGAAATTTGTGTATAACAGAAAAATGCTAATTACTCAAAAACTATGTGACCTATGGTAATCGCTATAATTTTCCGGCATTAACGTCTACTACCTCTAATTTTTTCATAATTTTAGTTTCAGTAGATTTGGAATTAGATGGGGGGGGGGGGGACATATTTTTGCGCTACATTTTCAACAATATCTTTAAAAATATAATACCTAAAATTAAAAGGAATATATTTTTGAGTTCAGCGTTACAAAAGCTTTCACAGGATACCCTACATGATATACAAAGAAAAGATTTTTTTTTTCAAGTAGCGTAATTAGCCCCTCGACTTTTTTACTAAATATATTTATGAATGTTTATTAATCTGAAAATATGTGGGTCAATGGTCTTTATTACTTCCCCGAATTTCAACTTTCCACGTTCCATAGTTTACGAGTAAAATGGCTGTGACAGACAGACAGACACAGGAGTGATCTTATAATGGTTCCGTTTTTACTTTTTAAGTACGGAGCCCTAAAAACAATGAAGATCTACCTGTCAACGGTTTTCCATTCATTTACCTTTGATTGGGGATTTTTAAGACCAAAATCAGCTACTGTTAAGAGATACAATGGCTGTTTTCGTCTTTGATTAAAAAAATCAGTTAAACAGTTGAAAATAAGCTAATGTAAAATAAATTAAGTAAACAGTGTCTTTGTCTCCCGGTATTTTTTTAATAACGATATAAGAAAGTTCTTTTGAATAAAATATTTTAAATGTATCGTTTCAAATCTGACGTTATTTTCACCAAAGCTTTCTTTCTCTTTTTAATATTCACGTGAAAATACTTTTGTTGTTAGAAAGGAAATATTATTTGCACTGTCTTAAAATTCACAACAATAGTTGAAAAGATCATCTCAAAATATTAAATAAATGTCTCGCGTGAATATATTTTTTAATTTAAACTGTTTAGAAATATTATTATTTGGCCATTTTAAATATTATGTAATTTCCTCCATTTACGACTTTTAACGCATAGTAATGAATTTATTATTTTAAAAATTTCTTTCTCTTTTAAAATTCACGTGTAAATATAGTTTTTATAAAGCAATTTTTAATATTTTCCTGCTTTTAACACTTAATCATTTAATTCTAATTTGAAAGTTTTTTTCTGTCTGCCACGTGTAAATAAATTTTTAATTTGAAGGAAATATTATTCTTTGCGCTGTTTTTAAAATTGGCAGCAATTTAAAATAATACCCGTTTCTAAAATATGTAAAAAATATCCATCGAAATGCCGAAAATTTGATTTTAAAATGGAAATAAATCTATAAAAAATGAGTGAAATAAAATGCACACCGGGAACTCCAATTTATAAAATGATCTAAAAATGATTAAATTCGTATGTACAGTTTTTGCTCCTATAAAACTTTTTTAATGGAACGATTTTGATCAACTTTAACATTAAATATCTCTTAAAATAATTATTCGATTTAAAAACTGTCTGCATCAGCATGTTTATCAAACATTTTTCTATAATACCACCAATTTTTAGGTGCGTTCGTAATTATATAAATACGTAGCACCTATAGTCGTCGTTCAGTCCGTCCGTCCGTCTGTCCGCATGTAACAGAGCAAAAACTACCCAACCGAATGGTCTGAAATTTCAAATATATGATTGTTGCAAAATTTTGTCGAGCCATTTCAAATTTTATGAAAATCGGATGTATAGTTTAATTACAGGGACAGTCAAAAGTTTTTCTTTACATTACGGCCAATGGGAAAAATTATTGAAAGTGCATTTTAATGATATTAGAGCCTTCCGAATGATCTGAAATTTTAAAGATATAACTGTTGCAAAATTTTGTCGAGCCATTTCAAATTTTAGGAAAATCGGATGTATAGTTTAATTACAGGGACAGTCAAAAGTTTTTCTTTACATTACGGCCAATGGGGAAAATTATTGCAAGTGCATTTTAATGATATTACAGCCTTCCGAATGATCTGAAATTTTAAAGATATAACTGTTGCAAAATTTTGTCGAGCCATTTCAAATTTTAGGAAAATCGGATGTATAGTTTAATTACAGGGACAGTCAAAAGTTTTTCTTTACATTACGGCCAATGGGGAAAATTATTGCAAGTGCATTTTAATGATATTACAGCCTTCCGAATGATCTGAAATTTTAAAGATATAACTGTTGCAAAATTTTGTCGAGCCATTTCAAATTTTAGGAAAATCGGATGTATAGTTTAATTACAGGGACAGTCAAAAGTTTTTCTTTACATTACGGCCAATGGGAAAAATTATTGCAAGTGCATTTTAATGATATTAGAGCCTTCCGAATGATCTGAAATTTTAAAGGTATAACTGTTGCAAAATTTTGTCGAGCCATTTCAAATTTTAGGAAAATCGGATGCATAGTTTAATTACAGGGACAGTCAAAAGTTTTTCTTTACATTACGGCCAATGGGAAAAATTATTGCAAGTGCATTTTAATGATATTACAGCCTTCCGAATGGTCTGAAATTTTAAAGATATAATTGTTGCAAAGTTTTGTTGAGCTATTTCAAATTTTAGGAAAATCGGATGTATAGTTTAATTACAGGGACAGTCGAAAGTGTTCCGTTACATTACGGGGAATGGGAAAAATTATTGCAAGTGCATTTTAATGATATTACAGCCTTCCGAATGGTCTGGAATTTTAAAGATATAATTGTTGCAAAGTTTTGTTGAGCTATTTCAAATTTTAGGAAAATCGGATGTATAGTTTAATTACAGGGACAGTCAAAAGTGTTCCGTTACATTACGGGGAATGGGAAAAAATTATTGGAAGTGCATTTTAATGATGTATCAGACTATGCGCTTTATGAAGTGCAAAAAAGTATACATTCAGTACAATATGGGGTGCAAAAAATAATTATAAAACTAGTTATATTACGAACGCACCTCATTTGTCACGTTTGACGAGCAATTTCCAACTTGTTATATTTTTGTGTGCAGCAATTTTCTTAATATTAACAAAGAAAGACCCCGGTCACAAAAAACTCATTAACAGCGGCGGTGACAGCGTTAGTTACTTATTTTAGAATAGAGAGATTTAATGGAATTAAATTAATCATAATACTGGGTTAATATTATAATTAATGATTTAATACTCTATGTACAGTCGTGGAAAAAAAGTAAACACTCCTGCGAACTCTGGAACAAATTGTCCTAGAAGAAAGTTACAGGTACCAAGCGATTGGAAATAAAGTCTACTTTTAAATGATGCATATAAAATTTACACATTGCATATAAAATTTAGACATTATAAATCTACATATCAAAACGAACCGAAACTTCGTTTTTTTCCATAGCAATATCCAAGTTTGACACCTAAGGGCGGCGGCAGAGGGGGGGACCGGGGGGGCATATGCCCCCCCGACGGGGTCAAATTTAATCGTCGTCGGGGAAATTTTTTTGACTTGAGTGTAGAGTTCTGCATCGGGTCGGGTAACCCGATTTTTCCTGCACACGACCCGAGTCTTGTCAAGTCGGGTGCAGGTTAGTTTTAGAAGATCTTAGGTTAATTTGTAGAAAACCTGACCCACGGATAAGTCTGCCGCTGATTTTTAAAGAGTTTAATCTAAATTAAATTTTTTTTCCTTAATCTGCGACCAGAAAATTTAAGAATTTAACCACATGTCGGTTAAAGTCTGTCGTCACAACGGCCGGATATTACCGAAAAACTTATACATTTTGTCTATAACTCATGCGCACTCCTGTTCAATGTTTATTTGATTGACCGCAAACTTAGACGCCTAAAAGAAATACCATTTCAAGAAGAGACAGGACGTGGAAATTCATCTGCTCACTTTGATCTTCTTATTAAAAAATTAAAAAGCGTAGGGTAAGTATTTTTTTTTATTTTTTTTTATATAAATGAATGAGTAAATGAAAAGAGAGTTTTGTATAATTATTTAAGCTAACTTAGTATCAAACTAAAAATTCCTTCTTTGTTCATTAATTTCAATATACAGTAGAATCTCAATTTATAATAATATATGGATATTAATCTCTATTTAATATATAGAAGAGAAATGGAAGGTGTCAGAGTCCAGCATCGGGTCGGGTTACCCGCTTTTAACCAAATCCGACCCGACCCGGGGTCGGCGCTATATTTTTCCGTTAATGTTCGGGTCCGATCGTGTTGACTCTAAGTTTTTTTGTTACGGTTCGTGTCGGGTTGGGTTTTATTGTTTCGGGTTCGAGTTGACCCGATTTTTTAAAAAGAATGTGGAAAATATTTTTTCACGTTAAAAGCCTTTATAAACCGCAGATCAAAGTTTCACAAAAGCAAAATGTGAGCCTGTCTGTTTTGTCTTTAGTCATCCTTTCACCAGTCTTTGAAATAACAAACTGCTTTATATTTTTATCGTATTTTAAAAATACAATGCGCAGCAAAACGCTAAATGGTCCATCCTGTCTAATGTATCAAATGAATAAATGAATAATGAATGTGATGATACACGATGCACTATATTAGACGGCAAAATTTTCAAAATAATAACTGCTGATAAAGTAAAGGAAATTAGATGGTCGGTTGTGTAAAACAAGGTGTATCATTATGTGGAACTTTTTAAACCGCAACTAATTTTAAGGTATATTTAAAGATTAGATATTTAGTTTTATACCGTTTGGAGTCCTGCATCGGGTCGGGTTACCCGCACCCGGTTCTAGACTTTTTTTATCGTAAGTCCCGGTTTTTTGGACCCGGCCCGGCCCTTTTATAATTTTATCGGCTTCGTCTAAATATTTATATCGGAGCTGTGGACCCGCTTAATTGTAGTTATCGGCCCGGCCTGGCAGGGGCGTTCAATTTTTATGCCGGTCCGTTTATTTTGTGTATCAGCCCGGCCCTTTGAAAAACTGTCCTCATTCTTCGGCCTGGCCCGTTTGAAATTTTGCCGCACCGGCGCGGCTAGTTGACCGGGCTGATGCAAACCTCTATTAAAGATACAATTGTAGATTATTTTTCATAATGGTATTAAAACATGATAAGCTTTCCTTACATTGCGGGTTCGGGTCGGGTGCGGGTTGAAATACCTCGGGCTGGGGTCGGGTTTCGGGTTGCCGGAAATTATTTTTGCAGGTTCGGGTCGGGTTGGGGTTACCGAAAATTATTTTTGCGGGTTCGGGTCGGGTTGCGGGTTGACTTAAAATGAAATGTGCGGGTACCCGACCCGCGCAGGACTCTAAAAGGTGTAAATGAGAAAAGAATTATATACATAGATAACTTCATTGTAAACTGCGGGAAGATGTATATATAGCAACAACTAAAATGTTGCTTCGGGTCAGATAACCTGATTCTACCCGAACGTGTTGACCACTGGCTCTAAAATTTTGCTGCGGATCATGTTGATTAGTTTTTCCATTTTCGAGTCATCTGAGATTCGAGTTTTTTTTTTTCTTGGGAGTCAATTCGAGTTCGCCAAATTTTTCCAAAGAAAAGTCCAGATTATTGTTTCAAATTATAAGAAAAAAATACTTGTATATGAATGAGTATTCATTTACATATTCATATGCATTCATTTTTCGAAATATAAAATTGATTTTAGAGATATGATTGCAGACTATTTTCCTGAATTATTTTAAATTATGGATTTTTTTTTTTCATTTCATGCTTTCATTTCATCATTTCATGTCGATTTCGGGTCGGGCATAACTCGAACCGTGCAGGGTTGTAATTAACAATTCGTGTTTAGGGTCGTAGGTTCCTATTAAGGAATTTAAAAAGTTCGTGTAAATCAGAATACCGACTTTACTTGATAATTTAAACTTGATTGTATTATTAGACTGAAAGATTTTAATTAATAACTTTAAAAGTTCGGCCCGATATATAAGCTAAAAGTTCGCCCCGAGCCTGGCCCGGCAAACAGTTAAAATCTCGGCCCGAGTCCGACCCAGCCCGACAGAATTTCTACAAAACATGTATTTTTACTTTGATTTTGTTAAAAGGAAGAGTTCTGACCAAAAATACTTATTTTAGCTTTTTTTTTTCGTGTTTATAATCTTCATTTTTAAAGATGCGCAAAAGGTTGCGATATACATTTTTTAAATGAATCTCTATTTGTATGTAAATGTTTCAGCTATTATTAATATCGTTAATCAAAAAATTATGTATTGAAGACTTAAAATCTGAAAAATGCTATACTGTAAAATCTAGTAAGACGGAATCGTCTCGGAAAGAAAAAAAAATGCGTTATAAACAAGTTTCCTTCTTAGCAGGTGTAAATGTATTATATTTTTTTCTCATGTATTAGTATATTAATTTTGCATGGATCAATGAATTTTTCCGTGTAAGACAGGATTCCGTGATAGGCTGGTTCATTTTCACACGTTTTATTGTATTTTAATATTATTACCTAGAAATCTACTATTCTTTAAAACGAATAAATTTTAATGTTTAATTGTAGAATGTCGATTTAAAAATATATATACTTTTTGCAATTTTTTTTGGGCAGGGCCAAATTTTACTGATTTTTACACGGACCAGGCTATGCTGAGACAATGATTTTCATATGGGCTAGATCTAGACCGGGACTGAAAATATCGGCTTATGAAGACCTAGGAAGAATGAAACCTGTCCCGTCTCGGTACGGGAAAAATAAGTTAGGCCCGGCCCGATCCTTCAGAAAAAATTAGGGCCCGAGCCCGGCCCGGAAAGAGTAGTTACTGGGCCCGGGTACCATGAATGAAAATAGGCCCGGCCTGTGCAGACCTCTAAAATTTGGCTGTATCAAAATAAGCATAAATTTAAAGTTTTTTTTTTTTTTTTTTTCTTTACACATCAACAAGATTTTGTTTTATGCTTGAGCTGATAAAAAATAATGAACTGTTACCTTCTAAGCTATTTAAAAGTTTTCCTTTAGCTTACATTTTTCTTGAGAATTTTGCATTTCAGTTTTAGTCTCAGATTTAAATTCTGTATCTTATCAGAAGTTAGAGGACCAGGCCTGTAGCTAGACCATACTTCCAGGTAGGGCAAAGGTTTTTCCAGGGGTGGCAGATTATTTCATCAGTTTTTTCTAGTATCTTATTCGTAGTTCTTCAAAATATGTACTGCGATTTTAGGGAATGTTTTTCATTTAAAATATAAGATATTTCTAAAGTCAGTATGAAATTTTTAAAGTTTCTTCAGAGACATAAAAAAATATATTAAAGTTAAATAAGATATTTGGCATAACCAGGGCCGTAGGAACTGCCCCCCCCCCCCCATTTCTGCAAAGTCAGTGACCAAGTAGTAAGTAATTGTACCTTTGAGCCGAATAATGTTTTTTAACTTTTATAATTATTTTTAACGTATTTTTTAATAACATTTTAATTTGTTTTATCCAAATTGATTTTTAGTCAAAGATCTTGGTCAGATCTAGAAAACAGATATGCGCTTTCCTTCTATATCCACTATTCTTTATTTCTGCCCAGATGGAAGAGCTTTTGAAGGCTCTAAATTCTATTTTTAAAATATAATGCTATTTTAGTCTTTTCGGGAGCCCCCTATAAATGGGAGAAAAAGGTGGAACAAAAGGTTCAAAACTTCATTTATACTATTACTTCCTTCAACCAAATCAGATATGCACTTTCTTTCTACAGCCACCAACCATTCTTTTTAAAGGTGCCCAGATGAAAGAAATTTTGTAGGCTCTAAATTCTGTTTGAATTGAACCTTCTATAAAAGTAAGGAAAAATTGGAACCCAAGATTCAAAACTTTTAGGCCAAATTTTTTATTCAAATTTTTAAAAAATATGCTTTTTAATCTTATTGGGGGCCCCAATAAGTTTCAAAACTTTCTTAATAAAATTACTTCCTTCAAAAAATTTGTGCTTTCTTTCTATAGTCACCGTTCTTTTTAAAGGTGATGAAAGAAATTTTGCAGGCTCTAAATCCTTTCTGAATTGTGTGTGTGTGTGTGTTTTTGTGGGGGGGGGGGGGGCTATAAAAAATGAAGAAAAGTTGGAACTCAAGATTCAAAACATTTAGGCCTCATATTTTTTATTCAAATGTTAAAAAAATATGCTTTTTAAACTCGTTGGGGGTCCCAATAAGCTTCAAAACTTCTTTAATACTATTACTTCCTTCAACCAAAACAGATCATGTACTTCTTTTATGTAGCCACATTTTTTTTTTAAGGTGTCCAGATGAAAGAAATTTCGCAAGATCTAATTTTTTTTTTTATTTCTTTTATTGGAGGAGGGGTGGGGAAGGGTGGGTTTATGAAAGTGTGGAAAAGTTGGAACCCAGGATTCGAAACTTATAGCTGCCATTTTTTTATTCAAATGTTTAAAAAATGTGCTTTTTAATCTCGTTGGGGGCACCAATAAGGTTTAAAACTTCCTTAATACTATTACTTTCTTAAACCAAAACAGACAAGTTTCTATAGCCACCATTCTTTTTAAAGGTGCCAGATGAAAGAAATTTTGCAGGTTCTAAATACTTTCTAAAAGGTCTTTTATGGGGTCCCCATTAAAAGTAAGGAAAAGTTGGAATCCAAGATTCAAAACTTTTAAGCCTCATTATTTTTATTCAAATGTTAAAAAAATGCGCTTATTAATCTCGTTGCGGGTCTCAATAAGCAGGCATCTGTGTGCCATGCATTTGCCACCTATCCCCTTATGTTCAACCTGTTTTTTTTTTTTGATTGTTTTTGTTTTTTTTAAGGTTTCATTTCTCTTCTGTCGATAAATTACTAATGTTAATTATACATAAATTATATTCTGTAATTATTTAATCTTCGCTTGCTTTGCTGGTTGGTTTTTCCAAAAAGAACCTTTATTTTTTTTTTTTATTTTTTTTTTTTTTTTTTGGGGGGGGGGGGGTTCCCCCTTGTGGGCCTCACTGCCTTTCTCAGCGTAAACCCGTTCGGGATATCCCCAATCTGATATTGAATCAAAAAATCTTTGAATTATTGTAATTTTTCTTTCGATAAAAGTGATAGTTTCCAGGTAATTTTCCAGCATCGTCGTTCACGTTCCTATAGGAGCCAATTTGTTATTTTCCCACCTTCAGCTTAATCATGACAGCAACAAAATCTACTGGGTAATTCTCAGGGTTGCCGGCTTTTAGCCAGGCCAAAAAAAGCCGGCCGGCTTTTTTTGGTTTTAACCACTTAAAAAAAGCCAGCTTTTATTTTTAAAGTTGGTTTACAGCTAATTCGTTTTAAATTTGGATCAATTGATTTTTACTACACTTAAAAATATTTTCTACTAAAAAAATTATTAATTTTTGTCAAATAAATAAGTTTTTATAACTTCTAAAAGGCAACTGTGAAGGCAATTATGTGTGAAAAAAAATTATAAATATTGAAAAGAATATAAGTTAGACTCCAAATTGGTGTTTTGAAATTGCATATTATATAGCTACACATATACTACACATTTTAAAGATTATATTTAATTAAACAATGACAAAATGTAGCTCACCATGGAAATTCTGGAAACATTCTTATGTGTCCATATGGAGATATAAAGTTAAAAATGTTAAAAGAGAAATTAGATAGGATATATAATATTTGAGGAGAGTTTGGTACATAAGTGTATAAAAAATGGAGCATTTAAACAAGAAAAAAATAAATTCTCTAAATAAAATTTGGAAAGCTTGTTGCTAAGAATATTCATGCATATGGTATTCATAATGTTTTTAGTAGTGAGAAATAGTGTTTTTATTATATGACTATGTACTTATAATTTTAAATGTTTACTACAAATAAAATAAGACTTGTATATTAATAGGTCTTAAAATTAAGTAGTAAAACATGTAACTAAATAACCATTGTCCTCTTTAATTTTATAAAGCAGTAAAAATTGGGTGGTGGTGGTGGTGGGGGGGGGGGGGGGGTAAAGGTCTGTGTAAACCAGATAAAGCAGTTGGTATGGCCCTTTTAAAATTTAGCTGACATATTTACTATTTGGACTACAAATCACCATCAAAACCAGTTTTATTCCAGTATTAATGTCTTTATAATTGAGAAACTGAGTTACTTATTAAACTCTAAATCAATTAAATGTCTTTAAAACTAATTAAAAACACTTTTTTAAAAATGTAGTTTATAATTACAGTGCTTTGTTGTATAAAAGCCAGTTATGGCCAAAAAAAGGCCAATTTTGGCCAAAAAAAGCCGGTCAAAACCAATAAAAGCCACCGGCGTGGCTTTTTTTAATTGTAGCCGACTTTTTTGCAACCCTGGTAATTCTTCGGTTTCAGAAAACCTTGTCAAAAAGTCTCAGCAAACCACGAAAAGGAGTATAAATCGCATAAAAAATGAACAAAATCCCAAAAATCGCCGAGAGCAAAATTTGACTATTTCGAGCCACAAGATTGAAAGTGGAATGTTAAAAAAATACGCTAAAAATCACATAAAATGTTCGTAAAAAATTCAGAAATCGCAAAGAATAAATTTTCTACATTGAGTTAAAAGATTTAAATTTAAACCTGATTCTTTTTACGGATGTAAAAAAAAAAAAAAAAAAAAAAAAAAACACCGCGGAAGGTGAATAAAGCGCCGCAGGGTGCAAAATTTACTATATTGGGATAAAAGATTGAAACCGGATTCCTTTTACATTCTCAATAAATAAATAAATAAATCAGTGAATTAGATGTTTTTTCCATTGCTTTTTCTTCCGTTCAAACACACACACAAAAAAATGCCCATTTGCCCATTTTTCGCAAAAATATAGAAAGCCACTAATGTAACGTAAAAATTACCTAACATCCTTCAATATAAAGATGCATTTTCGTCAAATCAAATTCCAATAGTGTTCCGTCAACTGTGTTGCATTGTATAGAAACAGACCCTATAGAAACTGAACTTTTACGCATGAATATTTTCTCCTTCATAACATGAAAAAAGTCGCGAATCAAAGATCAAAATTTCTAGAATTTTTCCATTCAAAAGACGAAAATATCTTCAAATATGAGAAAAAATCTCTTCTAATTGCAGGGGTCTTAAAAACGGGAAATCCGTTTAAAATCGCATAAAAAGTTCACGAAAATTAAAAAAATTGCAGAGGACAAAATTTTGTACTCTGGGCTAAAAGATTGAAACCTGATTCTTTTTACTAATGTCAAAAAATCCCGTCGGGACGCGAAAAAAAGTTAAAAATCATATAAAAGACTTCGTGAAATATTCAAAAATCGCAGAAGACTACTTTACTATATTCGGCTAAAATTGAAAGATACATTGAAAATGGATTCTTTTTATGAATGTTATGGAAAAAACACAAAAATAGCAAAAAAAAAAAATTAAATTAAAAAAATTATTTAAAAAAAAAACCAAACACCTGTATCGAAATGCTTAATTTTAGGCATATAGGTATCCTTCTTGTCAAATTTTGTCCTGAACAGAAAACATCTGGGCAGACAAAAAAAAAAAAAAAAAAAAAAAAAAAAAAAAAAAAAAAAAAAAAATGGACAGAGAAATATCTATTTTTATTATTATCTACTGGAAACCCGTCTTCGTTGCCCCATAGATTACATTTACAATGTAATTATAAAACCCTTTTACTCTGAAAAACCCTTTCTGGATATTGCAATTCCGTGTGACACTGATTGATTTTACAAACTTTTATAATTTGCAATAGTGTTAAGAAAGCTGTTAAAGGACATTTTCCACTGTTCTTCAAAACCCCCCAAAAGCAACTTAGTGAAGTTAACAATGACAAAACCACATGATTGTAGCACATGTTAGTTGCGTATTTTGTACAATCTGTCCTGTCAAGCCATAAAATAGGTAGCCAACTGCAACTGAAAATCCATACCTTTGGTTTCCCTTACCTGATAACAATAAATTTCATGTATGACAGTTGTTCAAAGAAAACAATTTTCGCGGACATCAGTTAATCAGTTTGAGGAAAGGAGTTAAGGGGATAATCTCTAAACACTATTATTCTCTAAAGTCTGTACTTTGACTCTTTGGGGAGGCCGTAAGGTAAATTTCTACAAAGCAACAAAACGAAAAATGTCTCACAGCTCTTGAAACGACAGAAAAACAAAATCTTCACAAATGAATTTTTTGATTAAATTGTTTTGTTTGAATTGAGAAGTTTTAGGCATGGGTGTCTGTTAGTTAGGTTAGGTTACAGTCTATGCTAAAAAAAAATTTTTTTTTTTAAATGAGGCAAAGAAAAGTTCGGAAATTTAATGTGTCGATCAGGGTGTCCAGTCAATTGTGCTAGGACGGGCAAATATTTTTTCAGGTCGGGCACTGCCCGACCTGGCCCCCACCTAGCTACGGGCCTGTAGAGGACCACGCTGGCTGGTTTCGATCAATATACACTCTAAAAAAAAAATACGTGAGTTGCAGGTGTTTCTTCAATTGCTTTTATTGTTATTAATATTGAAACACGAAAATTCCTGTTTTGATTTGCCAATTTCCCCCCAAAATACAGAAAAATCATTAATCTAACGTAAAAATTACCTGAAGTTGCATTTTCGTCAAATCACAGGGGTGTTTCCGTAACTGTGCTGCATGTTACTTTTTTGTGTTAGAAACTGATTTTTTACATATGTCTCATTTGCTCCAAAACACAAAAAGTTCGCGAACTGAAGCTCAATTTTTTTCAAATAATAGAAACTTGTTGCCTGTGCTTTTTATGTTTGACGAAATGTTTTCTTGAGAGTGTACGCAATAAATACGTAGTGTAGTTTTTCGAAAACGACTGAAATGCAAAATAACGAAAAAAAATAAATAAAACGCGGCATTTATAAAGTGAGCATTATTGTCATAAAATTACTGTTAATTATTTAAAAAACTCTAGTTCGACTAATTAATTTCACACCATTCCTCTATGGATAAAGTACAATTCACATACATTCAATACGAAGAAAGGAAACTATTTAATACAGCAACCTGTTAAAATGGAACGATAAAGAATCGGGAAAACTTTCCAATTTAGACAGGTTTTGATCTTAGAAAGTACATTATTCCGTTATAATTGCATAGTACTGTTTTAGCGACATCGCGAAAATTTTCAATTTAAAGCATTATTCCATTACACTGGTTCCGTTTTAACAGGTTTTATTGTAGTGTTTAGGATGTCCCGATTTTCAAGCGCCTCTCCCCCTTATTTACTCTCCCTGTCCCGCTTTTTTTGCGATACTAGACCTGACAACACTACTTACGAGCCAAGTTCAAGTTAGCCAGTGTTGTAATCATAAAAAAAAGCAGAGAGTATACGGTATAGGCAGAGGGTATACGCTGACATCATGAACGTTCATAGCTAGGGTATACGCTAATGCTTTATTTGAGAAACAGAGGGAATACGGAGCTTCTTAAAAAAATCCGCTTAAAAAAAAACCGCTTTAAATGTTTATTTTCTACATAAAAGACAGAATTCATATTAGAGATATGATTGCAGACTATTTTTTCATAACTGTATTACGTTATATATCTTTTTTGTGTCGAGTCGGGTTCGGGTTGAAGTGTTTCGGTTTAGGGTCAATAGAAAATTTGTTGTCGGGTTCAGGTCGGATTTTGGGTCAACGGAAATTTTTTGGTAGGTTTCGGATTGACTTTATGTTGAATATTTGGGTCCGGTATAACACAACCTGCGCAGGAATCTATTTCAGATGAAAAACTACTCGTATTTGAATACACTATATGGCCAAAGGTGACCGGTCACTTGCGATTTTTGACGTTTTGTTAAATATCTAGAAAAATACATGAAGAATTAACCTGAAATTGCAGGTGTATAAACAGTATAGTATATAGGTCATATATTTCCCCGAAGATTTTTCCCCGAAACCCCATAAGGGACCGTCAAAAAATTGAAAAAGAACGAATATCTTTTGGATAACCCTGTAAAAAATAATGTAGCAAAAGCGTTTAAACTCGAGATTATTAATAAGTGACTTATTGTAATACACTGTGTTCATTTTTATGAGGATAGCATGTATACTCGTAGAGAAATTAAGGTTTTTATAAAAACAGTCCCAAATTTCGCCAAGTTTTTTGCTTATAATTTGCAGAGTTCTTAATATAAAAAAAAGTTCTTTTCAGAAAATATGACGAACAACATTGTACACAATACCCCGCAATCAGAATGAAAAAATAATAAAAATTGGATGAAAAATGAGCAGGTTTACTAAAAAATGTTTTACTATGCATGCACGAAATCAATCAAAATATGATGTGCATAATATGTTAGCTAAATGTATAGAGCAACTTTTGTAAAAGTCTCAAAAACATAGTTTGAAAAGTCTGATAATAATCGTTTATAGAATAAGCTCAAAATCCGTTGTTCCCAAAATGAACCAAAAACATAAGGGGTTGTATCCATATATCCATTGATTAGTGCCAATTTAGCATACACAATATTGCACGTAATACTGTATTTGGATACAATCCCTCATCATTTTGCTTCATTTTGGGAACAACGGATTTTGAGCTTATTCTATAAACGATTATTATCAGACTTTTCAAACTATGTTTTTGAGACTTTTACAAAAATTGCTCTATACATTTAAAGCTAACACATTATGCACATTATATTTTCATTGCATTCGCGCATGCGTAGTGAAACATTTTTTAGTAAACCTGCTCATTTTTCATCCAATTTTTATTATTTTTTCATTCTGATTGCGGGGTATTGTGTACAATGTTCTTTGTCATATTTTCTGAAAAGAACTTTTATTTTTATATTAAGAACTCTACAAATTATGAGCAAAAACCTTTCCAAAATTTGGGATTCTTTTTATAAAAACTTTAATTTCTCTACGAATATACATGCTATTCTCATAAAAATGAACACAGTTTATTGCTAATGTAGCAAAATGCTAATGTAGCAAAAGCGTTCAAACTCGAGATTATTAAAGATGTGGGGTTGTATCCAAATATAGTACGTGCAATATTGTGTACGCTATCTTGGCACTAATCAAAATATATTTGATACAACCCCTCATCTTTTTGCTTCTTCTTAGGAACAACGGATTTTGAGCTTATTCTATCGACGATACTTTTCAGAATTTTCAAGCTATGATTTTGAGACTTTCATTAAAGGTGCTCTATATACTTAGCTAATATATTATGCACATTATATTTTGATTGCATTCACGCATGCGCAGTGAAACCTTTTTTAGTAAACCTGCTCATTTTTCATCCAATTTTTATTATTTTTTAATTCTGATTGCAGAGTATTGTGTACAATGTTGTTTGTCATATTTTCTGAAAAGAACGTTTTTTTTTATACTAAGAACTCTGCAAATTATAAGCAAAAAACTTGGAGAAATTTGGGACTGTTTTTATAAAAACCTTAATTCCTCTACGAGTATACATGCTATCCTCATAAAAATGAACACAGTATATTAGAATAAGCCACTTATTAATAATCTTGAGTTTAAACGCTTTTGCTCCATTAGGTTTTACAGGGTTATCCAAAAGATTTTCGTTCTTTTTCAATTTTTTGACGGTCCCCTATGTGGTTTCGGGAAGAAATATTCGCGGAAATATATGACCTATATTATACTGTTTACACACCTGCAATTTCAAGTTAATTCCTCATGTATTTTTCTAGATATTTAACAAAACGTCAAAAATCGCAAGTGACCGGGCACCTTTGGCCATACAGTATATGAATGACTTCTTACATGTTTATTTTTCTACATAAAAGGTAACATTAATATTGGAGATATGATTACAGGCTATTTTTCTATAATTGCATTATATTTTTGATCAATTTTCTCTGATTCCGGGTTTCAGGTTGGGTTTGGAATTATTTTGGGTTCGATCGGGTTGCGAGTGGACGGAATATTTTTGGTTGGGTTCGGTTCGGGTTGCAGATTGGTTTTAAATAAAATTTGTAGGATTTCAAATTTTATTTGTTACCCGGGACGGACCCTAGTTAGGTGTAACGTTTAACTGCTAGTTTTCACGATGACACTTTCACTAAAAAATTTAAATATTTATAAATTAATTTTTGATCACTTCATGCGTTTTCGATATAGATTTGTTTGCTGATTTTTTTTTCAGTTACGCCCGCCCTTAAAATACATGGTCAACCCGGCCTGAACACGAACCGAGTTTCGAAAAAAATTGGTTGCCGCCTTACCTGATGAGGGACTCTTTGTTTCTAGACCTTTGCATTTTCTTAAGGGGCGGGTGGTCCGCAGTGGTTCGACTCATAACCGGAGAACTGTTCCATACTTTACTGATCACACACTGCTGTATATATGCCATATATGTGCAAGTAAAATCTGTAATATTGAATGATCTCTTATTGTAGGGATGCACAACCTGTGGCCCGCGGGCCAAAAGTGGCCCGCGATGGGTTAGCGTGTGGCCCGCGAACTTCGTCAATTTATAACTGGAAAAAATTGCAATTTTTGTCTATAGGTCGCAGGGAAAAAATTAATTAAGTGAATTTCGTCAATTTGTCGCGATAAAAATTGAAAATTTTGTCAGCCATTTAAAAATCGCGAATTTTGTCGATCAGGCGCGGAAATTTGTGAATTTCGTCTGTCACGGAAAAAGATGCGAGTTTTTGCGTCGATCGGCCTCGGAAAAATCGCGAATTTCGTTGGTCGGGCACGAAAAAAATCGTCAATTTTGTTGATGATGCGCGGAAAAATTCAAAATTGTTTTGATCGGCTGCGGAAAAATCCTGAATTTTGTCAGTCGCGAGAAAAGACCGCGAATTTCGCCAATTGTCCGGGGAAAAAATTGCAAATTTCGTCAGTCAGTTAAGAATCGCCAATTTCGTCGATCGGGTGCTTAAAAATCGCAAATTTTGTAGATTAGGAGAGAAATAACCTCAAATTTCTTTCCTCGGCTGCGAAAAGAATCGCATGTTCGTCTGTTAAACGCGAGAAAAAAATCGTGAATTTCGTTAATTTGCCGCGGGAGAAAAATTAGCCATTTAAGAATTGCGAATTTTGCTGATCGGGCGCGGAAAAATCACGAATTTCGTCAATCAGTCTCGGAAAAATCGCCGATCTGGCACGGAAAGAATACGAGTTTTTGCGTCGATCGGCCTAGGAAAAAATCGCGAATTTCGTTGGTGGGGTAAGGGAAAATCGCGAATTTTGTCGATCAGGCTCGGAAAAATCGTAAATTTCGTTGATCGGGCACGGAAAAATCGTCAGTTTTATTGATGATGCACAGAAAAATTGAAAATGTTTTTGATCGGCTGCGGAAAAATCGTGAGTTTCGTCAGTCGCGAGGAAAAACAGAGAATTTCGTCAATTGTCCGCGAAAAAAAATTTCAAATTTGGGAAAACCAGAAAATTTCGTTTATCAGTATCAGAAAAATTGCCAATCGGACGCGAAAAAATTCGTAAGTTTTGTCGATCGGGCTAAGAAAAATCTCAAATTTCGTTGTCGGGCACGAAAAAATCTCGAATTTTGTTGATCGTGCGCGGAAAATCACGAATTTTTCGGTTATGCCCGGAAAAATTGCAAAATTCGTTGATCGGCAGCGGTAAATAGTGAGTTTTGTCAGTTTATCGTGAGAAACAAAACCAGAATTTTGTCAATTTGCCGCGTAAAAAAATTGTAAATTTCGTGAATCAGTGAAGAATCACGTATTTCGTTGAGCGGGCTCGGAAAAATCACAAATTTCGTTGATCAGAGGCGTGAAAAGCAGAGTTTTCCCGATCGGCCTCGGAAAAATCGCGAGTTTTGTCGATCAGCTTAAGAAAAATCGCGGATTTCGTTCGTTGGGCACGAAAAAAAACGCGTATTTTGTCGATCAGGCGCGGAAAAATCTGAAATTTTGTAGATCGGGCGTGGAAAAATCCGCAAATTTTGTCGATGATGCGCGGAACAATTGAAAATTTCGTTAATCGGCAGCGGAAAAATCGCGAGTTTTGTCAGTTTATCACGAGAAAAAACGCGAATTTTGTCAGTTTGCCGTGGGAAAAAAAATTGTAAATTTCGTCAATCAGTTAAGAATCGCGAATGTCGTTGATCGAACGCGGAAAAATCACGAATTTCGTCGATCAGGGTCTAAGAAAAATCGCGGATTTCGTTGGTTGGGCATGAAAAAATCGCGAATTTTGTCGATCAGGTGCTGAAAAATTGAAAATTTCGTCTATCGAGTGCGGAAATATAGCGAATTTCCTCGATCAGCCGCGGAAAAATAGCGAATTTTGTCGGTCAAGTACAGGAAAAGTACGGAATTTTTTTCGATCAGGGGCAGAGAAATTCAAATTTCGTCGATCAGGTGCAGAAAAATCGTAAATCCCGTCAATCAAGCACGAGAAAATCGCGAGTTTTATCGATCGGTTCCTAAAAATCGCGAATTTTTTCAAAAAAAATTGAAAATTTCGTCTATCACGCGCGGAAAAATCGAAAATTTCGTCTATCATGCGCGGAAAAAAGCGAATTTTGTCGATCGGGTGCGGAAAAATAGCGAATCATGTCTGTCGGATGCTGAAAAATCGCGAATTTTGTCAATCGGCTTGTCGATCAGGCGCGTAAAAATCGCAAAGTTTTTTGATTGGGCGCAGAATAATCGCCAATTTCATTGATCGGGGGTGGAAAAATATCAAATCTCATGGATTGGCTCCTTCTCTCCCCTTCGTTCATAAATTTTGCATTTTTTTGTTCGGCACTAGCCACTTTCATGCATATGTTTGTTTTTTAGCGCTTATAATAAAACAAAATTTACCCCGCCGAATAAAGCCAAGGAATATTATCACACCTTGAAAACAATCCTTGCTGTATCTGTGTTATATACATACAAACATAAACTGTTGATATATCCTTGCCAACTGAATTTGATATGCTGACTGGGTAGGGGAACCTAGAGGTGTAACCCCCCCCCCCCCCCTCACTGAAACCATATTTTTTTATCCGATTATAGGACACAGATCTCCTCCCCGAAATAGAATTCTCTCCATGTTACTTATGTGGCCCTCGACAACCAAGATATTTTTTTAAGTGGCCCTTCTCTAAAAAAGGTTGTGCACCCCTATCTTATTGGGACATTGCTGGGTGGAAGATGAAGAAGAGTACGAAGCAGAGTTTTTCCTTTCGGGTAATACTCGAAAGTGTGGAAACTTTCTCTTGCGGATTCGTCCGCCTATAAAGATTAGGTGACTAGTGAGGTGCTTTAAAAATAACTTTAAAAGCTTTTTTTCACTTTATTTATCTACAATATTCTTTGACAGGCTTCGAAATTCATATTTCGAATAAAAATCTTTTGTCCCTCTGGAATTCATCTTTAATTTAAATCGCACTGTGAGTGTTAGAGATCTGCGTGTTTCAGGATATGCCAAAACGCGAAAATTTTATGTTTTCTCGTGATTAACCAACGTATTCCATCTGTTATTTAAAAAACGAAAAAAAAGAAATGTTTTATTGTTCATTTACTCCACTAATAGAGGAGAAAAGTTACCACGACATTACCGTGCGGAAAAAAATTCTGAAGTCCAGTGAATACAGCCCGGTTCGTCCCGAATCTACAGAAAAAATTTAAGACCCGGATATGACCCGCGAAGAATGAAGTTCAGGCCCGGACCAACTTTTTAAAAACTAAAATTTAGCCCGAGCTCGTACCGAGTTTTCAATTAAAATTAAGCCCGGCCCGAGTTTAATGAAATAAACTTTTACCGATCTCGGGCTTAGGGACCAGTGTTGAATTCAGGGGATGGCCCGGGGGGTGGACATTCCCCCTCAGAACAATGAGATCCCCCCCGGAAGATTTGAGATTTTGTGTTTTTAATGGTCAAAAAAGTGCATCCCCCCCGGAGCTACAGAAATCCCCCACGGAGAAAAGTGCCTAAATTTAACACTGTTTGGGACAGGCCCGGGCTCGTGGAGACCTCTAATATATATTATGAATTCGGCCCCCCTGTCGGGGATACTGTGCCCCCCCGTCGGGCAAGTTCTGGCGCCGCCCCTGTGACACCATAAATAAATTCTACACCCTTCAATTAGCCTATATGCAAATTTTCATGAAATTCGTACGATTAGTTTCCGAGAAATTATTTTAAAATGAGCTTTCATAATCCATAATTCATATTATACAATTTTTAAAATTACAAATTCAATGCATTTATGTTTGGGTATTCTAGTATGATAACCACATACAAAATTATCACATTAGGATCATAATTTCAGGAGATATTAATAAAAATATGAAAATGTAATTTAACATTAGAAACTCTAAATTTTGAATGTTTATAATTCAAAAACTTATCATTCAAATGACTAGAAATTTTGTTTCTAGGCATAGTTTGAGCAGAATATTTAATATATATTGTCAAAATTGGGTGTTGCCATTGAAAAAAAAACAAAGTTTAGTCTGGTTATGATTTGTAGATGCCCCCTAAAGAAATTTTACATGCATCATTTAAAAGTAGACTTTATTTCCAATCCATTGGTACCAGTAACTTTCTTCTATTATAATTAGTTGCAGAGTTAGTAGGGGGTGTTTACTTTTTTCCCCACGACTCTGTACAATGTTCAACTTTAGGAACAATATTGAAGCTTTGTCGCAACATAGCGGCCGTCAGCTCACGGACTCTGGCCCTACTGAACCCGTATTCTTCGAAGTACTTAGCCCAAATCTCAATGCGTCCTGTCACTTTTTAGATGCGTTCGTAATTATATTTATATAAATACATAGCCCCTATAGTCGTCGTTTGGTCCGTATGTTTGTCTGTCCGTCCGCATATAACAGAGCAAAAACTACCCAACCGAATGGTCTGAAACTTTAAATATATAATTGTTGAAAACATTTGTCGAGTCATTTCAAATTTTATGAAAATCGGATGTATAGTTTAACTGGCAAACCCCACGGCTTTGCTCGCGTAATAGTTAAACTAGTAAATCTGCAGATCAGGAGCCTCAACGTCAGATCTGCAATTCATTGTTTTTAGACACATTCTAGTAATATTCAATTTCCTGCAAACCGCAATTTAAAGTTTTCAAATTACGTAATTATTTATAAGAATAAAAAATACGAAGTTTTCAGACATTAGAAGCGTTAAATTAAAAACGTTGTTATGGAAGGATATTTTGAATTTTCATGAGCTACTAATTCTGGTATTTTTTGTAAATAATACAGTATTCAGGGGGACTCCGCCCCCCTGAACCCCCGTGGTCTCATTAATTTACATATGTAACTTTTTATTGATTGCGCTAATGATTATGGTAAATCTTTTTACACTTCCGAGCTTTATTCTTCAATACTGGTGGGCAGAAAAGGATTTACATTGACGCAATTATATTAAAAGTTTAGGTTTTACGAACGAAAATGTAATTTCCTTTTAAAGATAAAAAAATTTTCATTCATATTTTCTGAAATGAGGCGGCATTAAGAACTAACACTCGTCAAAAAATATTTTTTCAGGCAATCTAGTTAATGTTTGTTTTTAAGAATGAAAATATTCCCGATACAATGACGTCCTTTTCGACAGCGATAATTTTGCGATGCATAATTTTGACATTTACTATCAATTTGCTTTTCAAAAGTTTTTTTTTTTTTTCTCATTGAAATTTTCGATTAAAAATTAAATATTTCTGTTAGCTGCGTCCAGACGATAAACCGTGAGATATTAGTAACGTTTTTTTTAATAATAAGAATTAATATCATAACACAAGCCCCTTTTATTTCAACCTCAAAGCGTATTTGTTTTATTTTTGATATATGAGATCAAATTCACCTTTCCGTTGCTAGGAAACAATTAAAATAAAATTAAGACAATGAAATATGTGATTGAAAAAAAGTAAATTAAGAAAAAGAAAGTATTTTATATTATTGGAACACATATATAAAATCCCTCCATAAGATATACACCGAATTTAAAAACTCTGACAAATGTATACACAAAATTTCAAACTAATATGAATAATGTATGGTTCTAATTAGGAAATTCCATCATCCATAATTTATCATTTAAATCTTTCAATCATATGAGCCATTTCTTTTCAACAAATAAAAATGAAAAAATCGTCTGAATTGCTATAGGAAAGCATTAAGGCGGAAAATAAAATGTTCTATATATTCCGAACGAATGAACCAAATTTAACCAAAAACTATACAGCTAAATCCGGTGACCTCACCAACATGCCTCCTTAATTTCAAGCTAATCGGATGCTTTTTACGACAGTTATCGCGGGACAGACAGACTAACAGACAGAAACCAAAAACTTTTCCGGTCTCCACAGTAAGCCTTCACTGACGTTTCGGCAAATATGCCAAGTAATATTTATATATCTAATTTTTATTAAAAGAAATTATACTTTTAGGAATAATTCAAAAATTACTATTTAAAACATAGTTTGACTTAACTTCATTATTACACTGCATTAGGCAGAAATTAGACTTAAATTAATAAAACTAAATAAATGATAATTTAGAAAACCTTTTGAAACTTTTATGCTCAATTAATATGCTTATTTCAGTATTCATTTGAAGTTTTGAATTTTTTCGAAACCATCTTCTTACATCTTAAAATTAACCATCATGTCAAATTCCAAGTCCTACCACCTCTCTCAATATAAAGGGCTATGTTTAAATAGGATCTGTCACCATTAATTTGCCAACATTAATTTTGAAATCGGTTTGTTATTTTCTAATATTCCACGGAAACGTAATTTAGAAAGTTTTTAAAGACCTTTTTTAGAACGTTTGTTGTTCCTGTGAACTCCAGATGGTAGAATCATCAATAGAATTAAAATATAGCCTGTGTAGGATCAAAGACTGTTGCCATTGATTCGCAATTATTACTTTTATAATCGGTTTATATTCCCTGAAATTGCATAGAAATCGTAATTTAGGACTTCTTTTAGAACGCTTTTCGCTTTTAATTCGAATTTATTTTCGACAGTCGTTCGATGGCATTTATACTTTATAAGTAACTACCATGCCATACTTAAAGTTTCTAGCCTCTTCAGTATCACAGAAATCGCAATTTAGAAAGTTTTTTGCTCCTGCAACCCTCTGGTGGTAGTGGCACAGACATAAAATATTGCTTATGTTTGAGCAGATTCTATCACCAACAATTTGTCACATTATTTTTAAACGTTGGTTTTCTGCTTCTTAATATTTTTGCACAAAGGCTTTATTTGCTATTTTTATACTAAGAAGTTTTAAATAAAATGTATATTTTTAACATCTCTATTAATACTTGGAAATTTTTCCGGAGAGAAACATTCGCCTTGCATACAATATTTCAAATAAAAACCAAATTTCAATTTTTTTCTTTTTTCTTTTTTCTTTTTTTTTTTTTTTTTTTTGCTTATAAGGCGCAAATGCCAACCTAGTGAAAAAGTTTCCATGCCGGGACTCGAACCCGAGCCATCAGTATAGTGCACTGACGTTCTACCGACTAAACCACATGGGATGATACCCAGCCTGGAACTTCTCACTATTACAGGTTGGCAAGGCTACAAACGCAGCACACGATGGAATATTTTCCGTGAGCCACCGACATGGGACGAACACAGACACTTAATTAAATCCAACATCGATTGAATCCATATTAATATTTGGAAATATTAATATTAATATTAATATTTGGAAATATTAATATTAATATTAATATTAATATTAATATTAATATTAACCCATTAATGCCGGTTGGTACAAAAATCTACCAAACCGAATTAATTTTATTATTAATCACTAGATGGCACTATCTATATCAAACAATGATGCATTTGACATCTTAAATAGTCACAAATAAGTATAAAAATAGAATTTCCGCATTTTTGTGGAAAATGTGCGTAATAGTAGGTGTAAAAACTGAGTGAATACGAAATCAATCAGCATGCCTCTACCTTCAAAAAGAAAAAGGTAAATTACGCATATTTTTTTGAAATTTTAATAATGTTTTTAAATGGAATCACAATTGTAATAGTGTACTTTATACAATTATGCTATTTAAAGTTAGTTTTACTTTTGTTTCGGTTCGTATATTCACTTTTACTTTTAATGGTAGAAAATTGTACCAACTGGCATATATGTATTCACAATCTTATGCCGACGAGAAAATAAAAAAATAAACCTTCATTTCACTGGCCCCACCACATACAGATTTTGAAAATTAATCAATACCATTCGTTTGTGCTGGTTTCTCCCGCAAAAATTTTCGTTTGTGCCACTTCTGTTACCTCGTTATAACGAACAAAATGGGGCGGGGCCAGTGAAACGACAGCCCCGCACCATCAACGAAATGAAAATTTTATTACTGCATTCGTTTATGCTACGTTTGTGCTGGTTTGTGCCGCAAAAAGTTTCTTTTGTGCCACTTCCGTTCTATCTCGTTATAACGAATTTTTTATAACTCAAGGGCACTTATAGAAAACCACTTATGAAAATCCTAAACAAATACGTGTTACGAAATGAAATACGTAATTCTTTACTGCTTTGTGCCGTAAAAAGTTTCGTTTGTGTCATTCTGACTCCCTCGATATAACGAATTTTCCACTTTTTCATCACAGGGCGACCATTTCGGTGGATCCGCCCAATCAACGAAATCTAAATTGAATTACGGTATTCGTTTGTGCTGGTTTTGTCGCAAAGTGTTTCGTTTGTGCCACTTCCATTCTCTCGTTATAACGATTTTTTATAATTTAAGGGCACATAAAGAAAGTCGCCTACGAATAAATACGTGCCGCGAAATGAGATGCGTAATTCTAGTGCTATGTAAATGTCGGTTTGTACTCACAAATTCTCACAAAGGAAAATATTCTTGCCTTCATTGGTATTTTATTAGTGTCTGGATATAACAAACTACCCATAGGAGACTCTATTTGGACTCTTTCAACTGACGTGCACAACAATTTAATTTCACAGTCGTTGAGAAAACACTTTTGATATGATTTTCAGATCAGTATATTTTGCAAATAACATGGAAATGGCCGATGTTAGATTACATAAAGTCTGCCCCCTTTTTGAGCACTTCAACAGAGCACACAGAGATTTAGACATCCCAGAATATCTCTGTGTAGATGAGTCCATAGTCTCTTATTATGGACTTAGACAATAAGGCATAAAGCTAAAAATGAACAAATATTTGACCGAAGAAACCATTGGATAGTCAAATTAGAGCAGAAACATGGCCGATGTCAAAAGTGTGGCGGAAGAAAAGGTTATAAGTGCAAAAAGTGTAATCAACCCCTTCTTCCCGAATGCCATAAAAGTTATCATGTTGATTCTAATGCATAAATGTTCAGTTTAATAAATATATGTTACTATTTTTTAAAGGTAATTGCAATTTTTAAATCTTTTTTTCTAAGTTTTAGAATTTGTAAATTTTATATTTTAGAAAATTTTCTTTGCAAATTGAATTCCAATTAAATTTTTTAAATATAATTTTTATTTTTAAAAACCTTTATTGTACAAGTATAAGTAATATTTTACTAGTATATAAATCTAGAATCTATTATAATTATTATTATTATTGTTGCAATCAAACAATAAATTCAAAATTTACATTAAAAAATTGATTTCATACTACGCAAACGCCGGTTGGTACAAAAATATACCATTAAAAAAAAAAACTTAGTAAATACAACGAGAAAAATAAAATTTATGTACGGTGTACTTAATAGACACAGAATGAACAAATATGAACAAAATTTTCAAAATTGATCGAGTATTTTGAAGTCGGCATCAATGGGTTAATATTTGTTTTCTCTCTGGAAAATTTTCCAAATATTAATATAGATTCAATCGATGCTGGATTTAATTAAGTGTCTGTGTTTGTCCCATGCCGATGGCTCACGGAAAATATTCCATCTTGTACCGTTTGTAGCCTTTCCAACCTGTAATAGTGAGAAGTTCCAGGCTGGGTATCGTTCCATGTGGTTTAGTCGGTAGAACGTCAGTGCGCTATACTGATGGCCTGGGTTCGAGTCCCGGCATGGAATCTTTTAAACTAGGTTGGCCTTTGCACCTTTTAAGCAAAAATAATTTGAAATTTGATTTTCATTTGAAATATTGTATGCAAGGCGAATGTTTCTCTCTGGAAAAAATAATTCCAAATATTAATATACATTAGAAGATTTACACAATCATTTCATAAACTTTAGAAGGACTTTGCCAATTAAAATTAATTAATTAAAATTGCATGTATAGGGATTTTGTGCAATATTTATAACTCCACTCAAATCTTTTATTTAAAATGTTTTTTTTTTTTTTTAGTATTTTGTAGAATTAGGAAATGTAAAAATGCAATGCTCTTGCAATAGAAATATAGAAATATTTGTGAACTGAACATTTTCCACCACAATCTTTCAACACCAAGAAAGAAGAAAAGGTCCAAATGAAAAAGAAACCTTCCTTTTAAAAATACAGTAGAACCTCTTTTATCCGAAACTCTCGATTAACCGAAATCCATTTTAAAAGCTCATTTTTTTTTTTTTTTTTTTTTTTTTTTTTTTTTTTTTTTTACTATCACATCCATTTTAAAAGTGTTTTTTTTTTTAGCTACCTTGTGTGTAAGCGGTCCTTTATGAACTACGAGTAAATAATCCCTTTCTTAGAGTTCCTTTGAATTTAACTTGAACTTCCATAAGCTTCAGAGTGGAACAAAGAAAACGAACAAATTTGCAATTCTGAAGCTTTTGAATGTTTTGCAAAAGGTTTGGCATGGCTGGAGCAACAAAAAGACTGTGATAAGGGTGAACTAACAATATTAAAAAACTCCGTGATAAAGCTTCAAAGCAAATGCAGTCGAAACTGCGATAAACAAAACATTTTTTCAAACCCTTGTGATATATGTAAAAGGTACTTAATTTCAAAATTAAAATTCAGAAATTTATTCTTGTTTCTATTTTGCTATTGCTTTATTTTTATTAAGCACTTGTTACTATATAATACGAAATATTGCATATATTTCTCCTTAATCTTAAAATTGAAGCATTCTTGATTATCCGAAAATTTCGATTTTCCGAAAGAGGGTCGGTCCCAATTACTTCGGATAATCGAGGTTCTACTGCATTTTTTTGTGTGCAACAGATAATAATGCTTTTGGAACAAGATAAAATAATGTATCTATAACTCATTCTAAACTGTATTACTACTAATCTATGTATTAAAGTACAGTAAACTCTGTCCAAGGCGGAATCGATCGGGACTAAGAAAATTTTCCGCACTAGACAATATTCCGCCTTAGACAAATTTTACTCTATGTCTATGGATTCGCAGGGACTTGAAAATCTTTCCGAGTTAGACAGATTTCCGTTTTACACAAAGTCCGCCTTACAGAGAGTTAGTTCACTGTATGTGCCTACCCTCAAATCGCTGTTTTTGCGAAATTTTTCGATTTCTTTTTTTATTATTTTAAATTAAAGTTGGAACATTTAGGATGCCAAAAATGCTTTACTTTTGGTTAAACGATAAGATGAAGCAAAGGTATAGCCCAAAATATTAACCGGAAATGAACTTTCTGAAACCGGAAGTGACCGCTTAAAGAGCGACCGAAAGGTAAAGAATACATTTTGATACACAAATACTATATAACATATTCACAAATATATAAACCCCTACAAATAGGGTGGATTTCAAAATTGTAAAATTTATACATAATTTTTTGTGCTCTATCAAAGTCTTATTTTGCGTTTTCTGGAAAACTGCGTTTTTCATTGTGTACGTTTACGGGAAACATCATTTCTTTAAAAGTTTTTAAGATATTGAAATAAAATTTTGTGACAAGGTTCTGCACATCTATAGGTATGTTATGAAGCAAAATATAGCTTGTAAGTTTGTATATGTTAATTTAAGAGCCCTTTTTATTGAAAAATACAGATTAAAAAAAAATCATGTTTTGTATACAAAATTTGGCATAAGTTAGTAAATTTAAGAGGTTTTGCAAATATTTTACTTCACAACGCAGGTAAGTGATTTGTTAATATATTGTTTAAAAAAAAAAGTGAAATATATTGAATAGATTTCGTTATAGAAGGTTTGGCATAAACGCATTTGTTTTACTAAAATTTGTCTAAATATTGCCTAAATTTGAAAAGTTAATAAAAACTCCTTTCAAAATGTATATGAATTCATAGTTTTATTCCCTGTTTTAACTAAAAACACCATGTGTTTGATAAAAATTTCATATTTTTCAAAAAAAGTGCCCTGAATGTAGGCACATACTTTAAATGAATTTTATAAAAAGTTATTTTAATGGTACTTTAAAGTACTGTCGGAGCATAAAGGGTTAAAGGATGTCTCTTTATTTCTTAGTTGCCAAAGTATTTCTAAAACACATGCTTCATTTAATATTTTATGTGTTCAAAGCTGACGAGCTGTGATTAAGATTTTAACACTTCACATAAAATTAAGTATATATTTTAGAAATATTTTGACTAAGAAATAACTAACAAAAACTAGAAAACAGGAATTCTGCTTTTTCAGAATTGAGTGTGGATGAGTTAAGTCCCGATGGAAAAAAATACATGTATATATAAATAGTACAAAACATATTTCAATTTTAAGACCTAAAGCACACACTTTTATTTTATGTAAAATGACGTCATTCGCATCCACTTAAGAATTCCACATTTACTATCCACATCTACAGTAAAGCATGCATAGGATGTCACTATCGCAAAATAATACACAAATGCAGCAAAAAAATGCCGTCATTAAAGAAACTCGACAAAAAAAGCGGCTATCTAATAATTCATAGGCATTCATTTGTTTCTAACATTAATATAGGCGATTTCAGTCGTGACGTCAGTCATGACGTTTTGGTTGGAAACTGACTCCAAACAAACGGTTGCTATGTTGTATTTTCTGTTTTGTTTGTGTGTTAATCTTATATCTATATCTCACATCTAAATGTTTTAATACTTGATATGTACTGGTAACATTTTCTACGATTTATATTTAAAAAGAAATGACGCATAGAAACCGTTTGTTTGGAGTCAGTTTCCAACCAAAACGTCATGACTAACGTCACTCTGAAAGCGTCTACAGATACTTAAAATTAAATATAGTTTATAATAGCTCCATGTTTTTACATTCGTTTATATTTTTTTCAAAATAGCACGTATTTTAATTACATTTTCTTTCGATTGTTATGAGAAAATGGCAACAAAAAGATATAATTGCTATTTTTCAACTATTTTCCACGAGATAGACTATTTTCCCTTTACTTTCTATATAAATGGAGTACTTGAGTTGCCAAAATTAAACAAATGGTGCTATAAACTACAAAAAAATTAATCTTTCAAAAATAAATGGAGATACAGTTTTCAAACAAATTGCATTTAAAAGTACTTTTTTTTTTCCAATACGACGATATAAAAATTGAAAATGTGCGATGCTTAGAAATTAAAAAAAAATGCTATAGAGCATTTAATAGCACAATGATACATCTGATTTGTTTCTTGCAGCCTTCTGTAAGGTAACGTTATTTTTTGGAGACAAAATAAGCTGGGAGAAAGAAATAGCATACCGTCCCGGGGGCTAACAAGCATTATAAAAATTTTGTTTTTAAAGCCAATTCCTACTTAGGCCATCAAAGAAAAATTTAATATAATCTCTTAAGCTAATATTAGTTTTTGTTTCATTAAAATATCTCAATTTGTTGATTTTCTATAAGCAAGTAGGTTTACAATGGAAGTCTATGGGAATTTGGCGAAATATTAGAGATATCGCCAAGTTGGCGTCACTTTTGGGGACTCATTTTGGTCGCCAAATTTGGGCGATATATTGCCAAGTTAACAACAAACTTGGCGGTATTTGGCGACAGAACAGGGTCCCTCCCTATTGTAACCCCCTTATAGATATGAAGATGCATTAAATGTTGTTCAATAACCAATGGCCGCCATTTTGTCTCCCATATAACACTAAAATTAATTAATTAAAATTAAATTAATGAATTAATATTTGAAAAATTTGTATTAACCTCAGTTGTCATCCAGTACAAGTTTAAAAAAAATTATTTCAACTTGATAGGATGAATAATAAGTATTTTATTAACGATTGAAAATTTTAACAAGATATATAAATAAATAAATTTAGGGAGAGTGTGAACTAATAGTAGGAATTGAAAAAGAGACATGCTTTAAGAAGAGGACACAGAAGTAAGAAGTTAAAAACACAAATTTCCTGTGGAGATATTTTAAATACACAAATGCAACACACGTCCATAGTTTCAACATTAGCGGAGATATTTGGGGAGTTGACTGACCAACAGCTTTAAACCTATGGGAGCGTTTTTTTTTTTCAAATTTCTTGCTTGCATTTTAATATCTTTTAATGATTATTTTAAATAAAGGATCTGAAAAAAAAAAAAAAAAAAAACTGCAACCAAAATCGAAAAAAGTCTAAACTAATAATGTTAGTTAACTATCCTGTGCCTCACCCTACCAAAAAAAAAAAAAAAAAAAAAAAAAGAAAAAAAAAAAAAAGAAAAAATGCAAGCGAAAAATTCGAAAAGAACGCTTCTATAAGTTTAACATTAGCTTGCGCGTTTCTTCCGGTGACTAGCGTAGGATCTTTAGGATTAACATGCTTTTGAAACTTATATTCGCCGCTACCTCTTCGTGTATGAGAACGATCTATCTCTATCGTTTTGGTATCTTTCTTTAGTTCCTTTATGGATATTTTTGACATACTGCCGAGACAATCTTCCCCTTATACTATAATGTACGTGTTCACTAAAAGTATGAGGATGTTATACTTTAAATAAGCATTCATCTCCGTAAATCGCAATAGTATTTTATCATGTTCATCATTTTCACTAGGTTAATAGTTGCCCAGCCTTAAGGCCACTCTCTTGACCTTGATTTAGAAAGAAAATAGTAAGCCCGGGGGGCGCACTTGGATTCTGAAATAAGGTCAACAGGACTAACCGCTGCTCGATGACATCTGAAATAAACAAACAGTTGCGGACTGTACGTGACAATTGATGAAAAAAAAAAACTCCACAAATGATGAAAGTAATTCTAATTGGTGAAAATAACTCCTTAGTAACTTAAAATGTATGTCAGAATAAAATTGTAGTATTTGCTTTTCATATGCGCACAACGAGATCAAATTTTATTTTTGCTCCCCTCAAAGAAAACTCCCCCTCCATCCCCAAGCAATTTCTGAAATGGCGAATCTGACAGCGTGAACCGTTAGTTTTAGAGAATAGCTCTAATTGTAAAAATGTTTCATATGTTGTTCTTTACCGTATGAAAACCCATTTACGTCAAAGCAGTTATTTTTGTTCGTGCTTCACCAAATAAAAAGGTAAAAATTGCATTTTTGTACGACCAAAGCTTTCCGAGTTACGGTACATTGTATTTTACGAATTTTCAGGTTTTACAGAAAGTGAAAATGCGTTTTTCCGTTTTTCGTGCCAGAAAACATTTACATTTCATAAAATTCAAAGTATCGTAAATCGCTAAGTTTTGGTCTTAAACGAATGGGAATTTTATTATATGCTAAATGCTTTTCTAAATAAAACTTATAGAAAACCCAGGGGCAGTATAAACATTTAAATTTCGTAATTTTAGATAGATTTCGTAAGAAATACTACTTATTTTATTCTCTCCTGTGTTGGAATTTCTGAAAAGTTTTTGCAGATCTAAGACCCTTAGAACTCAAAATCACCCCCAGTTAAAACTTTATGTATATATTTATCTATCTATATCACTTTTTTTTATGAACAAGATAACTTCTATAATTCTGCACAAATCTCTTCCAAATTGACACATAAAATCAATGGGCATAAAATCTCGGTCAAGTTCGTTAATGGGAAAAATCGGAACAAGGGGATGAAAATAGGGAAGGGCTTTGTGAAAACCGAAAAAACCCCATAAATTCTTAATTATAATACATATCGAATCAGTTTAAAGTTTACTTCTAGGAAAAGTGTAAAAAATGTATGCATCGCAGATTTTTGATAAAAATCAAAATGAGCTCAAGAAACAAAATAGGGTTTTAGGGAGAAAAAAATTCATAACTTCGTCCATTCTCAAGGTATGTAATTCACTTAAATTTATTATAAATATTCTTAATATTATCTACAACTTTTATACTGGCAAGATTTTGATAGGACCAACTCTAACCGCAAAATAAAAAATAAAAAAAAGGGGGCTGGTGGTTGAAGAAGAAAAATATTCAAAAATTCGTTAATTCTCGAGATATACAATCCGCTTAAATTTATTATACATCTTGTTAATATTATCTACAAATTTTATGTTGACAAGTTTTTGATAGGACCAAGTCTTATAGCCAAAACAAATTAATCAAAAATAAGGGTTGAAGAAAAAATTATCGTATTAAAATTGCACTCAAATCCAATTTCCTTATTTTTTGACTCATTTTTAAATTCATTTTTGCTCCCAAACGTATCCAATTGACAAGTTCTCTTATTCAGAAACTATATAATATGCCGTATTGGTCGATTTTTGGATAAAGGCGGAATATATTTCAAAAAATGCTGTCAAGTGGGCATTTTGAGTCGAATTTCTCCAAGCGATAGTGCTGAAAACGAGAAAAATAATTGTTTGTATATCAAGTTCTAATTAATTGAACAGAAAATAAAAACATAGGTTACTTATAAAGCTATTCAAAAAATCACGTCAGCAAGTTTCCTGTTTTTACTTTTAAAAATGAGTCTAAAAATGTGTAAAAAAACTTCGAGTTGTGGAGCGCGGAAAATTTGTTTTTGAATACCGGGCCTTAACATTAGTGATGGGCTATAACGAGATGTTTTTCTCGATTTTCTCGATTGTACGGACATCTCTATATTTTTCGATTGTGTAAATTTTTTCTCGATGACTACAGTTTGCAAATTTCTTTTATAAATCATGTATTATGTATTATATAAGTCATACATTTATCAAGAATCGTCTGCGGGTGAACTGGAATGAGTCGATGTTAATAAAGACTAGGTGACTTAGACCGCTAGGGGGCCCCTCCTTTAATCGGGCCCCTAATTTATCGGGGCCCGTAATCTTGTAATATGAAATCACAAACAGGTTACCCGCTATATACGGCACTGATATATGATAGCAGGCGGGTGTGGTGTGCACGCACTACAAAATCTTGTATAAAATATAATATCGAAACGAATGAACCTGGGACCAGATCTCTTGGGTGAGGGGTCAAAGCGAGCGGAGGGGCACAGCAGCTGCATAATATGATTAAGTCGTCACAGGTCTTTAGGCCTTACCAACCATATGTCACATGAGAAGTCTGGATCTGGATTTATAAAAATGCCCTCCCCGTGGGGGCAAAGGGGGGGAGGTGTGCGGGAGGTGGATAACATGAGTAAGTGGTCATAAGCCTTTCCAACAATATGTCACATGAGGGGTCTCGGCTAAATTTAGAAAAACACTCCCGTGGGGGAAAAGGGGGGGGGAGGTCACCGGAGGTGCATTACATCAATAAGTAGTCACAGACCTTTCCAACGATATCTCACATGGGGGGGTCTTGGCTAAATTTGGAAAAGTGTCCCCGGGGGCGTGCAAAATGGGGGGATGGACAGCGGAAGAGCATAACATCAGTAAGTAGTCACAGATATTTCCAACGATATCTCACATGAGGGGTCTTGGCTAAATTTGAAAAGTGTCCCCCGGGGGGGACAAAGTGGTGGTGGGGACACCGTAGGTACATAACATCAATAAGTAGTCACAGACCTTTCCAACGATATCTCACACGAGGGGTCTTGACTAAATTTGAAAAAGTGCCCCCCGGGGGGGAAGAGTGGGGGGACTGTCTCCGGAAGGACACCGGGGGATGGACACCGGAGGAGCATAACATCAATAAGTAGTCACAGATATTTCCAACGATATCTCACATGAGGGGTCTTGGCTAAATTTGAAAAGTGTCCCCCGGGGGGGGACAAAGTGGTGGTGGGGACACCGTAGGTACATAACATCAATAAGTAGTCACAGACCTTTCCAACGATATCTCACACTAGGGGTCTTGACTAAATTTGAAAAGTGTCCCCCGCGGGGGACAAAGTGGTGGTGGGGACACCGTAGGTACATAACACCAATAAGTATTCACAGACCTTTTCAACGATATCTCACAAGAGGGTTATTGACTAAATTTGGAAAAGTGTCCCCCGGGGGGGCAAAGTCGGGAGCGGCCACCGGAAGTGCATAGCATCAATAAGTAGTCACAAATCTTTCCAACGATATGTCACATGAGGGGTCTTGGCTAAAGTTGGAAAAGTGTCCTGAAATTTCATATATTATAAATAATATTTAGCGGAGGGCTCCATAAAAAAATCCGATCTAAAATGATAAAAACGGAAAAAACTGCCCTCGCAGTGGGGGCCAAATTGGGGAGGGGAGGAAGAAAGTCTCATAATATGAAAGAGTTATCCGAGAGCTTACCGATGACATATCACATGACTGGTCCAAAAAAAGTTTGAAAATTGCCCCCCCTCCCTCCCCCGTGGGCCCACTCTTTCGCCCCGGAATTCACACAGCCGCCACTTTAAAATTTTTATGTTCAATAAATAATATTTACCGGAAAACTGCATAAAAAACCCACATCTAAAGTGATATTAAATTTATTATAGAAATCGGCTGCGGTTTAAAAAATTTATTCGCCCCTTCCCCATCCCCCTTTGGGCGAAGAAAGGTTCATAGTATGTGCTGGACAGATAATTACACCTGTTTATTTTTTATTAAATATATTCAAAATTGTTAATTGGTCCAAATCATCCAAGCAACCTCATAGCAAATTGGTATATAATTTTATATACCTTAGATAAATTCAAATAATATAAGTGATCGTATTTACCTAAATTCTAGTAGAAGAGCAACGCGAAGCATTAATAATATTAAATTATAATTCGCGTCAAAAGGTAATTATTATATTTGAATAATTACGAAGAAAATTAAGAGTTTGCGTTGTGAATTATTTAGACGAACTCTTCCACTTATGAATTAAACTAAAATTAAAAACTATAAAAATAAATTGACACACTTTAAATATTATTAATTAAATAATTACAGAAACTTTTTAAAACTTGATTAAATATTTTATTTACATTGAACATAACTATATACAGAAAAACATAATATTAATTCAAAAAATAGAAAGCAACACTTTTGTTTGCTTCTCATTATTTTAAGTATATTTAATCTTTAAAAAAAAAGACAATATTTTCACGTACTCTAATTATTATAATTGTTTCTTTTTGCTAAAAGAATAACTCTCTTTCATTTTTAAAATTACCTTAATCTTATTTAATTATTGGTTTTGTCGGATCTCAGATTACTCTCTACCATAAAATATCAGAAAAGTATTTTTGTGATTTTTCATATGATCTAAAGTGGTAAAGGAAAAAGTTTAAAATAGTACCTTCTTTTAATATACGGGATGGTGGCCTTTATTCATCAAATTCCGAGTTGTTGCGTTGCTTAGGATCATGGCAATGTGTCATCAGGAACGCATCCTCAATTTGGCTTGATTAGGATCACTCCGATATGTACATCAGGAAGACATCCTCAATTTGGCTTGATTAGGCTCACTCCGATAGGTACCTCAGGAAGACATCCTCAATTAGGCTTGATTAGGCTCGATTAGGCTCGCTCCGATATGTCCATCTCGCCTGGGCTTTACTAGGGCTTACGGGACTCATTGCACGGGCTTTCAGGAGAGCTCCTGCGTCCTCTACATCTTTTTTCAGACTATCTTTTTTAAACCTTATTCTTCTTGCACACCAGCTCCTGCAGTGGGTGGAACTATTTTTGTCTAGTCCACTGTTATTGGATGTGAGAAGATTTTTTATTATACTTCGATAGGCCTATTAGCTAGCAGTCTGCAAATGGCCCCTTACATATACTTTAATATTATTATCTGCCTTAAAGTTTGGGTGGTCTGAAAAGTCATAAATTTATCCCAACACTTTTATTGAGGCCATAAATTGATTCCAACGTTTTTATGATTTTACGATTTCTAATTATACACCACTTTCCATTGGCTTGTCATAAAACGACACCATGGCATCTGGCTATTGTTGTTGTCTGAGATCCGAACTCAATTCAACATTATACATTCATTTTACAATACAACAATTTTTTAAAAATATATATTTACTATTTAAAATCAACTTAATAATTTTTGTATGAACTTACACTCTTATTTTACTTAAATATATAAACATTATAATTTTACACTCATAATTATATTTTATAAAAAATATTTATACAAACAGACATAACAAATTACGCAATTTTACTTTGATTTAACCAACATGGTGCGGGAACATATCATAGTTATATGTTGCCCAGCATCTCTCCCGGTGTCAGAAAAAAAAAAAATAAAAACTGATTGCTTGTTTTATTTTTTTTTGTAAAGCTTGAAGGAATGTACGTGTCCATATGACTGTGTATCTACACAGTTTTTGAGCGAAGACTGTAAAGTTCAATTATCAATGGTTCTGGTATATTTTATAAGAAGTTCTTCTATTGTTTCATAACAGAAAGTTCAACACATGATAGCATAGTTGTCTGTTGACATTCACATTTATAGAAGACCTCTGTACTGACAATCAGACGTCTTTCTCGAAGCCTTTTTTCTTTACCACACACATGTTTAATAATTTTGTAACTTTACAGTTTAAGTGCCCAAAATACATTCAAAGCTATAATTTTGTCTGAAACTAATATGCCGAAATAAACCTCATTATAAGAAAAATAATGGCATACGCATTTGACATATTATTTCATCACATACAACCTTATGACACAGTGTTTTATCTAAAACACATTTTATACTGAATAAAAGTAAATACAATGCTTGTAATATGACATGTTATATTTTCACATAATTAATCTGATGTATTCAAATTATAATCAGAAAAAATATTGTATACAAACTTGTTACATTATTTTATTTATTTGTTACTTCTAACATGTATGATCTGTCAAAATGTACAAGCTAATTCATCTCCTTTAATATATCATTACGCAATGCTTTCCAACTTTACCCGATACGAGAAAAAAAAAAGTAAGAAGAAGGAGAGAGGAGAATAAAACCAGTTATTGAACGTCCCCGATTCTCCCGAAAAGTGGGGGTTGGTCAAGCTACTAATTCCTTTCTGCGAGGTGAATTGTGCTGTGACAAAATTTTACGACTTCCCAAAGGTATGTATTAAAAACCATTTCATGCTTGTAATTACCGTATTAATTAGTATAATTTCTTGATATACTTTCTTCTTAACTCACTGTGCATGCCTGTATGTAATTTTAAACATAATCTATGCATAAACAGTGTATGTATTTGTATCGTATCTAATGTAAACCTTCTGCTTTTTTTTTTATTATTTTGCAGGGGAAAAATGGCGATTCTAGCATCTGAATTCTCCTGTCTCATACTGGAACTGAAGCGAGGGTGGCTTTTTATGCATTCAGGTTTAAATCTAAACCAAATTGCCTTTCAGGATTAAAAAAAAATGCATATAATTTTCTTTAACTGATTACATTGTATATTTTTAGACCTTTCTAACAAACACAAATTTTGATTCATGATATTGTTTACTATTAAAATGTAAACAACACGGAAAAATGACTTCTACGGCCTCTCAAAAATGCAAAATATGCATTACGCTGATCTTAAAAATGCACCTTCATTTAATACTGTTAAATAGTGTTGTCAGAAAATGCCATTGACGAAGAAGAGAACAATTTTTTTGTCTTAAATTATTATTTATTTAGCCAACAATTCTATCTTAAAAGATTGTTAAATTTTCATATTTATTTATTTTTTTACTGAATGAAATAAAAATTTATTTATTCAAAATTTTATTTATCATTAACATTCCGTATGTGAATTCTACTGTCTAAAATTTAATGATATGTTTAAAAATAAAAGATAATAAATTATTATTATTAATCCAACATTAATAATTATTATTTAATTATAAAAAAAAATGTACTTAATACACTTGTATAATTTAAAAAAAAAACAAAAGTAAATGATAATTACTACGTAACATCGTATGCAGCCATCTATGAGTACCCGGCCGGACCAAAGAACTTCTGCCAGCAGAAAAAATCTTTGTATACTCACAAACAACCACATCCAATTTTTTTTATAGATCAAGTTTTTAAAATAATTACTGTACGTACTATAAAAAAAATTAAGTAAATAAATTTATTAAGCCATACTACATATTTTAATAAAATTAAGGCCAATAAATATATTTATTTATTTATTTTGTTTTCTTATGTTAAATTGGCCAAATTATATAAAAAAAAAAATTTATGAACTCACACACTCAAATTTATCAATACTATGTATATTTATATGTGTTAAATTTAGAATTGCATTTAATTCTAAGGGAAAGTAAAGAGAAAAAAAAATGCTTAAATTCTAAACTAACATAAATTTATAAAATATTTCATTTAAAAAAAAAAAATATAATTTCTAGCTGATTTCAGCAAGATGTCATTTAATATTTATATTAAATAATTTTGCTAATACATTTTATTAATTGTTAAATTTGCTTATTTTTATATATACAATAAAAATATAATAGTCTTACATAAAATTTTACACTACAACAATGTTATTAATTAATTTAACTTGAATTTAAGCCTACTTTAATTCTAATTGAATACCGTTAATAAAAGTAAATTAGCTTATCAAGTTAAATATAATATAAACTATGTTTGTCTAATGTTAATTTTGCTGAAAATTCCATAAATTTTAACTGTAAATGCTAATTGCTATACCTTTTGTTATTTATTTTGAAAACAACACGAACTTATATTTTTATTTATTATTTTTTTATTAAATATAGGAACTATTGTTACTGAGCTAGTTACTCCATAAATGTGTAAAACCTAAAAATCAAAAGTTTTCCTAAATAAAACTCAAAATGCTGCTTTTTACAATATAATATTACTAATTTTATTGTTTCTGAGCATAACATCTAGTAATTATACCATACTTAATTTTTTCTTCGATTCCTTTTTCAGCCAAGAATCCTGAAATTTATGCCTAGGTGATGACTATATATTGATGTATCTGTGAATAATTTTTCTACAAATATTTTGTTGGTGTTGGTGCATACCCAGCCGTAGGCCAAAATTGCACCCTATACAGAAAGCCTTTGGTGAGAAAATTTTAATTTTACTTCAATTATTTATTTGTGTATTTTTTTTTTTTTTTTTTACTATAATTTTTGTGTGCAATCATGTTGAAATAACTTGCCTTGTCCATTGTTATACATATATATGTTTTTTTAAAAACCAATGTGCTACACCAAAATCCTTTTTTTAAATTTTTTTATAACACTTTTGTTCATAAAACTTATCCCTGCTGTCTAAATTCTAGACTTTAGCATATAAGTTGTACTTGAACTACCGGAATAAATCTTAGCACTTTTTGTATATTTTATTATATTTAGGCTTATAGCTGACCGCTATCCTAATATAGAGTGCACTAATAATTTATTCCTTGTCAACCATATATTTATATAAAAAAAATATATATATGAGTATGCTATAAAGCTGTTCTAACTACCCTGAACCTATAGCTTACACCTACTCATTTTAAAGAGTAATTCTGAAATTTTGTCATCTAAATTGTAAGGCTATTAGCAAAGGCTACCCTTATAGAAGACAGAAAAAAATTCTCTTTTTTTTTTTTTTTTTTTTTTTTTTTTTTTTTTTTTTTTTTTTTTTTGAAAATTACTCCAAGATTATTTACTATGAAATTAATTAAGTTTTAATGTTATTTGGCTTTGTTAAGATTTTATATTTTCTAATTCATATTCGAAAAGAAAAAAAAAATATATAACTTTTGCCTGGAGATAAATATTTCACTGCTCCAGTGAAGTTTTGTGAAGCACATTACATAATTTTATAAGTATGTTTTCGGGTGCGCCCTGCACATTTGCTCAATATTGTAACCCTGAGACAAATTGGCGTTCCCATGTTCCTATCCTTTCTTATTATTATTTTGAATTTTAAAAAGGCAAGTTATTAATTTTGTTTCAATTTTTTTTATCTAAAAGAGAAAAATTTATTTTTAAATTTTGAACTTTCGAATTCAAAATATTATCAAATTCCTCTAAGAAAAATATAATGTTTTTGTTCTTTTTATTGTCAAATGGTGACACTAACTTAATACGTGTATCTATATCCAGCGTCTGAGTCATTTTTAACAAGTATTAGTAATCAATGTATACTTTTTCAAAATATCAATTCAAAATAGATCCTATACCTCTTAAAAGAATATTTTGCATCTCATACTATTTTCTCTATATTACAACATATGTATGAAAATATTCTAAATTGCCTAAATACCTAAAAACAACAGCACTAAAATTTAAAAAAAAATTTCTTAGGAGATGAAGTTGTTTTGTAGATTATTCTTTTACACACATAAATACCCCTAAAATATTTATAATACACGTATATATAAAAAACAACATAATTTCATTTAACAGAAAAATATCTGTCTTTTTCTACAGAAAAAACAATCTTTTTTTTTTTTTTTTTTTTGTAAATATTGTATTACTACTTCGTAGTACAACTCATAAATTTTCTTTTGTATCAAGGTGATACAATTTCAAAAATCATGATCTATTGACATTTCAATCATTTTTATACCAGACATATTATCAAATTTTACTTATTATTCTTCTTCTTATTATTATTTATACATTATATAAAAAAAAAATTATTTTTACAAATGTGTCATCTGTGATATGCATGCCATTATTTCTCAATGGTAACTGAGATCTAACCAAAAGAGAAAAGAGAAAAAAAAAAAAATTGTAATTCCTAAATTTACCTATTATAAATCCCAGAATTATTTTTTTCATTTCCTTTTTTTTTTTTTTTTTTTTTGCTAACATATATTATTCATTTTATTTATATAAAATTATTATATGTGTGTCATTATTGTTACAATAATAAAATTAATTTTAATAAAATTTTAATCAATTAAACTTACATACCTACAATATCTTTAAAATTGTGACATTAAAATAATACTTAAATTTATTTTCCTTTATTATTATTATTATTATTATTATTATTATTATTATTTCTAATGACCTCAGATGAACGTTCCTGAGTCATAGCACCATTTTACTATCTAATGACCTCAGATGATCGTTCCTGAGTCATAGCACCATTTTACTATCTAATGACCTCAGATGATCGTTCCTGAGTCATAGCACCATTTTACTATGAAGGGGGGATGCTGGACAGATAATTACACCTGTTTATTTTTTATTAAATATATTCAAAATTGTTAATTGGTCCAAATCATCCAAGCAACCTCATAGCAAATTGGTATATAATTTTATATACCTTAGATAAATTCAAATAATATAAGTGATCGTATTTACCTAAATTCTAGTAGAAGAGCAACGCGAAGCATTAATAATATTAAATTATAATTCGCGTCAAAAGGTAATTATTATATTTGAATAATTACGAAGAAAATTAAGAGTTTGCGTTGTGAATTATTTAGACGAACTCTTCCACTTATGAATTAAACTAAAATTAAAAACTATAAAAATAAATTGACACACTTTAAATATTATTAATTAAATAATTACAGAAACTTTTTAAAACTTGATTAAATATTTTATTTACATTGAACATAACTATATACAGAAAAACATAATATTAATTCAAAAAATAGAAAGCAACACTTTTGTTTGCTTCTCATTATTTTAAGTATATTTAATCTTTAAAAAAAAAAGACAATATTTTCACGTACTCTAATTATTATAATTGTTTCTTTTTGCTAAAAGAATAACTCTCTTTCATTTTTAAAATTACCTTAATCTTATTTAATTATTGGTTTTGTCGGATCTCAGATTACTCTCTACCATAAAATATCAGAAAAGTATTTTTGTGATTTTTCATATGATCTAAAGTGGTAAAGGAAAAAGTTTAAAATAGTACCTTCTTTTAATATACGGGATGGTGGCCTTTATTCATCAAATTCCGAGTTGTTGCGTTGCTTAGGATCATGGCAATGTGTCATCAGGAACGCATCCTCAATTTGGCTTGATTAGGATCACTCCGATATGTACATCAGGAAGACATCCTCAATTTGGCTTGATTAGGCTCACTCCGATAGGTACCTCAGGAAGACATCCTCAATTAGGCTTGATTAGGCTCGATTAGGCTCGCTCCGATATGTCCATCTCGCCTGGGCTTTACTAGGGCTTACGGGACTCATTGCACGGGCTTTCAGGAGAGCTCCTGCGTCCTCTACATCTTTTTTCAGACTATCTTTTTTAAACCTTATTCTTCTTGCACACCAGCTCCTGCAGTGGGTGGAACTATTTTTGTCTAGTCCACTGTTATTGGATGTGAGAAGATTTTTTATTATACTTCGATAGGCCTATTAGCTAGCAGTCTGCAAATGGCCCCTTACATATACTTTAATATTATTATCTGCCTTAAAGTTTGGGTGGTCTGAAAAGTCATAAATTTATCCCAACACTTTTATTGAGGCCATAAATTGATTCCAACGTTTTTATGATTTTACGATTTCTAATTATACACCACTTTCCATTGGCTTGTCATAAAACGACACCATGGCGTCTGGCTATTGTTGTTGTCTGAGATCCGAACTCAATTCAACATTATACATTCATTTTACAATACAACAATTTTTTAAAAATATATATTTACTATTTAAAATCAACTTAATAATTTTTGTATGAACTTACACTCTTATTTTACTTAAATATATAAACATTATAATTTTACACTCATAATTATATTTTATAAAAAATATTTATACAAACAGACATAACAAATTACGCAATTTTACTTTGATTTAACCAACATGGTGCGGGAACATATCATAGTTATATGTTGCCCAGCAGTATGAAAGAGTGGTCAAAGGGCTTTTCGATTATATGCCACAGGAAGGGTTCGGTAAAATTTTTAAAAGTGCACCCCGCATGAGTCCACTCTCACGCGAGCAGTGTTGATTTCAGGGGGTGGTCCGGGGGGGAATGTCCCCCCCCCCCGGAGGAAATTTTTGACTTTCTCCTTATTTTCCTAGTAGTGATATTTTCCTTCGAATCCTCCCGAAAAACCTGTTAAGATGGAATCGTAAGATACCGTTAAAAAATTCTGTCTTAATACTTGCATAGCATTTTTGTCGTCAATTACAAGGAAATGTTCCTTCTAAGGTATTATTCCGTTACAGATAGGTTCAGTTTTTACGACATATAACAGCTTTATATAAGTAAGTCTTACAAGCTATGGAAAAATCGTACAAATTAAAAAAAAATTACGAAATTAATGTTTATTCTGTTTATTAATATTTAACCTTTCAGCTAACTTTTTGCACAATAGGTGTTTGTCATATTTTTGTGTACAATAGCAGTTATAAGATTTTAAAGAAGAAGAAGAAGAAACAAATTACATAATTATTAATTAGCATACCGCTAATACTTGCATAATATTTATTTAAAGCATACCGGTAGTAAAACTTAAATTTTAATTTTGGTGCCATATACGAGATTAAACTGTAAGAAATTGTTGTTAAATACTAATTCCAATTTTTTTTTTTTTTTTTTTTTTTTTTTGTAAAATTATAAAATAACTGGTATAAATTTATTTCATTAACATTTTCGAAAAAATTAAATGCGGTAAAGTCTGGGAAACAGAACCTGTCTATAGCGGAATGCGGAATCCTCTCTTAAACAAAAAAAAAATACGGTTCCAGCAAAAATAGTGCACTGCGTGATACTTTCTAAGACGGAAATGTGTCTGTAACGGAATTTTTCTTCCACCCCTTTCAATTTTATATTTGCGGTTTAATATACTACAATTGCTTTCATTGGGACCGTAAAAGTTTTCTGGTTAGGAGAAGATTCCATTATTGACAGGTGTGATGTCAAATCACATATTTTTGGCTTACTTACTCTAATTGCATCAATTATTAAATTATTTAGATATTTTTAATTAGACTCTCAATTTCTCTAAAATGTATTTAAATTATACCATAAAATGTATTTTTTCGCTTAATATCCATTATTCAATCTTAACAATAAACATAATAATTCATTGAATGTATCATATCACGCTAATAATTTATCTAAATAAGCTTTTCCTATCCAGTGAAATATTTATTCATTATATTTTTGAGGTTATAATATTAATTTCATGTATCATAAATAAAACTTTTTCTGTTACAAAGTACTAGCCCATAAAATAAATATTATTACTTCCTTATTGTGAAATTCTAAATTTGTGCATTTCTTAATTAAAATATGATATATTGTTATTATTCCGTTTACTCATAAAATATCTTGAAAGTTAATCCTTTCAGTAATAATCCATTTGTTTATCCCGTATTACACAAATAACTGCTTTATCTAATTGTAATTTTCTCTTGGAAAAACCAAATTCATTTATCGAATGATAAATTGATTATGCTGTCAAAAACATTATTATAATAGATTTTGAGCGGGTATGGACAACTGAATTAAAGGCACAGAAATGTTTTCATACTTAATAGTTTTAAAAAGATTTAGTTACTGAAAATGTCTAAATATTTCTATGCAAACTTTATAAATTACATCCGGTATTTACTTGTTCGCTAACATAAAATATTTTATTTTTCTTATTTTATTGTAGAATGCTAGGGAAATTTCATTTTCAAAGACTACCAATAAGCAATTAGGTGAGACTAGTTCTAGACGACACTGTGTCTGGTTAATCTATTGCGCTTTTCTGTCTTGATTGTTACAGATAAAAATTACAGCTTAAATTGAATATTAGATAGGAATTATTCTTGATATTGAATTATGTCAAAACAGTTGAAATTATTTTCTTATATCCAAATTAAAAAAAGAAGACGTAGTGAAGAACCTTTAGTACAGTCATCTGTTGAAAATCAAAATAATAATTCTCAACTAACTTTGAATGAAAGTGAAACCTGCAATGCGATAGTTCCACCCTCGATACCTTCGTGTAGTACTGTTAGTGGACAACCTCAACCGGAAGATAAAAATGTTGGACGCAAGTTCGAATATCAAAAACAGTGGGAAGATAAATATGAATGGCTGTATTTTGATCGAACTCGTGGTGGGGCATTTTGCAAGCTGTGTGAAAAGCATTTAAAAAAGGATGTAGAGGTATTCCAAAAAACAAGTGGAGTATTAATATCAGTGCCCTTCACAAATTTTAGGAAAGCAACTGGCAGTACAGGAAAACTTTAAAAACACTCAAAATCAGACAAACATTGCAAATCTGTTTTTATGGAAAATGAAAGATTACAGAATTTAAATGCTCCTATACACACACAAATAATCCAATACAGCGAAGACGAAAGAGATAAAAATAGACAAGCTGTATCTTCATTAATTAGGAGTGTGTATTTTTTAGCTAAAGAGGAGATACCCCATACTACAAAATATGAACCCTTAGTTCAAAGAATTTTAATGAGAGAAAATGAAACTCTTCGCGACTGGGTTAAGTCTCAAAGTGAAAGATCGACTTACATAAGTAAATCAACTGCTTCTGAAATATTAAGCTCAATAGGCACAATCTTAGACAAAGCAGATGACAAAACACTTAATGGTAAGTATTATTCTATAATGGGAGATGAGTCGACGAACATAAACAATCAAAGTGAATTATCACTAATGGTGCGGCACGTCGTCCATGATCCAGTTTGCGAAGTAAGAGAAAGATTTTTGTGCATAATATACTTAGAAAGAACTGATGGTGAATCAATATTTTTAGCTATAGATGATGCTTTAAAAAAAAGAAATATGTCATATGATAAATTGGTTTCATATTCTTTTGATGGTGCAGCGAACTTTAGTGGTAGTATAACTGGTGTTCGTGCTCGTATTTCAGAAGCTAAACAATGCGAAGTGCCTTACATTCATTGCAGATCCCATATTCTATCATTAGCTGTCACTAATTCAAGAAACAAGACTATAATGATTAAACGATTTTTTCACACGGTTAAAGATATTTATAAACTTTTTCATAGTTCTCCTAAGAGAGGAAAAATTTTGCACGAAATACAGAAAGCTTTAGAAGAACCCGTTCAAATCATACATGAGGCAACGGATATACGCTGGCTTAGCAATTACCGTACTGTTCATGCTGTATTTTTATCCTTTAAATCGATTATGATTGCATGCGAACACATACACAAGGATGGTGCTGATTTAGCAAGTTTAGCTGGTGGTATTCTCTTGGAAATGATTAATATTAGTTTTATAATCAGTTTAGTCGTTATGGATGAAACACTTAATGCTGTATCGAATTTAAGCAAAATTCTTCAAAAGAAAACTCTTAGCATTTCATTTCTTCCTCAACTTGTTTCTGGGACAGTTGATCACTTGCAAGAAATTGCCAACTTTTGTGATACTGACAATGATAATAACGAATTGCACATTAAAATTAAAGGTCTCGAGAGTGATGCATCAGAAATTAAGAGCATAAATTTTAATGACACGAAAAAAAATTGCTTAAAAAGTGCAAAAACTTTTATAGAAAAAATGATTCATCAAGTTAAAGAAAGATTTAATGATAAAGCACTGCGCTTAATAGAACTATGTGCATTTTTTCGAAGCTTTGGAGAATTTGTAAAAATAAATGAAAAGCAGTGTAAGGAGCTGTGCCATCTTTTTGGAATTCAGGAAGAGGATGCAGCAGTGGCAGATCTTCATTCTTTTAAGTACGTTGCACACAGTAATTTAGATGATACCAGTACAGATGTCGCTTCTTTCATTTTAAAAGCTGATATTGGATACGAAGTTTTGAAAAAACTTGCCGAGTGTGTATTGTGTGTACCAATTTCAACAGCGAGTGTAGAAAGGTCATTTAGCACAATGAATAGAATTATGACAAAACTCAGAAATCGCATGGGGCAGGATACTTTACAATCGTGTATTAAAGTATCTATCGAAGGTGATGAGGAACCAACAGATGAATTCATCGATGCAGTGATCACACATTATGCACCTTCGAAACCAAGACGCATTCGCTTAGTTTAAAGGTGAGCAATTACAAATTTAATACTGAACTTATGCGATTTATCAAAAACAGTGCTTTATAAGAAGTAAGGATTAGTTTTATACACAAGGTAGATTTGATGGTTTTACATATAGAATATTATAATTACTATTTAGTACATACACATTATATGGTATTATTTATTTAAATTGCTATTAATATTTTATAAAATTAAAGTATTTAAAAAAAGAGTGAAATCTCTATTTCTTTAGTGGACATAAATGTTACGGAAGATTTGTTTTCATTAATATTAAGAAGTTATACTTAAACATAGACGCAGATAGAAGTATACAAATGGGGTTTCAATTTTAAATTTTGAAATGTTACATAACTTTTATCTTTCATAAGTTTGAAAATATTGCGGACGTTACAAAATAATTAAAAAATTAAGAGAAAAAAAATATAAATTTCATCTACAGTAAAAGGTTTTAACATAGTAGGGCGTTGCCCAACTATATTCTCCCCCACGAAAAAAGGGAGAAAAATCTCCCTATATCATTTAATACTGTCCGCGTCTGTGTCTGAAAGCATTATTATTAAATAATAAGTAAATATCAAATAATAAAAATTTGTTATTGTATTATTTGTAAACTCTGTTTGTTATTCTTGTAACGAAGTTTATTATTTAATTGTGATTTATTGCCATTTTTCGGTGCTGTTTCATGAATAACTGTATATTAATAGAAATATTTCAGAGGTAAATTGTAGCAATGCTGATTCAAAACTTTTATGAAATGGGATATTCAAATCCTGTATAGCAAGTTAAACTGTAGGATATAATGAGATTAAATAAAAAACAAATGACCATAACTTATATAAGTTATATTTAGGAGTGACCCCGGTAGCAGAAAGTTCGAGACGGGAGACGGGCGTCGCAGATTTTCCTTTCTCTTTTGCAGATTCTTTTTCATCGAACTTTTATTTTGCTTCGTATTATGTTTAGCTCTTTATTACTTAATACAAAAAGTTAAGACTATTATTAATAAAAATTTATAAAATGCCTAAAAACGCTACAGGTAAGTGATTGTTTGATTAATTAACGCTCCATTTATAAAAATATTTTACCTGCAGATTATTTTTTGCCCCTGAATTATCTGTCGCAGACATTTGGAGAAATTTCTGCTACGGGGGGAGTGACAGTAACCTAAGAATGCCACACTTACTTTTTATCTTTTCAATAATGGTTTGGGCACAATAAAGTACAATAGTATCTTAAATTAAATAGAATTTTTAGAAGTTTTTTAAATTTTCAATTTGAAATTAAAAAATAGAAACTTATATATAGCATAATCTATGGAAACAGAAGATTTTCAAAATCCCGACTGGAGGGATACTTGTTAAGACAGAAACTTTTTCTGATCCTCGGAGATTCCGCTTTAGCAGGTTTTGGTATATTAATGAAATCAGAGAAAATTTCATGTTGGAATACTAGTGTCCCCCCCAGGGATCAAAATTGCCCCCCCGGAGGTAAAGGTCTGGATTCAACACTGACTAGGTGGACGTTCAAGGCAAAGAGGGGAGCCAACGGGTCAATAGAGCGATATAAAGTTAGATTGGTCGCTAAGGGATATGCTCAAAAATATGGAAGCGATTTTGATGAGACCTACGCACCCGTTGTAGCTCATACCACCCTGCGAGCGTTCTTAAACGCAGCGGTGTACAAAAACCTTAAAATAACCTACCTAGATGTCAAAACTGCTTTCTTACATGGCGACTTAGAAGAGGAGGTTTATATGCATCAGTCAGAGGGATACATAACAAAAGGGGAAGAAGATAAAGTGTGTAATTTAAACAAAGCAATTTATGGCCTTAAGCAGGCAGCTAGGGCGTGGAACCAAAAAATAAGTAAATCGCTGAAAGAACTAAATTTCGTAGAATGCGCATCAGACAAATGTCTGTATAAAAGAGTCCAAAATGAAAAAATCGCATACATAATCGTGTATGTTGACGACATCTTAGTCGCGGGAGATAAAACAGACACACACGAAATATACACTGAATTATCAAAACAATATGAAATCAAAAACTTAGGTCAAGTAACACAATATTTAGGCATAAACATAAAGGAAACAGAAAACGGTAATCTTGAATTAGACCAAGAACACAAAATAATACAGATCGCAGAAAAATTCAATTTGTTAAATGGTAAGCCTACATATACACCCATGAATACTAACTACTTTAATCTAGATCCAAACGGGAAACTAATGGGAAATAATGTAAAATTTAGACAGGCTATAGGAGGGCTTCTATACATTTCAACTTTAACTAGACCCGACATAGCATCAGTCGTTAATATCCTGGGAAGAAGGAATGAATCCCCAAGGGAAGTCGATTGGCAAGCTATCGAGAAGTTAATTAGATATCTACTTACTACCAAAGATCTGAAATTTGTCATAGACAATACAAAACCTCCAATCCTAACAGCATATAGCGATGCCGATTGGGGCAACGATAGAATAGACAGAAAGTCAACCACTGGAAACTTGTTTAAATTAGGAAATAATATATTGGCATGGTCATCGAGAAAAAAACAGAGTTGCACAGCACTGTCGACCACGGAGGCTGAATATATCACTGCCTCTAATGCAGGTCAAGAAATCGCGTGGTTATTAGACTTATTGAATGATCTGGAACTGTGTCAACAACTACCCGTAACATTGTACGAGGACAACTTATCAGCCATAAGATTGACTGAAAACGAAAAGGCACAGACAAGAACTAAACATGTGGAAGTGAAATACCACCATATTAGACATCTATGCCAGAATGGCATAATCAAAATAACTTATTGCCCATAGAAATTAATGTTAACCGACGTACTCACCAAGCCGTTGCCAAAGCCTCATTTCGAGTGCTTGAGAAATAAGTTAAATATTTTACGCTCGTCGGTTTGACATAAAAAGCGGGGGTGTTGGAAAACGTCTCGGCACATCGGTGTTTTATGCCAAACATCCACTCGCGTGTAACAAGATAATTTACTAGTGACATTATGCAACATAGTTTGTCCATAGTTTTGTGCGCTATCCTTTGTCTCAATGGAGCGTTCCTTCTTCTATGAAGATTTAAGTTTTGCAATGCTGTTTTTTAATAATTTAATCTTATTTTTGCAGTGTAACCAGTATTTAATCAAGATTGCGTGTGATAATTAAAGATGTTTTTTCTTTCATAAGACCGACTCTTCACTGAAGATAAATCCCTCATATGATCACCATTTATGTTTAAATAAATCAAATAAATATTATAGGTGGATACATAATCCTGTAAGAAGAATCATATTCTACGTTGGATTATCAGAAAGGTAAGAAAATACCTTCTATCTTTCAATATTGTTATTTATCAATTTAATATAACTATATATTTAAACTAAACTGGGTTATCAGCTCAATGCTATTCTGAACTCATCCTTCCCAGACATTTAATAAGGGTCAGTATATAGTTAATAACCAGAAGAATGTAATATTTAAATGTGAAAATGTTTCGGGTCTTAAAGGAATATGGTGCAAATGCTTCCTAAAAACGGTTTCTAAAAAATTCGAAATTTAAAAGACTGAAATGAGCGAAAAACGTTCTACAATTCTACAAACATTCTAAACTATGATTTATCTGAAATTTTTAGGGATAAAAAACTAAAATTTGAAATGACTGTTACTTTATAGAGACATAAATGCAACCACAAAAGTTTCGAAATTTAAAATGGTGCAAGGAAAAAAAAGTTCTTAAATTAATATACAGTGGCTCCCAAAAGTGTTCGTACACTTAAAAATTTCAATGAAATTGTGTTCTATCCATTAATTAAAATTAATATTTCAGAAAGAGTATTTAATAATAAGAACTACAACTTATTTTTAACAAAGCTACGTTAAATATTTTAAAAACATAGTAAGACGTTATTTTTAAAAAATCAATAATCAAAAAGTAACAAAAATGTTACCTCACAAAAGTCTTCGTACACTTTAGAAAAATCTTTACATATTAGTAAATACTGCAATATTTTGTTAAATTAGTATTTAGTAGGATATTCTTTAGTATAAACAACACTTTTTAAACGTCTAGGAATAGATTTCACTATTTTTTTGTAATTTCTTCATCAATGTTCATCATCCATTCATCGATCATTACTGTTTTTATTTCGCTTTTCATTTTAATGTCGTGTCTTCGTACTCTAACCTCCATTTCTTTCCAAATATGCTCTATTGGGTTTAAATCCAGCGATTGAGGTGATGTTTTCAGAATTTATGGACAATTATAGAGACACTAGAGACGAACGTTGAGAGTCGTGTGCTTAGAATCGTTATCTTGATAAAAAAGAAATTTCCAATACCTAAATTTTGGGCTGATAGTTTTAAATTGTATTTTAAAACATTTAAATAAAGTTTATGATTCATTATGCCATCAATAAATACCAAATTATCTAGTTCTGATGCTGCCATGCACCCCCACACAAGGACATCTCCACCGACATGCTTAACTGTTCCAACTAAGTTCTTCGGATTAAGTTCTTCCTTTTTTCTTCTCCATACAATTATATGCCCATCGGAACCAAAAATGTTAAATTTACTGTCATCTGCAAATAAGACATTATTTCAATATGATTCAGGTTTATTTATCATTGATTTTGCGAAGGAAAACCTAAGCTTTCTGATTTTCTCATTAACAAAAGAAATTATACGAGCAGAATGCCCATTTAATGCAGCTGATGTCAGCAGTCGTCAATAGTTTCAGGTGAAATTGAAGTAGAACATTTTTCATTAAATTTTGTAGCAACTTTTACAGCATTAAACGTGGATTTTTTACAATTTTTCTAATTATAAATCTCTGATCACGTTGTGTTCACTTTGATGGACGACCTTTTCTTGCCTTGTTTTCGATCCGATTTTCTTCTTTAAAGCGTTTTATCACATACTACACCATAGAATGGGCAAAATTAACTAATTTAGCAATATTCCGAACTTATTTATGATTTACCACTACTATGATGAATTGATGAAAGATAATCAATTTTTGAATGCTGTTTATTTCTTACGACTACGAGCCATATTTAAATGATAAAGAGAATATTACGGAGAAAGAAAGCAAAAATTAAAACCAAACGATTTCTTAAATATCCCCAAAATGCAAAAATAAAAATAATACGGCAGACGATCCGAAAATGTTTCAGTGTACGAAGACTTTGGTGGTGTATTCTTTCTCTGCCTCCTTCCATTTTCATTTTTATATAAAAAGAAAATCAGTCAATAATAAAAAGAAATGCTGAGCATTATTTAGAATAACATAAAGTTGATGTGGAAAAATACTGGACTTCATATTCGAATTCAATTCCTGGGAAATACCTTTTTACTATAAATTTCTAAAGTATACGAACACTTTTGGGAGCCACTGTAGTTGATATAGAAGACTGGAATTCGGCATGGTGGTTACTTTTAAAATGCAAATTCTCGCCAAGAACGGTTTCTAAAAAATTCGAAATTTCAAATGAAAAATGAAATGAGCGGGAAATCTTCAAATTGCATTCTAAATTACGATTTATTTGGAATTAATTTTACTCATGTTCGCCGAATGATATTCACTCAAAGCGTGGATCAATTAGTAATTTTTGAATTATCTGTAGCAGTATAATTTCTTCTAATAAAATTTAGGCACACAAATACCACGTGGCATATTTGAACAACTACGCATGCAAAGCTTTGGGTTCTGCTAGATACATCATATTAACGTGGATCTCGTACTTGTTTTGTTCCAAAACATTTAGTACTTTTAAAAATTGAGGTGCGCGTGATACAAGAATATTTGGGACTTGACCAGTAGCGGCTCGTGAGTTAGGGATTAGGCAGTGCTGCAAGGATCTAACCAGAGCCAGTGCCGCAAATGGGGCACTCAGGTTGCTGCTACTGTTGAAAATATTAAATTTAGATTCATTCTGTACCGATTAATTACCTTTTGGATGGTGGAACGGCTTCAAGACATTATTTCAGAAAATTCACTAGATTTATCTTTTTTAACATGAAGATTAACAATTACTAATTTTCTTTCTTCAACTGTAAGTTCTTTTCACGGCATTTTCCGAAATTCAGATTGATTATTTTCTACTGAGATAACAACAGGTACATTTAAATTTGCTATGGAAACTACGAGACTACAATTTTGTTCAGTGAAATATGCAAATGAGTGAAAAGTTTTAAATTTTATACAAATGTACCATGACTTTAGTGGGAGTATTTTTGAATATAATAATTTTTTAATATATCTAAAGTAAATTTCTATTAATATTTCATTGTAAAATGTAACAAAGGATGCTAATTAATTATTACCGCTTGTTAACTAATTTTATTTTTATTCATCATGGTTTAATTTGCACATTTTTCAAGAATCCCTGTACCATGATTTTTGTGGAATACTGTATGCATTTCGTTTGATCAGATTTGATCAACAATTTTCATCGTTTGATCAATTTTATTTCATGAGGTATGATTAAAAAGAACCAGGGGGGTAACTTTTAAAATATTTCAAAATGCGCAAAACTAAACAAAATTAGCGATCCTTATCAGAAATCGTTAGATCAGGTTTTATAAACCGTTTCCAGCATTTGATCAAACCCGGAAGTACCCAAAAAAGCAATATTTTTAGAAGCTGACCCCTAAAAGTTAGCCACTCTTGACGGAATTTCGGGTTTTCGGGACAAAAAATGGTGTCATCTGACGTGAAATTGTTTGAAGAGATTTTATCAACCATTTTTAGCGTTTGATCGAACACGGAAGTGCCCCAAAAAATCGATATTTTTAGGAGCAGACTCCTAAAAGTTCACCCCCCCCCCCACACACACACACTTGACGAAATTTCGGGACAAAAAAGGTGCCATTTAACGTAAAATAGTTTGAAGAGACTTGATCAACCATTTTTAGCGTTTGATCAACCAAGAAGTGTCAAAAAAATGGATATTTTTAGAAGCAGACCCCTAAAAGTTAGCCCCCACCCCTCTCCTTGACAGAATTTCGGGACAAAAATGGTGTCATCTGACGTGAAATCGTTTGTAGAGATTTGATCTATCCTTTTTAGCGTTTGATCAAACCCGTAAATGCCCAACAAATCGATATTTTTAAGTGCAGATCCTTAAAAGTTAGCCCTTCCTCCCCTTGACGGAACAAAAGTGGTGTCATCTAACGTGAAATCGTTTGTAGCGATTTCATTAACCATTTTTAGCGTTTGATCAAACCGGGAAGTGCCCTAAAAATGAATATTTTTAGAAGCAGACTCCTAAAAGTTACCCCCCCCCCCCTCTTGACGGAATTTCGTGACAAAAAATGGTGTTGACGTGAAATCGTTTGTTGAGATTTTATCAACCCTTTTTAGCGTTTGATCAAGCCCGTAAGACCTAGAGGTCTGCACGGGTCGGAATTTCCAGGCCTAGGCCCGGCCCGACCCGATGAAAATAATTAAAAGTTCGGCCCGTGGAAAGTCAATTAAATGAGCCCCGACTCAATTTCTACAAAAAATTCAGGTTTTTCTAAACGTACCATTAAGATTCTTTTAAAGAATAATACCGCATACATATTTATGGGATAATTTTACAGTATATTTTAAAATGACTATGTATTCGCAAGACAGCGAATACACAATAGCAACATTAATGATTACTTAGAGTCTTAGATGTTTCAACATTCAAATAGGGATTCATTAAAAAATTAATGTAGTTTAGAATAAAAGGAAAAATGGAGGGTTAAAAACATGATAACTTTCGAAGGTGTATAATAAATAGCAGATTTGTAAAAACATTTCTCTGCCATTTAACCTTTAACTGATGTCACAGAAATTGTCACATAACTAGTGTGAAGCGGTCTGTGAGACCGTTCCATTGAAAGATGAATAAAAGCCGCGATCAACTCATAGTATGTTGTTTTTGTACTAAACTTTTTGTACAGGAGTGTTATAATTAAAATTCACCTATTCAAAAGTCTCCGGTAGTAGAACTAAAGTTCCAAACGAAACAAAATTTCAGTAGTGTTTGTAAATAAACTGAAATTTGCAAGTTAAACTATGAAAATTGAAAAAAGCACCGGTCTGTGAGACCGGTAACATCATTTAAAGGTTAATAAGGCTTTTCTCAAATCCAAAGGAGCTACTTTCTGATACATTTCTGAATTCATTTATTTTCGGAAACGCATAAGATTGGCAGGTGTTCTTATTCAGAAACTATGTAACCGAATAACGTTATCAATTTTTTGATAAAGGCAATATATCTTTGAGAACATACTGTCAAAGTTAAAGTTTTTAATCGAATTTCCAGAAGCGATAGCACGGTAAAGTAGAAAAACCTGCAGTCATGTGAGAAGAATCTCTTATATCTCGATAAGTAATTTATTTATAAAAAATGGAAAACGCTGGCATGTCAATTTTATGTCTGGCATGTCAATTTTATGTCTTTACAGTCAAAAATGAGTCAGAAAATGTGTCAGAAAATTTCTCATTGTTGAGCGGTGAATTTGAGAACCACCTTAAGGTATATTTCCAAAGATTCCGTTAACAGAAGTTCGTTATCGCTATTAATATTTTTACAAAACATATTGCCTGCCCTACACATTCTGAGAACAATAAAGTCCAGTTCCGGCTTTCCTCGACTATGCAGAAAAAAAAATGCAAGCCTGATCTCGGCCCGTCACGAGTCGGGTGAAAAAATTAACCCCAGGCTCAGACACCATTTAACTGTCCAATGCTGATCTCTACGCTGGACATGTTACATTTCTGTATTGATGTTGTCAAACTAGCATCGGCTCGCGATGCACATTTATACTTATTCTCGCGAAAGTCACCTTCATCGAAAGTGGCTCATATTTTATCGGCTTCGATTACGTTTTTATAGCGGGCCGGCAGGCCGCATAATTTTTTTATTGGTCTGGTAGGCCAGTTCAATTTTTTTTGCCGGCCCGGCCCGTTTGAAAATTTGCTTTCACTTTGCCTGCCCGACCCGGCCGGTAAGTGTGATCACAGATAGCACAGAGGGTTTCGTTTAATATTCCTTTCAAAACACTTTATCCTTTTGCAAAATCTGTTAGTTCCACATTTCGTAACCAGGGGGCGCGGCGCACTCTATTCTAAACAAAGCTCTGTCCGCTATCCGTAGAAATATTAGTCGAGGGGATCGGGCCTATAGCACCCGAGATAGTTAGGCATCACCTGGTGGTAAAAAGTGGAACTAAAATTTGTAAGGCTATGGTGCATAATATGAAAGAGTGGTCAAAGGGCTGTGCAATGATGTATCACATGAGGGGTGTTTGCAAAAGTTAGAAAAGTGCCCGTCGGGTGAAAAGGGGGAGGTGAGAAAAATTGTTTTAAATACACAAGTTAGAGCCCGGAGGGATAAATAATGTAAGGATTTTTTTAATTTTATAATTTTTCGTGTGATCGCAAGTGTTCTGCTATAAGTATGCAAAATTTCAAGTCTCCAACTTAATTAGGGACTGAGTTAGAAAAATGCTTAAAATACTCAAGTTAGAGACCGAAGGGGTAAATATATGACTTTTTGAAATTTTTATGATTTGTCGTCTGATCGCAAGTGTTCTGCTATAAGTATGCAAAATTTCAAGCCCCCAACTTAATTAGGGGCCCAGTTAGAAAAATTGCTTAAAATACACAAGTTAGAGACCAGAGGAGTAAGTATAAGACTTTTTCAAAATTTTATGATTTGGCATTTGATGTAAGGTGTTCAGCTATAAGTATGCAAAATTTCAAGTCTTCAACTTAATTAGAGGCTCAGTTACAAAAAAATGCTTAAAACACACTAGTTAGAGCCAAGAGGGGTAAATATAAGACTTTTTCAAAATTTTCTGATTTGTCGTTTGATGTGAGGTGTTTAGCTATAAGTGCAAAATTTCAAGTCTCCAACATATATAGTTTATGAGAACGGGCTCTGTGACAGACGGACAGACAGACAGAGGAGTGAGACGAATAGGGTTTCGTCAGATGAACGAAACCCTAAAAAGAGAAACATCCGTTTAGAAAAGCACAGAGAAAAGAAGTTCAAATAAACATTGATTTCCTAAGCAGATATTTTAAAAATGCGAACGCATCACACACTAGAGATGCACGGGCCGATTTTCATTCACGGCACTCGGGCCAAACTTAATTTTTCTGTACAGAGCCGGGCCTGGTTCATTCCTAATCTTCACGGCCCAAAATTTTCAGTCCTAGTTTTGAGCCAGCCCGTATGAAAATCATTGTCTTAGCGTGGCCTGGTCCATTTAAAGGTCAGTTAAATTAGGTCTAGCCCAAAAATTTTTGCAAAAAATGCATACATTTTTAAATCGCCATTATCCTACACTTAAACATTAAAATTTATTATTTTTAAAAAATAGTAGATTTCTACGCATATTAAAATATAGATAAATTATAGTAAAATGTGTGAAAAGGAACCTGCATATGATGGAACCCTGTTTTAAACTGAAAAACGTGTTGATCCATGCAAAATTAATATACTAATAAGTAAGAAAAAAATATATAATACATTTACACTTGCTAAGAAGGGAACTTGTCTATAACGCATTTTTTTTTCTTTCCTATGCAATTCCGTCTTGGAAGATTTTACTGTATAGCCTTTTTCAGATTTTTAACACTTCTATACATGGGATATGGATAAACAATATAAAGATTATAAAAATATATACAAAAATAAAGATTATAAACATGAAAAAAAAAGTTAAGATAAATATTTTTGGTCAGAACTCCTCGTACGAGACAAATTTTTAACCAATTCGACGTAAAAATCAATGTTTTGTAGAAATTCACTCGGGCCGAGATTTTAACTTTTTTCCGGGCAGGGCCGGGTCGGGCTCGGGCCGAACTTTTAATTTTTTTATCGGGCCGGACCGGGCCTTGGCCGAACTTTTGATTTTTTTATCGGGTCGGGCAGGGCCGAATTTTTTCTCTATGAGTCGGGCCGGCCCCGGGCCTGGAAATATCGGCCCGTGCAGACCTCTAACACACATCATCAGCGAGGGAAATTTGAGATTTCTATCAATTAGCTGTTCACTTGAGTGTGAAAAGCGGGTAATCCCCTTTCTTCTCAGAGAGTGCAGCGTTTTCTCTGCCCATTAAATAACTGCAAAAAAATAACATTGTGAATATGGAAGGTTGTTTTCAAACATCCACTACTCGTCATTCGGGAGGATATCAGTAAAAGATCGCTCGCTTGCTGTGTGTTGTTTTATCAAATGCTGCCATTTTTATCGCATTTACTTCCTTGTTTCACTTCTAGTAGTGTTGGTCTCTTTTGCTGTTTGAAATACCAGAACAAATATGTTTTCTATGTAGTGGCGTGTTGCGTCTCTTTTGCTGTTTGAAATACCAGAACAATTATGTTTAAAATGACAGGTGAGTTTTCATTTTTTCTGCTTGGCACTGGTAATTTTTCTTTGCTTTTTGATGTTATATATATATATATATATATATAAATCAATAAATGGTCATCATTAATAAGTATTTATTAATTGATAATTTACTCGCTGATAAAAACGTGAAACAGAAAACGAGAAAGCTTTCTCCAGAGATACTATCTGCGCATGATTGATTAAACTGAAATAAACTATATTACGTATTTTATTATTTGCTCCTACGTACAGAGGCGTAGCTACAGATATTTGTTCGGGAGGGAGGGGAGGGGGAGAATTAAAAAATTCCCAACTTGAAACAAATTGCTCTATTTTCCAAATGAAATGATATGTGCAATGAGTGTTTAATGATAATGATATTTAAACAAATTTCTTTCCAAAGTAAAATACTGAAACTAAAAGCATAAAAAATATAATTATAGGTTTTATTTAATGAAAGTTTTTGTCTTCTATTGTGTACGAGTCATAATCGTACTTCACATGAAAATAGCCTCGTGATATTTTGAGATTTTTGAGAAAGGAAAAAGTTTTGGAGGAAATAGATTACAGACATTGTGGATGGACAACACCAGGGAAATTTAGGTCTAGCAGATATATGATATTTTCGTAGCACAAAGAAACAGAATGACAAATTGAGTCTGGCTGCTTTTTGTATTTCTTTTGATAATTTTATTTAACTGGTTTACTGTTACAGAACTCAGAAAGGTAATCGGCAAAACAATAAAAAATTCTTTTTTTTTTTTTTTTTTTTTAGAATTATTTAAAAAAAAGAAAGTATTTAAAAAATCTAGAATTTCTCAACTCTAAGGTCAAATTTCCCAAGTTCACATATATTGGAGGGGGAGCCCCCCATAAACCCTCATCGCGACACCTCTGCCTACGTACATAAGATAAGAGGAAAAAATAGGATTCGTGAAAATTTTCCATTTCCATTTTTTGATTGATTTACATGTTTTGGGATGTTCTTAATACGATTTAATTATTTTTTGTCCTGTCTGTCTGTCTGCTTACACAAATTTCGCGGCTACTATAACTCAAGAAAGGATGGAAGGAATTAAGAGTCTTGCACCGGGTTGGGTTACCTGATTTTACCCGAACCCGATCCGCGGTTGGGGTGGGATTGACTTTAGAGGTTTCCGGTACGGGTTTGTTTTCGTGTTCACGTTTGATTCTTTCGGTTCGCGTCCGGGTTTCCAGTGTTGAATTCAGACGCTTTTCTCCGGGAGGGACTTCTGTAACTCCGGGTTGGGGGGACATTATATAGTTCCGGGAGGTAAATTGCACTTTTTGACCATTGAAAACGCAAAATCTCAAATTTTCCGGGGTGGACATCTCGTTGCTCCGAGGGGGATGTCCCCCTCGGATGTCCCCCCTCGGACAATCCCCCTCGGTTTCGGCTCGACTTTAAGCAGAATTTCCGGGTTTGGATCGCGCAGAACTGTACACGGAATTCGATTAAACTTTATGTTCTGTTAGACCTTTATATAAAGTGATGTTCATTAAAATTTGGTATATATCGCACTGCACTTGTCGTTTTTGTGCTGTATTTTTCTGGATTTTCGTGAATGATATGTTTATAGAATTGCACAAATTTAATTTATTTCATAATCGTAATAATTAAAAGAAAATTAACATCATTTTCAACAAACTAAGAATTTGACTACAATACTCCCTATGACTATGAACAATAATTGCTAGAAGTGCGTTTTCAGTTGTAGTACGCATTTTTAAATGTAATTAATTTTTTACATATTACTGGATGTGTAAATTTTATAGATCCTATACAGTGCTTCACAAAAGATCTCAAGTGCATTTCCGTTTATTGACGGTAATGGCTGAATGGGAATTTTCAACTATGTTATGCGTTTCCTAACTAACTGTTAGCATAGGGGAAAGTAGAGTAATGACGCTCAGAAGGGTAATCCCGCTATCCCAATATCTTTAAACAGAATAGAATTGAAAACGCGCGATCGGTACCGCCACCTAGCGAACTTCATCCTAAGTTCCCAGTAAGGATTTAGTGCCCGTCGGGAGGAAAGTATTTCTGTGTCCTCACGTTATTAGTTTGAAGTTGTTTTATTATAAAATTCTACAACATCTAACTTGAAGGTAACACTCTTATTGTCAAATATTAATTTGCTCATTATGTCTACAAAATATATACATTTAGCTGTACTTTCATGCTTTTACTTATTTTTGTAGTGTGTTGTTACGCCAATTATAATGCAATAAAACCCAACATGGCGATAATGGGTAATGGCGCTCGCGTGGAATTCCAGAAGAAGTGTTGCCAGTGGGCAACTTTTTTAAAATTCAAATTTGTTGATTGACACCACTTTTTTGAAATGCTAAAATTTCTCTGTTTTCGCCTTTATTAATATGTCATTAAACAAGGAGAATTTTACGATTTCAAAAAAGTGGTGAAAATCAAAAAAACTAAATATAAAAAAAGTTACCCACTATATATGTGTGCACAATATGTGTACAGTCGTTGCAAAAAGTCTGCAGTGGTGTGAACAGCCTGCACAATTACATATGTGACTTTTGTCTTACTTAAATGTTGTATTCAAATTCTGAGCGCAATTACCCTACCATGTCGGGCATTACCGCTCAATCGATGGTCATTTAAATAAAACGATAAAAAAAATTCATAAAACTTTTATGAAAATGAGTTGATTGCAAACTGTTCCTTATGCTTTATAGAGTTATACTTCGTTAATAAAATACTGATTTTTTTGTCTAAATTTGACTAGCTATTCATGTTTTCTCTTAAGTGAGCGCCATTCCCCTACTTTCCCCTACAATTCTAATATTTCCTTTACATGGCTGCACATACACAAACACGCACAAAAAAATCAGATATTTTTAACCTCGATTATCCGAAGTAATTCGGACCAACCATATTTCGGAAAATCGAAATTTTCGGATAATCGAGACTGCTTCAATTTTAAGATTAAGGAAAAATATACCTGCTATTTCTTATTATGGTAACAAGTGCTTAATAAAAATAAAGCAATAGAAAAATACAAACACGAATAAATTACCTGAATTTTAATTTTGAAATTAAGTACAGTCGTGGAAAAAAAAAGTAAACACCCCCTACTAACTCCTCAACAAGTTATCGTAGACGAATGTTACTGGTACCGAACGATGGGAAATAAAGTCTACTTTTAAATGACGTATATAAAATTTGCTTAGGGGGCCATACATATTAAAACGAATCCAAACTTCATTTTTTTCAATGACAATACCCAATTTTAAAGAGATATTTCAAATCTTCGGTTCAAACTATGCCTAGATACCAAATTTCAAGTCATTTGAATGATAAGTTTTTGAATTATAAACATTCAAAATTTAGTGCTTCTAATGTTAAACTACATTTTCATATTTTTATTTATAACTTCTGAAATTATGATCCTAATGTTTTACTTTTTTGTGTAGCAATAATACTAATATACTCAAATATAAATACGTTAAATTTGTAACTTTTATAATTTTCTGATATGAATTATGAATTATGAAATTAATATTCGAAAAATTTATGAATTGTAACCTACAATTTTTTTGATGGATTCAGATTTATTAAGTCCTGTTTTATGGAAATCCAAAATTTCACATTTTTCTTCCAAGTAGTTTTCAAATTATGCTTAAAAAACGGTAAATTGATGGTTTAAGGGGCCGTCTATGATAGAAGTGACTAAATATTTTGAAATTTCTTATGCTATCCTGTAATCTAACAGGTTTAATTGACTGCTTTAGGTGCCTTGATCAAGAAGGGATCTCTCTAGGTTAACAATCGAGTACCGAACTTCAATTTGGATACAGCCCTTAAAATACGCTCGTTTTAAAATAATTAATTTCTCGGAAACTTATGGTACGAGTTTTTAGACTAATTGAAAGGTGTAGAGTTCATTTATGCTGTCAGAATTGTGTACTGCTAATGAAAAAAACAAAGTTATGGTTCTTTTAAATATGTAGATGACCCCTTAGCAAAAAAGTTAAGGTTATGGTTCGTTTTAATATGTAGATGGCCCCCTAAGCAAATTTTATATACATTATTTAAAAGTAGATTTTATTTCCATTCGTTCGGTACCAGTAACTTTCTTCTACGATAATTTGTTGAGGAGTTAGTAGGGGGTGTTTACTTTTTTTTTCCACGACTGTACCTTTCACAAGGCTTTGAAACAATGTTTTGTTTGCAATAGTTTCGATTGCCTTTGCTTTGAAGATCTATCCCGAAGTTTTTAAATATTATTAGTTCATTAGTATCACAGTCTTTCTGTTGCTCCAGCCATGCCAAATCTTTAGCAAAACATTCAAAAGCTTCAGAATTGCTAATTTGTTCGTTTTGTTCGTTCCACTCCGCAGCTTACGGGAACTCAAGTTAAATTCAAAGGAATTCTAAGAAAGAGGATCGAAAATAGTTATATGTACTCGTCGTGCGAAAAGAACCGCTTGCACAGAATTGATATGATAGTTAAAAAAAAGAAAAAAAAAACTTTCAAAATGGATTTTGCACACAAGGAATGTGATAGTAAAAAAAAAAAAAAAAAAAAAAAAAAAAGCTTTAAAAATGGATTTTGGATAAAAGAGGTTCCACTGTAATTGCAGAAACTGTGTTTTCAAATGCGTTATGAGTCTTCTAAATTGTTTATTTAGACATAATCTATTTATTATCTTAATTGTGAAGTTTTGTTACGTTATTCTGAATGTTTTCGAAAGTGTTAAGTGTTTCGTAATCTATGGTGGACGCACGATTTTTCGTTCTTGTTATATTTGATGTTATTAATTAAAAATATGTATGGGGCATTCTCACAATCTTTTAACTTTCAGGAATAAAAATCTGGTGAAATGAAACTTACTAAAATAACATTTTAAACTTATAGACGACTGCCTTAATGATTCAAAATAAAGAAAAAAATGGTCAGCAGCGAAGATTTTTTTTTTATTTAACTGAGGTTTAAGTCTTAAACTTGCGAGTTTAATTTTATTTACCATTTTACCGCTATAACTTTTTATTTTCTTCTAAATTTTTACTTATAATGAATTTGCATAGTAACCACAGGAGATTCAAGTAAGAAATAATAACAATGTAGTATTTTAAGTACAAAATTTTGGTATAACATTGTCTTAAAGGGGTGTTAACCCCTTGAGGGGCAAGCAAAAATGCCTCTAAATATTGAATTCTCACAGGAATAATCGAAAATTTTTATTTTTAAATAAGGAAAAGCAATTTTTCCACGATTTCCCCCACAGTTAAAAATACAAAATTTAGTTACAATTTTCTGGTGAGAATCCTGTTTAAATTAGGTGGTATGTATTTTATCCTATCGCCCCTCAAGGGGTTATAGAAGGGACGCTTAAGGAAAAAAAGGGGACGGTATAGGAACTAAAAAGGGGCGGTAAGGGAAGAAAAAAAGGTATGGTAAGGATGGGACGGTAAGGAAAATTACCACCTATTTTTAGGCAAATCATGTTAAGACTAAGTTCACAATGTTCATTGATTTTTAGAAACAGTTATTTACATTAAATTAAATTGAAAAAAAAAATTAATTTACCTCGAAAAGTGCAGGATTAAACCTTGGGGACGGTAAGGCTACCCATAAAGCCATGATGCTTGAAATTGATATTTAAATGCCGATTTAAATTCTGCAGTAAATTTCCCGTCAAAGAATTTTAGCCATTCTTTCTCTAGCATACTTCTGCACGAGAAAAAAGTTGGAAAAAATTATGTGGCTGATTCTGAAGTGATTTTCTGTATAAGTTTAGCAAGAGGGACGGTAAGGAATCTAAAACCCAGGGACAGAGTTCAAAAAATAATAACAACCCTAAAAATGTGTGCTGGTTAATTTTTTGCTACATATTTCTATAAAACAATAGTCCCAGTTTCGGAAAAAAAGACATCGAATTACTTTTATTGAAATAATTTTATTACAGACAGATCCAAACTTAAAAATCAGCATCAGGGACACGGGACGGTATAGGAATTTCGTGGTACATTTGGACCCCAACATCGTCCAAAACTTATTTATCTCTTTAATATTGTTATGCAGTCGTGCAATGGGATGTTTTCCAGTATAAGAAATACCCCCCCCCCCCCCCAAGAATATGTACTAAAATAAAATTTATTATTCAGGGACAAAAAAATACTGAAAAGTCAAAAGATTGTGAGAATGCCTCATATGTTGATGTAATTTTGATAATCATCATCACGAAAGAAGAATTTATTTTAATTATAGTAAATTTTAATACGTGATATAATGAAGTTTTTTTTTAAATTCTCTTAAATTAAGATTAAAATAGCTTTAATTTGTCTTCATTCTATATTTAAAGATAAGTTATGTATAGCTAAAAGGAAAAAAAAACAATGAGTTCATTAGATTAATTTTTACCACAATTAATCAATTGGTAAAAAATTGGTTTACAACTGCAATGAGTTCATTATTATACTGAACTAAGAATACTGAGTTCATTATTATTCTAAATAGGCTAAAAATATTGAGTTTATACAATACAAATGGACTAGAAGTATTGAGGTTATTTTTATACTGCAGAAGCATTAAAAATAGGATTATTAATTAGCATAATAAGCAGCACTAATTGATACAATTTGAAAGGCATTTTGTGCTTTTTTGAAACATCTAGACGAAGGCATTATCTCCAGTTATAAAATGATAAGAACTACATATACATATGATAAATATTGTCAAGTATTGTTCAGCTATTTTAAGATAATAAATACCATTGCAAAATATTCGGATATTTCGCGTGATTAAAAATGTAGCAAATGTGATTGTGTTGGTATTTTTAATACCGTAAGTACCACAACATCTTCGTATAAAATTTTTCGTCTTATTGCAAAATTATTCGATTAAATAAGCCGAAAATTTCTATACGATAATAGTGGTATTGAAAATATCTGAAAACAATCGCTCCAATCATCTACGTTAACTACATTTACATAAAAAAAACCCTTATACATTTTAATCACTAAATTATCAAAGATAAAGCGGAAACAGCGCCATTCGATTAGAAATTAAGTTTTCTTTCAATTTATATTTAAAAAAAAAAAAGAGCTTAGGAGCCGTCTTCATACAGAAATTGTACCAAACTATGAATCTGTCAATATGAACAACCAATTGTGACATCATATTTGCAATTTTCAGAAAAATTTAACTTAGGGACAAAACTGGAAGTCAGTCAGGTGAAGTGGTCTAGAAATTACAGAAATTTTAAGTTTTGAACTCTTAATGACTAAAAAACTACTTGAAATGTCGTACAGTTTTAATTTTTTAAATATGAACTATATAAACAAAACATATAAGCAATTCTAATTTAATTTGATTTATATTCTACAAAAAATGAAAATATTATGCGAAAATGTTTTCTTTAAATTTACAAAACCATTAATTAACCTTTAACTGATGTGAGAGAAATTGTCACATAACTACTGTGAAGCGGTCTATGAGACCGCTCCATCGAAAGATGAATAAAAGGCGCGATTAACTCATATAGGATGGTGTTTTTTGTACAGGACTATTGTAATTAAAATTCACCTATTCAAAAGTCTCTGGTGATAGTACTAAAGTTCAAAACGAAACAAAATTTTGGTAGTGTTTGTATAGTTAAATTGAAAGTTACAAGTCAAACTATAAAAATTGAAAAAAGCAGCGGTCTATGAGATCGGTAACCAGTGCGGTAGCTAGGGGGGGGGGGGGGGGGGGGGCAAGGGCGGCGGCCGCCCTGGGTGCCGAGGCCTGGGGGCGCCAAATTGCGAGGAGTTTAAACCGCAATTATTTCACATATTTAAAAAATAAAAAACACAAAAAATAAATATGTTGATTTTATAAATTTTGTTTTGTATGTGAATGTCTTCTTTAGCAAGATATTTTGTTATATCCAAATAATGAATAAAATCATTAGATACTGCTCTTATCCTCTACAGGACATCGCAGGGAAATAATGTATAAAGAAAAAGCTTCTGAAAATGTTTCTAGGGATGGCTCAACACACTTGGTACCTAAGATAATTATGTACCTAAATTGAGGCGTAATGTAATTAAATAAGGGGCTCCAAATTGAAAGGAGCTTAATTATTTCACATACTTTGACAATAAATAAAAATTGTCGACCTTTCCCTTTGTATGTGTGTGTGTGTGTATAACTGTTTTGAAGAAATTCAATGAAGGTGGGATGAAAGGAGAGATCTATAATAGTCAATCGCTGATGGAGGTTTCTAACTATCTAACCTCCAGTTTATAAATCAAAAGGCCTTTTGGCGACTTGGAATCACATTTCTGGTATCAAAAGAACATTGTTCCTTTGTACAGTAGCAGACCCTCCGGTAGATTTTTCCAAACGAACCGCGGATTATTAAAACCTCTATTCATATTAAAATTTCAAAAAATAATAACGAATTTCTCAAGATGAACCTCTTGGATGGGTCCCCACTGCTTCGACAGCTTAGACCGGACCTTCTACCCACGCATCTCTAAACACTAAAAGCTTACATTCAAATTTATCTTTCTCAAAAGGAATCTCCTGCACGAGTCCCTGCTTTCTGCGACCCCGTATAGCAGGCTTGTTGCGCACGCGCCGGAAAATCTGAAGAGAATCCTAATATTAGCTTGAGCAAAAAATTCTGGAAAATTTTTAATCTAATAGTCATATATAACCAGATCTATAACCAGAATTTGTATCGAATATATGAGTACTAGTGGTATATCTATAGGAGTTCAGGACGTGACTCCATCCGATTATGGCCTATTTCGATCATTGCAACACTTTTTCAAGGGCCGTCGATTTGAAACCTTTAATGAATATGAAGAAGCATATCAAGAGTTTTTCAATTCCAAGGAGCCGCCATTGTACTTCCAGCAAACCCGGTATCTGGCAGAACGATGGGAGTAAGTCGTGGACTATGATGGTCTCTACTTTGAAGACTAGTCCTTGTTACTTTTGCTGTTAATTTGCGCATAACAAAGCATTTTTCACAAATTTCCCAGAACTTTTTGCTCAACCTAGTATGATTTAAAAGAAAAATATTCCGTAGTGAAAGAAAAAAATCAGGCCCGTGAAACCTCAGGTAAAAATTTCCCCTGGTGGTGGAAAGAAGAACTAAAAACTGTAAGATAATCGAAAATCAAGTTGAAAGAGCAAAACTCAGTGGAAATTGGATCCATAAAACCCGAGATAAGAATGCGTCCCCTGCTGGAAGATAGAGCAAAAAACTGCGAGAAAATCGTAAGCTAAATTAAATTAATCAATTCCCAATGAAATCTGGCCCATAGAATCCAAGAAAAGAATGGGCCGTTAATGTTCGATAATTGTGGTAAAAGAAGTGTATATTTTGGAAAACATACTTTTAAATGTAAAGGGGAGAAACCCTTGTAGGCGAACCCTTAACTCATATCACGGGATTCTTGCCACAGAAAACATTAATAATCTTCGATTAAATTGATAAAATGATTTTAAATTATGTTTTTAGCATTTGGCAACGTTTTATAATTAAGACAATCGTCTACATGTCATATAATCTCTGATCCATCGATTTTCGGAAATTAAATGGAGAGAGTGGGCGGAAAAAGACCCCTTTTTAGTGGTGTATATGTCCTTAATGTATGTTCGTCCCTGTATGATTCTTTCTCCGAACTTTTGTACTGTCGCCGTCAATTTTTTGAAAAAAATGAGAAAAATTACCGACCCAAAAATTTTATACACAGATGTAAAATATTTTTCTACACGTGCTCTGAAAATTTCAAATCGATAGCTTTAATTAGTTTTCTTCATTTTCGTTGATTAGTGAAAATTCTTAATTTCTTTCGTTTCGGCTGTGGAATCAGGTTCAAATGTGCACGCGATTTTGCTATTTTGTGAAAAAAAAAATCAGTTTTTGATTAGTTTTTAATTATAATCTCGGCTAATTACCAAAAAAATTAGAAATCTGAGCCTCACGTGCATCAGGATCTGAACTACCCAGTACCCTCACCCAAATTTTCAGACTTGCACGTGCGGTAGATACTTCTAGATATCTCTGTCACACACATATATTGGTTTTCACGCTGATTTTTGTGTTCTTAGAATTTCATATGAATATTTTCGTGTAATGGGGGCTTCTGTGAACCAAAGCAAAATGGATTTAGCTGGAAGAACAATAAGTAACAATATTATTTCTTCTTTATTGGAAATTGCATTTTTCCGTCAAATTGGCATTAAGAAAAGCCAAACAATAAAATGTGGGCAATCTACCCCCACATTTTCCCTTCTCAAATCGGACAAATTATCAGGATTTTTCAGCCTGCCTAGTACGACGAGTAAAAATGGCTGTTTTCGTCATTTTAAAAGTTGAATATATTTCATATATACTTAAATTCAGCGCATATGCATTAGAGAAAGCTATATCTATATCTGTCAATGTAAGGAATAAGTAGGAGATTAATGGGAGAAAAGAATTTGACTCGGGAACCTCTTTGTGAACCGAACACGTTTATTGCGTCTCTGCATCTAACAATCATCTTCGCAAGTTCCATCGGATGTCCCTCGAGCCATTTACGTCAATTTTGGGACCTGCATGGTCGTAGGTTGAGCTGGCCCCTCGAATGGGCAAAATCTAATCTTTTTTCTGCGTGTTCTTGTAATATGTTAGGGACTAATATTTTCGAGCATGGGGCGAAGGTAAAAAATTGAAAGAACATTTAGTTTAATTGGTTAATTAGCTCTTGGTTGACCTGTGGTCAAGACCCTCACAATTCCCGAGATCTATGACGTACAAGGCTTTAACCGCAAACGAAGAAAAATTGTCCAAACAGCAGTATTTTCTATCGTTACTCTCTTCTCTGATTTTAAGGGTGTTCTCAAATAGAAAAGGGCAGCTTTATGACATAAGTTTTAATTTATTTTTGTTTGGAAATGCATGAAAACAGCAGTTGTTGTTGTTCAGAAATTATGTAATCGAGTTTTTTTTTTGGTTTTTTTGCAAACGCAATAGATCTTTCAGAAAATAGTGTCAAAGTGGGCGTTTTGAACCGAATTTCCGCTCGAAAGGAGAAAAACTACTCAAAAAAAGGATGAAAAACGTGTTTGTCACGTAATCCAAATCGCTTATAACTCAATAGGTAATTTATTGATCAAAAAATGGAAAACACATTTCGATTCCAAATCGCTTCCATAGTCAGGGTTTCCAATTTTATATCATTCCGTTAAAAAATGAATTTATAAATGTGTCAAAACGTTTTGCTCTTGTTGAACAGAGCAATTGAGAATAACCTTAATGGTGAGCAAAAAAAGTGTTATGCTGGGAAACAAAGTTACAAGAGGTAAAACGGATTTTAGAATATAAGATTTAAAGTTAGGAAAAATAATTTAAGGATTTTAATTTAAATTTTTAAAATTTAATTTTAATTTTGATTTTTAAAAGGCTTTTAATTCTCATCCTTTTCATCTATAGAAGTATATATATCTCTCTATAAATATATGATCATTGTCATGCGACTGCGTTAATTTATAAACCGAATTGGATGTGATTGAGCATATGTTAAGGATTTATTAAGATCTCGATCAAATTCTTTGGACATCTTGATCCGCCATCCTGTTTCAAAATAGCGGCCCCTTAAAGATTTCAAACAAAAAAATACACACACACATATATATATATATATAATTATAAATAGAAATTTACTTCTTGGAAAATCGCTAGGTCTTGATAGGATTCAAGAACATGTTTTAGTTCCCCTCTATCTTAAAAATGGATGAGTAGAGGAATTTGAAATTCTAGGGCGGCTGCCGTTTTGAAGTAGATTTTTTTTCATAATCGGGCGTAATTTGGGAGTTTTAGCAAATGTGTTTTTATTTATTTATTTATTTATTTTCATTGTTGCTACTCCCATACGCTTAAAACAACAGTCATATCCGTGAACGTCCCGCTAAATTTTTGAAATTCCCATTCAAAATTAGTATTGACGAAAGCTAGAAATCTTCTATAATCGGGTTCCATGCATTTTAGTTTCGTGTGTTGGTGTAAAACTAGCTAAATCCTAAAAAGCAATAAAGAGTGAAGCTGCCTTTTCCTCTCCGTACAAGCCAAAAAGACTTTTATTTCATCTTGAGCAAAAATAATGTGCTTATTTTTTTATTTGGGGGGGGGGGGGGGGGGGGCAAAATTTCTTCCTGCCCCGGGCACCAAAAAACGTAGCTACGCCACTGCCGGTAACATCAGTTAAAGGTTAACAATACAGTTGAAACCGGTTAAGACGCTCACGGTTAATACGCGATCCCGCTTAATACGTGGATTTTTTCCGATCCTTTGATCATCGCTCTTAAGGCTAATGTAAAAATGTCACGTTTAATACGCGAACGGTTATTACGCGTTCCCGCTTAATACACGATAAATTTTCTGTCCTTTGAGGAAAAAAATGCCCTTTAAGACGGGAATCCACTGATCAAGATGCTAATTCCTTCCATCTTCTTGAGTGTTGCAAATTTAGCGAACTTTTTTTATACAGATAAAAAACAGTTTCGAATAGTATTATTTACTTTTTTTAATAACATATTAATTAAGGCGAAAATTACTAACCGGAAACAGTGGTAGATATTTTAATAAAACAAAAACCTGATAAATTAGAAAAACTGAAATCCTTCTTTGATCTCGCCTCCTAACATTCTTTGCCTCGCGCTTCGTGTATATTTTTACTGTAGTACAGAAATATAGACGAATTCAGGTTTCTCAGATACATCATAAAAATTATTATGATTAGAGATAATCATACCTGTTGTTAGTGAGTTTTAAGTGTACGTTATATCACTACTATGTTTTATAATGCATGTTGTAGGCAACAAAATATGTAACTCTTAAAGATTTAAACAAATACAATTGCGGTTGGATAATTACAATTATTTTATGTTTTCTATGTTTCCTTTACTTTTTGCTATGAAAACAATATTTTTTTCACAAAGATAAATAAGGATAGTTTTTTATTACATTAAAAAGGACAGATTATAATGGTACTCATTATTACAAATAGTACTAAATATGATTTTAAAAACTGGCTTGTGATTCAAAGATTTAATATTTTTTCCCTCTGTTAAGAAAATCTGTCTAGTCGGAAAATTATTTTTGTTGTTTTATTTTTGGTTACAGCATATTATCAACAATTAATCCATGTTGGAATCCACATTTAATTTTCGTTATTATTCCAGTTGGTTCTATAAAAAGAAACAATGAATTAAAGGGAAATACAATTAAATTTTAATCTAAATACACATAAAAGACACAATTTTCGACCCTAAGCGTATCAATGAAAGCTATAAAGTTCATTTAGACGATTAAATGTATAAATAATCCCAGTTCCTGCAACATTATACAAATCACGTTTAATGCGCGACTTTTGTTCACTCCCTTGAAACGCGTCTTAACCGGGTACGACTGTATTTGTTTCGTCCTCAGACTATGACCTCCTCCCTCTCCGCTGGGTGAGGCTATGCTTTGCACATTACACTGGACAACAGTGGTTTTGTCCTAGAACTAAATTTAGTTGATTCTAGATCAGTTTTTGGCGCTGATTCCGAATATGCTTTCCGTTTATCTCTAGGTGGTCCAGGTTTTGAGAAATTTGCATATTTACATTTATGCAAATTTAAGCTTTTTTGTGCTATTTTATGCAAATTTTAGATACAATATATGTCACATCTAATTACGTTTTCTAGATAATGACTACTTGACTATTTGCTTCAGATAAATGTCACGATTTGCATGTTCTTAACATTTATTTATCAGTTATTAAACCTAATTTGCATATTTTTCAATGGTGTAATGTTTACATCACTATCAACTTTAAAATAGTTGCCAAAGAATTGACGTAATGTTTTTCTAGATTAGATTTTTATGCTGATTTCAAATCTGCAGTCTGTTTTCTTATGTCATGTCAAGTTTTTGAGTAAGATGAATTTCTACTTTTGCACGGCATTAACACAGGTTTGATATAAGATGCTTTTTAGGGGTGTGTAATTCATTGACAAGAAGGTGAACAGGGTCAGATTCATATCAGAGACATAAACAAAAATTTATGTAATCGAAAAAAAAAAATAAGTAGTAGAATCTATCCTATAACTAGTTGAAGTTTATCATACAAAGTATCATACAATCTATTTCTGGCTTTTTTGACCAAAAACTAAAATTTCACATTTTCAAAAACTAGATGGGATAGAAGAAAACAGATACAAGATTTGAAATCAGCTCAAAAAACTGGTTTAGAAACATATTAGCGTACTCGTGCGGCAGAAATATTTGAACGTCAAGAATCATTATTAGAAAAGCATGAAAAATATGCAAATTAGGTACAATATTTCACAGTCACATGTCAGTATAATCTCAGAAGCAACGTTTTTGTGAAGTAAATTAGGTAGTAATCATAACATAAAACAAAAAACCCTGTCTGATATTGCTTTATACCTTAAATTTGCAAATAATTGTATAAAATTTACTAAATTTGCATAAATTGAAATATGTAAATATCTCTCAAACTTGACGTGCTGGAGTAAATCTAAATCTAGATTCGGAATCAGCACAAAAAACCGCATAAGAAACAACTAATTTCTGTTTTATAGTACAGAGCAAAAGTTCAAATTTGTTGACCAGTGTTATTCTTTCGGGGTACTAATGCAAGTTTCAAGTAATATCACCAAGTTTCCAACATTTTAGAAGCTGACATTTCATTTTCGTGTAAGGGTCAATACATTTCGAATCACCTAGGACAGGCACGGCGAACCTTTCTTACGTTCGCGTGCCAAAAATCTGCAAACAGTAGGGGAAAGTGGGGTAATGTCGCTCACTTAAGGAAAAGAATAGCTAGTCAAATTTACACAAAAAATCAATATTCTATTAACGCAGTACAAGTCCAAAAGCATAAGGAACAGTTTGCAATCAACTAATTTGCATAAAAGTTTTAGGATTTTTTTTAATCGTTTTATTTAGTTAACCATCGATTGAGCGGTAATGTCCGACATGATTGGGTAATGGCGCTCAAAATTTGAATACAACATTTAAGTACGAGAAAACTCTCATATGTAGTTGTGTGGGCTATTCACACCCCAGCAGACTTTATGCGACCACTTTACACATATTGTGCAGCGAAACCACGACCCACCATACCGAAAAGCGTTAAAGAGCTAAGCATTTGTTCGTGGTTTTCACCCTGTAACATTTCTGGACAGTGTTGCCAGTGGGCTACTTTTTTTTAAATTCAGGTTTTTTTTTTTGAAATCGTAAAATTCGCCTTGTTTACTGACATATTAGTTCAGGTGAAAGCAAGGAGAATTTTACCATTTTTTAAAATTGGTGTCGATCAGGACATTTGAATTTAAACTAGTATGTTGTGGCCATCACAAAACTTTCTTCTATCTCATACATGTCAATACTTCAAAATTCACTATCTCAGTGCCAAATTAAATGGCAGTCTGTGTTCATCATGAGAATTCTAAAAATATGAAATTCCGTGCATTAGTTCATGAGGTATGACTGTCACTGAAATCGTGTAAATCCAGCAAAATGCAGCATAGCAGCGCCACCTATTGGGTTATTTACACCAGAACCTAATTATCGCCAACTTATGTCAACGTCTAACTGAATATGAAGTTTGAGGAAAATTCGTGCATTAGTTCTTGAGATAGAGGTATTGCGCAAATCATGACGAATGCAGCATAGAAGCGCCACCTGTTGAGCGATTTGCAACAACACATAATCAGCAGCAATATTAATCAAGTTATACTTAAATCTGAAGTTTGATGAAAATTCGTGCATTAGTTCTTGAGATAGAGCTATTGAAGAAATAGTTCAAAATGCAGCACAGCAGCGCCACCTATTGGACGATTTACACCTACACGTAGTCAGCATCATTTCATATGAAGGACTAACTAAATCCGAAGTTTGATGAAAATGTGTGCATTAGTTCTTGAGATAGAGCTACTGCGAAAAAAGTGTAAATCTTGCAAAATGCAGCATAGCAGCGCCACCTGTTGGACGATTTACACCAAAACGTAAACAGCATCCATTCCTGTCAAGGACTAACGGAATCTGAAGTTTTATAAAAATCCGTGCATTAGTTCTTGAGATAGAGCTTTTGCGGAAATCCTGCAAAATGCTACATAGCAGCGCCACCTGCAGGGCGATTTACACCAAAAACTACAGCACCAATCTATATCAGGGACTACCTGAATATAAATTTTTATTAAATTCCGTGCATTAGTTCTTGAGATAGAGCGCCCACAAAATTTGTGTCACATACAGACAGACAGACAGACAGACTCACACTCACAGACAGACATTTTGTAAAAACATGTTTTTTGGAATCTCTGACCCATAAAACGTGTAAATCCGTCGAAAACTGGAATTCGAAAATTTTCATGAAACCAATGCTTTCTTCTAGTAAAGATAGAAGAAAGTAAAAAAAGTAGCACACTGGAAAAACTGCTTCTGGAATTCCGCGTGAGCGCCATTACCCTTCATAGCCATGTTGGATTTTAATGCATTATATTTGGCGTAACAACGCACTACAAAAATAAATAAAAGCATGAATACAGCTAAATGTACATACAGTCGAACCTCTATTTAACGAAGTCGCTAAATCCCGGAAAATAGTTCGTTATATGGAAAATTCGTTAAATTGAGATTCACCTTTTAAAATAACTTAAACTACATAAAACAGATTTTAAATTCATAAACCCTAAATATTTTTACTAAAAGTAATTAATCACATTTTTTTAATAAATTATATCGATTTATTTTATTTATTTTACCCACCAATATCCATCATCGATTCATTTTTTCTATGTGTTTAAATCTTTGAAATCTACAAGGAAAACAAAACATTGTCCGGGAATACACTGTATTTTCTGTTTAAAATAAATAGATTTACATTAAAAGTAACAAATTTTAATGACATTATCGTATTTATTATTATTATAACAAATAATTTTAACCATACATTAACATATGCGTCCTTAAATTTAATTTCTGAAAAACTGTTAATTTTGCCTGAGTTTTTTCTTTTAAAAAGTGCTTTCTCTCATAATACGTCTCACATCTTTGCAATGCACCAAAAACCCCTTCATGCGTATTTTCTTCTAAGTATAATCCGCGTCTGATTCTTTCAAATGATTTTAGCATTTCATCATACGAAGTTTTGTTAAACCCTGCATCATGTTCATTTCCATCACCATCATATTCGTCTTCATCGCAATTCATTGCTGTATTGTTTTTATTTTTCACACTATCGAAAATATCAAATTCGGATAGTGTTTCCGAGGTCTCAATTTCAGAATTAAGTGAAATACAATCATCAATCAGTACATCACGGTTAATTTTTTCTTTTTTTCTCATCTGTATCCACATTTTTTAAAGGTACTCTGAGGGATTATCGTCTTCGTCTTCCGTAAAAAAGTGCCAATCTAAAAGTGCAAGTAAATTAGTACAAATATATTTTCTAAGATTCAAAGAAGTGAATAAATAAAATAAAATAACCATAAACAACAAATACATCATTTGTTCCTTTCCAGAAATATATTTTAAAAAACCCGGGCTTTTTAAATGGGTTTTTTATAAAAACCCAGCCCGGGCGGGCAGCTGGGCGGGTACCCGGGCAGCTACCCATTACAACCCTGGTTTGTTTCCACATAAAATCAAAATTTTCATTTTCTTACTTTCTTGATTTTAAGATGGTAATAACTTTCTTCAGTCCAGATCAAATTAAAAAATATTTTTTTCCCAATTAGTATAGAGATCAAAGTGCAAAAACGATGTTGCGATATGCTGCTTCTTAAGTAAGTTTTGAAAAGTTTGTTCTTTTGCTGTTGTCGCCAACGCACATTGGCGAATTTTTCCTAAATCGAAGAGATTTCTGCTTTTCTAGTTTCTCCCATAATAAACAAATTGTCAGAATGGAGAATTACGTTGCTAAATTGCTATAGATAAATATGTGAAACACAGATTTCACGAGGAATATGGGTTACAAGGTATAGGGAAGAGTGGGGAGGAATTGGACACTTTTTTTATAAAAATAAGAAAATCAACTTTGTTTGAAACACACAAAAAAATTTCAATTTATAGAATGTAAAAGGAAACACTTTCTAATGTCCTTGAACAATATAGAAACATAATTTGCAGAAACAATTTTATAATTAAAGAAATTATAAGCTTCAAAATGTGTCCCATACCTCCCCACTAACAGGAAGGCATGGGACAGCTATAAAACAAAGTATAATAAGGCACAAATAGTCTAGTGTCGGTTACATATGGGTCATTCTCCCAAAAGTGTACATTTTCAATACAAATTTTTCCCGTAAAAAAATTTTGTTTTTCAAGACAAATGTTATCATTTTTAGAAACTTATCACTTACTGCAAGTAAAAATCAGTAATGGCCCAGATACATTATATTTATTTTTTTCAGAAACACAATTTTTTTATTTACATCATTCACGGAGGTGAACTTTATGCTACAGTTATGTTTTTGATTTATAGTCATTGTAAATTCTTGTTAAGCATTTTTCTCTGAAATATACATTTTCAAAATTAAGATATTCACGGAGGTGAGGAACATGCTCTAAATATTAACCCACATATTTATTTTTTTGAGAAAAAAAAAATTTTTTTGTTCTTCAAATCACTATCTGTTGATACAATTGCATAAGCAAATACCTTAGTGTTGATTTTGTCATTTTGAATTTTCAGTTAATGGATGTGAGAATCTCCAATAACCATCGTTGTTTTTTTTATAACAAATTTTAATACCTGAATATAAAAACAAATTTCTGACTTATAATTTAACAACAGCAAACATACTGGCTAACTTTAGCATCATGGGAAACAAAATCTGATGATAATTTTGTCAATTTTAACATGAAAATGCAGCTTAATATTTGGTTCACGGAGGTTAGAATTTATTGTGTGACACTCCTTTCCGTACTCAGAAAACTAACAAAAATACAAATAGAAAGTAATTACCTATGCTAAGTTACTTTGCTCTGGAGATAGTAGTAGCTAGAATAATAATTATTTAACTATTTTCTTTCAATTAAATAAGTAATCATACATTTTCCTTAATAACGTTAGTTGTGTGACATGACACGGAGGTGAGATCTGACATACTGTGTACTAAGAAATAAAAAATATAAAGTCATTTTAAAAAGCGTGTGCACACAACACATTTAGTCTTCTTTCACTTTCAACAGAAAACATAAATTAATTCAAAAATGTTCCTCTCAAATACTGAAAAGGCTTTGTAACTGGAATGGTACACTTTTTGGAGAATGGCCCATATACAGTCTAACAAAGATTGTAGGTTGATAATGTATGTGGCACAATATAAAATTCCAGTATCTTCATCACTGGAAGAAGAATTTAGGATTGTCAGTCACAGATGACATTAAAAAATCATCCGTTCAATTAATTTACATTTTGGTGTAAATGAATACATTATCAATGTTATAATTAATATATTATCCTCTAAAAGCATTTTCATATTAGCAATTTACATTCATCATATTTAAAAGAAGGAATTGAACTTGTCCCATTCCTCCCACTACCTTATTTTATGTTAAACTTCTTGTATAAACAAAAATGCTTCTTTTAGGCTTAGTTTAAATTATGGATAATATACGGTATAATGTTCCATAAATAGGAAACTATTACATCTACGCATAAACAAGTCATAAACATACAGAAAGCATAAAAAGTATATGAAGCAAATTTACTTTTGATTATTGAAATAATCTTTTTCTTTATGCAATTGCAAGCTTATGCAGATTAGCAACTTTTTTCAGCTGAAGATCGGGCTACCATTGTGTCATCTACTGCAGTCAATTTGGCTTTCAGGGGGCAATTCCAAATTTTTTACTTATTCCTTCGCTATCAGTTTCTTCTCTCTCTCTCTTTTTTTTTTTTTAAGTAAGGTTGTAGACTAAAAAAAACGGAATACAAGCAAAATTTAAAAAATATTTTTTTTTTGTATTGAATTCAAAAAATCTTCCCAATCAAAAGTTAAAAATAGATTTAACACCAGAATAATGATACAAAAAGTCTTTAAAAATTTTTTTGAGATCTTTTTATAGTATTAAAACTCACTATAATTTATCTGGTAACTGGTTTTACAATTTTTTGTAGCGCTTTCGATTATTTATTCAATGAGCTTTTTACTTCTTTTCGCTCTGCTATATGTGACGCGAAGAATCTTTTACCCCTTTTTAAAAGTATATAGTATGTAAATTTGACTGTCTTGATCATATTTAACCTAAAAAATACATGAAATATCTGAACGAGATACTATTAACTTCATAAAACTTAAGTAGCATTAGCAAAGGAATTGGGTAGATAGTAAATATCTATGGCTTTTATGCAGGCATACTACGCAGTAAATAAATCCATATAATAATGACATGTACATTTTAAAATTTAAAATAAGATAATAAGTGGAAGAAAATTAATTATATTAGGAAAGGGAAAACAGAGAAAATGTTTTGTGATGAGGAATAATGGCTACTTAAATTTGACAAAAATGAGAATCTTGAAATGCTTCTTGTGTATTGTGTTAACCATAGGCAGAAAATGTAGCCTCCCAAGCTTTTCAACCAACTCTTAATAAGTTAGAAAGATGAATTATAAATTGTGTGAATGTTATCAGTTTTAAAGTTAAATGTAAATATCTCTTCAAAATATTTTGTGAATTTTAACATTGAGATAAATTGGGAAAGTACAACAAAACAATTTTTGGCACAAAGATGAATATGTAGGGGAAAGTAGGGTAATGACGCTCAGAAGGGCAATCCCGCTCACCCAATATCTCTAAACAGAATAGAATTGAAAACGTGCGATCGGTACCGGCACCTAGCGAACTTCATCGTAAGTTCCCAGTAAAGATATAGTGACCGTCGGAAGGAAAGTATTTTTTATATCCTCACGTTATTAATTTGCAGTTGTTTTATTATAAAATTCTACAACATCTAACTTGAAGGTAAGTGTACACTCTTATTTTCAAATATTAATTTACTTATTATGTCTACAAAATATATACATTTAGCTGTACTTTCATGCTTGTATTTATTTTTGTAGTGCGTTGTTACGCCAATTATAATGCATTAAAACCCAACATGGCGATAACGGGTAATGGCGCTCGCCTGGAATTCCAGAAAAAATTTTGCCAGAGGGCAACTTTTTTAAAATTCAAATTTATTAACACCACCTTTTTTGGAATGGTAAAATTCCCCTATTTTCGCCTTAATTAATATGTCATTAAACAAGGAGAATTTTACGATTTCAAAAAAGTGGTGAAAATCAAAAAACCTAAATTTAAAAAAAAGTAGCCCACTATATGTGTAACACATGTGTGCACAATATGTGTAAAGTGGTCGCAAAAACTCTGTAGTGGTGTGAACAGCCCACACAACTGCATATGGGACTTTTGTCTTACTTAAATGTTGTATTCAGGCTCTGAGCGCAATTACTCTACCATGTCGGGTATTACCGCTCAATCGATGGTTATTTAAATAAAACAATGAAAAAAAAAATTCCTAGAACTTTTATGCAAATTAGTTGATTGCAAACTGTTCCTTATGTTTTGGAGTTATACTTCGTTTATAAAATACCCTTAAGTGATCGCCATTCCCCTACTTTCCCCTATAACATCAATACATTTATAAAATTGCATTAAAAGCATATTTATGACAGAAGATTCACCACTTTGATAAGTTAAAAATGTGAAATGAATAGTTATTGTTAAAGCTCTTTTGCGCTTCCATCTTGCGAATAGAGTTCACTTTTCAAATAATAAGAGACATAATTTACAGATTAAAGGGTTGGGGGACATAGTGACTTCACAAATGATTTGGTGGGCCGTGGCCAATAAAAGGTTGGGAACCACTTATGTGTGTGATGGATGAAATGTTTAGAATGATATTATAAAGAAAACAACCTGCTGTCCCATCCCAACGCACTTTCCTCTATATACCCCCCCCCCCCCCCATGATCTCTGAACGTCAGTATAAAATTCAAGTACAGTTTCACGCATTTATTGAGTGAAATAATTAAATATTAAAACTGCATTAGTTTTGATAAAAGCACTTTTTGAAATGTTAAGAATACAATTTTTTGAAGCATTCATATTTCTATGGAATACGGTGAAATTTCAAACTTCTTTGAAAGAAATATTTAGAATGTGAAATTACTCATTCTTTAACGACTTTTCGTAAAATCGTTCTGTACATAAAATCAGAATTTAGTGATAAACCTTCCGGAAACGCAGTTCAACTTACGACAAAAGAAAAAGGTTTCTAAAAAAAAAAAAAAAAAAAAAAATCAGCGTATAATTAGAAAGCAGCGAATATAGTTGTTTTTAAAAATATTCCACATCATCAACGCAAGACTTTAATCTAACTGTTATGCATTTCCCCTAACGCCGTATAAAGATGAGCTAAACATGTTATAAAAGCATAATTCTGCAATTATGCAATTGAGATACAAAACAAGGTTAAATAGCATAAGAAGATGCCGATTGTAACAAGTATGATTCACCCATAAAAACTTGTTAATACAAGTATAAAAAATGCACGAACGTTTTTACAAATATTTTTAACACTTTCCAACAAAGTTGAAAAGTGTTTATGACTTCGGTTTGTCTGTCCGTCTGTCCGCGCTCTAACTCCCGTAAATATACTCGGATCGTTCTGAAATTTTTGTATGTTAGTAACCTCTACATTGCACGAACCCTATTTCAAATGAAGTTTATAGCACGTTTAGTTCATTTACAGTAGGGATGCACAACTTGTGGCCCGCGATGGGTTAACGTGTGGCCCGCGAATTTCGTCAATTTATAACTGGAAAAAATTACAATTTTTGTCCATATGGTCGTAGGAAAAAATTGTGAATTTCGATCAATTTGCCGCGGAAAAAATTAGAAATTTCGTTAATTAGTCAAGAATCGCGAATTTCGTTGATCAGGTGCGAGAAAATAGCGAATTTTGTCAATGAGGCTGAGAAAAATCGAGATTTTCCTTGATCGGACACGGAAAAATCGCGACTTTTGTCGACCGGGTGTGGAAACATCGCAAATGTTGTTGATCGGGTGCAAGAAAAAAATGCAAATTTCGCCCATCAGGCGCATAAAGATCGCAAATTTCGTCGATATTGCACTGGAAAATCGCGAGTTTTGTCGACCGGGCACGAAAAAAGTCGAATTTTGTCGATCAGGTGCGGAAAAATCGCAAATTTCGTTGATTGGGCATGGAAAAAGTCGCGAATTTTGTCAATGATGTGCGGAAAAACTGAAAATTTCTTTCATCCGCTGCGGAAAAATCTTGAGTTTCGCCCGTTTATCGCGAATTTCGACAACTTGCCGCGGGAAAAAAAATTACAAATTTCTTCAGTCATTTAAGAATCGCGAATTTTTTGATCGGGCGAGGAAAAATCACGATTTTCGTCGATCTTGTGCGGAAAAATCGCACATTTCGTCTGTTGGGCACGGAAAAATCTTGAGTTTTATCGATCGGGCTCTGAAAAATCGCGAATTTCGTTGGACGGGCACAAAAAATTGCGAATTTTTTGGATCAGGAGCAAAATAATCGCAAATTTCGTTGATCAGGCACGAAAGAATCGCGAATTTTGTCGATAATGCGCGGAAAAATTGAAAAATTCGTTTATCCGCTGCGGAAAAATCGTGCGTTTACCGCGAGAAAATATCGCGAATTTCGTCAATTTGCCGCGGGAAAAAAATTACAAATTTCGTCAGAGTCAGTTAAGAATCGCGAATTTGGTTGATCGGGCAGGGAAAAATCGCGTATTTTTGTCAATCAGGAGCAGTAAATCGCAAATTTCATGCATTGGGCACGAAAAAAATTGCGAATTTTGTCAATCAGACGCGAAAAAATCGCAAACTTCGTCGATCGGGCGCGGGAAGATAGCGAATTTCGTCGATCATGGGCGGAAATATAGTGAATTTTGTAGATCAGGCCCGGAAAAATCGCGAATTTTGTCAATCAGTTTTGAAAAAATTACGAATTTTGTCGATCAAGTGCGCGAAAATCTCAAATTACGTTGATCGGGCACGGAAAGATCGCAAGGCACCTCCTTCCCCCTTCGTTCATAAAGTTCACATTTTTTTGGCACTAGCCACTTTCATGCCTATGTTTGTCTTTCAGCACTTTTAATAAAACAAAATTTACTCCCCCGAATAAAGTCAAGGAATATTATCACTCCATAAAAATAATCATTGCTATGACTCTGTTATATACTGGTGTCCAAAATTAAGGATCAATCACAAAATGCTAATTTTCAAGTGCACGAATACTCAAAAGGAAATAATATACCGGGTGTCCCAAAAAGGACTGACTGATTTTAAAATTCAATAACTTGCAAACGGTGACAGAAATTAAAAAAATTCTTGCAGGAGTGTTATGCATAAGGTCAAAAGTTTTATTACAGTGATTTTCAATTTTAGTTCAATTTACAAACAATAGATGGCGCTGTAAGCAATAGTCGCTAAATACAGGCTCGATTTTTGGTCCTTTCTGTTGATCCATGCAGAAAAAGGAGATGGAAATGTATTATCCGGGCCACGAAGTACCAAAAATTGAGCCTGTATTTAGCCTCTATTGATCGCAATGCCATCTATTGTTTGTAATTCGAACTAAAATCGAAAATCACTGTAAAAAAACTTTTGACTTTATGCATAACCCTCCTGCAAGAATTTTTTTAATATCTGTCACTGTTTGGAAGTTATTGAATTTTAAAATCAGTCAGTCCTTTTTGGGACACCCGGTAATTCGAATAATTACTATCTCTACAGCACAGCTAGTCCATATAACATCTCATTCATGTCACACATGGTCACAAGTGTCACAGTCACTACGGTGAAGCAAAAAAATAAGAAATTCCATACATCTCATTATGAGTCTCAAATGATCATTATATGTGACACCACTGAGTCGTCACTGTGACTGCTGCTTTGTGACGAGTCACCATGTGACTTTACAATCTAGTTACATTGTGACTCTCATGTGACTGTCATCTGTAGACTCAATTTCAAAGTCATCGCGAACGCTGCACTGTGATAAGTTATCAAATAATGTCACATTAAAGTCACACGATGACTTTCAGGTGACAGAGAGACTACTGTGAAACCACTATTGTGCCCTTTTGTAAAAAGTCACCATGTGACTATAATGTGATATTGTTTGGTGACTTATCCTAATGCAACGTTCATGATGACTTTGAAATTGAGTCTAAAAATGACAGTCACATGAGAGTCACAATGTAACTAAATTGTAAAGTCATCTAGAGACTCGTGACAAACCAGCAGTCCTATTGACGCCTCAGTGGAGTTACATATAGTGACCATTTGAGACTCATGACGAGACGTGTGGAATTTCCTATTTTTTGTTTCACCGTAGTGACTGTGACACTTGTGACCATGTGTGACATGAATGAGATGCTATATGAACTAGCTGTGCTGTAGGGATAGTAATTATTTGAATTATATTATTTCCTTTTGAGTATTGGCTTACTTAAAAATTAACATTTTGTGACTGGTCCTTAATTTTTTACATCAGTTTATATACAAATGTAAACTGTTGATATATTCTTGCCAACTGAATTGGATATGTTGACTGGGTAGGGGAAGTAGAGGGGTAAAACTCACCCTCCTCTCTATTTTTTTATCTGATTACAGGCCACAGATCACCTCCCTAAAATTGAATTCTCTCTGTGTTACTGATGTGGCCCTCGACAACCCAGACATTTTTGTAAGTGGCCCTTCTCTTAAAAAGGTTGTGCATCCCTAATTTACAGGGACAGTCAAAAGTTTTCCGTTACATTACGGCCTATGGGAAAAAATCGTTTAAAATGATTTTTAATTACGTTACATGCTTTCAAACATAATAAAATTGATATGCATTTATCAGGTGTACTAAAATATGCATTCTGTAGAATATGCGGCGCAAAGAATAGTTATTCATTTACAGGGCCACACAAAAGTATTCCGTTACATAATGATATAGGGGTGGAGGGAAAGTTTTCCGGCGTATTTCAATTATGTTAAATTATTTCATGTATAATGAAATTGATATACTTCGCTGAGGTTTACTATGAGTTATTTCATGTATAATACGGAGTGCATAGAATTATTTACAGGGACACACAAAAGATTTCAGATACTATATTGTATCCGAAGTTCTGTACATTAGCGATGATTGCCGGAAATGCATTTTTAATTATGGTATGTGCTTTTATGTTTCACTATATGTATGCATTGTATATGGTGTGTAAAAATGCTCTAATTGATATACAGGGCTACACAAAAGAATTCGTAATGGTTACTGGGTATGATTGCAAATCGTTTAAAGTGGTTTTTAAATGAGTTATGCATTTTTGCGCTGAGCTTCATTTAGTTTACTAAGAAATGTTTGTAGAATATACGTAAAATGATATACTGGGTCACGCAAAGAATTGGATACATGGCCGTCTATAAATGATAATTTCTGGAAATGTGATTCCAGTAGTTTTAAGAGTGTTTTACTTTGAATTAAACTTTAGATAAATAGTGGCGTGTAATAAAGGTACTAGGTTAACTACAGGGTTGTACAAAGTATACAAGTATGTTTAAATCTATTAGTATAAATTGCTGAAAGAGAAATTTCAACCTGTTATATGTTTTCTTACTAAACTAAATTTCTCCATTATATAGTATCTATATCAACCTACAGATCAAATACAGGGATGTTCAAAAGAATTGGAATACATATTTGCTATGGAAGATAACTGCTGAAATCATTTTTTCAAATGATTTATGCGTTTTCTAAAATGTTTAGTTAGTTCTGTTATATATTTTATTTCCCTAAATAACGAAGTTTTGTTAAAACATTCAAGAAGTGTTGGAAAGTGTTTCATAATCTATGCTTAACGCATGATTTTTCTTACTTGTTTTTTTTATCTTTTTAATTTTGCGGCCTTATTATTTGTGCGCTTATTAGTTTTCTCCAACTTCTCCACGGTTGCTGCGCCCCTGCTCTCCGAATTTCTTTATTGAATTTACATTACTGTGACTATGCATTTCATGCCACAACATTATGTTATTACGTTCAGTCATATATTGTATCCATATTTCAATTAATTAGTACCAATACAGCATACACAATATTGCACGTACAACTGTATTTAGATACAGCCCCTCATATTTTTGCTTCATTTTTGGAACAACAGATTTCGAGCTTATTCTATCAACGATAATTTTCAGAATTTTCAAGCTATGTTTTTGAGACTTTCACAGAAGTTGCTCCATACACTTAGCTAATACATTATGCACATTATATTTTGATTGCATTCGCGCATGCGCAGTGAAACATTTTTTAGTAAACCTGCTCATTTTTCATCGAATTTTCATTATTTTTTAATTCTGATTGCAGCGTACTGTGTACAATTCTGTTTGTCATATTTTCTGAAAATAACTTTTATTTTTATATTAATAACTCTACAAATTATAAGCAAAAACCTTTCCAAAATTTGGGATTCTTTTTATAAAAACTTTAATTTCTCTACGTGCTATTCTCATAAAAATGAACACAGTTTATTGCAATAAGGCACTTATTAATAATCTACTGTGTTGAACGCTTTCGCTACGTTAGTTTTTACAGGGATATCCAAAAGATATTCGTTCTTTTTCAATTTGTTGACGGTCTTCTATGGGGTTTTGGAAAAAACTCTTCACGGAAATATAGGACCTGTACTATTCTGTTTCCACACCTGGAGTTTCAGGTTAATACCTCATGTATTTTTCTAGATATTTAAGAAAACGTCTAAAATCGCAAGTGACCGGTCACCTTTGGCCATACAGTGTAGATTGATATGTCGTCTCCTTTTAATCTTCATAGCGCCATGACCCCAAAGCAATCACCACTTCGGTGAATGTCGGTGAAGTCTTTAGTTCGTGGGAAGTTTCTTTAGGTAAGGTTCTAGCACTGAAACTCTTATTTTCTAATTAATCAGTAAGTTTTTCCTTCTGTGTAGTTAATTTAAGTGTTCTTGCTTGGCTGTGAAAACAATAGATACATCGATGAGAAAGAAAGCTGGTGGATGATATAAAAAGAAAATGGCGATTTCCCCCCCTGTTTTATTAGCCACCGGTATGCTATTTCTTTCTCCCAACAATTAAATTTTCGCCTCCAAAAAATAACGTTCCACTAAATCAGCCAGCCGTAAAACAAAGCAGATGTATCATTGTACGGGATAATCTCACTGCAGTTTTTTTTAAGTTTCTAAGCATTGCACATTTTCAATTTTCATACCGTCGCGTAGGGAAAAAGAAGTACTTTTAAATGCAATTTGTTTGAAAACTGCATCTCCATTTATTTTTGGGAAATTAATTTTTTTGTAGTTTTTAACACCATTTCTTTAAGTTCGCTACTCACGTACTCCATTTCTGTCAAAGTAAAGAAAAATTCGAAGGGAAAATAGTTGGGAAATAGTAGATTATTATCTTTTTTTTGCCATTTCCCCATAACAACTGAGAAAAAAAATTAATTAAAGTATATGTGCTATTTTGAAAAAACATAAATGAATGATTTCTGATAAAACATGGAGCAATTATACATTCCATTTAATTTTAAGTATCTATATTAATGTTACAGACACATGAAGACATATGAATCATTAGATAGCCGATTTTTTTTTTTTTTTTTTTTGCCGAGTTTCGTGAAGGACGAAAGCATTCTGCAATAGTGACGTCGAATGCATACGTTTCTGTAGATGTTGTTTAAGACTGGGTCGTAAATGTGGAATTCTTCAGCGGATGCGGATGACGTCATTTTATATAAAATAACAGCATGTGTTTGAAGTTTTAAAAATGAAATTTATTTTGTACTATCTATATTTATATAAATACAAAAAAAAAAAAAAAAAAAAAAAAATTCATCGGTGGCGACACTAAATTCTGAAAAAAGCAGAATTCCTGTTTTCTAGTTATTATTTTTAATTTATTGCTGTTGTTCATTAATAGTGGAATGTGCTCCCTCCCTTTCAGATGAAAACTGGAGGAAGCAAAATAAGAATCTTCCTACTCGACTTAAAACGATTCTGCATCAGCAGATATTCACGGACGTCGTGATCGTCGTTCGAGGAAAAGAATTCAAGTGCCATCGTCTGATTCTCGCTCTTGGAAGTCCTTACTTTGAACGGACCTTTTACCATACCTTCAGAAACACCGATTTTCCTCCAATAACTATAAGTGACATCACTCCGGAAGCTTTCCAGTGTGTTCTTAGGTAAGAAATATTATGCATTCATATTTTAATTCAAGCCAATGAAAGGCAGTGTTTATAGGCTCACACATATTTTCCTCCGTAGGATAGCCTGAGGAGGATTATGAGATCAAACACTATCATGCTAATGTAAAATGACTTCCGCAGGAGTTTTCCAAGAACCGTAATTGAGCGCTTTTCAGCATCCGTACATCCTTCTTTTTTAACCCTTTAGGCACCAGCGTCTCATAGACGAATTTTATCAGGTTGGCTCCACTTTTTTAAAAACAGTTACCTTTACTTATTCAATCACGGAAATGCCCTAATTAAATGAGGCAAATGTTACTTTTTTATTACTGGTACGAAAGCGATTGCCGTATGAATCTTTTAATGATGCATACGGCACCAATGGTACCGAAAGGGTTAAGCATCCGTGGCAGATCCTTGGTATGCCTCTTCAGATCCTTCTGAGGAGGATTATAGGAAGTAACACAGAGAGTGAAAAGACCACGAGTTTCTAATATCAGTGAGAAAACTTAGAAACAAATGAATAAATAAAATAATAATAATAATAATAATAGTAATTAGAAAAAAATATATATTATGCGTAACGCATGGATTCTGAAACACTTGCTAATAATAATACCAGAATATTGTTACGAAACTTATTTTTTTTTCTTACGATATATCTATACTAATATTATAAAGAGGTAAAAATTGTTTATTTGTAGGAGGTAAGCTCTGCAACTACCGAACCGATTCCAAAAGTAATGGTATCAAAATGATGGTGTTAGTCCAACTTAGAACGTAGGCTACATCTTATGTCCGTGCCACTGGCCACAAGGGGGTGCCGGAGCAAAAAACGTTCTAAAAATGCGATTTTTGTGTTACTGAAGGGCCTAGAAACATGAAATTTGGAATGTTAGTTACTTATAAGATACTAATGATTTCTAAGGACATTTCTTAAAAAAATCGAAATTAAAAAGGGGTGAAAATGCGCGAAAAGCGTTCTAAAAAACGTTCGAAATGGCGATTTTTACGGAATTTCAGGAACTACCAAACTGATTTTAAAAATAATGGTGTCAAAATGATGATGACAACCCTTGCTACAACATAGGCTACATTTTATGTCGGTGTCACTACCCCTAAAGGGGGTGCAGGAGGAAAAAAACGTTCGAAATTGCGATTTTTGTGTTACTGAAGGGCCCAGATACATGGAATTTGGCATGGTAGTTACTTATTAGAAATAAATGATATCTAAGAACCTTCCGTAAAAATTCGAAATTTAAAAGGGAAGAAAATGCGCAAAAGGGCGTTCTAAAAAGCGTTCTAAATGGCGATCAAGAAATACCAAACCGATTAAAAAAATAATGGTGTCAAAATGATGGTGATAACCCTTGCTCCAACATAGGCTACATTTTATGTTGGTGCCACTACCTCTAAAGGAGGTGCAGGAGCAAAAAAAGTCCGAATTTGTAATTTTTGGTGTTACTGATGAGCCCAGATACATGGTATTTGGCATGGTAGTTACTTATTAGAAATAAATGATATCTAAGAACCTTTCGTAAAAATTCGAAATTTAAAAGGGAAGAAAATGCGCAAAAGGGCGTTCTAAAAAGCGTTCTAAATTGCAATCAAGAAATACCAAACCAATTAAAAAAATAATGGTGTCAAAATGATGGTGATAACCCTTGCTCCAACATAGGCTACATTTTATGTTGGTGCCACTACTCCTAAAGGAGGTGCAGGAGCAAAAAAAGTCCGAAATTGTAATTTTTGGTGTTATACTGATGAGCCCAGATACATGGAATTTGGCATGGTAGTTACTTATTAGATATAAATGATCTCTAAGAACATTTCTTAAAAAAAAATTGAAATTTAAAAGAGATGAAAATGCGCAAAAAGCGTTCTAAAAACGTTCTAAATGGCGATTTTTACGCAATCTCAAGAAGTACCAAACCGATTTAAAAAATAATGGTGTCAAAATGATGGTGACAACCCTTGCTACAACATAGGCTACATTTTATGCAAAAAAAACCGTTCGAAATTGCGATTTTTGTGTTACTGAAGGTCCCAGATACATGTAATTTGGCATGGTAGTTACTTATTAGATATACATGATCTCTAAGAACATTTCTTAAAAAATTCGAAATTTAAAAGAGGTGAAAATGCGCAAAAAGCGTTCTAAAAACGTCCTTAATGGCAATTTTTACGCAATCTCAAGAAGTACCAAACCGATTTTAAAAATAATGGTGTCAAAATGATGATGACAACCCTTGCTCCAACATAGGCTACATTTTATGTCGGTGTCACCACCCCTGAATGGGGTGCAGGAGCAAAAAAGGCGTTCGAAATTGCGATTTTTTGTGTTACTGAAGGGCCCAAATACATGGAATTTGGCATGGTAGTTATTTATTAGATATACATGATCTCTAAGAACATTTCTTAAAAAATTCGAAATTTAAAAGAGGTGAAAATGTGCAAAAAACGTTCTAAATGGCAATTTTTACGTAATCTCAAGAAGTACCAAACCGATTTAAAAAATAATGGTGTCAAAATGATGGTGACAACCCTTGCTCCGACATAGGCTATATTTTATGTCGGTGCCACTCAGGGTCGGACTGGGTCAGTATAAAGGGCGCAGACCTTGGATTTTCAGAGGGCGCAAAAATTTTAACGAACTCAAGTCAATTTGACTTGCTTGTATTGTATCTGGCTTGACAAGGTTTAGCACACTTGCATAGCACCAAGTAAAGGATAATGGCTTAATTTAAATCTTTAACTCTAGGTAGAAGACTTCGCAATATTCTCCGTGCATGTTTAAAATTCCATCAATCCTACACAATATTACGCAATTTTTTAAACCACATCACATAACATCTTAAAGCTCCAGCAGGTTGAACACAGATTAACTTGTAGTAGATTACTGATATCAAGACTAGAGCTTTCTTATTTTCTTCTATCGATAGACACCTTGCAGAAAAAAAAAATCATCGCCCCTACCAATTTTCCTGAAAATCACTGTATGAAAAAGACATAGGATTGATTAGGATAACAATTGATTAGGAATAATATTTACTACTTAATACTTTTTCATAAATTTTGCTTTGGAGGCTGTCTACATATTAAAAAATACACGGACGTTGATTTTTCAAATGGTAACATCCACTTTTGACACCCTGTTTGAGTTTCTTTCTAGCCAGGAAAGATATATAGCTTATATGCTTTTCTTAAATTTTAATACTGTTATAAAAGAAAATGTGTTAGGGGTTTATCCCTAAACTTCGGAAAATAAATTGAAGATCTTAGAAGAAAAAGTACCAAAAACTCTCAATTAGTCCCCAGTAAAATTTTACTAGAATAATAAATTTATTAAAAACTTACTTTACATTACAAAAAATCCTACAAAATATTTCTTGTAAGTTTCTACGATTTTTTTGTGGCTTCTTTGATAGCGGAATACGAACCCCTTAATTTATTGAAAGGAAAAATTTCTCTAATATCTCCAAAACCAATTCTTCATATGAGTTGTACACGTCAATGTTTTTAACAATTGTGGTTTTTTCATAATATACAGGGTGTTTATAAAGTCCCGGAAACATTTTGATGTTTAATAACTCATACAATAATAAAGATAGATTAAAATTAATAACATAAATGGTTAGATAGGCTCAAAAAGTTTCATGACCCTTGTCAATGAACTTCCACGTGTGCCCCCTCCGTCGCACGGAGAATATCAAGTCGATAGTCAGTTTCACGCCAGGTAGCGGCAAGCATGTCGGCATCCACAGAGGCTATTGCGGTTGTAATTCTGGCTTTTAAGTCATCAATTAGACATGTTGGAAAACTTCGTATTTCCACAACTAGAAGAGCTTCAGCCACATGTCATTTTGCAACAAGATGGTGCACCACCTCATTGGGGTACCATCGTTCGTACTTCTTTGAATGACCATTTTCCAGGAAGATGGATTGGGCGAGGAGGTCCAATTCCTTGGCCACCCAGATCACCTGATATAACGCCGCTGGACTTTTTCCTTTGGGGATTTGTAAAGGACAATGTTTACAGGGGGAGAGTGTCGAACATTGATGACTTAAAAGCCAGAATTACAACCGCAATAGCTTCTGTGGATGCCGACATGCTTGCCGCTACCTGGCGTGAAATTGACTATCGACTTCATATTCTCCGTGCGACGAAGGGGCACACGTGGAAGTTCATTGACAAGGGTCATGAAACTTTTTGAGTCTATCTAACCATTTATGTTATTAATTTTAATCTATCTTTATTATTTTAGGAGTTATTAAACATCAAAATGGGTCCGGGACTTTATAAACACCCGTATATTTTTTAAAATGACTTTGTTAATAATTTCTAATTAAGAAAAGTTTTTGAATAGAAAAAAAGTTTGGAATAAGTTTGGGTCTATTCACTATATCTCTAATGAATTAATAAAAAATCATCAGATAATTTTTATGAAGTTAAAAATTAAGTTTCTGAAATGGATTTATCTTTAACATCCTCAAATTTAAACCCTTCTAACCCTACCATGATTTAATTTAATGCATATAAACTATGCCTTTTTCCGGGCTGTCTCGATCCAAGAAACTCAAATAAGGTGTCAAAAATGGGGTATTATTGCTTGAAAAGTAAAAGTTGGTACAATTCTCAATAAGTATGCGATTTCGGAAACATAATTTATGCATAACAATAACTAGTAGATATTATTTTCAGTTGATTGGTACCTACATATTTTTTTACGATTATTTTTAGCAGAATTTGTAAGTTGTAAACCACATTTTTTTCCACTATCACCATTGATGCACTGAGGATACTTAGAAAAGCTAACACTGTTTTTTGCACCAAGCGCCAAATAGGGTTGCTGCGGTGCTGCTAAGGGCTTCAACCTTTTTTTTAAAAAATATTTTTCTTTAATGTAATAGGAATTAGTTATCAAGCCATTTTAAAATGTCATAAATTCAATTTCTGTTACAATCTGAGAGCCACTACTTTTTATTATCTACTGTTTTGTTATTATTCATATTATTAACCAAGTAGCATATTTAAATGTGGTATCTACAAATATCTCCTTCAACACACAAGAAACATTCGGTATGCAAACTTCGTTTAAAAAATATTTATAATTAGAACAAGAATATACTTTCCGTTTGGAAATAGAAATTTTGAAAACTAAATATCAAGCTTCTTTTGTACCACGTATTATGGGGTATTGGAATGCTGAAATATAAAGCTATTTCAATGTGAAAATAATACTTGCTTGTGAAAATAATTGGTATTTTTTATCCTTAAAAAATTACTATTATGTGTCCATAAAGAACTGAATTGATACCACGTTGTGAAAAGGTTTCTACAGAAAAAGTACACCCTAAAACATTGCTTTGTTAGTCTAAAATCCCTAAAACAATTAAGTAAATTTACTATTCCCAGCACACTCTTCCCATGATTGCAAAACTTTTATCATTGTTAAAGATCAAGGGAAATATTTAAGTTTCCGTACTTGAGTGTAAGTGCCCCAGGGATTGTATTCATGCAAGCTGCAGGTTGCATAGCCAGTATTTTTTAACCGACTTAAAAAAAGGAGGAGGTTCTCATTTCGACGCATATGTATTTTTTTTTATGTATTTTCACTGATTACTCCTAAACTAGGCGCGAGATTACTATCCGAAAATAACGGCAGATTTTGTGAATGAGAAAACGCTGTCTGCGAGATACCACAGCTTGCAGGATTGCAGTCCAAAAGTATCCTCAACTTTGTATTCCCCGAAAAGAAAGATCATAATGTTTTCCAATCAAAAACAAAATCCATACAAAAAGTTTTTTGACTTCTGATACGTCTCTTTTTTTTTTTTTTTTCAGAAAGCACCGTTATATGTGCATTCAGGGGCGGCTATAAAGAAAGGGGGCGCAGAGTACTACAAGCAAAAGGACTGAAAATATGCAAAATACTGGTTAAATTCTAAAACATATCATGAAAAGAAGCGATGAAAAAAATTTCGTCCAGGGCGCAATGGCTACTAAAGCTCTCGTTGGGTGCATATTTTCTCTTTCAATCGCATGCAAAGATGTCCGTTTTGCTTTCGGATCCTGAAATTGCTACGATATATCTTTAATTTCTTTGTGATAATAATAAAAAATACGTCTCTTGTGCTGTCTATTAATTGATGATTATCCCTAAACGAATTCTCGAAATTTAGCACACTAATCAGAATGTATGTATACAACAAGTGAAAAAATATTGGAGCGGCTTAGGCACTTAGGGGCGCGACGTTTTCCCTGGGCGAAGGCGCACCGGCCCTCGGGCCGATGGGCCGGCGGGCCAGTCCGAGCCTGGTGCCACTACCCCTAAAGGGGGTGCAGGAGGAAAAAAACGTTTGAAATTGCGATTTTTGTGTTACTGAAGGGCCCAGATACATGGAATTTCGCATGGTAATTACTTATTAGATATACATGATCTCTAAGAATATTTCTTAAAAAAATTCGAAATTTAAAAGGGGTGAAAATGCGCGAAAAGACTTCTAAAAAACGTTCTAAATGGAGATTTCTAGGCTATCTCAGAAAGTACCTAACTGATTTCAAAAGTAATGGTTGGAAATTGATGATGACAGCCCTTGCTCCAATATAGGATCTACTTCATATCGGCGTCACTCCCACCTTGCGGTTGCATTTTAAAAAACGTTCTAAATTGTGATTTTTGTGATACTGAAGGAGCTAGCAACTTGAAATTCGGCATGGTAATTACTTATGAGATGTAAATGCTCTCTGAGAAGAGTTCCTTAAAAATTTGAAATTTAAATGGGGTGAAAATAAACGAAAATCGTTCTAAAAATGTTCTAAATAGCGATTTCTACGCAATCTCTGGAAATATAAACCGATTTCAGAAGTAATGGTTTCAAACTGATGGTGACAGTCCACGCTCCAACATAGTCTATATTTTACATTGTTGCCACTACCACCTGGGGGTTACAAGAGCAAAAAATGTTCTAAATTGCGTTTTTTGTGTTAAAGAGGTGGTCTAATATTTTCAATTTGGAATGGTAATTACTTCAAAGATGCAAATGCTTTCTAAGAATTGTCGAAAGAAAATTCCAAATTTAAAAGGATGAAGTGAGCAAAAAGTGTTCTATAAGCGTTCTAAATTACGATTTTATGCAATCGTATGAAATACGAAACCGATTTCAAACATAATGGTTGCAAAATGATGTTGATAGAACCTGCTCAAACATAAGCTATATTTTATGTACGTGCCACAACCCCTAGAGCAGTGGTTCCCAACCATTTTTTGGCCGTGCCCCATCTAAGCCTTTCTAAAATCATGATGCCCCCCTCCCTTATATATATCATATAAATATTATTACATAAAAAAAATAAACTTCTATTTTCCCGGAAAGATCCGAAAATAGCATAAACTTTGATAAGTGACTTTACATTCTTTAATTTATCAAAATCATATTTTTTTATTACAAATATGTTTTTAACATAACTCTATGAATGCAGTGAGACCATGGATCTTCGCATTTACATATACAAATGTTTTATTGTTTCTGGGTAACTTACCTCAGATTTAAAAGCGATAAATAGCCTACATTTTTATCTTTGTAAAATTTCTTGAACTCTCTCACATTTTGTATTACATCTGATAGAATCGATACATTTTAGAATGGATTTTAGTATGTACTTCATTAAGAACAAGTGATTTTTGTTTATCATCGAGACTGTATGGGTAGTATAATTCCCAAGTAACATTTCCGGATTCGCGCTTTTATCCAATTTAAGTAATTATTTTTCTTTCCCCTCATGACATACTCCTTTGATAGCGGATTTTCTTTTTCCCATTATTATTATTTGGACACCATGTTCGATTTCAAATTTTAAAATGCATATGTCATGAAATATGTTTATATACTGTGTATGTAGTCTGCAGAAGAGCAGTAAGACGTTTTCTTTTCACATGGGGATTTATTAATTTCATAACAGTAGTACCTCATTTAAATAATTCAAAACATTTTTTTTTTATATTAGCCATGTCAAAATAGTCGATGTTAACTATACCCTACAAAATGTCATATGTAAAAGCTCCTTCAAGAGGTATTTTTCACTATGAATAGAATTTTTTTTTTTTAATAAATGGTACAATAAAGAGATGGTTTAAAAAAATAATATTAAAACCAGAAAAATTAACATGATTTTCTAATATATAAAAGATATCAAAATATGTAAAAGAATTTCAGATAATTATTCTGGTGTAAATGTATCTTGAACTTTAAAAGGGAAAGGATTTGAAAATTAATTTTTATTCAGTTATTTTTTAATTTTGTCATCTATTATTTCTAATTTTAGACTACGACACTACCTTCATAAGAAAAAAAATGACAGAAAATTTGTTAATAAGAAATTTGAAATTGCCCCCCTGAAAAGTCATATTGCCCCCCTGTGGGGCGTACGCCCCACGTTGGGAACCACTGCCCTAGAGGGTTGCAGGAGCAAAAAACTTTCTAAATTGCGATTTTTGCGGTACTGAAGAGGCTAGACACTTTAAATATAGCACGGTAGTTACTTATAAAATATAAATGTCCTCTAAGAACAGTCGAAAATAAATTCGAAATTAAAAAGGGGTGAAGCGAAGGGAAGGAACGAAAAGCATTCTAAAAGTGTCCTAAATTACGATTTCTATGGAATCTCAGGAAATAATAAACCGATTACAGAAGTTATTGGTTGCGAATCAAGACTGACAGTCCCTCATCCTATACGGGCTATATTTTATGCCGATGTCACTACCACCTGGTTGGCAGGAATAACAAGAAAGCCTTTAAAAACATTTAAATTCTGTTTTCTAATTAATATTAGGAAATACCAATCAATTTCAAGGTTAATGTTGTCAAATTAATGGGGGCATTCTCTGTTTCAACATTTTTCGAGACATTCTATTTCAACCCTGTTTCGGCATTTTATGTTGGTGCCACTAACACCAAAGAGGTGGTAGACTGTTAGACAAGAAGCTTGGAATTTGACATGATGGTTAATTTTAAGATATAAATGTGTTAAGATGGTTTCATAAAAATTCAAACCTTCAAATGAATTTTGAAATGAGCGTAGGAAATGAGCTTAAAAGTCTCAAAATACTTTCTAAATCATGATTTATTTGGAATTAGTTTTAGTTCTTCTTATTAATTAAAATCTCATTTCTGTCTATTGCACTTTTATAATGAAGTTTAGTCAAACTGTGGCTTAATTTTTAATTTTTGAATTATTCCAAAAAGTGTTCTTCTAATAAAAAATAGTCATGCAAATATCATTTGGCATATTTCAACTATTACGCGAGCAAAGCCGCGGGGTTTGCTAGTATATATATATACAATTGAGCGCCATTATAGGAACTCCAATTTACCGAACTTGCAATTATCCGAACAGCCTATTTCTCTCATTTTTTTAAACCGAACTTCCAATTATCCAAACGCCGTATTTCTCTCAATTTTCGGGTAAAGTTCTTGCCACCTAATATTACATCTGCAATCGAACCCATGGATCAAAGTCTGATAGAGACATTCAAACGACTTTATAGAAAGCAAATGTTAAGAATGTTCCTTTTATCAGAAGAAATAGAAGCGTATGATTCCCAAGATACCATAAAAATTGATTTTAAGATTGTTGTATAATAACTTCTCATTCCAGGAATCTAGTAAAATCCTCAACATTAAAAAATGTCTTGGAATAAAATTTTAAATAAAGAAAAAACTGATAGTGGTTCAGAAAATGAGGTATGTAAAACAATAAAGGAGATGAAAAAGAATCCTAAACTATGAAGGAAATGAAATGAACGAGTGGTTCAATAGTGAAGTACGTGATCCTGGATATCAGATTTTAAATGAAGATGAGATTGTCGATAAAATTCAAGATTTAAAAAAAATTGAAAAAAAAAATGAAAACTAATTCCCTGAAAATGATCCTGGTTCATCACATAATACACACACGTTCGTCACATCACGCCTTTGAATATTTGGAAACAGCTATGAAATGGCTCGACCGGCAGAAGAATGCTGATCCTATTCAACTAACGTATTTAAGAAGAATTCGGGATACAGCAGCATTGTCTTATTTGAAGCAAGCAACAATCGAAAGCTTTTTTGCTCAAATTATAATTCCTGAAGTTTAGAAAATGATAAAAAGAGAAAAGGAAAATTTTAAATGATAAAAAGTAAACAATTTTTTTTTCAAGACAAATATATATATATATATATATATATATATATATATAACCATTAATTAAACATTACCGACCATCATCAAAAACCGCATTATTGTGAATGATTGACAATAAAAATGGATGCCACAAACCTATAATATAGAACTGTATGTATAAAATAAAATACCTTATACTTAATTACAAGAATTAATAAGGAAGAATAAAAAACGAAGAATATGGATTCCGAAAAAATTGAAAAACTTATATATTGAATTACGTTTTCAAGAGTACAGAATTCAATGATATAAGCAAATCGGTTGTTTTCTGTGAGAAAAAAGCTTAAAGCTGAAAAAAAAATTTTCTGCTGTACTCGAACAACCAATAGATCCAAAAGAATAGTCTCAAGATGAAAACAGAACATTATCAAATGGCATGAAATGGAAAAAAACACTACAACCCATTAAATATTTCATTTATAGCAATAGAAATCTTACACAACTTACCGAATAGATTCCCAGTAGATTTTCAAAATAGATTCCCGCACAAGGAATCCATAAGCATGATAAGATTAAGGTGAATAAAACAGTTAAGTTAACACAGAAATTAAAACCTATGGATTCAGTCACTTCATTTTGAAATACCGTGATAAATACAATTAATATAATATAAATAGAAAATAATTACATTATTTAAAATACCTAAAAACAATTTTAAATTGTTTAATATCAATTTTACAATATTGCCGATATACAGCGTTAAATACCACCTGGCGTAAAAAATTAAAATTATAACTTTAATAGAAGCTTTAAAAAGACAAATTTTTTTGGTGCTGCCATCTATTATTTTATTTTAAAACTATTATTATTATGCAAATGTCACAAAAAGAAGAACCTAATAAAAGCTAAAGAAATAAAAACATATCAACTGCATTACTACACAAATCCTAATATAAAATTATTCAAAAAAATTAAAAAAAATTAAATTAATTAAATGTTAATAAAAAAATATATATATATAAAACAATTTTTAACTGGTGCTGGCAGTGCTAAGCCTGGATAAAGTGTGGAGGTTTTAGTATACTCAGGTACATCTCTTAAATTGTCTGTCCATTTATCCGAACTTTTGCTTATCCGAACTAGGGTCGGTCCCGACTTGTTCGGATAATCGGCGCTCTACTGTATACTATATATATTCACAATTGTAAATGATCATTTGTGTTGGTTTATAATGTTTCTATATACTATAGATATGCATATACAGGGTGTTTCAAAATTATTTGTCAAAAATGTAAAGGCAGGTAGAGTGGACCTTAGTAAGCAAATTTCGTATAGGAATGTGGGTGCGGAAATGCAGCATTCAGGCAGTAGGGGGCGCTGTTGAGTTCGACGGATGAAAGCGCTTCGCTGACTTGAATCGTCATTCCCCGCACGGATTTCGGGCAACATGTATCGTTATACCAATGCGGAGCTTGCAGACATGCATTTCATGTATGTGGCTGTTCAAGGGAATGGCTCAAACCCAGCTCAGGTACAACAGTTCTCGAGCTTTTCGAAAGACATTCCTCTACTGTGCATAATATTGCTTTTTCCACTTCAGGAATTCTGCGATATCTTCCAGTGTCCGTATCACGCTTCGAGGCATAAAATGATCTACTCGCGCACATCTCCCGATGAAGACATCCAAATGTTTGGCGATCCGGCAGATTCCTACTTGGAAATCGTTCCATGTACATCCTTTGAACAGCGCCGCTCCACTTTCTTGCGAAGCCTCATACATGAAATGCATGTCGGCAAGCTCCGAATTGGTGTAATGACGCATGTTGCTCTAAATCCGTGCGGGGAATGACGATTCAAGCCAGAGAAGCGCTTTCATCCGTTGAACTCAACAGCGCCCTCTACTCCCTGAATGCTGCATTTCCGCACCCACATTCCTATACGAAATTCGCTTACTAAAATCCCCTATACCTGCCTTTCATTTCTGACATATAATTTTGAAACACCATGTATATATATATAATACAATTTAGAAAATACATAACACATTTGAAAATCCTTTAAAACTATAATTTTTATAGACGGTAATGTATTCTAATCTTTTTGTGTAGCCCTGTATATCATCTATAGATTTATACACATGCCACTTACTGAACTAAAATATATTTTATCCAAAAAATGTATCAAACAAAACTTAAATGGTTTTATCATCCATAACAAATAATATATATAGATGCTATGTATTCATATCTTTTTCTGAAGCATTCTATATCACTATACGGGGGTGTATCAATAAATTTTTGCCCTCACATAGAAATAATTGAGTGAAATTTATGAAATTGCTACATTGTATGAGTCCTTTACTATAGAGTTACCGTGCACAGTAACACATTGCTGCAAACGGTATTTCAAAGAGAGAGGGGGATGTATTACAGGAGTCAAAGGGGGCATTTTCCTAAATTTTGCCGACCCCCATATGTGATATATTGTTGGAAAGGCCTGTGACCACTTATTCATGTTATGCACTCCCTCTCCCCAAATTCCTTCCCCTCCCGGTGGGCATGAATGATTTCCGCAAAATCTTGAAAAGTGCCCCCCCCCCGACGTCAAATTTGGGGGTAGGGGCTCGGGAGGTGCATAGCATGAATAAATGGTCACAGGCCTTTCCAATAATATGTTACATGTGAGGGTTGGTAAAAGTTAGAAAAATGCCCCCTTTGGGTCTATTATCGCGCCTCCTGGAATACATCCTCCCCCCTCTCTTTGAAATACCGTTTGCAGATATATGTTACTGTGCACGGTGACTATATACTAAAGGACTCATACAATGTAGCAATTTCCTAAATTTCACTCAATTATTTCTATGTGAAGGCAAAAACGTATTGATACACCCTTGTATTTATACGGACAATATTTTTTAAAAATGCAAATAATAATAATATCTATATATGCACATTTATATGTAAAGGATCATCCATTAATTACATCATGCAAATTTCGAAGTCAACATCCCACCGCCTATGTCATTTGTTGCAAGTGATAGACTTCCCCCCCCCCCCCTCCCTTGTTCTGATGTCTTTTTTGCAGTTTTGTGATAATTTTATGCCAAAAAAATTATGTACAATCTGTAACAAAAAAATTACATACGACCTATAAATTACGATATAAATGTCATAAAACTATCGAGAGCTTGCGTGCTTTTACTTTCAAGCTGTTGCAATTCAAAGAAAAACGAAAAATGTTTCTAAGAGACACGGTGGCGGCAGCATAGATAATCACCTCATCGAGTTGGAGGCTGACATTACAGAATGAGTTAAAACTTGATTCGCATATTAAAATGCAACTAGTCTGCCAAGTCCTATCTTGGTGGAAAACACCTGCAAACCCGATTTTAGCGATTGACTCGTAGGTTTACCATTGTGTTTTCCTGCTCCCAGACTTTCATGTTTTCATACCTTTGGGTGCAACAAAACACAAGGATAAACCTACGAGTCAACTACTAAAATTGGGTTTGTAGGTGTTTTCCACCAATGATATGATTCGGCGGACCAGTTGCATTTTAATATGCTTATCGGATTGTGTCTAACCTGGTATTTCAGCCTCCAACTAGATGAGGTGATTGTCTGTGCTGACGCTTTCCGGTCTATAATACTATTCGAATAAATATACGTATATTTTAATGATTTTTATTATCCTACTTTCAAACGTCTACCTGATTCTCTTCATATTTTATACAGGGTGATTCAAAAAAGATGGGAAAAATTTTAAGAGGTGATAGTACACACCCAAACAAACATTTTGTATCAAAGAATGCATGGTCGAAAACTAAACGTAAAAAAGTTAGAGGGCGCCAAAAGTTATGTTCTTATACGAGGCAAAAACACACAATGAACGATTAAGTTAAGTTACGAAAACAAATTTAATGGCATTTGATTACAATAAATGCTCAAAACATTGACCGGCAGCTGTTATGCACGCAGTACAACGGCGGAGAACAGATTGGCGAATTTTCTGAAACACACCAGGCACCACCGCGCTCGCCAGATCTTTCATGTCTCGATTTTTTTTTTTGTGGGGACAGCTGAAGGCTCTTGTGTATGAGACTCCGCAGAAGAACTTGTCGCCAAGCTTTCGGCTGCTGTAGGGGAAGTTCGTGATATGCCTGGTGTGTTTCAGAAAATTCGCCAATCTGTTCTTCGCCGTTGTAACTGCGTGCATAACAGCTGCCGGTCAATGTTTTGAGCACTTATTGTAATCAAATGCCATTAAATTTGTTTTCGTAACTTAACTTAATCGTTCATTGTGTGTTTTTGCCTCGTATAAGAACATAACTTTTGGCGCCCTCTAACTTTTTTACGTTTAATTTTCGACCATGCATTCTTTGATACAAAATGTTTGTTTGGGTGTGTACTATCACCTCTTAAAATTTTCCCCATCTTTTTTGAATCACCCTGTATATGATGCCACAAAGTATTGTGAACATTTCCTGTTTCATGGACAGTGACACTGCTACGTTACGGAAGCCAGCAACAAAACTAGTTGGATGTGCCAATTCCAAAACTTTCTTCTATCTCATACATCTTAATAGTTCAAAATGTTGTTAGGAATGTCAATATGACATTATTATTAGTTCAACAGTGAATCAACCTTGCTTCAGTCAATTAATCGGAGTAAAAACGAGGTAATCTCGATCATGATATTCATTAAAATCAATAGTTTTCCTTTATTTTGTTGTATATCAGCTTTTCGCGAATAGCCGGCAAATCAGGATGCGAAGTTCCCGCCACTTCATGAGCCGCCGGTGTACAATAGAACAGAACTACGAAAAATCAAGAAAATTACACAAAATGCGCTAATATAGCGCCCCTTTCGGCGGCCTATTTCCAAATTCAAGGAGTATTTGCTTGGCATAACCAAAAACATGTACAAAAATTTGCTTCAACTCTATGCATAACTTCATACACTTTTCGATTGTACAATATTGAAAATGGCACAAAAATCGCTATTACAGCGCCCCCTTCCGGCAGATTTTTTCCAAATTAAGGGGGGACCTGCTTGCCATAGCCAAAAACTTTAAAAAAAAAAATTTGGTTCAATTCTATACATAATTTCATACAATTTTTGATGGTACAATGGCGAGATACGGACACACGGATAGACAAACATTTTGTATAAAAATGTTTATTGGTATCTCTGATTCTTAAAACGTGTAAGTCCATCGAAAACCGGAAATCGAAAAAAAATTCGATTAAAATGCTTTCTTCTACAATTGAGGAAAGTAAAAAAAAAAAAATTAATTTGGTTAGTTTCCCAAAGTTTTGGTATCAGTTTCACATATCTATTTATATATAGCGTATATATAATATGAATAAATTTTGTAATCAGTGACAGACTTTTCGGACATCCTGTACATATTCATTGAAATCATGAGGTAAAGAAACATTATTGGACTGGAATCTGACACGCGCTTTCCGATTTTATTTTATTTTTTATCTTCTTACTAGGGGGCTCTGCCCCCTACGAGCTACGCTCGCCAACCCCCGTTCAGGCACACCAAAATCCAAAAAGCACGCTAATTTGATCGGCTTTAAAGATATTGAATTAAAATTTAAATAAACAGTAGCAATCTCTCTGTAAACGGGTTTCCATTCGTTTTCCTTGGATTGGGGATTTTTAAGACCAAATCTGCTGCTGTTAAGAGATACAATGGCGGTTTTCGTATTTAATTAAAAAATTAGTTAAACATTTGAAAATAAGCTAATGTAAAATGAATTAAGTAAACAGCGTCATTGTCTCCCGGTATTTTTTAACAGCGCTATAAGATAGTTCTTTTAAATAATTCATTTTAAATGTATCGTTTTAAATCTGACGTAATTTACACCAAAGTTTTATTTCTCTTATTAATATTCACGTGAAAATACTTTTTGCTGTTAGAAGGAAATATTATTTGCGCTGTCTTCGAATTCACGATAATAGTTGAAAAGATTATCTCAAAATATCTCGCGCAAATATATTTTTCAATTTAAATTGTTTTGCTATATTTTTTGTCATTTTAAATATGACGTAATTTCCTCAAATTACAAGTTTTAACGCATAATAATGATTTTTTATTTTAAGATTTTGTTTCTCTTTTAAAATTCAAGTGCAAATATGGTTCGTCGCAGATGTCATATACGCGCCCCATATTGGCGCAATTTTTTTCTGACGCCAATTTTATATACGCAACGGGTACTTAACTGTTGCTAAAGTGTTGTTATTTTGCTTGATGTGGTAACCCGGATGTTGTTGTTTATGCTATTAATGTTTTCGCCAAATTGGCGTTGGAAAAAAATTGCGCCAAAATGCGCGTATATGACATCTGTGCCTATGGTTCTTATGACGTAATTTTCTTGCTTTTAACATGTAATCGTTTAATTCTAATTTTAAAGTTTTTTTTCTGTTTGCAATAGTCACGTGTAAATAAATTTTTAATTTGAAGTAAACATTATTGTTTGCGCTGTTTATACAACTGGCAACAGTTTAAATTAATAACATTTTCCTAAAATTTGTAAAAATTATCTCTCGAAATGCTGAAAATTTGAATTTAAAATTGAAATAAAACATAAAAAAATGAGTCAAATAAGAAAACTAAATGCAATCTGCACATCGGGAACTTATAACGTATAAAATGATCTAAAAATGATTAAATTCTCATGTATAGTTTTTGCTCCAATAAAACTTTTTAAATGGAACGATTTTGTCCAACTTTAGCAATAAATATCTCTTAAAATAATTCTTCGATTTGAAAACTGTCTGCATCAGCGTGTTTGTCAAACATTTCTTTATAATACCACCGATTTTCATATTTTTGTATGCAACAGTGTTTTTAATATTAACGACGAAAGGCCATGCTTAAGCATTCAAATTGGATGTGATCTACCCTGAATATCTACGCAGATTTTCATTGGTCCATTTCCAAATCAAAACTTTTTTTTATATATAGAAGGACTGGGGGGCTCTGCCCCCTACGAGCTACGCTCATCAACCCCCGTTCAAACACCGCAGACTCTAACAGCACGATAATTTAATCGGCTTTAAAAATATTTCAGAAGATTGAATTATAATTTTAATCTGAGAATTATAATCTGACGTAATTTTAACCAAACTTTTCTTTTTCTTTTTAATATTCACGTAAAAGTACTTTTGTTAGAAATGAAATATTATGATCATCTTAAAATATCAAATAAATGTCTCGAGCAATTTTTAAATTTAAACTGTTTTGCAATATTATTTTTTGTTCATTTTATATAATAAGTGTAATGTGACGAAAATGTGACGTAAATTCTCCTATTTAAGACTTCTAACGCATGTTTATGAATTTATTATTTTACAATATTCTGTCTCTTTTAAAATTCACGTGTAATTATAATTTTATGACGTAATTTTCAGTGAGTTCCTGCTTTTTATATTTTCTGTTTATAATAAATAGTCACGTGTAAAATAAATTTTTAATTTGAAGTAAACATTATTGTTTGCGCTTTTTATACAACTGGCAACAGTTTAAATTAATAACATTTTCTAAAATTCGTAAAAAATATTTCTCGAAATGCTGAAAATTTGAATTTAAAATTGAAATAAAACCTCAAAAATGAGTCAATTAAGAAAAATAAATACAATCTGCACACCGGAAACTCATAACGTATAAAATGATCTAAAAATGATTAAGTTATCATGTATAGTTTTTGCTCCAATAAAACTTTTTTAATGGAACGATTTTGTCCAACTTTAGCATTAAATATCTCTTAAAATAATTCTTCGATTTGAAAACTGTCTGCATCAGCGTGCTTATCAAACATTTCTCTATAATACCATCGATTTTCATATTTTTGTATGCAACAGTTTTTTTAATATTAACGATGAAAGGCCATGCTTAAGCATTCAAATTGGATGTGGATCTACCCGGAATATCTACGCAGATTTTCATTGGTCCATTTTTTATATAATTTTTTTATATATTGGTCCATTTTTTTATATAGAGAAGGAAACTCTGTGGAGAGGGAAAACAAAGCAATTAGTTTTAAACAGTACTTGAACATTTAGAGTCTGAATTTTTCCGACTGGAGCGCTTAACCCTTTCAGGGGCAAGTAATTGTGTCTCTGTAATGTTGAATTGATGCCGGAAGTTTCTAAAAATTTTGCTTCAAAATAATGAAAAGCAAGTTTTTAACATTTTCCCACCAAAGTTACAAAAGTAAAATTCAGTTAAAATTTTCTGGTGTAAATCTTGATTAAAATTACCGCCCCTAAAGGTGTTAAAAGTTTAAAATCTGTATAATCTCGTTTAAGATCTGGAGCACACGTATGTGTAACACCAGCTTTTGCGGGATCTGGAAAATGAGGATGTATAAAGGGTGCATAAACATTATACTAGTACTATCCTGGAACATGGAGTACTTTGATGTTTGAAGTCAGTTTGTTCAGGATTTGAAGTATTGTGGAGATTTCGCAAGCAACACTTGCATCAGACTGAGTGTCCCCGTATTTTCCGCTTCGAGATTAAAAAGGAAACGAGCCTTAACGAAGCTGTGTGAAGTGGAAATGCAGAAGAAGTAAAGAGAACGAAATGAGTTTTTACGACGCAGGGTTTTGTTAAAAAAGAACAGAACATATTACGGTGAAATAAGATTGAATATTTACACGACGTAAGAAAATCTGAGAAATATTCAACGACGTCCTGAATTATAGACTTTAAGCTCATTAAAGAACGAGAAGAGTGTTTATATCTATATTTTTTGTTTGTGTATCCGTCTCAATAAATGTCAGTGTTCGTCCTAAAAGTGAGTTGTGAGTTATGTATGGAGTCTCACCCCCATAAATTGGCGTCAGAAGTGACAGTTAACCCACCAATATGATTAATTAGAGTTATTCATCCTACATATTCAAGCCGGATATTATTCTAACGGTGAGTTCATTATTATTATTTTGATTATGAAGTTAGTTGAGATACCTGAACTGGAAGTTGCATTTAAAAACGAACGAACGCATAAAATTAAATTGCTGCATAAATTCCTATTTGATGCTGACGGTGATCGCTCTAATAGAAAGAGAATACGTGATTTTACTGGTTTCGGTTTTCAAACCGACAGCACCGAATTCAAAAATAAAATAACTAAAGTTCAAACTGATTTTTCATTAAATGATCTGATTACAGTGTGCAATCTACTTTGTATTGGTAATGAGGGATCTTTAAACGATCTCGCAACCCGATTAGTTACATACCTTTCAGACTTGACCTTACTACAAAATAATATTATACAAAATGAAAGTGACACTGACTCGGAACCCGAACTGCCTTCAAATAATATGACTTCAAGTAATAACACTGAATTATCAAATTTTGACAAACAACAGCAATTTCCAGTTCAAAGTTTTATGCCATCGTCTATGAATTTTACTGATATTGAAAGTGTAATACCTCCTTTCGATGGTAGTTCTTTTAGTGATATAAACGTATGGTTTAATAATTTTGAGGATGTTACTAATATGTTTAATATATCTGACTTTCATAAATTCATATTTTGTAAAAGATCATTACGAGGAAAAGCCCAGTTATTAGCACAAACAGAATTTCATATCAATTCATATGACAAACTTAAACAACTCTTAATATCAGAATTTAGCACCACTTATAATTCTGCCGAGTTACATGATATATTAAATAAACGAAAATTGCAAGAAAATGAATCAATAGAAGAATATTTTCTTATCATGAAACAAATATGCTCGCGTGGTAAAATCGAGGATTCCGCATTAATGCAATACATCATAAATGGTATAACCGACCCGGTTTTCAGAAAATCAATGTTATATGGATGCCAATCCATTGTAGAATTCAAGCAAAAGCTCAAAATTTATGACAAAATTCGACATGACTTTGAGAACACTAAATTTCGTAAAATCAAACCTGAAATGCCAGTGAAAGAGAAATCCTTTCGACCAAAATCTGATCTTTTTTGCTTTAATTGTGGTTTGTCGAATCATAAAAGTAGCCAATGCAGACATAAAGATAAAGGCCCTCGTTGTTTTAATTGTTCGAATTTTGGCCATAAATCGGCTCAATGTGATCAACCAAGGAGGCCTAGAGTTAAGTCAGAGCCCTCCAATGTTTCCCCTGTCACGTCGAACACTTTCATGACCAAACAAGTCATTATTTCGTCTGTAAATGTTACATCATTGGTAGACACAGGTAGGGAAAGAAGTTTACTAAAGGAAAGTATTTATCGCAAACTCCCTACAATTTCGAACCTTGAACATTCAACTATCACATTAACTGGATTAGGAAATACTATAATCAAACCCCTAGGTTTTTTCTCTACGAACATTATAATAGATGATTTTAATTATACAACTAATGTTTATGTAGTCCCAGATTATTCCATATCTTTTGATCTTATTATTGGTACAGATATCATTCAACAAAGTATTTTAACAATTTCTGGAAATAATATTTCGATGCAAAAAATCGAGAAAAATGACGAAACGTCCAATAATTTTTTGATTAATATTGCTCATGTGTTAGACGATCTTAATCTTGATTTATCTCATATTACCGATGAAACAATACGTTCAAAAATTTCAGAACTTATTCAAAATTATTCCCCTAAAAAAATAAAGACAACTGATGTTAAATTATCAATTCATCTGGAAAACGAAGAACCTGTTACTTGTCCTCCCAGGCGCTTGGCGCAAATAGAGAAAAACTTCGTTGAAAAACAAATTTCTGAGTGGCTCGAAAAAGGAATTATTCGTAAAAGCACTAGTAATTTTTCATCACCTATTGTCCTAGTAAAAAAGAAAGATGGTTCATATAGATTGTGTGTTGACTATAGGAAGTTAAATTCTAAAACACATAAACAACGTTTTCCCCTACCAGTAATTGATGACATTATTGATCAGTTGCACTCTGCAAAAGTATTTACTACTCTTGACCTTAAAAATGCTTTTTTTCATGTCGAAGTAGAAGAAAATAGTAGAAAATATACTTCTTTCGTAACACATTCTGGTCAATTTGAATTCTTATATATGAATTATGGCCTTAGCGATGCACCCTTAGTGTTTCAAAGATATATTTATAACGTTTTTCGAGACCTCATTATTGAAAAAGTACTTATTGTCTATATGGATGACTTCATAATACCAGCTGAAAACGAAGTCGAAGGACTCCAGAAATTATAACGCGTCCTTACAACTGCATCCGAATATGGTTTAGAACTGAATCTCAAAAAATGCCACTTTCTACAACGAGAAATTGATTTTTTGGGTTACCACATTAAAAATGGTCAACTGCACCCATCCCCCTTAAAAACTAAAGCTGTCCTTAATTTCCCAGAACCTAAAAGTATAAAAGATGTACATTCATTTGTCGGATTAACTTCATATTTTCGTAAATTCATTCAAGATTACTCTTTAATAGCTAAGCCTTTAACAGATCTTCTTAGACAGGACACTAAATTTCACTTTGGCGACCAGCAACGAAGTGCATTTAATCAGCTGAAACACATCCTTTCTTCAGGTCCTGTTTTAAGCATTTATAACCCTAGTAACGAAACAGAAGTTCACTGTGATGCATCTATTGACGGTTACGGAGCAGTCCTCCTTCAAAAGTCTTATATTGACAATCAATTTCACCCTGTCTATTTTATGAGCAAAAAAACCACAGATGCCGAACGTAAATATTCGAGTTATGAATTAGAAGTTTTAGCTGTCATAGAAGCCCTTAAAAAATTTCGCGTTTACATTCTAGGTATTCCTTTCAAGATAGTCACAGATTGCAACGCATTCGCCCTTACTATGAATAAAAAAGATCTTTGCACCAAGATTGCTCGATGGGCTTTAATGTTAGCTGACTATAACTATACAATCGAACACAGACAAGGTACACGCATGCGCCATGTCGACGCTTTAAGTAGAAATCCAATATGTATGGTCATTGAAGATAGTTTTACTACCAAAATCATACAATCACAGAACACTGACGAACATATACAGGCCATCAAAGAAATTTTGAAAACAAAGCCATATGACAACTATTTCCTTAAAAATAACGTTCTCTATAAAAATCATAAAGGTATCGATCTGATAGTTGTGCCGGATGAAATGCAGCTAAATGTCATTAAACACGTTCATGACAAAGGACATTTTGGCCGTAAACGCTGTGAAGAACTCCTTAACGAAGAATTTCTCATCCCTAATATGTCAAATAAAATTGATAAAATTATAGCAAATTGTGTAACATGCCTTTTGTATAATCGCAAACGTGGCAAACAAGAAGGTGAATTGCATCCCTTACCTAAAGAAGAGACTCCTCTCCAAACCTACCACATTGATCATTTAGGCCCTCTTGAAACAACCAACAAAAATTATAAACATATTTTGTCTTTAATAGACGCATTTACTAAATTCGTCTGGTTGTATCCATGTAAAAGTACTTCTGCTACCGAAGTTATATGAAAACTACGACAACAAAGTCATACTTTTGGCAATCCTTCCATTATCATTAGCGATAAAGGTCCTGCATTTACAAGCAAAGAATTTGCTGATTATTGTCAAGATGAAAATAATCAGCAAATTCTTTGCACGAGACAGTTACAACTGGCCTTCCCCGTGCCAATGGTCAAGTAGAGCGACTTAATTCCACCATAATTTCTGTAATCTCTAAAATATCAAAAGACGAACCGACCATATGGTTTAAACATGTTCCTAAAGTTCAACAAGTCATTAATTCAACTTACCAAAGAAGCATTAAGAGAACACCGTTTGAAATATTATTTGGTACAAAAATGAAACAGAAAGAAGATGTACAAATTATTGACCTCTTAAACAGTGCAGTCGAAGAACAATTTATGAAAGACAGAGAAGAGCTCCGTAAAGAAGCCAAGAAGAATATTCTGGAAATTCAACAAGAAAACCGCAAGCACTATAATTTACGACGTAAGAAACCCCGTAAGTACAAGCTTGGTGACCTTGTAGCAATTAAGAGAACACAGCAAGGACCAGGTTTAAAGTTGAAATCTAAATTCTTAGGTCCGTATAAAGTAATCAAAGTGAAGTCTAACGACACCTACGACGTAACGAAAATCTCATCAACTGAAGGACCGATAAATACTAGCTCCTGTGCTGAATACATGAAACCTTGGCCTGACGATAACTGAAACTTCAAAAACATTTTTTTTAAATCTTTTCTTCTTATGTGTTTGTAACAATTTTATAAGTCAACCCATATGATGTTACGCTACTTCAACTATGACGTGCAGATTTTTTTTCTTTCTCTTTTTCCCCTAAGAACAGTTACTGGTTTTTGTTTTTGTTTTTTCAGATTCTATTTTACCACATGTCGCTGCGGCAGCTCCAGATGTCAGGACGGCCGCTTGTGGAGATTTCGCAAGCAACACTTGCATCAGACTGAGTGTCCCCGTATTTTCCGCTTCGAGATTAAAAAGGAAACGAGCCTTAACGAAGCTGTGTGAAGTGGAAATGCAGAAGAAGTAAAGAGAACGAAATGAGTTTTTACGACGCAGGGTTTTGTTAAAAAAGAACAGAACATATTACGGTGAAATAAGATTGAATATTTACACGACGTAAGAAAATCTGAGAAATATTCAACGACGTCCTGAATTATAGACTTTAAGCTCATTAAAGAACGAGAAGAGTGTTTATATCTATATTTTTTGTTTGTGTATTCGGCTCAATAAATGTCAGTGTTCGTCCTAAAAGTGAGTTGTGAGTTATGTATGGAGTCTCACCCCCATAGTATTGTTATGTTTTGACTTCTTTTGCATCGAAGTAATATCATTTTCAGTAGAAAGATTTTCTCCAGGACTTGTATAAGCATTATGCAAATTTGTGTGTTTTCTAAGTGTGTCATTTGTCAAAGAAACATAGATCCTTTGTTAGTTATTTGACCTTTAAATATTTGATCCAATCTCGACCTATTATCTGCTTAGTTTCTGAAGTTTAATACACTGCTGTATCCAAGATCACGACTGCATGTAGAATAATGTAGAAAATCCCATCTGACTAACACCAGGATGGAATGGAACATGAGTTTAGAGATTGGAGACACATAGTGCACAACATTTAGATGAAAAATAAAGCGATTGCAGCTTCAAAAGTGAGTGCTGACCTGAATGACCATTATGCTGCGATTACATTATGACGTAATCGTCTCCCCAGCACAGGTTTTCCAACCAATCAGCGTGCTTCATTGGATTCTTACGCTCCGCTGATTGGTTGGATCTTATGATTAAAGCCCGGAACTTCAACGCCTAGGATGATAACGTCATAATGTACATGGACCTTTAAACCTCATCTGCAGCAAAACAGTACGAAGAAAACTCCACAAGCTTTTTTATAAGCAAAGCTGGCATTCCAAAAACACTTACACTAATCAACATGCTATTAAGAGAAGACAAGTAGTGCTGAAATAAAAGATGGACTTGTAACTATGGAAAAAGGTCATTACGTCAGATGAGTCCAGCTTTACACTATTTCCAACTTCTGAAAGAATTTAGTTCTGGAGAACGCCATCTTAAGTTAGTTTACCATCCTGGATTGTTTCCTGCTACAAAGAGGCTGAAGATTATTAATAATAAGAGCAGATTTGCCGTGTTCTGCCTGACCCATATCTGTAAGGTTTTGTCAATGACAACGATTATGTGAGTATTTCGAGTAATTAAATTCATTATCCTATGGATATGATACCGCAAATTTAATCGCAGGTGGTGAAGCTGTTTATCTTGATGACAAAACCCCTGTTCAGACTGCTGACATTATCCATAATTGGTATTGTTAGCACGAAGGTGAAATTTTACTTCTACGGTCTCCACGTTCATTCTATTTCAGTATTATAGATAATGTGGCATGTGACTCCACGAAGCAGCTATAACGAAATAAAGAAGAGCTTCTCAACTCGATGTAGCAGAAAATAACAATTCTCGCATAACTAGTAATTCATAACGTATTATTTTACCACACATAACATAATGTACAAGGTGGCCATATAATTAAACTGACAGTACTTAGAGTGCTCTGTAGCGCGATCTAATTGAAAGAATCAGGCCAAATTTTGTAAGAAGATTAAACAAGACGGAGGACGAAGGATTCCGGGAAAAAATAGTTCCAAAAGTCACCGCTAGGGAAATATGTGGCGCTGTGTAACAGAAAAGAGAATTAAAAAAAATGCAGAATCAATACTAAAATAAAATTACATTTTATTAAGCACATTGAAATCGGGTTCAATGTGGTCCCGTTTTTGTGGACCACATATTGCATTCTGTGCACAGCATGCACAACAGCAGAAAGTAACATGTCTGCAGGAATCTCTCGTACACTCCGTGTTTGTTATCCTTCAATATAGCGAGGTCCTGGACAACTCCATGTAGACGTTGGACTTTAGGTAACCCTATAGCCAGAAGTTTCATGGTGTTAGATCAGGGGACTGAGGTGGATATGGAGTTGGAAAGCAGTGGCTAATGACTCTTTCTGTTGTGAACTTATGTCGTAGCAGCTGCTGTACCCGCAAGGCTATGTGTGGAGGGGCTCCATCTTGCATAAAAATTATTTTATCGAGGCATTGTCTTTGCTGAAGTGCCGGAATGGCAAAGTTGTTTAACATTTGGCGATATTTTTCTTCGGTAACAGAACAGGTTACCGGTCGTGTCGTGGTAATGCTCTCATAGAAGGGACCTATGATCATTTCCGATGTGAAACCACACCAAACAGTTACCTTTGGTGAATGTAAGGGAATTTCTTTGAATGCATTTGGTGATTTGTTATCCCAAACATGGCAATTCTGACTACTTACAGTTCCATTCAGGCAAAAGTGGGCCTCGTCTCCCCATAAAATTTTCCATGGCCAAGCATCATCCACTTCCATTCTGGCAGGAAAGGTGAGGGCAAAGGTTAATTGTTTATCGTACTCAGTGTGACGTAACTCTTGAACACGACTGATCTTGTACGGATAGAATTGGATAACCTTTCGTAGAACTTTCCATATCGTACTATAAGGCATATCCAGATTCCGATCTACCCCACGAGCGCTGGAAGTAGTAGAAATATTGTCTTGCAATGTGCATGGCAATCGCTGTTGCAACTTCTTCGATTGTATCTTGTGGTACGTGTTTTCGTCCTCTGCCTAACTGAACATTCAGAGAACCTGTTTTTTCAAACTTCGCAATCATTGCTTTTAAACCATTAACTGACAAGAGTCCGTTACCTTTACGCATTTTTTTTTGTGTGTTTTCTAATAGCACAGAGAGCAGCTGACGCGTTGCACTGGTTCAGGTAAAAGAATTTCACAAGTAACGCACGCTCCACTAAAGAAGGAGACATTATTTATTGCACATAACTTTCAATCAAATGATTTCTAAACGTAACACATTGCATTTAAAAGCCAAACAAGATGGCACTGTGCCAAAAGGAAGTAACGTGTAATTTGAATAAAGAACTTTTTCTTCTTCTGCTGCTTCTTTAGGAACTCAGTAATAGAAATTGCAGGTAAAGTGTCTATATAAGTGTTTATATAAAGTTTTATCTTTTTTTAAAACTGTTGCCATATTGAGCTTCAATAAATGTGCTAAATAAAAGGTAATTTTATTTCAGTATTGATTCTGCATTTTTAAAAACTCTTTTACACAGCGCCACATATCCCCTAGCGGTGACTTTTGGAACTAATTTTCTTTTCGCGGAATCATTCGTCCCCGTCTTGTTAAATCTTCTTACAAAATTTCGCGTCATTCTCTCAATTAGATCGTGCTACAGAACACTCTGAATACTGTCATTTTAATTATGACCACCATGAATTATAACTACGTGAAAATTACGAGCAATTTAGCTCGAAAGTTTTGTCTGCCTGGAGTTGAATAGACTAGTGTCAAGCCAGTTTGTCGAGAAACATGTCCCTTTCTACTGAACCCTTGTGGTTACGTTGTCAATGTTAGGGACAAACGTCCGAGGGCGCTGTGCACCTCTCTTAGGATAGACGGAACTTACTAATGTTTTATAGGAAAAATTGTAGAAGAACTGGTTCTTGAAAATTATACAGGACCTTTAATCTATTCTAAGAGGACTGCAAACAAATACCAAAGCTAGATTCTATGCCATTATGGATCAATGTTAAATGCTATTTTTTTGGGGTGTTTACATATTTTTGTCTTTCTTCTGCTCGTAAGAATATCACATGCCCTACTCTAAATTTTATAGCTGTCTGACTTAAGTGTGATCCAAGACCTCCTACATACACACACACACACAAAAAAAAAAAAAAAAAAAAAAAAAAAAAAAAAAAAAATACGTGAATTGAACGAATTTTTCCGTTATTAAATTAAAATTTCCTCTTTGTTTTTGCAATTTCCTCTCAAAATACAAAAAGTTTTCCAATCTAACGTAAAAATTACCCAAAAATTTCGAATATAAATCTGCATTTTCATCAATCACAGAGTTGTTCTGGCAACTTGTTGCTTAGTACTTTTTCGTTTTAGAGGCGGAATTTTTACGTATTTCTTATTACCCCCAAAACACAAAAAATTCACAAACCTAAACTCAAAATTTCCTGAAAATCTTTAGTTAAAAGACGGAAATTTCTCCATATAGCAGAAAATCTTTTCCAATCGCAGGTGGTGTTCCGGCAACTTGTTGCCTGTACTTTTTACGTTTTTTAAAGTTTTTTATTTTTTTACAGTGTTTCAAACGAAACTAAATTTCGAATTGTGCGCCTATCACTAAGCTTGAGCTATTTTATTTTACTTGAAAAATTATAAAAGAGAAATTGAGGATGTTCTTTTTAAAGTAGGTTGAAAAGGGGAGGGGGAGGGCATAAAAATTCGCATTTCTTAACTCTTTCAGAGGGAAAATATACCTTTTGCTAAAATGTTGAAATGATTAAATGGCAGCTGAATTTACGAACAAATTTATTTGAAACTAAGTAAAAGCTGTTCTTCACATACATTTTAAAAGGAATATTTTATTTCAAATGAAAATCAAATTTCAAATTATTTTTGCTTAAAAGGCGCAAAGACCAACTTAGTGAAAAATATTCCATGCCGGGAACCGAACCCGGGTCACCAGTATAGCGCACTGACGTTCTACCGCTAAACCACATGGAACGATACCCAGCCTGGAACTTCTCACTATTACAAGTTGGCAAGGCTACAAACGCAGCACAAGATGGAATATTTTCCGTGAGCCACCAACATGGGGCAAACACAGACACTTAATTAAATCCAGCATCGATGAATCTATATTAATATTTGGAAATTTTTCCAGAGAGAAACATTCGCCTTGGATACAATATTTCAAATGAAAATCAAATTTCAAATTATTTTTGCTTAAAAGGCGCAAAGACCAACTTAGTGAAAAATATTCCATGCCGGGAACCGAACCCGGGTCAACAGTATAGCGCACTGACGTTCTACCGCTAAACCACATAATTAACCGCTAAACAACTAAATAAAATAATTTGAAATTTGATTTTCATTTGAAATATTGTATCCAAGGCGAATGTTTCTCTCTGGAATATTTTATTCCAAAATTTTGGTGCTAATGTTGCCATTTGGGATTAAGTGGTATAAATAATGTACCACCGCCTTTCAAAGAGATAAACCTGTAATTTCTATTGGATATCTTGTTGAATTTTCCGTGGTTTGAATTTCACTGTTATCATTCAAATTATAGTTTGACTTAGCTTACGTGTCTTTCTCGTCCTGTATTATTTCTGTTCTTTAGATGCAACTCATAACGGATATACGCAAAAATGTTTTTAGTATTTTTATTTACAGGCTTATTATAATACAGGGATTAAAGTAGGGGAATAAAATTCACGTATTCAGAAGTCTCTAGCGATAGCACTAACAAGGAGAGGGCCAACCTTGTTTATCACAGATTTTGATTATTTTAATATATGTTGTAGGGTAGAGACTCCTTAGTGTCATGTTCAACGGATTTTATTCAACGCTCCTTAGTTCTTGAGAAACCGGGGGGTCTAATAATAGTACACAACTTAAATACTTACTTTGCAACCGCAATGATAGGTTGGTAATAGCTCAGTTGGTATGGCGTTTGCCGGCTGATCCGCGGCCCGGGTTCGATGCTGAATGCGCTATATTTGTTTTTCTCATTTTTTGTTTTATAAATATACTTGTAAGTATAATTAAAAATTTCATTGTCAATTAAAAATTATAATATTGTATATCAATTATAATTTTAACCTATTTAATTTTTTACTTGTAACTAAATAGTTGGATGAAACATAAAACTGTTAATTTTTTAAAAATCACTTTTAAACTGTATTTCATATATTCTTTATCGATGCACGCGATTTTAAAGAAACATCATTTACACATTGCTTTAACAAAGGAAGTCAATGCGATAATACTATTATTCTGTTTTTAAAGTAACAAGCATAATTATATTAAAAATTAGCATCAGAATTAAATTACAGCCGATTTTTTGCATATTAAAGATTTTAAAATTTATAATACGTATGCTTGCGCTTTCAATTATTTTGCTTTCACCTTTATCTTCTTTCTGCTTTTATTTTTATTTTATTTGAATATTCTTTTATTTTATCATAACTAGATGGCACCACAACAGATTTTGTCCCGATTTTGGAATTTTTATCATTCAATAATAGATCCAATTTCTTTTTAAACCTCTTTAAAGGATGAGAAATAATAGTTTAAAAATAAAAAATGATACATTTAAGTTTGTTAACATTATAATTAATGTATGATATTAAAATTTGTAATTGAAATTATTAAATTATAATTACAAGTATATTTATAAAACAAAAAAAGAGAAAAACAAATGTAGCGCGGTTGGGTACCGAACCCGGGTCCGCAGACCAGCCAGCGAACGCCGTACCAACCGAGCTACGACCAACCTGTCATTGCGGTTGCAATGCTAGTATTTAAGTTGTGTACTATTATTAGACCCCCCCGGTTTGTCAAGAACTAAGGAGCGTTGGATAAAATCCGTTGAACCTGACACTAAGGGATCTCTACCATACAACATATATTAAAATAATCAAAATTTGTGATTAACAAGGTTGGCCCTCTTCTTGTAAGACTCCAAAAGAATGCAAATCTCACATTCAGAACACGCTATTATAATACGGATGGTGTGAATGTGAAACATCGCTTCATCCATGTGTGATGCGATTGTGTGATAGTCTCATTCACATCACACTATTATAACACGGGGCTTTTATAATATAGGACCATATGTAGGTGAATATCTAACGACAATACTAGGGATCGGGACGAATGCGATTTTCACTAGTATTTATAGTTAAAATTAGAAGTTAAACTGTGGAAATTAAAAAATAGAAGCTGTGAGACCGCTAACAGCAGTTAATGATTAACAATTCTTTATGAAAGATATCTGACATATTCAGTATTTTATTACGACACTTGTTACTTAACGTAAAATTAAATTATTTCCTAGTATCTATAGTTATTAAAATTACAAGTTAAACTGTGGAAATTAAAAAAATAGAAGCTGTGAGACCGCTAATAGCAGTTAATGGCTAACAATTCTTTATGAAAGAAATCTAACATATTCAGTTTTTTTATTACGACACTTGTTACTAACGTAAAATTAAATTATTTCCTATTTTCTTCCAGCTTTTTGTACACCGACAAAGTGACATTTGGCAGTGAAAATCAAGCATTCCAGACATACGAAGCTGCCACGAAATTTCTGGTGGATGATCTTAAATTGGAATGTGAAATATATCTATCAGAACTAGATCTGCGACCGCAGACTGTATGGAAAAATCTGGAAAAAGCAACATCTTTGGAAATGGGGAAAATGCAACGGAAATACATGAGTTACATCGAAAAAAACACTTTCGATTGTCTTCATGATAGTTCATTTTTGACCACCAGTGATGAGATTGTTTTGAAAATCATGACATCTGAGAAGTTAGCTGTCGCCGAATTCAAATTATTGCATCGATTGGTTGCATGGGGCAAAAATAAAAATAAAATAGCCCTAAAACAGTTTTTAAGGCCCTATTTGGCTCATGCTCGTTTTAGAGCTTTAAGTCCAAAGGAATTTTGCAGTTTCATCCAGTCGCATCCGGACTTAATTGATAGTCATGAAAGCCTTCAAATTTTGCAAAATCTTGAACTTCCGCATAAAAACGCTTTACCTGCCTGGTGCTGTCGATCTCCCCGAAGAATATGGCCTTACTGAAATAATCCTGTGCTGCATGTTTTGCTTAGTTACGCGGCAATTTTGACAACTAAGCCAGAAAAATATCGCCTCAATATTATATTAGTACAGAATGATTAAAAAAGACGAACCCTTTTGTGATACGAAATATGAATTATAAAATTAATATTAGAAAAAATTATAGACCTATAAAAACATTTTTTTTTCTTTGCATTCGATTGAAAGATGTTTTCAGTACTCGTATACCAAAATTAAAATTTTTTCTTTTAAGTGATTTTTAGCGAATCAAAAATTCTTCACGATAAAGAATATAATAAAGAACAATAACGAAAATGCCAATTTTCTGTGTTTTTTATATTAAGCTACTTGTTTTAACGTCACGCAATCAAAAGAATTGGTAAAATTAAACAATTTCTAATTTTATGCAGCCTAAAATCATAGTTAAACTTTTTTGAAACGATAGTCCTGTTTTTTCTATAAACTCTGCGTTTATTAGAACGTCTTACGTTTCTTCTGCTTCTCACAGCTAAAATTCTCCTTTTTAACACTTTCCAACAAAGTTGAAAAGTGTTTATGAATTCGATTTGTCTGTCTGTCTGTCTGCAGTCTGTCCGTGCTCTAATTCGCGTAAATATAGTCAGTCATATTGCCATGAAATGGACATATGTTATTGATGTTTACTATGGCATGTTCGGTATTGAAAATAAAGTGTGTATCATTTACAGGGACACTAAAAAAATAACTTTACATTATGGTCTATGGGGGAAAATCATTTGCGATGTATTTTAATGATATTACACTATTTTAAGCTTATTGAAATTTATACAAAGTGTCCCCGAATGCATGGGCCAAACCGTAAGGGAAGGTAAAGCTCACATAAAGAAGCAATTTTGGTGCAGCAATGTGGAGTCGAAAATGATAAGATTTGGCGAAAGACAAGAAATGAGGAGAAAGTGAAAACGAGCGTTTCATTGACATAACAATTACAGTAAGTGCTCAAATGTGCCACTGGCAGCGTCTAGTAAGTGATTGGCGTACCCTTTCGACAGTTCTAGATGTCTATCTATGAGATACCAGTTGACTCACCAATGAGGACCTTATTGCAAAACTTTCAGTCGTTGCTGCAATTCTTCGTGAGACACTTGCAGTCTGCGAAAACGAACGCCAATCACTTGCTAGACGCTGCCAGTGGCACATTTGAGCACTTACTGTAATTGTTATGTCAATGAAACGCTCGTTTTCATTTCCTCCGCGTTTCTTGTTTTTCGCCAAAACTTTTAATTTCCGACCCCACATTGCTGCACCAAAATTGCTTCTCTATGTTTACTTTACTTTCCTTTACAGCTTGGCCCATGAATTCGGGGACACCCTGTATATATCACTGAGGTGTACTACAAGGCGCGTACTGTAGAATAGGGTGTCCATAGAATTTATCGTCCATTTTCAGAGACGCATTGAAGAATTAGCTGTAAGAAGAAAATGAGCAATAACTGAACTATTGAAGCCTATGAACAATAATTGCTGGAAGTGCGTTTTCAGTTGTGGTACGCTTTTTTAAATTTAACTTTTTTTAAATTTTACTATTACAGTAGAGTCTTGATTATCCGAGTCCCGCTTAACAGAGTTTTCGCTTTAACCGAGTTATTTTCTTCTGCTGGACTGATGGCTTTCATTATTATGAAACAGCCATTATAAAAGAAGTGTTAGGTGAAGGTGAAAGAGCAGCCGTAAAAAGTTAGAACTCTGATTTTCTGGTCAGAACGGGGGAAAAAATGGAATCCCTTTCAAGGGTAATAAGTTCGATTGAAAAAACTATTTAATACTTTGAGCAGAAAGAAGTGGCTACACTTTCAATTTTCATGACACTAATAGAATCACATGGCTGCCAATTTGCACGGTTTTGTTACCTCTAAAATTGAATACAAATTTTTGCCATATTTAATCGTTGAAACTTGTTTGATTTCAGCGATTGAATTAGGCAAAATTTACTGGTAAATTTTAGTGGTAAGAAAAAATCTTAGAAATTGATAGCTATGCAGTAGTGTAATACTTCCAAAGAAAAAAAATGCAGCAAAATTGACATTCAACAAAGGAAAAACTATCAAGGGCTGTTTCAAATAAACAAATTAATTCCCCGTTTTTCTTAAAAGTAACGGAAATGTACACCAAAGAAACACCGTATCTTTTACTAGTACCATAAAAATGAATGAATTAACACTTTGCACTCCGTTGTCGCCGCTGCGACGACATCATCTTTCCTTACAAAATTTGTTTTTGGCACCAGTAACAAAGGAAAATAAAATTTGCCTCATTTAGTCAGAGCATTTTTTAAATTGTGTACGTGAAGGAAACTTCTTTTATAAAAGTGGTACCGACTGAATAAAATATTTGTGTAACGACGCGGAGTTGCTGGTAGCCCATAATCAAAATAACGCGGAGTGCAAAGGATTAAGTGAAAATTTATATTTCATCTCCTTAGTTGGCAACGATTTGTGTCAATCCGGTGTATCCGAGTTTTTTGCTTATCCGAGGTGAGCTTGGTCCATATCAACTTGGATAATCGGGACTTTACTGTACTTGGTGTGTATAAGTTCTATAGATCCTATAAAGGTCTGCACAAAAGTTCTGAAGTACATTTCCGTTTACTCACGGAAATTACTGGATGGAAATTTTCAACTGTGCAATGCGTTTAACTGAAGTAACATTTAGTGGCCCACTATCTTTTTACACCCTATGTGGTAGTATACGTACAAATGTATAGGTCATATACAGGGCAGCATAAAAAAAATCCGATACTTTTCCGACAATTGATGGTAATAACAGAAATTTGGTTTGAAATACGTTATGCGTTTTAGAAATGGTTTACTTCGACATCATCTTTTCACCCTAATAAACTTCTGAAGTTTTGTTCTATTATTCTGAATGTATTGGTAAGTGTTTCTGAATCTATGATGGACGCCTGATTTTTCGTTCTTGTTTTTCTTCGTAAGTCATGATCGTACGCATAAATTTTGTTGGACATAAATTATTTTTATATGTAATATTTTTATATATTTTTACATGTGTATTATTTTTAAAAGGTTTAAAACTCAAAAATTGAATTTATCTGGAAATTTTGATTTGTAAATCAATGTTGGGAATAATTTTAAAAGACATAAATTCTCTCCAAAGAATATACAGTGAATACTCTATGCACGCAAAGAAAAATCTAGTATACTATGGTCAATACAAAACTTTCTTCTACCATATATATTATTTTTGTTGTCAACATCCTTTTTTCTCAACTAATATGTAGCATACAGCGATGAATGAGGTATCATTGGATAGGATTTTTTGCTCTCATCTATAACATCGCATAATGGATTTAACCACTATGTAACGTACAACAAAGAATCATGCATCATTAGATAGGATTTTTTGCTTACATCTGACATTTCATACTGAATGTTTGTATATATTTTTAGGTTAAATATCATCATGCATATTATTTCTGATGTCAACAACCCTCTTTCTATGCACATACAAAACGCACAACGATGAATGGGGTATTATACGAAAGGCTTTTGAACAGGCTTTTGAACTCCTATATCGTTGAAACTAGTTGTTTGATTTAAAAAAGTTACAGTTAATTGTAAATTAATGAAAAAAGTATCTTAAAATAAAATCGAAGATTGCAGTGTGAAAAGTCTACTGGTATCACTGTAATATATAACAATATGCATATGAGGTATAATACACTTACTAATTTAGCATGAGTTAAAGAGATCACTTTTAGATTGAAAATAACAGAGCGCAACAAAGTACCCTGTAAGGCATGGCTAGTGGCTAGTGTTGCAAAGTGTGCCTTTTCAGATGTCCCGATTTTGTGGAGTTCCAAGATCCGTCCCACGTAGTCACTGCGCAGGACGCCAAAAGTCCTATTTTTTATATATTGATGTACTTTGTTTAGTAAAACCTGTGAAAACAGAACTTGTTTATAACGGAATTTTGTCTTAAGCGCTGTTGGAAGGCAAATTCGTAAGTGAAATCTTTTTATTTATTTTTTTTTAATTCTTTATTTGTCCCCTTACGAATGGCATATTACTTTTGTTTCTACGACAACTGAGAAGTTAATTTTTTTGAATAATTCAGTTTTGTTACGTCATACATAAACATTGCATACATAAACTTTAAATTCAGTTTTCTTAAAATTTTGTTTTTTGAACTGATGTACGTTTTTATAGAAACTACCACATGTTATTGTTCTTGTCTATCTATATATCTATATTCTTGCTTGAATATTTTACACATATCCCTGATCAAACTGAACTGAACCTTCGTTAATAACACATGTACAAAATATTTATTAAAAAGTTCTTTGGAAAAATGCAAGTTTTTTGTTATTTAAAAGTGGTGTTTATTCCAGATTTAAAAAAAAAATAACTAAAGAATATGTATTTATAAAGTTAATTTCACTTTATTAAGATTTATTCATTCATTTATACAAAAAATTTCAAATGAATATCTTTGGTAGGTTCTGAGAAAAAGTACATTAATGTAACATGGTAGGTATAAGGTCCTCCAACTCCTCTTAAATACATTAAAAATGTAAAAATTTCCTATTCCCTATATGAGAAGGAATACAATACAATTATAGCTGTCCAATCGGAAACCTATCCAAAACGGAATTTGTTTCGGTTCTTAACTTTTCACTTTCACAGATTTTGACTGTATGAAACTACTATCTTTATTTAGTATATGCAGTAAAACATACTACGATCGAATCTCAGATGAAGTGAGAAAGATTCTGTCTTAGCAACTATAATTGTGTGATATTCTTTCCGTAGGGACCATATTTTTCTTTTTATGTTTAGGACAGGATTCCGTTTTCACAGGATTTAATGTAATTTTATGTTCCGACTTTTGGGACAGTAAACCTGGCAACATTAAGCAAAGCTGTCGGAATTTTATTGGTGGAAAAAAAAAATCTAAAAACAGCGTTTTTTAAAAGGAAAAAAAAATCCAAAGCTAAAGTTTCTTTAAATAGATAAATAAAAGACAGCCTCTAACTCTAAATAAATAAATAATAAAAGATATACTCAAATATTTAATGTGTATGAACTTTTTATTTTTATTTAAATAACCTTAAATCAAGGGTCGGGAAACAACTTTTTTATTGTATTGGACTACAACTACTTTATCGAAAATGTAGTTAACTACAACTACAAATACCTGTTTTAAAAAACAGCGGATACAAACTATATTTAAATAAAAACTTGGATCCTAAAATTACAAAAAATGGGCTTTGGGGACCTGAAAACATGAGGAAATTTTAACAGAAGGGAAGGAAGGGTAAAGTGGCCACTCTAAAGTTTGATGAATTTTTATGATACCTTTTTAATGCGTAAAGTTCTAGAAAGAAATACCAATAGTAACTCTAAAAACTGTAGTTTCAATTGCTATTTTCCTTTAAAAAAATTGTTTTAAAATGTACCCGTTACTTTAAAAGAAAAACTACAAAATGGCCACTTTGCCCGCCAGGTAAATGTACAAATCACATTGATTCAGGATGTAAATTTAATCAACACAAGCTAAAGTAATACACATTAAAGAATAAATATTAGGTTTTGTAATATTTTAAGTATTAAATCATTATAAGACAAAGTAAACATTAATGAGTATCGATAGTCTATTAATAAAGGATTAGGCGTAGGGCCTACTTTCAAAATTCGCACTCAAACTTATCAGCTTCTTCATTACAACCGACACACTCTTCATGATCCAACTTCTTACATTTGAAACATCTAATCCATCCTTCATTGTCGTTCGAGTTTGAGTAGGCTCGTTGAAATTGGTCCATCTGCATGTTCAACCAGAGTGTTTTTACAGTTTGCTTCGTCTTTAGCAATATTGAGAGCAATGTAATGAGAGTTCATTGAAAAGTCAGATACATCTGAAGCTACAAAATCGGTACCAGAAAACACATCGGGATCAAAAGGAAAAATCCCGCACTTGCGAAACCCGTTGATAGCCATAGCATGAACACCTGCACGCAAAAATGCTTCTCCAAGGAATTTACTGATTTGGAATTGTGTCATGATCCTTCCAGAAAAATGCTTCTCCAAGAAGTTTATTGACTTGGAATTGTGTCATAATCCTTCCAGGATTGTTCGTCGATAACTTATGTAATAAGCCTAACAAACTTGAATGTAATAAGCCTAAAAGGGGGCCATAAAGGACACATCTAATGGTCGCAACTTGTGGGTACATTGGTGAGGCAAACACCACTTTTGTTTGATTTTCCTTGGCCTTTTCAGTAAAGGCCACATTCTTAGTATGGATAGCATGACCATCCAAAACTGAAAGCACTGGATTTTTCGCTGAATGCTTGGCATATTAAAAAAAAAAAATAAAAAAAAATAGGCAAACCGTTTCATAAATATATATGATTGCATGCAGCCACTGGGATTGCAGGTAAACTCAGAACTAGGGGCAGGTCCATCTGCAAGCTCTTCCTTCTTTTTTTGTCTTAGGAATATGACAAATGGAGGAATACAAGTGCCCAACAGACATGCAGACTGAAAAGTTGAGAGTGAGCCTTTCTCTGCAGAAGTTATTGCCCCGAACAGTCTTCTTCCTTTCAAAGATAATAATTTTGAGTAGTATTTTGCTATGAACAATGAATAAAAAATCGTTTCCGGCCCATTTTGCTGGAATGACGCTATTACAAAAACTGTGGCCTAGCATCTGATCTACATGACTTAGCGTTTTTAAACACACATCATTAAAAAGGTTATTTCACACTGATCAAACAGCATAAATGCAAATAACTACACACTACATATTATTTAGCTATAATCAAGAAATTGTACGCTTGCCTAAAATAAAAAATGCAAAAACAACAACAGCAATAAAATGAGTTCAGAACTAGAAAAATGTTGCCTCCCGCTTTAAAGTCGCAGATAATATCCCAGAGTAAATGGCCACATTGCCTTTGGGAAAAGAAAAATATATATCATTTTAGATTATTTATAGTATTACCTCTGAAATAACATAAAAAGTCGACATGTTAACAATTTCTCACAAAAATCAGTTAAAAAAATAATAAATAAACAAATAATAAATTATTTATTAAATAAACAAATAAATAAGAAATATTTTATCAAATAAATACATAAGCAAATAAATAATAAATAAACAAATGATTTAACAAATAAATTAAACAAAAACATAATTTGAAGAACAAGTTAAAAAAACAAAATTTATTTCCTACATTGTTTAAGCCCGAGAAGGGACAGATATTAAGTTATTTCATTCAATTAGTTCAATATTTAATGTTAAATTTTTGTAACAAATTAATTAAGCCAACTGAAGATTAAAAAATAAAAATAAAATTCATACAATATGATACTTAAAACACCCTAAAAACTTAGATTCCGTTCAAATGAAATCGAAATAAATCTTAGACTTCTTCCATTTTTAATTGAAAATATTTGTATTGCAGATTTAGTATTGTGTTTATGAAAATTGTGCATAAAATGATAAGATGCATGCAAAATACAAAACTTTAAAAAAGTCTAAGATTTATTTCGATTTCATTTGAATGGAAACTAAGTTTTTAGGATGTTTTAAGTATCATATTGTATGAATTTTATTTTTATTTTTTAATCTTCAATTGGCTTAACTAATTTGTTACAAAAATTTAACATTAAATGTAGAACTAATTGAATGAAATAACTTAACATCTGTCCCTTCTCGGGCTTAAACAATGTAGGAAATAAATTTTGTTTTTTTAACTTGTTCTTCAAATTATGTTTTTGTTTATTATGTCAAGTTTTTTAATGACTACAGCACTCAGACGAACGCATTTTAAAATTAATACAGAGTATCATCATCAGGCTTTGATGTATGCGGTATTGCATCACAATGTGGGATGCAGTTTACAAATGTGTAATTCAAAATGTTTCACCACTGTAATGCAGGTTGCGGTAGTTTGGACAAAAACTTCCAGTCTGAACGTAAAAAATCTATAATCAAAACATAAAAAATTAACTTCACTTAAATTTTGATACCCTATTTCCCGCTCAGGAAAGCTATGAATGTAAATGTAAATTCTGTTGAATCCTTACTGCTAATATTTAACAATATTATAGCTGCGATACAGTAAAGAAAAAAAAAAAGTTTTACTTGAATTTTTAAACCTTATTCTCTCACAAAGGGTGATGTAAACACATCAGAAAATTATTACCTAAGTTTAACTTGGGGTATAAATAGTTCTCATCTCGAAAAAAAAAATACATTTTAAAATTTAAGTTATGTGATTCCCGACTAAGTTCGCTACCTGCATAAAAATAGCTATCCATTAGAAACTTTTTACTAAAATATAAACTTGACCAAAGCAAAAACGTATTCTGAAAATATCCTTTTTATTTCCACTATGGCGCCATATTCACCTTTTTAATGTTTGTAGAAAAAAAAAAAAATCTATTTTAATTAAAATTTTTCACGTGGGAATCTTTCTACTAAAACCAAATAAATTATTATTACGGATTTTGAAATTTTTGCAACAATTTAGAAAAAATGTTACATTTTCTATTAAAAATGTCCGTTGATTCTCAATGAAAAAAGTGAAATTTGGAATTATTAAGAAAAATATTTGAATAATATACAAAAAAATTGGCCCTTGTTTCTCTCTGGGTTATAATTCACCCATATGCAAAGGTATTTTACCATTCGTTTTGACCCTGACGTCATGCAAACGTTTTTAAACTTTAAATTTATAATATTATTAGAATTAGTAAAGAATAAAAAATGAGTGGCATCAGGGACAAAAAAGTGGGAAGAAAAAATTAAAAAGTTATCATCTCCATAAGCTTTTCTATGTTAAATTAACATTGGGAAGTGACACTGGAAATAAATAAGTATTGCGCTGCCGCGCAATACTTAAATAATAAACAAACAAATTAATAATTTTTTTGTTTGTGACAGATAACTATTTTCATAATTATTTTGTACATTTTCGAAATAATTTTCAAAGAATTATCTCGGAATTATGTAAAAAAAAAAAATAGATTGTACATGCGATATTTTTTTGTTTAAATGAAAACTGATTTTTATTTATTTTTGCTGTTTTAAAAACGTTCTTGTGTATTTATTAGAATGCAATTTACGTTTTTGTCATATTTTTGTAATTTTAAATGTACATTGACTTAATGAGCTTTAAAGGGTAAATGTGCAATTGTAAACTTTTTTTGATGAAAGTGTAAAAGCATCTGAAAATAAATATTTTCTATTTGTCCTCGACTTATACTTTGTTTTATTTAAAAATATTCGTATTAGAACACATTATAACAAATGCTTCTGTTTTAGGTAGATTAACATTGAATTGATCTATCCCTATCATAATACACAAAGGTGTTCTTGACGTATATTTTACAACACAAATGTGTCCTTGATCTATATTATAAAACACAAAGGTGTCTTTGATCTATATTATAAAACACAAATGTTTTCTTATATAAGTAACCCAGTACTCTTAGGACCGCACTGATTTGGGATAGTGCAGGATGGTACACATACCATAGGTGGTCTGCGGCAATGTATTTTCGACACGGCATTGATTGAGGCTTTGTATTAATATAGAATGACTAAGCTCAAGACCCACGAATTTACACAAGCTAAACTTGTATTTTTACTTTCTTCTATCTTTACAAGAAGAAAGTATTGGATTCGTGAAAATTTTCGACATCCGGTTTTCGACAGATTTATACGTTTTAGAATGTCTTGAACGCGATTTGATGGTTTTTAGAAAATGTCTGTCTGTCACTCTGTAAGTCTGTATGTGACAAAAATTTTGTGGGCGCTCTATCTCAAGAACTAATGCACGGAATTTCACAAAACTTTAGATTCAGTTAGACCTTAATATAAACTGGTCCTGATTAGTTTTTGGTGAAAATCGCCCAACAGGTGGCGCTGCTATGCGGTATTTTCCCGATTTCAGCAATAGCTATATCTCAAGAACTACTGCATGGATTTTCATAAAACTTCAGATCAGTTAGTCCAGGATATACGAGGACTGTAAATTAAGTAATGGCAACGTTGATTAATTAATTTTTAATGAACTTACAAGTACAATTGCATTGCATTCCTTCTATGTAATCACCAGCAAAGCTTATAACCTTTTGCCAAATGTCGGGAAGCCGTTGTAGACCAGTGGCAAGGTGTTGATTGTTGATGTGAGCGACCGAGCGCCCTACAGCGTGGAGTACAGATACAGATGGAACGTCATGAAATCGGTGACCTCGGAGGGGTTCCTTCAACTCCGGAAACAGATCGAAGTCAGTAAGGAGACCGCTCAGGATGTCATTCTGCTCTTGAGGAATGGAGGGCCGACCTGTGCGTTGCAAATACGCAGTCTCATTCCGACCCGAACGAAGTGCTAGAACCCATCTTGTTACTGTCCTATACGGTAAAGCATTTGTGCCACAGGCTTCCACTAATCCTCGATAGCATTCTGTTGCATTTTTGCCACGGGCAACCTCGATTTTAAGCCATGACCGCTGATCACCTTTTGAAAACATGCTTTAGAGCGATGGAAACGAAACTCCCCACTTTCACGTCACACAACAACTACCCTTCTAAGCAGGTCGACTGTTTTTTGCACTCTACACATCGACAACAGCGCCACCTCACGGCTCCCATATCCTATTTGCGCATGCCAGCCCTTCTGCGAGTTTCAAGATTAAGTTGCCACTATTTAATTTACAACCCTCGTAGTTAGCTGCTGATTAGTTTTTGGTGAAAATCGCCCAACAGGTGGCGCTGCTACGCTGCATTCTTCATGATTAGCGCAATAGCTCTAACTCAAGAAAAAAAGCACGATTTTTCATTAAAGTTCAGATTTAAATAGTCCCCGATATAAATTAATGCTGTTTATTTTTTGGTGTAAATCGCCCAATAGATGGCGCTGCTGTGTTGCATTTTTCACGATTTCTGCAATAGCTGTATCTCATGAACAAATGCATGATCTTTTATCAAGCTTCAGTTTCAGTTAGTCCCTAATATAAACTGGTGCTAATTAGTTTGTGGTGTAAATCGCTCAACTGGTGGCACTGCTATGTGGAATTTTTTACGATTTCCGCAATAGCTCTATCTTAAAAAGTAACGAACGGATTTTCATTAAAGTTCAGATTCAGTTAGACGTTAACATAAGTTGTTGATGATTAGATTTTGGTGTAAATCCACCTATCCAGTGGCGCTGATATGCTGCATTTTGCCTGATTTACACGATTTTAGCAATAGTCCTATCTCAAGAACTAATGCACGGAATTTCATGTCTTTAGAATCCTCATGATGGGCATAGATTGCCATTTAATTTTGGCACTGTACTAGAGAATTTTGAAGTATTAACTTGTATGAGATAGAAGAAAGTTTTGGGATTGGCATATCCGACTAGTTTTTAATGTTTTACTGTTTTCTGTAATTGAAAAAAATTAATTCCAAACTATTTCAATATGTGCTCAATAATACAGGGTGATTATAAAAAATATCCCGATATATGAGCCTCTAGCTATCACACCGATCAGAGAAACTGAATGAAATTTTGGTTTAAAATATTTTTAGGTAGCGCTCAAGAATCATATGAGAAACAACAGTTAAACTCTAACAATTACGGTTGCAGTGGCAAAATTTCGAAAATTTCAAATGATACCAATTTTTATTATTATTTTGGAATGTGGCTTCGATAATGAAAAACCATAAAAAGCGTTTGAACGGTATCTGTAGCACGAAAATCGTCATCGCTATACAAACTAAGAAGAAAAGAGAAAACAACTGTGGCGTTCACCAGGGCACGACTTTCTTTTTTAATGACTAGGGGGGTCGGCCCCCTACGAGCTACGCTCGCCAACCCCCTTCCAGACACCGCAGACTCTAAATGCACGCTAATTTGATCGGCTTTAAAAAGATTTCGAAAGATTGAATTATAATTTAAAAAACAGTGTCGATCTCCCTATAAACGGATTCCTATTCATTTCTCTTTGATTGGGGGATTTTAACGCCAAATCCGCTGCGGTACTACTTGATTATCCCGTCGACCCATTTCGCCAAATTATATAAATCGCCAAACCACTCGCCAAATTATACAAATTGACATAATTTTTTATTTTAAATAACGAAAGAACAAATAAATTAGTACAGTATTAATAAAAATACAAATAAAACGTCGAAATAAAAATAACTTGATGACGTAGACACATGTAACAACATTTCAAAATAAGCTAATATAAAAGGAATTAAGTAAACAGAGTCTTTGTATCCTGGTATTTTTTAACAAAGCGAAAAGAAAGTTCTTTTAAATGAGACATTTTAAATTAATCGTTTTTAATCTGACGTAATTTTTACCAAGCTATTCTTTCTCTGTTAAATATTCACTTGAAAAGTATCCTCTCAAAATATCAAATAAATGTCTAGCGCAATATTTAAATTTAAACCGTTTTGCAATATTATTTTGCGTTCATTTTATGTAATAACTGTAATGTGACGTAAATATGACGTAATTTCTCCTATTTAATACTTCTAACGCATGTTAATAAATTTATTATTTTACAAATTTCTTTCTCATTTAAAATTCACGTGTAATTATAGTTTTTATGACGTAATTTTTAATAAGTTCCTGCTTTTTGCACATAATTATTTAATTCTAATTCCAAATGTTTTTTTTTCTGTTTATAATAGTCACGTGTAAATAAATTTTTAATTTATTTACACGTATAAATATTTTTTTTTTTGAAGCAAACGTTATTGCTTCCTCTGTTTATACAGTTAGCAACAGTTTAAATTAATATCACTTTCTGAAATCTGTAAAAAATATCTCTAGAAATGCTGAAAATTTGAATTTAAAATAGAAATAAAACCTCAAAAAATGAGTCAAAATAAAAAAATTAATGCAATCTGCACTCCGGCAAATTCTAACGCATAAAATGATCTAAAAATGATTACACTGCCATGTATAGTTTTTGCTGCTATAAAACTTTTTTAGTGGAACGATTTTGTCGAACTTTAGCATTAAATATCTCTTAAAATAATTCTTCGATTTGAAAACTGTCTGCTTCAGCGTGTTTATCAAACATTTCTGTATAAAACCACCGATTTTTATATTTTTGTATGCATTATTTTTCTTAATATTAACGAAGAAAGACCTCCAGTCACAAAAAATTCAAAACCGGCGGCGGCGGCGGTGACAGCGGTAGTTACTTTTTTTTAGAATAGAGAGACACCACATTTCACACTGTGTCTTCAGCTCTGATCCCCGCCTACTGAATCTCTTTCGAAACGAGAAAAAGAGACAAAATTACGCAGATTTCCTGGTTCGGCGTAATTTGGTTAGTTGCTTGTATTGTGTTTAATCGCACAAAATTACTTTAGGGACATGCTGCGCCAAAATTAAAGTTAAATGAAGACATCAGACAATTCACAAAAGGTGACGCTAAAAAACCTTGTCGTTAAATTAAAAGCAGAAAATAAAGGTCAATGAGAGATGCAATCTGGATGGAGTACCCCATCCAGTTATAGTCATACCAGTACAGACAAAAAATATTGTTAGTTGAAAACAGATGGTTCAGCGTAAAACACCGTAATGACTAACGTCGACGTACTAACTGAAAGAAAAGTCACTGTGAAATGCGTATCGCGTATCTTGCTTTCTTGCACTCTGAACAACATGTCACTTACAGGAAAAGAGCACTAATCACTAATCATAATCACCCACTCGTGGACATCCAACCTTTCGGTATAGAAGCTGATTAGTCCACGAGGTAAACACATGTCCACCGCGGAGACCCCCGGTACCCGCGAACGAGCCCGGAAGCCCCAGTCGGACGGACGACTCTGTTTACTGCACTTATTGAAAACAAAAACAATTTAAGAACAATTTTAAGAGCAATTACAATTACAGTTACTCCCTCCTTCAAGACGCATAACACAACTGCATCTCTCAATTCGAGATAATTTTAAAATGAGTAAAGGTAAAAATAGGCAAAAGTGTTAAAGCAAAAGAATAAGATGACTTTAACTAATTTGAGAATTTGAAATTAAAGATTTGGAGGAGGGAAATACCTTAAATCTATTTACAATATTCGATGATATTGAGCATTGTATATTATATGCTAAAAGTTGTTATTTTGTTCACTTTGCAGTTAGATTATTATGAAGTTATTGAAAGTTATTCTTTGGAGATAGTACTAGCCAAGCTAGCTAAGATTTGTTTAGATTAGTTTTTGCCAGCCTGTTTCGCCTTCCCAAATGAAATTTGCAAACTGGGCAGGCACTGGAATCTGCTTTGTGTATAAAATAGTTTTTGAAGTTATAACAATTTGTGCACCGGTGTCAGGAAAAGTACATGAAGAAATTGTAAAGATTTATTACCTGAACGAATCAAATGCCGCAGAGGCATTACGAGTCTACCGTAGAAATTTCGGACTACGCCGAGTCCCGTGTACTGTAAAAGCTGTACGGGACTTGATATACAAATTTGAATAACTGGTTGTACATGCGATCGATCTCGGACTTGACGATCCTCTGTTCCTGTCGAGGCTGTTGCAGGAGTCCATGGGACGATAAGCGAAGTTCCCCTTGCAACGGTGTTTCACACGTTATGTAGTTGCCGAATTCTATGGTCCGCTAGGTTCTGCGCTCTGTTCTCCTCATGTTTACGTATCCGTTCCAGCGTGTCCAGATGTTGCAAGTGGGTGATAAATAGCAACGACTAGATTTTGTGAATGAATTCCTCATGCGGTGTGACGAGATGATTTTACGCATTCTCTGGGTGGACCGAGCCCATTTCTCGTTGAGTAGTAACGTTAATTCGAAGAATATATATCAAATTAAGAGATTGGGAGGATATCGAAAAGAAGGATTATCAAGCAAAAATGCCAATGATGAAATTACACCACTTGGTATGAAAATTACTACAGTAAATTCTGTCTAGGACGGACTCTGTGTAAGCCGGAAATCTGTCTAACGCAGAAATTTTTCAAAGTCCCGGCGAATCCAAAGCAAATAACATTAATCCATGCTGTTTAAGCCGGAATCTGCCTAACGCGGAAACGGAAAGGTTTTTATGGTCCCACCGAACTGAAAATTTTGCATAAGGCGGAAAAAATGATATTTTAAAAATGAAAGGCATTTGATTCGTGAGCCTTTATAACTGATATGTATATACATCAAATAGTCTCGAACCTTTTAATTGAATTTCGTAATAGATTACTAAAGTTAATTCAAAAGAACCATATTAACTTTATGGTTAAATATGGTAATTTTTAATAGAGTCAAAACATTGTTTTAAACACTAGTGTAGTAAAGGAAATTTTCACCTTGTTATTAATAAACTTTATAATATACTTATAACTACTTAAAAGGTGACACAAACATATAAAAATATTATTTATTGCAAGCCTGAGATCTTTCGAACACACACGTGTTCATTTTCAATCTTTTTTCCCTTTGAAAATGAACGCGTGTGTGTTCGAAAGATCTCAGGATTGCATTAAATAATATTTTTATATGTTTGTGTCACCTTTTAAGTAGTTATAAGCATATTATAAAGTTTATAGTAATTTTTAACAATAAAAATGAGTAACACAATGTGACTCATAATGTGTTACTGAAGAATGCTTGTTAAATCGGAAGTAAAAACAAGCATCGATAAAATATTATTTTCCGTCTCATCAGAAACTATGTTAAAGATGAGGTATATTATTGTATTTGTTAAAGTGAATATTTTTCATTAAATTCCAGAAGCGAAGCCATTTCTAATCAATACTATTTACTATAAAAATATAATAAAAATTTTTGTTTATTTATTTATTTTTGGGGGGGATATTTTGCATATTGTCTACGGCGGAAAATTTCGTCGGTCCCGATCGATTCCGCCTTAGACAAAGTTTACTGTATTTTGAAAATTTTCTTCTCTACCTATTCCTGCGAGTCATTATTTTCGGAAATGAATTATATCGAAAATTCGAATAGAAACTACAGTCGGATAACTCATGATCAGCTTGCATTCAGTTAAACTTAAAAGAACCCGATCCGATGTTAGTTATCCAAGATCCAATAACAGAAACCGCATATACTTTTTATTACTTTCTCAAATATAATTTTTACAATGTAATATCTATATGTATTGTATCTTTATTTATAAATGCCCATAAATAAAAATTCAAGTTCTTTAGATTCATTAATTTGTTCCAAGATTTTTATTTATTTATTTATTTATTTATTTATTTTTGGCACGTCATGATTATGTAAAATATATCTAACAAAAACATAGCTGTGAAAAAAGGGAGCCAAGTTCTGTAAAGACAATGGCAAGAAAAGAAGTGATTTCTAAGTGGGTGCCAAGTTCAAATAAAATTCACTCAAACTTACCTACTGAAGTATTATAGCATTTTTAAAATTGTTTAGAAATAAAAATTATTGATAGCATATTAATAATAAATCTAGAACTTTGCAAGTTTTTACCTAAGAGTCATTTATTTTTAATAATGACATTATTATATCAAATCTTGTTATTTCATGATTGGAAGCCTTAATTTGAGTGAGCTCTTTCCCCTTGAAGGGCGGTGGGATAAAATATATCCCACGTAATTTAACTGCAAAATGCCACATTGACACCAGAATTCAGGACTAAAAAGTTTAATTTTATTAAATACGTGAAAAGAAGCTTTTACCCATTTTGAAATAAATTTGTTTTTAAATTCTCGTGTGATTCAATCATTTCAGCATGTCACGAATAAAAGCTCTTCGCCCCTGAAGGGTTAAAGAGGTGCAGTCTCTAGAGGGATGACCAAGACGCAAAAGTTTACTGAGCACGCTTTAATTACCTTTTCCTCCCCAAAGGTCAAGAGGGGTGGGGTGTGAAAGTTGAAGGGACAGATATGGCGCATTCGCGTCTTGCTGCCTTTCTTTTCTTTGGCGGTCAGCGAACGGGGCTTCGCCAAAGCACTGAACTTTCCAATAGGTCGTAAAGCAGAATTAGGACAATTTTTTAAACGAGTCGGGCCGACATAAAAATTTAAACGAAACCGATAAAATATGCAGGGTCCGACTAAGAGTATAGATGACACCGGGGCAAGCATCATTCTGCTGGTGTTGGTGGTTGGGGGGGGGGGGGGGCTTCTATCTATCTATAGAATTTTCTTGTGAATAATGTGGAAGTGGTTAGTACTAAACTTCATACATATATGTAAGCATAAATTTTGTACCCGGTACTGCTGGCATCTACATACAGGGTATCACAAAAAGATGGTCACAACTTTAAGGCTGTTCTCAACTGCTCTGCTCAACAAGCGCAAAACGTTTTGACACATTTATAGATTCGTTTCTTAACGGAAAGATATAAAATTGGAAGACCTGACTATGGAAGAGATTTAGAATCGAACTGTGTTTTCGATTTCTTGATAAATAAATTACCTATTGAATTATAAGCGATTTTGTTCCCATGACAAACACGCTTTTCAACCTTGCATGAGTGATTATTCTTCTTTCGCGCGGAAATTCGGTTCAAAACGCCCACTGGCCCACTTTGACACTACTTTCTGAAAGATCTATTGCGTTTGCAAAAAAACGGAAAAAACAGCATAATTACATAGTTTCTGAGCAACAACATCTGCTCGATTCATGCATTTCCGAACAAAAATAAGTTAAAACTTATGTCATAAAGTTGTCCTTTTGGATTTGAGAACAACCTTAAGAAAAAATACTAGTAGGACAATAGTAGAAAAAATGATAAATTGGTTGACACGAATATTTGTTTGCAAACTTTTACTTTGTATGTTATAAGATATCTAAAAGAGAATGCCACAAATTGGTCATCATTAATGATTTATCATGCCACATTACGAGGAAAACGTTAAGGATGTTCTCAAATCCGAAAGGGTAACTTTTTGACATAAGTTTTAATTTATTTTTGTTCGAAAATGCATGAAACTAGCTGGCGCTATTGTTCAGAAACTATGTAATTGAGCTGTTTTTTTTTTTTTTCATTTTTTTCATTTTTCTTTTTTTTTTCTTTTTTTTTTTTTTTGGAAACGCAATACATTTTTCAGAAAATAAAGTCAAAGTGGCCGTTTTGAACCGAATTTAGGAGAAAAAACACTCAAGAGCGGTTCAAAAACGTGTTTGTCACGTGACCAAAATAGCCTATAACTCAATAGGTAATTTATTGATTTAAAAAAAATGGAAAACACAGTTCAATTCCAAATCGCTTCCATGGTCAGGCTTTCCGTTTTATAGCTTTCCGTTAAAAAATGAATTTGTAAATGTGTTAAACGTTTTGCGCTTGTTGAGCAGAGCAGTTAAGAACAGCCTTAATGTAGAATTTCTTTTGAAAACAATGGCATACTAATAAATTTTAATCATTAGTTTTCTAATGATGTAGTTTGTTTTTTGCATGTGTTGTGTGTGCGTGTGTGTGGGGGGGGGGGGGGGGGGGAGGGCGGGGCGTGTACTGGAAGCAGAAGGGGGACCGCACTCCCTTCCTAAATGTTTGAAATATATGAATTTTGGTCAATTTATATCATTTGACACCTTTTAATGAAAATCCTGATTATTCTCATGGGCCTGGGCGGCGGCCCCGCATGCCCCTGCATAAGTCGGAAAATATGAAATTGAACATATGAATATACTGACAATACTGAAAATATGAAACTTTTGTCATGGATATGACTTGGATATGATATTGATATGACATGGATATGACTGTTCTCAAATCTAAAAGGGCAACTTTATGACACAAGTTTCAATTCATTTTTGTTCAGAAAGGTATGAAAATATGCATGTAGAATGTAATTAATATAACTTTTATTATAATATTTTTATTTCATTAAAAATTTACAAACAATAATTATTTAATACAATATGTAATTATTTGCGGTTGGATGTAATTGAAATTTTAAGTGAAAATTTCCTGTTAACTTTTACATAATATTTTATAAATATAGATTTATGTTTCTTTATTGTACAAAAAAAAATAATAATAAATAAAAAAATAAAATAAAGTTCTTTTTATGCAATATAATATATTCGTTTATCATACATTGTGTATATAAGGTAAGTTAACTTTTATCTCTCTATTCTAAAAAAAAGTAACTACCGCTGTCACCGCCGCCGCCGCCGCCGGTTTTGATTTTTTTGTGACCGGAGGCCTTCCTTCGTTAATATTAAGAAAAATAATGCATACAAAAATATGAAAATCGGTGGTTTTATACAGAAATGTTTGATAAACACGCTGATGCAGACAGTTTTCAAATCGAAGAATTATTTTAAGAGTTATTTAATGCTAAAGTTGGACAAAATCGTTCCACTAAAAAAGTTTTATAGCAGCAAAAAGTATACATGGCAGTGTAATTATTTTTAGATCATTTTATGCGTTAGAATTTGCCGGAGTGCAGATGGCATTAATTTTTTTATTTTGACTCATTTTTTCAGGTTTTATTTCTATTTTAAATTCAAATTTTCAGCATTTCTAGAGATATTTTTTACAGATTTCAGAAAATTGTACTAATTTAAACTGTTGCCAACTGTATAAAAAGCGCAAGCAATAATGTTTGCTTCAAATTAAAAATTTATTTACACGTGACTATTATAAACAGGAAAAAAACTTTCAAATCAGAATTAAATAATTACGTATAAAAAGCAGGAACTTATTAAAAATTACGTCATAAAAAGTATACACATGAATTTTAAAAGAGAAATAATATTGTAAAATAATAAATTCATTAACATGCGTTAGAAGTCTTAGGAGAAATTACGTCATATTTACGTCACATTATAGTTATTACATAAAATGAACACAAAATAATATTGCAAAAAAGTTTAAATTTAGAAATTGCGCTAGACATTCATTTGATATTTTGAGAATTAATTTAAAATGTCTCATTTAAAAGAACTTTTTTTTCGCTTTGTTAAAAAATACCAGGAGACAAAGACTCTCTTTACTTAATTCCTTTTATATTAGCTTATTTTGAAATGTTGTTACACATGTATACGTCATCAAGTTATTTTTATTTCGACGTTTTATTTGTGTTTTTATTAATGTTGTACGAATTTATTTGTTCTTTCGTTATTTAAAATAAAAATTATATCAATTTGTATAATTTGGCGAGTGGTTTGACGATTTATATAATTTGGCGAAATTGGTCGACAGGATAATCAAGTAGTACCGCAGCGGATGTGGCGTTAAAATTCCCGAATCAAAGAGAAATGAATAGAAATTCGTTTATAGGGAGATCGCCACTGTTTTTTAAATTATAATTCAATCTTTCGAAATCTTTTTAAAGCCGATCAAATTAGCGTGCATTTAGAGTCTGCGGTGTCTGGATGGGGGTTGGCGAGCGTAGCTCGTAGGGGGCCGAGCCCCCTAGTTATTTAAATGTTAATAATGCATCGTAATTTAAATAATGATATTTAAAGCAGTAGTCTATTACTTTATTTTATGTTACTAAATTACTATTCTCATTAAATTATTAATGCAAATTGCTTATATAACATAATATTTTGAAATTAAATTAATTTTTTATTATATAAAAGTTACTCGCGTATTCTGTGATATTGGAACTTTTTATACCTCCTCCATCCTCCCTTTTTTATTTGTTTGCTTCCTTAATTTCTTTATGTTTATTATTTCTGACTTACTAATCTGAAATTCATTCAAAGAGAATTTAAATGAAGGTGAATGTCTTATATGATGAAAAACAATTCAAAGCGATTTTATTAAAATAAGTAGAGGAAAAGGTCCAAATACCGGCTAGGGTCCAAATACCGGCTACTAGGTGTTCTGAGAACTGAGTGCAGCGCAGCCTAGCCGTGATATTCAGAGTTTGTAGCTTCAATTGAGAGAAGAAAGTTACGAAAAGTACGTCACTGAAGTCTTTCTCATTTACAAATAGTAAATACAAAAGTGTCGAATCGACGTAATCTGGTACGTCAAAAGTTTTTCACATGTGTGTTTCTCATTTTTTAAAAATATACTAATCATATATTGGCTTGAATTGTTGATGAAGTTATTTTCTAAACATATTTAACTCTCAATTGCCACGCGCCCATTATTGGTATTTTATTATATGGATGAGTAATACCGGTTTTGACTTAAACATAGCAGTGGTCCGAATACCGGCTGCCTAGAGTGGTCTAAATACCGGCTAACCGGTATTTGGACCTCCCTCGGTTGCTCTGCTTGAAGGGGAGGAAAATAAATTAATTTAAATAGTTCCCTAATTAATAAATTATTTAAATGGTTCAAAAATAGTTCCAGTCCCATTTCGCAATATGAAAAAAGCAACTGTGGCCATAATTCTTCAGGTCCGACACTGGTTACCGGATCACTTCCCAAAAAAGATCTGTTGGATACTCCAAAATTGCCTGTAATAAATGTGAAGAAAAGGAAAAGAAAATGACGGAGTAACAAGGCGAAAGAGGCAGAAATTGGATTTTAACCCTCTCGCTGCGCAACTCGAGATGTCCTCGAGCAACGTAAAAGTAGCAAAATTCGCACAACCCGAGATTTCCTTGGGGATGCAATTTTTTCCGTCTAATTAACCCTCCTTGATTATTCCCACCAGTTATTTTTTATGGTAATTTTTGTCTTATTTAACCCGTGCATTTTCCGGATTAAATTAGACAAAAAATTTTTGTTTTGAAAAATAGGTGACAAAAGAATACAAATTCTTAAAAGACGCTCGTCGCGAAGAGGTTAAATACGCAATTTTTGAAGCTATTTTGATAAAACATTTACGCATCCAGAGGGTTAAAAAAGTGAAAAGGGAAAATATCGAACAGAGGAAGATGATGCAATTTGTGTCTTCTGCATGGATGCTTTCTCTGTAAACAAAAATGGGGGAGGGGATTCTGGGTTCAATGTTAAGAATGCGGTATGTGGGCTTATAGGGACAGCACCGACGCATAGAGCGATATTATGTTTTTGATTTTTTCGGATAAAATAATTCTCATTTCAATCAGCAAGCTTTTTTTTTTTTGTTTTACACGTTAAAAAACAAAACTAGAAACATAGTGGGAAGAAGACTGTGAGAGATAGTCGTAAAGAATTTTATAATTTCGACAAAAATACTTGTTTATTAAAAAATGCGTATTTTTTCTGTGCATAAGAAATGTTATTAATCAATAAAATTTATTAAAATAATATTCTTATTGCTTAATAATTGTCATTAGCTCTATTTGTGTGATCTTTTGGAAAAAAAACTTAGATAGCCGGTATTTAGACCCCATTTTAAAAATTCAAAATTTGAAGACTTTCGGAATTTTGCTTTTTATAAACAGAAAATGCCTTTTAAACTGATTTTTTTTTCTTTAAACATGTGTAAAACATGTCAAGGTACCCCGCTTTTACTTTCTATTTTATTAATTTTGAAAATTGTATGATCTAGATTGAAAACAAAAGTGGTATCCGGTATTTGGACCTTTTCCTCTATTAATTTAATTTCTGTATTTTTTTTTAATGAACAAAAGTTTTCATGATTCAGCCATGATTCATTTTTATCATTTCATTTAGGAAAAAGAAGTATTACATATACCTAGAATAAGGCCTTATAGTGTAAGGCCCAGAACATAGAGTATAGCTGCTTTTTCATGACAAAAATATCTCAAAAATTAGTTTTAAACATCCATTTTCTTAGAATTTTTTAAGATTACTTGCAACCTCAATAAAATTATTTCCATAAATAGTTTACAAGTTTTTTAAAACTGCAATATTTTATTTCAGTAATGGTTGTTACTTTTTATCTGATGAAATAAATAAAAATTATGCTCCGTTTGCATTTCAAAAATCTAGCAAAAGCCCCTTATAAAAAATATCTCTGTATATCTAATAAAAAGAATAAATTTATATAAACTGAAATACTACACAATAGGGTGGAGCGAAAAAAATTAGTTTTTAAAAATCAAAAACGGGTAGGTGCCAAAAGTTGCCTTTATACTAGTACATCAAGTGCGTGAAATTTTACCGCTGAAAAAAAATGGCTTGAGTCTGCGCTTTTGGCCCAAAAGTCGAAATTTTGGGTAAAATTTGACATTTTTTCAAAAAATTAAAAAATTCCTATAGAGATGGCTATTATTTAAAAGTGCTATTTAAACCTTTGTTATGAACGACTTAACATATTTAAACGATAAAATGATATTTTTATTCTGTATAACTGGAGCAAAATTGACAACTTTCGGTAAAAAGGGACGTTGAAACTTTGTTGTGTCAATCAACGAATTGTTGCTTAGAATACAGCTTTTACCTAGTTGCTTTCAAAACTTCCCAGGACATCTATCTCGACCACGCTACCATCTGAACACAATGTTTTATTTATACTTTGAATTGTGATTTTTTATCAAATAATGGCACAAGTTTTAAATGTATCAACCTAGTCCATCTCTTTTTTGTATCCACAGACTTTGGATGCTGCTGCTGTGATCTACTTCACGCATTTTTCTTCTGCTTGTGTAAGAGAAGGCAAAAAATGTAATGCAGTGGGGATGATATATATGTTATCTAATCAGCCGTCTATTATCTTTACCAAAACGTCACCCGATAAATGCATATTGATTAGGGGTTCTGTTACCACAACACTTTTCCAATCAATTTGATTTATATAATTATTCGCCTCAAAGTTGATTGTTGATATTTCAGATTTGCGTACGCCATCATTTACTCTCATATTTCAACTATTATGTGCTGAGCAGCTAGCTGTTTAATGTGATGGCGATCGTCAGAAAGCATTGAAATTAGAATTTCCCCTGCGTATGCAAAGCAACCATTGTTCTAAATAACTTTTTTTAGCATTTGTTTTATTCCGTTTTCTGTGTTGTTTAGTAGCCGAATAATTTACCATGAGTTTTTATATTCCTTCTTTCGATGTGGATTACATTTGATGGTAAACCATCCTGGGCCAAACTTGGATTGCATAGTACTTTTTGAGTGAACATAGATACTCTGATGGGAAGTGAGTGCTCATTTAAAGGCGGCGAATTCTGTTCATCATTGCATCCATTCTGCGTGGGACATGTTTAGAATGAACCATTAAAATGGATCACATGCCACCTCAGAGTCCAGTGAATTTCCTCTGCATCATTTATTAGACAAGATCATTGGCAAAAATTAGATTCTAACCCACAGGGATTCGCCGGACCAATAGGAAAATCTTTGTCCACCTGCCATTCCCTTCTTATTTCAATTTTTGAAGCTATAGAGAGAAACTTTGAAACATTATTTCCTGAAATCGAGAAAAGGGTACTCAACACAGACCAGAAATACATGTTATACATTTTTAAAGTTATTTCATCAATATATTGCTCAGAAGAACTAGCGAATAGGAACCCAAGAAACATGTCCTACGCAAGATAACTCACATAGGCGAATAAAATTTTTCGCCTTTATATAAGCACTGTTTGACCATCAGAGTCTGTAGGTTCATTCACAAAGTATGTAACCCAAGTTTATGCTGCAGGATGGTTTACGCAAATGTAATCCACATCTAAAAAATGGATCTAAAAACTTATGGGAAATTACTCGGCTACTAAACATCACAGAAAACGGCACAAAACAAATGCTAAAACAAATTATTTTGGACAATGGTTGCTTTGCGCATCGAGAGAAAATTCTTATTGCAATGCTCTCTGACGATCACCATCACATTAAACAGCAAGCTTCTCAGCATATAAAAAATGCAAGATGTAGAGTAAATGATGGCATACCCAAAGATGAAATATCTAAATATTGTAGTAACAGAACTCCCAATCATTATACATTAACTAGATGCAATTTTGGTGAAGATAATAGAGGGCTGAATAGATTTCATTAATTCCACTACATTACTCTGCTTGCCTTATCATATACAAGCAGTATGAATATACGTGAAGGAGTGTTACAGCAGCATCATCCAACGTCTACGGATACAAAGATAGATGGACTAGGTTGGTAATCAGAAAACTTAACGCCAGTCTTTGATAAAAATCACAATTCAATGTATAAATAAAACATTGTGCTAAGATGGTAGAGTGGTCGAGTTATGCACTGCTGTGACATGAAATGCAGCCACTTCCACTTGATAGCTCCTGGGTAGTTTGAAAGCAACTAGGTAATAGCTGTATTCTAAAGAACAATTAGTTGTATGACACAACAGAGTGGCAATGCCTTTTTTTTACCAAAAGTTGTCAGTTTTGCTCCAGTTATACAGAATAAAGATACCGTTTTATCGTTTAAATATGTTAAGTCATTAATAATAAAGGTTTAAATAACACATTTAAATAATAACCTTTTCTATAGGAATTTTTTTTTTTTGAAAAAATGTAAAATTTTATCCAAAATTTCGACTTTTGGACCAAAAGCGCAGACTCAAGCCATTTTTTTTCAGCGGTAAAATTTCACGCAGTTGATGTACTAGTATAAAGGCAACTTTTGGCACCTACCCGTTTTTGATTTTTAAAAAATAATTTTTTTCGCTCCACCCTATACACAATCAATAACATGGCACAAACAGATATGATAGAGTACATGTAAAATTTATTACCACCTTTTAGGTAGCTTTCATTACAAAAAGCTACCTATTGCAGCCGTTCGGAGGAAAGAGATTTCAAAAAGTTTTGGTATATTTTCATCGATCATGACCCCCAGACCCCGAAACCACCCTCCGTTCAAAATTGATATACATATATATATATATATATATATACATATCCATATATATATATATATATCTGACATTTGTCATACTGTAACTCTCGTAATTATGAACCGATTTCGATGTAATTCGGTGTGTACATAGTACATACAAATGTCTCGACCGAGTTCGTTGGCCAGCTTCATCCGCCGTTTTGTTTCAAAATGGCGGCCATTTAAAAATTTTTAAAAAATTTAAAATTTTAAATGTGGTACCAAAAAATTAAAAATGGAAAAATATTTTTTTCTTATGTATTTGACCTTTATACAAAGATTCCGGAGCAGTTTTTGTTTCATCTATATCTTAAAAAATGGCTGAGTTATAGCGTTTTGAATTTCTAGCGTGGCTGACATTTTGAAACGTCCTGAATTTTCTCACGCGATAAAAGGCGTATTTATGAACCAATTTCGATGTAATTCGGTGTGTACATAGTACATACCGATGTCTCGACCGAGTTCGTTGGCCAGCTTCATCCGCCATTTTGTGGCGGCCATTTAAAATTTTAAAAAAAATTTAAAATTTGAAATGTAGTACCAAAAAATTTAAAATGGAAAAATATTTTTTTCGTATGTATTTGACCTTTATACAAAGATTTCGGAGCAGTTTTTGTTTCGTCTATATCTTAAAAAATGGCTGAGTTGCAGCATTTTGAATTTCTAGCGTGACTGACATTTTGAAACGTCCTGATTTTTGTCACGTAATAACAGGCGTATTTATGAACCGATTTGGATGTACCTTGGTGTGTACATAGTACATACAAATATCTCGACCGAGTTCGTTGGCCAGCTTCATCCGCCATCTTGTTTCAAAATGGCGGCCATTTAAAAAAATTTAAAAAATAAAAAAATTAAAATGAGATAACAAAAAATTGAAAAATGAAAAAGATATTTTTCGTATGTGTTTGACCTTAATACAAAGATTCCGGAACAGTTTTTGTTTCGTCTCTATCTAAAAAAATGGCTGAGTAATAGCATTTTGAATTTCTATTGTGGCTGACATTTTAAAACGACCTGATTTTTGTCATGCGATAACAGGCGTATTTATGAACCGATTTGGATGTAACTTGGTCTGTACATAGTACATACTAATGTCTCGACCGAGTTCGTTGGCCAGCTTCATTCGTTATCTTGTTTCAAAAGGGTTGCCATTTAAAAAATATTAAATTTAAAATTTAAAACGAGGTATTAAAAAATTGGAAAATGAAAAAGATTTTTTTTTATGTGTTTGGCCTTGATACAAAGATTCCGGAGCAGCTTTTGTTTCTGAAAATTTGTTCTTTTGTTTATATCTCAAAAAATGATTGAATTATAGCACTTTAAATTTCTAGTATGGCTAACATTTTGAAACGATCTTGTATTTGTCACGCGATAACGCACGTATTCGCCTATTTCGATGTAAGAAGGCATGTGGATAGTATACATCGCTACCTCGACCAAGTTCGCTGGCCAGATTCATCAGCCATCTTGTTTCAAAATGGCGGCCATTAAATTAAAAATATATATATATATTTAAAGTGAGGTGCAAAAAAATTAGAAATTGAAAAAGGTTTCTTTCTTAAGTATTTGACCTTGATATAAGGATTCAGGAGCATTTTTTGTTTGTCTTTACCTTAAAAAATGGCTCAGATATAGCAGTTTCAATTTCTATTGTGGGTGACATTTTGAAAAATCTGATTTTTTGCATGCGACAGCACTCGTATATATCAACCGATTCCGATGTGAGTGAGATTGTGCACAGCAATTACTAATGTCTCGACCAAGTTCACTGGTTAGCCTCATCCACCATGTTGTCTTAAAATGGTTGGCACTTTAAGAAATCGCCGAATTTGGCAGCCAAATATGAGTTACTTTAAAGAAAAGCAGCTTGGATAACGCTGACTAATTTCGCGAAATTCTCATTCATTATATTGATAAAAATTAGTATTGAATCTCCTATATTCAGTTTCCACTATATTGAGCTTCGTGTGTTTGAATGATATAAGTTGGCTTTTTTAAAATAAGGAATATGAAAGTTACCTCTTCCTCCCGGCACTGGCCGGAAGGACTTTTTCCAGTCCCCCCTCCCCCACCAACACACATATTTTTTAATTAATCAATATTTTTATAATAGCATAAAACATGCCTGCAGGTTAAAAAAAAGAGAGGCACTTGCTTTAAATTCTAATTTCTACTAAATAAACATCCCTAATGTCAAATACAAATTAAAAATATAAAAGTCCTCTCCTCAAGCCCTAACTTTTCAACGGTTCCCATAACTGTTTTATTGCAGCGCATAAGATTTTATTTGCCTCTTTAATGTAAATCATGTTTTTAAAATATTTCAAAACAAAGGTGATGATAAATTCAGGAGGTAGCCTTGGTTCGAGTGTGTATGTATGTATGTGTGTGTGTGTGTGTGTGGGGGGGGGGTGTAACCTTACTGGAAGATTTTTAATTTAACGCTCTTTAATATTGTTAAATGCAAATACTTCCCGGAGCTTTAAAAATTCTTCCTCCAGAAAAATGTCTGATTTCAACATTGAAATAAAATAAAAAAATTATTAAAATTTCAAAATTATTTGCATACTTACTTTTTACTTATTCTCGTATTTAATGTGGAAAAAAGGAATCCATATAACATACTGTACGTATGTTATATGGAATTAATTGAAATGAGTTAAATGGAATTTTCAAAAACAGAATTGCTAAAAAATTACTAAAGCTTATAAATTATTTAACGCATTCAGTTAATACCCACCTCCCCATTAATCTCTTTTATATATTTTTTTCTTATCAATTACCGGGTGTCCCAAAAAGGACTGACTGATTTTAAAATTCAATAACTTGCAAACGGTGACAGATATTTAAAAAATTCTTGCAGGAGGGTTATGCATAAGGTCAAAAGTTTTTTTACAGTGATTTTCAATTTTAGTTCGAATTACAAACAATAGATGGCGCTTCGATCAACAGACGCTGAATTCAGGCTCGATTTTTGGTACTTCGTGGCCCGGATAATACATTTCCATCTCCTTTTTCAGCATGGAACAAGAGAAAGGACTAGAAATCGAGCCTGTATTTAGCGACTATTGCTTACAGCGCCATCTATTGTTTGTAATTCGAACTAAAATCGAAAGTCACTGTAATAAAACTTTTGACCTTATGCATAAACCTCCTGCAAGAATTTTTTAAATATCTGTCACCGTTTGCAAGTTATTGAATTTTAAAATCAGTCAGTCCTTTTTGGGACACCCGGTATATATAAGACAGTTATATATGTTATAAAAATCAGACGGAAATTTTTTCTCAAAAACAAAAGTGATAAAAAATGATTTCGTTTTCTAAACTACTTAAGTCTTTTTTTTACTCTCTTATCAATTGTATATACAAGATGTATATATGTGTATACACACACACACACACACACACACACACACACACACACACACACACACACACACACACATATATATATATATATATATATATTATAAATTTGAGATGTATTAAATTTTGAAAACAGAAAACTCTAGTAAATACTCAGTTTTAATAACATGCTAATCAATAAGTACTTTACTTGTTTGCTTACAATTCTAAATCCAGAACTCCAAGTAAGATTACTACATCTAAACAATAACATTTTTTAACTACAGATTATCTTAAATAAACCTTCTTTGGAACTTGTTCTTTCTCAGTTTATTTTTACGTTATTAGAGATGAATTATTTATCAGGAGAGAGAAAGACAGCCAAACGAGCGATAAACTCATACGCTGTATCTTCTCACACAAATGTAACCCATCGGGGTTCCGAGTTGGAGAAAAATTAAGAATGGGGTCCTACAAGCGTTAGTATATATGCCTCTTTGTCAGGCATCTTAGTCTGTTTGCATTGAGGTTTCTGGAGGGTGGGCTTGAGTGATAACCAAAGACGAGCTTGAGTGTATGTGTGTATTTATTGGTTTATCAAATCTTTAACATGAGTCATTTGTTTATAATAATAACTATATTAATTTTTTTGTAATGTCATTGAAATTAATATTAACATCACCATTTTATTAAGACATGAAATTGATAGGCATAACATTTATCAAAAACTTGCCAAGTTCTACATTTATTATTAATATGCTATCAATAATTTTTATTTCTAAACAATTTAAAAAATGCTATAATACTTCAGTAGGTAAGTTTGAGTGAATTTTATTTGAACTTGGCACCCACATAGATATCACTTCTTTTCTTGCCATTGTCTTTACAGAACTTGGCTCCCTTTTTTCACAGCTATGTTTTTGTTAGATATCATTACTTTTTGTAAAGTTACAATATATTTAGACATTTTACTTAATGCTTTTTAATGTGTTTACATGTGACTATTTTATTCACCAAGCAACATTCAATTTTAATTTTAATTTCCTACAACAACAAACTATTTGGCTGTCAATTTGCGGCAGAAATCTATATTTTAATACTGCTACATTGAATGCATGTTTTGAAACGAAATGTATTGATTCGAAATTTTTATTGTTTCTGAAACAACATTCCTATATTAAAATTCCTATATTAAATTTTCCTATTAAATTTTCCAATTAAATATCCTATAGCTGGGCCTGCTTTTAAAATAAAGTTATGTGCTTATGCCACACAATGTATCATCCATCCATGCGTGCCGGCAAAGAGGCAGTGCAGAGGAAGGACATTGCCCCTCCCTGTATTTTCAAATTTAATTAACTAAATATCCTTTTCTCTGATGATTTTGAAAATAACAAGTGGGTAAGTGTGATCACAGATCGCACAGAGGGTTTCGTTTAATATTCCTTTCAAAATACTTTATACTTCTGAAAAATCTGTTAGTTCCACATTTCGCAACCAGGGACGCACTCTATTATAAACAAACCTCTATCCGAACCAGGGTTGGCAAGTTTCTGCCAGAGTGGTTAAAACCAGCTGTTATAACCGGTTAAAACCGGCATGGCAAAAACTAGTTTCTGCCAGTAAGTGGCAAAAACTGGCAGAAACTCAGAAATAATATTAATAAGAACTTTAATGTGCGATGATTCTTAATTCATACATGTATTTGATGTGTAAACAATTAAGTTAAAAATTAAAATTAAAGATTATGAATGTTATTCAAAGTTGTAAAAAAGCTTCAAAATTATCATATAAATATACTTTGTTTATATAATAATTGGTACTAATTTTTTTTCACTTGAAAAACAGAAATTTTCAATGGTAGTCTGATGCTGTATAAGTTTAACTATTTTATATTATTGTTTAGAGTTGAATTTTTATTTAATAGTAAAAAAAGAAATTTACAAAAAAATCTGTGATATTTTAACAAATGTATTTTTCAGAGTATTTTTAAATAAATAATACAATGCAATAACTTAAAGATTATGATTCTTGTGAAAATATATAAGTAAATAATTGAAGCACAATAAATAACAGAAAAAAAAATTAATGAAATATCTTGCACAATTATTTTACAATATTGAAACAACAAAATTGCCACTCAAATATACTATTATTACTTTTTCCACAGAACATTCCATAACATAGGACAAAATTTTGCTAATCTTTCCAGTGGTGTAGTCGTAAAAAAAACAGAAGGTATACGCTCTAAGCAGAGGGTATACGCTCAAGTCAGAGGGTATACCCTAGAGTGTATATACTATAGCTTTCTTGAGAAACAGAGAGTATACGGTGTTCCTTAAAAAAAATCCAGAAGGTATACGGCGTATACCCCCGTATACCCTCCACTACATCCCTGAATCTTTCTGAACACACTGTTTCTTTGTTTTGAATGAAAGAAAAGTCTGAAAATATTCTTTCAAGACTATCATTACTTGCTGGCAATGTCATTATTGAGGATGCAAATTTGACAAATCCTCATTTTCACCAGTATTCGTTTTTAAAGATGACCACCACATAGAAGGTAAGGGCAAGACATTTTCTAGGGCTTCCTTGGAGAAATATGTTTCTGAGGCAGGAGTAGATTTTGCTTCAAAGGATATTATATGTGGCACAAAATTGGGATTAATATCAGAAAGCAATTTCCTTGCCTTTTCTTTATGCTCATATGTCAATTTTGATCCCATATACTTAGGATGAAGTAAATAAGTTAGCATATGGTAGTCGGTTATTACTGTATCAAATCTGCTTTGAACCTTTGTAGTTGTTTGTTTTGTAAGTGCAAAATGTGGTTGGAACATTTTCAACTAACAGTCTTAATAAAAAAGCTAAAATCTTTAGCAACGATTTTATGCACAAATAACATACAGACACGACAAAAATATCCCATATAATCGTTTTTTGTCGTGTCTGTACGTTATTTGTGCGTAAAATCATTGTTAAAGATTTTAGCTTTTTTACTAAAATTCGCACAAAGTTTGATCTATGCTTATAACAGTCTTAAATTTAAAAAAAAAAAGTCAGATTTGTTCCTTTGAATACTGTATTTAAATGAAATGTTTTTTAAATTCATGGAATTACAAGATCCGCATATAACTATAACATTTCTATAAGAGATAATTTATAGTGTTATTAAATTATTACGTTAAATTACAGAAAATTATTTTGAGCAAGTATTGAATATTTTTCTTTTCTTTTCATTGTTTAATTTATAGTTTTGTATTTGATTTTTAAACTGAAATTTTAAAATACTCTAATAATTGTTTACATATAAAATTATATAACCATACTATAACAAAAATTTTATCTGTTACATTACTCATTTTTTCTAATACAAATCTATTTATTTTTTAATTAAAACTACCCACAATATTTCATTTGTTATTTATACGGAATAAAATGTACTTAAGGAATTTAATACTAGTAAAAAAGTCTCAGATTATGTCATGAAATGTGTTTATGCCAGTTGTTGCCAGTTTCTGCCGGTTAAAACCGGTTATTACCAGTTTCTGCCACTGGCAAGGCAGAAACCCTTTTTTTCCGGCAAATAGCCAGCCCTGATCCGAACGAAACTCCGTTTTACATACTATCCGTAGATATATTAGTCGAGGGGATTGAGCCCATAGCACCCGAGATAAGTAGGCGCACCTGGCGGTAAAAAGTGGAACTAAAATATGTAATGCTATGGTGCATTATATGAAAGAATGGTCAAAGGGGTGTCGGCTAAAGGTGGAAAAGTGCTCCCCGGGTGAAAAGGGCGGAGGTTAGAAAAATTTCTTAAAATACACCAGTTAGAGCCCGGAGGAGTAAATAATATAAGGCTTTTTGAAAATTTTATGATTTGCCGTGTGGTCTGAGGTATTCAGCTATACGCATGCAAAAATTCATGTCTCCAAATTAATTAGGGGCTCTCTTAGAAAGAATTGCTTCAAATACATATGTGGTAGCTCAAAGGGTTAAGCGTAAGACTTTTTCAAGATTTTATGATTTGTCACCTGGCCTCAGGTGTTCTGCTATAAGTATGCAAAATTTCAAATCTGCAATTTAATAAGGGGCTTGGTTAGAAAGAATTGCTTAAAATACGCATGTGGTAGCCCAAAGGGTTAAATGTACGACTTTTTTCAAAATTGTATGATTTGTCGCATAATGGTGTTCAGCTATAAGTATGCAAAATTTCACGCCTCCAACGTAATTAGGGGCTCACTTAGAAAATATTGTTTAAAATACACATGTGAGAGCTCAAAGGGTTAAATGTACGACTTTTTCAAAATTTTATGGTTTGTCATTTGATGTGATGTGTTCAGCTATAAGTATGCAAAATTTCACGCCTCCAATCTAAATAGGGCAGGGACGGCGAACCTATGGCACGCGTGCCACTCTTGGCACTCGAAAGAATAATTTTGGCACGGCATTGCTTGTGGCTCTAAATCAAAATAAAGTGAGATTACACAAAATCGCGACTGATCTTTTCTAAATTCGATTAAATGGAAATTGAAAATGTTTAATTGCGGCATATTATATTCCAATCTAATTAATTATGGTCCCAAAAATTTTCAACCAAAGACGATATTGGAAAACTATCGACAAAAATTGGCTATTAGACATTACTAAATCTGGATGGTAAAGTTATGGCAACTTTGAATTTATTTCAGAGCTATTCAAAGAAACTGGCGTTTTCCATTTTAACAGTTTTTCTGACTAATGCTTTCGAGTCACTGTTTTCAAAAATAAATAATATGAAAACTCAAGCTGTATAAGCACTTGTCTGGTAAATCCGGTTGAATTTGCATGAAAACTAACCTGATATTAAGACAAAACATCATAAATCACAGCGTATTAATTTTTTTAAGTTAAATTCTAAAATATATTTGTTTCCATAATTATTATAGTGTAATATCTACATATATGTTACTCATATTTTTTAAATCCTAATACAAATTTTTAAGTAATTTATATTCATTATTTTTCCAACTACTAAATTTGTTTTTTAGTTGGCACGTCATGATCACTTAAAATAATTTTTGATCAAATTTGGCACGCGGCAACAAAAAGGTTCGCCAACCCTGAAATAGGGGCTCACTTAGAAAGAATTGTTTAAAATACACATGTGGGAGCCCAAAGGGTTAAATGTACGTCTTTTTGAAATTTTTATGATTTGTTGTTTATGTGTGGTGTTCAGGTATAAGTATGCAAAATTTCACTCCTCCAACCTAATTAGGGGCTCACTTAGAAAGAATTGTTTAAAATACACATGTGGGAGCCCAAAGGGTTAAATGTACGCCTTTTCCAAAATTTTATGATTTGTCGTATCATGTGTGGTGTTCAGCTATAAGTATGCAAAATTTCAAGTCTTCAACATGTATAGTTTCGGAGAACGGGCTCTGTGACGGACAGAATATCTCAATTTGTGGATTTTCTGTAAGCAAGTAAACCCAGATAAACCACCAGTAAGTAGATAGGTTTACAACGGAAGCCTATGGGAATTTGGCGAAAGATTAGAGATATCGCCAAGGTGGCGTCACTTTTGGCGACTAATTTTTGTCACCAAATTTGGCGATATATCGCCATGTTGGCGAAAAACTTGGCGATATTTGGCGACAGAACAGCTTCCCTTCCTACGGCAAATTAAAATTTCGCCTATTAGACGTAATGTTAAAGTAAAAATGGACACCCCCAGGTGGGTAATCCATCGGTTTTCACAATATTTTTATTTTATTCCTCAGTTTCATAGTGTAAACGAATTTCGCACCGAATTTGAAGTCTGTAGCTGCAGTAGATATATGAGATCTTTTTGATGAGTGAGCCAGTCAGTCAGTCAGTGATAAAATTATCGATTATCAGACATTTTCAAATGTCATTATCTCGGAAACTAATTATGCGTTATTTATAAAATTTTGGATACTAGATAATGAGGGTGGCCTTACTACACATTTCGTATAACAAGTACGTAGGTCTCATAGATTTTCAATAGTAGAGCAGTGAAATTGGACGAAAACAGCTCGAAATAGTTCGTGTAATATAACACACGGCTATGTCAGGCGAACTTGCCTGACACACTGCCGTGTGTCTAGATATTTTTTTAAATTGTCCTGCGAATGTGAAAACGTTCGCCGTCTCTGGGATAGGGGGATTCTTGCGGTTTTATTCAAGAACAGCATTATGCTCAGAATATTCTTATTTGGAATCAGACTCAGCTAAACTCTTCAAAATCGTAAATAGATTTTAAAGTACATGCCGAAATAGCTGGACTATACCAAAAAAAAAAAAAAAAATTCCGTGATCTTTCACCAGATGAATATTAAAAATTGAAGACTTTTTGTTGATGATCACTATTTGAGGTCCTCCCAGTTTTTATTTTATATCTATTTGACCTTACCAGAAGGCTTTCATACACTTTCTCCCCAAATTAGGATGTAGTGCAGGGTATATTTATGGTATACGCCTTATGCCTTCTGGATACGAGGGTGAATCAAATATAAACCGGAATTTTTGTTTTTTAATTTATTGGTACAAAATACAAAACAGAAAGTTACATATTATTTTTCTATATAATCTCCTGATTCCAAAACACATTTTCCCCAACTGATGGGAAGTTTTTTGATGTCGTCATCATAGAAAGAAGACGGGTGTGTCTACATCCAATTGCGCAAGAAGGCTTCAACAGCAGTGTCATCGCCGAATCGTTCACTTCCTAATGCTTCTTTCAAAAGCCCAAACATGTGATAATCACAGGGGGACTATAGGGAGGGTGTTCCAGTGATGATCAATGCATTTCCTCCAACTTTTCGCGTGTCAGGTTGGCTGTATGGGGACGGGCACTGCCATGAAGCAAAATCACTTCTCTGATCGGAAATTCACGTCTTTTTCGCCGATATGCACGTTTTGTTTCATCCAGCAGCTGACAGTAGTAGGCAGCATCCGTGTAGCAGCAGAGAATGTCCCGAATGGCCATAATGTTTTCCTCAGTCAAACTTGTTCGAGAGCGGGGGGGGGCGTGAGGGGGTGTTTTCAACTTCTGTTCATCCTTCCACAAACTTTCTGTGCCAGTCATACACTTGGGATTTCTGCAGGCATGTCTCCCCAAACTGTGCTTGAAGTCTTCGTAAGATTTCAGCCTGTCTTACGTCTTCATTTGTGAGAAAATTAACCATAATGCGTTGCGCAACGTTGCGGTGAACATCTTCCTTATTCATCTTGATGCCGACTCAGGAACGGAAAGGGTACCACATATTGGCGCATAAAGAGTCATATGACATCCCCACCTGCCGTGCGCAGAAGTTTGAGCGCCCTCGCGATGACTTTCAGGCCTCCCGGCAGAAATTCCGGTTAATATTTGATTCACCCTCGTTCTCGTAACTCCGTATACCCTCCTTCGGTATCGCGTATACTCTCTGGTGTATACGCTCGTCCTATAGGCTATAGCGTATGCACTTCTGATGTTTTTACGACTACATCACGGTCCAAAATGTCTCTTGTAGAGATATTATTAAATGGATTTTTCTTATTAAACTTCGGAACATATTGTTTCATATCAGTTCTCTTAAACAGCGCATTTTTTACGCTCGTTATAGGAGGAAGACGATGTACAGAAGTATGGAAGTTTTTAAAGAACATTAGAAAAGAAAGTAATAATTCATGGCAAGGAATATCTGTTAAGAAATGGGAAGAATACTAGAAGACTTTGCTTACGGAAACTAGAAGTAAATTTCAAGTAAATAATACTAGTATTGACTCCCTAGTAGCCCCCTCCCTAGCAACTTTCCAAATGGAAGTAACTGCACTTCAAGGCTTTTCTGGTAATCTTCGGAACATTGACGACTTTTCAAATAAGCAGTATGGGTTGTTACATTATAAGAAAGGGCTGCCCACACCATGAGTGAACCCTCTCCTTGTTGTCTACTAAAAAAATGTTGTGGTTCCTTACGAATATCGTGCCAGGACTATGCCCAACCATCGGGGCCATTTAAATAGAATCTCTTTTCATCACTGACAACAACACTCAACCATTCATCTGACCAATTCCTGTGATTTCGGGTCCACTGAACACGAGTATCTTTATTCCGTTTTGTAAACTTTGGCGAATGATGAATTTTGCGAAAATCAAGAAATTTACTTAGCAGCCGTCGATGGACTGTGTATATTGGTACTGGAACGTTCACTTCTATAGAAACTGACCGTACACACAGGTTCAGGGTTGAAATTAATTTCAAAATTTCTTTGTCTTATCATTTAGTTGTTTTCTTTGTCATCAAGAACGGGATTTTGTTTCAGATTGTCACGTTTTGACAGAATTCGATAAATACCAACCCTGCTGCGCCCAGTTTTTCTTGAAATATCAACAACTTTCCATCCACGAGCCTTTAAACCAGGGGTCGACAAGTAATTTTAAGTGGTGTCCGAATGCTTTTGAAAAATCATATCGAGGTCCAGAGAAAAAAACCCCACATAACTATAAGTACTTATTTCTTTTAAATTGTTATTTTTACATACACATACATATAACATAAAATCGAAAAGTCAGGTGTTCGTTCTGAAAAATTACTACATGTACAGATATACGTTCTAAAAATGTTTACATACACATAATAAAATAGAAAATGTGGGTATTTGTTGAAAAATGAATGCGAAAAAGGACACTTCAGTCTTAGCCAGTTTTTAATAGTTCGTTTCACGTTGTGAACAGCTAATGCGAAGAGTGTCTTCAATGTGGGCGTCCGTTAATCTCGAAAGATATTTATTCTTCATAAAATTCATTTTGGAGAAAGTTCTTTCACATATATATGAGCAGCCAAACATAGTAGCCAAGTTAATAGCTTGTTTTTTGCAATTTTCCTACTTTTCTGAGACATTTTTACCCCAAAATTCTTCAGGGGATGCAGTTTTATACGTTTGAAAGGAAATATCTTCTTGCAAGTCAAATGTCTCCATTTGAAGTAAAGGTTTTTCAAGACTGGATAACTTCGCAGCCACACCAGTCCATTCTGCAGCTGGAGTAACTTTATAAGGCAATTTAAAGAATTGAGACAATTTAACTATCTCGGCAAAGTCTTGGAATCTTGCTTCAAATTCCTTCACAAGATCTGACATAAAACTTTGGAACACAACAGTGAGTTCGTCAGAATTCTTCTTTTTATACTCAAGTATTGTTGGAAATTGAATTAATTCTTCATTTGCAATATCTTTTTCGGCGGTCCAGGTTTCTATTTTCCGTGGTCCGGATGTGGACCACGGTCCGACAATTGCCGAGGGTGGCTTTAAACGATGGATTTTCAAAATTTCCTTTTTGGAAAACTGCACCTTGCGAGGCATCTTTGCAATCAGTCGGAAACGGAAAGACAGATTCAATTTTATCTCAGGAAACTATTGCGTCACAAGTACATGACCTTGGAATATGCAAATTTTGGATATCAGTACATAAATCACCTTTTAACACCTGTTGTCTATATATTTTTGGGACAGCATTTTGTTGCTTTTAATTTTTTATTTTAATTCTATGACGACTAAAAGTTGTTTAAGTATTTTATTATTTCTATTTCATCATTATGTTTTTTCATAATTTATTTCGTCTTTTTTACTCAGCTCTTAAATCCCCCCAAAATAGTTTTCTATTAACTTTTGGGAAGCACTGTAACACTGGGCAACAAATTTGAACTTTTGCCCTGCCACAAAAATGAAATAAGTTGTTTCTTATTCAATTGTTTGAGCTGATTCCAAATCTAGTTTTACATTTTCTTCAGCACGTCTAGTTTTTGAGATATTTGCATATTTCGATTTATGCAATTTTTACAATTGTATGCGAATTTAAGGCATAAAGATTTATCAGACTGGATTTTTTTGTTTTTATGTTATGATTACTGTCCAGTTTATTTTACAAAAATGTTGTGTCCGAGATTATATTGATATATGACCTTGAAATAGTGTGTCTAATTTGCATATTTTTCACCTTTTTCTAATAACGTTTCTTGACGTCCAAATATTTCTGCCACATGAGTACTCTAATATGTTTCTGACAGTGCTGTAGTTGGGTGGGAACGCCGTTTTTTTTAAAGCAAAATGAACCTAGGCTGGAAATAAGCCTAGAGAGAGAGCTAAATCCTCTTCTACAGACTGTGAAAACTATACTCATTTCATTTTCAACGTCTGAATGCGAAAGACCATTCAGCTGTATGAATGACATCATGATCGATGCTAAAAATTCACTCCTTACAGAAAGAGCCAGTTCACTTATATTCATAAGCCGTGTAGGACCTCTCTTAAAAGAATTTTGTCCTGAACCATATGTGAAATCTTCGTCGCAATCAGGAAGAAGATTAGCAGACGAGACAGCTTGTAAATCAGAGAGCACAGAAAACACGTCTCATTATCATTCTTTATGGAAACTTCTAGGATAGATGTGTCAGTAAATGATATATGGCTTTATTTCTGTTATTTCGATTAAATTTTGATTCATAATGGGAAATGCTACTATGAGATTGATTAAATATTGCTTTAGATAAATGCTATACAAATACAATACTATAAAAACTGGATTATAATAATTATAACTGTTAATTAAAAAAAATCTAAAAGCTTTTAGCTAAGTAATTTAAATTGGCTTTTTTGGCTTAGCAAAAATCTGGTAGCATCAACATCTAAAAACACATTTGTGGGAACTTACCTTTTCATAGAGAAAAGGTGAGTTCCCACAAATATCTTTTTCCAACTACAAAACTTGCTTCTGAAACAGTTTTCTGTGCTGATTTCAAATCTGGTATCTGTATACTTCTATCACTTTTAGTTTTTGAAAAAAAAAAAAAAAAAAAAAAAAAAGAAATTTTATTTTTTGTTCAAAAAAGCCAGAAAACCCTTTTTATGCTACTTTGTGATGCACTTCAGCTAGTTAAGATACATTCTGCAACTTGTTTTCAATTGTTTTTCATATATATGTATTGGTGATTATGCCTGTGATAGGAATCCGGCACTGTTCACCCTTTTGAAAAGGAGGTACAAACACCTAAAAGGAATTTTGTATCACACTTGTGCCCATACCATACAAAAGTAGAAATTCTGGTATCTGTATACTTCTATCACTTTTAGTTAAAAAAAAAAAAAAGAAATTTTATTTTTTGTTCAAAAAAGCCAGAAAACCCTTTTTATGCTACTTTGTGATTTACTTCAGCTAGTTAAGATACATTCTGCAACTTGTTTTCAATTGTTTTTCATATATATGTATTGGTGATTATGCCTGTGATAGGAATCCGGCACTGTTCACCCTTTTGAAAAGGAGGTATAAACACCTAAAAGGAATTTTGTATCACAATTGTGCCCATACCATACAAAAGTAGAAATTCATTTTACTTAAAAAAGATAGACGTGATATAAGGAAACAAATTGCAGATTTGTAATCAGCATAAAAATCTACATTAGAAAAATTTTACATAAATTCTGTGGCAAGTACTTTGAAGTTGAGATTCATGTAAACATTACACCATTGAAAAATATGCAAATTACGTTTAATAACTGACAGACAAACGTTAAGAATATGCAGACTGCGCACTTTTATCTGAAGCAAATGGTCCAGTAGTCATATAAAAAATAATAAAAACCAGTCTGACATTCATTGTACCAAACATTCGCATAAAACGGCACAAAAAGCTTAAATCTGCATAAATTGAAATACGCAAATATATCAAAAACTAGACGTTCTGCAGAAAATCTAAAACTAGATTCGGAATCAGCGCAAAAAACTGGATGAGGAACATCTAATTTCAGTTCTGTGGCAGAACCATTGTTGTCCAGTGTAATCGATGCGTTATGACTTCATAGAGCCCCGTACCAGGCCCGAACCAGTAAAACAAAGACAAACTTTCAAACGGGTCAAGCTGGGTTGGAAGAATAAAGAAATTTTTTTAACGGTCTAAGAAGGCCGTCCGGCCCGGTATATAACAAAATTTAAAAATCTGATACCGTCTAAGCGAAGGACTAAACCGACAAAATATAAAGAGTTTTCAAAGGACCGAGTTAGGCCGAGAATAAGTTATAAATGTGCTACACGAGCCGATGCTAGTTTTACAACATCAGTGCAGAAACTGAACACGTCCAGCGTAAAGATCTGCATCGAACAGTTAGATCGTATCTGAACCCGAGCTTAAAATTTTCAGCAGAGTTTGACAGGCAGGGCTCAGGCTTACATTTTTTTCTACGTACTCGGCCAGGGCCGGACCTGGACCTAATTGTTCCTAGGAAGTGTCGCGCAGGCAATTTTTTTTTTTTTTTTTTTTTTTTTGCAAAAATAATAGTTATAATTATGACGTCTTTACTCCAATAACGACCACTACAGCTAATATAAATGTTGAATTAATACGGAATCCAATATCACAATGGAACACTTTTAATAAAACAACACTGTATTTACATATGTATATGGAAAATAATCTATACAGCTATCTTCACTGGAGTTTACACACCACATCCAGACTTATTCTTTTAAATCCCGATCAGAACGTTCTTATCACAATAACAAAAGCAATTCAGCTCACACCGAGCTCCAAGCGCACGACCTCCCTCGCCGCTTTCCGCGCCGTCTCCCTCTTCATTTCTTTTCTCTCCGTCGACATTCGATTGAAGAAAATAACTGCTACTTCGCAGGACGACGCATTCGATTAAGTTGTTTTTCCCTCTCGACATTCGATGAGAAAAAAAAAAGTACTTCAACTTTTCAACTTCGCCGGACGCTATTACATAATGAAATTTTGTCTATGAAATCTGTGGAAATATGCTTTAATAAATAACATAGAAATATTTTCAAAAATCTACTTTCTTTAATACATAGCTTTAAAAGTTATCATAGTTTTAACCATATTTTTCTGCTATTCTAAACTACAGTATTTTGTAATGAGTCTTTAAAAAAAAAAAAAAAAGATAATAGTCTAAGTCTGTTGTTCCCAACCTTTTTGACTCGCGGAGCCATTTTTACAATGAATTTCTTTGAAGAGGAACCCCTTTAGTCTACCGTAGTCCATATTTTATTGAAGTGAAAACTTCTTTAGGCGCGTTGAGCTTTTTTTGAGATGGGGAAAAACCACTGATTTCGAGACACTGTAACGTAACCGACATGCTAGCATTTTGACACATAGACACTAGCGCGCCAAGCGGTGAATGACAGGAACTTTTCCCTCTTCAGCTCAAAAGCTAAAACTCACTTTTTCTCCCGGCGTATTGCTAAAACAAATTATTATTTTGTTTTTCGTCAGTTAAAATGAATTATACCGTATTCGTGACCTACCTATTTCGTGTAACTAAAAACCGATAACGCTGTATTTTATCGTGTTGATGGTCTGGTCAATGACCAACAGTATTGGCGGGAATTTCGATTACGGAAGATAAAATACGGGGCACAGATGTCAGATACGCACTTGGGTACCTAATTGACAGCAAAATGGCGTTACTTTATTTTAAAAGGCAACCCGGCTACTGTTGCTTATTTATTAATAAATTGTTCATTTACTTTTATTTTATTTTTTTAAATTGTACAATTGTTTTGTTCTATAGTTATTAATGAAATTACCGTTTATTTATTGTTGTTTACTTTTTAAAAAACAATAGAAAATAATTTAAAATTATATATTGTAACTGGTATTGGAAAACGGGCTTTCGCCAAATTGACGTTAAAAAATCGCGCCAAACCTGGTTCGTATATCACATCTCTGCCAAAATCTCGGTTTTTTGATTTTTCGACTTTTTATCCAAATTTTCCGGATTTTTTAAATTTTCCCTTTCAGTGTATCCCGAACACTACCTTCATACCAAATTCCAAGATTCTAGGGATACAGGACGTACCTCTGAGTTTTGATGATCGGTGAATCAGTGTCGAAAAGGCGAAAGTTTAAGTTCATATATCTTCTGAAATAAAAAAGATAGAAACGTGAAATTTCAGCATTTAGTTCCATTTCCACATTACTTTAGATTTACGAAGTTTCAAGTTTCTGGGAATCACCAACACAAAGATATTGGGGGGTCAAAAGTACCCTGAGTTGCTTCCAGAAAAAGATGCTTACGGCTGTGCTTTCAAGACTTGGCAGGGGCACTGCCGTGTCCCCAGATGCTTTCATTAGTGCTGCTACACGATTCAACGCATAAAACATTTCCTGACCATTAAAAAAACACACACGTAATTGTTGAAGTTTTCACTTCTATTGGCACTCCCGGAGTGCCACTGTTTTTTTTTTTTTTTTTTTTTTGTTTTTTTTTTTTTTTTTTTTTTTTTACAAATTAATGGATATTAGATGTATTGCTACGGAGCAGAAGAAGAGATAGATAGATGGTGGTTTATACTTGTGAAATGACCCTGTAATGAAATTATATTTCGAAAAATTTATATTAGTCAATTTTCTAAACTACTACCATACACAAAACTAATGTCAAACTTGGTCATACACAAAAGTTCTTCAAAATTCAACAAATCAAAACATTTGTCTTTATACTGATAGTGACGGTTTAATAAGAAACCAGTATAGTAACATTGTATCGCGAAGTTTTCTGATATCTTACCCAGTTCAGTTGCCTGATAATTGATATATCTTTATTTTGTAAAAAAAAAAAAAAAAAAAAAAAAAAAGAATAAAAGTACTCCATATAGTTCCGGCTGATTAAAAAAAATAAAATAAAGAACAAAAAATCATGCATCAGGCATATATTATGAAACACTTTCCAACATTAAGACAGCATATTATTAAGAAATTACATTTTTTTTCATGCAAGGAAATCGATGACAGTCGATGATGTAACACAGTGTGGTCCACCTTTTAGTTACCCGCGGGCCAATCAAACTTTATGATAGGAATGTGATGGCCAGAGGCATTCCAGAAACAAACCGAATTACATATTTTATTTTAAAACTTTTATAAAAATTCACATTAAAAGAAGAAGGATATACCATTTCATTTTACAGTCGAGAAATCAATGAGATGATTGGTAGTGCTTTCCTGATACAAGTTTATCAATGTTCCCTGTAAGTTCAGTAAGGCAACGTTTCAGGATCGATTGCAATGAACCACTTTCAATTTGATTTCTCGTTTTTGATTTAATTTGTTTGAGAGCAGAAAAAGCACTTTCGCACACGTATGTACTGCCAAACAGCGATAAAATTTGCAGAGAGAATTTAAGCAATTTAGGAAATCGTTCTTTAGAAATCAGTTTCCAGAAATTTTCGGGGACATCACACTTTTTAGTCTGGTAGAATGGGTCTGCCTGAAGACCTCAAATTTCCCTTTGAAGATCGCAGGGCACCTCACTCACTTCAATACCCATAGGATTGTTGAACAGTGCAAGTTTTGGTTTTAGGGAGTCAAAATCCGGGAATCTGTCCTGGAATTCTTTCTTGATATCTATTATTATTTCATATAACATACTAAAATTTGTGTCACTTTTTTCTTCTTTCAACCGCTGACAAGATGGTAAGTGTGCCGTATTATTTGCCTTCAGTGCAATTTGCATTACATCAAGTTTTTTGCGGAAGTTCTCAATATATCCATAGAGATGGGAGATGTTTTGTTCTCTGCCTTGCAGTTTCAGGTTTAAAGCATTCAGATGTGATGTTAAATCAGTCAGAAAAGCAAGGTGGATAATGCAGTGGAAAAACAAACAATCCATGCCTTTTTCTTTACACAGTCCTACTAACCCAGTTTTATGACCATCCATTGCTTTAGCTCCATCTGTTTCAATTCCAGAGCACTTCACAAAACCTCCATATTCAGAAACGACATCATCCAGTGCTTTGAATATGTCATTATCTTTTTTGCTGGTTTCTAATGATTTCAATTTCAACAGTTCTTCATGAATTTCAAATTCTTCGTTTATTGTTCTGACAAAGATAAGGAGCTGGCTGATGTCAGCTATATCCGTGCTCTCATCAAGAGCTAGAGAGTAAAATTCACATTTTTCCTAAATGCCCTTGAGAGAACCTGAAACTTCTCCACCCATATCATTAATTCTTCTGCTTACTGTCTAATGAGATAAGGAGACTGTTTCAAAATTTTCAGCCATCTTATTATCTCCAAATGAAGATGTCATCTTTACAGCACGTCTCTTAATGAGCTCACCATCAGTAAAAGACTGTTTACTTTTAGCTAGCTCTAAACATACCTCATAAGATGCCTTTAAAACAGCAGTGTTTGATGGTTGCAAGATATTCTTCTGTCTAGTTAGTTTCAGCTTCAAATCATTAAACACACAACTTCTGGTAATTCCCTGGTATTGATCATATGTTAGTTTATGCAAGGTGGTATAGTGTCTACTCATGTTATACTTCTTCGAAACACCTAAGACTTGAGAAAACAGATAACACACTGTGGTTTTCCATTATGTTGAACAAAAAAGTAACTTTCCTGCCACTTTGACTGAAATTGTCGTTTCTCATCTTCAACACGCCATTTCTTAAGTTCTACCATTTTAGATATCACTGGTTTAAATCATTTGATTAAAATCGTTGACACCCTAGATAGAACCTGACTTAATACACTGAGAGGAGAAGGTTTTGTCACCTAACTAGACCCTCACATCATCACCCCCAAGCATGAATGTGGCAGCCTATAGGAGCGAACCACACCTTGAAGACTAGTGAGGAACACCCACCGGGGAATTAATCTACAGCCAGCTGGGAATGAAGTTCCCCTATAACAGGTTACTCCTGAGATCAAACCCAGCGGACAAAACGGCCACAAACATAAAATATTAGTAAAAATAAATGAAAAGATAGAATTAAAAACAAAGAAAAATTAGTCCCCGCATCCTGCGTACCAACGGGTGACTAAACTGGAGGCCGTCAGGACTACGGATTTTGGAATAACCGTAAAAATATTAGTCCAGCCGGACTGGATATGGGTAGACTCCTCTCTTCTCCATCCGTTCATTCGTTGCATAAACAGCCACCTGCTTCCCTGTATATCGAAATAGGGCACACGTTTCGGCTTCAGTGACTAAGTTATAGTTCCGCATGATACTGCCAAGGAGAAGGAATCCCATCCCCGGACACACGTGATCTCGAGGTCTTGAGGCCGAATGTAGAGATCCATCGACACCTGCTCTTATCAGATCACCGCCCACTGAATAGTAGGCCTCAACGCTGACACAAAAATGGCGGCCATCGTAGGTGGATTTTTTAACGTATGTACGGTCTCCTAAATTTTGACACCAGTATTTTATAAAAGATTTCTTTGACTTGTTTATTCTCAGAAAAATAAAGCGGAAAAAAACTTAAAAAAAAATATTGGTGCCAAAATTTAAGGGACCGTACACATGCGGAAAAAAAATCTGCCTTCGGCAGCCGCCATTTTTGTGTCAGCTCTAAGGCCTACTATTCAGGGGGCGGTGTTCAGATACTCCGCTTGAGCAACCCTTCGAAAATGGTTGGTGCTGCTACGGCGTCCTCGGCTGAGCTCTCGGTCATCTTCATCCTCCTGCGCCGAAGCATGGTTGATTCGAGACCATTTAGAGGGGCTTGTGGCCTGCGTCTCTGTAAATGAATATACATGCTACGCAATCCTTAATCTATAGAAAACATGTTGCAGTGCACCTCAATGATATTTTTAATTTCATTATATTTGAAGTAACATAAAACCATTAAAATGCATCGTAACGATTTTCTCCGATAAATCATAAAGTAACGGAATTCTTTTGTGCGCCCCTGTAATCGAACTATAAACGCTACGTATTCTATACTTCTTAGAAAGCATGTTAGTACACCTCAATTATTCATTTCAATTTTATTATGTTTGAAGCACTGTGACCTTGTTAAAATGCCTCGGAAACTATTTTCCTCATAGACCATAATGTAACGAAATTCTTTCTTTGTGTGTGTGTGTGTCCTGTAAACAAGTTATAAATGCTACACACTTCATTTTTAATGCAGGACGTACTATTGTAAACATCAATAGCATATAAAAATTCCCTGGCAATCCGAGTATATATTTACGAGAGTTAGTGCACGGACAGACAGCATATAGTAACTAGACAGACAGAGAGACAAACCGAATTCATAAAGGTCAAAAATCCTTTTCGGAAGGGGAGAAAAAAAGGTAAAGAAATATTCAAAATTAAAATAAAAAATTAAATATTTTTGTTAAAAAGTTAACTTTTTAGCGATTATTAACCCTTGGCCTGTGACGCCCAAACTCAGTTCGAGCAACGCAAATACGCCCATTTTGGAATGCCCGACCTGAGCTCTGGATGAGAAAAATCGGTGTTTCAATTGCGTGAAGCCCGAGCCCGGTTCGTCCAATGCGTAATAAGTAATTTACCATTTTCCCAATAGATGGCCATATTTTCCCGCGAAAAGTTCGGCAGTTTCGCGCCAACTATCGGATTTTTGTAATTTTGCAGTTCAGAACAAAATTAAAGAGCAAAAAAAATTCCATTTTTGGCACGTTTTTCTTAAATATATTCCACAGGCAAGGGGTTAAAGAAGTAAAAGGAGGTTATTTTAATTTATGTTTTACTTGTCTTTGTAAATAAATTTGGAAATTATTCTTTAAATCGTTTGATGATTTCAAAAGAATTGTTGGAGTATGTGGCGCCGAAAAAAGAAAAAAAAAAAAAAAAAAAAACCTCGCCCGGGAATCTGTAAATACCACGTGCAGTGGATCGCTGAACCAGCGGTTGCTTACTTGTAGTAAAGTGTTTTGTAAATAAATTGTTACGTAAATTTTAGATCACGTAAAATTGCCTGGATCGTAGGATTTAAAATTTCATATGTTATTTCACTATCACTGATATTTATTACTATTTGTAATGTATAGTCTACTAGATATTGTACTATTTGTAAGACCTTGTTAAACACTTAACATAGGCGTAACCAGGGGGGGTGCCCTGGGTGCCCGGGCACCCCCCCGTTTCCGCAGACTCGAGCACAGTTATTTAAAAAAATCAAAATCTACAAAAGAAAAAAGAAGAAGTGAAAGCAGAGTTCAATTAGTTCAGAAAACTAAACGGCTAAGTTTTGAAATGTGATAAAAAAAGAAACCCACGTTCTTTTTTTCTTTCTTTCTTTTTTTTTTTAAAGAAAATTATGTTGTTTATCTTTTTTAAAACTAGAATATTTGTAAGAATCTGTATTAGTCATAGTAATTCAAAAAGGTGGCTTTATAATCCCACTTTGACGTCCTTTGTCTGTGGGAGATGTTTTTAACGCACATGTTTCTGCAATTTCATGAGAAATTAACGCAAGTTCTTGACGAGGATAGAAACTATTTGCCACTTTACTTTGGCAGTTTAAAGTCTAGAAAGAAGCAAAAAAAAAAAAAAAAAAAAAAAAAATGTGAAAGGGGATGCAAATGTGAAACGATAATTCCAAATTTCGATTAGCCGAGGTAAAGGGGGGGGGGACGACGACACATACCCTGCCTCCTTTGTAAATGAAAAATAATATCACAAAAAATTCAAATTAATCTGCAGGTTGGTTGGTTGGTTGAATTTAGTGTTTCGTGGCCATTTTTTGACATTCTTGAAAGGAATGTGGTTGCAGTCTTTCAAGTCAATATGGTAATTTTTTTTCTCTGAAAATTTGTATACGATTTTTAGAGTTTTTTCTCGTTTCGCGGCGTTCTTTAGAAAGTAGGAAAAAGAACCCCGTTTCCACCTTTTAGCCCAGTGCAGTAAATTTTGACAAATTCGCGATTTTATTCTGTGATCATTTCATGATATTTACAATTTTCCACCAAAATCGTGTGACGAAATTCACGTCTTTCTACGCAATTTTTTGTCGAAATCCGCACTTTTCACCACATACCTTTGACAAAATTCGTATTTTTTACCGCTATCCTTTGACAAAATTCGCATTTTTTACCACAATATTTTGACGCAACTGGCATTTCTTTAGCACGCGATCCTTCGATGAAATTCGCGTTTTCTTTCCACGATCTTTTGATGAAATAAGCTTTTTCTTTCCGTAATCTTTTAACGAAATTCGCGCTTTCTTTCTGCGATCCTTTGACGAAATTCTCGTTTTTACCGCGTTCCTTTGATGAAATTTATTTTCTGTTGCGACCGATTGACGAAACTGATATTTTTACACGGATTTACATTTACATTTGTCGAAATTCGGGATAGTATTGCGCGATCGTGCGGAAAAATTCTCGATATCTTTCCGTACCAATTAACAAAATTCTCTACTCTTTTCCGCAACATTTTGGCGAAATTTGAAAAAAAATTTCGTCAATCCTTTATCGAAATTCGTAATTTTTTGCGCATTCTTTAAACGAAATTGGCGATTACTTTCTGCACTCTTTTATAGAAATTCCCGATATTTTTCCACGATCGTTTGAAGAAATTCTCATTTTTTTCCGGGACTGATTCACGAATTGATTTTGAGAAATTCCATAAAAGAAATAAAAATCGCGGACCTAATTTTTTTTAAAAATACGCACTGAAGAATCACAGGTCTGTGAAAGAATTTGAAGAGACTTTCTTCTTCTGTGCACAAATCGCGGGATGCCGCGCGTTATTTCAAACCCTGTCCGTGAAAGAAAACTTCATTACTAGAGAAGTGTTGGTTTTTTTTTTTTTTAACGAACATAGAATTAAACAAATCTAGGATTGGGGTGGGGTGGGGGGACTGCCTTCAACGTACTCCCCAGCAAGCTACGACCTCTTCTGTCTTGAAACAAGCGAATCTTGAATTATTGCGTTTTTTATTTCGAGCAAAATTGAATTTTCAGCTTTCTTATAAGAGCTGATTTGACATTATTCCAATTCGAATTTAATCACGGCAATTGCAAAAATTACCAGAGAGTCTTTTCTGTTTCAAAAAATGTCAAAAAATCGCCTCAAAACACAAAAAACCCCGCTAGAAAGAGCATTAAAAATTCGGAAAAGATTAAAAAACCACAGGGAATGAAATCAACTAATTAGGTAAAAGATTTAAACCGGATTCGTTTTAAGAATGTCAAAAAAAAAAAAATCACTGCGAAATGTGAAAAAAAACCCTCTAAAGATAACATTAAAAAATTGTTAAAAATTGAAAAATCGCTATAAGAATCTCGAAAACACTTTATTGAAAAGAAGACAAAGTTTACTGGGTAAAATATTGAAATCGGATTGTTTTTTACTTATTTGAAAAAATTGCCGCAAAATGCGAAAAAATTCGCATAAAAAATTAATTGAAAAATTCCAGAAATTGTCTTCCATATGCATGAGTTCAGGCATACAGGTCCTGTCAAATCTTACGGGTGCAAGCTGCATTGTTTTTTCAGAGCTCAGCGCGCGCGCGCCTACACACACACACACACAGAGAGAGAGACAGACAAGCGCCTATCTTTATTATTACAGTCACATCATGATAGTATAATTTTTATCATCTTGATAAAACTTAGTGTATATTAGCATGACCTGCTTTACCTAATATATTCGACTCTGAGGTAAAAACCTGAATTACCGCAATTTCCGGCCTATAATCTGCGGATCAAACAATTAGGTTCAGACCCAGAAATCTTGTTTCATAAAACGTAACTTATTAAATCGCGATAAATATTTAACTTAAATAATGAAATAAAATTCTGTGTCGAAACATGATTGTTTGAGCCGCAGATTATAGGCAGGAAATTACGCTATTAATGAATATTATAATTATTTATAATATTATAATAATTATTTATATAGACTTTCCTCCAAAATTTCTTGGGTCCTTCCGGTGATCCCTAAGAAGTCATGGAGTCATATTCTGAAAAGATTTCGTGCGCAGGTACTGATGTACCGCATGTATTATCTGAGATTTATCATCCGGCAAAAGTTCATCTACAAGACTTTGAGATAATTTTAGTTCTCATGCAGTGTTCCCCTGTACCTATAGAAGTTTCCAGCATGATTGAAGGCCTTTTTTTAATCTTTATAAGAAGTTAGGGTGCCAAAAGGTTTTACAGTTGTGACCACACTTGGTCACTGTCTTATATCACTGCTGCAAGGACATTTACATATCTTTTTTTTACCATTAGATTTAGTTTTAATGTTTTGAACCCCTTCTCAACCCTCCTCACGCAAACAAAAATTGCGTTTGAGCCCTTTTTAACCCCTTCGGGACGGGAACCTTTTACGAAATTTTTAATCTTTTGTCACCGTTTTTTAAAAACAGAAATTTGCGTCTTCTTGAATTGAGAAAATCCATTGACTAAATAAGGCAAATTTTACAGTAAAATTTTACTGGTGAGGAAAAACAAGGATTCTGAGCGCTTCATGCGGCACGTATACGTGTCGCTCGTCCCCAAGGGGTTAAAAGAAACACGACACAATTATACCTTCTAAGATGAAAAACTGTCTAAAACGGAAATTCGATCGGTTTTATGGGATTCGTTTTAGCAGGTTATACTATATAAGATGTTGTTTGTATTTAACATGTTCAGGTTAAAAAGTTTGGGCACCCCCCCGTTCAAAAGGCTGGTTACGCCTATGCTTAATCGCTTAAAACGTCATCCGCATGTAACGCCAGTTTCATACAGCCTTGGTCAAAGATATTAGGGAATAGTTCTACAAACGTTCCTAATGAACTGTCATTCGAAAAATATAAAACCCTATTAGCCCTTTATGGCCCGACGGTACTTTAATAATGTACCATTAGTAAGAACTTGTTATAAAATCAATTTAATACATCAACTTACACACTTAGTTACACATTTAATAGTAATCAGGACTCGAAATGTACCTGAGCAAACCGGAACGATGTTCCGGTTCGTGAAAGTATGGAAAATATTGTTCCGGTTCGTGAAAGTATGGAAAATATTGTTCCGATTCGTGGAATTATTAAAAAACATTATTACAGTTTCATACATATAGCTTATTATGCTCTCTGTAACGTTTTTTTTTTTTCTAATTATTTAGAATCTTGAATGCATTTTTTTAAATTGTTTTTTCTACGGTTAAATATAAATTTGCTATACAGTAAAGTCCCGATTATCCGAGTTAATAGGGACCAAGCTTACCTCGGATAAGCAAAAAACTCGTATAAACCGGATTGACACAAATCGCCACTCACCAAGGAGATGAAATATAAATTGTCACCTAATTCATTCATTTTTATGATACTAGTAACATTCTTTTTATATACATTTTGTACATTTCCGTTACTTTTAATAAATACGGGGAATGAAATTGTTTTTTGGAGAGAGTGGCGCCGATGGGATACGATCCACGAACCCCATGATCAGGAGGCGAGAACGCCAGTGTCGAGCAAAAGGCCAAGACAGTTACTCTAATCTAGTAACTCGCTTTATACTGATCATGTGAGATGAGATCGCTACACACTCCCTCCCCAGTGAGAAAGACATCTTGTCGATGTCTAACGAGCGATATGTACCAACACCCACTTGACATAAAGCCTTTGGGCGATTTTGTGACGTCACTCTTAGACGACCGATGATCTTTTTCCCCGATAGAACTTTGCGCTTTTCTTGTACGTTGAAAAATTACTAACTGTTACTTATATTATGAATTTTTCCACTATGTGATCTTTTTTTTTTAAACAATTAAGTTAAACATTTATTTTTCCATTTTCTTCCTATTTTGTAAACCAAAAAAGATACTTAAAAAAAAAAGAAAATTATCGTTATTATTTTTAAAGAGATTTCTAATCATATAATTTCCAATTTTACCAAATACACATTAGTAAATAATAAATGTTTAAAGAGAATAATAATAAAACATTAATCATAAAATAATTTGAATTTTTGTAAATATATTACTAATTCTAGCCCAGATGTATAATTCTTCTCTTAATTCTATAGACAATCATTTTTTATAATCCGAAATTAAAATATTAAATTTTCATTAAATTTGAGTTTTAATAATACTATATTACTAGAAACTGTTAAATTAAACACTAATAGTTAATTAAACATTAATAAATAGTTAACATTTTAATAATATTATGCATTATTTGAAGTTGTTTAAAATTCAGCTTGATTAGATTAAAAAAAAAAATGCGCCGTAGATTTACCTAAATGACTAAAAAACTGTTATCAGTATTTATTCTATAATTTAAAAATCTGAAAGCTATAGAGATTAATGCCTATAAATTAGCGATAAACTCAACATAAGTTATATATATATACACTAAAATAATAAATTTTATTTACATTCGATAAGTTTTAAAATACGTCCAGCACTAAAATTTGTAAATTAAAATACCAACAAGTTAAAAATGAAGCGTTTAGTAAACTTAAAAAGTAATAAAATAAACAAATTGCAATACTAAAATATTTGCTATTTAATGTAGTTTAATTTGACAAAAAAAAAAAAAAAAAAAACCCGCTAGATTTATTTATCTGATTATTATTAGCATATTTATTCTAAAACTGATTTAAAACAACAAAACTAATATGCCAAATCAAACATCATTCACTTAATTTTCAAATCATTGTTAAAAACACAATAAATTCTTTCACAATGAAACTAAACTTTAAACTATATTAATTTTTTTTAAATATAGTAAAATAAATTAATTACAATAGTAAAATTAAACAACTTTAATATAGTTCAAAGTTTAATTTGATTGTTAAAAGAAAAACATAATGTCCATTAAATTTATCTATCTAGCAACTAAAAATCTATTTTTAGAATGTATTCTATAACATAATTAAGCAACAAAAATTTACCGATAGAAATATCACTTTTAAAAACATAAATGTATTCCAAATCCAAAGCAGTAATTATGTTTTAAAAAAATATAATCATTGAAAAATAGAATGCATTCGATTTCCAAACACGTGGTCTGGTAAGGCATAACTTACCGGGTGTCCCAAAAAGGACTGACTGATTTTAAAATTCAATAACTTGCAAACGGTGACAGATATTAAAAAAATTCTTGCAGGAGGGTTATGCATAAGGTCAAAAGTTTTATTACAGTGATTTTCAATTTTAGTTCGATTTACAAACAATAGATGGCGCTGTAAGCAATAGTCGCTAAATACAGGCTCGATTTCTAGTCCTTTCTCTTGTTCCATGCTGAAAAAGGAGATGGAAATGTATTATCCGGGCCACGAAGAACCAAAAATCGAGCCTGAATTCAGCGTCTATTGATCGCAGCGCCATCTATTGTTTGTTATTCGAACTAAAATTGAAAATCACTGTAAAAAAACTTTTGACCTTATGCATAACCCTCCTGCAAGAATTTTTTAAATATCTGTCACCGTTTGCAAGTTATTGAATTTTAAAATCAGTCAGTCCTTTTTGGGACACCCGGTATATTCAGTATATCAGAAGTGCGCAAAAGTTTTAGAAGAAAGTAATATAAATAAGTAAATTCATACACATATTTAAGACATGTCAAGATAAAACACTTACCTTATTTTAAATGATTTACATTATCCTATTTTGGATTATCCATAGTATGATATAAAAACGCTTAAAACAACGTGGCAGACTCATTTCTTATGAAAGACAAGGAAGGCTTCTCTGGGGTGGGGTTGAAAACCAGTTCAGCAATCGGTCCACTATTCGTGACGATAGAGGGCTAGGAAGGAGTCGCCTGAAGGCTTTGTACAATATCAAGTGGGTGTTGTATGTACTCGTGAGTCGTGAGTGATGCGCAGCATGCCAGTGCTGTGAGCGTTTCACCAGTTGGTTTCACAGGCTTATTGCTGGAGATGATTTGTTCGGTGCTGCCATCTGTTAGTTATGAGGGGAGCTGATTGTTGTTGAAGGTTGCGTGTTTTCTCCGGGTCCCCACTTTGGGGAGAGTGGCGCCGATGGGATACGAACCACGGATCCCATGATCAGGAGGCGAGAATGCTAGCGTCGAGCAAAAGTCCAAGCCATTTACTCTAATCTAGTAACTCGCTTTATACTGATCATGTGAGATGAGATCGCTACAATTTATTTGAAAAAACCCTTAAAAGTTTTTTGTTTGTTAAATGTCAGTTTTGCTGCAGTTTTTTTGGCTGCAGTATTACGCTACTGCATAGCTACCAATTTCTAAGATTGTTTTTTTCTTACCTCTAAAACATACCAGTGAATTTTTCCTAATTCAATCGGTGAAATCTAACAATTGTCAACGATTAAATAGGGCAAAAATTTGTATTCAATTTTAGAGGTAACAAAACCGTACAAATGGGTAGCTATATGATTCTATTACTGTCATGAAAATTGCAGGTATAGCCTATTCTGTCTGCTCAAAATATTAAATAGTTTTTTCAATCGAACTTATACCTTTGGAATGGATCATTTTCTTCCGATGGACTGATGGTTTCCATTATCATGAAACAGCCATTATAAATTCAGTGTTAGGTGTAGATGAAAGAGCAGCCCTAAAAAGTTAGAACTCTGATTTTCTGGTCAGAATGGGGAAAAAAATTACGACCATTCCCCCCACCCCCCCATTCTGACCAGAAAATCAGAGTTCCAACTTTTTACGACTGCTGCAATGAAAAGAAAACAAATAAGAGACTCAAAAGTTGTTTAATATTTCCGGTTGTGGACCTGGATCCATATTATTAGCTACAGAAAAAATATGTAGTTCATTATCTAATATATAAAAATGAAAATTTGTCTGTAATTCTATACAAATCCACTGTTTGGAAGCCGGAATTAAAAAATGTTACGTACATGTGTATTAAAACATGGCCGAGGCAACTAAAGTAATCCGAAACCAAAATAACTTATAGTTAATTTTTAATTAATAAAAAACCACCAATTTAACAGCAATTTCCTATCGAATTTAAACATTTTTCGTTATAGCTGTTGCCAACAATTAAAAATCCACAATAAAATTCTTACCACAACAATTGCTTTTCTATTGCAAGATGTCCACGTGAAAAAATGAAATAAAATAAATAGTTTGTCGAATTAAAAACTAAAGTGAATGTTACGTCATAATTTTTCTGTTTTATGATTTTCACGTGAAAAATTATAATCATTTAATTAATTTGACGAATTAAAAAAATGGAATATTACGTCATATTGGAAATGTAAAGGACGTGGTGAATATATAACGTCATATAAGTGTGAAAAAATGTATTGGAGCATGATAAAACTCGATTATGGAAATATTGGCGTATTTTATTTAAGTATTGCGCGGCAGCGCAATACTTATTTATTTCCAGTGTCACTTCTCAATGTTAATTTAACATGGAAAAGCCTATGGAGATGATAACTTTTTCATTTTTTCTTCCCACCTTTTTGTCCCTGATGCCACTCATTTTTTATTCTTTACTAATTCTAATGATATTATAAATTTAAAGTTTAAAAACGCTTGCCTGACGTCAGGGTCAAAACGAATGGCAAAATACCTTTGCATATGGTTGAATTATAACCCAGAGAGAAACAAGGGCCAATTTTTTTGTACATTATTCAAATATTTTACTTAATAATTCCAAATTTCACTTTTTTCATTGAGAATCAACGGACATTTTTAATAGAAAATGTAACATTTTTAATAGAAAATGTAACATTTTTCCTTCATTGTTGCAAAAATTTCAAAAGCCGAAATAATAATTTATTTGGTTTTAGTAGAAAGATTCCCATGTGAAAAATTTTAATTGAAATAGGCTTTTTTTTTTTTTTTTCCCAAAAATTAAAAAGGTGAATATGGCGTCATAGTGGAAATAAAAAGGATATTTTCGGAATACGTTTTTGCTTTGGTCAAGTTTATATTTTAGTAAAAAGTTTCTAATGGATAGCTATTTTTACGCAGGTAGGGAACTTAGTGGGGAATTACATAACTTAAATTTTAAAATGTATTTTTTTTTTCGAGATGAGAACTATTTATACCCCAAGTTAAACTTAGATAATAATTTTCTGATGTGTTTACATCACCCTTTGGGAGAGAATAAGGTTTAAAAATTCAAGTAAAATTTTTATTATTTTATTTTTTACTGTATCACAGCTATAATATTGTTAAATATTAGCAGTAAAGATTCAACAGAATTTACATTTGCATTCATAGCGTTCCTGAGAGGGAATTAGGGTATCCAAATTTAAGTGAAGTTAATTTTTTATGTTTTGATTATAGATTTTTCACGTTTAGATTGGAAGTTTTTGTCCAAACTACCGCAACCTGCATTACTACAGTGGTGAAACATTTTGAATTACACATTGGTAAACTGCATGCCACATTGTGATGCAATACCGCATACATCAAAGCCTAATGAGGATACTCTGTATTAATTTTGAAATGCGTTCGTCTGAGTGCTGTAGTCATTAAAAAAACTTGACATATTAAACAAAAACATAATTTGAAGAACAAATTAAAAAAACAAAATTTATTTCCTACATTGTTTAAGCCCGAGAAGGGACAGATATTAAGTTATTTCACTCAATTAGTTCTACATTTAATGTTAAATTTTTGTAACAAATTAGGTAAGCCAATTAAAGATTAAAAAATAAAAATAAAATTCATACAATAGGATACTTAAAACACCCTAAAAACTTAGATTCCGTTCAAATGAAATCGAAATAAATCTTAGACTTTTTTTAAAGTTTTGTATTTTGCATGCATCTTATCATTTTGTGCGCAATTTTCATAAACATAATACTAAATCTGCAATACAAATATTTTCAATTAAAAATGGAAGAAGTCTAAGATTTATTTCGATTTCATTTGAACGGAATCTAAGTTTTTAGGGTGTTTTAAGTATCCTATTGTATGAATTTTATTTTTATTTTTTAATCTTTAATTGGCTTACCTAATTTGTTACAAAAATTTAACATTAAATGTAGAACTAATTGAATGAAATAACTTAATATCTGTCCCTTCTCGGGCTTAAACAATGTAGGAAATAAATTTTGTTTTTTTAATTTGTTCTTCAAATTATGTTTTTGTTTAACCTTTATTGCTTTAATGATGAATGTAAATAAGCTCATTTATAGCTGTATTATTTTTCGTCTGTTATATAAATTTATACATTTTTATATTGGGTTTTCGTTTGATTCATGTGTACAACACTTCGACTGTTTTTTTTTAATGTTTTTTTTTTAATGTTTTATGTTAAATTTTCAAAATGGTTTTTCAAAACAAACATTCTTAAAATTCAGGGCAACGCCGGGTACTTTAGCTAGTTTACTATACATTTATGGCAAGTCTTACAAGACCCGTCAGATTGAATATACATGTCAAACCAACGACGATGACAAATTTTACAAAAATATAATTTTAAAGTTTTTTACGCATCTTCGAAATTTAAAGCATATTTTCGAGCATATTCCGAGCATTCCCTGTCAGGAGAGATTCGTCCTGCCGTCGTTTTTTACGCTGATATCTAGCCTAGGGTTACTAGAGTAACTCTGAGGCTCTAATCTAGCCTCTTGCCTAGCTAAACCACGTTCGCGTTCTTTTCGACCCAGTGCCAGTAAGTGTACGTCTTCTCGGTATTTTTTATAATAGAACAGAACTAATACATTCCATAAATTGTTTTTAAACGGCAAACATATTACAAATAATACTAATAGTAATTACTTCTTAATAGTAAATATGTTTCATTTGATTCAATTTTCAACCTTCGAATTCGAATAATACTTTATATAACAAATTTCACAATTAATTTTATTTGTTTACAATTCTTTCGTTGCCACTTTACAAAAGAAAAAAATCATAATATAATTTTAAAAATGCTTTTAAGATGCGTAAGTATCGTCTGCGTAAATGATTTCACATAATAAGAATAAATTGTGTATTTGAATTCTTAACACTGAAAAATACTTTTATAATTGAATGTAAATAATTGAATTTTCACAAATTTTAATTCGTATTTTAAAAATTTCATAAAAGAAATCGTGAAATTATTACATGATTAAAAGGAATGAGCATCAAAATATGCACCATTTCCAACCAATCTTAATAAAGTATTCTACTAAAATGTATATTTTCCGCTCAAATAACATACATTTTTAATATGAGAAAGTTTAATGTTCTTTTACGGTTTGAAGTATAAATTCTGCAATTGTTTTCAATATTTAAAATATTTCGTCTTTGTAAAATGCAGATACATAGGTTCCTTTTCCTTTTTAAATAATAATAATAATAATAATAATAAAAAAGAGAAATTTTGATGCAACGATAATATTTCACGTACTTAATCATTCATGACTTTATTTATTTTTACTGACTCAATGATTTTTATTTACTGCAAGAAATACGCAGGTTTCAATATCGTTTAAAAAAATAAAACCGTACAATGGAAAAATACATTCAACAAAATAATACAAAATGTTTTTTTTTTTTTTAAATCATTCGATAAGAAAATAATATTGTCAAAATCTGCAGGTCATATTTCATTTCTGTCAAGTCCAAAAATATTTATTTTCTTAATTAAATTTAAGAAACAGTTTTGAGATATTTTGGCGGAATAATGAAAATATATTTTATTTATTTAATTAATCATGATTCTATCTATAATTACTAACTCCATGATTTATTTTTTCTTCTGAAAATATACGCGTTCCAATTTTTTATTTGAGAAAGTGCATCCGTAGTGGAAAAACATGTAAAATAAATTATTTAAAATAATAAATTTTTTAAGGTTATTCTGTAAAAAAAAAATAATATTGTGCAAATCTGCAGATCATAATTTATTTTTATGTTTAATTTCAAGTCAAAATACTGAATAGTTTTTTTGTAAAGTGTACGACAAAATGTAATTTGTGTAGCCTAGTAGAGGATTTGCTTCGCTCTTCCTAATAATCAATTATAAAGAAGGGACTGCTTTCAGAATAAGTACCCCATACATTTCCTATTGTTTTCTTTATCTCTAAAATAGTCTTAACGTTAAAAATGTCATTATCGTAGTCATTATCAAGGTGTACTGGATTTATGATTTCAGTGACATAATAATAACAATTTTAGACAATATTAAAAATTCATTGTTATTGCGTAGAAAAAATTCCCGTTATTGTCATACACAGGGTGTCACAAAAAATGTATACATTGTTTAACGGGTCATAACTTTCTTATTTTTCTTTCTTTTCTGGGTGGAATTAATTGGAATTAATGAGTGGACCAAGATTTTTGAAAAAAGAAACATCTATTTAAAAATGCTATTGGAAGTATGAAAATGCAGCAGAAGTGCAAAGACAATATCTCAGGGAATTTTAGGCAGATCCGTCTACACAGCTTACAATTAATCGGAAAAAAGATAAGTTGTAAACGAATGGAACGGTTCAGGATGTCCGTAGACAACGTTCTGGACGACCTAGATACAGGGTCGGCGAACCTTTTCACATCTGCGTGCCAATTTTTTCCAAAAAATATTTTACATGATTATGCCGTGCCAACAAATTTAGTCTATCAAACAAGAAAAATTAATTAAAATAACTGACTTTAGGATTTAAAATAAATGAGTATTATTTTGTAATATAACTTAAGCATTTAAAAAAATCCCATTTCTCTTGTTGCGTCTTAGATGCCAAATAATTGAGATCAGCCTCGTATTTTAGTTTTTCTTTAAGAAAATGCGAGCTGAATTGAATCCACCTGACAACAGGCTTCTACTTGAGTTTTTAGGTCGATTTCGTAAGAAATACTACCTATTGCAGTCGTTACTATGGTGCGACTTTTGAAAAATTCCTTCCTAACTTTTCATTATAGGACCCCAGGAACCCAAAACCACCCCCACCTAAAAAGTTTATATATATATATGTGGAGCAAACATTCAAACCATGCTTTCTCCTTTAGATACAAATTTTCAAAAAACACAAAAAACTGATAAATTAGAAAATAACTTGTATTTAATTCTAAATTTTATTGTGTATTTTTATTACTGGTTATTAGAAAAAATTGCAAGCATACATAAGATATTAAACATAAAACAGATTAATAAAATGCATTTAATATTTGGAGAAATCACGTTTTGACTGAATTCAGAGGAGGAAACATGTTTTGATTGTTTGACAAATGGATAAAACGCTTTTTGAATGAAATAAGTTCTATCTCACAAATAATACAAAAGCATTATTTTATTTGAGTAAATACCGAACTTCAGTTGATTATTAGTAAAATAAAATGACAGATTATGGTACTTAGTGGTATTCATTAAATATTTACTAAATAAATACTCGTTTGCAAGAAATCCACTTCAAATTTTAAAACCAATATCTTCATCTAGACAGTCACACACTTCCCCCTTTTCTTGCTTCATTGCAGGCTGGTAAATCATGGATAATGTAGTTGTATCATTTGAAGACATCATCAGGTTGATTTTGCCACTGTTCACCATACATTACCTTCAAAAGTTTGTCAACATCTTTTTCATTTTCATCTGATATGGTGTGGCTAAGAGGAAGAGATTCTAAAACAACACTTTGAACACGGACAACAGTAACTCCCTTTTTATGAAGATTTACATCATATTCTTCACTTAGATCTTGAAATCTATAATTCTGGAAGCAGTTCTTAACAGTTCTCTTATTTTTCTCTAAAACAATCCGTTTCAATTGTGATATGTATGGTAGGTTTCGAAAGTACACATTAACCCTTCACTGCACCACGTGCCATATCTGGCACATACCTAAAAAAATTATTATTTTCCTTATGTGCCATGCATTTTGCTAATTTAATCACTGTAACTGATCAAAAACAATCCAAAGAATGGAATAACACTTATTTTGTCCCTGTCAGAGGACTGCATTAGACAAAAAATTAGAATTTGTTCTTCGGAAACAAAAAAAAATATTCGATCAAGCTATTAAGGTAAAATTTACTTTCATTATTTTTACTAAATACTTAAAAATATTAATATAAAACAATTGCACAGTGTTAAGCAGATAAAATTAATTAATTTAAGCTCATTTAGTTGCTATATATATATATATATATATATATCAATACAATTTTTTAAAACTCTAATCGTGTACGTAGGGTACACACCATAAAATATCAAATTTTAGCTGAAAATTTGAGACTTAATTTTTTTTACTATTTTTCTCTTTATTAGACCAATATATGGATTTCAAATAATTTTTTTCATAAAAATAGAAAAAATCGTGCAGTGAAGGGTTAAATGACAACTGTGATTGGCAAACTGGAGAAATCACTGTTTGACTGAATGAAGGCTTTGGAGAAAACACTCTTTGATTGAAATGTCAAGTTTTAGAATTGATTTAAAATCGGAGAAAAATATTTTTTGGTTAAAAATACCGTTTATTTCTGTGCAATTTAACACAGAGTTCATAAAAATAACAATAACTCATTTTTTATTTTTTTGTGAGAAAACACGGTTTGAATGTTTGCTCCTCATATATGTATGTATGTATGTACTAAATTTTGTCCGCAAGATAGAAGTCGCAATTATGCACGGGTCGTCTTCAAACTTGCCAACAACTTTGAGATAGCTAATATCTCGGCGGGGATTAAAAATGGGCAAAATCGGCCCAAGGGAATGGAAATGGAGAGGATTCAAAATTTTGAATACCGTCTTAACAAGATTCTGATAAAACCAGCTCTTACACAACAATGACAGGAAAAAATAAATATTTTTCGTTATAGCAGTTGCCAACAATTAAAAAAAACAATAAAATTCTCACCACAACAATTACTTTTCTATTGAAAAATTTTCACGTGAAAAAATAAATTAAATAGTTTGACGAATTGAAAACAAATTGAATATTACGTCATAAGTTTTCTAGACCAAGATTTCAGCATGAAAATTCAAAATGAAATAAATAGTTTGACGAATTAAACAACAACAACAACAACAACAAAATATTGCGTCATATTGGAAATATAATGGACTTGAGCAGGAGAGCAGGTGAATAGGTAGCGTCATGTGAGTTTGAAGAAACGTATTAAAACATGATAAAAACCCGACTATGGAAATATTAACATATTTTAACACTTTGAGGTTCTCTGAATTTGTTTTAGCCATTTTTAAACCTATTCCATATACATGCGTGTGTGTATTCGTGTATATTAGAATTTTCACAAAATGTTTAGCTCCCTAGAGCTCATTCTTAGTGAAGGAACTGGGTTTATCTCTAATTTTGATTTAAGTTTTGTTGGTGAATTTAGTACCTAACTTCGAAATCTACCTTCCCCTGTAGGTCCGAGCCGGCAGGGATTTTTTACTTTTCATTTTCGAAGAAAAATAACTACCAGAAAAAAAATATCAAAATGGCTTCTGTAAAAACAGTTCTTGTATGGAATTGAATTCGAAATTCCAAGTTACTATAATTTCACCATCGACATTTTTGCTTATGATCGTTATTTTCCGATAATCTTCCAATTCTCTCTTAATTAAAAAAAAAATTAAGTCAATATTGAGGCTCGATTGCGATTTATAAAGTTGTATTTCGGTTTATTCAATCTGTATGACTCAATTTTGAAAAACTCAGCAAGTCTAAATTCAAAATACTGCAATTTATGCATTTTCACTATATGAAAGGCTGGGGGTGTAAAGTATGGCAACTGGCATATTTTTATTTTTTCTGATTGATTTTTTTGCAAAATTGTTCAACTGCATCGTGACAACTTTTTAAAAGTACAGAGATTTTACTCAATATGCATTATATTTCTCAATAATTTTTACATATGAGTTTACAAAATGAAAACTATTTGCACAAAAGTCCAATAAAATAAAATTTATCAGCCAAAAAATGCTGCACATAAGTTAATAGAAGTTCCAATCTTAACAAATGAGCTGTTTTGCAGGAAGCAATCATAATAGTTTTGTTTGTATTTTTCTTTTCAAAACTTCAAAATTGAATGTATCAAAAATTGCATTTTGTTAATTACCTTATTTTACACGCGAGCCCTTTAATACTTTAATTTAGAACATGAGTCTATACCGTGCCGAAAATAATCTCCAGCGTGCCACCTATGGCACGCGTGCCATAGGTTCGCCGTCCCTGACCTAGAACGTCAACGAGCTTCACTAGCCAAGAAAGAGTAATTGAAAAATATCGCGAAACGCCGGAAAAATCTGTAAGAGAAACAAATGAGAATGGCATCAGCAAATCATGTGTCCGTCGCATTTTAACCCTTTATGTACTGAATTATGAATTCATCAAAGTTTTATCTTCTAAAGCATTTTTCGTGAATTGTTTAAACTATATTAGAAGATTTACACAATCATTCAATAAATTTTAAAAGGATTTTAGAAGGATTGAAGGATTTAGAAAGATTCATTAAATTTCAATTCATAGGGATTTTGTGCAATATTTATAACCCGACTCCAATCTTTTATTTAAAATGTTTTTCTTAGTATTTTGTAGAATTAGGAAATGTACAAATATAATGTTTTTACAATAGAAATATAAAAATATTTCCGAATTGAAAAATTCCTCCCCCCTCTCCCAACGCCAAGAAAGCTGAAAAGTCCTTCCGGCCAGTGCCGGGAGGAAGAGGTAGCTTTCATATTCCTTATTTTTTTAAAGGCAGCTTATATTATTCAAACACACGGAGTTCAAATTAGTGGAACCCGATTATGGAAGATTAAATACTAATTTTTCTCAATATTGAATATGAATGAGAATTTCGCGAAATTAGTCAGCGTTATCAAAGCTGGTTTTATTAAAGTGATTTATATTTGTCGCCAAATTCGGTGATATCCCGAATTATATTAATAATTATATTAACCCGAATTATCGGTGATAGCCCGCCATTTTAAAACAACATAATGGGTGCAACAAAGCTCACCAATGAATTTGGTCGAGACCTTAGCAATTCCTGTCTACATGCTCACTCATATCTAAATCGGTTGATATATGCCAGTGCTGTTGCAGGCAAAAAATCAGATTTGTAAAAATGTCACATACATTCGAAATTCAAACTGCTATATCTCGGCCTTTTTTTAGATAAAGGCAAAACAAAAAATAATCCGGAATTTTGTAACAAGCTGAAACACATAAGAAAAAAATCTTTTTCAATTTCTAATTTTTTAGGTAGCTTTCATTACAAAAAGCTACCTATTGCAGCCGTTCGGAGGAAAGCGATTTCAAAAAATTTTGGTATATTTTCATCGATCATGACCCCCAGACACCGAAACCACCCTCCGTTCAAAAGTTGATATATATATATATATATATATATATATCCATATATATATATATATATCTGACCTTTGTCATACTGTAACTCTCGAATTTATGAACCGATTTGGATGTAATTCGGTATGTACATAGTACATACCAATGTCTCGACCGAGTTCGTTGGCCAGCTTCATCCGCCATTTTGAAACAAAATGGCGGCCATTGAAAAATTTTTAAAAAATTTTAAATTTGAAATGTGGTACCAAAGAATTGAAAATGGAAAGATATTTTTTTCTTATGTATTTGACCTTTATACAAAAATTCCAGAGCAGTTTTTGTTTCGTCTATATCTTAAAAAATGGCTGAGTTATAGCATTTTGAATTTCTAGCGTGGCTGACATTTTGAAACGTCCTGAATTTTGTCACGCGATAAAAGGCGTATTTATGAACCGATTTGGATATAATTTCATTTGTACATGGTACATACCAATGTCTCGACCGAGTTCGTTGGCCAGCTTCATCCGCCATCTTGTTTAAAAATGGCAGCCATTTAAATTTTTAAGAAAAATTTAAATTTTAAATGTGGTGCAACAAAATTGAAAATTGAAAAAGTATTTTTTGCTTATGTATTTGACCTTGATACAGAGATTCGGGAGCAGTTTTTGTTTCGTCTATATCTTAAAAAATGGCTGAGTTATAGGATTTTAAATTTCTAGCGTGGCTGACATTTTGAAACGTCCTGATATTTGTCACGTGATAACAGGAGTATTTATGAACCTATTTGGATGTACCTTGGTGTGTGCATAGTATATACAAATATCTAGACCGAGTTCGTTGGCCAGCTTCATCCGCCATCTTGTTTCAAAATGGTGGCCATTTAAAAAAATTTTAAAAATTTAAAATTTAAAATGAGATACCAAAAAATCGAAAAATGAAAAAGATTTTTTTTGTATGTGTTTGACCTTAATACAAAGATTCCGGAACAGTTTTTGTTTCGTCTATATCTAAAAAAATGGCTGAGTTATAGCATTTTGAATTTCTATTGTGGCTGACATTTTAAAACGACCTGGTTTTTGTCACGCGATAACAAGCGTATTTATGAACCGATTTGGATGTTACTTGGTCTGTACATAGTACATACCAATCTCTCGACCGAGTTCGTTGGCCAGCTTCATTCGCCATCTTGTTTCAAAAGGGTTGTCATTAAAAAAAAAATAATTTAAAATTTAAAATTTAAAATGAGGTATTAAAAAATTGGAAAATGAAAAAGATTTTTTTATGTGTTAGGCCTTGATACAAAGATTCCGGAGCAGATTTTGTTTCTGAAAATTTGTTCTTTTGTTTATATCTTAAAAAATGGTTGAATTATAGCACTTTGAATTTCTAGTATGGCTAACATTTTGAAGTGATCTTGTATTTGTCACGCGATAACACACGTATTCGTCTATTTCCATGTAAGAAGGCATGTGGATAGTATACATCAACATCTCAGCCAAATAAAAGTTACTTTAAATAAAAGCAGCTTGGATAAAACTGACTAATTTCGCGAAATTCTCATTCATAATGATTTAGTATTGATAAAAATTAGTATTGAATCTCCTATATTCGGTTTCCACTGAATTGAGCTTCGTGTGTTTGAATAATATAAGTTGGCTCTTTTAAAATAAGGAATTTGAAAGCTCCTCCCGGCACTGGCCGGAAGGACTTTTTTGTACTTCATTTTAAATTAATTTTTTTTTACATTTTTAAATGGCCGCCATTTTAAAACAAGATGGCCGATGAAGTTAGCAAACGAACTCGGCTGAGAGATTGCTATGTACTATGCACATGCCTTGTCACATCCTAATCGGTTCATAAATACGCGTGTTATCGCGTGACAAAAATCAGATCGTTTCAAAATGTCAGCCATGCTAGAAATTCAAAGTGCTAAAACTCAACCATTTTTTAAGACATAGACGAAACAAAAAATGCTCCGGAATCTTTGTATCAAACCCAAACACATAAGAAAAAATATATTTCAATGTCTAATATTTTTGTGCCTCATTTTAAATTTAAAAAAATTTTTAAATTTTAAATGGCCGCCATTTTGAAACAAGATGGCGGATGAGGCTGGCCAACGAACTCGGTCGAGACATTGCTATGTACTATGCACATTCTTTGTCACATCCAAATCGGTTCATAAATACTTGTATTATCGCGTGACAAAAATCAGTTCGTTTCAAAATGTCAGCCATGCTAGAAATTCAAAGTGTTATAACTCAGCCATTTTTTAAAATATAGACGAAACTAAAAATGCTCCAGAATCTTTGTATCAATCCCAAACACATAAGAAAAACATCTTTTTCAATGTCTAATTTTTTTGTGCCTCATTTTAAATTTAAAATTTTTTAAAACTTTTTAAATGGCCTTTGAAACAAGATGGCGGATGAAGCTGGCCAACGAACTCAGTCGAGACATTGGTATGTACTATGTACACACGAAATTTTATCCAAATCGGTTCATAAATACGGGAGTTACAGTATGACAAAGATCAGATATATATATATATATGGATATATATATCAATTTTGAACGGAGGGTGGTTGCGGGGTCTGGGGGTCATGATCGGTGAAAATATACCAAAATTTTTCGGAATCGTTTTCCTCCGAACGGCTGCAATAGGTAGCTTTTTGTAATGAAAGCTACCTAAAAGAGGCAAAGGCAAAAGAAATCATCCTTTTAAAAATATTTTTGCTTTGTGTAACCTATAATGCTTTTGGAAGAAGATAAAGTAATGTATCTATATCTCCTTCTAAACTGTATTACAACTAATCGTATGTATTAAACGAATTTTATAACAAGTTATTTTAATGGTACTTATAAGGTACCGCCAGTAGATAAAGGGTTGGTTAAAGACGTTGTAAATGGAAAAGTTGAATTCCATCAATGGTACATGCTATCAATGGAGATGATCCGGACCGAAGAAAACAATTTTGCGACTGGTGTGTATACATTTTTTGGGGACACCGTACGTCGTAATTTGAGCGAAAAATCAGGAATTAAAATAATCGAATTTAATCATTTTTCCAAAGCCAAAATTCCCTTTGTGTGAAAATGACCCTGATACTTTCAGTGATGTTTGATGGCAATTGTTATTTAACATAAAACTAAAGCATTTTCTGTTTTCTTTTCAGTTTGTTGTATACAGACAAAGTGACCTTTGGCAGTGAGAATCAAGCATTCCAGACATACGAAGCTGCTGAAAAGTTTCATATTGACGATCTTAAACTAGAATGTGAAATATATCTATCAGAACTAGATCTCCGGCCGCAGACTGTATGGAAAAGTCTGGAAAGAGCGATGTCTCTGAAGATGGAAAAAATGGAACGGAAATACATGAGTTACATCGAAAAAAACACTTACGACTGTCTCCATGAAAATTCCTTTTTGTCCACAAGTGATGAGATCGTTTTGAAAATCATGACATCTGAGAAATTAGCTGTTGATGAATTCGTGTTATTGACTCAATTGGTTGCATGGGGAAAACATAACAGTAAGAAAGAGCCAAAACTATTTTTAAGACCCTACCTGGCTCATGCTCGTTTTAGAGCTTTAAGTCCAAAGGCATTTAGTATTTTTGTAAAAGCGTATCCAGATTTGATTGATAGCCACGAAAGTCTTCAAATTTTGAAACATTTAGAAGTTCCGACCAAAACTTCTTTACCAACCTGGTGCTGTCGATTTCCCAGAAGAATATGGCCTGAGTGATGTAATTCTCTACTGCACTTTCTACACACTGATATTGATCATTATGTTTGTGAAATATTGATCCGATATTGGTTGTATAAAAAGTCTTTGTACATTTAAAGAATAAATCTTCTATTTTCTTTTGTAATAGTGCATTTAATTTATCTTAAGGGGACCTTCTATATTAGGAGACAGAAAACACACACTTTTTTATGATTTTTTTTGTAAGAAAACTGCATGATGGGGAGAAATTTGCATTTTACAATCAACGTTATAGACATCTAATTAGCTCTCATTACCCCTTTTATTAGTCATCTCTCTAATACCCCTTTTAAGCATATATTTAGTTGGCTGAAAGGAATAATTTAAATCTTAGTGATCGTTTCGCTTCTGGGACTTTGGTATACCTAAAGGAAACATCTCAATCATTAAGCTTCGTTAATAATAATAATAATAAAAAAAAAAAACTTAATCTACTTGCGCTGTGTATTATTGCAGTACCAATTTCCCTTTGAAGCTGCCGACTAAAATGCTTAAATTAACGATTGATAAAATTAAACAGACACATGAATCATTTACTCACACTTATTTCGTTTTATACACAAACAATAACATTTATTTAAATAAAAAAAAAAAAAAACACAAATATACAACACAAACACATATAATTTACTAAACGATTTCCATTGGAAACAATTGAATTCATATAATATTTTGAGTAATTTTCATTTTAAACCAGTAAACGATATTCTGTCTTTAATTTACAGACAAGGGTAGGCAAAGGCATATTTCAATTTAAAATGCTATAATTCATCAATTTAACAGGCAGAAGGGAATCAAATAAAAATGTACCTTTTTTGACAGGAATCATAGTTTGTTGGGGACATCAGCACTATATGTATACAGATCCGTATTTGATGAGTATCCATATCGAGAGCCCATATCAAGAAGGTATACTGGCTTCCATTCGGATTTCATTCTACCAAAAAACTGCAGCACGCTCATATGAGAACTCATGGAGAGCACCTTCTTTGTTTTTGAAACACTCTTAACAAAACATTTTTTTTGAATCCCTTCTTTTTTTCCTCTCGTTGTATTCCTCTTACATTTTATTTTTTTAATTTATTCGTCCCTTTTATTATTTACTGTTCTCAGCATCCAATAAGATCTGATCTGTTGCTTCCCCTTCTGCCTATTTTGTGATTTAAATGGTCGTTTTTGAAAATTATATGCCTGCCTCTATGTCTGTACCTCCAGCTGTGTGTCCTGGAGGGAAAGCCTCTGGTCCAGTATCGTAAATCTAATGTCCGAACATTGTCGTAAAACTGTCCATTCGTAAAATTTATTTGTTATAGTTCTGCTTATTTGTAAATGGGGATTGTAAAAATGTGTCCGATAGTGATTTTTACTACTGGGAGGTCTCCTGAACGCTGGGGTTTTCTCTTTTATTTTCTTTCAAATCAATGGTTTTGATGATGTGTATTTTAATCACATCACTGCATAATGGATCTTTTTGAAAATTTAACAGTTTATTGTACATATCTTAAGGTACACACAAGATTTTTTCTATTATTTTATTGCTTCTACTGTAAGTTATAAACAAATATGTTCAACTGCTTTGGAAAATTTCTTCTGGACAGTGGGTATGATAGCGCCTTGTAGAATTATCTGAAACACAAAAATAATTTTTTTTCGTAAACTTCGTGAGTATAGCTTCTTGTTAAATTAAAGGAATCCATAAATTTATTTAGAAAAAATTATGTAATGGCTGATTAAAAAAACATTTTTTTGCTAAAAAAATTCGTTAATAACTTTTTAAAAATAATTTTAGTAAAAGCTTTAATTCATATCGAAGGCAATTAAATAAGCTTTAATAATAATAATAATAAAAAAAAATCAAGATGATCCATTGAGTAGTTTTTTTAAATCTTGCCCACCGTGTCAACCATATTTTTGACACGGTGGGCAAGATTAAAAAAAAAACTACTCAATGGAATCAATGGATGTCATTTAACGAAAATATAAGTGAAATTGTCCCCAGTCCAAACGCGACGACACAGCAGACAACCTGTATTTTTGATTGAATAAATGGTTTGCGAGCCTGTACAAAATTGTCATACAAAAATTGTTTGTCTTGATATGTACTACTACCCCTTATAGTTCTAACCATCAGTTCATATAGATCCTGCATTAAACCAGAAAAATTCTGTTAAACTATAAAAAAGAAGAAAAATCTGAACAACAATGGGCAATTTTCTGATATTTTGACGGAGTCCTTTTTATATGTAAAAGCATGGAATCTGCAGGCATGATTTCATTTTTCGATAAATGTTTTACGTCGAGTTATAATCGATTGTTGTTCCCTGGCGACCTTCACCAGGCTGCCGCGTACCGGAAATTGGTTTTAAACGTCCAGTTTGACAGTTAATTTACGAAAGATCCTTTGCCTTTATTGGATAATTGAAAACTGTATTAGATTTATCAGTTTCTAAATATGAAGGCCTCCAAATTTAACGTGACTGAGAGTAAAAATGATTTTTTGAATGTGTTTGAAATTATCCAGTTTCGATTTGAGAATAGCTTCTTAAACGATAGATCCTGTTACAAGTTACATCACTGGTTTGCTTTAAAGAATTGCTCCATGCGTTGCCATGTCAGTCACATTATTTAACGAGACCGTTGACCTAAATACCAGGATGGTTTCTAATGTTGCGTACTATCAAAAAAAGACTATCTGCGAAGGTGTACTTTCGATTAAACATCAACACGATTTCTTCCGGCGCACTGGAAACCTTGAACTTGATAGCGAGAGGCACCTGCCCCAGCAAAACGGTAACCCCAATTCAGCTTACTAATTCACGGGAGGCCTCTTTTTCCATCTACGCACCTGTTAAAAAATGAAGGGGAAAAAAACCCTACTGTTTCCTCTCTAGGAGAAATTCGCACACTAGCCTACATACGAACCGGAACTACGTGAGTCGACGGTCAAATGTGTCTAAAATTACGATTTCACTCTTTTCTCCTTAGCAGTTTTTTTCTTCTTCTCCAAAGCGCGATTTAATTTTTCTAGACTAGATGCATCTTTTTATAACAAAGTTTTCAAAGTCGGGAAATTAGCAGGTAAAAAAAAAAAAAAAAAAAACACTATCTTTTTACCCAACTGCCAAGAAGGGTTATGTGTTTCACACGTATCTCGGTATGTGGATTTCTTTATAATCTCGAAACATCCCAACGGCTGGGTGAATTTTAATGAATGAGGCCTCTATCGACTCGTCTTAACCGCCCGATGGTTATAGGCTAGGTTTTGTTTTTATAAATTCAAAATGGCGGTAGAGACGAGAAATTTTTTTACGCACCCTACTGAGTGGCATGTCATTGGATAGGTCTTTCAAAATAAACATGATGTTTCGTTGACTATTTTACAATCAGAAGCTCCGTTTAAATATTACACAACCTGGGAGTTGTGTAGGTAGGATCTCTAGCTTGACTGCAACTCCAACCTTCACAGACATCTATAGGCCTCATCAAAACAATGTTTATAGATAGGATAGATAGGAACTAACAATTAAACACAACTTAAAAGTCATCAATACAAGTAAATAAAAAAAATAGTTAAGTAATATAAAAAATAGTTCCACATTGATGAGAAATACACTGCTCAAAACAATTAAAGGATATTGCAGTTTTAGGTGGATTTTGTATCTGGTAAACTGTTTAGCTGATTGATACATGGTCGACAGACATAGTAGGTTATATGAGAATAAATTACACATGTTTGGCAGAAAAAAATGCATTTTATTGCGCATTTGTGTACTAAAGGAAAAAAACATAATTTGTGCATATGAGAAAAAAAGAATAAAAAAATGTGTTTTCTTCAAAGAAAATCATTTTCAGTAGGGGGTATGGTTTCCACGGGCGGCCAGCAACGTTGAACACCTTTGAGGTATGGACTCAATGAGGCTATTAATGACGAGTTGGGGTATTCTGCCCCACTCTTCCAGAAGAGCTCTTTCCAGTTCTTGGAGAGTTTGTGGGGGTTGTTGGCGGCCAGAAACTCGTCTTCCTAGAGCGTCCCAAACGTGCTCGATTGGATTCATGTCTGGAGAACACGCTGGCCATTCCATTCGAACGATTCCTTCCTCGAAAAGGAAATCCTCCACCAGGTTTGCACGATGTGGCCTGCAGTCATCGTCCATTAAAATGAAGTTATCTCCGATTGCTGCAGCGTAAGGGACTACAATAGGTCTGAGGATCTCATCCCTATATCGGCGACCAGTCAGAGCTCCATCTCGAATGATGTAGAGGTCAGTGCGCCCGTCAATGGAGATGCCACCATACACCAACACTCCTCCACCGCCAAATCTGACACTTTCGTGCACGAACGCAGGATTATTCCTACTGCCACGGTCCCTCCAGATGAAAATACGCCTATTATCCGGATGCACAGAAAAACGGGACTCGTCAGAAAACAGAATATTGCTCCATTCATTTCTCCTCCAGTTGACATGCTCGGTTGCCTACTCCCTGCGGTCGCGACGATGCCTTGATGTTAATCTAACACATACCATCGGTCGGCGAGCATACAGACCTACAGCTTGGAGCCGGTTTCGGACAGTCTGAGTTGAAATCGTGGTGCTGTAGCCGAGCGAAGGTGTTGTTGGAGAAGAGTAGCGTTCATGGTTCGGTGTCTCCGAGCTGTTAACGCTAAATACCGATCTTCACTGGGCGTTGTTGCCCGTCTACGACCTTGCCCTGGTCTTCGGCCTGCACATCCACTCTCCAAAAAACGGTTCCAGATCCTGGAAATGACGCTTTGTGACACTCCAATGGCTTGCGCTACTTCGGCTTGAGTTTGGCCCCCTTCTAACCTACCAACAATTCTCAAAGCTTCTGAATCTGTCAAATGACTTCGCTGAAACATCGTACTCATCGAAACAAAGCAATCACTGAATGCCGATCATCCTTGTCTTCATTCTCTTTTATCCAGTTGAAAGTCAAATTTCATTCGCTGCCGCTGAAGCGACGTTTTTGACGTCGAACTCAAAATTTGCATACTCCACAGTTTGAAAACCAGAAAAATTTGCATTTGTGATTCTCTTCTTCTATTTTCGGCAAAAAAATTTCGTTTATATCTTTATTTTATATAAAACTTCAAATATCCTTTAATTGTTTTGAGCAGTGTAATTAATTAGTTCGCTTTTTACGCAGTCGGGTTTTTTAATTTTTTTAATTTAATTTTTACTTGTTACATTTTATTTTAAGCGCATAAAAAAAATCATTTATTTCCTTTCTTATATAAGCGCCAAGTATAAATATAACTGGAAATCGAAAGTTAATGAAGTATTTTAAATTCGGATGACTATTATCCAATCATCATTATATTATTCGTGATATAGAGATTTTTTTTTACATACACGGAAACTGAATCTATGCATATGAATGATACAGCGCATTGTAAAACAAGTGGGTAAGTTTGATCACAAATCGCACAGAGGGTTTCGTTTAATATTCCTTTCAAAACACTTTATCTTTTTGAAAAATCTGTTAGTTCCATATTTCGTAACAAGGGGGCGCACTCGATTCTAAACAAACATCTATCCGAACGAAAACCCGTTTTACAATCCGTAGATATATTAGTCGAGGGGATTGGCCCATAGCACCCGATATCAGTAGGCGCACCTGGCGATGAAAAATGGAACCAAAATATGTAAGGCTATGGTGCATAATATGAAAGAAGGGTCAAAGGGGTGTCGGCAAAAGTTGGAAAATTTCTCCCCGGGTTAAAAGGGCGGAGGTTAGAAAAATTACTTAAAATACATAAGTTAGAGCCCGGAGGGGTAAATAATATAAGACTTTTTGAAGATTTTATGATTTGTCGTGTGGTCTGAGGTATTCAGCTATACATATGCAAAATTTCATGTCTCCAACTTAATTAGGGGCTCTCTTAGAAAGAATTGCTTCAAATACATATGTGGTAGCTCAAAAGGTTGAACGTAAGATTTTTTCAAGATTTTATGATTTGTCGCTTGGCCTCATGTGTTCGGCTATAAGTATGCAAAATTTCAAATGTCCAATTTAATTAGGGGCTCAGTTAGAAAGAATTGCTTAAAATACACAAGCTGGAGTTGAAAGGGTTAAGCATAAAACTTTTTCAAAATTTATTATTTGACGTGTAATCTGGGATGTTGAGCTATAAGTATGCAAAACTTCACGACTCCAACCTAAATAGGGGCTCACTTACAAAGAATTGTTTAAAATGCACATGTGGAACCCCAAAGGGTTAAATGTACGACTTTTTCAAAATTTTATGATTTGTCGTTTGATGTGATGTGTTCATCTATAAGTATGCAAAATTTCACGCCTCCAAACTAATAAAGAGCTCACTTAGAAAGAATTGTTTAAAATACACATGTGGGAGCCCAAAGGGTTAAACGAACGACATTTTCAAAATTTTATGATTTGTCGTTTGATGTGAGGTGTTCAGCTATAAGGATGCAAAATTTCACGCTTTCAACTTAATTAGAGGCTCATTTAGAAATAATTGTTTAAAATACACATGTGGGAGCCCAAAGGGTTAAACGTACGACGTTTTCAAAATTTTATCACTTGTTGTTTGATGTGATGTGTCCAGCTATAAGTATGCAAAATTTCACGCCTCCAACATAGTTAGGGGCTCACTTAGACAGAATTGTTTAAAATACACACGTGGGAGCCCAAAGGGTTAAATGTACGACTTTTTCAAAATTTTATGATTTGTCGTATGATGTGAGGTGTTCAGCTATAAATACCGAAAATTTCATATCTCCAACATAATTAGGGGCTCACTTAGAAAGAATTGTTTAAAATACACATGTAGGAGCCCAAAGGGTTAAATGTACGACTTTTTCCAAAATTTTATCACTTGTTGTTTGATGTGAGGTGTCCAGCTATAAGTATGCAAAATTTCACGCCTCCAACATAATTAGGGGCTCACTTAGAAAGAATTGTTTAATATACCCATGTGGGAGCCCAAAGGGTTAAATGTACGACTTTTTCAAAATTTTATGATTTGTCGTATGATGTGAGGTAATCAGCTATAAGTACCCAAAATTTCATGTCTACAACATAATTAGGGTCTCACTTAGAAAGAATTGTTTAAAATACACATGTGGGAGTTATCGACTCGTTTACCGACATTAATTCTTCTGCGAGTTAAACCGATTAATTAAATAATAATTAATATTTCAGCTTGTAATTAAGATAGGACTTAGAAATAGGTATCAATGAAATCAGCGAGAAATTTGACATCGGGATGCCAAAAAATTTAATCAAAAAATTTAATATTTAAAAAATTAAAATTTCGTATTAAAATATGCAATTTTGAAAAACCGCAGCGTCGTCATGTCTACGTACTTTCCCGCCGAATTGAAATCTTTTTTCCTTGTCTTTCCAATTAAAGAAATTAAATTTTTATTGATCGATTTTTAGTGGATATTTTAACTTATACACATCGCAGAAATGTGAACTTTATACTAAATGAAAGTCGATTTTTTTTTCCGCGTCTGTCTATTCCATTTACAAATTTCTCGGACCATTATTTTCTGACATGCAATTTCGTTTTAAAATATCTACTTCATTTTTCGGCTTAAATTCCTCGGCTTAATTACCGCTTAAATTCCGTGGTAGCCATGCATCGGCTGATTTTACTGGCAACCCTTAGTCGGTCGCGTGCCAAATTTGGCACGCGATAGAATATTTTCGGCACGCCGTTGATTGAAATCCTAAAACAAAACTGAATGAATTTAAACAAAACACGAGACTTATACAAACTGAGCTTTTCTTTCTTTTCTGTTTTTTATTGGAAAGTAACTAATTGAATTTCTAAATTATTCCAATGTGGACTCAATAAGTTATATTAAGAGAAGGTTGAGAGAACATCAAAAAGAAAAATATCAGACATTATAAGTAAAACTCCCAGTGATGAAACTAAAGTGAGTTGATATAAAATATTTAGTTTTCACAATTGTTCGCTCTATTTATTCCTTCGGGTCATTATGTTCGGAAATGATAAGAAAACCTTATATTAGAAACCCAAACCACTTGTTAGATAACTCGAATTCAGCGTGCATCCTTAAAAGTAGGTTGAACACCATATTAATATTTGGCATAACCGACATCGCATTCACCATTTTATTACTTTATGTCAATCTAATTATTAGAGGTATATTGTCCCATATTTTTAAATCCCAATGAATAAAAATCCAGAAATCCACTAAATTATTTTTGGTGCTTGGCGCACTTCATGATCATGCAAAATATTTTTTGAAAAAAATTGGGCATGCGGGTGTAAAAAGGTTCGCCGACCCTGCCTTAGGAGAAACACGGATGATTTGGAGAAGGTCCGTTTGAATCTGCGTTAAAAAGGTGGATTGGTTAATTTTAGAAGTTAATTAGTCCGTAATTCAGTTAATTACCAACTATTCCAAAATTTTATGATTTGTTGTTTGATGTGAGGTGTTCAGCTATAAATACCCAAAATTTTAAGTCTTTAATATGTAAAGTTTCTGAGAACGGGCTCTGTGACGGACAGACAGACAAAGGAGTGAGACGAATAGGGTTTCGTCAGATGAACGAAACCCTAAAAAGACAAATGTTTCTGAATAGAGGAAGGTATAATAATAACCTCGCACAAAAATATGCAACAACTTCTTCCTGATTTAATTAATCAATAATTTAATTAATTATGATCCGAAAAGCCTCTTTTGAAACCTCAGAAATCAATATATTTTCGTAGATATATTTATATACCGTATCTATATCGTAGATATATATATATATCGTATCTATATCGTAGATATATTTATATATCGTATCTATGTCGTAGATATAGAGTATATTTCGTAAAGAAGTACATATTCATAAAAACAAAATTTATTTTGCTGCCACTGTTTTACGGAAACGTTATTGAACATTTTTACTTTCTTCTATCTTTACAAGAAGAAAGTATTGGATTCATGAAGACTTTCGAATTCCAGTTTTTGACGGATTTACACGTTTTAAGGGTCAGAGATTCCAAAAACATGATTTTACAAAATGACTGTACAAAATGGCGGACCCTGTTCTGTCGCCAAATACCGCCAACTTGGCGATATATTGCCAAATTTGGCAACCAAAATGAGTCGCCAAAAGTGACGCCAACTTGGCGATATCTCCAATATTTTGCCAAATTCCCATAGACTTCCATTGTAAACCTACTTGCTTATAGAAAATAAAAAAATTGAGATATTTTAATGCAACAAAAACTAATATTAGCATAAGGGATTATATTAAATTTTTCTTTGATGACCTAAGTAGGAATTGACTTTAAAAACAAAATTTTTATATTAATTGTTTTTTTTTTTGTTTTTTTTTACTAACAAACTTGATAAATTAATAGCATTAGCATTAATATTAAAATTGATATTATTTTACTATTCCTACATGCACAATTTCAGTTACGCAGCTGAAAATGTTTAATTGAGAATGTATAGCATCTTAAAAACAGATATCACAGTTTCAGAAAACTGATTTATGCACTCTAAAAACGTCTCGCAAACGTTTCCGAAAATCAGTGGCTGCAAAAGAAAGATTTTTTTATATAAATGTTTTTTAAATCTCATAATTACATAGGTTTCTGAGGTTACTAAGGATAAAGAACGCTTTTCAGAATTGTGGATAATTTGGAAGAGGTTGTTGTACATTTTCATTTGTGGTTATTTTATTTTTTAGCTCTTTAAGAAACATTTGTCGTTTTTTACAGTATAGCAGACATTTGGAAAATTCTGGATTATCGGATAATTTAAAATCATTAAAAGAATTTATATTCATTCCTGTTGTTGTAATATCTCATCTTCTTTATATGTTTATGCATTTTTCGGGAAGAAAATATATTCTAAAATTAATAATTTGTTTGTATAATACGTAGAAAATTATGCCTCAAATATCAGCGGAGATGCTTGAGACTTTAAAGAAAAACACCTGTTATAAATGTACAACAAGAAAGAAAACACATGCTTCAAGCATAGATTATGAAACACTTTCGAACGCATTCAGAATACTGTAACAAGACTTCGCCTTTTAATAAGTTAAAAGATGATATCTAAGTAAACGAGTCGAATGTAGCAATCCCAAAACCTTCTCATACATGATAACATTTTCGGAAAAATGCAGCATATCAGCGCTACCGGTTAGATGATTTACACCAAAATCTATCCATCAACAACTTATGTCAACATCTAACTGAACCTGAAGTTTGATGAAAATCCGTGCATTAGTTTTTAAGATAGAGCTATTGCGGAAATTGTAAAAAATTCTGCATAGCAGCGCCACCTGTTGGACGATTTACACCAAAAACTACTTAAGACCAATTTATACCAGGGAGTAACAGAATCTAAAGCTTGGTGAAAATTCATGCATTAGTTCTTGAGATACAGCTATTGCGGAAATCTTGAAAAATGCAGCATAGAAGCACCACCTTAAAATAAAAATTTGGTTCAATTCTATGCATAACTTCATATACTTTTGGATGGTACAATATTCAAAATCGCACAAAAATCGCTGTTACAGCGCCCCTACCGGCGATTTTTTTCCAAATTCGGGGAGGACCTACCTGCCATAACCAAAAACTTAAAATAAAAATTTGGTTCAATTCTATGCATAACTTCATATACTTTTGGATGGTACAATATTCAAAATCGCACAAAAATCGCTGTTACAGCTCCCCCTACCGGCGATTTTTTTCCAAATTTAGGGAGGACCTACCTGCCATATCCAAAAACTTAAAATAAAAATTTGGTTCAGTTCTATGCACAACTTCATATACTTTTGGGTGGTACAATATTCAAAATCGCACAAAAATCGCTATTACAGCGCCCCTACCGGCGAATTTTTTCCAAATTCAAGGAGGATCTGCTTGCCATAGCCAAAAATTTAACATAAAAATTTGGTTCAATTCTATGCATAACTTCATACACTTTTTGATGGTACAATGGCGACAGACATACGGACAGACGGACACACGGACACACGGACAGACAGACATTTTCTATAAACATGTTTTTTGGGATCTCTGACCCCTAAAACATGTAAATCCGTCGAAAACCGGAAGTCGAAAAAAATTTCGATTACAATACTTTCTTCTATTGAAGATAGAAGAAAGTTAAAAGGAAGAATATTTTAACATTCGCGAATACTTAACTTGGTTTTTCACGAATTTTGTTTTATAAAGAATATTTCTTCACAAAGTAAGTTCACTTTGTTTTACCAAAGGAATGAAATCATAGCTGCGTTCAAAGCTTACTACACAAAAAGATCTTTCAAACTAATTTTGGAATACGTTGAAGAAAATTCAGAAGTCACGTTCATATTGAGTTGGAGAGAATTCAACATAGCAGACTGTATTGCAGAAATTGATGCATCATTAATGGAACTTCGGGAATGTTCAGTCGATGCTTGTAGGAAAAAAATTGGCTTTTTACAGTGTGGCAATAGAAAAGAAAAAATTGCATTAGAAAATTAAAAAATATTGGAGTGACTGCACTCGACTTTCTGAACACTTTATAGACTACTTTGCATTCAGATACCAGTTAATCCAAAAGTAAAAGTATGTAACGCAACATGTGAAATGTATTCTACTAAAATACGAGGGTCGATCCAGAAATAAGGTTCCCAATTAGTTCCAGCCGCACGGGAAGGTGCAAGGCGAAATACGACAACAGCGCTGTGAGCGGCTGTTCCCGCACTCGCGATTACCCCGGCCGCGCTTTGTTGCGCCACTCATTCTTGGTTCAGCAGCCTTCCGAGATGGAGGTTCCCATTGTTGATCCCGCCACCGAGATGCGTTCCGTAATTAGCTTTTTGAATGCTAGAGGGACTCCACCCGTGGATATTGATCTCAGTTAACAGAGGTGTATGGCGAGAAGTGTATGTCCGTTCAACATGTCCGAAAGTGGTGCAGGGAGTTTAGTGCCGGCCGAAAAGAACCCAGGAGCTTTTAACACAGTTTGGGTGGACCCACCTTACAGTCCGGACCTCGCACCTAGTGATTACCATTTGTTCCCCATTTTAAAGGAACACTTGGGCGGCCAACGCTTCCAGAGGGTCGATGACGTCAAAGAAGAGTTGAAACGCTTCCTCAACGGGTTGTCGCCGTAGTTCTACGACATTGGGATACAGAAATTGAAGCACCATCTACAAAAATGCGTAGAAAAAGATGGCGATTATGTAGAGAAATAGAGCAAACTTTTTTCTTTCCAACGATGTAAATTTCTATGAGAATAAACAATGTTGTCTATTTGTAAATTTGATGGGAACCTTATTTCTAGATCGACCCTCGTATTTCAGTTATAGAGCAAAATCTTCCGTAAACGGATTCAAATCCAAAGTTGGCTTCAAACACGAACAATCCTTATAAAAATTAGTTTCAAGTGTATATGAGGAGTACAAATTACAACCCTGTTTTCAGCAAAAAGGGAATATGTTAGCCTATTTTGCAAAAGTATTTCGTTTGATTTTTTTAATGTAGATTTTTCTTCTTCTTCAAAAAATTAATACATACATTTCCAAACGCTTTTATTTAATAAAATATCTTTTATTTCCTAACAAAACAAAGTAAAAATATTTTACTGTGAGTTTAAAAAAAGTGTATAAAGATGAACTATTTTAAGTGATTAAAAAAAGCTATAAAGAGTGCTCTAAGAAATTTACAAAGTTTAGTGGAAATTGGTCAAAAACTGTAGATTATAGGGAACATACACCACACACTGGTTTATATATAAGATGTTTCATTTTTCACTTCGTATTATAGGGTCATTATCAGAAAAACGTGCAATATGCTGTCACTACTAATTTGTGTTCATTCAGTATACTTTTAATCTAAAATTAAATTGAAAGGAGTAAGAAACAAACCTCTTAGTCACATTACTATGTGAGAAAATGTGTAGAAGTAAGAGAAAAATATTTTAAGTATGTCCACAGACTACGATATGTCATGTCTGTGAAGCGTCACAATTCTGGTTTTACAGATACAAATGTAAGAATAACCTTTTTAAAGTTAATTATCCAGTTAATATTTTTATTAATACGCAAAAGAGGTGTATTTTCTGCAGTCTAATAGTATCTTTTTCTTTCTTTTAGCAAAATATTTGTTTTTCAATTTATTATTGTCACTAACTTTTGTATCCTGTTTGTGTACAAAACTAAAATTTCCATTAAAATCCAACAGATTGCAGCACAGTGAAATTTGAATGCTAATCTAAACTCTTTTGCAACCATTTTGTCTAAAGAAGCCACTAGAATGTTTCGTGTAGTATGTATGTGGCTGTTTGTCTCCTTTGTAGAGTGTCAAGATCATAGGATCGTGTCTGTGCTTTCTAAAAAAAAAAAGATTAAAAATGTATGCTGCTATAAATAATGTAAATCTGCATTATATAGAATAGATCACATCAATTTTATAAAGCATGGACCAAAATCAGTTCTTTTAAAAGAAAAAACGCTTGAAATTGTCATGTCTGTAAGACATCACATCTGTGTTCATAGCGTTGGCCTGTACACAGATACGAGTACTATGTCCATAGACATTCTTTGGATTTAAAATTGAAATGTATGATCTTGATCACAATATTAATATTATTGGTAAAGGTAAGGGTTACCTCAAAAATAAATAGACGTTTTCGGAGAAACTTTCAAAATTAAAATTTATAATGATCAAATTGTACATTTTTTTTCATAATGACCCATTAATCAGTTAATTTCAATTTTTAGTTTTCCGCGTTTTTCGGTTATACGTATGTTTTTAAGACCTTAAAAACCTTTTCACGATATTTCAGTGTAGCTGAAAAGTAGCTAATTCGCGCTGTAACCCCAAATTACCTTTTGTAAAGACTATAAATTATTTTGTGATTTTGTTATTCTATATTATGTTCGTTTACGATAGGTCGTTAGTTTACGCATCAGCAACCGTTGCAACATTCTGTTATAATTAGAAAAATCAATTTATTTCTTTTAATGAACTGTCCTGTATACTACAATTTAAGTGATGAAATTCGTTACGCCTTTCAAGCTTTGGAATACTCTATTCAATTTAAACACGATAACGCTCCAGTGACTTTTAAACAGTTAAGGAAAAAGCTGGATCATACTTGATCAACGGTGCATAGCGCACGCGGGAAAAATTATTTCGCATTTCTATAGATATAAACTTTCGTGATTGTGAAGGATTTGAATGGATTAAGTTTCACTTCGGAAGTAAATTGACTTTTTCTCTTAGCTAATAGAATATTGCTTTCACTTTTATTGGCGTATATGTCTCACGTAAAGAAGGAATGATTAAAATCGTCCCTCTTCCAATTTGTTTCAGTCCAAATGGACTACTAAACGGGAAATTGTCCCAAAACTCCCATTATACTATAGCCTGGAGTTGTTTAAATATGTATCATGAAACTCCAATTATCCGGATGGGTTCTGGGCGCAATACGGATATACAGAAATTCTATAATTTGGATAAATTATCAAAAGTGATGATGTGAAATAGAAATTTTTTTAGGATCACTTTTGTGTAAAAAAAAAGTAAACGGAAACACTTTTTTGTGTGTCTTTGTAAATAAACGATAAATGCTATGCACACCCTACAGTGATGTACATCAATTTCAATCTCTTCGAAATAGTGTAACATCATATTCAAGGCTGGAGTAGCACAGTTGAAGGTTTTTTTTTCCAACAAAGCGAAAAATGTCCAGACCAGGAATCGAACCTGGATACTTGGCTTGCCGTGCCAATGGCTTACCTTTTAAGCTATCCGGACGATACCTGGCTGACATAATTCACTCTTATTTTTGGACATGTCTTCGAACTGCAACGCTAGTGTAACATCATTAAAATACACTGCAAAAGATCCCTTAGACCATTATGTAACGGAATTCATTTGAGTGTCCCTATAAACGAACTATAAATGCTACACACTTCATTTTTAATGCTGAACATACCATGACAAACCTCAGTAAAATATAACAATTACATGGCGATCCAAATATATTCCCGCCATATGGAGCCAGACCAACCGAATTCATAAACACTTTTCAATCGCGTTAGAAAGTGTTAGAAACATAGTGGAATATTAACAAGCATTTAGAGTTATTAGAAAAAGAACACATCGAACATGTCACATTTGTTGTCAATATAGATAGCTTTCATTACAAAAAGTAAAAAGCTACTTATTTCAGCCATCCTCTGGAAAGCAATTCTGGAAAATTTCGATATATTTTCACCGATCTAAAATTGCACGCCCGTATTCATAAACCGTGCAGTTTTAGAATATTTTTATTTATTTGTTTTGAAAATGACTCTCGTAGAGTCGAAACATGTAAACAGTCAAATAAACCAATTTTTACTGTTTTTAAAGTTTTAATTTACACCTTTTAACAATTAAAATTAGTATAAAATATATAATGTGGACTTTAAAAAGTTCACTGCCTTACATAAAAGGCGACTAAAATAATGAAGAAAAAGATGCTACAAGTTAAAAATATACATTTTATTTAAAACTTCTTAGTACTTTCAAGCTTTCCCAACCTTATCATCGCAGAATATTTTAATAATTAAATGTTGTTTATTTATACAAATACGTCACATTGTTTCGAAAATGAGAGAGCCAATAATTATTAGAGTTGAAAGTAGAAGTAGCAGTTTCTTGGATTAAATTTAATTAGAGAAAATATATACTACTAGGTTGAGCAAAAAGTTCTGGAAAATTTGTGAAAGTTGCGTTGTTATGCGCAAATTAACAACAAAAGCAACAAGGACTATTCTTCAAAGTAGACCATTATTGTCCACGACTTTCTGCCATCGTTCTGCCAATTTCAGGATTTGCTGGAAGTACCATGGCGGCTCCTTGGAATCCAAAAACGCTTGACATGCTTCTTCAACTTCATTAAAGAATTCAAATCGACGGCCCCAGTGTTGCCAGTGGGCTACTTTTTTAAAACTCAGATTTCTTGATTGGCACCACTTTTTTGAAATGGCAAAATTCCCCTTGTTTTCGCCTTGATTAATATGCCGTTAAATAAGGGAATTTAACGATTTCAGAAAAGTGGTGCCAATTAAGAAATCTGAATTAAAAAAAATAGTCCAATGGCAATACTGGACGTCCCTTGAAAGAGTGTTGCATTGATCGAAAGAGGCCATAATCGAATGGAGCCACGTCTGCACTGTACTACTAGTACTCCTATATACGATACAAATTCTGGTAACTATTAGATTAAAAATTTCCCGAAACTTTTTGCTCAACCTCATATTATTAACTGCAATTCCATTTATTTTATGAACTGCTACTTATTATCAAGAAACTGCTACTTCTACTTTCAACTGAAACATACATTTTAACATTGGTTTAAATATATATTATTTCAAGGAAAATTTATTTTGATGGAAGAATACGTAAAGTTCAAATTTTAGTATTTATTTATTTGATTTTCTTTTATTATTATTAGCCCCCGGTATGTTATTTCTTTCTCCCAGCTTATTTTGTCTCGAATAAATAACATTACCTTGTATAAGCCAGCCGTAAAACAAAAGCCGATGTTTCATTGTGCGATTAAATACTCTACGCATTTTTTAAAACTTCTAAGCATCGCACATTTTCAACGTTTATACCGTCATAATGGGGGAAAAAAAGTACTTTTTAATGCAATTTGTTTGAAAACTGCATCTCCATTTATTTTTGAAATATTAATTTTTTTGTAGTTTTTAGCGGCATTTGTTTCATTTTGGCAGATCAAGTACTCCATTTCTGTAGAAAGTAAAGAAAAAATAGTTGAAAATAGCAATTATATCTTTTTGTTGCCATTTTCCCATAAAAACTGAAAAAATGTAATTAAAATACGTGTGCTATTTTGAGAAAAATATTAATGAAGGATCTATGATAAAACAGGGAGCTATTATAAACTATATTTAGTTTAAGTATCTATATTAATGCAAATGACGTCATTTTACATAAAATAAAAGCGTGTGCTTTAAGCCTTAAAATTGAAATATGTTTTGCACTACAGTAGAGTCCCGATTATCCGAGTCCCGCTTAACCGAGTTATTTTCTTCTGATGGATTGGTGGTTTCTATTATTATGAAACAGCCATTATAAATGAAGCGTTAGATGAAGAAGAAAGAGCATGGCCAAGGGAAAAAAATGGCCATAATTTTTTTTTTTCAAAAAAAATTGTGTCCATTTTTTTCCCTCCCATTAAGACCAGAAAATCAGAGTTCTAACTTTTTACGGCTGCTCTTTCATCTTCACCTAAACACTTCATTTATAATGGCTGTTTCAAAATATTAGAAACGACCAGTCCATCAGAAGAAAATGGAGTAATGGAAATGTCGGGGGCGACACAAAATTCTGAAAAAGCAGAATTCCTGTTCTCTAGTTATTTTTTTATAGCTTTATGATATCGATTCGGAAGACTGTACTTTGGATAAATAGAGTTTTACTACATTTCAAAATGTATAAGATCCACATTTATCATATAGAAGCACTGGCTACTAGTAGAAAAAATGTCGGTTTCGAATCCCGTTTCAGAAATGAGTGTATAGTCATGGAAAAAAAAAGAAGTAAACACCCCTACTAACTCTGCAACTAATTTTAACTGAAGAAAGTTACTGATACCAAACGATTGGATATAAAGTCTACTTTTAACTGATGTATATGAAATTTGATTAAGGGGCCATATACATATCAAAGCCAGACCAAACTTTATTTTTTCAATGACAACACCCAATTTTGACACTATATTTTAAATCTTCGGTTCAAACTATGCCTAGAAACGAAATTTCAAGTTATTTGAATGATAAGTTTTTGAATTATAAATATTCAAAATTTAGAGTTTCTAATGTTAAATTACATTTTCCTATTTTTATTAATACCTTTTGAAATTAGAATCCTAATGTGATAATTTTTTGTTTGGTTATAATACAAAAAGACCCGAATATAAATACATAGAATTTGTAATTAAAAGAAAATTATATTATGAATTATGAAATTAATATTCGAAAAAAATATGAATTGTAATCTACAATTTTTTTTATAGATTTATATTTATTATGTCCTACTTTATGCGAATTCTCAATTTCAAATTTTTCCTCCAAGTAATTTTCGAATTATGAGAAAAAAAAACCCGTCAAAATTATAATTTAATGATGTCCAGAAAAGCATAATTTGAAAAATATATATTTTACGCATTTTATTGAAACATTTAGGCTGGCAATAGTCGAAACATATTAAGCGAGTGAAATGTTCAAATTGGCAAGAAATTGTTCTGTAATAGAAGTGACGTAGTCGTTCTGCAGCATTTCAAGAATCGAGTACCGAACTTCAATTTGGATACAGCCCCTAAAATAGACTCATTTTAAAATAATTAATTTCTCGGAAACTAATCATACGATTTTCATGAAAACTTGGATTTAGGTTAATTGAAGGGTGTAGAATCTATTTATGGTGTCAAAGTTGGGTATTGTTATTGAAAAAACAAAGTTTGGTTTTGTTTTGATATGTAGATAGCGCCCTAAGCAAAATTTATATATATAATTTAAAAGTAGACTATTTCCAATCGTTCGGTACCAGTAACTTTCTCCTACAATAATTTGTTGAAGAGTTAGTAGAGGGTGTTTACTTTTCTTTTTCCCACGACTGTACTGTGCATAGTACGTCGAACTCCACTTTATATGGAGCTCCCGGTTCGTTTAGCCCTCAAGAGCAAAAGGTCGTAGATTGAAAGTTACCAGCCAATCGTTATGAAAGCACCAATAAAGCAAATGCCCTGGTTTAAGTTTGTTGAAAAATTTTGCATCTCGAAATGCTTAGACACGTCTAACCACGTTGTAAACTGCCTAATCTTCTTGTGTACAATCAGGAATCTCACTGCCTTTTGACTAAGCGATTTGAATAATCCACGAAAAAAAATTATAGTCAACTGAAAATAATGTTAGCAGTAGATTCGCCGTGAAATGCTGATTCCCAAACTACCCTAATGTACCCTCTTTACCCTTTTCAACTTGTGTTCCAATTTTTTGTAATTATTTTTAGAGCAGTTATTGATCTGAGTTCAACTATCGGTTACAGAGACTAGTAAAACAAGTGTATTCTAGATGCTTTACAAAGTCGAGAGGGAGAAAGCTATCTAGCCCGATTTATTTCTAAATAGTGTTGTGACACAAAATTCGAGTTAACTCGCCATTCGGAATACCATTTAATAGGACGAATACTATATATACTTATAATGTATTTATAGGTTAATTAATAAAATATAAATATGAATATGTTCTGACAAAAATAATAACAAAAAGAATAATAATAATGACAAAAAGAATAATAAGTTCCACAAACTTTTAATTATTCAATAACAGGATTGAGAGTAGCGCCGAAAGAAATGAAAAGAAAATCCAACTCTCGCAAATTAGCGACTTTAATCTTTTGGTTTCTCTCCAAATAAAGTGTCTCTTCGTGATTTAATAACGATCTTCAGCGAGAACAATGTGTACAAATAATCATAGAGCCTGCCCGAGATTACAGTATGGTCCAATTTGTTTCATATTGTGAGATGCACGAGATTTCTTCCAACTTGAGGGGTCTCATAACTTTCGAAGCATTCAAACAAAAAAAAAAAAAGAAGAAGAAGACAGATTTTTATTCGATAATGGTTCCTGAACAGATTGAAGAAAGAAAATAACCCTAAAAAATTTGCAATGGAATTAAAGATGTAACCAAAATCCAATTTGATTCTTCTAAAGAGATACGAGAGATATGGGAAAGTAGGGTAAAACCTTATTATTAATAGCTTCATGAAGCCAGAATTTTATGCCATTTTTCGTGCATACTCTGCACTTATATTTGCACAATAAAATCCTTTAAATATAGGATTAGTTCATCACATTTTATTAATAAAGGATTATTTATAAAAAGTCAAATCATTCGATGTTACTCCATTACCTTTATAAAATTCTTTTAAAAAAAGAACAACATATTTCATTTTACAGTTTTAACTAAGGAACCAAACTAATAATATTTAAATTATATGATTAGTAATATTTAAATTATATGTCTAATGATTTAATATTTAAAAACAAAAAATATAATTATCTTCATTACAATGACAAATTTCAGAAATAACGTTCACCTTTTTATTTTCTTTTAAAATTCATAATAACTCTTATCCAGGTAGTTTTAATTGCCTTTACTTCAAAAACTTTTTATGGGCTAATGACAAATTGTTTTCCACTATCCTTTTTTATCCGATGTAGAATGTACGGTTTTACCCCAAGAGAATGTAGATCGCAAAGCAAGCCGTAAAAATTATTTTTCAAATGCTAACAACAGTTTCATCGTGGGAAATAAATCCTTTTAATTATACTACACATAATAATAGGAAAAATGTCAATAACTTCAAATGTGATTAAAGCTTCTGAACAAAGTTATACGACGTGAAGGATTATAAGCTATTACTTCTCTTTATATACAAATACCTTTTTAAAAGACCAGGGGAAAGTAAGAATTTCATTACTTTCTTAAAGTTTTTAAAATTAGTGAATAGAATATATTGCTATAAACTCAAAGTGTTTTTAAACTTATCCTATATTATGATTTTTGAATAGTTTATATCTTACGTGCATTTCTCGTGCACAATTAGTCATAAGCTGAAATAAATGGGACAAATGTCATTATGTTTAGTGATCATGTTCTAACTCATAAAATTCAGAACTGTAACATATTCAGAGTAATTATAATATACAACAAGAAAATACTGAGTCTTCATATAGTTTTGAATTCGACTTTGTAACTTTCCTGTTAAGAAAAGTGTTTTCGTAATTAAAAAAAAAAAAAAACCACTTCGTAGTATTAAAAAGTAAATATCGAATATATTTACCCAGTTTTACATTATTAAAAATTTAACTGACAAACCATTTATAAGCAAAACGTGCATCAACTGTACTTTCATATAGAGGGCTGTAGTGGAGAGTATACGGTGGTATATACCGTATATCGCCGTGGTATACGCTCCGTAACCTTCAAGAAAAGTTATATCGTGTTACTCTCTAGCGGATACTCTGCTTGTAGTGTATACATTTCTGAGTTTTTTTACGACTGCAGCACTGTTCATATATGGCGAAAAATTGTTATTTCTAGTTATTAATAGACAAGGAATAAATATTCTAATGAATTCCACTATTGGAATTTGATCATTTTGAATGTCCCTAATGTACGGAAAGAGTCTATGTCTCTCACACACCAATGCAGTGATGTTATCAGGGGGTCACAAGAGGTAAAATCCCCCTCCCGTGCGTCCAAATGCCTTTCTTCACCGAAGATTTCAAATTCTTTATTGTGTTAATCAAATGAACATAAAGATCCCTATTTCTGAAAGCCCCCCCCCCTTTCCCCTCCCAAAAAATAAAATAAAAGATTGATTTTATGGCGAAAAAAATGAACGTTTCGTAAAGGAAAATTATATTATCGGAACTTCACAAAGTCCCCCCCCCCCCTCCCCAGAAGTATAAAAATCCTTCTCGGACAGTGAAATAGCCTCAATTCAACACTTCTTCTGTGGTATCTTATTTTTGTCTAGTAAATCATCTTCTGTTTAATATAGTTTCAGACGACTTTAGGTAGCCAGGTGAAAAAAAAATGCAATCAGCCTTTCTTACTTGCCGGTTGCTTTTGTTTCCACTGAGAAGAAATGTCTTTATGCAATGTTAATTAAAAATAAACTAGAGCAAATTTCTGAATTAATCCTTTTATTTCGAAACATGATCAAACTTATTATTCATCCACGATTTTTGAATAAAGATTTTGATGAACTCTTCAACTAACAGCGTTTGCAAATATTGACGTCCGCTTACATTTGACACGGTCTTTTACACATGTAGACAGAATTACAAAAGGGAAATCAAACTGACAATTGCAAGTGAGAGACGACAACCCCCTTGAACTCTAACAAATCACAAATATTGAAAGAAACATTCATCGCTTATGACCTAGTTAAAAAAAAATCTCTTTAATAAATTCACCCAATTCTTTCTAGTAAACTAACATACAAGCGAAACATGTATCAATTCTGCTTTTACATGTGCTACAAAACTCTCCGGCTTATTTCACGTAGAAGAAAAAAAGAAAAACACTGATTCTACTGACCTCAAAATTGAAGTCAGCCTCTAGTCGTCCTTCAGGTTTTCAGCCTCTGAACCAAACTTCCGAACGCCACTCTCAGACGAGGCATCTTTTTGGACGGACCATCCTACGAAAACTAGGTTCAGCCACGCCGTCACGTGCTAAAAGGGCCAGCCGGTTCCTTTGGTTCTTGTTTCAGGCGACGGACGTTTCCTCATAACTCGGTGAACTTCATTGCTGGAAGGTCTGTTTATGTGTGATCCAGAAATTAAATAGCAGCATGTGAGCAGTACCATTCGTTTCTGGTGTATGGAGGATTATTTTTAATTTTTTTTTCATGGTGACATGAAGATTTCGGCATTCCACCAAAAAGGAATTTAATATTACAAAGCCCATGAGGAGAGACGATTATGGTAAGTCTATGATTTATTTTTATTCCTATAATTATTTAAAACAGAGGTTCTCAAATTTTATTTTAATGTAACCCACCTTAAAGTTTGATCCCCCCCTTTACTACTCGCCTTATATGTATATACAGTGAAACTTTCATTTAACGAAGTCTCATCGTTACACTTAAACACTTCGTTACGAAGAAAATTCGTTAAATAAAAATCAACTCAAATTCATGAAATTTTTATAATAAAATGCACATGCATAAATTGAAAAATGCACCTAAAATGGAAATATTGGAAAAATGTATTTCAATTCCGGCAGTAACTTTTTCTTATGCAATGTAGACATAAGAGAAAAATTTAATTAGAATAACGTCTTAAAAAAACATAATAAAGAGAGTAAACAAAAGTAGCGAGTAAACAAGAGTACTTTTCTCTTTTTTCTCATTATTTGAATTCCTTAACTTGAAAAAAGTCTGTAATATTACTTTGCACAGGTTCCTTATAAAAAAAATACATTGTTCATAAAAATTTTCAGATTTTTGTAAGTGTCCGAACAATGCATCTGTAACATTCTCGTGGAATTGGAATCCCCTTGTTATTGTATCGAAAAGCTCTAGCATTTCTTCTTTTGAATGGAAATGATTAAATAAATAAAAAATTTCCTTTTCATACAATCCGCTGATATAAATTTATACATACATCACAACCGTTTGAATGTTGTACACGCACGAAAGTGGAGTAAGGGCATGTGCATATATAACATTATCACTTTAGGGGGAAGGGGGGCTCTGGCACATGATATCGTAAGATATCTCTAGAGAGGAGGGGGGTTTGTCTTTTGATATCGATATCATTTTTGATCCAACCAAAGTTTTCTCTTTTTATTTGTAACATGATCTTTACATCAAAATATTACGTTATCTTTTTTTAGTATGTTATCTATTTTTATGAAAATACAAAGTTATTATTAAAATCACTAAATTATTATAAAATTATTTAATTCCAAAATATGGAATACCCCAATAATAGACAATATAATAGAATCAATAATAGACATATAAGAAAAATTTAATTGGATTCATGTCTAAAAAAACACATACTAAAGAGAGGTAAAAATTGAAGCGTAGCGTGCCTTTTATCTTTTTTCTTAGTATTCCAAATCCTTAATTTAAAAAAAAGTCTAATGTTATTTTGTACAGGTTTCTTATAAAAAATTTCCTTTTCATACAATCCGCTGATATAAATTTATACATACATCACAACAATTTGAATGTTGTACACGCACGAAAGTGGAGTAAGGGCATGTGCATATATAACATTATCACTTTAGGGGGAAGGGGGGCTCTGGCACATGATATCGTAAGATATCTCTAGAGAGGATGGGGGTTTGTCTTTTGATATCGATATCATTTTTTATCCAACCAAAGTTTTCTCTTTTTATTTGTAACATGATCTTTACATCAAAATATTACGTTATCTTTTTTTAGTATGTTATCTATTTTTATGAAAATACAAAGTTATTATTAAAATCACTAAATTATTATAAAATTATTTAATTCCAAAATATGGAATACCCCAATAATAGACAATATAATAGAATCAATAATAGACATATAAGAAAAATTTAATTGGATTCATGTCTAAAAAAACACATACTAAAGAGAGGTAAAAATTGAAGCGTAGCGTGCCTTTTATCTTTTTTCTTAGTATTCCAAATCCTTAATTTAAAAAAAAGTCTAATGTTATTTTGTACAGGTTTCTTATAAAAAATGCACGGTTCATAAATATTTTCGCACTTTTGTAAGTATCCGAACAATTCATGTGCAACATTTCCGTGAAACTGGAATCCCCTTCTTATTATATCGAAAAGCTCTAGCATTTCTTCTTTTGAATGGAACTGATTAAATAAATAAAAAATTTCATTTTCATGCAATCCGTAAAAATAAATTCATACATCCATCGCAGCCTCTCCGTTTGAATGTTGTACGCGCACGGCAGTGGAGTAAACTTCGTTATATAGAATATATTTTTCGCAATAGGGAGATTAATTTGCACGTTAATGGTGTTCAAGTCGAGGTTCAGTAGAAAATTTCGTAAGTATCGAAGTAGAAAACTTCGTTAGTTCCATTGTATATACAGTATAACCTCGAAAATCCGACATCGTCAGGACACAGAGTAAGCCAGATTTTTGAAAATTACGGATTTCTGAAAGAATTTCCAAAGTTCTTCCGATATTCTTAGTGGTGCCTTCATAATCAAGTAATAATTATGTGAGAAAAAGAGAAAATTAAATATTACAAAAACTTAGTACTTTGATATTTTTTTATGTTACCAAAAAAAAAAAAAAAAAAAAGAAAGAAAAAAAAATCACGCTAGTCATTTCTCCTCATGTAATTTCTGATAAATCGATGTCATTTTTATTTTCTTCAATTTTTGGGCGGGCTGTTCTTTAACAAATTTTTCTTGTATTTTTGAGGATTTTTGAGATCACACTGTATATATATAGAAGAGCTTTTTGTATAACTTGTCTTACAAAAAAAGGCGAACATTTCTGCAAAGCATAGACACGAAAAAAAGGTATACGCTTTTTTATTGTGAGTAATCGTAATAATAATGCGATGTAATCACAAAACAAACGTTCTTTTAATACGTAGTCAAAAATACGTTTATTAATAAATTTATGTTATAAACAAGGACAAAAAATTATGCGTCAGGCCTTGATTATGAAACGCTTTCCAACACTAACAGGATCTTAAGAAATTTCCTTTTTTAATACAACGAAATCGATCATAGTGCCGTACTGTAACCAAATTCTTTTGTGCGTCTCTGTAAACGAATTATAAATGCTACTTATTCTAAACTTCTGAAAGAGCATATTTTGGCCCACCTCAAGAATGCAAATAGGTTTCATAATGTTTGAAGTATTGTAACATCAGTAAAATGCATTGTAAATGATTTTTGTTCCATATGACCATGAGATCATAATGTAAGAAAATACTTTTGTGTGCCAAACGAACTATAAATGCTACACACTTCACTTTCAATACCAAATATTCTATTGTAAACATCAATACCATATAGGGATTACATAGCAATCCGAGTTTATTTACGAGAGTTAGAGCACATACAACTATTACTAGAATATTATAGGGTTCGTACGCATCAAGGGATTTAACCCTTAAATGCCTGTTGTTTCTTTTCGGCAACATACCCAATTTAGGCTCTAAAATACTATTAGAATAATATTGAAGCTATAATGCCTAATGTTGTCAATAAAACACATTTTGAAAATACTATTAAATCGATTTTCAACATGTAGATGACAACACTTGTGCTGTTTAAGAATAAAGATAGATTTATTTTTTCAATTGTTCCTACTTGTTCTTTTTGTTTTGTTTGGAAGCTTGCGAAATATCCTATTTTGTTCTGCAGTGAGAAAGTAAAATTTATTTCTTATTATAGTTCCTAAAATTATTGTGTGTTTAATATTATAGAATTTTATCAAGGAAAATTATTTTTTCAATTAAAGACCAGAATAGCCGATTAGTAACAAACTGTTTTTTAGCCCTAAACCATACTTAAAACAAAATAGGATTTTTTAAAGTATTTTTCCCATGATTTATTTAAAAAATGAAAGCCTAAAAACATAATTACAATGATTTTTGAAAAATCAGGCATTTAAGGGTTAAGGGTTTTAGTACCAGAAATTTCGTAAAGTACTGGTCGCTATATTTGAAAATAGATTTTTTCTTTCATTAAACAAGGCAAATATTACTTTACAAAAATTCTGGTAAAAGCTTCTTGAAAGTCCTTGAAGCGTACGAACCCTATATTATTAAGAAATTTCATTTTTACATACAGTGAAATCGATCGTAGTTTTTCCTGTAACCGAATTCTTTTGTGTGTCTCTGTAGAGTAGATGAACGATAAATACTATGCACTTCATAACCCATAGTAAACATGTTGTAGCGCAAACCATGACCCTTTTTGTAATTTCATTATGTTGGAAGTATTATAATATCATTAAAATGCACTGCAAACGATTTTTCCGCTTAGATCACAATCTAATGCGTTTCTTTTGTACAACCCGGTAAACGAACTGTAAATGTTACTTAAATCTATACTCCTGAGAAAACATATTTTAATTTATCTATAATTACAATGATCCATATCAATTTCATAATGTTTGAAGGAATTAACATCATTACAATGCACCGAAAATGATTTTTCTCCATAGACCATAATATATAACGGAATTTTTATGTGTGTCTTTGTAAATGTTACTTAAATTTATACTCCTGAGAAAACATATTTTAATTTATCTCAATGATCCATATCAATTTCATAATGTTTGAAGGATTTAACATCATTACAATGCACCGAAAATGATTTTTCTCCATAGACCATAATATATAACGGAATTTTTATGTGTGTCTTTGTAAATGAACTATAAATTCTACATACTTCATTTTCAATGTTAATGCTGTTACTTTATCATGTTTGTATTTAAGCATGTTTAGACATAGCATCCGAAACAAGTCTATTGCAAGTTGAGAAAACGGATTAATACACTTTAAAGACGACTCGAAAACAATCAGTGGCAGCAAAAAAAAAACCTTTTATTTTTATAAATGCTTCTTTCAAGTTTGGAAATATAATGATTTCTGTGGTTTTTCTAGATAAAGAGCACTTTTTGGAATCATGGGTAATTCGAAAGAGATTATTGGATACTTTCGTTCGTGGTTTTATATTATATTTTTGTAGGTTTCGAAACATTTGTCTTTTTTTTTATGGTGCAGACACTGAATTAAACAATGGTGTGAAATTTAAGCAAAATTAGTATTGTCCTCCTCTTTTCCCTATCTAAATAAACAAATTCCATTTTGCGTTGAATATTTTCCTGAAAATTTGAGTGATGTCAGACAAATGCGCAGACAAACCGCAGATATAAATTTATGGCCCATGATATTTAAGGTATAGTAGAATTTATAGCCAAAGCACTGTGTAAAATTTTTATATAAAGAAAAATATAGATATTCTACATGATAGATTACATGACAGTAAATGTAAATCACTCACCTGAACTAAGGTAGCTAAAATTTTGGTACAACAGTATTGATGTTTCCCAGTATTCTTTGGTCATATCCATTGTTTTATAATCGTAATAAAATTATTCAAAGCTTTATTTATTTTGCTTTAATCATGATACTAATCATCAGAACTTTGGAGAAACTGTTAACCCCTTCCTGCATGATTTTTTTCCTGCAGGCAAAAAAATTTTAAAGTTTGCTAAATATTAATGTAACATGATCAAAAATCACTCAAAATTCAAAAAATTTCAAATCCACCTTAATTTAAGGCCAATTTAAGTTCGTGCCATATATGTCACACCATGCATTAGCGGCTACTTTTCCGTAGTAGGGAAATCAATATTAAAACTTGCATACAACTCTTAAAACTTCAAAATATATAGAGAAATAATATATGAAATCTATTTGTGTATGTGTGTTCAGTAATTGATACGTATATCGTTTATTGAAAAATGAAGTTACAGAAATTGATACATGTATCGTTTATTGAAAAGCTACGTTCTACAATACCTGATACATGTTTGGTTTAAAAATACAGGCTACTGTAACTGATATATATTTTTGACGGAGAACTACAGTCTGCAGTAACCGACACAATTTTGTTGAAAACTACAGTCACTCAATGACCCAGGGCCGAAACTAGCCTTTTTGCATCTGAGGCAAACATGGATTTTGGCGCCGCCTCCCCTCCTCCGTAAAGAATATTTACAAAGAGAATTTCACTAATTTTCTAATAGCCGACTTATTTTTAAATTTAAAATATGTAATAATAAAATATATAATACTGAACTACGTAATCTGCTTTGTAAAATATTGATTCATTAAAATCTTGAAAACGGAATTGACAAGAATCGAAAAGAAATTCCGCTTTATATAGGATCCTTATGCCATATCCTCTTTAGATCCTTCTATGCTTTGGCATACCCCAGACAGGATGATTTTAACAAAATTGTGCTAAACAAAGACGTGAGAAAAATCGACAAACAAAATCTTCACCCCTTCGTTCTGGCACACGGGACATATACCCCTCTGCTCCTACTTAGTTTTGGCCCTGGACCCTTCACTCAGTGTGAAACTTGGCAAAGCAATTTCGGTCATTGTTAAGACAAAGTGACACTTCGCATTTTTGATGGTGAATAAACAAATACACATTTCAACCACTATGAAAAAATACAACCTGTCAATGCATGGTGTGGCATATGTGGCACGTACCGATTTTTACGTACTACATACGCTTGCATTTCTACACTGTGTTACCATCATGATATATTATTCACAAGATACTTACAAACACAGCTGTATTTATTTCAGCCCAGTCTTCTTTTTTTCCACAGAAAAACAACAAAAATATTCACTATCGAGCAACACAAAGTAACAATTATAAATTCTCACCGTTCCCCTCTTATTTGGTGCCAAAATCCTCTCGAAAGGAGGCAGCACCTGTTGGCATAACATGCCTCATCCACTGACGTATTAAACAAAGATGAATGGAACTTCTGCGATTAAAAACAACTGCAGAACTGTAAATTCAGTATGTGCCATATATGTCACAGTATGCAGGAAGGGGTTAATATTCAAATTGAAGAATTCTTCATTCTTTTCATAACTTTAAATGTATCTTTGATTTCCCAATTTAATCAATATTATAAATTTCCATTTATTAAACTTCATTCCATCTAATATCCACATTAAAATGTAACTACATATTATAAATGTATATTATGAAAAATGAAATAAGCAATGGACACACATAAGTAATTAATTGCATTTATTAAAATATTTAAATAAATGATATGGAATTAAGAAAAATCTGATCAGACTTCTTTACAGTACACATCATTATTTAACATTATTTATAAGAATATTCTTTATATGAACAAATACTAAAATTTCTGTTACACTAATTTTGTAAGAAAAAAATTAAACTCCATAATAAGCTTCTCTAAGAAATATTTTGGCAAAATGGCTTTATATTTATTCTGCCAAGCAGAATAGAGTAATTATGGAAATTAGTTGAAAAAAAAAGTAATAACAGTGATTTAATAGTAAAGAATAAATTGAGTTCAGCTATCCTTATTAATACAAGTTAAGATATATTTTACACTTGCATTATTATAAATAGTTCTTATAAGGCAATGATATCTTATAGTTCTTTTGGATAAATATTTTTCTTATAGGGAATAAAGCTGAAATTTATTGCTTTCGTGGCTCGATTTGTTTGTTCATAATGCACTTACTTCCACACCATAAAATGGAAGAACTCGATATTAGTAAATGAAGGTCTTTCACATGATAGTATGAGAGAAAAACATTTGATATTACAAACTGAAGTTGTTCTAAATGTAGTCGATAGGAATTTCTAAAGCATTTATGTTTGTAAATCAATTACATAAAAGGGCAGAACTCATAACTTCTCTGTTGGTCGAAGAATATCATTTAAATCTCGTGCAAATGCAGAGCTATCAGTTCATCACCAATGGCATTCTAGTTGCTAAATAGGGAATATTTTCAAAATAAAAACAGAAATTTAAAAAACGAGGTGCAACTGAATTTCATGAATGAGATAACGTTTATCCACTCCAGTCTGAATAACACTACGAATGCACATTCATTGATTTTATACAAACAAAAAGACACCATATACTACTGAAGGAACCATTTTTCTGAAATTGATACTTTAGGGGGTTGGTAATTTAGGTTCACAAATACGGATCTAAAATGACTAATACCCTTAAAATATCAATTTAACTATCAATAACCAAAATTCACGAAGTAACAAATTTAAGGGCTTTAAACAAGTGAACGATCTACAAATACTTAAAATATTTTATTGTAAAGCGTTTAAGTTAAATAATTACGAAAATTTCTTATTTTCTTTGGACACATTGTCTAGAAGGCATTTCGCAAACTCAGATGAAAAGAACATTTATTTTATGAAATAATAAGCATCAGTGCTGAAATATTGTGGTTTTGGTCCAAAGCCAAAAACGTTCAGCTATGTAGAAGTAGAGTGAAAAGGTAAAAAAATCAAATATTTTATTTTTATGATGAAAAGAGTAGAGGTCCACATGTGTGGACCTCTACTCTTTTCTGAAGAGGTTAAGGAGACTTATATATTAAAGAGAGAAGGGAATATATGTATATTAAAGTATGTATGTATGTTAAAGAGTAATAATTTCTAAGTACTTTAAAACAAAATGAATTCCATTGTTAATGGTTGTCAAATAGGGAATATTTTCAAAGAGTCACTGAAGTCATTTTTCTCAAAATTTGATTTTGAGGCATTGCGCGCAAGGTAAATTAAAAAAAAACCTTTTCAATACCTTTCAGGAAATTTTCAGTGTATTGTAGGTTCTATAAAGTGAATCTAAATTTTCATCTTTTTTTGTTGAAAAATATTTTTTTATAGGTGTTATCATGTATCGGTGTGATAAAAAATATTCTTTTATCACCTAAGATTTTGAAAATTTTATATGAGCAAGATATAGTTTTGTTTTTAAAACATAAAAATGCTTTAAAAAAAGATTTAAGTTTAACCACAAGAATATCAAGTATAATTAGGTAAATTTTATTTTACCTGCAAAAATTCTTTTCTATTCATACACGACCTGTGATTTAAATTTTCTGCTCGAGAAATGCCTAAAGTTTAAAAATCCCTATAAAAGCTCATTTTCCCCATTATTACTTTAAAAAAATAAAATAAAATAAAATAAAATAAACGTCATTTACCGTAGTTACCTGTAAGTTTGTAATTTTAGGTATTGTCCTATCGGAGCAAATGCACGACAATCTAACGGTTCGAATATTATATAAAAAAAATGCAATTTAGCAAATTACAACGACCATTTGGAAAATGATTTTTTCAGACTAAAATTTAAGACATAAAAAATCGCACGGAGATTATCATACATTACGTACGCCATGGATTATATTTTTCGGTACTGTAAATTTTTAAACTTCTACGGAGCTGGTCATACATTACGTACGCCATGGATTAAACATTAATATTCCTGGACCCATTTTAAATGAAATTTCATTCTTAAACTTCTAAACATCTCACCATATTACTTTTTACACCGTCGTATAGAGAAAAAATGTACTTTTAAATGCAATTTGTTTGAAAGCTGTATCTCAATTTGTTTCCGAGTTATTAATTTTTTTTTGTAGTTTTTATTACTTTTTTGTCATAGTGGCAACAGAAGTATCCATCGCTGTTGAAAGTAAAGGGAAAATACAGATTACTGTATAGACTAATCAGAAAACGAATAAAATGCAGGATTCAACTAATAAAACTCTTCAGATATGTTTTTGATTTCCTACCCTGATCGAGGACAATAACCATTTTCCAAAATGGTTTAAAAGAAAGAAAAAAAAAAAGGAAATGAAAGAAACATGTGCTACCTTTAAAAATTCTGTTTTTATAATGTGTACTTTTTAAGGCACAAAATGACAAATTTGGTTTTATTTTTTATTTATTTATTTATTTATTTTTGTTCGCCTTTTTCGATATTTTAAGTGTCTGAAGTCCCTTAATTTGATTTAATAACGTGTTGTCCGACTACTCGTGCGGTCAACTTGTTTTTCTGCATAATAGAGACTGTGACCGATTTGCGCAAACCACAAAAAGACGTACATGCACTGGTGTATTTAAAATAGTTAAACAACATAATTTAGTGGACTATACGATCATCGATCCCATGAAGCGCAATGCTAAAGAAATGAAGGTCCATGCTGATCGTTTAATTCCATATGTACAAAGAAATACAAAACTAAGAACCACACGAGTAGTCGGACAGTGTTGTAAACTTTTTTTGGAAAATTCAAAAATGGCACCTTCGAACATTTAATGTGATATATTTTGACAATAATGTTTACATTTCAAGCCATATTTCACAAATCCGGTATCATTAGTAATACGACAAGCATATAAAAAATACACCGTCTGACAAAGTGGGGATCACACAGAAAATCCACAATAATTGTATAATTGAAAATATTAAAGAATTTAATATTTAATCTGTTATAATAAATCATTTAATTCTTCATTTTTGTGTGAAACGTGTTTTTCAAGAGAAAAGAATTACGTGAATAATTTAAGTGCGTAAGCACTTAAATTATTCACTTAAATCACTCTTTAAATTACCCACTTGTTTAAAATAGCTTGAAAATCATATCACAAAAATCATTGAGATTTTAAATAAAACCACTTATAGTGCAAAAATAGAAAAAATTGCAATTGAATGTATCATGTTATCTAATGCTACATTAGCTATTATACTGTTATTAATTGTTATATTAGCAATCGCACCTAACTGAAAAAAAAATAAAACATATGATATAGTAGCCATTTGACGAACAAATTTGTATCACTATAGAATTACTGCATATAATTACTTTTAACAGTATCTTTCTTCAATTCTTTATAATGTCAGTACGATATACTAGAAGCACAAAAAATAAAATATTAAAAATAAAGTCAATTATGAAAGAAATAAAAGTAAAAATAGCTTTAAAAAAATCCATGCTTTTTTGAGTGTATTTAAAAGTGGAAATACGCCGAATTCAAAGCACACGTTTTATGAGTGAAATTCTACGTTACTAATTTGACGTCGCATCCCCGTGTAAAACCATATAAAAGATTTAAAATGAATGTATTGTTAATATTAAAAAAATAATTTTTTGCTCAATTTCTTTTTAAAATGTGGTAACAGGGAAAAAAACGTTTATATTACTAAAAATATTACTTTACATTATTTTAGCAAAAACAATATATATATAGGTATATATATATATATAGTTAAAAAATTCCAATAGTAATTTCAAACATTACCACAAACTGTAAACTTTAACTGAAGTACAAAATTAACTGAACCATACCAAATAAGAACTATATTTTAACTTAATAAACAATCTCAAAGAAACACAACATAACCAACTTTAACTTAAACAAAATCAACCATAAGAAACAAGACAAATAACTAACTAAACATGGAGACAGGTTGCGGGGCTTATGACACGCTAATGCAGGGTTAAAACTGTTTTTAAGCATGCAACATTCCCCAGATTTACCTGTCGAGACCATACTGAAAAAACGAAAGAAACAAGATTAAAACTAAATGAAATCGACCGACCGAAATCAATCAATATCAAAAGCGATCTGTTTCCACTACATTCCGTAAACCACACGCTTTGAGTAAAGGCATAAATTCACTTCTGTTCTTGCAATTTCTTACATAATTATACGTTATATTTTTAACCAGACTCACAGGATAACCCTGTTTCACAGCAATGAAGTACCATTTAAGCATATCCTCTTTCAAAATGTTTCTATCTGATGTCAATCAGTTTAATCTGTTTAAACCGTTAATATAAATGTTTCTAAATACCGATTGGACATTTGATTTGAAATTCAATATTGCAATTGTTTTAAAGTTAAAGCCCTCTTTTTTATCATAAACCGATGTAATTAAATTTCTGTTTTCTAATTTTAGATTTACATCTGAATAATTTGTATTATAACTATTTTGACTACCGGAAAGTTTCAATTCTAAATTTTTTGGATAATAGTTAAATTCATGGTTAGTCTTCATTCCATTCAGCTCGACAATCAAAACGTCGTCTATATATCTGAAACTGGTTATGTCTTTATGTAATTCACTTTTATTTTCATATATATCTAGATACATGTCGGCCAAAATTGAACTGCAACCCCCCCCCCCCCCCCATGGGGATACCTTTAATCTGCTTATATACCTTATTACCCTCATATAAAAAATTCCCTTGAACCACCAATTGAAACAAATTTTGAAATTCCCTTAAATCTATGTATGAATCACCATACTTATTATACACCTCCAATATCTTCTCCTTTAAATCCTCAATCTCTATGTTGTTAAACAAATCTGCAAAATTATATGCATACAGTCCTGTAATCTTATTTTTATTCCTTTTTACTTTTTTCAACAGTTCATAACTATTACTTATTATAAAAGTTGAATTCTCACTTTTAATCTTTAAAAACACTCTCTTCAATACTTTTAATAATTTTTTATTCGCACATTCAATATAGGAATTATAACCACAGGTAACGGTTCTAAATTTCACAGGACATTTATGGAACTTGGGTATTAAAACCAAATAAGGAAAATTCAAATTAACTTGTTTTGTTTTAATTTTTTTATACATTGCCCTTATTCTGTTCTCCACCTCATTAAGTTTTGCCCTAATTAACTCATAATTATTTGTATTTTCATAACTTTCTCTTAATATTTTTCCATATAATTTTTTACAGATAATTGCATAGTTAGTACTTGCCTTATCTACATATGTTATTATAAAATCATCTTGGATGTTTTTTATAGCTTTTCTTAAATCAATATATTTCTCTTCGGACAAACCCTCAAAGTTTTTAAAGTATGTCTCTTCTAGATCCTTTAAAATATGATATTTCCATTCTTCAAATAATTCTCCAGGAAGTCTGTATTCATAAGTTAACTTTTGTATAAAGATTTCTATATTATATTTAAAACGTTTAACTGCATTACTTTTCGTGAAATTCCATTTTATTCTGTATTTTGCTCCATAACTCATTTGATTTTTCAGTTCGACATTTTGTACGATATCTAGATTTCCAGTTATTATATGTCCATAATGTTTGTCTACATATTTGCTGTACACATCCTCATTACATTTACAAATGTCTGCATTTTCGTTCCTATTAATATTTTTAGCATAATAATTATAATTAAAGATCATTCTACCTAAAGGCTTGTCGTACTTAAATACTTTAACAATATTTAAATTTTTTATTGGTAACATGTCCTTATATTTACTAAAAATCCTTTTGTAATTTACATTACTGTAGCACCCTCCTATGTAATGTAGTCTATAACGAAATGTACTTTATCCGCATCTTCCTGATTTTCACACTTTGCATTCACAATATATATATATGCGCGGCAGCGCAATACTTATTTATTTCCAGTGTCACTTCTTAATGTTAATTTAACATAGAAAAGCCTATGGAGATCATAACTTTTTTATTTTTTCTTCCCACCTTTTTGTCCCTGATGCCACTCATTTTTAATTCTTTGCAAATTCTAATAATATTATAAATTCAAAGTGTAAAAACATTTGCCAGACATCAGGATCAAAACTGATCATAAAATGCCTTTGCATATAGGTGGATTATAATCTAGAGAGTAACATGTGCTAATTTTTATTTACATTATTCAAATATTTTTCTTAATAATTCCAAATTTCGCTTTTTTCATTGAGAATCAACGGACATTTTTCAATAAAATTTAACATTTTTCCTTCATTGTTGTAAATAATTCAAAAGCCGTAATAATAATTTGCCTATTTTTAGTTGAATGATTTTCACGTGAAACATGAAACTGAAGAAACTGAAATAGTTTTTTTTTTTTTTTTTTTTTTTTTTTTTAAGAATTAAAAAGAAGATGAATATGACGTCATAGTGAAAAAAAAAGACATTTTCAAGTAGATTTTTTAAGTTCCGATTGTAATTTTTTGAGCAAACTACAACAACCTGCATTACTGCACTGGTGAAACATTTTGAATTATACATAGGTAAATTGCATCACAAATTGTGATGCGATATCGCACAAATCAAGGCCTGATCATGATACCCTCCATTAATTTTGAAATGTGTTTGCCTGAATGCAGTTGTTATTAAAAAACTTGACATATTAAACAAAAACCTAATTTGCAGAACAAATTAAAAAAAACAAAATTTATTTCCTAAATTGTTTAAGCCCGAGAAGGGGCAGATATTAAGATATTTCATTCAATTCGTTCTACATTGAATGTTAAATTTTTGTAAGAAATAAGCTAAACCAATTGAACATTAAAAAGTAAAAATGAAATTCCTACAATATAATGCTTTAAACACCTGTATATTTAGATTCCGTTCAAATGAAATCGAAATAAATCTTAGACTTTTTACATTTTTAAGTTGTAAGTATTCGTACTGCAGATTTTGCATTATGTTTATGACGATTGTACATAATATGATAAGGTACAGTCGTGGAAAAAAAAAGTAAACACCCCCTACTAACTCTTCGACAAATTATCGTACACGGACGTTACTGGTACCGAATGATTGGAAATAAAGTCTACTTTTAAAAGATGTGTATAAAATTTGCTTAGGGGGCCATCTACATATTAAAACAAACCCAAACCTCATTTGTTTCAATGGCAATACCCAATTTTAACGAAATATTTCAAATCTTCGGTTCAAACTATGCCCAGACACCAAATTTCAAGTCATTTGAATGATAAGTTTTTGAATTATAAACATTCAAAATTTAGTGCTTCTAATGTTAAATTACATTTTCATATATTTATTTATATCTCCTGAAATTATGCTCCTAATGTTCTAATTTTTTGTGTAGCAATAATACTAATGTGCCCAAACATAAATACGCTGAATTTGCAATTTTTATAATTTTATGATATGAATTATGAATTATGAAATTAATATTCGAAAAAATTATGAATTGCAACCCACAATTTTTTTGATGGATTTAGATTTATTAAGTCCTGCTTTATGAAAATCCGAAATTTCACATTTTTTTTCCAAATAGTTTTCAAATTATGCTTAAAAAACGGCAAAATGATGATTTAAGGGGCCGTCTATGATAGAAGTGAGTAGATATTTCGAAATTTCTTCTGCTGTCCCGTTGTCTAACAGGCTTCATTGACTGCTTAAGGTGCCTTGATCAAGAAGGAGGCTCTCTCGGTTAACAATCGACTACGGAACTTCAGTTTGGATACAGCCCTTAAAATACGCACGTTTTATAATAATTAATTTCTCGGAAACTTATGGTACGAATTGCATAAAAATTGGTTTTTAGGCTAATTGAAAGGTGTAGAGTTCATTTATGCTGTCAGAATTGGGTATTGCCATTGAAAAAAATGAATTTATGGTTTGTTTTAATATGTAGATGGCCCCTAAGCAAAATTTATGTACACCATTTAAAAGTAGACTTTATTTTCAATCGTTCGGTACCGGTAACTTTCTTCTACGATAATTTGTTGAGGAGTTAGTAGGGGGTGTTTACTTTTTTTTTTCCACGACTGTACATGCAAAATACAAAACTTAAAAAAAAAAGTCTAAGATTTATTTCGATTTCATTTGAACGGAATCTAAGTATATAGGTGTTTAAAGTATTATATTGTATGAATTTCATTTTTATTTTTTAATGTTCAATTGGTTTAAAATATTTGTTACAAAAATTTAACATTAAATGTAGAACGAATTGAATGAAATATCTTAATATCTGCCCCTTCTCGGGCTTAAACAATTTAGGAAATAAATTTTGTTTTTTTAATTTGTTCTGCAAATTAGATTTTTGTTTAACATATTGTTGAGTCAAGTGGTAATAAATTAAAAAAATATCCTTAAAAAAGTGTATGAAATTATTTAAATTAGCTAGGTTTTCTAAATTTTTTCCCCTCAGCGTCTAATCAAATTTTAATTAAAACTAAGCTATTAACTGATAATTAAGTTTTGAAAACATGAAAATATTGTATTGTGAACGTGGGCATAAAACTGATCATAATTTCTATTCTCTATTATAGCACTTTAGGAAGTGAGTAAAAACTCGATTACAAAACTCCTCCTTTACATACATGAACTTAATTTCTAACAAAAAAAAGTACCGGAGCCCTAATATTATGTGGTACCGGTACAACAACAGTACCTTTCGATCCTCCCCTTGTCACCCCAATCTGCATATTTAAATTTAGTACATTATTTGCAAAATTTAAAGGATTTTCTTTCTTTAACAAAATAAAAATTTTAAATATATCAGTAGTATGAAAATAAGAGTTCTGCGCCACCGGCGTTCACACAAGGTCAAATGAAGGTCATCCGGGAATTTTTTTAACTTAGAGTACGTGGCTGATAAGAGTGTTTCGAAGCGGAAGTAGACCGCATAAATGCATATGCATAAAAATAATAGCGGGATAATAAAATTTTGCGGGAAAGATTTCCTTTTCGCTAGATAGAAAAATTTTGGGAACTTTCTTTTTTCTTTTTAAAGTTTTTTTTTGTTTTTTATTTATTTATTTTTTAAGAAGTTACTTTTTTTTTTTTTAATTATCAGGAGTTCGAAAATTTTATTTTGAGAATTTATTTTTTTTTTTTTTTGTTAAAGAGAATTTTTTTTAAACTTAAATAAAAACGTTTTCTAAATTTCTCCATTATCTAAGGGACGTTGACTCGAGTCAGTTCAAGGCCAAATCTCCATCTCCTACGTGTGCGACACATTACATCCACATATAAGTGTTTTGGTAAAAAAGAATGCAAAAGCTTGGAGATGGGAAGGAAAGGGAAAAGTAATTTAGACTTCGATTTTTCGGAAGCGCTATTGCACTGGGCTCCGGAGCCCTGTATTTATGGGCTCCGGTGAATTCCGACCAATATTTAAATATTTACTAAAATCAAAGAAGTACCGGAGCCGGGCTCCGGCGCAAATTAAGCCCTGCATGAACCACGTTAAGCTGAATGAAAACATGTAAAAATATTGTGCAGTTTAAGAGCAAAACATAAGTACGACATATCTTTACTTATTCCAGAATTGGTCTAAATATTTTAATGTAATGTATTGCTTTTTTTTTAATGAAAATAACCTTTTTAATGTAATCTTTTTGTGGTTTAAATATTTTAATGCAATATACAGTAGGCTCTCTCAAATCCGCAACCCTAAAATCCACAAACGCCTAAAATCTGCACATCATCACAGATGTAAACAATGAAACTTTCAGTTCAGACGTAAGAACAAAATTACAGAATTTTTTAGTTTTATATCATTCTGTAGGTATTTTAATATGTAATTCTTGTTAATATAACTGAACTTAAGCTTTTTCATGCAGAAAGTATAAATTTATTTCTGAAAAAAAATTCAAGATATTGCTGCTGCTCGTATCACTGGTAATCACAATCATTTTACCGAATATATTTATGTATTAATCAAGCTTTTTTGGTTATTATTTGACTGGCTAAATCTGAAAAGAAACTTCTTTACTTTATGATTTTTGTGTGAATTAATAGGGTACCTATAAGAGGAAAGTCCCATTGAATAATTCAAGAAAAATGTATCTCATTTTTATTATGCATATTTAATTATACATTATTATTTACTTGACCTTTACTTTTAACAATTTAGGATCATTTTTAAAATTATCTTACTTTTTATTATTTTAGTTTATTACTTTACTTAAATATTTTACTATATTGCAAGCATTCATTATGATTTCGATTTCATTATTACATTCAAATTGCTGTTTAAAAAATGTAAGCAAAGCAATGACCAGAAATCCGCACAACCTCTGGTCCCAAGCTATGCGGATTTGAGGGAGTCTACTTTATTGCTTTTAATGTAAATAACTTCGTTAATGTAATCTTTTTTGGCATTGCTACTTTTATATAGTAAATGTTTGCAGTAAAAAAGGAACTTACTAAAGATTCTGGCATTAAAAAAAAAAAGAAAAAAAAAAAGCTAATTTTTTTTTTTTTTTTAACTTTCCAAAATAAATGAAAAGTGTTTATGAATTCGGTTTGTCTGTCTGCCTGACTGTGCTTTAACTCTTGTAAATATACCCAGATCGCCATGCATGTTTTGTGTGTTATTAAGGTTTACCTCAGAATATTCGGCATTGAAAATGAAGCCTGTAGCATTTATAGTTCGTTTACACAGACACGTAGAAGAATTCCGTTTTATTATGGCCTATGGTAAAAAATCGTTTGCGGTGCATTTTAATGACTTTATGATATTTCAAACATAATGAAATTCCCGAAATTCACTACAGCATGTTTCCTATAAGTTATGGAGTGCATGTATCTTTCATTTACAAAAACATGTAAAAGGATTTTCAGGAAATAATTCACACACATTACAAGATCTGGATAGTTATTGCTAAAAATGACTGAGTTATATGTTTTTTTAAGTTGCTTATTTAGATATCTTATTTCATTGTATGAAGGAATGAAATTCCTCAATAATGTACTCCTAGTGTTGGAAAGGTTTCATAAATTATGCCTGATGCATGATTTTTCGTTCTTGTTTTTTTTTTTTCTTTCTTTCTTGGGTTATTTATACTTCCTTCTTTATAGCTATTTCTTCGCTTCAGTATCTCCTGAATTACAAAATTACAATAATTTCAAACAAAATAGAAACCTCTCACTTCTTGCTACTTATGCTTTATTATTAAAAAGCGGATGTCCTAGTTATCCTTATAGGCAACAGTCAACAGGGAAGAATCGGAGATTCATGCTTGTAAACAACTTGTAGATTCTTATCGCCACGGAGGAAAAAATCGTGCTCTTTCACCATAACTTTTGAAAAATACATCACCATAACAATTCCTTTAAAGGTCTATTAAGGGTAAAAAGTATTGAAATACAATAGTTATACTGCTTGCACGGTGGTTTTAGAAATAATTAATTTTGAGATCAAAATCGGAGAATTCCCAACAGTGATTCATTTCATTGCTGGAGTAAATGATGTAGGGTGCTTTAACACTATTTCTACCAAGAGGTGTGAAAAGACACCTTTCGGAATTTAACTTAAAATTATTCTCTAAGTTTAATCATTTCTCCACAATTAATTTTTTGACCTTTCGTGCAATAGATGTTAAATTAATTCATCGATATCATTTTCACCCATCTCATCCTGGATCTAAAAATGTGCATATGGTATACCTATTTCTACCATGAGATGCCTTTTGACACTTTAAGAATTTCATAATTTCGAATTTCGAAGGATTTCATAATTTTTAATTTTGAACAGTTTTACATATAAATACCAACACCATTTTACAGCATCATGCCAATTATAATCAGATTAGAGAATCCTGATTTCAAGTTGTAACGGAAGATACAGGAGTTGCTGCATAACTTTGATATTCGCTTGTTTTCCGCCATATTGCATTTTAGTGTAGTTCATTGCAATGACTAGTTCTAAAAAAATTGAATAACGCGTTTTGTTCTCCATTTCTGGTAGTGAATTCAATACACGTGAATTTTGTTTTCATTTGTGTAAAAACTATGGTATTGAATAAGGAAAGAATTTTATTACATTGCTGTTTTTATAACTACTGTTGTTGTTGTTGTTGTTGTTACAAAGATTACATTTTTATACATGAGACTGAAAGGTTGTTAAGTTAGTAATATTAAAATGCTCGATTTTCTAATAAAAATTAAAAAAATGAACAAGATAATATTTTTAAATTGTTTCTCCTGTTGTTTGATTACATTTGTATATATTTATATTTTGTAGATTGTTGAATTAAGCTAGAATTTATAGCCTGTAATAAATTTAAAATTAAATATTAATTAAATAATCTCTAATAAATACGCGTCAATGTATTAATAGATATATTCCTCAAATTATCGATATTTAACTGATAATTTGAAACCCCAACGGTTTTGGTAATTATTTGCATTCAAACGCTACGGTGTCAAAAGACACCTTTTGGTAGAAATAGGTATACACAAAATCGTATTAGAAATAGTATTAATAGGAATGCTTTAGGTAAATGGTTTTTTTTTTTTTTTTTTTTTTTTTTTTTTTTCAACCGGAATTTCAACCGTGTATCACCGGACCGACGAATATTAAAAGAAATATTTCATGGGCTAGCGATAATGCGACTAGGTCCGGTGTTGAATTCAGTATTCCTGGCACGTCGACATTTTTAACACTTTCCAACAAAGTTGAAAAGTGTTTATGATTTCGGTTTGCGTGCCTGTCTGTCCGTGCCCTAACTCTCGTAAATGTTCTAGGATCATCCTGTAATTTTTATATCTTACTGATGTTTACTCGAGCACGATCGGTATTGAAAATGAAGGGTGTAGCATTTATAGTTTGTTTACAGGGACAGAAAAAAGTATTCCGTTATATTATGGCCAATGAGAAAAAATCGTTTCAAGTGTATTTCGATAAAGTTACACCATCTCAAGCATCATGAAATTGATATGATTTTATGAAGTGCACTAAAATAGGCTTTTTGTAAAACATGGTGCATAAAGGTTTCGTTATTCATTTAATGGCCATAGAATTCTGTTACATAATGGTCTATGGGGAAAATCGTTTGCAGAGTGCATTTTAATGATGTTATTATTTCAAACATAACGAAATTTATATGCATAGTATTGAGAGGCACTGTAAGAGGCTGTGCATATATAAAGTTATCATTTTAGGGCGTAGGGGGTGGTCTTGCTCATGATATCGTAAGATATCTCTAGGGGGAGGGTGGCTTGTCTTATGATATCGTTATCATTTTTGATCGAACCAAAATTTCCTCTTTTTATTTGTAACTTTGTCTTTATATCAAAAAATATGTTTCTTATTTCCTTTTATGCGATGGAGGTGAACGGAGCTCCCAATAAGACCAAAACTGATTTTTCCCCCTATGATATCTCGATTAGTTTTGATATAACCAAGATATCCAACTAGGTTTCCCCAGGTTACAGAACACACTACACTATCTTTCTCTATCAAAAAATGGGTTAAAAACCGTAAAAACTGCAGGCAGTAAATTGCCGGAACACCCCTGTGATTGGAAGAGGTTTCCTGCTATTTGAAAAAAATTCTGCCTTGTGACTAAAGAACTTTAAAACCAATAAATAATCAGTCAATTCAAAGACGGATTTTAAACAAATTGCATTTGAAATAACATTATTTTCCTATTCGACGGTGTAAAAATTAAAAATGTGTTATGTTCAAAAGGTTAAAAAAGAAAATGTAGTAAAAGTGAATTTATGGGTCAGGTGTTGCCATCGTCAATATCAAGATAGCGCAGAGTTACTCGCAGACATATGTTTTTGCTTTAAATTATGCATATAGGATCTCTATTTACTCTGAATGATTTTCGTTTGAAGAGTGTTCAAATGTGTTGCACAATACCAGAAACACAGGTTTATTGAGCAAGTTTTAATGTGTTTCCAGTACCTAAATTTGACCTTTGGGGCTGTTCATATATAACGTTATCATTTTGGGGGAAGGGGGGGGGGGGTCTGGCGCTTGAAATCGTAAGATATCTCTAAGAGGAGGTGGGGAGTTGTCTTTTAATATCGTAATCATATTTTATCGAACGAAAAGAAAAATTGGGGCAACTTTTTCTTTACATCAATATAGTATGTTATCCTTTTTTTTTTTTTTTTTCTGTTATCTGTTTTTATGGAAATACAAAGTTAAGATGAAACCATTAAATGATTATAAAATGGTAATACCATAGCAGTTTTTACACGTTTCACTTTATTTTTTACACATTAACATACATTATAAAAAACGATGTGTTAGGAACGCTTCATACCTCCTTCACCCCCCCCCCCCCCCCGCCCCTAAAACAATAGATAAATATAGCCAGCAAATAAATAAATAGAATGCTAAATTCATCTTTAAAAATTAAACTTAAAATTACACTACACATATGTGCAAATCACTTAAAAAGTTGACAAAATGTTTAACCCTTTATCTACTGACGGTACTTATAAGTACCACTCACTTTAAACTTTCACCCCATAGTGAATATTACTAATATTCTAATGGTACTTGCAAAACACTTTTTTAACTCCGCTTTATAGCTCTAGGTTTGTTATTTTAGCGAGGAAGGGGATTATCTTTCAAAGACTCGATGCGTTTTTTGCCGACATTTTGTACAGATTGTCACGCTCGTCTTTTTATTGCTGCAAACACAGTGAAGGATATAAGATAAGTGTTGGATTTTTTTTATGTGTTTATTATGATCTTAGAATACAATTTGACTAGCTGTTTTAGGTGAACGATGTATGTATTTGATTTAACAGTTGAATTACTCGGTGGTACTTGTAAGTATCGTCAGTACACTGGATGTTGGAGAAAAACTTCTTGTTTACTTTTCGACTGTGTAGTTATTCATTGACTTCATCTGCTTTAAAATGTAATTACTAAAATGTAGTTTAATAATAATTTGCCTAGTATTTCTTTTCTGTTTCATTATTATTTTTATTGGAAATCGAAAAAGTTGCGGCACCGGCTCTTTTTTGCTATTCTAGAAATGGAATATGTAAATTCATATGTTGTTTATGTGGGGATGCGAGAGAACATGTTGACCCTGGAATATAGACTTCGCATAACTAAAGGACTGCTAACAAGATCAAAATCTAAAAAAAAAAAATAGTTTTTTTTAAACCCTTTCAGGGGCAAAGCATTTTCAATGCTAAAGTGTTGAAATAAATGATTGGCACCTGAATTTGCCAAAAATTTATTTGTAAATATGGAAAAGGCTATATTTCACATACTAATTAAATCGAAAATATTTTACCGCAATTCTGGTGCCATTTGAAATACCTTGTGGATTTTCTGTTACGATATTTTAGTCATAGTGTACTGACAGTACTTTAAAGTACCACTTTAATTAATTACCTGAAAGAAATTAAATTTCTCACGGGTGAGTATTTTTTTATATTTTTCCTTTAGTTTTCATTGTAGTAACTGAAAAAAAAATACATGAAAAAAATTGCAGTAGATAAAGGGTTAAAAAAGTGTTAAATTACTTTAATACTTCTTAGTACTTTCAACTATATACATAACCTTCGTTAGAGAATACAAAAATAAAAATACTGCTAATAACAGTATTTTTATTTTTGTATTCTCTGATGAAGGCTGTGTACATAGTTGAAAGTACTTAGAAGTATTAAAGTAATTTAAAACCTTCTTAAACGTTTTGTCATGATTTTAAGTAATTTGCACATAGTGTAATTTTAAGTTCAAAACATAACCGTGAGTAACACTGACGTCATAGCAACAATATAAGCAATCCATTTCCCATTTTTCGCAAATTTAATTACTTCCAAACATGCCTAATTTTACACCATCGAATAGAGGGGCAAATGTACTTTCAAGTACAATTCGTTTAACATTATTTCAGTTCACTGATTTTTTTAATGGTTTTAAAATAATTTTCGAGCTTGATTAAAAAAAAAATCTGTGCAGCTTGATTACACAAGATTAACTCGTTGCGCCCGTTTGCTTTTAAAGTAATATAAATAGTTAAGTATTTGTTTCCAGCTGATATTCCATAACAAAATTTACACTTCATCAATCAATAAATAAATACATAAAATAATGCAAATGAAACGCAAATTTAACAAAAAAGTAATTAACTTTTGCACTTAAACACTAAAATGGATTTTTGATGAATTTAAAAAATAGTGTTCTTACATATGGTCTGTACATCGTGCAGTATGTTCTGTAAGTTACGAAGCTCAGATCGGATCCTCTGGTTATACTAAAACAAATTAAAACATTTTAGATATAGGTATCAAATGTTGAACTCTATCGGGAAGCCAAATATCTGTGTTTACCTATCCAGTTGCTTTAAAACAATATTCCTAACATCGGGAATTTAAATTCCTGATAGTTCACTTTTATGCAAGGATTAATAAAATTTTCCTTGTAATGTAACTCAAGATGGCGGATTTATATATTTATATATTAACTTTATTTAGTTTTTTTTTAGGGTGATTTATGCCATGTAACTGAAAAACAAGTAGACAGACATTAAAATCACACGCTATCTCAAAAGCCTCAAGTAGCATTTCGGCAATCGAAATCGTGATATTGAATAAATAAGCTAGATAAAAAACTTAAATCTCTATTAGTAGAGCAATTTTATTTTATTATCTGAATAAATCTCTGAAAATCACAACATCTAAAATAATTCAGGATTTTCAAGACCTGCTGCCCAATTATAGAACGGATGAGTAGTTTTTACTTCTGAAATACTCTGGCGTACTTCATGTAAGAAAATTACACAGATTGGCATCATTTTTTCAGCGTTTAAAGTCTGATCCCGTTTTCATCATTTAGGATTTTGACCGGAGAGTTTTTGACTGCATTCTAAACAGAAAAAGAAGCGGGAACAAACAAACATAAACAACAACAACAACAAAAAAAAAACAAGTCTGTAAGTAGAATTTAAAAAGAAAACAAAATAATCACACAGAAACTAGACTATTCTGATTCTTAATTTTATATTCATGAAATATTGCTTAGCATCATGTAATTTTTGAAATTTATTTCATCTTTTCTCCCTAAATAACAATAACAACAACAAATAAATAAATAAAATGTGAGAAAGTAAGATAAAATTATCCTAAAATTATTTTCTATATTAGCTTGACGGGCGATTTATAAATAAGAAAAAAGTCAGAATTTATATGAATCAGATATACATCTGACTCATATAAAATTTAAAAAGTGATTCTGTTTACAGCGATCTAGATTCTAGTAGTAGTTCTCGTCTAGGTGTCATCATAAAACTTGATAATATTAAATGGACCATGGGGATACGATCGGCATATTTAAAAATATATATATTTACCAAATTTAGAGCAACAGGATAAAATTAGACGCTACTAATTAGAAAAATAAAAATCCCGCACACAAATACAAATGTATCCTATAGGATCCAACTCGGTCTTCCCGGGTAACAAAATATACGTGAAAACCATTATTTATTTATTTATTTATTTATTTATTTCTGAAAACTTCATTAGTTTTTTTTTTTTTTTTTTTTTTTTTTTTACATTAAATATATATTTTTAGATATCCCACTAACAAAACTAAAAAGCATTTTTATATGAAAACTAACAATTGCGTATAAGATCCCTGGTTCGAATCCTGGTCCGGACATTTTTCGCCCAGTTGGAAATTTACATCTAATATAAAAGCAATACTTTGGCATTGGCCTTGTGCCACGAGTTAACAGCCAAAGAAATCGCCGAAGATCGCTATTTACAGCAGCCCTTTGGATTCTGATCATTTCAGAGGTTTAAACGGCCGGTTCGACCACATGTATTAAATTTGTGTTTTATTTGTAATCTGTAATTTTATTTATTTATTGGTGAAGATTTAATTTCTTTATTGAATATAAGCCGGAAACAAATGCTGATCCATTTATATTAATTTAAGTGCAAGCGGATATATTTTTCGTAGTCATCCGCACGCGATAGAGATAGATAGAAAAAATAATGCTTGACAATTATTTAAAAACCCATAAAAAATGTGTAAATTGCGATACAGTTTTCAAACAAATTTTGATACAGTTAGCAAACAAATTGTATTTGAAAGTACATTTTTTTCCTGTTCGACAGTGTAAAAATTGAAAATGTGCTCTTATAATTGAAAAAACACTTTTGAACTATATTGGAAAAGGTTAAAAAGGTGTTATATGTGAATAAATTTAGTGCATTCACTGACAATCACGCGTTGGCTCGAGGTGTAATATGTTTAGGCTAATGTCAGACGAACGTCTTTTTGCACACTTTTTTCCCTACATATCATCCCTACACAATGCTAGCGGCATTGTGTAGGGATGATATGTAGGGAAAAAAGCATGCAAAAAGACGTTCGTCTGACATTAGCCTTAGCCACCAAATACGCAAAATTGTGCTTTGTTTTTAGAGTTCTATTATCAAAACAAACATCAGAGTTAGTGCGAATGTGTAAAATTCAATTTATGGAATTGAATTAAGATGTGTGCAGAAATTTAAAACGACCAATAAAGCAACTTTAAATACTTTTTATATATTAAATATAAAATTAATATTATTATATATTTTTACATTATTATTTAAATATTATTCACTCTATATTATTCTTCTATAAAACGATCGTGTAATCTGAATTTTTAAAGTAAATCTATTTTTGATAAATATCATCAAGGTTTCACTTATCATTTTCAAGTAAAAATTTTCTGAATTCTAAACTAATTTAAATTTAACGGCAATCTGAGATTCCCTACCATAATGCAAGGGTCGTACTTGTCCTGAAATTTCAAGACCAGGAAATTTTCCGGCACCAGTATTTTTTTTATAGAAAATCTCTTCTCAAATAAGGCGAAATTTTGTGCGTTTAAACTAGATTTATTTTTCTATTAAAAAAATACTGATATTTGTCCTGAAAAATTCCCTGAAGGGTTACGACCCCTGCATAATGGGGAAGATAGAGAGCATACAGACGGACAAACAGTCAGGTTAAATCAGGAGACAGATCGATATTATCATTTCATAAAAAAAAAACCTAACACATAACTCTCTGATATATATCTGATATAAATGTACTCTTTTGAATACAAATTATATCAGAACAGTCATCGTGACGTGAAAATATATATGATGATTTGATGAACAGGAAAAAAAATGTGAAATTCCGGTTGATTTTATAGTATCATCATGGCTTACTCTGACGTTTAGCGACATGGTTGCTAAATAATTAGCAATTGGATCTTATAATTAAAGCCGATAAAAAGATCCAGATCAATTAATATTAGGTGTTAGGCAGTCGTTGTAAAAAAAAAAAAAAAAAAAAAAAAAAAAAACCAAAAAAAAAACAAGTTGATTACGGAAACAAAATGCAGTTAAATCCATGAGGTTTCACAATAAAATGAATAGTCAGGATGTCAGACTAACATGTTTATTTCGGAAAACATATGCGAGACTCTCTATACTCAGAACTAATTATCATATTAGTTTAATTGGCCTTTTCAGTTAAGAAATTCTAACATGAAAATATTTAGATGAAGACTATCCACATCAATAAAATCAAGTTAACAACCTTTGAACAATATAGCAGTTTTTATTATTAAAATAGGTGCTAAAAACAATTAAAAGGTTTTAAACATTAAAACCAATATTTAGATGTTAAAATTTCCCGAGTGCTTTCGACCAAGCCCTGGTCATCATCAATGGGGTGAAAAATAAAAAGAAGACCTGCAGAATGCACACCGGTTTAAATAACGCAGGGCGATTCCAAAACTGGAAAAAGAGGGGGAGGAAGTCGGAAGAGTCCATACAGCGACAACGATCATTCCAATCCAAATGCTCCATTGACTCCAAGTAGACGAAACCAAATGCTCGGTATATGACATGATAATGTATCATTACAAGTGTTCCTACCTCTGGCTAAAATTTCTATAGATTCTGTCAAAATGCATGTGTTAGATTGATTGAACCGATGTGCATTCTGCAGGTCTTCTTCTCATTTTTCACCCCATTGATGATGACCAGGGCTTGGTCGAAAGCGCTTGGGAAATTTTAACATCTGAATATTGGTTTTAATGTTTAAAACCTTTTAATTGTTTTTAGCACCTATTTTAGTAATAAAAACTGAGAATCAGTTAATGTATTCATGTTTTATTTTAAAGTATTAAGGTGAATTTGTCATTCTCTTGCATATAGTTTTCTATATACTCAATATAGCAGTACAGATATTCGACGGCAATCTGATGTCCCGTTGTTTTTAATGCATCGAGAAATATGAAACAACTGAGCTCTGAACTACCATAGGCGGCTTTATTGGTAACGCGTAGGAAGACAAGATTCCAGAAAGACTGCCGTGCGCGAAGGGTTTTAAACCAATGAAAAGACGCGCCGGGACTCTTTAGTACTGTAAGGATAAAATCGCTGTGCTAGAGTTCTGCTTTACGCGCGAACAGCACTTCGAATTGTTCCTCTCAGGAATAAAAATAGGTGTTTAGATCAAACAGCTATTCTAAAGTTGAATGAATTTTGATACAGAAAAAAAAAGTTACTAGGCGCAAAATTAATTTGAATTTGAGAAAGGAAACTAAAGAAAATGTATTTTAAGGCAAAAAATAGTAAATTAAATGAGGAAAGAATTTAGAATATTAAAATATGTTATAAATATACTTAGAAAGACAATGTTTGAAGTCTTCCTTTCACTTTTTATAAATAAGTCAAAAAAAGAATATTTGAAAGAAAGTAATGGCTTGAAAAGAAAACAATATATGTAATTACACGAAAATTTGAGTAATTGTGTACGTAGCTGAAGCGCATTTTAAGTTTTAGAAACCGACTAAATTGTGTCGCAGTGATTGTAACCGGCTTCCATTAAGAAAAATCTGAATGCTTATGTAAAATACTAACAAATAATCTTACACATCTATTTAAAGAAGGCATTTTCAATGTTTATGGTGAATATTTGCCGTGTTTCGTTTCATGATTATGTTATTAAGCAGTTTTTTAGAGCGTGTTTGATATTAGTTTAAAAATCAAATTTACATGTTATGTTAAGACAGCAATTTTTTTAAGTTCATATATTTCATGAAAGCAAGTTTTCCTTTCTATTAATGCCGCGGTTTAGATGCTAACATAGCAGACTCCAATGTTCAATCTAGCAGTTTTTAAAAGTTTCTTGCTCTTGTCTAATATTTCTATTATTAAAATTCCCACCATCGTTTTATTTTTTGAAATATATTTCCAATACGAATCTAATATGGGCACAATATTGGGATACTATTCCTTTGAAAACGAAAATAAATAAATAAATAAATAAATAAATTTTCTCAAATTATTTTTAATAACCAACAACATAAATTTTAACACCCCCCCCCCAAAAAAAAAAATAAAAAAAAATAAAATAAAAAAATAAAATAGCTACTTTATTTTTTAATAATGTTTAATAATCATTTTTACTTTTAAATAATGCTGTTCATTTTTTAATAAATATAGCACCACTTAAATTATAAAAGATTGCTCCCTCGTGACGACATTTTCCTAACTGTCGTGTTCAAAAAAAAAAAAAAAAAAAAAAAAAAATCGATTAAAAAGGCTAAAATATAACTTAATTTTCTGGAAACTCCTTTGTTTTCGTAGAAAAATGGGAAACATTGTTTAATTTCATTGTATCTAAATTAGAATATTTGCAAACTATATGCATCTGTGAATGAAAAAGAGTTCATAATACTATAAGAAAATAGCCAGTTTGGATTTAAGAACAATTTTAATTGACTGGCTGAATAATTTGATCTGGTTATCTTCAAAGATTAACGGCCTACTTCAGTCAGGCGAAAAGACCCGTTCGCTAATGTTATTCCTATGGAAAAAATTTATAAAGATATCTCGGTCGCATTTCAATATTTTTAGATGATTTTTTTTGCAGTGGCTAGCTGAGGTCGATCTGTATGCAGGACGTTTTTTACTTTTTCGATTTTCATCGGTGATTTTTTTCAAGGGGATGTTTTCATTTTAGGAACCGGTTCTGAAAATGAAAGTGTCCTGATTAAAAATACTTGTAAACGAAATTGAAAAAGTAGAAAACGTCCTGCATACAGATCGACCTCAGCTAGCCACTGCAAAAAAAAAAATCATCTAAAAATATTGAAATGCGACCGAGATATCTTTATAAATTTCTTCCATAGGAATAGCATTAGCGAACGGGTGACTGAAGTAGGGCTTTAAACTGAGATTTTCAAAATGCAAAATTTCACACCGTAAAAAATATGTGAAAGTACATATTCAAATTTAAATGAATAAAATTGAATTCAGATACAGTCGAACCCGGTTAAGACGCTCATGGTTAATACGCGATCCCGCTTAATACGCGGCTTTTTTCCGATCCCTTTAATATCGCCCATAACGATAATGCAAAAATATCACGTTTAATACGCGAACGGTTATTACGCGATCCCGCTTAATACGCGATAAATTTTCGGTTCTCTGATGAAAAAAATCACGCTTAAGACGCGAATTCATTGATCAAGATTCGAATTCCTTCTCTCTTCTCAAGTGTTGCCTATGTTGTGGATTATTTTTATTCAGATAAAAACCACTGTTTTCGAATAGTATTATTTACTTTATTTAATAACAGATTAATTAATGCGAAAATTACCAATCGAAAATAGTGGTACATATTTGAATAAAACAAAACCCAGCTACATTAGTGAAACTACAATTCTTTGATCCCGCCTATTAACATTCTTTGTCTCTTTCTTCATATATGTTTTTACTGTAGTAAGAATAAACGAATTCAGGTTACTCAGATACGTCATAACAATGATTATGATTAGAGATGATCATACCTGTTTTCAGTGAGGTTTTAAATGTACGTTATATCACTATTATGTTTTATAATGCATATATTATAGGCAACAAAAAATGAAACTCGTAAAGATTAAACAAATACGATAATTCTTTTATATTTATTTTACTTTCTGTCAAGCTAACAATATTATGTACATGAAAATTAATAAAAATGTTTTTTTCTTATATTAAAAAGAAGGGCTGATTGTAATGGCACTCATTAACGCAAGTACTAAATATGATTTTAAAAATTGGGTTGTGCTTCAAAGATTTTTTTCTTTCTGTTGAAAAAAAATAGTCTAGTAGTAAAATTAACTTTTGTTGTTTTATTTTTGGCTGCAACGTACAAATCCACAATAAAATCATGTTGGAATCTACATTTATTTTCCGTTTTTATTCCAATCGGTCCTATAAAAAAACCGAATGAGTTAAAGTGAAATGCAATTAAATTTTAACCTAAATATACGTAAAACACACAATTTTCCACCGTAAGCATGTAAATGAAAGCTCTAAAGTTCATTTAGACAATTAGATGTGTAAATAAGCCCAGTTCCTGCAACATTATACAAATCACGTTTAATACGCGATCCCGCTTAATACGCGACTTTTGTCCACTCCCTTGAAATGCGTCTTAACCGGGTTCCACTGTATTTTAAATGTCCATGCCACTGAAAAAAAAAAAAAATAATAAAATAAAATAAAATAAAATAAAATAAAAAAATAAAATAGCTACTTTATTTTTTAATAATGTTTAATAATCATTTTTACTTTTAAATAATGCTGTTCATTTTTTAATAAATATAGCACCACTTAAATTATAAAAGATTGCTCCCTCGTGACGACATTTTCCTAACTGTCGTGTTCAAAAAAAAAAAAAAAAAATCGATTAAAAAGGCTAAAATATAGCTTAATTTTCTGGAAACTCCTTTGTTTTCGTAGAAAAATGGGAAACATTGTTTAATTTCATTGTATCTAAATTAGAATAATTGCAAACTATATGCATCTGTGAATGAAAAAGAGTGTGTAATACTATAAGAAAATAGCCAGTTTGGATTTAAGAACAATTTTAATTGACTGGCTGAATAATTTGATCTGGTTATCTTCAAAGATTAAACTGAGATTTTCAAAATGCAAAATTTCACACCGTAAAAAATATGTGAAAGTGCATATTCAAATTTAAATAAATAAAATTGAATTTAGATACAGTCGAACCCGGTTAAGACGCTCACGGTTAATACGCGATCCCGCTTAATACGCGGCTTTTTTACGATCCCTTTAATATCGCCCATAACGATAATGCAAAAATATCACGTTTAATACGCGAACGGTTATTACGTTATCCCGCTTAATACGCGATAAATTTTCGGTTCTCTGATGAAAAAAATCACGCTTAAGACGCGAATTCATTGATCAAGATTCGAATTCCTTCTCTCTTCTCAAGTGTTGCCTATGTTGTGGATTATTTTTATTCAGATAAAAAACACTGCTTTCGAATAGTATTATTTACTTTATTTAATAACAGATTAATTAATGCGAAAATTACCAATCGAAAATAGTGGTACATATTTGAATAAAACAAAACCCAGCTACATTAGTGAAACTACAATTCTTTGATCCCGCCTCCTAACATTCTTTGTCTCTCCCTTCATATATGTTTTTACTGTAGTAAGAATAAACGAATTCAGGTTACTCAGATACGTCATAACAATGATTATGATTAGAGATGATCATACCTGTTTTCAGTGAGGTTTTAAATGTACGTTATATCACTATTATGCTTTATAATGCATATATTATAGGCAACAAAAAATGAAACTCGTAAAGATTAAACAAATATGATAATTCTTTTATGTTTATTTTACTTTCTGTCAAGTTAACAATATTATGTACATGAAAATTAATAAAAATATTTTTTTCTTATATTAAAAAGAAGGGCTGATTGTAATGGCACTCATTAACACAAGTACTAAATATGATTTTAAAAATTGGGTTGTGCTTCAAAGATTTAAAGATTTTTTTCTTTCCGTTGAAAAAAAAAATAGTCTAGTAGTAAAATTAACTTTTGTTGTTTTATTTTTGGCTGCAACGTACAAATCGACAATAAAATCATGTTGGAATCTACATTTATTTTCCGTTTTTATTCCAATCGGTCCTATAAAAAAACCGAATGAGTTAAAGTGAAATGCAATTAAATTTTAACCTAAATATACGTAAAACACACAATTTTCCACCGTAAGCATGTAAATGAAAGCTTTAAAGTTCATTTAGACAATTAGATGTGTAAATAAGCCCAGTTCCTGCAACATTATACAAATCACGTTTAATACGCGATCCCGCTTAATACGCGACTTTTGTCCACTCCCTTGAAATGCGTCTTAACCGGGTTCCACTGTATTTTAAATGTCCATGCCACTGAAAAAAAAAAAAATCAACTTTCCAATTTGATTAACCGACGCATGCATGAACTATTTTTAAAATGAATAAAAAAACCTATTTTGTATTTAAAATATATTTAAAATCGAATATTAAGAATAAACAACCCAAAATTTCTATAAATCTTTTTTGTCATTTGCAAGCATCTTGTAGAGATGTCTCCGTGATGTATATCAATTTCAATATATTTGAATAGTGTAACATCATTAAAAAACAATGAAAAGGATTTTTCCTCATTGAATATAATGTAACGGAATTCTTTTGAATGCCCCTGTAAACGAACTATAAATGCTACACATTTCATTTTCAATACCAAACATGTCATGGGAAATTTCAATAAACATGTATCAATTGCATGGGAATTGGAGCATACGCGCGATAAGCACGGTCAGACGAACCGAATTCATAAACACTTTTCAACTGTGTTGGAAAGTGTTAAAAATACATTTGGTCATGTTTTTGTTTAACTCTATGAGGAGAAGTTTTTTGAGGAAATCTTTCCTCGTGCTGAATACGTAAAAAAAAAAAGTTAAAGGTGGATTTTCTAAATGAATATTCGAAAAGGAAACGGCCCTGTTATCTATTCCAGCATTTCATAAGCACTGCTAATTTTTACTTTCTTCTATCTTTACAAGAAGAAAGTATTGGATTCGTGAAAAATTTCGACTTCCGGTTTTCGACGGATTTATACGTTTTAGAATGCCCAGAACACGATTTGATGGTTTTTAGAAAATGTCTGTCTGTCACTCTGTGAGTCTGTATGTGACAAAAATTTTGTGGGCGCTCTATCTCAAGAACTAATGCACGGAGTTTCACAAAACTTTATATTTAGTTAGACCTTGATATAAACTGGACCTGATTAGTTTTTGGTGAAAATTGCCCAACAGGTGGCGCTGCTATGCTGCATTATTCATGATTATCGCAATAGCTCTAACGCAAGAAAAAATGCACGAATTTTCATCAAACATGAGATTCAGATATACTTTGATATGAATTGGTGCTAAATTGTTGTAATTTCTTGTACTATTTAAATGATTTAATTGACGTGATTTATATAGAAGAAAGTTTTGTGATGGCCACAACATACTAGTTTTAATTGGTGCAGAAATAATCTATTACAGTAGAGTCCCAGTTATCCGAGTCCCGCTTAACCGAGTTATTTTCTTCTGATGGACTGATAGCTTCCAATATTAATAAACAGCCATTATAAATGAAGTGTTAAGTGACGATAAAATAGCAGTCTTAAAAAGTTAGAACTCTGATTTTCTGGTCAGAATGGAGGGAAAAAAATGGCTATATATATTTTTTTTTCATGGCCTTCCCCCCCCCCCTCCCCATTCTGACCAGAAATTCAGAGTTCTAACTTTTTACGACTGCTCTTTCATCTTCACTTAACACTTCATTTATAATGGCTGTTTCATAATATTGGAAGCCCTCAGTCCATCAGAAGAAAATGATCCATTCCAAGGGTATAAGCTCGATTGAAAAAAAAAAAACTAATACTTTGAGAAGAATGAAGAGGCTACACCTGCAATTTTCATGACACTAACAGAGTCACATAGCTGCCTATTTGTACTTGTTACCTCTAAAATTGAATACAAATTTTTGCCATTATTTAATCGTTGACAATTGTTAGATTTCGGTGATTGAATGAGGTAAAATCTACTGGTAAGTTTTAGTGGTAAGGAAAAATCTTAGAAACTGATAGCTATGCAGTAGCGTAATACTGGGGGAAAAAAAAAAAAAGAAAGAAAGAAAAAACTGCAGCAAAATTGCCATTCAACAAACAAAAAACTATCAAGGGCTTTTTCAAATAAACAATTTCATTCCCCGTTTTCTTAAAAGTAACGGAAATGTACATCAAAGAAATGTTACTAGCACCATAAAAATGAATGAATTAAGTGAAAATTTATATTTCATCTCCTTAGTTAGTGATGATTTGTGTAAATCCGGTTTATCCGAGTTTTTTGCTTATCCGAGGCGAGTTTGGTCCATATTAACTCGAATAATCGGGACTAGACTTATATTTAAATCTGTCTGTCTGTTTGTATTTCGAAATAATTTATTGTATTTAAATTTGTTTGTTTGTTTGTATTCACAACTCCTCCTCCTAGAATATCGACAAAATTAACACCACTTACCCGCAAGGATTTCATGATACCATATCATGGGCTCAGAATTTAAAAATATGAGCTAGTTTCCAAGATATTAATTAAAAAAAAAAAAAAACACCTTTAACGAAGTTTCTCAAAGATGGCTTCTAAATTACTATCTTTTTGTGTAAAAAAAAAAAAAAAAAAAAAAAAAAAAAAAAAAAAAAAGGGAGAAATAAAAGGGTAATTAATGGGATATCGTCTGCTATATGAAATGGAGAACAAATACCTTTATTTTTATCTTGTTTGAATAAATCGATTTAATCATTTTTAGCTTGTATTATCTTTTTTTTTTTTTAATTTCAAGAACAATCATATGACTTACTTCCGCATTTACTAAAATTATTATGAAAAAGCTGAAAGATTTTAATATTAATGATTCGTATGAAATAATATTTTCTGTATTTTCTTAAAAAAAAAAAAAAAAACTGTAATAGAACATGAAATCTAAACATGCGTGCAAGGCATATTCTCTAATTAAAAGCTTTTGTCCAAACCGTAGCAACCACACTAAAGAGCTTCACGATACCCACCCGGGCGAATTTGCAAGGCAAATAAACAAACATTAGCTTGGCAATAATGACAAACTCTCCAAAATTTTATCCAAAATCATCTCAAACAATGGAATTTTATTGCCCGTGTGTTACCATTTTTTTATACATTCAACTGTAACTATATCAAAATCAATGTAACTGGCAAAAAGTAATTTTTAGTTCATTTACATTTTAAACATTATTTCTTGCTTATAATAAGAGATTTAATAAAATTAAAAATATTTTTCTTTTTTAAATGTAGAATTAACTAGCAAAAACAATGCTTTGTTTGGATTCGCGAAGCATTATTTAATAAGATAAATATTTGAAAGTAACAATATTTTTTAATATTATTATTGCATCTTTATTAAGCAAAAACGTTATTTTATGTTTTGGCGCATTTTAATTTTAGAAATGTAAATTCAGCCAAATAACTAAGAATTTCCTCGCATTTTTTTTATTTATGATATAAGACCGGTATGAATAAAAATATTTTCGAAGCAAAATTTTACAAAATATTTTTTAATTTTCAACTAAAAACTCTTTTATAGATGTTTCTACATTTTCCAATAACCTCTGGTGTTTTCTCAAATGGTTTGAAATAGGTATGTTTCTAATCTTTGTAATTTACATCAAGTAATCTTTGATAGCAGTCTTAGAATAATATATTCGAAGAGAGCTTGAAGAAAGTTACTTCTTCAAAATCCTATTTTCTGGAAAAACATTTGAAATCTGCTCTCGTTGATACTAAGAGTTATTAACTTATTATATTATTGTTATTATTCAACCTTCGAATTCGAATAATATTTTATATAACGAATTTAACAATTAATTTTATTTGTTTACAATTCTTTTGTTGCCACTTTACAAAAAAAATCAGAATATAATTCTTTTAAAATGTGTAAGTATGATCTGCGTAAATGATTTCACATAATAAGAATAAATTGTGTATTTGATTTCTTAACTCTGAAAAATACTTTTATAATTGAATATAAATAATTGAATTTTCACAAATTTTAATTCATTAAAAATAAGCTATAATCTTCATAAAAAGGTATTTTAAAAATTTCCTAAAAGAAATCGTGAAACTATTATATAATTGAAAGGAATGAGCATCAAAATATGCACCATTTCCAACCAATCTTAATAAAGTATTCTATTAAAATGTATATTATCCTCTCAAATAACATACATTTTTAATATAAGGAAGTTTAATGTTATTTTACGGTTTGAAGTATAAATTATGCAGTTATTTGCGATATTTAAAATATTTCGTATTCGCAAGATGCGGATATATATGTTCCTTTCCGTATTTAAATAATTTAAAAAAAGAGAGAGAGAGAGAGAGAAATTTTGATGCAACGATAATATTTCACGTACTTAATTAATGACTTTATTTATTTGTACTGACTCAATGATTTTTGTTTAGTGCAAGAAATACGCAGGTTTCATTATCGTTTACAAAAATAAATCCGTATAATGGAAAAATATATTCAACACAATGATAAAAAATATTTTTTGTTAAATCATTCGATAAGAAAATAATAATGTCAGAATCTACAGAACATATTTTATTTCTATCAAGTCCAAAAATATTTCTTTCCTTAATTGAATTTAAAAAACAGTTTTTGAGATATTTTGACGGAATAATGAAAATATATTTTATTTAATTAATTAATCATGATTCTACCTATAATTACTAACTCCATGATTTATTTTTTTCTTCTGAAAATATGCGTGTTTCATTTTTTTTATTTGCAAAAATGTGTCCGTAATGGAAAAATATGTAAAATAAATTAATTAAAATAATAATTTTTTTAAGGTTATTCTGTAAAAAAAAAAAAAAAATATTGTGCAAATCTACAGAAAATAATTTATTTTTATGTTTAATTTAAAGTCAAAATACTGAATAGTTTTTTTGTAAAGTGTACGACAAAATATAATTTGTGTAGCCTAGTAGAAGATCCGCTCTGCTCATCCTAATTTAATTAATCATGATTCTATCTATAATTACTAACTCCATGATTTATTTTTTCTTCTGAAAATATACGCGTTTCATTTTTTATTTGCGAAAATGCATCCTAATTATATTTCTTTCCCCCCCACACAAACAAATCGAACAATCTCATGCCATTTAAATGCAACACACCGGTTTAGTACGCCAGCTAGTAATAATAATAGTAACACATGCGAATTTTGATAACTGTTTTACAATACAATCTCATACGAGGTTATCATATGCGTAATAAATTTAACACACATTTTTTTAAAGTTCATTTTTCATCTTTAATATAAAAGGCAGTAATCAGCATCCTAGACCGGGGGGGGGGGGGGAAACCCAACATACATACTTTATTTGGGCGATGTCCGAAACGGGGGCACTGGAAGATCTTGATGGAACATCACTGGAATACGAAATGAGATGTAGGTAAAGCTTCCTAATCTCTGTGTTGTTTTGGAAATTCTGTTTTTGTATCTGTAACGAAAATCTATGTCAACACTTTCGGAATTTTTGAGGTTGGGGAATCATTTATTCTGTATTATTGTCGCAAATAAATACGGAAAACAAGGTTATTAGATCTTATAGTTTCATGAGAATTTGGTAACTATTACCACTGATCGATTCGCTATGATTGATATGGAACACAATGGACAGGAATGTAAGAAGGTCATCTAATGCGACAGGATTATCCTAATAACATGACTTTGCTATGGTATATCATTTATCCAGATGCATATTTCATGCAAATTAATTAAAGTGAAAAGATTTACTTATTTTACAATTGTCAAAATTCAGCAAAGTTAGTTGAACGTTTGCCGTAGTCTGAAAAGTTTGAAGTCGTGATTCGCAGATTTGGCTATATGCGTGAATCGAGCGGTATCATTGTATAAATTTTCAGGTTCTTTCTTGCACGAAAACGAGAATTAGGGTCACAATTTGTCCCTGCAAATAGTCCCAGAAGGCCTCCCTATTTCGGCAATATGACCAATGCCTCGTAAAATACCTTCTTACATAAAAGAGATTTTTGAATATTTAAAAATATGGCAAGATAATGAAATCTTGCAGATAATGAAATCTTGTTTTGACCAAATATAGAATCGGATCATCTATATTTGGTCAACAGTGTTGTTACCTTTCTTTAGTTAATTCGCTTTAGCTGCTTTTAAAATTTATTTTTGTTATGCAAATGATTTTTGGAAGGCATTTATAGTTTACTTTTATTGTTATTCTCATGTTTGTTGTGACACACACATGATATAATCACAACTTGTCCTAAAATAGGAAGTATAACCATAAATAGGTCACATTTTATAACAAAATACGAAATAAAAAGTTTTGTTTTGTGCGTGCATATGTATTCCGAATCGTCTACTCCTCCCAAATGTGGTTTAAAAATCGAAGTGAGCGTAATACGTGAGTTATTTATATTTGACTGAATTTTATACACCCTGCTCAAAAAAAATGAAAAAATATTGTAAGTCTTATATAAAATAATGGAATTTTGTTTTTGCAGAAAATGGAAGGAGAGAGTCATAAATACAAACTTTACTAATTTTCAGACTTCGGAGTATGCAAATTTTGAGTTTGACGTCCAAAACGGCGCTTTAGCTGCAGTGAATGAAATTTACATTTCAACTGATTGAAAGACAAAGCATAAAACAGTGATCGACATTCAGTAAGTGCTTTGTTTCGATGAGTGCGATGTCTCAATGAAGTCATTTAACCAAATCCGAAGCTTGGAGAGTTGCTGGTCGGTTAGGAGGGGGCCAACACAAGCCGAATTCGCAGAAGCCACTGGAGTTTCAAAAAGTGTGATTTCCAGGATCTGGAACCGTTTTTTTTTTTTGGAGACTGGAAATGCAGACCGAAGAACAGGGCAAGGTCGCAGACGTGCAGTAACACCAATGAAGATCGACATGTAACGCTAATAGCTCGGAGACACCGAAATATGAATGTCACTCTTTTTCAACAACACTTTCACTCGGCTACTGGCACAACAGTTTCGACTCAAACTGTTCGAAACCAGCTCCACGCTATAGGTCTGTATGCTTGCAAACTAATGGTATGTGTTACGTTAAGAGTAAGGGACCAAGGCCCCTGCAGGAAGTGAGCAACAGAACATGTGCGCTAGAAACAATCCTGCGTTCGTGCAAGGAAGTGTCAGATTTGGTGGTAGGGGAGTGATGGTCTATGTTGGCATCTACATTGATGGGCGCACTGACCTCCAGATTATTCGAAATGGAACTCTGACCGGTCAGCGATATAGGGATGAGATCCTCAGACCTATTGTAGTCTCTTACGCTGCAGAAATTGGAGATGACTTCAAATTAATGGACGACAATTGCAGGGCACATCATGCTCACTTGGTGGATGATTTCCTTTTCGAGGAAGGAATCATACGACTAAAATGGCCAGCGTGTTCTCCGGACATGAACCCAATAGAGCTTGTGTGGGACATTCTACTACCATCCCCACAAACTCTCCAAGAACTGGAAAGAGCTCTTCTGGAGGAGTGTTACAGAATACCCCGGCTGTTCATTAATAGCCTCATTGATTCCATGCCTCAAAAGTGTTCAACGTTGCTGGCCGCTCGAGGAAACCACACTCTTTACTAAAAACGATTCTCTTTCAAAGAAACACATTTTTTATTAGTTTTTTCTCATATGCACAAATTGTGTTTTTTCTCCCCTTTGTACCCAAATGCTCTATACAATGCAATTTTACTGCCAAACACGTGCAATTTTTTCTCATATAGCCTACCACGTCTGTCGATCATGTATCAATCATCTAAACAATTCCTTTGCCGCAAGATCCATTCACAACCTTAATATCCTTTAATTGTTTTGAGCAGTGTATATGAACAGGGCTCGACAAATGTAGTAACCACTGCTGGCCAAAATATTTTAATTTGTAAATGTAAACATCAAAATTGAATGATCTAATGATAATACATTTGAACGGCCCTTGACCTAATAATTATAAACCTTAAAAAGCTATAGATATGGCTGGTACTTTGAATTTAAAATCTAGATACACGCAAGAACATATGCCAGAAACTACAAAGCAAAAATCCCTGACGGCTCAGCCTACAAGCCCAGGTAGATTTCGAAGATAAGTACTAATTTCAACAACAAAAACTAAATCATGATTAGAGATAAACCCACTTTAACAATTTTATCTGGCCACTTTTAAAGAGTTTTTAATTTCACTTTTATATAAGAGATGGTTTTAACAGAATCGTATTAAGGCCAGTATTCAAAAAGTATTTTTCCATGCTCAACAAGTAGAAATTTTCTGACACATTTTCGGATTCATTTTTTAAATTAAAAACATGAAACTTGCTGACGTGATTTTTTAAGACATTTATAAGTGACCTATGTTTTTATTTTTCGTTCAATTAATTAGAACTTAATTTATAAAAATTGTTTTTTCAGTCGGACCATATTTTTCGTTTTAGTAGGAGAGCTGTTGAACATTTTTGAGTAGGTATTTGAGGCACCCTGAAAATTTGTGAAACACTTCTTTTGTAATGCCTGAATACAAAATCGAATGTCTGGCTGAAGGATCGTGGCCCAAAACCTGTGCCAGACACGTGTCAAGTGCCATTTTTTGACACTATCCAAAAAAGGTATTTGAGGCACGCTGAGATTGAAACAGAATAATATTTATACTTAGAAAAAAATATTTTGAAAATGACAGACACTTTAGTTGGCCCAAAAACAGTGCCAGACACGTGTCAAGTGCCATTTTTTGACTACCCAAAAAAGGTATTTGAGGCACGCTGAGATTGAGGCACAATAATATTTATGCTTAGAAAAAAATATTTTGAAAATGACAGGCACTTTAGTCGGCACAAAAACTGTGCCAGACACGTGTCAAGTGCCATTTTTTGTCTGGCACAGGTTTTGGGCCACGATCCTTCAGCCAGACATTCGATTTTGTATTCAGGCATTACAAAAGAAGTGGTGCACAAATTTTCAGGGTGCCTCAAATACCTTCCCTAAAATGTTTAACAGCTCTTGGACTATTTCCAACACAATCACTTCGAGAAATTCTGTTCAAAATGCCCACTTTGACATCATTTAAAAAAATATATTCTGCCTCTATCAAAAAATCAACCATTACGGCACATTATATAGTTTCTGAATAAGAGATCCTAGCAATTTGATGCGTTTTAAAGCAAAAATGAATTTAACGAGTAAGAAAAATCATGCGTTAAGCATAGATTATGAAACACTTTCCAACACTTCCTGAATGCTTTAACAAAACTTCGTTATTTAGAGAAATAAGGTATGTAAGAGAACTAAGTAAATATTTTAGAAAACGCATATGGAACATTTGAAAAACTGATTTCTGCAGTCTATACCCAAATATGTATTCCAATTCTTTTGAACAGCTGTGTATTTGATCTGTAGGTTGATATATATACTATATAAAGGGAAAATTTAGTTTAGCAAGGAAACGCATAATAGGTTGAAATTTCTCTTTCAGCAATTTATACTAATATATCAAAACATACTTGTATAACATTTATACAGCCTTGTAGTTAACCTAGTACCTTTATTACACGCCACTATTTAGCTAAAGTTTAATTCAAAATAAAACACTCTTAAAACTACTAAAATCACATTTCCAGAAATTATCATTTATAGACGGCCATGTATCCAATTCTTTGTGTAACACTATATCCTTTTATCTATGTTTTACAAACATTTCTTAGTAAACCAAATGCTGTTCCGCGTAAAAATGCATAACTCATTTAAAAACCACCTTTAAGCAATTTGCAATCATACCCAGTAACCATTGCAAATTATTTTGTATAGCCCTGTATATGAATTACAACATTTATACACACCATATACTATGCATAAATATAGTGAAACATAAAAGCACATAACATAATTAAAAATACATTTCCAGTAATCATCGCTACTGTACAGTACTTCGGATACAATATAGTATCTGAAATCTTCTGTGTGTCCCTGCAAATTCTATGCACTTCGTATTATACATGAAATAAGTTATAGTAAACCCCAGCGACGCATATCAATTTCATTATACATGAAATAATTTAACATAATTAAAATACGGCGTAAACAATTCCCTCCACCCCTATCGTTCTCTAATGTAATTATTTTGTGTGGCCCTGTAAATGAATAATAGCTATTCTTTGCACCGTATATTCTACAGAATACATATTTTAGTGCTCTTGATAAATGCATACCAATTTTATTATGTCTGAAAGCATATGACATCATTAAAAACCATTTTAAACGATTTTTTTCCCCATAGGCCGTAATGTAATTAAAAACTTTTGACTGTCCCTGTAAATGAACTAAACATGCTAGAAACTTTATCCTGCTATGGTAGAGGTCACTAACATCCAAAAATTTCAGAACGATCCGAATATATTTACAAGAGTTAGAGCACGGACAGACGGGCAGACGGCCAGACAAACCGAAGTCATAAACACTTTTCAACTTTGTTGGAAAGTGTTAAAAATGAGTAAAAAAACAAGCAGTTTGGATTTGAGTACATCCTGCATACAATATTTTTTTCGTCAACCTCGATGTAATTTTACATTTATATTTTGCTGTAAGCGATGGTCTTATCAAAAACTTGTCAGTATAAAATTTGTAGACAATATTATGAAGATATATAATAAATTCCTACGGATTTGATATCTTGTGAATTGACGAAGTTATGTATTTTTTTCTTCTTCACCCCCCCCTTTTTTTTGTTTTCGTTTTTAATTTTTTTTTCATTAAGAATTGGTCATATCGAAAACTTGTCAGTATAAAAGTTGTAGATAGTATTAAGACAATTTATAAAAAATTTAATTGGATTTGATATCTTGAGAATTGGCGAAGTTATGAAATTTTTTCTCTTCAAAACCCTATTTTTCCGCCCCTTGAGCCCATTTTTAGTTTTATTAAAAATCTGTCATACATAAATTTTTGGTCAATTTTTTAGAAGTAATGATAAGTTTAAACTGAGTCGATATGTATTATAATTAAGAAGTTATGGGGTTTTTTTTTTCGTTTTTCACAAAACCCCTCCCAATTCTATCCCCTTGGTCCGATTTTGCCCATTAATGAGCTTGACCGAGATTTTATGCCCCTTGATTTTATGTATCAGTTTAGAAAAGATTTGTGCAGAATTATGGAAGTTGTCCATAAAAAAGTGATATACATATATTTATATTTATATTATAAATGAAGCGTTTAGGTGAAGATGAAAGAGCAGTCGTAAAAAAAATTGTGGCCATTTTTTCCCTTCTGACCAGAAAATCAGAGTTCTAACTTTTTACGACTGCTCTTTCATCTTGACCTAACGCATCATTTATAATGGTTGTTTCATAATAATAGAAGCCACCAGTCCATCAGAAGAAAATAACTCGGTTAAGCGGGACTCGGATAATCGGGACTCTACTGTAGTGCAAAACATATTTCAGTTTTAAGACTTAAAGCACACGCTTTTATTTTATGTAAAATGACGTCATTTGCATTAATATAGATACTTAAAATTAAATGTAGTTTATAATAGCTCCATGTTTTATCATAAATCATTCATTTATATTTTTCTCAAAATAGCACGTATTTTTATTACATTTTTTCAGTTTTTATGGGGAAATGGCAAAAAGAAGATATAATTGCTATTTTTCAACTATTTTTGCTTTACTTTCTACAGAAATGGAGTACTTCAGTTGCCAAAATGAAACAAATGTCGCTAAAACCTACAAAAAAAATTAATATTTCAAAAATAATTGAAGATGCAGTTTTCAAACAAATTGCATTAAAAAGTACATTTTTTTTCAATACGACGGTATAAACATTGAAAATGTGCGATGCTTAGAAGTTTTACAAAATGCTGTAGAGTATATAATCGCACAATGAAACATCGGCTTTTGTTTTACGGGTGGCTTATTCAAGGTAACGTTATTTATTGGAGACGACACAAAATAAGCTGGGAGAAAGGAATAGCATACCGGGGGCTAATAAAATTATGTATAGGGTTAGTCTAAATGATTCATCGGGTTTCAGAAGTCTGTTTATTTACAAGTATGCGACGTACAAAGACGGGTGAAACATGAAAAGACACATACGCTCACCCAAGTTTCTGGTACATACAACAAATGTTCAATGGGTGCGCCCTTAGACACCCGGCACACATCCCAAAAGAAATCCAGTTCCGTCCGGTGTTACCAGTGGGCTACTGTTTTTTCATTTAGATTTATTGATTAGCACCACTTTTTTGAAATCATAAAATTCCCCTTGTTTTAGCCTTAATTAATATGTCATTAAATATGGCGAATTTTACAATTTAAAAAAAGTGGTGCTAATCAAGAAATCTGAATTTAAAAACAGCAGCCCACTGGCAACACTGGTTCCGTCCATACGTTCAATAGCATGTTTCTGCCAATGTCCGTCACAGCATCACGCATGCGTTCCTGCACGTGAGCCTCGAGGCGGGTTTTTAAACTTTGTGAGTGTATGTGTAAAGCAATAACCATTTAAAAATGCAATAACTAACGAACTACCAGTATCTTGTGGTCACATCCCTCTAAAAAAAGTGAAAAAGTAATAACATTTTAAAATGCAACAACTAACTATCTACCAGCATCTTGTGATCAGATGTCTGTAAAAAAAGTTTGAAAAAGAAATAACATTCTAAAATGCAATAACTAAAGAACTACCAATATTTTGTAGTCACATGCCTGTGAAAAAGTGAAAAAGCAATAACATTTTAAAATGCAACAACTATCTACCAGCATCTTGTGGTCAGATGTCTGTAAAAAAAGTTGGAAAAAGCAATAACATTCCAAAATGCAACAACTAACTATCTACCAGCATCTTGTGGTCAGATGTCTGTAAAAAAAGTTGGAAAAGGCAATAACATTCCAAAATGCAACAACTAATGAATTACCAGCATCTTGTGTTCAGATGTCTCTGAAGAAAGTTGGATAAAGCAATGACATTTCAAAATGCAACAACTAACGATCTACCAGCCTCTTGTGGTCAGATACCTGTAAAAAACAGGAGAAAGTACAGTAATTAATAATATTTCAAATGCACAAACTACAGCTAATTAAAGAATCCTTAACGGATACCTTAAATGACTATTAGAGAATTTAAACTCTTTTCTTCAGATCTCTTCATCAGTGAACCGAAACCAAAACTATTGACTCTTTCACAATATCAGTGTAAAAGATTTTGACGTTTGTCGTTATCCGCATCTTGTAAAGAGATGCGCTGTGTCCACACGCAAAGCACGAGCAATGGCCAACGTAATACTCAAGATTTCGTGACCTCGTACACTCGTTTCGAAAAAGTAACGGTACTCGGAGTCATAAAAATCTGTTAGATATCGTGGTCCGTGTTGTGCGTGAGGAAATAGTAAATGATTCCGTCTTTTAACAAGTGAGTTGATGCGACAGTTTTTCATTCTGAGGCACGTAATAATGACTTGTTCATGAGCTCAGTTAATAATGAGAAGGTCAGTGGGTATGAATTCACCAATCTTTAGAAATCTCAGTAACCTATATGTTTTTGAGATTTAAAGAAGCATTTATAAAAACAAAATTTCTTATGCTGAAACTGATTTGCGGAAACGTTTCAGACTTTTTTTATAGTCAATTAATCAGTTTTCTCAAACCGGAATATTAGTTTTTATATGCTATGAATTCTCAATGAAGCATTTTCAACTTCATAATCAGGGCCCGACTTAGACTGTGGGGGGGGGGGGGGGGGGGGGGGGGGGGCCCTGGGGCAAACGTTATTTGAGGGGGGGGGGGGGGCTCGAAATGTTTCGTGAATTATGTTGAAGTCACTAAAACAAAACTTCATACCTATTGTATGTATACATAAATTTCGTACCAAGTGCTATTCACATCTGTATACAGAATAGCACAAGAAAGATAACTTTAAGATATTATAGAATACACTTTTTTTTCGGTTATAGGCATATAAGGGTAAATCTGAGCCGTTAAAATGTAAATACTGTTCTTACAGGTATTATTGGCTATTTATGTTAATACTTTTCTACTTAACTTAATCTTTGTATTCAATCAACATGCATTTGGAGGATTCCATCCTATTCATTCTCTTACAGAGGTTCACTTATTTTCCCTAATGCTAGTTGCCATGGTTTGAACACAAACATAAGCTGAAAACAATGGACTACTAAATTGTAATTATAAATGTTAATCATTAGCTTTTTTGATGATGTAACTGTACCTTCAGGGAGGAGGGCATGGAGCCCTAAGCAGGAGAGAGCCACTTAAATTTGAAAAGAAGAATTTTGGTCACTTTTGGCCATTTTTTATCATTTGGCTCCCCTTTAAGGAAAAACTTATATATTGCCCCTGCATTAGTCAGGCCCTGTTCATAATTGAGTTTATGTATGGAAGAGTAATAAAGACATATTAATGTCAATATTAATGCTACTAAGGTATCATGTTTGTTGAACATGAAAATGTGTACTTGAGAATGTATTAGTAATACGAAAACCCTATGCTCTGAGTTGAGGATTGAGGAAACGGATTAAACCATACACTGAGCAAAGCATTTATCGAACGGAGTCCTGTTTAGGTCGATGGAGTACGCTCTGCAACATCAGTACATGGTTCTTTGACGCTTCACCTTACGGTACAGTACCCACTTCTCATCATCCGTTACAATTCGGTTCAAAAATGATTCTCTACTGTTACAGGAAAGCAAAGAAACACAGGTGCTGATCTTCTCTTTTCGTTGCCTTACTGTAAGCTGGTGTGGTACCGACTGATCAAACTTTTTGATGATGCATCCGTCTTTTGACTGTTTTTCTGTGTACCGAGAACGTTTCCGCTAATTCTCCGACTGTTGGATGTGGGGAATTTGCTGTGGCTGTGTCCATATCCTCGTAAGAAACCACCGATGCGCGTCCAAAACGGACATGATCTTTACATCTCCTGTATCCGTCCCGGAATTTCCTAAACCAACTGTAGCAGGTGCTATCGTAAACGGCATCGTCCCCATACACATGACAAATGCTGCGGCAAGCTCCGGCTGCTGTAACTTCTTTATCATACTCGTACCGTAAACAATGTCTGATGTGGTCTTGCTTGCTTGCTATGTTGTTTCCCGTCTCACATGAGTTCTGACAAACGTTGTGCCTATACATATACCCTACTGCTCCAGCGTTAGTATCCACTTTCCTGTTCTCGAAACGTCAGTTGTAACGACTGTATTCCACTTGACATTTACATATGCTGACAACGGGTAGAACTTTTGCACTCACCTAATATGTTTTTAAATGATTTTATTATATTGGATACACCTTTAAGCAATGTTTTTATATTTATTTATATCTTTATGAATCTTAAAAGCATTTTATATGAAAAATAGAAATTACGCATTCAAATAATATTAAAAGCAATACTTTCATTTGAGCAGCATGCCAGGAATTATATAAGCCGAAGAACACGCCCAAAATTTCACTACCTACAGCAGCCTTTTTCCTCCTACTCATTTCAGTGTTTTAAGCGCGTCGTTCAAGTACATGTCTTAAATTTGTGTTTCATTTATATTTTATTATTTTATTTATTGATTGGTGAAGTTTTAATTTCGTTATGGAATGTTAACCGGTAACAAAGACTGGAATATTTATTTTGTTTTAAGTGCAAACAGATTAATCTTTCGTCATCGTCTGCACGCGATTTAAAAAAGAAAATCATGCTTCAAAATTATTTTTGAATCGCAATATAGATATACACGTAAACGCTAAAAATGAAAGAAAATTTTAAAATAATTAAATTATTATGTACGAACGGGCATTTTTACTGAAAATTACGTCATATGTAAAACGTAATATGCATTTCCATGCTTTGAAGTATTTTTTAATGACACATGGATTTTGATTAACAGTGCATAAAGGAAAGTTTTCGCTGTCTAAAATTACGTCATAGTTAACGAGAAATTTTTAGTTTTATCCAATTTAATTTTTTGTAAGATTATTTGAAACATTTATTTATTTTATATTTTAAATAATTGATGTATTTTACACTGGGGGCTTTTTTTCTTTTCTGTTGCCACATTTATAAAATAAACTGATCAAGGGTTAAAACAGTTTCATATCAATACATTCATTTTGAACATTTTATGAATGGTTTTTATATGTGAAAGTCGCGCCCTATTCAGCAGATCACGTGCATTTTCATTTATATATCATGAACTTTAAAGCTTCTGCTGGTGAAAATGTTTTCATGTTTAAATGGAACTTTCCTTTTTATTCTGAAAACTTAAATATTTTATTACGATTATACTCAAAACAGCGTAACTTCCACAAACTTTCCCCTTTTACTCAACATTTTTCTACTTTTTAACACTTTCCAACAAAGTTGAAAAGTGTTTATGACTTCGGTTTGTCTGGCCGTCTGTCCGCACTCTAACTCTCGTAAATACAATCGGATTGCCCTGAAATTTTTTGACGTTATTGACGTTTGCCATGGTATTAATCCCTTTTTCAGATGAAGTTTGTAGCATGTTTAGCTCATTTACAGGGACAGTCAAAAGTATTCCGTGACATTACGACCAATGGGAAAAAATCGTTTCAAATGATTTTTAATGATGTTACACACTTTCAAACATGATAAAATTGATATGCATTTAAAAAGTGCACTAAAATATATATGAATATTGGAATCCTCTCCCAATGGAAAAGGCCGAAAACATTTTTTGCATTCCGCTGTGTAAAAGAAAGGGCTTAAACAAATTACTATTTTAAACGTGAATAAGGACGGTGAGGAAAATTCGTTTCAGAGGATGTTTGTGATGCATGGAAGATGTGCAGTTAAGGAGATCATATTTGCAACATGCTGTGCTACATAAAAGATGGGTTCATTTTATTAAAATATTCGTAGTACTTATAAATAGCAAAGGCACGTTTTCAATGCCAGAAAACACTCAAAATTCAGAAAATTTAAAAATTCAGTATGATTTGTCTGTAAAAGAATTTTTTAAACATTTGGAAAAATGGTTATTGTCCTCGTCAGGGTAGGAAATCAAAAAGCATATCTGAAGCTTTTTATTTGTCTAATCCGCATTTTATTCGTTTTGTGATTGGTCTATATAGTAACCTTTACTTTCAACAGACATGGTTACTTCTGTTGCCACTATAACAAAAAAGTAATAAAAACTACAAAAAAGAATAATAACTCAAAAACAAATTGAGATACAGCTTTCAAACAAATTGCATTTAAAAGTACATTTTTTTTCTCTATACGACGGTGTAAAAAGTAATATTGCGGGATGTTTAGAAGTTTAAGAATCAAATTTCATTTAAAATGGGTCGTCAGATTTCGATGGAAAAGCCTTTTCCCGAACAGCCCATGAAATGTTGGATAATACGTAAGTTTCAGGAAATCTGACGGGTCGCAGGCGATTTTTGTCGCTTGCAATTTTTACGTGTAATAACACTACTAATGTTTAATTCGTGGCGTACGTAATATATGATCAACTCCGTGCGATTTTTTATGTCTTAAATTTTAGTCTTTGAAAAAATCATTTTCCAAATGGTCGTTGTAATTTGTTAAATTGCTTTTTTTATGCGATTTTTTAAACTTGTTTTTTATTGTCCTTCTTAGGACTTACTTCTAATGTCTTTCTTTTCTAAATATACGTTATACGAAAAGGAGGCCATATAAAAATTAAATTTCATATTTTAACGTGTATTCAGTCTCTTTTTAAATAAAAGCCGTATCTGAAAGATATACTTGATTTGTATACTTTTTATAACTGGAAGTATCTATTATCAGCGCTTCAAGAAATTGTATCTATTTTGAACCATTCATCGGTATAGTTTAACTGAACAGTGCTATTAATACAAGCATTTCAGTGTATTTCCATTAAATGCCCATTTTAATATTTTTTAGCCTTTTGCGTTTTAATTTGCTATCAAATTCATGACACAATAGTAAATATCCACATAATAGTCCATATAATGAAGACCAGATGAGAATATAATTCAATAAAATCGCAACTTTATATCCTACTAAAAAAAATTTCTAATTTATCATAACTTGAAATATCATTTTTTTTCTTCTAAACTTTCAAACGCAAGCAGTGTCATTTTACCCTAAACTAGTTGGATGTGCCAATCCCAAAACTTTCTTCTATCTCATGTCAATATTTCATTATAATTAGTTTTATTGGTATTTTTATTAGAATTAAGCATAACTTCATACACTTTTCGATGGTACAATATTGATAATTGCACAAAAATCGCTATTACAGCGCCCCCTTCAAGCGGAATTTTTCCAAATTCAGGGAGGGCCTTCTTGCCATGGCCAAAAACATACAAAAAAATTTTGGTTCAATTCTATGCATAACTTCATACACGTTTCGAAGGTAAAATATTCAAAATGCACAAAAATCGTTATTACAGCGCCACCTACGGCGGAATTTTTCCAAATTCAGGGAGGACCTTCTTGCTATGGCCACAAACATGCAAAAAAAAATTTGGTTCAATTCTATGCATAACTTCATACACTTTTCGATGGTACAATATTCAAAATGCACAAAAATCGCTATTGCAGCGCCCCCTACCGGCGGATGTTTTCCAAATTAATGGAGAACCTGCTTGCCATAGCCAAAAACTTAAAAAGAAAATTTGGTTCAATTCTATGCATAACTTCATTCAATTTTTGATGATACAATGGCGACACACGGACATACGGATACACGGACTGACAGACAGACATTTTGAATAAACATGTTTTATGTGATCTCTGACCCCTAAAATATGTAAATCCGTCGAAAACCGGAAGTCGAAACAAATTTCGATTACAATACTTTCTTCTATTGAAGATAGAAGAAAGTTAAAAGGTTTTGAGCGCACCCGACGTTTTTTATAAGGTGGCGCCACTGGACTCGATCCAGGACTTTAATTTCTCTCCTGAACATTTCCTGAATATTAATTCTGTATTCTTTCAAATATAGATTACTTTTGGAAACAGAAACAAAGAAACTGGAAAGAAAAATTTGTCCCAATTCCCAATTCACTTTTGTCCAGTATAATGCCGTTAGGAAAACTAAAATGGATAAAATTGAGCTTCTGACTCAAAAAGTAGATCATATCAATACACCTATATCTCTCACCTACTTTCTCTTGAGAACATCCAAAATCCTTGTAATAAACTGAAAATAGATAGCCGCAATTTTACGCTTCCGATATGTAATCTTAAACTAAAGTGACCATGAATAACAAAATAATAACACAAACTCATCCTCTTTCTTTAATCTTCCCTTTGATAGAATGTCTCAATCATAACTTGTGTTTGCTCCATTTCTAGAGAGAAAAAAACGTATATCCCCGAGGGGTTGGATTGTTGAAAGAAACTTTGCAGAAGAAGTTGTTTGCCCATTGCGTCAGTGTAACAAAGGTCAGTGACACAGTTCCTGGTTTACGCGCCTAATTACGTAATTTATTCCAAGAAAGGTACCGGAATGAATTATATTTAATTCAGGGTGGCCATTGCCAATATTATCGTTGTTCTTGAACGAACACATTTGTACTGAAGGCTTAAATAAAATCATTATGTCTTTTGCTTGTAAGATAATGATTTAATTTCCGAAAATGTTGCTTTAAGGCTCCTGTCCCTGCCGGCTAAGCCACTCACGAGCTAATGCTATTCCTATGGGGAGGGATTTTTCTAATATCTCGTTTACATTTCGACATTTTTAAATAATTTTTTTTTTTTTTTTTTTTTTTTTCTTGCATTGGATATCCGAGATCCGTCTCTACATCGCACTGTTTTTACTTTTTTGATTTTGGTTGCAGATATTTTTTAGAATGACACTTTAATTTTCAGAACCGGTTTTGAAAGTGAAAGTAACTTTATAAAAAGTATCTGCGACCAAAATCGAAAAAGTAAAAAAGGTGCGATGTAGAGACGGACCTCGGCTATCCAATGCAAAAAAAAAAAAAAATTAAAAATGTTGAAATGCAAACGAGATATTAGAAAAATCCCTCCCCATAGGATTAGCATGAGTTCCTGAGTATCTTCGCCGGCAGCGACAGGGGCCTTAAGTTTAAGTGTCTAGGGCGCTCGCTAAGGGCAGGCGGGCGAGGGGAGCTTCCCCCCCCTCTCCCCCGCCAAAAAAAAAAAACGTTCGAGAATTCTGTTATACTTGGCAAATTTACAAACTTAGTTGACAAAATGTTTAAAACTTTAATAAAAACTGTAATACACTTTCTGTTTTGATAAACTTGACAAAAGTTACAAACCTAACTCAGAATATAATTAAACTTTTTACGAATAAGAACTATATTACATTTCCTAATTGTGGTAACTTAGCAAAATTATAAAAATAGTCAGCAAATACTGAAATTTGATTTGGTAATTTAAGGTCCCCCCCCCCCCCCCCCGAGTAAAAAGTCTTAGCGATGGCCGTGTATGTATCACAAGTATTTTCTGCTCACAAGTAAGTTCGCAGATTTATTGGGTACACCCTCTATTGTTATACTGTTTTATAAAGTTTTAACATTCTCATTTAGTTTGTAATTTTTTTAAAGACCCCAAAGAAAGGAAATTGTACAATTAGCCACTATATGTACTACAACCGATATACAACAGGACTACGAAAAGTACAGAAAAATAGCTATGGCAGCTTCCCCTTCCGGGGAAGGGGGGGGGAATTCCCCATTTTAAACTGGCGTCCATAGTTAAAAGCATATATATTATGAAATTTTGTTAAATACTATGCATAACTTCGTACTCTTTTCGATGATACAATAATGAAAACGCCATAAAAAATCGCTATTACAGCACACCCTTCCGGCTGAATATCCCCAAATTCAACTGGGACCTGCTGACAATAGCCAAAAACATAGGTTTGAAATTTGGTTAAATTCTATGCATTACACTTATCGATGATACAATATTGAAAATGACACAAAAATTGCTATTACAGCGCTTCCTTTCGCGGAATTAAGTGATCCTAAATTCAAGTGCGACCTGCTGGCCATAGCCAAAAACATATAAATGAAATTTGGTTCAATTCTATGAATAACTGCATACACTTTTCGATGATACAAAGATGACATACACACATACGGACACGCGGACGGACAGACAGACATTTTGTATAAACATGTTTTTCGAAATCTCTGACCCCTATAACATGTAAATCCTTCGAGAACCGAAATTTTTTTCGATTACAATACTTTCTTTAGAAAGAAGAAAGTAGAAATGGATTACATATGTTCTGCGTGAGTGAATCTTACCACAAGCTCTATATTTTAAATAGAGTTCTGTGAATGAATCTTACCTTAAACTCTACATTTTAAATAGAGTTCTGTGAGTGAATCGTATCACAAGCTCTATATTTTAAATAGCGTTCTGTGAATGAATCTTACCTCAAACTCTACATTTTAAATAGAGTTCTGTGTAGTTCTAAAATAATTTTGAATAAATATTTTCTTCAATATGTAGGCTGCGAATAGTTAAAAGTCATAGTTTCGAGTTTGTAATTGTAGTGGTTTTCTTTGTTCAGTTATCCAAAGTATTTTTATAATTGCAATAACTACATAAGAATAGATTAAGTAAAATAATGCTAAAAAGTGATAAAATATCTTTATTAAGATTGACGATCGTTTCGTCGCACCAACGGCGACATTTTCAAAATCATTTATTTATGAAATCATTTATTTTTTACTTAATCTGTTTATAAGTGATTTTTATGCATGTTTTTATACATAAGAATAATTAAAAAACGTAAAATCAAGAGCAATCTGTAGCTTACAGTTTTACTACTGTTACCCATTTACCCCCGCCCAATAATGATAAAAATAAATATTGAACCTTGATGCCTGGTATTGAAACGTTAAATCAAAAAATGTTTTGTTTAATTTAATTTTTTCTTTTTCTTCTGGTGATTCAGAAATTTTAGAAACTAAAACTGAATTGTATTTAGAAAACTTTCCTTATGCATCTAAGATTCGAAAACACAACAAAGCTAGGGTTGGGGGTGGGGCAGAGAAGTGATGACTGCTCGCTTAAGACAAATGTGTTAGACAAATGTGATTAGCGATACAGATGCTTTCTATTTTTTAACAGTTTGTATAGAAGCAGTAAGTTTAAAGTTAATAACTTTATAGCCAATTGTATATCCCTTAAGGGGACCCCTTAATATTTTTTCTGGACTTAGAAAAATATTTTTCAGTACTCGTTCTACAAAGAAATGTTCTGCCCAATAATTCAATAAATATTTAGAAACATAAATCAATTTACTGAAGTAAAAAAAAAAAAAAAAAAAAAAAAAAAAAAAAAAAAAAAATCCATTAATTATTTTTTAAGATGTTCCACGCGTTCCAATTTCCAAAATATTCTTTCAATTTTTTTTTTCTCTTTATTACTTAAAATAGCCTCATTAAAAAAATTGTGCATTTATTTTATTTTTTATCCGACAGAAAGTAATTTAACGCTGAAATGTAAGAATTACTCTTATCCCCTTCATTAGAAGTATAGGGAGTCATTTGGGTTGGGTTGATTTTTGACGGCCAATTATCTACACGAGGGATATAGGCCCGGGGGGAGTGCCCTCCGTGGGGGTCTTTCTAAGGGAACCTAATCCGTATTAGCGCATGGAAGATCCACGGCTCGAAGAAAACCACGAAAACTCCGAACGATTAGGCCGACAGGCGCGATTGGGATCGAACCCAGCACCTCCCGTCTACCAGCTTCGAGAGCAGAACCTCTCGGCCACTGGTGGGGCAGGGAGCCATTTGGACTCCTGATCAAAAGTTAGTTAGGCTCCTCATTTTGATATACGTGGCTTTCCAAGCAAAGCATACGTGGGCGGCATCTTCCACTCTTTTCAGCAAGACGATGCTAACCCAGGTTCACTGCATCCTTTTAAATGTTCAATGCTTAAATTCATTTTTCTTAGTTCTTTTTTTTTTTCTATTTCAAAGGTTCAAACTGCAAGAAATATGTAAGAAATAATACGCGATCCCCCCCCCTTCCCCCCATAATTGAAAAGTATATTCAATAGAATTGGGAACGGGTTTTGCAATAGAACGAATTAAAATATATATCTATATATATATAAATACGAAGAATCACTCGATTTTAGCCTAGATAAGGACGTTTCATTTTTTTTTTCTCATGAAATAGTGGATTTATAGAAAAATCAGTCTCTAAAATTATGAAGGAATTACCTGTGAATACAACAAAAAAATTGTGTATAAATATTAAAAATTTAAAACTTCTAAACATTTTTAAATTATTTTTTTTTTTTTCAAAATCTAGCACTAATATGATACTTTTGTCATGAAGATCATTTTGTTTTACAGTTTCAATCAAGGCGTATTGAGTCTCGTTTCAATAATGCTTGTGAAATACAGCAACAAATGACAGAATCATTTCCTTGTCAAATATCTAGTTGGAAAATCCGTCTTTACAATTTTGTTTCTCGCTCTCAGAATAGAATATTTTCTCAAAGAATTTCTGCACTTTGGATCTAAAAAAATCACATGATCATTTTTTTAAACTTTTTATTTTGTGTCAATTTTTCTAAAGTGTAAATTACTACAAAAATCTATTTAAGAACAAATTAATAATATAATTTGTTTTGTATACTCGTAAACCTTATTCGAGGTTCGTTTTGTAACATTTACATGTAATAAAGTAAAAACATGTCCGTGAGTAATGTTGACGACATATTGAAGGTGGCAAAGCCCCAAGTAATCAAGTTTGCTATTATCGGGAATTTATTAACTTCTAAACATCGCACGGTTTCAATTTTTACACCGCTGAATGGGGGGGGGGGGGGGGGGGGGGGTTAAATGCCCTTTCAAATGCAGTTTGTTTGAACACTCTATCTCAAATTACTGATTTTGTATGAATTTAAAAACAAGTTTCAAGAATATTTCTTTAAAATCCATCTCTATCGCTTGTATCCCGATTATGGAAGATTAAATCTTTATACATAAAAGAATATAATTAGAAAATAATATAATTAGTTCAGCATTTTATTCCTAATAATGTGCCATAGCAAAATTAAAACTTTATTAATAAATAAATAAAATAAAATCCAACATATGTGGAATCGAACTACGATCTTAAACACTGAAATAATCAGGATAAAAAAAGATTGTTATTAGTGAAATCTATGGCGATTCCTTTAATTATTGGCCAATCTTTTACTTAACCATTCTTAACAATCAGCTTTAACTATTGGCATTCGGCTTATGCGAAAGTACCGTTTTTAATAAATTTCAAAACTTTATTTCAATGTATTATTGATATTTTTCATATAAAAATGCTTTTTGATGTTGATAGTGGGTAATTAAAAAATATGTTAAATGTAAAAAATTCTGTTAGGGTTTTTAATTAAAATGTTTTCACAAATGTGCTTTACGCCATAGGCAATTTGTTCTGTAACCTCTGGGAAACCCGGATTTGAACCAGTGGTATATATAAAATAGGAATATATGTCTGTGATTGTCAGAAAACATCTATTGCTAAGTCCATTCAACTATTTAGACGACGTACACTGTTAAAAATATCGTGAAAAATCACCTCTGTTTTTCAAGGCTATCTTTTTTCTGACCAATTAGAACACTTCATAGGTGTTTATGTAGCGTTCTCATTGGTCAGAAAATAGAGAACCTTTAAAAACAGAGGTAATTTTTCTCGCTATTTTTTAACAATGTAGAGTCTAAAATAACATTAATCTGTTTCCTGTCTGTTTATCCTGAATATTTTCAGTAACGGTTGCATTACAGAGCCCACTGTGGGTGAGTGGTTAAGACATCACACCGCTAATCGCTTGCGAGTGTTGGTGGGTGTGGGTTTGAATCCCGCTGGCTCCGTTTCACATTCGCCCCACCAGTGGCCGAGAGGTTCTGCTCTCGAAGCTGGTAGACGGGAGGTGCCGGGTTCGATCCCAATCGCGCTCGTCGGCCTAATCGTTCGGAGTTTTCGTGGTTTTTTTCGAACCTTGGATTTCCAAGCGTTAATACGGGTTAGGTTCCCTTAGAAAGACCCCCACGAAGGGCACTCCCCCTGGGCCTATATCCCTCGCGCAGATAATTGGCCGTCAAAAAATCAACCAACCAACCAACCGTTTCACATTCTTTGTGGAGCTCCCGGCTGTATTTCTCTGTGTTGTAAATTTCCTTGTGTGTGCTATCTCGTCCTTGTATATATTGACGACGACTTATAAGAGGGCGCTTGACGCCAAGCACACAGGTCAGATGTATGTTGATAAAATATCAAATGAATGTTGCATTACAAACACTAAACTTATCACGGACAGCGAAAAGTCTGCAGCGAAAACTCTGACCTGCAGATTGCAGTCAGAAACATTAGAGGAGGGACAAAAAAGGGTATAAGCAAAAAAAGAAATTCAAAAGGTATTGAACCCCTTTGAGTTCAATAATATTTATGAAATACAACAGCAATAAATGGCAGAGCTATTTCTTTTTCAAATATTCAGTGTTGGAAAATCCGCTTTGACAAATTTTATTCTGTTTTGTGGGATAGAAAATTTTCGTAATACACATTTGTGCACTTTGGATCTAAAAAAGAACATGACAAGGAAAAAAAAAATACTTCCTGCTTTGTGTTAATGTATCTTAAATTTAAATAACTATAAAAATCTATCTAAGACCTTATTAATAAGAGAATGTTTTTGGCTGCAATCTGCAGTTTGTTGCATTCTGTTTTTTAAAATAGTTTTTCAGAAAACTGGAAAAAGCCGACCGAATCTACCAATCAAACCATATTTCCATACTCAAATATTCGGGAGCTAAATGGATCAATTTTAAGATATCTTATCGACTGAAAGGGCAAAATAAGATGTATGAATGATAATAATTATGTTTTTAAGTTATAACTTACACATTTTAATTAAAAAACTAAATTGGTAAGCATTTTCCCAAAAAAATTCGAAATTTCTTGAAAAATACAAATGTAACACAACGGGCTGCTGCGATAATAAATGTACAGTAATAATAGTATAATGTAGTTTGGTAATAAATGTATGATCTTTAAAAAGGCATCATTATTTTTCTTAATATATCATTATAAATCAATTTTAAACACAAAATACCTTTTTCATGCATTTAAAAATAACACATGTTATAAAATTAATATTTGCAATGTTTAGTATCAAAGAACGTTGATCACCAGGGATTGATCCCCTTCGGAAATTTTGTCGGGGTTACTATAAATATACCATTAAGTACCAGCCAATACAGTTAAAATTCAAAAATAAACTACAATCAAAAATCGTAAATCAAAATTGTATACGCTAGCTTCTCATTTTTCTTTGATTCCACCAACATTAATATTGAAAAGATGAATGGAATTTCTAGAAGATCTTTAAAATCCGTACAATTTTTTGGAGTGGGGCTCTGTAAAAGCAGGATTTCCATGCTATCAAACAAAATGGCTAGAGATTCCCCGAATTGTTTCACTGAAACTGTTTCAAAAATCAACTACAATCAAAAATATTAAATCAAAATTGCATACGCTAGCATCTCTCTTTTCTTTGATTCCGTCAGCATGTTGAAAAGATGAATGCAATTTCTGGAAGGGTCTTTAAAATTCATGCAATTGTTGGGAATGGGATTCTGTAAAAGCGGAATTTCCATGTTATCAAAGAAAATGGCTAGAATATTCAAACGTATATTCCCCGACTTGTCTCACTGAAACTGTTTCAAAAATCAACTATAATCAAAAATATTAAATCAAAATTGCATACGCTAGCATCTCTCTTTTCTTTGATTCCGTCAGCATGTTGAAAAGATGAATGCAATTTCTGGAAGGGTCTTTAAAATTCATGCAATTGTTGGGAATGGGATTCTGTAAAAGCGGGATTTCCATGTTATCAAAGAAAATGGCTAGAATATTCAAACGTATATTCCCCGACTTGTCTCACTGAAACTGTTTCAAAAATCAACTACAATCAAAAATTTTAAATCAAAATTGTATACGCTAGCATCTCTTTTTTCTTTGATTCCCTTTGTATGTTGAAAAGATGAATACAATTTCTAGAAGAGTCGTTAAAAATTCATACAATTGTTTGGAATGGGGTTCTGTAAAAGCGGGATTTCCATACTATCTAACAAATTGGTAAGAATATTCTAACGTAGATTATAAAGTAGATTATAAATTTTATTGCAATGAACAAAACTCAAATATTTAGTCTTTTTTTTTTTTTTTTTTTCTTTTGTAATAAGGATGAATTATTCGAATTCACAATAACTAGCTTTTAATTAACTTCACCTCCATTAAAGTATTAAAAAACAAATCTAAAATAAGATAATAAGAATATATTTTGAAACTACAAATCCTCACCCCCCCCCACAGATATTTTTTTCTCGATATGCAATATTTTTTTTTCTTTTGTTAGTAACCAAATAAATGTAACTATTTTATTTTAAAGCTAACAAAAAATGTATTTTTTTAGTTATTTGTTCCATTGACGATAAATAAACAACACATGAAATATATTATTTGTGAAATTGCGGGGGAAAAAAACCTATTAGTTCATAACTCAAGGTTTCAGTTACAATTTATTAAAAGGGTAATATTACTTCACTACGAAAGAGAACGCGAACAAAATAACGGTAACAAAAAGAATAAAATCTTTTCACATTCCGCTTTTTCCTATATAAATGGAAAGGCAAAATTGGATCACCATTTAAAATTAAGAACATTTTCAACTTAATTGCTTTCCCAACATTTCCATTTACTTTTGTAACAATCCAAATTTTCATTTTAGCATAAAAAAATGGCTTCCTAAATTGCTTGTTATTTAGCTCTGAAATATTCTTTTAAAACAGCGGCAGAAGTAAAAAAAAGTGCATTACTTTTACCGGATCAGCAGTTTAAATTAAAAACATTTCCTATTTAATTTCTTTCTCGACATTTTCACTGGCTTTTGTAATAATCCAAACTTTCATTTCAGAATATAAGAAAATGGCTTCCCAAATCACTTATTAATAGTTCTGAAACGTTCTTTCAAAACAGCTGCAGAAGTAAAAAAAAAAAAAAAAAAAAAAAAAAAAAAAAAAAAAAAAAAAGCATTACTTTTACTTTGTTCTGCATGGCAGCTTACTATTGTATTCTGCATACAAAGTGATACACTTTTATTTGGAAAAAGTGTTCACGACCCACACTATTATGTGCTTCAGTGGTTTCAGTTGTCTCTTTTGTTCGGATTAGAATCTTCTTTCGCCATACAGGTCACTAATCGAGTATAGCACACGACCACTCTGCCGTTAATGAGATTGTTTTGTTTTGTTATCGATATTTGAGATGATGCTGCCTCGTATATTTGTATCTCATTTCTTTATAAATTCCGAAGATTACGGGATCTATTTAACAGTTAGGACAATACTTGTCAAGGTATTTAGTTTAATGGGTTAGGAGTATAATTATATCATTATTATTAACGAGGTTTCATTATATTTTAATCGGGCTTTTTATATTCTCGTTATCGGTAGAGTTTAATGGCACTGTTACGAATGATTAACGAGCAAGAAAAAATAAGCGTTATACGTAAAATAAGGCACCTTTTTCACATTATCCATAACAAACACCTTATTTTATTCGCTTCAACCCATTTGCATCATTAGCGCATATATACAGAGGAATTTCTATTTTATTGAGGTATTCCGAAGCTACAACGGGAATTCCGAAAAAAAGAATTTTTACTTAATGTAATGTAATCATGGGCCGTCTGACAATAAATAAAGCAAATAGAAATTAAAAATTACTATTTAAAATTTCTGGTATGAATTCGCAATTTCTGAATGAAAAAAGATATTCCTGAAATATAAGTATATGCGTTAATGATGAAAATGTGTTAAGAGTCCATTTTAAAGTACCTTTATAAAAATAAGAGGGTCATATGCATACAGTGTATAATCAGATTCGGAGTTTTGACCAAACTCTTGTGGTCTACATTATCGAATTTCACAATACTCGCTTTCACAAAAAATATTATTAAAATTTCATATTTTACGTATATATGTATTTATATATCTTTTCTTGGTTTCTTAATTGATTTGCTTTTGCCTGTATCTCTACCTGTAATTTGTTTATAATGTTGTAGAAAGATTTATATACTTAGTTTATAATACTGCAAAAAGACCAAGTTGGTTTTAAGAAAAAAGAAACAGCCAGGTGGTAACGATCATTAATTTTTCTTATTTTTACAAACATTGAAATCAAGTGCGGTATTAAAATACGTAACAAATAAATGAAATGACATTTTAGTTAATTTTTATTCTAATTATATGCATAACAGCAGGTAAAGGGAAAAAAAAATAGTAGTGTCGAAAACGTATATACAAAATAAAAGGAAGTTCAACCAATCTAAATTTTCCTCGGAAAGTATTCATTTAAATACAATAAATGTTATTTCAATAATCTAAATCAGCCATTATCAAACTTTTTTTCGCACGCGAGCCGCAAATATATGTTTGTTACGTTAGGAGAGCCACAATACATTAACTAGGGGCTCTGCGACCTGCGCCCTTCGTGCGCCAACCTCCGGACTTTTTTGTCTGTATGTCGCTATCTGACTCTCCCTGTATCTGTCTCTCTCTTTATCGGTATGGTATATGTCTACCGACTGCCAGCTGTCTATTTGTTTACTGTCTGTCTTTTTTCTGTCTGCTGCCTGTCTGATTACCTACACTCTCTCGACTGTCGGCATGCTGTCTGTGTCTGTTCTTTGTCTGTCTGCTTTCTCTGCTGTCTGTCTGATAACTGTCTGCTGTCTGCCTTTCTACCTTTATCGACTATTTGTATATCTGTCTGTTTACTGCCTGTTACCTGCTGTTTGTCTACTGTATGTCTGCTGTCTGCTGACTGTTATCTGCTGTCTGTCTTCTGTATGTTTGCTGTTTATCTGCCTACTCTCTCTGCTGCCTATCTGTCTGCTGTCTACTCTCTGTCTACCAGCCCTAACTGCTGTCTGTCTGTTTTCTGTTGTCCTGCTAATTGTCTGCTCTTTGTTTATCTGTCTGTTTTCTGTCTACAGTGTGTCGGCTGTTTGTCTATATGCTGTTGTCTTCCATTTGCTATCTGTTTGTTTGCTTCCTGTTACCTGCTGTTTGTCTAATGTATATCTACTGTCTGCTGCCTGTTATCTGCTGTCTGTCTTCTGTATGTTTGATGTTTATCTACTTACTCTCTCTGCTGCCTATCTGTCTGCTGTCTACTCTTTGTCTACCAGCACTCCCTGCTGTCTCTCTGTTTTCTGTCTGCCTGCTAACTGCCTGCTCTTTGTTTATCTGTATGTTTGCTTTCTGTCTATACACTGTGTCGGCTGTTTGTCTATATGCTGTTGTCTTCCATTTGCTGTCTGTCTGTTTGCCTGCCAACTACTATCTGCTGGTTGCCTGTCTATTCTCTGATGTCCGTTATCTGCTGTCTTTCTTCAATCTGATGTATGTGTATCTGATGGGCATCTGCCAGCTGTCTGTCTCTCTGGCAGCTGTTATTTAATTTCTGTCTGTCTGTAGCTGTATGTCTGTCTAATGTCTGTATGTCTGCTGTATGTTTGCTGTCTGTTTGCATGCTGTTGTCTGCTGGCTGCCTGGCTGATATATGTGTATGTCTCTCTGCTGTATATACGTCTGCTGCATATGTGCCAGCTGTCTTGCTACATTAGGAGCGCCACAATACACTATACTTATAACTAGGGGCTCTGCGACCTGCGCCCTACGAGCGCCAACCTCCGACCATTTTTTGGCTGTATGCCGCTATCTGACTCTCCCTGTATCTGTCGCTCTCTTTGTCTGTATGGTATATGTATACCGACTGCCGGCTGTCTATTTGTTTACTGTCTGTCTTTTTTCTGTCTGCTGCCTGTCTGATTACCTATACTCTCTCGACTGTCGGCATGCTGTCTGTCTGTTGTCTGTGTTTGTTTTCTGTCTGTCTGCTTTCTCTGCTGTCTGTCTGATAACTGTCTGCCTTTCTGCCTTTATCGACTGTCTGTATACTGTCTGTCTGTTTGCTGCCTGTTACCTGTTGTTTGTCTGCTGTCTGTCTTCTGTATGTCTGCTGTTCGTCTACCAACTCTCTCTCTACTGCCTATCTGTCTGCTGTCTGCTCATTGTCTGCCAGCACTCCTGCTGTCTGTCTGTTTTCTGTCTACCTGCTAACTGTCTGTTCTTTCTTTATCTGCTGCCTGCCTGTCTGCTTTCTGTCTACACTCTATTGTCTGTGTCTGCTCTCTGTCTGCTTGCTCTATCTGCTGTCTGTCTGTTTCCTGTCTGCTGTCTGTCTTTCTACACTTTGCCAACTATTTGTATACAGTGTGTCTGCTGCCTGTTACTTACTGTATGCTCTTTGTCTACCAGCACTCCCTGCTGTCTGTCTGTTTTCTGTCTGCCTGCTAACTATCTGCTTTTTGTTTATCTGCTATCTGCTACCTGCCTGTCTGCTGTCTGACGGCCGATGGGAAAAAATTATTTCAAGTGCATTTTAATGATGTTACAGCCTTTCGAACTGAATGAAATGGATTCTCACCTATGAAGTACACTAAAACATATATTCAGTACAATACGCGCAGGGCAAAAATATTTATAAAACTAGTTACAGTATGAACGCACCTCATTTGCCACGTTTCGTGTGCAATTTCCAACTTGTTATAATATAGATAGACTAAGTGATCCGGACTTTCCGAGTTAGAGAATATAAGGAAAAACCGGTACTTTTCGGTTAGCCAGGCGCCAGTGTTATATTTACATACATATACATGTTTATATGCATATATGTATATATATGTATATATACATATATATATACACATATATGTATATGTATACATATGTATATATACATGTATTGTATATAGACATATACATGTATACATAACACTGGCGCCCGGCTAATCGAAAAGTACCGAAAAACCATTTTTTCTTTTTTTTATTAATGTCTTTTTTTTTTTTTTAGATTGTCCATTAACAACTCCAAAAAGCATTTTTATTTGAAAAGTACCAAATTTGCATTCAAATAAAGCTTTGAAATTTATTAAAAGCGATAAAGTCGAAAAAGTCGCCAAAGATTTCTTTACTTACGACAGTTTTTTTTTTTTTTTTTTTTTAACTGATCCTTTCAGTTGTTTAAAGGCGTCGTTCCATTGCATGTCTGTTAAATTTTCTGTTTTATTTATATTATTTTTACTTTATTGGTAAAACTTTAACTTCGTTATGGAATGTCAGCCGGAAATAAAGGCTAAAGTATTTATACTAACTTTAGTTCAAACGGATTTAATCTTTTCTAATCGTCTACAAGCGATGGTTTATTAAAAAAAAAAAAAAATCATGCTTGAAAATGGTTTTAAAAACCATGGAAAATTAGTCAATTGCAATGCAGTTTTCAAACAAACTGCGATACAGTTTTGAAACAAATTTCATTTGTAAGTACATTTTTTCCTCCATTCGACGGTGTAAAAATTGAAAATGTGCGATGTTTAGAAGCTTTAAAAGTTGCAGTAAAAGCGAAGTATAATCGTCTGCTTTTGGCAACATCAAAATGACGTCAGCGTTACGGACGAACACGTTTGTGCTTTTATAATAGTTTAGATTAGATACACTGTAAAAAAAAAAAAGACATCTCGCGCACAAACTCGATCACAGTGAATGTGCTGTATCTTTCTTTGGTTTCCTGACTATATTAACATGGAAAATACAGTAGTTGCGTAAAATTAACAGCACAATGTGCTGGAAATTTGGACGCCAGCAGTTTGTGCTGTAAAAAAATGCGTCCAAATTGCCAATACATTGTGCTGTTAATTTTACGCAACTACTGTATTTTTCATGTTAATATAGTCAGGAAACCAAAGAAAGATTCAGCACATTCACTGTGATCGAGTTTGTTCTGGCAAATTTACAGTGGTTTTTTTACAGTGTAGATATGTGATACATGTGATAGATACATGTGAAAAAGGAATCTTAAAATTGTAGGGTAACGAAAGCTTTGTTATAAAGCAAACAAGAAAGAAAAAAAATCATGCGTCAAGCATGTGAAACACTTTCCAGCACATTTCAGAATGACGTAACAAAGCTGCACCGTTTAAAAAAGTCCTTCCGGCCAGTGGCGGGAGGAAGAGGTAGCTTTCATATTCCTTATTTTTAAAGAGCCAGCTTATACTATTCAAACACACGAAACTCAAATTAGTGGAACTCGATTATAGAAGATTCAATACTAATTTTTGTCAATACTGAATGTGAATGAGAATTTCGCGAAGTTAGTCAGCTGTATCCAAACTCGTTTTAATTAAAGTGACTTATACTTGGTCGCCAAATGCGGCGATATCTTGAAGTGCCCGCCATTTAAAAATAACATGATGGATGGAGCTAACCAATGAACTTAGTCGAGACCTTAGTAATTCCTGTGAACATGCTCACTCACATCGGAAACGGTTGATATATACGAGTGCTGTCGCAGGTAAAAAATCCGATTTTTCAATATGTCACCCACATTAAAAATTCAAAGTGATATATTTCAACTATTTTTAAAGACAAAGACAAAACAAAAAATGCTCCGGAATCCTTGTATCAAGGTCGTTTAAACACTTAAGAAAGAAATCTTTTTCAGTTTCTAATTTTTTTTGTACCTCATTTTAAATTTAAATTAAAAAAAATTAATGGCCGCCATTTTTAAAAGAGATGGCGGATGAAGCTGACCAGCTAACTTGGTCGAGACATTGCTATAGTATACTATGCACATGCCTTCTCACATCCAAATCGGTTAATAAATACGCGTGTTACCACCTGGTAAAAATCAAATCGTTTCAAAATGTCAGCCATGCTGGAAATTCAAAATGCTATAACTGAGCCATTTTTTAAGATATAGGCAAAACAAAAAATTTTCCGAAATCTTTGTATCAAGGTCAAACACATAAGAACAAAATCTTTTTCCATTTCTAATTTTTTTGTACATCATTTCAAATTTTATTTATTTTTTTAATTTTTAAATGGCCGCCACTTTGAAACAAGATGGCGGATGAAGCTGGCAAATGAACTCGGTCGAGACATTGGTATGCACTATGTACAAACCAACTTACATTAAAATCGGTTCATAAATACGCCTGTTATCTTGTGACAAGATCCAGATCGTTTCAAAATATCAGCAACACTAGAAATTCAAAGTGCTATAACTCAGCCATTTTTTAAGATATAGACGAAACAAAAAATGCTGCGGAATCTTTGCATCAAGATCAAACACATAAGAAAAAAATCTTTTTCAATTTCTAATTTTTTTGCACCTTATTTAAAATTTGAAAAAAAAAAAATTAAATGGCCGCGATTTTGAAACAAAATGGCGAATGAAGCTGGCCAACAAACTCGGTCGAGACATTGGTATGTATAGTGTACACACCAAGTTACATCCAAATTGATCCATAAATGCGCCTGTTATCGCGTGACAAAAATCACATCGTTTCAAAATGTCAGCAACACTAGAAAATAAAAGTGCTATAACTCAGCCATTTTTTTAAGATATAGACAAAACAAAAAATGCTCAGGAGTCTTTGTATCAAGGTCAAGCACATAAGAAAAAAAATCTTTTTCAATTTCTAATTTTTTTGTACCTCATTTTAAATTTAATTTTTTTAAATTTTAAATGGCCGCCATTTTGAAACAAGATGGCGGAAGAAGCTGGCCAACAAACTCGGTCGAGACATTGGTATGCACTACGTACACACCAAGTTACATCCAAATCGGTTCATAAATACGAGAGTTATAGAGTGACAAAGATCATATATATATATATATATATACGTATATATATATATTCTATATTAATTCTTGTAATATAGTACAAGGGATTTTATTTTATACATAGCAGCTTGTATATTATGTTTCTGGTATCCATTCAGTGTGTTTGGGGAAACTGTATTATTATCATTTCATTCATACTACCACAATTTTTGTGGGTGGTCGGTAATGTTTAATTAATGGTTATATATATATATATATATATATATATATCAACATTTACACGGAGGGTGATTTCGGGGCCTCGGGATTATGATCGGTGAAAATATACCAAAATTTTTCGGAATCGTTTTCCTCCGAACGGCTGCAATAGGTAGCTTTTTGTAATGAAAGCTACCTAAAATTAAAATATTGCGTCTAATTCAACCATATAGAAACGCATAACACATTTCAAAACCCAATTTCAGCTGTTCCCATTTACAATCAGAAAATTATCCAATTTTTTTTCAGCAGCCCTGTGTTTGATATATAGATTTGTATCTATCAACTACATGCATGCCAAAATTTAGTTCATTTAAGAAATACATATACTTCAGTTGAAAATTCATCTTCAGCAATTTCCTCTAATAAGAAGAATGGTGCGTGAAGACTTTTGTGTAGCCTTGTATACATGACGTACAGAATTTAAATAGAACGACTAAATTGCAAAAAAATTAATTAAATTAAAAAAACCCATGCCGAATTTTAAACCATACACTACGGCAATTATTACTCAAAGACAGTACTGTAAGCGATTTCTTTTGCCTGTCCCTGTAAATGAATAAAAAATTCCCTGTTTTAACGTGATCGTAATGAAATTCAGGAATTTATATCAGTTTCCATACATCTGAAATAGCATAATGTCATTAAAATACTCTGCAAACTATTTTTCCCCATATCCCATAATGTATTGGAATACTTTTGAGTACCCCTGTAAATGAACTATTAATCTTACATACTTCATATACAATACCAAACATGCTTTGGCGACCCTCAATAATCTTTATCAATTGCATGAAAACCCGAGTATATTTACGGGATTTAGAGCGTTGCGGCCAAACAAACCGAATGCATACATTCATGCATTTTCTATTCTTAGAGCTATCATTCAAGATGATCGTCATTCTCTTTCTTTCATTGAATATGAATTAAATATTCTTTGAATTTACAGTTAAGTAAAACTGTAATTTATTTCCCTTTCCTTGAGAAACGGATTTTTGTTTATGTCGATTTCAAATCTAGATGTCACAATGCTATTTTGGAAAAAAAAAGTTTTATTTTCTGACTTCTAAATCATCTGCTCTTAGTATCTGTATCTCTCCTCTTCAGCAAAATTATGTTGTAAATTTATCTTCTCATTCTCTTACTGATTCTCAGCGTGATGTTCTCTCTCTTGGCTTGAATTTTTCGTGTATTTCTAAGCCTTCTATTCCGAACTTAATTGCTCCCATTGAACATTCTTTCAAAAACAGTAAAATTTCTTCTGGTTAACTTTATTCTCTTCGCTACCTTTTGTCTAATGTCATTTCTTCCAATATTTTTTTTAAAAAGTCTGATCTCTCTTCTTCTCAGAAATCTGCTCTCAGTGAACTTAATTCTGTTCCTAACCTACTTATTACTAAGGCTGATAAAGGCGGTCAAACAGTTCTTCTCAATAAATCTGATTATATTTCCCACGTTGAATCTATGTTAAACTCTGGTCCATATTCCAAATTAAAGAAGAATCCTTCTACTAAGCATCTATCTGATATCAAGCATGTCATTAAAAATTCTGTCTTTCTTAATGACAACACCAAACGTTTGGTCATCCCTTCTATTGCTAATTGTGCTCGTTTCTATGCTCTTCCTAAGTTCCATAAACCTACTCTTTCCTTTCGCCCTATCGTGTCCAATATTGGTACTTCTTCTTATAAACTTGCCAAGTTTCTTTCTAAGTTACTCGCTCCATTATCTTCCATTAACTTTCACACCGTGAAAAACTCTTTTGACTTTGTTGATAAAATTAAACGCCTTTCTCCTTGCAATTATATATTGGTTTCCTTAGATGTTAAATCCCTTTCCACTAACGTGTCTGTTCAACGGGCAATTGATTGTTTAGAAAGAAGGCTGCGCGAATTTCATTACTCTTCGACTGAGATTGATGAAATCCTGCATTTAGTTAGTATTTGTGTCAGGCAAACCACCTTCCATTTTAATAATTCTTTCTATTTTCAAACTGAAGGTTCGGCCATGGTTAATCCACTGTCTCCTCTTTTATATTATATTCATATGCATTTTGTTGAAGAAAAATTCTTCAGTTTACATAAATTTCCTTTCTAGTTTAGGTATGTTGATGATACTTTCATTTTAATACCTCTGACCTGGATCTTTCTAATCTCCTTTCTCTAGTTAATTCTGTTCATTCTTGTATTCAATTTACTCTCGAAGTCAAAGAGAACAATTCTCTTCCTTTCCTTGACGTCTTGGTTTCGAAACACCCAGATCGGTTCTCTACCTCCGACCTCCGTTTATAGAAAACCTTTCGCTGTATCTCTTCCTCCTCATGCTTTTTCAAATCATCCTCCTCAACAAAAAGTGGCATCCTTTTATACTTTTGTTTTTAGGACGTTACGCATTTGTTCTGGCTCTTCTGCTCTGAATAATGAAATCAGTTATCTCAAATCTCTTGCCCTTGCTCGTGGATATAATCCCTCTTTGATTGATAAATATTTGTATAAATTTAATAAGGCTAAATGTCCTTTTTCTGATTCAAATAATCCTCCTAACTTTAACTCTATAGTCCTGCCCTTTTATTCTCTTCTCTCTTTTAAAATTTCTAAAACCCATTCTCGTTTTAATTTTAAAGTTATCTTCAAACCTATGAATAAAATTAAATTCTCTTCTCTAAAAGATCCTATTCCTACTGAGAACCGGTGGGGTGTTTATTTTATTCCTTGCTCTTGCAATTTAGGTTATATTGGTCAAACAAAGAGAGCTTTAAAATTCAGATTAGGTGAGCATCAGAGGTATATTGCAAATCAAGAAATCTCTAAATCTTCAATTGCTTCTCACTGTTGGTCTTCCAGTCATTTTTTCAATTTCTCCATGGCCCAAATTCTTTCTTCCCTACCTCTCCCTCTCACTTGGATTTTCATGAAGCATACTTATTTCTAAAAATTCTGATAATCTTGTCAATGATCTCTCATCATCTCCTTTCCTCTCTCCAGCGTGGAAATTACTTTTGTAATTCTTTTCCCTCTTCTCTTGTTTCTTTTCTTTCATTTTGTTTGAGAAAGAAGAAAAAAAGGATCTTTTGGTTTTTTCTTGTTTTATTCTTTTATATTTCTTTCTTTATTATTATTATTTATATTCATATTTTTTAACTTCTTTTATTTTATTTTAATTTTGTTTATTTCTTTTATTTCCATTTTTCCCTATCAATTTCTCTTGGCAACAATTAGTTTGGCAACAATTTCGTCTTCTGCATGTGACCCTTTCAGCTAGTGCCATCTGTCGCATTCTTTGCAAGCTCTATTCTCTACCTTTCAGTTCATGTTTGACCTTATCCCCTTTCGGACACGTGTTTACTGTAGCTGATGACGAGCTGTTAATATTTTTAGCTCGAAACGCGTCCTATGTTTTGTTTTATTTTATGGTGATTTTTTACAAAGCTTTATTATTTTAATAACTTTTCAACTTTGTTGGAAAGTGTTGAAAACTGGCCGCGAGTAACGCTGCGTCATATTGACGAAGACAACGGTCTGTCTCATAAATTTCGCTTTTATTGCAATTTTTAAAAGTTCTAAGCATCACATAATTTCAATTTTTATTCTGTCTAATAGGGAAAAGCATCATGTTTTAGAAGCAATCTGTAAGCAATCTAAAGTAATCTGTTTTGAAAATGTATTTCCATTTACTGATTTTTTTAAGGAGTCTCATACTTTTTAAAATCTCCGTCGCCAGTGCAAAAGTGATATAATTTCAAGTTCTCATAACTTTTTAAATACTTATTGAAATTACACAAATCTCTGTAATATATTTAAGCTACATATAAGGCAAAAGTAAATAAGTGCGAAGTCAAAATTACGTCCATTTCTAATCATATCATAATATTAAAATATTTATTTGCTTAAAAGACGTTATAAAAACATATTGAAAGTAAATTAAAAACTTTTTATTTACATGTTTCAACTCATTTTCTGAGTCGTCGTCAGAATGTATAATAGAAAATTACAAATGCATAATGAAAAATGGAAAAAGGAAAAAATCATCGAAAATAAACAAGTAATCATGTAACGCACCCTATATTTTCGCGATTGCTCGTGTTCTCTCTATGTCGCGATGCCGTAATTTATCTAACCATTCAACCCATAAATTCGGGATACGAAAGGATAAAGTATCGTTACAAACTCCTGAACCTCTTAAATAAATTTCAATGGACTCTCTTATGAATAATTGTAAATAAAAATGAGATCTGTAGATGATTTTACTCTCGTTAAAAAGTATGTTAATGTTCTCTATTTGATTTAGCCGGGATACAGCAGTATTACCTCTATTGTATTTTATGTCCGCTATATGTTCTTTACACCTGATATTGAATTTTCGTTGGGTTAGGGAGGGAGGAATCAAAAATCATTATATAGGTATAACCCAACGAAAATTCAATATCAGGTGTAAAGAACATATAGCGGACATAAAATACAATAGAGGTAATACTAGTGATGGGCGATTCTCGAGAATTCGACAATCGAGAAAAATCGTCATCGTAAAAAATCACAATCGATACAGCCATCGATTAATTCCTAGAATCTACAATCGAGATGTTTTACAATCGATTATAACGAGAAAAGCTAAAAACAGTTATTGGAAAACTTAGCTATTATTCTGGCCGACAATTTCATACTAGTGATAGGGCTTAGTGATGGGCGATTCTCTAAAATTTACCAATCGAAAAAAATCGTTATCGTAAAATACACAATCGATACAGTCATCGATTATTTTCGAGAATCTACAAAGGAGATGTTCTAGAATCGATTATTGAAATCATTGTTTTTACATATATATAAGGCAGATTTTATTAAATATAGGGTAACTGAAAACAGATGGAATTAAAAAACAACAAACCAAAGGGAGTTATAAAGGAGCCATAAGACTGGAAAAGTCTTGTAAGGGTGCCCCCTGGTTGATAAAAGCTGAAAAAACGCGAGTAGCTATGAAGCGGTAAGGGAAGTTTAAGTATCAAAAATTAGAATTTTTCGGCAATTAGCACCAAAATGGCCAAAGAAATAAGAATCAAAAGTACCCCCTAGTGGCAAAAACATGAACTAAAAGATGATAAAAGGGATCAAAATTTTTTATTGATTTTTCTACGTCATTTGAGATTGGATCTTTAATTTCCCCATTTTTAGAAAGACTTCGACTGGAATACATTAAACGAACCCCCGCGGGGAGCAAAGTAGGGGGCAGGGGCAAAGAAAGTGCATAATATGAATAAGTGGTCACAGGACTTTCCAACGATATGTCACATGAGGGGTGTCGGCTAAATTTAGAAAAGTGCCCCCGCGCGGGGCAAAGTAAGGGGAGGGGCGCGGGCGATATATAAAATGAAATAGTAGTCACAGAGCTTTCCAATGATATATCACATGAGGGGTATCAGCAAAAGATAGAAAAGAGTCCCAACTCCCAGGATTCAAATTATCGTTCCCCCGAAATATACCCTGCCCATCCTTCTCTTTGAAATTTTCATATATTAAAAATTATTTATCGGAGGGCTCCGTAAAAAAATCCGATCTAAAATGTTTAAAAACGCTACGATTTCAAAAAAGCTCGAAAAGTGCCTCTCTCGGGGCGCCAAAATAGGGAGGGAAGAAGAAAGGTTCATAATATGAAAGAGTAACTTTCCGAAGATAACCGAAAACTTTCCGATGATATATCAAATGACTGGTCCAAAAAAAGTTTGAAATCTACCCCTCCCACGTGGGTTCCCTCTTTTATCCCAGAATATACCCGGAAATCACGCAGCCCCACTTTTCACCCACAGCACCCCCCACGCAGCCACCAAAATTTTATATTTAATAAATAATATTTATCGGAGAGCTCCATTAAAAAACCTCATTTAATGATATTTATTGTAGAAATCTCTACAATTAAAAAAAAAATCAACCCGCACCGCTCCCCCCCCCGCCCCCTTCCGGAATTCAAGTCTCGGAGGAGAAAAGTTCATAATATGAAAGAGTGGTGAAAGGACTTTCCGATGGAGAGGTTTGGTAAAAGTTTGAAAATTACCCCCCCCCCCATTGTCCACTCTCGCGCCCCCCAGAATTCACTCACCTTCCTCTTTGAACTTTTTATATTTAATAAATAGTATTTATCTGAGTCTCCAGGTATGGGGCAGCTTGGCAGAGCTAAAATAAGAGAAACATTGAAAATTTGGGGCAAAATGACACTAAATTTAACAGTAAAGTTTGAAACTAGGACTATACAGAACTGAATACATAAACCACTATGCTTCATAACCCACATCGGTTAATAGCAATAAAAAGATAAGTGCCAGTTAAACTGATGGCATTGAGCTCACAGGTTATTCACATTAATTGTATATTATACTCTTATTTCAAAGAATAATGTCCCTCAAAAAATAAATGAAGGGAAATATACCCCGTTTGCCCCTTTTATACTTAACCAATGAACCTCCAAATCAAATCAGGGAAACTCCTTAACTATAATAAATCAGTATATCAAATTTGAAGAAAATCAGATAATTCTGCATGAAAAAAAGAAACATATCGCTAAATTAAGGGTGGTCTAACCCCTTTAACCCTTTTATACTTAAATAATGAACCTCCAAATCTAATCAGGAAAGCTCCTTATCAGAACGAACATAGAAAAAAAAATAAAGTAAATTGAATAATTCTCCATGAAAATCCATTTATCTAAATTAAGGGGAGGGGACTTGCCCCCTTTTCGCCCTTGTATACTTAACCAATGAACCTCCAAATCTAATGAAGGAAGCGCCATATCGGAATAAATCGATATATTAAATTTGAAGCAAATCGAATAATTCTGCATGAAAAACCCTTTTATCTAAATTAAGGGGGAGACCAGCCCCTCCCCTTTATACTTAACCCATAAACTTCCAAATCTAATCAAGGCAGCTTCTTAACATAATAAACCGGTATCCCAAATTTGGAGCAAATCGGATAATTCTGCATGAAAAACCCATTTATGTAAATTAAGGAGGGGGTCTACCCCCCTTTCCCCCTTTATACTTAACTAATGAACTTCCAAGTTTAATCAGGGAAGCTCCTTAACATAATAAACCGGTATACCAAATTTGGAGCAAATCGAATAATTCTGCATGAAAAGCCCATTTATCTAAATTAAGGGGGACCAGCTCCCTTCTTCCCCTTTATACTTAACCCGTAAACCTCCAAATCTAATCAAGGTAACTTCTTAACATAATAAACCGGTATATCAAATTTGGAGCAAATCGAATAATTCTGCATGAAAAACCCATTTATCTAAATTAAGGAGAGGGTCTACCCCCCCCCCCCTTCTCCCCTTTATACTTAACTAATGAACTTCCAAGTTTAATCAGGGAAGCTCCTTAACATAATAAACCGGTATACCAAATTTGGAACAAATCGAATAATTCTGCATAAAAAACCCATTTATCTAAATTAAGGAGGGGGTCTACCCCCCTTTCCCCCCTTCATACATAACTAATGAGCCTCCAAGTTTAATCAGGGAAGCTCCTTAACATAATAAACCGGTATACGAAATTTGGAGCAAATCGAATAATTCTGCATGAAAAACCTATTTATCTAAATTAAGGAGGGGGGGGGACCAGCCCCCCAATTCTCCCTTTATCCTTAACCAATGAACCGTCAAAACTAATCAGCGGAACGCCTTATCAGAATAAACATAAAAAAAATCGAAGCAAATCATACATTTTAATCAAGAGTTATCGCGTTACGTACATACGTACGTACGTACGTGCATACACACAGAACCGACGGGTACATTAGCTCTCAGGCTTAGATAGCCTGTGAGCTAAAAAGAGATTGGATAAGCAGATGGACTCCTTTGAGAAATTATGACTTAAACCAACCGGTAAGTTTGACTCTAAAAGCTTCATTTCCATCTCGCATTTCGGCAAATCTCATCTCGATGATTTTGCCAGCATTTCGACGCTTCCAGATGGGAAGCTGCTCGATGGTTTGTTCTCTCGCGGTTTTAAACCTTTCGGAATGGGAAGTCTCTCGAGAGTGTCTCTCGCCCTTTTCAACCTTTCCCGATGGGAAACTGGTTTCTGTCGTTCTTTTCGAAATCTCCCAACGAAAAGCCTTTCGAGGATTTCGCTCGCGCTTTTCAACATTTCGCTATGAGAAGCTTTTCGAGGATTTCTCTCGTCCTCGGCAGAGAAGAAAAGTAAGAAAATTTATCGAGAGTACCAAGGGACGAGATAGAGAAAGAGGCATGACAATGAGCTGTGAAATGAAGCCCTAATTTTCAAAGTTTCTCTTATTTTAGCCCTACCAAGATGTCACATACCTGGAGCCCTCCGATAAAAATTATTTATTAAATATAAAAATTTCAAAGAGGAAGGTGGGTCGGGTGATTTCGAGGAAGGAGGACGTGAGAGTGGAATCATGCGAGGTGCAATTTTAAAAATTTTACCGAACCCTTCCTGTGGCATATAATCGAAAAGCCCTTTGACCACTCTTTCATACTATGAACCTTTCTTCGCCCAAAGGGGGATGGGGAAGGGGCGAACAAATTTTTAAAACCGTAGCCGATTTCTATAATAAATTTAAATATCACTTTAGATGTGGGTTTTTTATGCAGTCTTTCGGTAAATATTAATTATTGAACATAAAAATTTTAAAGTGGCGGTTGTGTGAATTCCGGGGCGAAAGAGTGGGCTCACGGGGGGTGGGAGGGGGAGCAATTTTCAAACTTTTTTTGGACCAGTCATGTGATATGTCATCGGTAAGCTCTCGGATGTCTCTTTCATATTATGAGACTTTCTTCCTCCCCTCCCCAATTTGGCCCCCACTGCGAGGGTAGTTTTTTCCGTTTTTATCATTTTAGATCAGATTTTTTTATGGAGCCCTCCGCTAAATATTATGTATAATATATGAAATTTCAGGACACTTTTCCAAATTTAGCCAAGACCCCTCATGTGACATATCGTTGGAAAGGTTTGTGACTACTTATTGTGCTATGCACTTCAGATGGCCGCCTCCCCACTTCCCCCCCCCCCGGAGGACACTTTTCCAAATTTAGTCAATACCCCTCTTGTGAGATATCGTTGAAAAAGTCTGTGACTACTTATTGATGTTATGCACTTCCGGTGACAGTCCCCCCCACTCTTTGCCCCTCCCCCCCACCCGGGGACACTTTTTCAAATTTAGTCAAGACCCCTAGTGTGAGATATCGTTGGAAAGGTCTGTGACTACTTATTGATGTTATGTACCTACGGTGTCCCCACCACCACTTTGCCCCCCCCGGGGGGGGGCACTTTTCCAAATTTAGCCAAGACCCCACATGTGAGATATCGTTGGAAAGGTCTGTGACTATTTATTGATGTTATGCACCTCCGGTGACAGTCTCCCCCAATTTGCCCCTCCCGGGGGACACTTTTTCAAATTTAGCCAAGACCCCTCATGTGAGATATCGTTGGAAAGGTCTGTGACTACTTATTGATGTTATGCTCCTCCGGTGTCCATCCCCCCATTTTGCACCCCCCCCGGGGGACACTTTTCCAAATTTTGCCAAGACCCCACATGTGAGATATCGTTGGAAAGGTCTGTGACTACTTATTGATGTAATGCACCTCCGGTGACCGCCCCCCCCTTTCCCCCCACGGGGTGTTTTTCTAAATTTAGCCGGGACCCCTCATGTGACATATTGTTGGAAAATTCTTATGACCATTTACTCATGTTATCCACCTCCCGCACCCTCCCCCCCTTTGCCCCCACGGGGAGGGCTTTTTTATAAATTCAGATCCAGACTTCTCATGTGACATATGGTTGGAAAGGCCTAAAGACCTGTGACGACTTAATCATATTATGCAGCTGCTGTGTCCCTCCGCTCGCTTTGACCCCTCCCCCAAGAGATCTGGTCCGAGGTTCATTCGTTTCGATATTATATTTTTTACAAGATTTTGTAGTGCGTGCACACCACACCCGCCTGCTATCATATATCAGTGCCGTATATAGCGGGTAACCTGTTCGTGATTTCATATTACAAGATTACGTATAAATTAGGGACCCCGATTAAAGGAGGGGCCCGCTAGCGGTCGAAGTCACCTAGTCTTTATTAACATCGACGCATTCCAGTTCACCCGCAGACGATTCTTGATAAATGTATGACGTATATAATACATAATATATGATTTATAAAAGAAATTTGCAAACTGCAGTCATCGAGAAAAAATTTACACAATCGAAAATTATCGAGATGTCCATACAATCGAGAAAATCGAGAAAAACATCTCGTTATCGCCCATCACTAGGTAATACTGCTGTATCTCGGCTAAATCAAATAAAGAACATTAACATACTTTTTAACGAGAGTAAAATCATCTACAGATCTCATTTTTATTTACAATTATTCATAAGAGAGTCCATTGAAATTTATTTAAGAGGTTCAGGAGTTTGTAACGATACTTTAACCTTTCGTATCCCGAATTTATGGGTTGAATGGTTAGATAAATTACGGCATCGCGACATAGAGAGAACACGAGCAATCGCGAAAATATAGGGTGCGTTACATGATTACTTGTTTATTTTCGATGATTTTTTCCTTTTTCCATTTTTCATTATGCATTTGTAATTTTCTATTATACATTCTGACGACGACTCAGAAAATGAGTTGAAACATGTAAATAAAAAGTTTTTAATTTACTTTTAATATGTTTTTATAATGTCTTTTAAGCAAATAAATATTTTAATATTATGATACATATAAGGCTTTGTAAAATGTAAAAATAAACACTTGTAATATAAAATAATAAAACATACAGTACAGTTAATGTTTTTAAAAAATTCACATGTTATCTCACAAGCCGCACGAAAACTTAACTTAGAATCTATATATATTACGCCATCGTACGCGGCACAGAAATCGCGATTATTTGTTAATTGTTTAATGGCAACGCCCGAATGAAACGCATCTCATTAGTTATTGAACAGCATTTAATGCATCTCCATACCTATAGGGGTGGTGGGGGTACCATAAGGGAGACCCTGCTCTGTCGCCAACTTGGCGATATCTGTAATATTTTGCCAAATTCCCATAGGCTTCCATTGCAAACCGATAGGGTTTATTTACTTACAGAAAATCAACCAATTGAGATATTTGAATGCAACAAAAACTAATATTAGCTTAAGGGATTATATTAATTATATTTAACCCGGAAGAACGCGCGCATACCCAGGGTATGAATGGTTTTTACTTTGTCACCAATAAATACAAATAATAATCGTCACCTTATTTAGTCGGAGACAAGTGTTAAAAGTTTTGCGGTAAAATAAGTTGAAGATTACTTTTAAAATGATAGTGGTGACGAGTGTAAAAACCATACCCACTCTGGGTCTATCAAGCCTGGCGCGCGTCCTCACGGGTTAAGGGAGTCCAAATAAATTAAATTATGAATAAAAGTAACATGATGCAATGTTTAGCATGCTTTCCCAAATATAAATTTTAAGGGAGACTAAATTAGTCGCCAAGGGCGCTAGTAGATATATAAACATAAAACTTATGTTAAAATGAGCTCTAACCTATATTTTATAGAATGAATTAATATTATTGAAATAAGTAATTATTTTCATTATTTTTTAATCATTAATTTATTGACGATGATAACGACGAATGTGAAGAATTTCAAGATGAACCGACCCCAACACACTCAATGACTTTTGAGTGCGCAGAAAAACTTTAAACATTTTTCGAAGCCAGGAGTGCAAATGACGATGTTTTTCAGACTACGAGTCTTCTCCAAAGAACAATAACACAAGAAAGAGACAATAAGACATTTCAAAGCAAATTAGCCAACTTCTTTTGTGCTGTACAGAAATAATAAATAAATAAATATGTATAATAAAGTAAGTCGTGAATTTTTATAATTTTTTACGAATCCGTTTTTTACGAGCACCCGGTTATAACGAGCAAATATCACGGTCTCTTCACGCTAGCTATAAGCAAGTTCGACTGTATATTTATTAAAACATTGATGCAGATTTATTAGAGATTATTTAATCAGGTTATAAATTCAACAATCTACAAAAGATAAATATACATACACGTAATCAAACATATTTTACGTCAACAAAAACAACAATTAAAAAATATCATCTTCTTCATTTTATTTACCCGTCATACGTAGTATAGAGTAAGTCTTGTAATCGTTTTAAAAATCGAAAAAAAAATTTGACGGACTTACACGTTTTAGACACTGGAGATTCAGAAAAACATATTTTTAGAAAAAAAAGTTAACTTTAGTCTGTCTTTGTGTGTGTGTGTGTGTGTCTGTATAATGGAAAATATTACCACTTTTTACTTACCCACGTAGCATAGGGTAAGTCTTATAATCGTTTAAAGCTCGCAAAAAAAAATGACGGATTTACGTGTTTCAGAAACTGAAGGTTTCAAAATGCATATTTTTAGAAAAAAACATTTGCCGTCCGTCTGTCTGTGTCCGTCTGCATGTCTGTAAACACTCTATCTCCCGAACAAATTGAGATAGAGACTTAAAATTTGGTGTGTACTTAGTATGTAATAATGGGAAGAAGCCTATTGAATATAAGTAACCTCGATTATCCGGAACCATTTTTTTCGGACTCTCGAAATTTTCGATCTGATAAAAGGTATATAAAAATTTTCGAAATTGTTTATTTTAAGGAGTGGATATACAAGAAAATAAAAAAACATAAAGTTTGAATAAAGAATGAAGTCGATCGAATTATGGGTTGTCGAGATATTTGTAATCCTATTTTTCACACTCTTCGATTTTTCATGACCCTGTATTTCATTCAAATTTCAATTCAAAGATTTATTTTAATTGGAAATAAGACGCTTAATCCGACGCACTAAACTGTTAGTTAATGTGATTAAAATTTTTGGAGTTATAAGGATGTTTCTTTTACGCAATTCGGCACTTTTTGATTACCCTTCGACCCAAAACCTATCGCCAAACTCTAAGATTAAATGCCAATAATGGCTTATCGTAAATGTCACATTCACTTGACATTAAACCCATTACACGTGTTTGTTACGTCATAAAGTGATTTTTAATTCGACGTTTTATTTGTACAGTAGAACCTCGATTATCCGAAGTAATTGGGACCGACCCTCTTTCGGAAAATCGAAATTTTCGGATAATCGAGCATGCTTCAGTTTTAAGATAAGGAGAAATATATGTAATATTTCTTATTATGATAACAAGTGATTAATAAAAATAAAGCAATAGCAATATAGAAACAAGAATAAATTACCTGAATTTCAATTTTGAAATTATGTAACCTTTCACATATATCACAAGGGTTTGAAAAAATGTTTTGTCTGTCGCAATTTCGATTGCCTTTACTTTGAATCTCTATCACGGAGTTTTTTAATAGTATTAGTTCCCCAGTATCACTGTCTTTCTGCTGCTCCAGCCATGCCAAACCTTTTGCAAAACATTCAAAAGCTTCAGAATTGCTAATTTGTTCGTTTTCTTCGTTCCACTCCGCAGCTTACAGGGGTTCAAGTTAAATTCAAGGAAACTCTAAGAAAGGGGATCGAAAATATTTATATGTACTCCTAGTTCGGAAAGGATTGCTTGCACCCAAAGAATATTATAGTTAAAAAAAAAGCTTTAAAAATGGATTTTGCACACAAGGAATGTGATAGTAAAAATAAAAAAGCTTTAAAAATGGATTTCGCTTAACCGAGAGTTTCGGTTAAAAGAGTTTCGGATAAAAGAGGTTCTACTGTATTTTTATTAATCTTTTACTATTTTATTTGTTCTTTTGTTATTTAAAATAAAAATTATGCCAATTTATATAATTTTGCGAGTAGTTTGGTGATTTATATAATTTGGCGAAATAGGTCGATGGGATATCAAGTAGTATCCGCAATTCAGTAACAGAGCATTATCATGTATTAAAAATATTTAAATACTACGCTTAAATTTTATTTTGGAATTGCAATGCACTTTATAAATAGTTTACATTTGTTTCATTTTCATATTTTATACTATGCATTTCCGTGATGGGTAAGTATTACGGAGGCCCCCAACGACTAGTTTTTCATTTTTATTATAAATTCAAACATTTTAATATTATTAACTTAACAAACTTTCAGTCTCATGTATAAAAATTCAATCTTTCTAATAACAACAGCAGTAATCATAAAAACAGCAGTATAAAAGAAATTGTTTCCTTGTTCAATACCACAGTTTTTACAAGAATGAAAACAAAATTCACCTGTATTGAACTCACTATTAGAATTGGAGAACAAAACGTGTTATTCAATTTTTGTTGAACTAGTCACTCCAATGATCTACACTAAAATGCAATATGGTGGAAAACAAGCGAATATCAACGTTATGCCGCAACTGCTGTATTTTCCGTTTCAACTGAAATCGGGATTCTCTAATTTGATTATAATTGAAGAGCTAAGTGGAAGAACATCTTAAGTAACAAAAATTGCATTTCAAGGAATTTGAGGTGAAAGTTTTTGCTGTAAATTTTAATGATTTATTTTCTCTTTGATACCATGCGTTTAAAATATTAACAGGTATGGTACTAAACTCTCTCAGAAAAACTTATTCATATTTAATTTTCAAATATTAAAAATTATTAATATTATTGATATTATTAAATATTAAAATATTAAATATTAATGAATAATCTCCTAAATCTTCAAGACTAAATGGAATCTTAGTATTTTAGCTTCACCATGTGATAAGATATCTCATAACGCTTTCATCCAAAAGATAAATTTTTTTTTTTAGAAAATGTAGCATAACATGTTCATCCACTCAGCTCTTCAATTGATATGATGCTGAAAAATGGTGTTGATATTTATCTGTTAAATTGTCTAAAATTCGAAATTATGAAATCCTTAGTAATTAGGAGTTATGAAATCCTTAAGGTGTCAAAAGACACCTGATGGTAGTAATAGGTGTACATATTCATATTTTTAGATCCAGGATGAGCTGGAGGAAAATGATATCGCTGCATTAATTTGACAACTATTCTACGAAAAGTCAAAAAATTAATTGCATATGGCAAATATTTATGGTAGAGTTAATGAAAAAAAAATTCTATTTTCACAGGTGTTCAGATTATTTTGTCCAACTTCTGTACACTGTATTTTTAGGTTCATGTTTGAATAAAGCATAGACATAATAGAACATAACAAGTAAGAAAAAAAATCATGCGTCAAGCATAGATTATGAAACACTTTCCAACATATTCAGAATAATGTAACAAAACTGCACCGTTTAAAAAATCAAAATATTACGTCTAATTCAACCACATGGAAACGCATAATACATTTCAAAACCCAATTTCAGCTGTTCCCATCCACAATCGGAAATTATGCGAATTTTTTCAGCAGCCCTGTATAGGATATATAGATTTGAATCTATTAACTACATGCATGCCAAAATTTAGTTCACCTAAGAGATACATGTACTTCAGTTAAAAATTTACCTTCAGCAATTTCCTCTAATAAGGAGAACGGTACGTAAATACTTTTATGCAGCCTTGTATTTGAGGTATAAAATTTATATATAGCGAGTAAGATGCAAAAAATTAATTACATTTAAAAGCGCATACCAAATTTTAAACCGTACACTCTAGCAATTATTACTCAAAGACAGTACTGTACTGTAATAGATTTCTTTTGTGTGTCCCTGCAAATGAATAAAAAGTGCATGCTCTAACGTGATCGTAGTGAAGTTCAGCGATTTATATCAGTTTCAATACATTTGAAATAGTATAATGTCATTAAAATACTCTGCAAACAATTTCCCCCCATATCCCATAATGTAATGGAATACTTTTGAGTGTCCCTGTAAATGAACGATTAATTCTACATACTTCATATACAATACCAAACATGCTTAGGTGACCCTAAAAAAATCTTTATAAATTTCATGAAAATCAGAGAATATTTACGGGAGTTAGAGCGTGGACAGACGGACAGACAAACCGAATGCATAAACACTTTTCAACTTTGTTGGAAAGTGTTAAAAAGTGTTAAGGGTGTATTCGAAAAAATATTTTTCCGCCTTCAAGAGCTCGAATTTTTCTGATACATTTTCAGACTCATTTTTAAAAGTAAAAACATGAAACTTGCGGAGGTGATTTTTGAAGATACATATAAGAGGCCGTGTGATTTTATTTTTTGCTCAATTAATTAGAATTTGAGTTTTAAACAATTATTTTCTCAATATGACCATTTTTTTCATTCCCAGATCTCCCGCTTCGGGAAATTCGGTTCAAAACGTCAACTTTAACAGTATATTTTACAATATTTTCTGCATTTATCAAAAAATCGAGAAGCACGGCACATTATGTAGTTTCTAAATAAGAGAATTTCCCAGTTTGATGCTTTTGAGAGCAAAAAATAATTCAAAAATGAATCAGAAAATAAGCAGTTTGGATTGGAATACACCCTTAAATTCTCAATATCGCAATATTTTTTTTTAAATAAAAAAAAATTAACAATTTTAAGATTCCTTCTTATTTTTTTATCCTTTGTTCAGAGTACTTTTTTCTATAAATCTAATTATCGGATTTTTATGAGTCCATTAGATCAGCAGAAAAAAAAATAGTGAATGTATATAAAGAAACGTGGGGAAATAGCTTGTTTTTTAGTTCATAAATTAAAAAAAAAAAGTTACAACCATATGAAAAATCCCATACTTAGTTATCACACACAGGGTCTAAAGATACTTTTTTTTAAATTTCAGACAATTTGCTTAATTATTGTAGAAGCCTTAGCATATCGATTAAAATGAAAATATAAAAAAATGCAAAATTTGAGAAAAATGAGTTTAAACATTTCACTTACATATAAAGGTTTAGGGAAATTGCGTATATCTCCTTTATTATTTGTCCAATCGTTCCGAAATTCAGAGAAAATGTTCTAAGAATACTAAGGCACATTTTAAAATAAAAATCTGAAACTCGAAATTTTCGTCATTTTTTATCAAAATGACAAGTACTGAGTGCCCTTAAATGAGAAAATCAATCCGAAAACAATTAAAAAAATGTTATTAAGAGGACCGTGGAGCTTTAGTTGAGTGAAAATCCACATTTCTTTTTGTGTATTCTCAAATTTGTACTACGCCATTCGCGGAAACCCGCATGTAGTTAGTTACAAGTGTTTTAATTTTGTTCACGAACAATTTTTTTGGCCTTTTAATATTACTTTAAATCTGTTGTTCTCAATACTGATGTTTCAGCTTTTTAAAATTTTTGAAAGGCTCATTGCTACTTAATTTTTGATCAAAATTCATGAAACTGATAAGGAAGAATCCTGACATTGCTTAAGAAGAAACTGTGTAATGCGTTTAAAAATTCGACTTCATTAAGACAATTTAATTTGATTTTTAACATATTATAAGGCAGAATTTTGATGAAAATTGGTATGGAATTCAGATAAATATCTCTAAAAAATGAAATATTTAAGGATTAAAAAATCGATACACAGATTTGTTTGTAATAGAGTTTTACGTGATTAAAATCCAAAATCGAGGAAATACTAAAAAATTAAGACGCAAGGAGCATTTTAAAATTGCGTTTTAAAATTTTAATTTTTTTGAAAGGTCCTAAAATTATAATTAAATTGGAAATTTATTTTAAGGTGTTCTATATACTTATGGGTAAATGCATATTTGCACAAAATTTCAAATCTCTATTACAAAAATTAAAAAAAAAAAAAAAAAAAAAAAAAAAAAAAAAAAAATTAAACGTCCACAAATACAAAAGGTCAACTTTCTGACATAAGTTTTAATTTATTTTTGTTTGAAAATGCATAAAAGTAGCTGGTGTTGTTGTTCAGAAACTATGTGGTTGAACTGTTTTTTCCATTTTTTTGCAAACGCAATAGATCTTTCAGAAAATAGTGGCAAAGTGAGCGTTTTGAACCGAATTTCTGCGCGAAGGAAGAAAGAGCACTCAAGAAAGGACGAAAAACGTGTTTGTCACGTGATCAAATTCGCTTATAACTCAATAAGTAATTGATTAATCAAAAAATGGAAAAAACAGTTCGATTTCAAATCGCTTCCATGGCCAGGATTTCCAATTTTATATCAATCAATTAGCTATTGAGTTATAAGCGATTTTGATCACGTGACACCGTATTTTTCTCCCCTTATTGACTGGATTTTCTTCTTTCTTTCGGAAATTCAGTTCAAAATGCCAACTTTGACAGTATTTTCTGAAATATCTATTGCGTTTACAAGAAAACGGAAAAAACAGTTCGATGACATAGTTTCTGAATAACAACACCTTCTAGTTTCAGGCGTTTCCGAATAAAAGTGAATTAAAATTTATGTCAGAAAGTTGACCCTTTGAGTTTGAGAACAAACAGCCTTAACAGGTTTTCTACTGCACACTTTCAGTATCGAACTCTGGCGTGTTCGGACTTCGATGACACAATGTTTTTCGGTCTCGAGCTCTGAAAAAATGAGCCTGAACTCATCTCTAGTCATAACTGATAGAACTGAACAAAAAGATATTTTCAATTGATCCTCGCATCTAGCAAACATGTAATACACTGGCCTCCAAAAGTTAAGGTACAGGGACTGGATGCTTTCGATTGCACACGTTTTGTCGAATATCTACCAACATTATTGGCGAATTGTTCTTGAACTTCTGGGATGTAAAGAACATGTTTGATTTCATATTTCTCGGTGAATATTTAGTCAGGAGGACAATTAGGGGGCTAATAATAAATTTAATAATAAAATAATATTTGCGATCACCTATGTAACGGAAAATGCTAGGAATGGTTTGTCACTGTGGTAAATGACGAGTTGGGTCCTGTTCAACGTTTGTATGCATTTCTGTAAGCATAGCACTCATATTCGTGAAGATGTTAACGTTTTTGTGAAAAATTCAAAAGTTTTTTGTTTAAAGCATACAGAGTTTTCAACCAAATTTAACGCAACTTTCCAAAAACCTGACAAAGAACAGTAGCAACAGTATACTGCAATTAAAACATGAATATATTGAATATTTGATGAGATATGGGCACTTGTATGAAATAATTTTTAACTGCGCTGCAGATTTCAAAATTTTTATTTCATAATTTGGTAGCCAACTGTTTTAGGCAAGTTATATAAAAAGTTCAGTCAAATTTCACGAAAATTCACAAAGATAGGGTCGATATAGTGAAGCTTCCTAAAAATAACTTTATTATAAGGGATTTTCCACAACTTATCACTCAGCTCACTATATCTTTCTAAGTTTTCACAACATTTGACTGGACTTTTTATAGAAGTTGCCCCAAAATACTGACTAGCAAGTTATGAAATAAAAATTTTGAAATCTTCCGCGCATGCGCAGTTAAAAATTATCTCATACACATGTCCATATCTCATCAAATATTCAATATATTCATGTTTTAATTGCAGTATACTGTTGCTACAGTTCTTTGTCAGGTGTTTGGAAAGTTGTGTTAAATTTGGTTGAAAATCTGTTTGCTATAAGCAAAAAACTTTTGAATTTTTCACAGACACAATAACATCTTCACGAATATGAGTTCTATGCTTACACAAATGCACTCACAAGTTGAACAGGACCCAAATAGTCATTTAACACAGTGATAACCATTTACAGCCTTTTCTGCTACATAGGTGATCACAAATGTTATTTTATTATTAAATTTATTATTAGCCCCCTAATTGTCCTCCCGACTAAATCTTCACCGAGAAATATGAAATTAAACATGTTCTTTTCATCCCAGAAGTTCAAGAACAATTCGCCAATAATGTTGGTAGATATTCGACAAAACGTGTGCAATCGAAAGCATCCAGTCCCTGTACCTTAACTTTTGGAGGCCAGTGTAATTAAGCGGAAATAATGTATGTTTTATGGAGAAGGTTCGCCGTAGGAATTAATTAAGTTTTACAATTCTGTAAAAGGAATGGCACAGAGTTTTACACAATTTGTCTCTTTTTTTTCTAAGCAAGTAAGTGAAATAACTTATTCTTAGTGCGAATAATCTGTTTTTAAAGTATACCGGGTGTTCCAAAATTGGACCCACAAATTCAGAGGGGCGATATAGTAGGCATCAAGAGGATGAAAAATTACCATAGAACATGAAGTCGCAAACCACGTATTTAATAAAAAATATAGGATGTTCCACCCTAACTCAATCTGTGTTGAGAGTAATGACTTTCAGCAAATTGAAGTATGTTATAATAAAACTTTTAACCCTTAAATGTCTGGTGTTGCTTTTCGGCAATATACCCAATTTAGGCTCTAAAATACTATTAGAAAAATATTGAAGCTATAATGCTTAATGTTGCTAATAAAATGCATTCTGAAAATATTATTAAATCGATTTTCAACATGAAGATGGCAACACTTGTGCTTTTAAGAATAAAGATAGATTTATTTTTTCAATTGTTGCTACTTGTTCTTTTTGTTTTGTTTGGAAGCTTGCGAAATACCCTATTTTGTTCTGTAGTGAGCAAGTAAAATTTATTTCTTATTATAGTTCCTAACATTCTTGTGTGTTTAATATTATAGAATTTTATCAAGGAAAATTATTTTTTCAATTAAACACCAATATTGCCGATTAGTAACAAACTGTTTTTTAGCCTTAAACTATACTTAAAACAAAATATGATTTTTTTAAGTATTTTTCCCATGATTTATTTAAAAAATGAAAGCCGAAAAACATTATTACAATGATTTTTGAAAAATCAGGCATTTAAGGGTTAATATGCATTCTCACCATTGTTGTAAATGTGACAACATAAAAAACTAGTCGTTGGAGGCCACCGTAATACTTACCTATCATGAATATGCATAATATAAAATGTGAAAATAAAACACGTGTAAACTATTTATAACATGCATTGCAATTGAAAAATACAATTTAAACGTATATTTAAATATTTTGAATACATAGTAATGCTCTATTACTGAATTGAGGGTACTTCTTGATGATCCCGTCGATCCACTTCGACAAATTACATAAATCGCTAAACCACTAGCAAAATTATACAATTTGGCATAATTTTTATTTTAAATAACGAAAGAACAAATAAATTAGTAAAAGATTAATAAAAATACAAATAAAACGTCGAATAACGAAAGAACAAATAAATTAGTAAAATTAATAAAAATACAAATAAAACGTCGAAAAACTTGATGACATAACAAACACGTGTAACGTGTTTAACGTCACGTGAATGTGACATTTACGATAATCCATTATTGGCATTTAATCTGATAGCTTGGCGACAGTTTTTGGGTCGACGGGATAATCAAGTAGTACCGAATTGTGTAAATGACGCATCCTTAGGACTCCAAAAATGATAATCATATTAACTAACAGTTTACTGAGTCGGATTTAGTGTCTCATTTCCAATTAAAATATATCTTTGAATTGAAATTTGAATGAAATACAGGGCCATGAATAATCGAAGATGATGAGGAAAATATGCTTACAAATATCTCGGCAACTAATTATCCGATCGACTTCATTCTTTATGCAAAATTTATGTGTTTTTATTGTCTTTTATAGTCACTCCTTAAAATAAACAATTTCGAAAATTTTTATGTACCTTTTATCCGAACGAATATTTTGAGAGTCCGGATAATCGAGGTTACTGATATTCAATAGGCTTCTTCCCATTATTGCATACTAAGTACACACTAAATTTCAAGTCTCTATTTCAATTTGTTCGGGAGATAGAGCGTTTACAGACATGCAGACATACATACACACAGACAGACGGACGGCAAATGTTTTTTCCTTCTAAAATATGCATTTTGAAACCTCCAGTGTCTGAAACATGTAAATCCGTCAGTTTTTTTTTTTTGTTTTTTTTTATCTTTAAACGATTACAAGACTTAACCTATACTACGAGGGTAAGTAAAAAGTGGTAAAAATTTCCATTATACATCCCAGCAGTATGCACTTGACGCTCCACATTTTAAACTGCGATTACCAGTTCATACGGTATGTCGATTACTTGAGCACCCTGTTTTTCCCGAACTTTTCGTAATGTTATCCCATATCACACAAAACAAGAAACATATCGTTGCCTTTTCATTGTAAAGTTTTTATTTTTCTCGAATTAATGACCGTCCACCCGAGTTCAGTTCCGGTGAAACACCCTGTATTTGTTAAAATAAATAATCATTGTTTAACGTCTCATTACGATTTAAAAATAAAAAATATATTACAATTCATCAGACATACAAGTAAAAATTACATAAATACATTTAATACAATTAAAGGGTCATCCACAAATGATGTCACGCTTGGAGGGGGGGGGGGGAGGGGGGTTCGGGAAATTGTGACAGTTTGTGACAAGGGAATGGGAGGGGGTAACAAGAAATGTAACATCACACAGTTTGGTTAAAATAAAAGCATTAAAAATCAGCAAATTAAATTTTGAAATTGAAGTATTTTGTGTTGATAAAGTAAAGATAAAATTTAAAGCCAAATATATTAAATTCCATTTCAAATTCCAAAATACTACTGTTTTCAACTGCTCTTTCATATTAACATATTTTATTACTATTGTATATGAATTACGTTTTTTGTTGTAAACCTTAATCTTATTTCATACAAAATAAGTGCACGAATCATTTTTAGGTGCGTTCGTAATTATATAAATACGTAGCACCTATAGTCGTCGTTCAGTCCGTCTGTCTGTCCGTCCGTCTGTCCGTCCGTCTGTCTGTCCGTCCGCATATAACAGAGCAAAAACTACCCGACCGAATGATCTGAAATTTTTAATATATAATTGCTGCAAAATTTTGTCGAGCCATTTCCAATTTTATGAAAATCGGATGTATAGTTTAATTACAGGGACAGTCAAAAGTTTTTCTTTACATTACGGCCAATGGGAAAAATTATTGCAAGTGAATTTCAATGATGTTACAGACTTCCGAATGGTCTGAAATTTTTAATATATAATTGCTGCAAAATTTTGTCGAGCCATTTCCAATTTTATGAAAATCGGATGTATAGTTTAATTACAGGGACACCCAAAAGTTTTCCGTTACATTACGGCCAAAGGGAAAAAATTATAGCAAATGCATTTTAATGATTTTACAGCCTTCCGAATGGTCTGAAATTTTTAATATATAATTGCTGCAAAATTTTGTTGAGCCATTTCCAATTTTATGAAAATCGGATGTATAGTTTAATTACAGGGACACCCAAATGTTTTCCGTTACATTATGGCCAATGGGAAAAAATTATTGAAATGCATTTTAATGATTTTACAGCCTTCCGAATGGTCTGAAATTTTAAATATATAATTGCTGCAAACTTTTGTCGAGCCATTTCAAATTTTATGAAAATCGAATGTATAGTTTAATTACAGGGACAGTCAAAAGTTTTCCGTTACATTACAGGGAATGGGGAAAATATTATTGTAAGTGCATTTTAATGATGTTACAGACTATGCACTTATGAAGCGCAAAAAAATATACATACAGTACAATATGGGGTGCAAAAAATAATTATAAAACTAGTTATAGTACGAACGCACCTCATTTGCCACGTTTGACGAGCAATTTCCAACTTGTTACTGTTATGCTCTCAAATGTCATTAAAACACATAGTTAAAGTTTAAATATGATCTATAACGTAGTGATTTGTTTCTGTACTGCAAGTGTATGTTTAGGTATTATAGCGTGACATGTGACAAGGGGGGGAGGGGGTATGGTGAAATGTGACACTTTGTGACAAAGGGGGGGAGGGGGGTCAAAAATATTGAAAAAAAGTGTGACATCATTTATGGACCGCCCCTAAAAAGCAAACGTTTCGAGTAGGGATGCACCAAATATTCGGTATCTATTCGGTATTCGGCCATTTTACCGAATATTCGGTTTGGCCGAATATCAACCTATCCGAATATTAAAATATTCGTCCCAACCGAATACTTTAAAAATTTTTAAACATATTTTTAAAAACCTTATACCAATTCTACGTTTAACAGTCAATTTATAAAGATATTCAGAATAATTAGAAACATAATCATATATTTAAATAAAAGAGAATGTTTTTACATTATTTATTGTTAGAAAATGCTCTTTTGTTTTCAAGAACATCCACCAGATGGCAGCATCAGACAATCATTTTTTATTTGATCTACTGTGACAGACACTCAGTTCAGTGAGTGTTGCTTCTTCCCTTATAGCAGTTGGCAGCAAAATGCTGCTTGATTAAAAAAATCCAATAATATTCCAAAGGAATATAATATGATAAAAAAAAAAACTGCAACAAGCCATAGTTCAAAGGATTTCTTTGTGTTTGTAAATAGTCTTATACATCTGTTTTGTTTTTATTGTGAAGTGTGATCTGTACTGTGACCAGCATATATATTATTCTAGTGTATTCAGTCTTCTAATAAATGTTTTTTTTGTTCATCCAAAGAAGAGTATATTTCCATTGAAACACATCAAAACATAAAGGTAAAACTTTTAACTTTTTTTATTGTTTACCTATTGAGGAATTTCGTATTCATGCCTTCCATATGGAATAACATTCTAACAGTCGATTATGAGACTGAAGTTATCTCAATTTTAAATATAGTAATATAAAAGAAGAAAATATAATATAATTAAATTCAAAGAAATAATTAATTTCTGAATGTTGGTATTTTTCACAAGTGAATGATATAAAAGAAAATTCAAAGAATTGTTCTTATTTTGAAACCAAAAGTGTATTGATAAGAAAAGAAATTATTTTGATTTTGATTTTGCCAGTTTCTTATTGAAATTTTATTATATAAGTTGCAAATGTAAATTTATGTTTTAAACAAAGAATTTAACATTTAAGAACAGTTTTTCTGAAATCAAAAGTAACTTCAAAAATTGTTCTCAAGAATTTTATTTTGTTCTTATTTCATCATTAGCATTATATTTGAGTTTATAATTGTTGTTTTGATGTATTAATAAGAGAAAAAGTTTTATTTTCTGTGAAATAAGCAAATATTATTATATCATAATGTCTAGTATTAGAGAATCTCATTATGTTGATAAATTAACTGATGACAACTATTCAGTTTGGAAGTTTAAAATAGAGCAATTGTTAATCAAAGAAGGTCTGTATGATGTTGTATTTGAACCTAAAAAGGAAAATGATGATAATTGGGTAAAAAATGATAGAAATGCTAAGGCATTAATTTGTTTAAATATCTCAGATTCACAAATTGTTCATGTCAGACATGCTAAAAGTGCTAAAGAGACATATGATCAATTGAAATCTGTTCATGAAAGAGTAAATTTAACAAATAAACTTTATCTTCTTAGGAAGCTGTATTCCACTAAATATAATGAAAGCATTAAAATGCAGGATCATATTAATTCTGTCTTAGAATTAGCAGAAAAATTAAGAAGTATAGGTGAAGTAATACAAGATGATAATTTAATAGCTATTTTGCTCTGTTCCTTACCAAATTCTTATAGTACCTTTATAACTGCTATTGAAAGTAAATATGAAACAGATTTATCATTAAAATATGTTCAAAACAAATTAATTGATGAGTATCTTAGAAGAGTTGAAACTAAACAAATTTCAACAAAATTTGAATATATTGCTTTAAAGGGTAATAGGGATAAACCAAAGCATTTGAATAAGCAAAAATTTTGTTCTCATTGCAAAAAGAATAATCACAACCGTGAAGATTGTTTTCACTTAAAGGGTAATAATACTAACAAAACAAAACCAAATTTCACCCAAGATAGATCACGTCAACAGTTTAAAAAACCAAACAATTTCTCTGCCTCTACTGCTAGTCAAAATGAAAATCTATCAGATTCTCAAAACTATCATGAATTAATGGAAGAATCAAATTCTTTGAATTTTGTTATGAAATCTCAACAAAATGGAAATAAAAACAAAAATTTGTCTTTTGTTATTGATTCAGGTGCGTCTGTTCATTTAGCTAATTCCTTGGAACTGTTCTCAGAATTAAAAAGTTCGAATAAAGATACAATTACAATTGCTAATGGAACTAAATTAACTGCAAAGGGAAAGGGTAAATGTACTTTTAATATTGAAACACTTAATGGTCAAACAAATAGAGTTACATTGGATCATGTGCTTTATGTTCCCGAGTTGGATAGTAATTTATTATCTGTCCAGTCTTGTACTGAGAAAGGTTTTGTTGTAACATTTAAAGATGATATATGTTTAATTAAAAAGGGCAACATCTTAGTTGCAGATGCAAAAGCTGATGAGGGGTTATACAGATTAAAAATAATACCTACAAATGAAAAGGTATATAGTGCTTCAGAAATATTACCCGTTTGTTCTAATGTTAACTGCATTCTAAAATGGCACCAAAGGCTGGGCCATAGAAATTTGGAATCCATCAAGAAAATTCAAAAGGATGATTTAGCTTTAGGTATTACTGTGAATAATTGTTCTCATAATACTGAATGTTCAAGTTGCATAAAAGCTAAGTTAACAGAAAAATCATTTCCAAAAGAAACGCAATACAGAAGTAAAAAACCACTTGATTTGATATACAGCGACGTATGCGGTCCTGCAGAAACAAAAAGTATGGGATCAAAAAGATATTTCGTTACATTTATTGATGATTACTCTCGTTATACACAAGTATATTTTATTTCTTCTAAAGATGAAGTATTTGATAAATTAAAAGAGTATGTTGCATCAACAACAAACAAATTTAGATTGAAGATTAAATCTTTGCGTAGTGACAATGGAACAGAATATTGCAACGAATCTGTCAAAGACTACCTTAAAAACTTAGGAATAAATCATGAAACAACGACGCCATATTCACCGTCCCAAAATGGAGTTGCAGAAAGAAAGAATCGCTCGCTTATTGAAATGAGTAAAGCCATGCTTATAAATGCTAAATTGCCAAAAACATTCTGGGCAGAAGCCATAGCTACAGCAGCCTACTTACAAAATAGATTACCCACAAAATCAACTGAAAAGACACCATATGAACTGTGGAATGGGCATAAGCCAAATTTGAGTCACCTTAAAGTATTTGGATGCAAAGCATATGTGTATGTTCGTAAACAGAAGAGACAAAAATTTGACGAAAAGGCCACTGAAGGAGTCTTTGTTGGTTACGATTTAAGAAGCAAAGGATATCGAATTTATATAGGTGGTAGAAAAATAGTGATAAGCAGAACAGTGAAGTTTTTTGAAAATATGAACTGTGAAAATGTCTTTCAAGAAAATCCTGAAGAGCGAATCTCAGATTTAATGCATTTAAATTTTTCAGAAGAAAATCTTGAAAATGATAGTGATGCTATCCAAATAGAAAATACTGCAGAAGAAATAAATACGGATGAAAAATCAGTAGATAGCCCAACAACTGAAGAAAGTAAAGATAATTTCCAGAGAAGAATATCTAACAGAGAGACTAAAGGAATTCCACCAGAAAGATATTCTTACAAAACTGAAGACAGTTGTTCCAAAAATCAAGATCCTGAAACTTTTAAAGATGTTTTACAATTACCAGTAAAAGATCAACAGAAATGGTTTCAAGCTATGAAGGAAGAATTTAACTCTTTAAAGGAAAATGAAGTGTTTGAGCTTGTTACTTTACCCAAAGGCAAGCACGCCATTGGCTGTAAATGGGTTTACAAAACAAAACATAATGAAAATGGAGAAGCAATAAAATGCAAAGCACGATTAGTTGCCAAAGGTTTCGCTCAAAAATTAGGCACTGATTATGATGAAACCTTCTCTCCTGTCGTCAAACATACAACTATTAGAGCTTTTCTGACCTGGGCAGCATATCATAAAGCCAGAGTATTTCAAGTAGATGTTAAAACAGCCTTTCTACATGGTAAACTAGATAATGAAGAATTATACATGCATCAACCAGAAGGCTTTCATGATGAAGAAAATAAAGACAAAGTCTATAAATTAAAAAAGGCTATATATGGTCTTAAACAAGCCGCCAAGTGCTGGAATGAAGAAATAGAGAATACTCTAAAGGCATATGGATTTAAACAAAGTGAAGCTGATCCGTGTTTGTTCATAAAAGAAAAATCAAAGAAGACAATTCATCTCATACTGTATGTAGATGATATGCTGATGAGCTCAGAAGATGAAAATGAAGTTAATGAAGTAATAAATTACTTAAAGAAATCTTATCCCATAACATCACTAGGAGAAGCAAAATACTTCTTAGGTATAGAAATTTACAGAAAAGAAGATGGAAGTTATTTACTTTCACAAAGAAGTAAAATAACTCAATTAGTTAAGGATTTTCAGCTTGAAGAAGCCAAACCAACTTATACCCCAATGGAAACTAACTATTATAGTTTAGATAAAGAAGAAAATCTTTTATCATCAAATGATAATTATAGACAAGCTATAGGAAGTCTTTTATATATTTCCTCATGCACAAGACCTGATATTACCGCTCCTACACACATACTAAGTCGAAGATGCAATAATCCAAGAGAAAAGGACTGGAATGCTGTTAAGAGGGTAATAAGATACTTAAAAACAACGAAAGACCTTGATCTCCACATTTCTTCAAAAGAATATCCTAATATAGTTGCATACTCGGATGCAGACTGGGGACAAGATGCTACAGACAGAAAATCCACCTCAGGAAATGTAATCTTCTTAGGCAATAGTTGCATTTCTTGGTTCTCGCGAAAACAAACATGTGTGACGTTATCGTCAGCAGAAGCTGAATATGTGGCACTGTCACAAGGAACTCAAGAGGTGCTATGGATCTTAAAATTATGTAAAGATCTCAATTTACAACAACATTTTCCTATTAGAATTTTTGAGGATAACCAATCTACAATTAAATTGGTTGAAAGTGAAAAATTTAAATCCCGCACTAAGCACATTGATACAAAGTATCATTACATACGAGATTTAAAAACTAAAAATGTTATAGATGTCAAATATCTATCAACAAATGAAATGATAGCAGATATAATGACGAAGCCACTGCCAAAAGCCAAATTTGAACTTTGTAGAAACCTTATCCACCTGGTGTCAGATTCTATCACAAAACGGGAGAGATGTTAGAAAATGCTCTTTTGTTTTCAAGAACATCCACCAGATGGCAGCATCAGACAATCATTTTTTATTTGATCTACTGTGACAGACACTCAGTTCAGTGAGTGTTGCTTCTTCCCTTATAGCAGTTGGCAGCAAAATGCTGCTTGATTAAAAAAATCCAATAATATTCCAAAGGAATATAATATGATAAAAAAAAAACTGCAACAAGCCATAGTTCAAAGGATTTCTTTGTGTTTGTAAATAGTCTTATACATCTGTTTTGTTTTTATTGTGAAGTGTGATCTGTACTGTGACCAGCATATATATTATTCTAGTGTATTCAGTCTTCTAATAAATGTTTTTTTGTTCATCCAAAGAAGAGTATATTTCCATTGAAACACATCAAAACATAAAGGTAAAACTTTTAACTTTTTTTATTGTTTACCTATTGAGGAATTTCGTATTCATGCCTTCCATATGGAATAACATTCTAACATTTATTTGCTGCTTGTTAAGTATTATTTAAGAAACTTAACCAATCACGAGGATTTTCATAGGAATTAATTATGTAGAAATGCGAACATTGTCCAGTAGATAATCAGTTTCTTGCTAAGATTTTAAGAACAACCTTTACAATCTCTGAAAATGATCGCCCACTCCAGACACCAATCTAGGATGCATTTAAAAACTTCCTTGCTTAATCAGAGGAAGTAGAACAGTTATTCTTTCTGAGTTGCCAACACATAAAATCTGAATAGATTGTATTATTTATTTACTTTTACTTTAGTCTCTTCCTGACAAACAAGTAATATATGATCATAATTTTTCTTCCAATTTTTTCACACTTTCCCTTTGATTTTAAAATGTTTGTTTTAGAATTTAAGAAAATTTTGTTCTTTTGTTTTAATTCATAGAAGAAGCCATGAAATTTAAAATTTTATTAATTAAAAAAGTTTTATAACTATCCTCTTCTTAAATAACTCAAAGTAGATTTTTTTCAGAATAAAGTTTACTTGATTATCAAAGACTTGACTCTTGACTCTTGATTATCAAAATGAAAGTTTCTGTTTTAAATATTATGTAAAACTGTTTTAAAATTTAACATTTTAATGCCCTAAACTTTGAAATATAAAATTATTCGACAAGCCGAATATTCGGTATTCGGCCGAATAGTTACTATTCAGCTGGCCGAATATTCGGTATTCGGTCTAGCAGTTACTATTCGGCTGGCCGAATATTCGGTATTCGGCCTAGCAGTTACTATTCGTCTAGTCGAATATTCGGTATTCGGTTCGCCTGTAGGCCGAATAGTCGGTATTCGGTATTCGGCCAAAATCACTATTCGGTGCATCCCTAGTTTCGAGCTAAATTTTAGCCCCTCATCAGTGCAATAAATAACATTCAAATGACAGAAAACTATACGTCATGTTTACAGTTAAAAATTAAATAAAGTATAAAAATTTCAAAACAATGCTGAGTATTCAGGAGGAAGTGCACGTGATTCATTTATCGGCCACGTTCGCTTACGAGTGAACACACCTTCCAGAAAAACTCTACTTTTAATATTATTTCAACCGGATATGATAACTTTCATCTTTGCGAAATCTGGGATATAGTCGGTATCTAAAGAATGCTGTACAATTTTAGACTGTAGGCTTCCAGATTGGCGAAACTGATGAGGGGCTAAAATTTAGCTCGAAACGTTTGCTTTTTAATTGTATTAAATGTATTTATGTAATTTTTACTTGTATGTCTGAGGAGTTGTAATATATTTTTTACCCTGTATTTGTGTCTCAATAAGCGGTTTGAGACCCCATATTCTACAGCAATATGTCATCCTCTTGATGCCTACTATCGCTCGTCTGAATGTGTTGGTCGAATTTTGGAACACCCTGTGTTATGTTATGTCATATCTTATATTATAAAGCAATCTGTATTTCTTATAATTATTAACAGTCGGACCTCGTTTGCCCGACACCCGATTTCCGCGTCATTCCGTTTATCACGTCAGTTTTTAAAAATCTCAATTTTCTGGATATGAATTTAAGGTAAATAAACTCCGGGTTTTACGTCGTTAAATAATTTTCAACTCCGGATATCCCGACGGTTTAGGAAAATTGTCCATTTTTCATAATATGGAAAATAAGCGGTAAACGTTTCACAAAAGTGTCTAAAATACCCATTGAGATAAATGAGGAATTTTACTTCAATCCTTTATCTGAATAAATAAACCCACACACTATTAGTGATCCACTTAGCTTTAGATAGCCTACTTGCGGTCTTTTCGTTCTGGTCATGCGGTGCTTTCTTGTGGTTACACGTCGTTTTTCATCCGACTAAAACCGAAGCATTGCATTGCATTGAAACGATCAGAAATTATCTAACATCCATTTCTGAAACAACGAATATTGATTACAATTCATCGTATAAAATTGAAAAAAGTAGTATTGTAGGAAGCACATCTAGGGATAAGCAAACCTTAATGCATCAATATTTCATGTAACAATAAAAAAAAAAAAGTCATCATAAATTTGATTTTTATTCTTTTTAATTTTTTTTGTTTGTTTGTTTTGTTTGATAATAATGTTTTATTGCTTAAAATCGCAAGAACAGTTATGAATTTAAAATTGTCTTAAATTAATTAAAAATACAGCTTTTTATAAACATATTTTTCTCCAAATCCGGTTACCGCGACACTCCACTTATGACGACACTTTTTTTCTGGCCATTAGAGAGTCGGGATAACGAGATTCGACTGTATTAATTCTGTCTTCTAAATTCTATATTAATTTTTATATAAAAAAGCTTCATCTATATTATAAAGCGAAAACATTCCCGCGAGTAACGTTGGTGTCATATGATGTAACACGAGGCTAACGAGAAAGACAGTCTTCCGCGGTGCATTCCACGTATCTTTTTTTACAGACCGCTGGAGTCACATGACCCTCGAATGCACCAATGAAGGTGTGCGAAAAGAGCATCACGTCACTCTAGCGGTCTGTAAAAAAAAGACGCCTGAGATGCACTGCGGTAGCCTGTCTTTTTACCTGACCCATAAATTTGTTTTTACTTCACTTTTTGCAACTTTTAAATATCGCACAAATTCCATTTTTACACAGTCGAATGGGAAACAAAATATACTTTCAAGTGTAATTTGTTTGAATTCTGTGTCTCAATTTAACCGCTGGATACGTATCGATTTAAATAAATTGCAGGTAATAGAACCCCAGTAAACACTGGATACGTAATTATACGCTTGATTAATTTGTAATTTTTCCAACTGAGTGAAAAAAAAATGTCCAGGCGAGGATTCGAACCAGGGACTCTTTGACTGAAGCTGCCAATGCTCTGCCAACTGAGCTATTCTGGATAAATCTGGCGGATACGCAATTTACCCAGTTGTAAAAATTATAAATTAATCGAGCAAAAGCTTTATTAGACTCTTAACATGTTTCCGCTTTATCGGCTCTATTATAAATACAAATAAGAATATTATAAAAATTTTGGTAAGTTATATAATCCTGCATCGTTACCTACTGAAGTTTTACACGCTGCAATCTCTATGGTTTCTCTTATAATGAATGGATAATATAGATTGGAGGGGAAATTATCTTTCATATAGTAATTCTTTGAACCGTCTGCTTTAACCAATGGTATTCATATACTCTTGAGTAATTCTCAAAATTAATTACGTTGTGACTCTAGATCCAGATAGTAAAGACTGATAGTTATAGTTTCCCGCCAGTCACACCGATATAGTAATTCATTGATCTATGTCTGCTTTAATCAATGGTATTTCATATACTCCTGAATAATTCTCAAAATGAATAACGTTGTGACTATAGATCCACATAGTAAAGACTGATAGTTTTAGTTTCCCGCCAGTCACACCAATATAGTAATTATTTGATCCGTCTGCTTTAACCAATGATATTTCATATACTCCTGAATAATTCTCAAAATTAATTACGTTGTGACTCTAGATCCAGATAGTAAAGATATATAGTTACAGTTTCCCGCCAGCCGCACCAATATAGTAATTCTTTGATCCGTCTGCTTTAATCAATAATATTTCATATACTCCTGAATAATTCTTAAAATTAATAACGTTGTGACTCTAGATCCAGATAGTAAAGACTGATAGTTTTATTTTCCAGCCAGTCACACCAATATAGTAATTAATTGATCCATTTGCTTTAACCAATGGTATTTCATATGCTTTTGAATAATTCTGAAAATTAATTACGCTGTGACTCTAGATTCAGATAGTAAAGATTTATAGTTATAGTTTCCCGCTAGCCACACCAATATAGTAATTATTTGATCCGTTTGTTTTAATCAGTAATATTTCACATACTCCTAAATAATTCTTAAAATTAATAACGTTGTGACTTTAGATCCAGATAGTAAAGACTGATAGTTTTAGTTTCCCGCCAGTCACACCAATATAGTAATTATTTGATTCATCTGCTTTAACCAATGATATTTCATATACTCCTGAATAATTCGCAAAATTAATTACGTTGTGACTCTAGATCCAGATAGTAAAGATTTATAGTTATAGTTTCCCGTCAGTCACACGAATATAGTAATTCTTTGATCCGTCTGCTTTAACCTATGGTATTTCATATACTCCTGAATAATTCTCAAAAATAATTATGTTGTGACTCTGTCCAGATCCAGATAGTAAAAACTGATAGTTATAGAAAAACAAACAGGGAAACTTTCAACTAACATTTTGTTTCGTAACGGGGTCAATGGCAGAAGCGTATATTGTTCTCGCACGGATGCAAAAGTAATAATTCTCGGAAAAAAAAAAAAAAAAAAAAAAAAAAAGGTGGTGCAACGTTTTCTTCCAATAAAACTCGTTTTCCTCCTGTGTAGAAAGTTCAAGACGAATTCTAGAGACTATTTCTTAGCCAATTCATTCAATTGTATCACTGGGTCAATTTTTTTTCTCACTTTGACATTGGGTTAAAAATAGACAAAAGTATAAAAACCGCTAAGATTTATAAAGCGAAAGTAAGCACAGCTGTTATTTTTCCTTCTCACAGTTATTTGAAGCATTGAATTTATGCGCAAAAATATAGAACATGGGTTCGGTAATATAATCCGTCATGGAATAAAAAGTAAACATCCCCTACTAACTCTGCAACTCATTATACAGTTGCAGAAACCAATCAATTAGAAATAAAGTGTACTTTTAAATGATGTATATAAATTTTTCTTAAGGGTTCACCTACAAATAAAAACAAGACCAAACCTTGTTTTTTCAATGGCAACACCCAATTTTGACAACATATTTTAAAGTAAGGTTCAAACTATGCCTAGAAACGAAATTCCAAGTCATTTGGATGATAAGTTTTTGAATTATAAACATTCAAAATTTAGAGCTTCTAATGTTAAATTACATTTTCATATTTTTATTTATTTTTATTAATGTAATAATTTTGTGTGTAGTTACAATGCTAAAAATACCAAACATAAATTCATTGAATTTGTAATTTTAAAAATTTTATCATATGAATTATGAACTACGAAATTAATATTCGAAAAATATATGAATCGCAACCTACAATTTTCTTGATAGATTTATATTTATTATGTCCTTCTTTATGCGAATTCTCAATTTCAAATTTTTCTTGCAAGCAGTTTTCAAGTTATCATCAAAAAACGTCAAAACGACGGTTTAAGGGACCATCTATGATGTGCAGGAAAGCATAATTTGAAAAAGTATATTCTACTCATTTTATTGAAATATTTGGGCTGCCGTAGTCGAAACGTATGAAGCGAGTGAAATAGTCATATTGGCAAAAAATAATACATTAATTGAAGTGACATAGTCATTATGTAGCATTTCAACAATCGAGTACAAAACTTCAATTTGGATACAGCCCCTAAAATAGGCTCATTTTAAAATTATTAATTTCTCGGAAACTAATCGTACGAATGTCATGCAAATTTGTATTTAGGATAATTGAAGGGTGTAGAATTTATTTATGGTGTCAAACTTGGCTATTGTTATCGAAAAATAAAAACAAAGTTTGAGTTCGTTTTGATATGTAGATGGCCCCTAAGCAAGTTTATATACATCATTAAAAAGTAGACTTTATTTCCAATCGTTTGGTACCTGTAGCTTTCTTCTACGATAAATTGTTTTAGAGTTTAACAGTGGGTGTTTACTTTTTTTTTTTTTTTACCACGACTGTACAGTGTATATACATAAATACGCATTATATTCGAACTTACAGTGCAGTATCATTTTATGTTCTTAAATTTCCGATGAATACATATATGTTATTTTTAAAATATGTAAACAGATTCGATCGATTATTAATAATATGCTTTATTATTATAAAGCAATGTCAAATATTGAATAATAATAAAAATAACAAAATCATATTATTTATTCTTGAATATTTATCAACTAAGGAGATCTTTGTTCATATAGGCGTACCCTATATGAACATTATCTATTTTTAAATAAAAATAGATAAAAAAGAAATGGTTTAGAAAAAATAATTTTGTTGTATTAAATTACAACAAAATTAAATTTTTTCGAAACCATTTCTTTTTTATCTATTTTTATTTTTTCTCATTTTAAGTCTGGGCGGATATATATTTTTAAAGGATAATGTGTTTAATGTTCGGGAATATAAACTGCATATTTCTAATGTGACAGAGTGGCATAAATTGCACTTATCACACGAAGCATATTTTTTAGTACTCTTTTTCTACATTTTTTCGTTTGACAAAATTGTTTTCTGATATAACTATAACATGATATCGATATTAATAATAATCGAAATATTACTTTATGTTTTGTTTTTAAAATTGAAATTATAATGAATGACTGAAGTGTATGTATAGTCGTGGGAAAAAAAAGGTAAACACCTCCTACTAACTCCTCAATAAATTATCGTAGACGAAAATGACTGGTACCGAACGATTGGAAATAAAGTCTACTTTTAAATTACGTATATAAAATTTGCTTTGGGGGCCATCTAAATATTAAAACGAATCCAAACTTCATTTTTTTTCAATGGCAATACGCAATTTTAACGAGATATTTCAAATCTTCGGTTCAAACTATGCCTAGACACCAAATTTCAAGACATTTGAATGATAAGTTTTTGAATTATAAACATCCAAAATTGTGTGCTTCTAATGTTAAATTACATTTTCATATTTTTATTTATATGTCCTGAAATTATGCTCCTAATGGGCTAATTTTTTGTGTAGCAATAATAATAATACACCGTAAAAAAAATACTGTTAAAAAACGGAAATAGTACTGGCAATCCAGACGCCAGTACTATTTCCGTTTTTTAACGGAAAATTTTTTTCCCGTAAATTCCAGAAAATCTTCCGTTTTTTCACAAAATTACGGGCGAGTTCGGATTCTAAAACGCCGAGCTTGTGCTCCAGAGAAAGCGCCCAAACTCATGTCTTAACACACACCCCGCGGCAACCACCAGAAAAAACAAGTGGGTAAGTGTGGTCACAGATCACACAGAGGGTTTCGTTTAATATTCTTTTCAAAACACTTTATTCTTTTGCAAAATCTGTTAGTTCCACATTTCGCAACCAGGGGCGCACTCTATTCTAAACAAACCTCTATCCGAACGAAACTCCGTTTTACAACCTATCCGTAGTTATATATATTAGTCGAGGGAGTCAGGCCCATAGAACACGAGATAGGTAGGCGCCAACTGGCGGTAAAAAGTGGAACTAAAATGTATGAGTCTTTGGTGCATAATGTGAAAGAGCGGTCTAGGGGTGTCGGTAAAAGTTAGAAAAGTGCCCTGCCCACCCCCCCGGGTGAAAAGGGGGGAGGATAAAAAATTGCTTAAAATAACACAAGCCCGGGCGGTAATTAATATAAGACTTTTTGAAAATTTTATGATTTTTCGTGTGATCGCAAGTGTTCTGTATAGGTGTGCCAAATTTCAAGTCTCCAACTTAATTATGGGCTAAGTTAGAAAAATTGCTTAAAATACACAAGATAGAGACCGGAAGGGGGATTAATAATAGACTTTTTGAAAATTTTATGATTTTTCGTGTGATCGAAAGTGTTCTGGAATAACTATGCATAATTTCATGTTTCCAACTTAATTAGAGCCTGAGTTAGAAAAATTGCTTAAAATACACAAGTTAGAGACCGGGGGGGGGGGGGGTAAATATAAGACTTTTTTAAATTTTTACGATTTGTCGTGCGATCGCAAGTGTTTTGCAAGTGTTTTGAAAATTATGCAAAATTTCAAGTCTTCAACTTAATTAGAGGCTGAGTTAAAAAAAAAAAGCTTAAAATACACAAGTTAGATCCCAGAGGGTTAAATATAAGACTTTTCGAAATTTTATGATTTGTCGTTTGATCGCAAGTGTTTAGCTATAATTTTGCAAAATTTCAAGTCTTCAACTTAATTAGGGGTTGAATTAGAAAAAAAAAAGCTTAAAATACACACGTTAGAGCCCAGAGGGTTAAATATAAGACTTTTTCGAAATTTTATGATTTGTCGTTTGATCGCAAGTGTTTAGCTATAATTTTGCAAAATTTCAAGTCTTCAACTTAATTAGGGGCTGAATTAGAAAAAAAAAAAGCTTAAAATACACAAGTTAGATCCCAGAGGGTTAAATATAAGACTTTTTCAAAATTTTATGATTTGTCGTTTGATCGCAAGTGTTAGCTATGATTTTGTAAAATTTCAAGTCTTCAACTTAATTAGGAGCTGAGTTAGAAAAAAAAGCTTAAAATACACAAGTTAGAGCCCAGAGGGTTAAATATAAGACTTTTTCGAAATTTTATGATTTGTCGTTTGATCGCAAGTGTCTAGCTATATTTTTGCAAAATTTCAAGTCTTCAACTTAGTTAGGGTCTGAATTAGAAAAAAAAAGCTTAAAATACACAAGTTAGAGCCCAGAGGGTTAAATATAACACTTTTTCAAAATTTTATGATTTGTCGTTTAATCGCAAGTGTTTAGCTATAATTTTGCAAAATTTCAAGTCTTCAACTTAATTAGGGGCTGAGTTAGAAAAAAAAAAAAGCTTAAAATACACAAGTTTGCCCAGAGGGTTAAATACAAGACTTTTTCAAAATTTTATGATTTGTCGTTTGATCGCAAGTGTTTAGCTATAATTTTGCAAAATTTCAAGTATTCAACTTAATTAGGGGCTGAGTTAAAAAAAAAAATGCTTAAAATACACAAGTTAGAGCCCAGAGGGTTAAATATACGACTTTTTCAAATTTTTATGATTTGTCGTTTGATGTGATGTGTTCAGCTATAAGTATACAAAATTTCAAGTCTCCAACATATATAGTGTCTGAGAATGGGCACTGTGATGGACAGACAGACAGACAGATAGACAGAAAAGCAAGACGAATAGGGTTTCGTCAGATGAACGAAACCCTAAAAATTGAAGAGTGGGGTAATATGATGCAACTTATAAAGAAGATCTCAAACTGAGAGTGTAAAACATAATGTTTTATGTTCAAATACTAGTTTATTACTTGTTTTTACAATACACAATGGCTAAAATCACTTCTAAAAAGACTCTTCGTGTTACAGTGCTGTAATAGGTTGTTTCTGCTGACGCGACTGCATCACTTCTGGCTGGTACAATTAAATACAGGTCAAATACTTGGACAATGGGAAGCTCTTGACTAATTGAAAAGGGATTTTAACGACTTCCTATTATGCTAAGGTAACATCAAAAGGAATGTTACATCCAAGAGGGGAATTGACACTTCACTTAATTAATTACGTTTGTCTCTTGACATCATCTGAAACTCTTGATCATAATAACAATGCATCGATACGTAATTATACGGCTCTATAAATTAGCGGTGAGATGACCCTGCTCTAATGTAGAAATCCAAAAATGCTTTTTTGGAATGATTTTCATATTTCAAGTGAATATAGTAAAGTTTGGATTAAAAAAATCCAAACCCTTATTTAAAAGTTCGGGGTCATTGGCCACAATGTGTGTGTTCTATGCACAACTTGCCTTATTGATCCCATTTAATGACTAATATGACTCTTCAAATAGTATATAAATAACCAGATATTTAGTTTGGTTGAGACACTAATTATTATATGAGTTAACTTGAACCATTATTGAATCAGAAAAGTAAATAAATAAAAAGCCTTGAAAATGGAAAAAGAATGGAATCAGCATCTATCTTTCCAAACGCGCAACGGGATATGAGCAACTTTAAATAAAGTTTTTAAATGGGTGAAACGTTGTTTGTTGTTAAATACTCACAAACATATGTCTAGAACACGCGGAACAAAAATAACTATGAAATTACTTCGCAGTTATTTTATTTAATAATATTTCTTCAAATGCTACTAGAAAAAAAATGGTATCACGTCATAATTGAGAAAAAAATTGTAATATTTGGTCAAAGTACATGGTCAATACCTTGTATTTCCATTCTTTCCTTTTTGATCTCTTTGATTCTGTCAGGCATAGAATTAACAAGTTCTTCGCAATTATTTCGACAGATGGTTTCCCGGCCGTACTTTTCGCATAGAATCTTAGGCTGTAGCTTAAATGCTATGTTTCATAAAATATACGATATATTTTCGGTAGGATTGATATCTGGACTAAGCACCCCATTTGAGGGAGATTGTTTTTAGAAAGAAAAAATTTCCCTCTTCGTGACCTATTGTACGAAGCATTGTCATTCACAATCATAACATCGCTGTCTCCAAATTGATTTTCTAAGCTTGGAATCGGGAAATCTTCCAAAATTTAAACCCATTTCTCTGCATTCCCATTCCCATTCACAACACAGTCTCCCAGCCCTCTCAGAAGACATGCAGCCAAAATCACCATTAAATCAGAGAACTTAAGTCGAAAGTCTGAACAGTTTTCACTCTCTCTTTCATTTTAAAACACTCTGTCCAAATGAATTTCTCTATCGTCCGGTAATATATATCGTATATTTTATTTCTTTGTTAAAATAAACTTTTTTCGAACTCCACTAAGCGCGATACAGAATTTATGAGGGGTTCAAAATTATAGAATACTCGACCCAGTGAATTACCTAGTCCAGCAAGAAGGCAGGGTTTGTAAAAAAATAAAGAAAGAAAGAAAGAAAGAAAGAAAAAAGAAAAAGAAACATGAAAAAAAATCATTCACTACACATATACAAGTAACTAGGCATGAAAGAGTTCCTCCTAAAGGAAGAATTCCACCTTTTTAAAAGCACATTTGGACATTCTCTGGATTGATGTAAAAATGCAAAGAAAGTATTAGAAGCATATGGGGTGTGTGTGTGTGGGGGGGGGGATCCTAGAAAGCTTAATAATTAGACAGTTTGTCTACTCAAATATTTGGAGCTTGTTTCTGAATTGCAGTACTATCAAATCAAAGACAAGAAAGGAAGTTTCCATAAGTTTCTTTTGGAATAGAATATTTTGTTCTATTTATAAAACACTTCTGAGTAATTTCAGTGATGCATTTTTGAAAATGTATTTCTGGAGTAAAGATCAATTTGGTGTGCATATATTTAGCATAGAGATTTTTTTTTCTTTTAAGTAAAGTCTTAAACATTCAAATCATTCAAAATAATATTTATTGTGAAAAATTAATCTCTATACTTCACATAAGTTCATCAGATATGTTTGGATGGATTTAGACTTTTAGCAAACTGTTTCCAATTTTCTTTTCTGATTTAATGAATTTATACATTTATTGTTATTTATTTTTTTAATACTTTCTAAGTTACAAAAAAAAAATCATATGTACAGTTAAAATTTATTTTATTGAATGAATAACTGTTGAAATGAATCTAAATTATACAAGTTTGGCCTCATTGTATAGATGGAAAAAAAAATTCCACCTTTTTTTCCCATTTCTCACTTTCATGCCTGAGTAACACACTTTTTCTCCTTTTTAGATAGATTTCGCATGAAATACTACCTATTGCAATCTCCCCTATGTTGGAATTTCTGAAAAATTTTTGCAGACCTACACCGATCATGACACCTAGAATCCAAAACCACCCTCAATAAAAAACTTTATCTATCTCTCTCTCTCTCTCTCTCTCTATATATATATATATATATATATATCACTTTTTTATGGACACGATAATTTCCGTAATTCTGGACAAATCTCTTCCAAACTGATACACAAAACCAAGGGGTAGAAAATCTCGGTCAAGTTCGTTAATGGGCAAAATCGGAGCAAGGGGTGGAAATAGGGAGGGGTTTTGTGAAAACCAAAGAAACCCCATAACTTCTTAATTTTTATACGTATCAAATCAGTTTAAAGTTATTATTACTTCTAGTAAGAGGGCCAAAAATTTATGCTGCACAGATTATTGTTAAAACTAAAAATGGGCTCAAGGGGCGCAAAAAATAGGGTTTTAGGGGGGGGGGGGAATTTATAATTTCGTCAATTCTTAAGATATGAAATTCACTTAAACTTATCATAAATCTTCTTAATATTATCTACAACTTTTATACTGAGAAGTTTTTGATAGGACCAACTCTTACTGCGAAAAAAAAAAAAAATAAATAAAAACGAAAAAAATGAGGGGAGGGGGGGGGGGGGGTTGAAGAAGAAAAAAATTCACAACTTCGTTAATTCACAAGATAGCCAGCCCGATTAAATTTATTATACATCTTCTCAATATTATCTACAACTTTCATACTGACAAGTTTTTGATAGGATCCATTCTTACAGCAAAAAATATTAAACAAAAATAGGGGTTGACGAAAAAATTATCGTATTAAGGGTGTGCTCAAATCCAAACGGCTTATTTTCTGACTCATTTTTAAATTCATTTTCGCTCTCAAACGCACCCAATTGGCAGGTTGTCTTATACAGGAACTATATAATGTTCTGTATTGGTCGATTTTTTTGATAAAGGCAGAATATATTTCAAAAAATCCGGTCAAAGTGGGCATTTTGAACCGAATTTCCCGAAAGCTATAGTGATGAAAGCGAAAGAAATGGCCGTACTGAAAAAATAATTGCAAATCAAGTTCTAATTAATTGAACGAAAAATAAAAAAAGTCCTTCCGGCCAGTGCCGGGAGGAAGAGGTAGCTTTCATAATCCTTATTTAAAAAAAGCCAACTTATATCATGCAAACACACGAAGCTCAATTTAGGGGAAACCGAATATAGGAGATTCAATACTAATTTTTATCAATATAATGAATGAGAATTTCGCGAAATTAGACAGCTTTATCCAAGCTGCTTTTCTTTAAAGTAACTTATATTTGGCTGCCAAATTCGGCAATTTCTTAAAGTGCCTGTCATTTTAAGACAACATGGTGGATGAGGCTAAGAAGTGAACTTGGTCGAGACCTTAGTAATTGCTGTGCACATGCTCACTCACATCGGAATCGGTAAATATAAAGGAGTGCTGTCGCATGCAAAATTTCAAAATGTCACCCACAATAGAAATTGAAACTGCTATATCTGAGCCATTTTTTAAGGTAAAGACAAACAAAAAATGCTCCTGAATCCTTATATCAAGATCAAATACTTAAGAAAGAAACCTTTTTCAATTTCTAATTTTTTTTGCATCTCACTTTAAATATATATATATATATTTTAATTTAATGGCCGCCATTTTGAAACAAGATGGCTGATGAAGCTGGCCAGCGAACTTGGTCGAGATATTGATGTATACTATCCACATGCCTTCTTCCATCGAAATAGGCGAATACGTGTGTTATCGCTTGACAAATACAAGATCGTTTCAAAATGTTAGCCATGCTAGAAATTCAAAGTGCTATAAATCAACCATTTTTAAAGATATCAACAAAAGAACAAATTTTCAGAAACAAAAACTGCTCCAGAATCTTTGTATCAAGGCCAAACACATAAAAAAAATCTTTTTCATTTTCCAATTTTTTAATACCTCATTTTGAATTTTAAATTTAATTTTTTTAATGGCAACCCTTTTGAAACAAGATGGCGAATGAAGCTGGCCAACGAACTCGGTCGAGACATTGGTATGTACTATGTACAGACCAAGTTACATCCAAATAGGCTCATAAATACGCCTGTTATTACGTGAGAAAAATCAGGACGTTTCAAAATGTCAACCATGCTAGAAATTCAAAATGCTATAACTCAGCCATTTCTTAAGATATAGACGAAACAAAAACTGCTCCCGAGTCTTTTTATCAAAGTCAAACACATCAGAAGAAAATATTTTTCAATTTTCAATTTTTGGTACCACATTTCAAATTTAAATTTTTCTTAAAAATTTAAATGGCCGCCATTTTTAAACAAGATGGCGGGTGAAGCTGGCCAACAAACCCGGTCGAGACATTGGTATGTACTATGTATAAACGAAGTTACATCCAAATCGGTTCATAAATACGCCTTTTATCGCGTGACAAAATTCAGGACGTTTCAAAATGTCAGCCACGCTAGAAATTCAAAATGCTATAACTCAGCCATTTTTTAAGATATAGACGAAACAAAAACTGCTCCGAAATCTTTGTATAAAGGTCAAATACATAAGAAAAAAATATTTTTCCATTTTCAATTTTTTGGTACCACATTTCAAATTTTAAATTTTTAAAAAAGTTTTAAATGGCCGCCATTTTGAAACAAAATGGCGGATGAAGCTGGCCAACGAACTCGATCGAGAGATTGGTATGTACTATGTACACACCGAATTACATCCAAATCGGTTCATAAATACGCCTTTTATCGCGTGACAAAATTCAGGACGTTTCAAAATGTCAGCCACGCTAGAAATTCAAAATACTATAACTCAGCCATTTTTTAAGATATAGACGAAACAAAAACTGCTCCGGAATCTTTGTGTAAAGGTCAAATACATAAGAAAAAAATATTTTTCCATTTTTAATTTTTTGGTACCACATTTCAAGTTTTAAATTTTTTTAAAAATTTTAAATGGCCGCCATTTTGAAACAAAACGTCGGATGAAGCTGGCCAACGAACTCGGTCGAGACATTGGTATGTACTATGTACACACCGAATTACATCGAAATCGGTTCATAATTACGGGAGTTACAGTGTGACATAGGTCAGATATATATATATATATATATATATATATATATATATATATATATATATATATATATATATATATATATATCAATTTTGAACGGAGGGTGGTTTCGGGGTCTGGGGGTCATGATCGATGAAAATATACCAAAATTTTTTGAAATCGCTTTCCTCCGAACGGCTGCAATAGGTAGCTTTTTTGTAAAGAAAGCTACCTAACACAGGTCGCCTATCAATCTCTTCAAAAAATCACGTCAGCAAGTTTTACTTTTAAAAATGAGTCTGGAAATGTGTCAGAAAAATTTCGAGCTGTTGAGCGTGGAAAAATATTTTTTTTTAATACCACCTTAATATGATTCTGATAAAACGAGCTGAAAATTACGTTAAATAAAATTGCTAACATTAACTTTTTTATAATGAGCCACGGCATTCAACGAAAAAGGTGGGCCACAATGCGCCAGAGATCTCCACTGCTTTTCAGTCTATCTTGATCACATAGCAGTTCAACGATTGGCATAAACCAGCCTGTCTTCATCACGTGACAGCAAAAAGTGGGTGAAGTATCATCGCCTATCTCGTTCGTTGGTTTCGAGAGCCACTCTAATAACGCATTGGAGTGAGCTCTAAGCAGGCAGATATGAAGATATTCAATTTGTGATTAATGTAAATATCAGCAATTAACATCTGTAATTAATATAAAAATAATAATTGTCAATCGATACAATAAAAGCTCCGAAGAAGGAATCACTGGGGGCAGGGAGAATATTCGTTTTAGACAGTTTTCCGTCTCAGCAGGTGTTGTTAAATGCTATTTCTCCCTACGGGATCCTAAATCATTCCGTTTTAAATAAAATTTCGTTAGAGACATGTTCCGCTTTCGTTGGTTTACTATAATTGTTTTTAACCTTAATGTGTTTATGAGACATTTAATTTTTCGCATATTGTCTATTGATTTTGTGTACAATTCTTTGTTGCGATTCTATTTAATTCCATATCTACATTTTTTCTTTTCTTTTTCAGAGAGGAGTTATGGTCGCCGTAGCCATGTGCCACCGCACCTCCCCTCACCCCAGGAGGACCCTCGAAGCAGACGATCCCGGACTAAAATGAAATGTCTCATCTCCATAGGACTCATTCTGCCAGCTTTAGCCGCTGTCATAGGTACAGGAAATTCTACATTATATTTAAACAAGTTTTTTACCAAAAACTAATGACATCGTTTCACACTATTTTCCTATTCTAAAACTTCACAGTAATTCCTTTATCGCATAGTAATTATTATTATTATTATTATTTGTAACAAACAGATTAAAAGATATACACAGTGTGATTTCAAAAATCCGGCATTAAAACCATCTTTTCCATTCCTTTTTCTTTTACATTTTCAAGTTATGAGAGAAGAAAAATAGCAATTATTTATGAATTAAAAACTTGATCGAAAGTAAAAATGCAAAAAAAGAATATTTGACCATTTGACCTTTTTTTTTTTTTCATCTGGCTGAGGTGATTATTTTGAAAATAATTTTACTAGAAACTGCACTGTTGCTTAGCAACGAGAGCAACTTTCGGGACACCTTTGGCGAATGCATGGCACAATATATGGCCGGAATGAATTTTCGGCAACGGCGACATAACTGATGAGGAAGAGTTTTCAGGCTTTGAAATTTGCCGTGAAAAGGCCGCAATTTATGAGCTTATTGAACATGAAAAATCTGAAAATGCATTAAGTGTACAAAAAAGGGATATAGATGATTGGCTAAGCATTGACGAAAATGCATCAACAACGAACAATATAACGGACATCGATATCGCTGACACTGTTCTAAATAGAACCGCCGATAATGCTAGTAGTAGCTCAGAAGACAACGATGAACAACCGGCAAAAGAAAAGTGTCACTAGAAAAATGGATAAATTTGATTGGAGTTTTAATATTTGCTTTAGAGAAACAAGACTGTATTTCCAAAATAGACATTCTTCATTTGTATAAAATACCAAAAAAATAAATAAATAAATAAATAAAATAAACTTGTTAAAGAACTGCAAAAAAAAAAAAAAAAAAAAAAAAAAAAAAAAAAAAAAAAATTGAAGCAAACAAAGTAGACATCGTTGTTTCTGAAATTACAAGAGAAGAAATAATTTCATTCTTTATTAGAGTTTTTTTTTTTTGTAACATAGAAAATATCATATAAAGTAAGTCTTTTTAAATATTTAATTTGCTCTTTTTCTTATATAATTATCACTTAACTAGCCGCCCTTAGCGACCAGTTTGGTCTCCGTTAGATGAGTGCTAAGCATTGTACCATGTTACTTTTATCCAAAAATTAATTTACTTTCTTAATACTTCTCCAAATCAGAAGTTTCTAGTAGAGAAATCAAGAACTCCGTATTTTTATGGGTACTACTTGACTATCCCGTCGACCACAAATCTATCGCCAAACTACAAGATTAAATGCCAATAATGGTTGATCCTAAATGCCACATTTGCTTGACTTTAAGCAAGTTGCACGTGTTTACATCATCAAGTTATTTTTATTTCGACGTTTTATTGGTATTTTTATTAATGTTATACTAATTTATTTGTTCTTTCGCTATTTAAAATAAAAATTATGCCAATTTGTATAATTTGGCGAGTGGTTTGGCGATTTATATAATTTGGCGAAATTGGTCTACGGTATAACTAAGTAGTACCTTTTTATATTAGCCAGGCGCAAGTGATAAATCATCAAACATTGTCTTTCCAATCTCATTTTTTCCTATTTCATTAAATTAATCTAAAATATAATAATTTCACTCATTTTATTTAAAATACATAATTTTAATTTGAAATTCACGACTTTCACTTTTTCTTTCCATTTTTTAAGAAAAAGAAAAGAAAAATAATAAATAATACCAAAAACCATGACTTTTAATTTCAATATCAAAGCATTGTTTTAATTTACCACGCGAAAATAATAAATGTAAAAAATGGTCACCTGGCATATAAAAAGCGAAGCGGTCAGCCCGGAACTATTGATGGAAGTCACATGACTTACGCTTTTATTATAGAGATAAGAAATTAAATTATGTCTAAGGGCACCATTAAGAATATAGTACTACCTTTGATATTCCTAGTTACTACATTTGGCATTCCTTCAAAAATCCGGAATTTTCAAAAATCCGGCATAGTCTCGGTCCCGATGATGCCGGATTTTGATGTTATACTGTATATATCTTACTTTTTTAATCTGAAAATTATTCTACTCTTTAGAGTTTCATATGTAATGTTCGTTTTTGAAGTTATCCAGCATTATTTTGAAAGTCTTTTAACGGGGATACCGGAGATAGGCTAATGTGCGAAACTTTTTCAAGCACTACTCTTTTTTTTTTTTTTTTTCAGTTTGGAAACGCTTAAAGAAAAGTCGGAAATTACACGTCAAACGTGGCCAATGAGGTGCGTTGGTACTATAGCTAGTTTGATAAAGACTCATATCTTGGTGCAATAGCTGTTGCACTCTTACGCAAAAATGCATGAATACAAAACTTATTACGATTATACATATTAAATTCAGTCATACGGAAATAATAGGACTCCGTCTTAAATAGGACGTCATCATCAGAGCAACCCAGCATCATTACCTATCATGGGATATCACTGAATACATTACGTATGATAGGATTTAATCGAATGAAGAAAACTTTCATTAATATTTTTTCAAGTTTTGATTCGATTTTCGTAATATTTGACATGACTCGACAAAATTCTGCACCGATTATCTATATTAAATTTCAAACCATTCGACTGGGTAGGTTTTGCGCTGTTATAGGCGGACAGACGGATGGACCAGCCGACGACTATAGGTGATACGGTTATGTATTTATGCCTAAGTGTAGCAAGATCATCAGATCGGTAGGATCCGGTGTAGACCCTATTACGTATGCACCTAAAAAGAGAGGAAAGGAAGAAGTAAAAATTAAATTTAAAAAATAAAAAAACCCTAATTAATTATTTCTCATCAATGTGAAACTATTTTTTATATTACTTACCTATTTTTTTTTTATTATTATTTACTTGTATTGATGACTTTTAAGTTGTGTTTCATTGTTAGTTCCTATCTATAAACACTATTTTGATGAGGCCTATAGATGTTTATGAAGGTTTGAGTTGCAGTGATACTAGATATCCTACCTACACAACTTCCAGGTTGTGTAATATTTAAACGGAGCTTCTGATTGTAAAATAGTCAATGAAACATCGTCTTCATTTTGAAAAACATATCCAATGATATGCCTCTCAATAGGGTGCGTAAATTTTTTTTTCGTCTCTACCGCCATTTTGCATTTTACGAACGCCATTTTAAATTTGTAAAAGCAAATCCTAGCCTATAACCAGTGGCGTGGCGTGAAAAGTTTCGGTGGTCATCGCAATTATTTAAGTTTGTGGTGAAAAATTATTAACTCTAAAATTCAATGGTTGAATGTTCAAAAAAGAAACTTTAAATCTTACCTTCACTTATACATGAACTCCAAATTTTCTGCTAAAACTGGATCGTAGAGTTTTAAAAGCTTATTAAGAGTTTTAAAATATTGCTTGGTCATCGCCGCATCCAGCGATGACCGGACGCCACGCCACTGCCTATAACCATCGGGCATTTAAGACGAATCGTCAGAGACCTCATTCATTAAAATCCATCCAGCCGTTGGGAGGTTTCGAGAGTATAAAGAAATCCACATACCCAGATACGCGTGAAGCACATAACCCTTCTTGGCAGTCAGGTAAAAACTTTCAGTTTTGTTGAGTGCTAAGCTCAACCCAGAACGCTGCATCCGCCGCATAGTGGAATGAAAGTTTTCCTGCCAAATCTCTCCCAGTTAAGTGTTGTGGCTTAAAAATGTAATAATTTTGCTATAATCTTAGCAATAACATACATTTCGGACAATTTTTTAAAACGTCACATATTTTGACTTTTTACGTAATGAAAAAAAATAAAAGCAACATTACCTGAATGTAAGAAATATATATATATATACATATATATATATATATATGGCCATTACGATAGAAAAATGAAGTTTGGGTCAAAAAGGAACATCACTAAGAAGATTTTTTTTTTCAGAAATCTTTAGAGATGCATTTATCAACAACTGTAAGACAATCCGTCACTTTCAAATTTGTAAGTTTTTTTATCCTATTCTTGCCAAATTTGAAAAAAAATAATAAATTCGCCATTCTCTACATCCAGTTTAATTTTATTTATTTATTTAAACAGTATTATTTAAACAAACTAGCTCCATAAACTAACATTTAAGAATATGTTAATATTAACACTTTGCTGTCGCATGTCTATCCCCAGCCACCAAAAACATAGCTTTTTTACCGTTCTGGTCATGTCTGATCTTTGCTACCACATTAAAGAACCCTACTGATATTATATTACAGTCGAACCTCTATTTAACGAAGTCGCTAAATCCCGGAAAAAAGTTCGTTATATGGAAAATTCGTTAAATAGAGATTCACCTTTTAAAATACTTTAAACTACATAAAACAGATTTTAAATTCATAAACACTAAATATTTTTACTAAAATTAATCACATTTTTTAAAATAAATTATATAGATTTGTTTTATTTATTTTACCCACCAATATCCATCATTAATTCATTTTTTCTATGTGTTTAAATCTTTGAAATCTCCAAGGAAAACAAAACATTGCCCGGGAATACACTGTATTTTCTGTTTAAAGTAAATAGCTTTACATTAAAATTAACAAATTTTAATGACATTATCGTATTTATTATTATTATAACAAATAATTTTAACCATACATTAACATATGCGTCCTTAAATTTAATTTCTGAAAAACTCTATTAATTTTGCCTGAGTTTTTTTTATTTTAAAAAGTGCTTTCTCTTATAATACGTCTCGCATCTTTGCAATGCACCGAACACCCCTTCATGCGTATTTTCTTCTAACTATAATGCACGTCAGATTGTTTCAAATGATTTTAGCCTTTCATCATACGAAGCTTTATTAATTCCTGCGTAATGATCCTTTCCATCATCATCATCATATTCGTCTTCATCGCAATTCATTGCTGCATTGTTTTTGTTTTTCACACTGTCGAAAATATCAAATTCGGATAGTGTTTCCGAGGTCTCAGTTTCAGAATTAAGTGAAATACAATCATCAATCAGTACATCATGGTTAATTTCTTCTTTTTTTCTCACTGTATCCACATTTTTAAAAATTACTCTAAGGGATTATCAGCTTCGTCCTCCGTACTTACCGAATTCTCACTGCTGACAAAGAAGGCTCCTGGTAAAACCAGTTCAAGGCCATTGAACATCATAAAACGTGTTTAAAGAAATAATAAGTTATAAATGTCCAGAAATATTTTGAGAAATGGGGAAAAAAATTTTTTTGATCACAAGAAAAAGTTCGTTAAATAGAAAATGAACTTCGCTATTTGGAGGTTATTTTACGAAGAAATTCGCAAAATGTTCTTGGTTCCAAGGAAAAGTTCGCAAAATAGAGAAATTCGCAAAATAGAGATTCGTTAAATAGAGGTCCCACTGTATATTAAGTGGACACGCTTCGGAGATACGTAGAAATCGAAATAATCTCTTCTCTCTATTCTAAAAAAAAGTAACTACCGCTGTCACCGCCGCCGCCGCCGCCGGTTTTGAATTTTTTGTTACCGGAGGTCTTTCTTCGTTAATATTAAGAAAAATAATGCATACAAAAATATGAAAATCGGTAGTATTATACAAAAATGTTTGATAAACACGCTGATGCAGACAGTTTTCAAATCGAAGAATTATTTTAAGAGATATTTAATGCTAAAGTTGGACAAAATCGTTCCCCTAAAAAAGTTTTATAGGAGCAAAAACTATACATCGGAATTTAATAATTTTTAGATCATTTTATACGTTATAATTTCCCGGTGTGCAGAATTAATTTATTTTTTTAATTTGACTCATTTTTCGAGGTTTCATTTCTATTTTAAATTCCAATTTTCAGCATTTCGAGAGATATTTTTTTCTTATTTCAGAAAATTGTACTAATTTAACCTGTTGCCAACTTTATAAACAACGGAAACAATAATGTTTGCTTCAAATTAAAAATTTATTTACACGTGACTATTATAAACAGAAAAAAAAACTTTCAAATTAGAATTAAATAATTACTTATAAAAAGCAGGAACTTATTGAAAATTACTTCATCTATAATTACACATGAAATTTAACAGAGAAAGGATATTGTAAAATAATAAATTTATTAATATGCGTTAGAAGTCTTAAATAGGAGAAATTACATCACATTTACGTCACATTACAGTTATTACATAAAATGAACACAAAATAATATTGCAAAACAGTATAAATTTTAAAATAGCGCGAGACATTTACTTGATATTTTGAGATGAATTTTTCAACATTTTTTTTTTTTTTTTTTTTTTTTTTTTTTTGGACAGCGCAAATAATATTTCATTTCTAATAAAAGCATTTTCACGTGAATATTAAAAAGGGAAAGAAAAGTTTGGTGAAAATTACGTCAGATTAAAAACGATATATTTAAAATGTCTTATTTAAAAGGACTTTCTTTTCGCTTTGTTAAAAAATACCGGGAGACAAAGACTCTGTTTACTTAATTCATTTTATATTAGATGATTTTGAAATGCCATTGTATCTTTTAACAGCAGCTGATTTTTCCGTAAAATACCCCAATCAAAGAGAAAAGAATAGAAACCCCTTTATAGGGAGATCGCTTTTGTTTTTTTAATTATAATTCAATCTTCCAAAATCTTTTTAAAGCCGATCAAATTAGCGTGCTTTTAGAGACTGCAGTGTCTTAACGGGGGTTGGCGAGCGTAGCTCGTAGGGGGCCGAGCCCCCTAGTATTTTAAAAATTGTGTTTAAGTGTCATTAGGTATTTCCGCTTCCTAAAATATCTTTAAAATAATACTCTAAAATGGTAAAAAGAAAGTGGACGAAAGTAGTGTACCTTGAAATGGAACGTAGTTTTAAAAAAAATAAGATGTAAAGAGTCAAGATTTTTCTGTGTGTTCAAACAGAACAAGTTGAAAATTGCTCGTCTAGCGTGGCAAATGAGGTGTGTTTGTATATATTTTTAAAAAAATTATGGACATTTTTTTTTTCCATTCTGACCAGAAAATCAGAATTCTAACTTTTTACGGCTGCTCTTTCATCTTCACCTAATGCTTCATTTATAATGGCTGTTTCATAATAATAGAAGCCACCAGTCCATCAGAAGAAAATAACTCGGTTAAGCGGGACTTGGATAATCGGGACTCTCCTGTAGTGCAAAACATATTTCAATTTTAAGACTTAAAGCACACGCTTTTATTTTATGTAAAAGGACGTCATTTACATTAATATAGATACTTAAAATTAAATATAGTTTATAATAGCTGCATGTTTTATCGTAAATCCTTCATTTATATTTTTCTCAAAATAGCACGTATTTAAAATTTTTTTTTTCCAGTTTTTATGAGAAAGGGGCAACAAAAAGATATAATTGCTCTTTTTCAACTATTTTTCCTTTACTTTCTACAGAAATGGAGTACTTGAGTTGCCAAAATGAAACAAATGTCGCTACAAAACTAGAAAAAAAATGAATATTTCAGAAACAAATGGAGATGCAGTTTTCAAACAAATTGCATTTAAAAGTATTTTTTTTTCCCAATATGATGGTCTAAAAAGTGAAAATGTGCGATGCTTATAGAAGTTTTAAAAAATGCTATAGAGTATTTAATCGTACTGCTTTGTTTTGCGGCTGGCTTCTGTAAGGTAACGTTATTTTTTGGATACGACACAAAATAAGCTGGGAGATAGAAATAGCATACCGTACCGAGGGCTAATAAAAATTATTTAGCGTATTTCCTTATCTACTCTATCATAAAACTCTGTACAGAAATATAAAAACGAACAATGAAAGGTAGGTTTAGGATCCGCAAAATGTAAGAAGTCATTCCAGCGTGACACATCTACCATTTCTATAGTTTGTGTATTGATAGATTCCATGAAATGCCAATTATAGCAAAACCTGTCTGAAAGGATACCTTTTAGCCCAGTGGTTAGGGGGTTGAATTCGGAATTAAGTGGGGGAAAGCTGGAAATTGTTTTAATACCTTCTGTTTAGGTCTAGAATGAATATGCTATGTTTTGCCCCTCGTACTAGGTGAGCGTTAGGAAATATGTATAGATTTATAGTCAAAAAACACTTTTTTTTTACATACCATAACAGTATCTCCAAACATCTAACTCTGTCAAAAACATTGTCAATACAAATGTTGTAGAGCTTAAAATTCTGAGTGAAATGAGTACCTACACTCAATACTTATGTTGAATATTAAGGTCGCAATTCTCCTTCAAAGTTTTAGACCCATCATCAGTGGGACGACCTCAGAATTAATTAGGTTGGTTGGTTGGTTGATTTTGTGACGGCCGATTATCTACACTAGGGATATAGGCCCGAGGGGGAGTGCCCTTCGTGGGGGTCTTTCTAAGGGAACCTAACCCGTATTAACGCATGGAAATCCATGGTTCGAAGAAAACCACGAAAACTCCGAACGATTAGGCCGACGGGCGCGATTGGGATCGAACCCAGCACTTTCCGTCTACCAGTTTCGAGAGCAGAACCTCTCAGAATTAATTAGGAGAAAACTGGAAATTGTTTTAATCCCTTCAGTTTAGGTCTAAAATGAACGTACTATGTTTTCTTCTCGTACTTGGGTGAATGTTAGAAAATATGTACATATTTATTTTCGAAAAACACGTTTTTTTTAATTTCCTTAACAATATCTCAAAACAACTAACTCTATAAAAAATTTTGTCAATACAAATGTTGTAGAGCTTAAAATTCTGAATAAAATGAGTACCATCATTAATATTTTTGTTCAACATTAAGGTCGCAATTCTATTTCAAAAATTTTCAAATCAAGAGCTTGAAGCCAGGAGAGACCAAGTTAACTTAACAATATTTCAAATTGCGGCCTTAATATTGAACAAAAATATTAAGTGTAGGTACTCATTTTACTCAGAATTTTAGGCTCCATAACTTTTGTACTAACAATGTTTTTGATAGAGTTAGCTATTTTGAGATATTGTTAAGTTAACTTGGTCTCTGCTGGCTTCAGGCTATTGATTAGCGATTAAGGAAAAATTTTGAAATAGAATTGCGACCTTAATGTTGAACAAAAATATTAATGATGGTACTCATTTTATTCAGAATTTTAAGCTCTACAACATTTGTATTGACAATGTTTTTTATAGAGTTAGCTGTTTTGAGATATTGTTAAGGAAACTAAAAAAAACGTGTTTTTCGAAAATAAATATGTACATATTTTCTAACATTCACCCAAGTACGAGGAAGAAAACATAGTACGTTCATTTTAGACCTAAACTGAAGGGATTAAAACAATTTCTAGTTTTCTTTAATTAATTCTGAGGTCATACCCCTGATGATGGGTCTAAAACTTTGAAGTAGAATTGTGACCTTAATATTCAACATAAGTATTGAATGTAGGTACTCATTTTACTCAGAATTTTAAGCTCTACAACATTTGTATTGACAATGTTTTTGAAAGAGTTAGCTGTTTTGACATATTGTTATGGTATGCAAAAAAACGTGTTTTTTTACTATAATTCTATACATATTTCCTAACGCTCACCTAGTACGAGGAAGAAAACATAGCATATTCATTCTAGACTTAAATAGAAGGGATTAAAACAATTTCCAGCTTTCCCCTAATTAATTCCGAATTCGGCCTTTTTTTGCTCCCCTACCACTGGGCTGAGTTCCATATTTGAAATACTCCATAGTTGAAAATTATTTCCGCAATAAAACGATAATTTTCAATAAATGCTCCCAGATTTCTAATAATGTGAAATGGCTGGTAAACTGAAAAGTTTGAAGATGATCATGGTTCTTATTACAGAAAAAAACCATGTAATTATACGGAAAGAGGCTACCACCTCTGTAAATATGTAAATATATATACGATTAAAAAAAAAAAAATAGGAAATATCTGTATACATAAATATATATACATAAATTTGTTCTCGGACAGCTTTAAAGATGCCGCAAATATTTTTGTTCTAGAACTATTAAATTATTTCGCCTAAGAAAAGTCATTAGCACAGAAAATGTTTTATCAGAATTGGCTAGTAAATATGTTGCTAAAAAAAATCTAGGTACAAATCTAGGGATAAACTAAGGGGGGGGGGGGGGAGTAGAGGGGGCATGTGCCCGGGCGTCAGAACGAAGGAGCGCCAAATGAAGGATTATACCTTTGGAATGGATCATTTTCTTCTGATGGACTGATGGCTTCCATTATTATGAAACAACCATTATAAATGAAGTGTTAGGTGAAGATGAAAGAGCAGTCGTAAAAAGTTAGAACTCTGATTTTCTGGTCAAAATGGAGAAAAAAAGGGCTATAATTTTTTTTTTTTTTTTTTTTGAAAAAAAAAAAAAAAAAAAAAACATTATGGCCATTTTTTTTCTCCCATTCTGACCAGAAAACCAGAGTTCTAACTTTTTACGACTGCTCTTTCATCTTCCCCTAACACTTCATTTATAATGGCTGTTTCATAATAATGGAAGCCATCAGTCCATCAGAAGAAAATAGCACGGTTAAAGCGGAAACTCGGTTGAGCGGGACTCGGATAATCGGGACTCTACTGTATATTTCCTTTTAAAAATGATCTTTAGAATATTTTTGTTGGTGTTCAGAGGGGGTTATGACCCCGTGATCTTCCCCCGTTGGATCCGCCATTGTAGATTACGTAGTTCAATATTACATATTTTATGATTACAAATTTTAAAATAAGTCGGCTATTAGAAAATTAGTAAAATTCTCTTTGTAAATATACTTTGCGGAAGAGAGGGGGTGGGGGGGGGGGAGGCGCCTAAATCCATGTTTGCCTCGAGTACAAAAAAGGCTACTTTCGGCCCTGATCCTATTTCTTTCTAGCTTTTAATTAGGTTGTCATAGTAACGCAATATATTCACATTCTTTCTGAATAACATTACTCCCTTTCTAAAGAAATTATGTTCAAACTGAATGCATTTTATATTACATATCTATTTCCCCACAAGTAATGGACACGAAATATTTAATATACATTACTTCCTATCGTTTTCAATCAAATCATCCGGCCGCTGGTATTTTACACCTTGTTGTGTTCCGATCTAAATCTAGTTCGAGTTGCAACAAGATATAACATTCCCTATTTAAATCGCTTGAAAAAACACAGTAGGTCAGAACAGCTAGCTCACTTACAGGAATTGAATTAACACACCTACAGGGGAAGTAGTACCTTGAAGGCGTAATTGGGATATTCTAAGTTTGAATACATTAGAGGAAGCCAATTTCGATGTAGGTTGAAGAGTTAATTTTCTTTTAAGAGTCTTTCTTTGAAATAAACTGAGATGAAAAGATGGAATTGAAATGGTTATTAGTTGAGCGGACGTTTATGCCATATGTCACATCCTTCAGAAAGAAATATTACGATGTCAAACAAAAAAAATAATGATGTATTCATAGAATAACTAGTAAATCTGCAAATCAAGGGCCTCAACGTCATCTGTGCATTTTTATTTTGACCTCATTTTATTTAAACCTACAACTCACAAATGCATTTATTTCATATTACTCTCAGCGCATATAAAGTTTCAGGAAGGGGAGAGCAGGTCTCCTTGGAATACGTTGCTTAATGATTTTTGTGGAAAAAAAAATTTATTCAATTTTTGCCAGATAGATGTTACATCTTTAACCCTTTATAGCTCGACGGTACTTTAAAGTACCATTAAAATAACTTGTTATAAAATTCATTTAACACATCGATTAGTAGTAATATAGTTTAGAATGAGTTGTAGATACATTACTTTATCTTGTTCCAAAAGCGTTTTAAAGGATGATTTCTTTTTCATTTGGATCTTTTCTTCTTTTTTGACGTTGCAAGACTGTGGTGGAAAATTTTGATTTCAGAAGATTTCTATTGTAAGAGCATTATATTTGTACATTTCCTAATTCGATAAAATACTAAAAAGAATATTTGGTACTTTTCGGTTAGCCGGGCGCCAGTGTTATATATACATATATATATATACATACATACATGTATATATACATATGTATATATATATATTCATTTGTTGTATATATACACATATACATATGTATACATACATGTATACATATACATATATATGTAATAACACTGGCGCCCGGTTAACCGAAAAGTACCGAATATTTTAAATAAAGGGTTTGAGTGGAGTTATAAATATTGTACAAAATCGCTATAAATTCAAATTCAATTAATTAATTTAATTGGCAAAATGCTTCTAAAATTTATTAAATGGTTGTGTAAATCTTCTAATGTAGCTTCAATAATTCACGAGAAATGCTTTAGAAGATGAAATTTTCATGAATTCATAATTTGGGATATAAAGGGTTAAGGTACATGAGGTACTTAAGGTACATAACTGCCTACATTAAAATGGCCGTTTTGGTGAAATTTTTTATGTTGGAATTTATTGTTTTGTTTGAAAGAGCAATCTTTTACGATTCCAAATCTGTTTTAATTTTATTCCTACGATTATTAAAACAGGAGTTATGGCCAATTTAATACATAGAAAGTATAATAAGTCAACTAACGGAAGTGGGCGTAGGAAGGCCAGTAGAAATGTAAACAAAGTTTCTATGCATGATTTTCTTCCGTTTTTTTACATAAAACACTGATAAATCTTAATTGACACTTCTAGATTCATTTTATATGTAAGAAATCTTTAAATGCTATTTCTGGAAAATCAGTTTTACTGTTATTTCCATGTTCGATAAACTCCATTACATTTAATGTTTAAACATATTTCAGTGAAAATTTCTCAGAATGCTTACGCTATGACTCACTGTGTTCTGAACTAGAATCTAACCTCTATGTGATAATATAATTGTTTTATAGGTGTTCCAATATAAAAATAACGGTATTTTGCTTCTATATATATAAAAAAAAGTAATCCTTTGGAAATGGACCAATGAAAACCTGCGTAGATACCGCGAAATGCATCTCATTGGTCAGACCTTTCTAACGCTATAAGGAGGGTTACCAAGGGGAGGACCCGGCTCTGTCGCCAAACGTCGCCAAGTTTGTCGCCAAAAGTGACGCCAACTTGGCGCTATTTCCAGTATTTTGCCAATCAGAAAATCAACAAATTGAGATATTTCAATGCAATAAAAACTAATATTAGCTTATGAATAGAGCTTAATTGAACTATTTACATTATTTTTAAGCACAAACACTAACTATTTACAATATTCGTAATACTATATATATAATTTTCGGCATATTTAACAATTCTTATAATTATGAAAATTTGTAAGCTAATTATGTGCATGGAGATAAGGAAGTAAAATTGTCAGAAGTTCAGAAGGAGCCCGTTTTTACCAAGTGGAATCTAAAAATTGAATGCATAGAAAATAAGACTCGAAACAATTACGGCTGGGGTTGGCTAGAAAACAGGGATACCAAACGGAAACGCGAAGCGTTTACGCGGGGGGTTGGTGAGCGTAACGAGCAGAGGGGCTCCGCCCCCCTAGTTTTTTAAATAAAAATAATGCAATTTTTGACCTATTTTGAAATATTTCAAATAATTTTGAAGATATTGAAACACTCCTAGTTCAGTGCACTAGTAAGTATAGTAGTAGTATGTAGTGCAAAAGAAATTGAACTATCAGCAAATAAATAAATAGAATGCTAAATTCATCTTTAAAAAGTTAAATTTAAAATTATACTATGTGCAAATTACTTAAAAGATGAATTTTTTTTTTTTAAAGATGTTAAATTACTTTAATATCCTTAGTACTTTCAACTATATACATAGCCTTCGTCAGAGAATACAAAAATACAAGCGTCTTATTTTCAAAATTCACTTAGTTGGTGTCGAAAGGAGTAAAAGTGAAAGTCAATTTTTAGATCCAGAAAACATTGGGGAAATAAAAAAATGACGTTTTATCCTACAACATACCCAGAATTTGGCTCAGCTTGCTTAAAGGATCATAAAACACGTAATATTCCACTTCCCTCAATATCCATATCTTTATTTTCCCAATATTTTCCGGATCTAAAAATTGACTTTTACTTTCACTCCTTTCGACACCAACTACGTGAATTTTGAAAATAAGTCGCTTGTATTTTTGTATTCTCTGACAAAGGCTATGTATATAGTTGAAAGTACTAAGGATATTAAAGTAATTTAACACCTTTTTAAATATTTTTTCATCTTTCAAATAATTTGCACATAGTGTAATTTTAAGTTTGAAACTGAACTATGTTTAGTTCAATTGGGTACACGATGTCTGGCGAAAAAATGGAATTTTGCCAACTTTAATTTTTACTTTCTTCTATCTTTACAAGAGGAAAGTATTGGATTCATGAAAATTTTCGAATTCCGGTTTTCGACGGATTTACACGTTTTAGGGGTCAGCGATTCCAAAAAACATGTTTTTACAAAATGTCTGTCTGTGATTCTGTGAATCTGTCTGTCTGTCTGTGTGTATGTGACACAAATTTTGTGGGCGCTCTATCTCAAGAACTAATGCACGGAATTTAATAAAAATTGATATTCAGTTAGTCCCTAATACAAATTGATGCTGATTAGTTTTTGGTGTAAATCGCTCAACAGGTGGCGCTGCTATGCTGCATTTTTCACGATTTTCGCAATAGCTCTATCTCACGAACTAATGCACGGGTTTTGATCAAACTTCAGATTTAGTTAGTCCTTGATATGAGTTGATGCTGATTACGTTTTTGTGCAAATCGCCCAACAGGTGGCGCTGTTATGATGAATTTTTCAGGATTTACACGATTTCCCCAATAGCTCTATCTTAAGAACTAACGCACGGATTTACATCAAACTTCAGATTCAGTTAGTCCTTGATATGACTTGCTACTGATTATGTGTTGGTGTAAATCGCCCTACAGGTGGCGCTTCTGTGCTGCCTTTTTCACGATTGCCTCAATAGCTCTATCTATAGAACTAATGGACGAATTTTCATCTAACTTCAGATTTAGTTGTATGTTGACACAAGTTGTTGTTAATTAGGTGTTGGTGTTAATAACCCAATAGGTGGCGCTGTTATGCAGGAATTTTCACGATTTTCGCTATAGCTCTATCTCAAAAACTAATGCACGGATTTTCTCCAAACTTCAGATTCAGTCATACGTTGACATAAATTGTTGCTGATTAGGATTTGGTATAAATCACCCAACAGGTGGCGCTGCTAGGCAGAATTTTGCTGGATTTAGACGATTTCAGCGATAGTTATATCTCGAGAACTAATGCACGGAATTTCATATCTTTAGAATCCTCATGAGATGCATAGATTGCCATTTAATTTTGGCAGTGTGATAGCGAATTTTGAAGTATTAACATGTATGAGATAGAAGAAAGTTTTGGGATTGGTACATCCGACTAGTTTAAAATGTTATGAAGATAATGTTAGGATTTTATGTTTTTTCATTATTCTGTGTTGAGCTATTCCATCTCAATTCAGGCAGGCAGTACTGATATGCGTCAATTCACGATCACAGATTTTTAAAAAAAAAAATACAGTAGTTAGAACTAAGTGATACACAAAATTTCCCAAAAGGATTTTTCCCTAAATTTTTTTTCTGTGGTTACAGCGCTTTAAATTTCGCGATAAAATTGACAATTTTCAGAAAAACATAAAAATGCTGCATTTTGAAATGAACACAGTACCAAAAATATTCAACATATTCAGTCAATTTATTTTTTACAAATAGTTATTAAACTGAATTTTACTTTAGCATAGTTTTAAAAAATACAATGACTTTTTAATTAATAAAAAAAAAATAGTTTTTAAGTACAAAAGGTATAGTTACTGCTGAGTTTATGATTTTTTTTTCAGAATGAAAAAAGATTTTTAAGCTAAATACTGATGGCAATCTAAAGACCTTTAAAGGAAGTTTTACAGTAAATTTTATTTTAAGCCTAACATGCATACAACTTTTACAATTCAATTTTAAATTATGCAAATTTCTGTAAAATCGCTACTTTTGAAATGCAATTTCTCAAAAACACCATTTTTAAAAAATCTGACAATATGCTCAATTGATACCTTATTAGTTTCTAATAAATACCTTACAAGCAAATCGTGTGTTTTTGCTTAGAAATTTTTTTATGATTTTTTGAAAATAACATGTTGTGTGTATTTTTCAAAAGACCAGAAAGTCAAGCTTATTCTTATTTCACCGAACTTATAATTTAATTAATATTTCAAACTAAAAATCACATCTTAGTACATAATTATTGCTGTTAAATTATAGCTAACCATGTGCTTAAATTTATAATTGTGTAAAATATAGCCACTAGCAGAATTAGGATTGATTGTATGTCATTTCATTCCATACTCATAAATGTGTTAAATTCACCTACAGTATGTTAAATATTAACCATGTGCTTAACCATGTGCTTAAATTTATAATTGTGTAAAATATAGCCACTAGCAGAATTAGGATTGATTGTATGTCATTTCATTCCATACTCATAAATGTGTTAAATTCACCTACAGTATGTTAAATATTATTGTTACACAGTATTGATATAATATATTAATATGCAGATATATACATTACAGAAGAATTAGGTACTGAAAATTTCTTGAATTAACTTCAACTCCTTATCATCGAAAGTGTGAAGTCGTGTAGATTGTCCTATTAAAGTTGAATTTTCTATTTTTAGCAGCACATTTTCCAATGGCACATTCATCTTTTTTCTTTCCAGATTTTTCTGTCCAATGGAATGCTTTTGCTGGACCATGGGGGTACATGAATGATACTGTAATGTCATTTAGTTCTCGTGATATACTATTGATTTGTCCTATCCACCATCACCCCTGGGCTTAGGGGTTTATCTTGGCCATAAGCTGGTCCCCAGGGTGGAGTCTATCCTATCCACCAATTATTTTCATAAATGGATCCAAAGAAATCACAAATCGAAATGGAAATCATGTACTGAATATTGTTTTTTCATCTGGCTGGAGGTTTCAACTTTTGTCAATTCATTTTTAATTGTTCGTCCCATATAACCTTCATTATTTTTAATCACCCAATAATGTTTAGATCGTATACCTACAATAGATTTTAAATTAGTATATTTTTTTCTCATTATTAGCTCTGTAGGCTTGATTAATATTTCTGTCTAGATGGAGTAGAAGGATATTTTCCTCTTCACGCAAAGTTCTCTTCTGTCTGATCTAATTTTTGTAGGTCTTAGTGGTGAAATATCACCATCAAGAATTTTAATGCTCCCATTTAAAGTATATTCACTGCCTCATTTGTTGGGATGAAGTTTTCATCACATGCAGGCATTTCTTCATGATATTCATCACATACAGGCTTTTCCTCATAATATTTATTTTCGTGTTCTAAAAATTTCCTTCTATAAAATTCTATACAATTAGAACATAAATTGTCATCTCTATTTAGAGAAACAGAAGTTCCAACAATTTTTTTAATTTCGTCAGTTAAATCATCAACACTATATAGTCTAACAGACTTTGTTTTGCATACAACGTTCTTATGTCTCTTAATATAATCCACAGATTTAAGTCTCTTAGAACTAGGAATGTCAGACATGATTATGCACCATCCTATTTAGCATTTATAAATTTTAAACTGATCACAGGCATACAAACTGAAATAAAACACTAAGTAAAATCTATAAAGATTCAGTATGATAAAACTCAGGAAAGTAGAACTTTACTTTTCACTTCCACAGATAATAATAGAAAGGATAAAACTTAATGTATGAATACAGTTGCAATAATAGAATGTTGTTTTAAAACAGTTTGTTTAAAAGGAGAAAAAGATCAACTTCTGATTAGTTGCTCAATGAGCATTTTTTTTTTATTATTTAAGAAAATTATTAAAATTTTAAGTATTACTGGTAAAATACATTGTAATATGTAAGTCAGCAATAATAACTTGAATTTTTAAACTCACTGAAGATATTAAAGAAAATTTTCAATTATATATCATATCTTAGAACATATTAAAACATAATCATCATAGAATATCAAAACATATTTTAATAGAAATGTGAAAATATGTTTTATAATATTTTCTACCAAGCAAAAATACACTGTTCAATAGCAATCTATTTATTGAGCACTAAAAAGAGAAAAAAAGAAAAAAAATTCAGATAAAAAAAATAGGGGTTTAGATTAATCACATGTTATAAATAACAATTTTTGAAGATTAGCTTATATTTAGCTGCCATAATTATTATGCGCATATTATTATTATTATGTGCATTGTATCTTTTTATTAAAAAAATAATCATATTATAAATTCAGTGAAATAAGAAAAAGCTTGACTTTCCGGTCTTTTGAAAAATATACACATGTTATTTTCAAAAAATCATAAAATAATTTCTAAGCAAAAACACACGATTTGCTCGTAAGGTATTTATTAGAAACTAATAAGGTATCAATTGAGCATATTATCAGATTTTTAAAAAATGGCGTTTTTGAGAAATTGCATTTCAAAAGTAGCGATTTTACAGAAATTTGCATAATTTAAAATTGAATTGTAAAAATTGTATGCATGTTAGGCTTAAAATAAAATTTACTGTAAAACTTCCATTAAAGGTCTTTAGATTGCCATCAGTATTTAGCTTTAAAATCTTTTTTCATTCTGAAAAAAAAATCATAAACTCAGCAATAACTATAACTTTTGTACTTAAAAACTATTTTTTTTATTAATTAAAAAGTCATCATATTTTTTAAAACTATGCTAAAGTAAAATTCAGTTTAATAACTATTTGTAAAAAATAAATTGACTGAATATGTTGAATATTTTTGGTACTGTGTTCATTTCAAACTGAAGCGTTTTTCTATTTTTCTGAAAATTGTCAATTTTATCATAAATTTCAAAGTGCTGTAAGCAGAGAAAAAATTTTTGGGTGGGAAAATCCTTCTGGGAAATTTAGTGTATTACTTAGTTGTAACTACTGTAATTTTTTGAAAAAACCCTATGATGGTGAATTGACATGCCCTGCCTGAGCTGAGATGGAATTGCTCTGTTACAATTGAACTAAACATATGTTTGTTTATTCAATATTATGCATTTTTTTTCTCTTTTAAGCCCCCCGAACGTAGGCAGATACCTTAACTAAATACTAAAAATTAAGTAAAAGTTAAGTAAAATTAACCCTCATCGTGTGAGGCAGGTTGGGACAGTTGAGTATAGACAAATAATAAACTATGAATAAATACGATATGGACATATAATTAAAATAAGTGTAATTAAATTAAAAATGCACCACAACAGTACTTAATAATGTGTATCGTTGACTTGTTCCAAAAAATAGTAAATCCGCAAATGAAGGGCTCAACGTTATATGTGCATTTTTATTTTGAACTCATTTTATTTAAAATTTAAAAACTCACAACAGACAGACATCTTTCTTCCCTGTTATTCTTAGCGCATGTAAAAAAATGCGTCTCGAATACGTCTTGAAAAATGATTTTCGTAAATTGGATTTTTGTTCATTTTTGCTAGATGGATGTTGCATGTACTATCTCTTATGACTGATGTTACATCCCTTAAATTTGAATTATTTTAAACGATTTTTTTTTTTTTTTTTTTTTTTTTTTTTTTTGTATAGGATAGCTGAGCTTGATCTCTAATACGCCCATTTTGTACTTTTTCGATTATGGTTGCAGATTTTTTTAATAAAGGTACTTTCACTTTCGAAACCGATTCCGAAAGTGAAGTACCTTTATTAAAAATATCAGCAAGCAGCGTATTTAGCTTGGCACAGATCTTAGAAATCAGTTGACAACAAGGGTAAATACCGACTTCAGTGATGTGATATACACAGTTATGAAAACTCAGTACTTTTATGTTAGCCAGTCGCAAATCTCGCCAATAATGTATATATATATTATGCTATCGTACGTGGCGCAGAAATCGCGATTATTTGTTAATTGTTTAATGGCAACGCCCGAATGAAACGCATCTCATTGATTATTGTGTAAAAGTCCTTTGGCAGGATTTTGCTTATATTAGGTATACAATAAATATCTATGATAACGGAAGATTGTAAGGAACCTGCTGCTCTTTATTTAGTGAAAACACGCCGGCGGATATAACTATAAAATGTATATAAACATTAGACATAGGATTGAAGAAAAAAAAATTCAAATTTTCCAGTAATTGGCACAGATATCATACACGCACCACGTTAGTGCGATGAAATTATAAACAGGGAAGTTCATAACAATAAATAAAGAGTATCTCATTCGAGTACATACTCATTCAAATCAACGAGTAATGTTGAAAATTTCCGAAAGAAGAAACAAAATTTTTGGAATACAGATAGTTTCGGTCCTACCGAAGTTTTCGGCAAAATTCAGATTTTGGGCCGAAAACGAAAACAAATTTTCGATCGATCTCTAATTATAACTACGCAAAAACTACGAGCAATTTAGTTCTAAGTTTTGGCCGCATGGAGTTGAATAGACGAGCATCAAGCCATTTGTTGGCAAACATGCACGTTATCTATGCATGGTATTTAAGATCATCCAGAGGCTCAAGAGCCCTAAAAGTTAACTGATATCACTTAAAAAAAAACCTATTTCAAAACATGAAGCTGCAACATTTCCTTGTGTCTACAGAATTTTTTTCATTCCACCAGTTCTGAAATTAAATGCCAAATTTTCAAGAAAAAACGCTTTCACCTGTGAAAATAACGTCATTTTTAAAACGAGTTCAATTTAAAACGTATATTTTCACTCAGAAAGCTGAAACATTTTTCTAGGTTTGTGTTTAAGTCAGGATTATGGAAGGTTACAAAAAGTCATTAGCACTTGCATTTGTTTAAAATATTGCATGTATTGAAAGTTTTTACGTGTAAGTATGCCTGTATGTTATACGGTATGTGCAAGAATACAGAGTGTCCAAAAAGGATGAAACGTAATTTGATTTTTCACTTGTTGGAAATACTTAGGGAATGTAAAATGAAAAAGTGTTCAAATAAAGTAAGGGATAAGATTGTGTTAACTAAAAAAGATCTTCCTATTAATTTTCAAAAATTTACAAATTTGAATTTTTTTTACCACTCCTTAGGCGAAATTGGTAAATTAGATATATTTTCTCTTATTTTTACTGCAAGATCATTAGGAAAAAATACACATGGTGTCCATTCTCATTTGTGTCCAATGGCTAATTTCTCAACCGTTAGTCACAGACATATAATTCCAATTACAAAAATGTTTTAAATGAGGAAAAAAATTATTTTAAAAGTCGTTTTGAGCAATAAAAACTTTTCTTAAAAAGTTACGAAATTTAAATTTCTATACGGCCCGCGGTCCTATAAGTGACATTTAGTAAAAATTGCATATTACACTCACAAGTAAGGCTAAAACAATTCCATTCATCTAACACCAAAACTAATCGAGTTATCAAACTTTGAAATGCATGACTTATGCCAATTTTTGCATCTAAACACAGATGGGATAAGCCATGCTTCGAGAGATCGTACACAGAGTGCTTAAAGTATTAGAAAGATTTATTTCGCGTGTACATTTCTGCATTGCAGACGAAGCGAGTCAATTCGAGCAAGTTTTAAGATAACTTTCATTTTTATTAATTAAGTTTTAGATTAGATAACATAACAGCATTTTAAAATAGGTATCATTTTGTAAAGAATTGCGACTGTTCCTTTACATCATTTCATTTAGCAAAAAATCTGTTATTATTTTTATAGCTGACGATTATTTGCATTTCTAGTAAATTTGTGAATGACCCCTATTTTGCAGTAAAAAGGATGATTTAACTTTAAACAGCTATTACTAGGTCAGTTTTAATCGTAGAAGAATGGGACATTTTTTTTTTTTTTTTGTAATTCGTGTAATTCGATAATTTACTAAATATAAGTTATAAGACCGAGGGACCGTATAAAAATTTAAATTTCGTAATTTTTTAAGAAATGTTTTTATTGACACAAATCTCTTTTAAAATACTTTTTTGCCTCACACTTTTGTAAATGGAACTACATGTCTATGATTAACGGTTTAGAAATTAGTCATTGGACACCGTTGAGAGTGGACACGCTGTATACATACATATATCTTTAAAATTAACTGAATTATAATGAAATTGAAAAGCTAATGTATATTACGGTAGTTGATTGTAATTGTGTCACTGTTATATCATTGTTAATTGAACGTGTATAACTGTATATATATATATATATGTGTGTGTGTGTGTGTGTGCGTGTGTGTGTAATCGTAATTGGGTTGTGGTAATTGTGAATCCATCTTCTAAATGTTACTTTATCTTGTGTTGATATGATTTACTTTTCTTTCCTTTAATAAACTGACTGTGACTATGTTAAGAAGGGTCTACAGTGACTTATAATGTTCCATCACTCTGAAAATGCAGTGACAGACATGGTGCTAGATGTTCAGTGGGGAAAAATGCAATAGAGACGCTCATGTAATTTTATTATTTATGTAAATGGTTACGAGAAGTAGCTTTCACAAAATACTTTCTCACTTGCTTTGAAATGCAGGTCGACGATAGGGCATCTGCATATACTTAAATGGAAGATATTTTGTTTATTACAAGGTATAAAGCATTTATTAACAATATTAAATGTTATTGCTAATTTATTCATTTATTTATGTAATATCTATAATTTTGTCCTCAGTTTTAATTGAATACTATTTGTATTTATTACAAAAGAAAAAAACAAAAAAAAAGAAAATTATTGACTAAAAGAAATCTGTAGCAATATATATTGGATTATTATTAAGTTGTCTTAAGCAAATAACAAAGCTAAAATAAATATTTGCTTTTGAAGTGGTAATATACATTTAAAAAAATTCTTAAATAAGACTGTAATATGCATATAATACATGTTATTTTTCCCGTTACGACCTGGTTACACCTATACATTGTGGTAATATTTTTTTAAGAATCATATGTGATATATGACAACCACCCAAATTATAAAGGCTGGTTACACCTATTCTTCTATCACTTCCTTTTTTTATTTTATTAATTAAATTCTATCTTTTTCTTCCATTCATAAAGAGCAAACTGTTGTTTACTATAATCTTTTCACACCCTCTATTTAATTTGTCGCACTAGGTGTCGCCGCCTGGGCCGTCAGTGCCGATGTCGTCATGAACTCTGGTAACAACAGGGGAATCAACAGAGTTGAAAACAATCTTCTTCAGGTAAGAACAATATAGATATTTAGAACATCTTCCCACCTGTTCCAATGTCATCAGACAGTGGGGGACGTTTCATTATTTGTTCTTCTATTCTCTTCTCTAAAATCTACATCCTTTTCTTTTTTGTAAAACGGGGTTAAGGTTAATAAATGGAAATATTTGTTAAATGCAAACGCAGTTTGTGGCATAGAACCTCCTTAAAACGCTAATAATGTCGGTAAAACGATAAACCAAGGTCTGGCGTACAAGGCCAAATAAGGAGGCGTTCAGGCTGCAGGTCTGTAAGGGCTCAAAACCCGACATCACCGAATTCAGGTTCCGAAAATCGGGAACTGAATTATTCTCTCTAGGCTTGGCCAGAGTCTAATGAAAGGAAAAATCCTCGATCTCGTGCAGGTGCGTAGCTCAAAAATAATTTTTCGGGGGAGGGGGAGAGAGTTCAAAATTTTCCCAACTTATAATTCTAAAATTTCCCAACGTAAAACAAATTGCTTTATTTTCCAACTAAAACGATATGTTCAATGTGTGTTTAATGATAATGATACTTATACGAGAAAAAAAATCTTTCCAAAGAAAAATGCTGAAACTAAAAACATAAAAATTATAATTATTGGTTCATTTAATGAAGGTTTTTGTCTTCAGTTGTGTACGAGCCATAATCGTACTTCCTATGAAAATAGCCTCATGATATTTTTAGATTTTTTAATAAGGAATAAAGTTTTGGAGGAAATGTATTAGAGACACTGTTGATGGACAGCAGTAGAGAAATTCAGGTCTGGTAGATGTGTGATATTTCCGTGATATTTTCGTAGCACAGAGAGAAATTGAGTCTGGTTGCTTTTTGTATTTCTTTTGAAAGTTTAACTATTTTACTATTACAGAACTCAGAAAAGTAGTTAAAAAAAGAAAAAGTGTTTCAAAAAGCTATAATTTCACAACTCTAAGCTCAACTTTCCCAAGTTCACATATATTGGGGGGAAGGGGGGGAGGCTCCCCCCCCCCCCCCATAACCGCCGATCGCGACGCCTCTGATCTCGTGCCGTGCTTGCTTTTATTTTTTTTTTCTTTCTTTTCATTCTTTAATAATAATGATATTGTATTTTGGTTAACAATTCTTTAAAAATTAATTTTAGTTGAATTAATTACAAAGAAATATTTTTAAAAATCTGTTTTCCCCGTTTATAGAGGTTTAAAGTTATGATTTACTTTAACCATCTTTTTCTTTCATTCTAAGCTACACAATTTTTTTAATGAACTTTCATTTACATAATTGTTTAACTGGTCATTGATATTGCTATATCCTAGTCCAGGGATGGCGAACCTATGGCACGCGTGCCGAACTTGGCACGTAAGAAAACTTCACTGGCAATCGAAAAAACTTATAGATTATATTTAGTTTATGGAATGGAGAACAATTCATTTTATGTTTTTTACAAAAAATATAGTTCTCTGTAACAGGTATATAATTTGCTTTAAAATAATCTGTTACTTTTGAATGAATTAAGGTATTATAAATCTCAACGAAAGCGCCCTGTAGAGTCATTTTCTTGCCAAACCATTCAACATAGAGTGTTTTTCAAATCATTTTGCTTCTCTATCAAATTTCAACGGTTTCATTTTTGAAAATTGAATTTTAAGAGATAGTTTGCACAGTAATATACCTAATTGTCTTTCTTCTGCTTCAGATTAGATTTTATTTTATTTAGGTTTAGTTTTATTATATTTTGGTTTTAATTTTAAAAATTTAATTATATTTGTTAGTGTAAATAATTATGTATCTGTTGAACCTGAAAAACTAAAAATGACCTGATTGGGAAGCATACAATAAAAGAAAAACTCATTTATAAATTATTAATACGGAATGCGATGTAACCCGGCTATATTATTGAGTAAATACAGCATAATAAATAAATTAGGAATAGAATCCAATATAAGAGTAAAAATATTTAAGTAAAAATTATATCAAAATTAATTATTGGTTTTATATAAGCTAAAATCTTTCTGGCACGTTAGAATGTTGATATATAAAAATTTTGAAATTTGTGGCACGCATACTCAAAAGTGTTCGCCATCCCTGTCCTAGTCCATGATTTTCTGACATATAATCTGAAAAATGCTGTATTTCAAAAATTTTACTTAAATATGTATGAAATATCCTTTTAAAAGTATTTTCGAATAATGTTGGTTATGAAATGTCGCCATTTTTTGTCGAAATTCAGTCGGACCTGATTTTATTCTTTTTTTTTTTTTTTTTTCTCGGGCTGAGTCAGACCAAAATAAACTAATCAGTCTTGAAATTTTTGGAATCCTAGCCCGACATGCGCTCGGGATCAAGTTGTATACAATCTTCGTGCTCGGACTCAAAATGAAAATTTTTGACAATTGAAAAATGGAGTAAAAAAACAAAAAAACTTGCTATTTGAGCAATCCTTTGAAAATGAGCTTAAAAAGGAATTTAATTTTTCTTGATGGAACATAAGGATCTGATTTATCTGATTCTGAAGCTTTTGCATGTGTTTTAGTAATATAAAAAAGCCGCGGGATATACCTTGTCTATCCTAGCCTTCCGTTTCAGGTACTTTTCCAGAATTACTGAAAAACAGAACTCGTATCTTTCTGTCACAGTTGTAGAAAGATATTTTAAAAGAATAAGAATTCTGACTTTTTGCAGACGTATGATAGTGTTTTGAGTATCAATAACAAATTTGCTATTTTAAACAGATTTTCGGGGATGTGAAAATAACGAAGCGTTGTCACGAAGGAGTATTTAGGATCAATACTTATTTCTATTTGAGAAGAGATTTTTAAATGAGGAAATTAATCTTGAAACAATTTAAAAATATTATTAAGAATATTCTACTTATTTTATTTATTTATTTATTTATTTATTTATTTTGGTATCGAACGCGGCTTCTGAAGACATGACGTTTTTCGGGTCCGGGTTTGAAATCGTCATGCTCGAATGGTCTAGAAACCCATTTGGCTTCGTTCCAATTTATGCCGGGTGTAGATATTTACGTAAGATGTGTTGCTTCTAAAATGATATAGTGGCTTCTTAAACTTAACAACATATTTTATTCGCATTTACTTCGTCATGAGTATTCCAAGATATTATAAGGATCTCTCCTTCATAGCTTCTTTTTGAAGCTAACATTACACAAAATCGTTACATCGGTGGTTCGACAATAAGCACTAAAGTATTCTCTTCATTTCACTTCACAAGTGGGGGGATATCGAATTAGCAGGCCACCTGCCTTTTATTTCACATTTTCGACACTCCCCACCTGATAATTACCAAAATTATCGCACGATATTTTAATCTAATTTTACCAATAATTATTGAAACCAATATACATGTCAAAATTATACAATATAGAATTATTCTAAACAATAGATTTTAGAAAGTTTTACCTTTAAGAACATCTGAAATAAAGCACTAAATAAACAATCATAATATAATTACAAAACATATGTTTCTTACCAATATGTACAACATAAATATACCTGGCCAGGATTTTTGCAAGAAACTTTCATAAAATAACACAATAAATGCAAAATTAAATAATATCAGTATTTACAGTATAGCTAAATATATTACAGTTATAATACAGTAAAAGAATAAGTTATTAATATTATTTACATAAGCACAATACTAAAATTAAATATTGTTATATTTACAGAAAATTTATTTACAAAATTATTTCATTAATCAGCAATTTCAAAAGGATATATAAGTTAAATAGGTCGTCTTAAATTCCCCTTTTTGGTCTTCACAACACAAGACCTGACTAGTCCATCACGACCTCTATTGACCTCGATAATTCGTCCTAAGTTCCATAGGAACTTTGATTTACTTACACCTTCAATTAAAACAATGCCATTGACTTTCAAGTCTTTTTGAGCATTAGGAGTTCCGAAAGAATGCAAGCTTTTAGTTGCTAGTAAATACTCAGTCTTCCATTTCTCCCAAATCTGGCTCAAAAGTTTTGTTTGATACGTTTTTCTTTTAATCAGGCTAGTCCTAGTTATAGAGGGATTAAACAGTTCGTTAAAGTTAAAGGGGTATCCTACCTTGTGTCCAGCAAGCAGGAAATGGGCCGGTGTTAGCGGCTCAGGCTCAGAGGAATCATCATAAACGTATGTTAGTGGTCTGTGGTTGAGAACATTTTCCACCTCTACAAGCACTGTCATAAGTTCTTCAAAAGTAAGCAAAGCTTTTCCTAAGATTTTTCTTAGGGGGTCTTTAACACTTTTCATCAGCCTCTCATAGAAACCTCCCCACCATGGGGCAAGTTCAACGATGAATTTCCATGTTATTCCTTCTGAAGAGATAAAATTTTGAAAATCTTGGTGCTTAAGTATGTCAAAGAAATATTGAATTTCTTTATTTGCACATTTGAAGGTTTTGGCATTGTCGGAGTAACGACAGTTTCCTCTTCGGCTAAGAAAACGTCTAAGTGCCAATATGAACTTTTTAGTTGATAAGTCTGAAACAAGTTCAAGGTGGACAGCACGAGTCACAGCACACGTGAATAGAGCTATGTAAGCCTTTTCGGTGTTGTCACCATTTTTTATATAAACAGGAGCGGTGAAGTCTACTCCAGAGACGGAAAATACCGGGGTTTCTGAGATTTGATCTCTGGGAAGTTGCGTCGTTATTTGTTTTGCTGGCTTCACTGCATATTTTCGACATATGAGGCATTTATTGATGGCTTTTTTGACTGCTTGCCTCACCTTGGGAATCCAGTAATTCTCACGCAATTTACATAGTGTAGCTGCAACACCACTATGAAGCATTTTGTTGTGCTCTCGTAATATTAGCAGTTCTGTAAATCGAGAGTCCTTTGGCAGGAGGATTGGATGCTTTTCTGCATAAGTATATTTACTCTCGTCCAGTCTTCCCTTTATTCTTAATAAATCGTTTTCATCAAGAAACGGTGCTAATGATAGTAAGCTAGATTGTTTTGGAAGCTCACTCGCCGATTTTAGCAAATCAATTTCTGGTTTATAAAATTGTTTCTGGACTGACTTAATGAAGAATATTTCCGCTTCTTGAATTTCATCGGCAGATAAGGGACCATCGTTTCCAGGTAATTTTCTAACTTTCCTTATAAAGCGTTTAATCCATGCAATTGTTCTAAGTAATTTTAGTATACTACTAAAGTTTTCTAAAAGTTTTACCAGCTCATTGTTTTCAATAGTGCATTCATTAACCAGAATACTTTTTCGACGTTCTAACACGTTGTCAGTACCTGAAAAATTTTTCGATTGCACAGGCCAGTCTGTGCAACTAGTTAACCAAGGCGGTCCTAGCCACCATAATGAATTTTCCTTTAAAGACCTCAATTGCAATCCTCTCGTCAACAAGTCTGCTGGGTTTTCTTTACCTGAGCAATGGTTCCAATTTTTAGGATCCGATATGTTTTGGATTTCTGTCACTCGGTTACAAACGAATGCTTTCCACTCTTTTGCCGAACTCTTGATCCAGCTCAAAATGATTTGCGAAACTGTCCAAAAAAGTGCATTCGTGCAATAGTCATTGAATATTTTATTCAAATATTTATAGATTCTCACTGCTATAACTGCTCCCATCAACTCCAAACGAGGCAGTGTTAGATTCTTAAGAGGAGCACCACGTGATTTTGACATTATAAGAGACGTTTTCAGTTTTCCGCTTTTGTTTATGTATCTGAGGTACGCGACAGCTGCATATGTTTTGTCACTAGCATCGCAAAAAATATGTATAGTTACTTCTGTTGGATAGGCTCCTTCCAGAAAATATTTTCTATCGAATGATATGTTTTGCAAATCTTGAACGTCCACTAACCAGTTTCTAAATTCAATATCTAGGTCTTCGGGAAGTTCTTCGTCCCATCCTAGCCCTTTTAGCTATATTTTCTGCATTAACAGCTTAATTCTGATTATAAAGGGGTCTATATATCCAGCGGGATCATAGATTTTTGTTGCAGCACGCAGGACTGATCTTTTAGTGGCCAAACTAGTGTTACTTGTAACATTCTGAAATTCCAATGAATCAATTTTTATAATGTCTTTATTAGTGTCCCATTCCAGTCCCAATAACATAGACCGCTCAGATGGGTTATCTAACATACCGTTTTGTTGCCATAATTCTTTTAACTCAGCTGAATTTGAACTAAATTTACGCAAGTTCATGCTAGCGTCCTTAAGTATAGTGTTAGCACTGTATGAAAAGTTAAAAGCATTTTCAGCTGTATCTGCCCCAGAATAAAGATCATCAACGTACATGGAATTACTTAACATTTCAAAAATCTCAGAATAAAATTCTTTATATTTTTTAATGTGTGCCTTAATTGTGGCCGCTAAGACAAAAGCGCTACACCTAATTCCAAAAGGTAAACGTGTCATATTCATCACCCTAAAGGAGTTAGAGTCACCATTATTAAACCGAAGAAATTTTAAGTATTTCCTATCTTCTTTTGCTATTTCTATCATTAAGTATGCTTTCTCAATGTCAGAAGAAAAAGCAACTTCATGTGTTCGAAATTTAAGTATCATGTCTAATAAATTAGGATTTAAATTTGGACCTGATACCAAATCATCATTTAAATATTTCGAATGGCTTTCCTTTGATAACGCATCAAAAACTATCCTCACGCGCGTAGTTTCTTTATCTGGCCTTAAAACAGCCTTATGAGGCATATAGTATCCAAACAATAACGCATCATTTTCAGATTCTTCTACAATTACCTCACGAAACTGCTCATCGATAACTTTCTTATACTCAGCGCATACTACTTTATTTTTATTCAATTTTTCTTTCAAATTAGCGAACCGCTTTTTAGCAATGCAAAAATTATTATTAATTTCATGTGAACATGAATCCCAAATAAGATTAGTTGTGTACCTATTATTTTTGTATTGCAATTTTCTCTCAAACTCTTCTATTAACAATTTATTCTTTTGAGATAATTCATCACTCTCGTCCGAAATTCCGATAGAATCAATTTCCCAAAATATTCTTAAATCATTTAATTCAACCGCATTTTTCATTACTGCAATATTTTGAGAACAACTACTTCCTTTCCTCAATTCCTGTCCCGTAATTACCCATCCAAAAACTGTTTTTATAGCGCCTGAGTCATTATTAATGGATATTCATTCGTTTAAAATAAATTCCCAATACAAGTCTGATCCAATTAGTATTTCAACATTCATCAAATCTTTTCCTACACAAGCATCAGCCATTTCCATTTTATTATCCCTCATAAATTCCCTGATTTGTGCAGACGGTTCGTACATATTGGCGCCAGATATCCGAGGAACAACAAACGCTCGGACTTTCGCTTTGAAAGATTGATTTAAGCTTTTAATTTCTATCTCTACTATTGGATATACTTTCTCTACCGCACTTTGCATTCCGAAAGAATACACTGATAAAATTTCCTGACCTACTGGCTTTAAATTCAAAGCATCCACTAAAGCTTCACTGACAAATGACCGCTGACTCCCATTATCTAAAAGTATTCTAGTTAACTTTGAATTGAAATCAGAACTGGCGACTACTTTACATGTCTGCAAATATACATTTTTAGAATGCGTTACATTATTATTACAATACGAAACAGAACTAACAATTTCGGAACTAGAATTGTTTACATTTACTGTCGTCTCAAATCCATAATTAGGAGATTCAGAATTTTGCCGCATATTGCTTATTTTATCCTCCCGAGCGGCATTTAACCCTCTGCTGTCTTTTGTGCAAATAGAACCATGGTGATATTGATTTTTACATTTAAAGCAATACAATTTACTTCTACACTTTTTGCTGTTGTGAAAAAATTTAAAGCATTTAAAACAGCGATTAGAATTTTTCAATATCTTAAACTTATCTTGCGGGGGCAAGCTACATTTGAATGAATCATGGGGAGAAGAACAAAATATGCATGATAGAATTTGTGCATTAAGAGCGCTAGCAGTACTCGAACCTTTAAAATAATTTTTACTACCTTGCTTATCGGGGGACCTATATACTTTCGTTTAGCATCTTTGAAATAATTTAGCATAAGAGAAGATTCCCGACACTCAATTTCGATTTTTAAATATCTCAATAGTTCTAAAACATTAAACTCATTTTCATCTGATTTTTCTAAACGTTTTCTATTAAAATTTAGAGCGAGATCATCTGGGATTAATCTAATCAGAATGGGATACAAAAGATGACCGTACATTTCAGTCGTTACATTTAACGACTCTAAACTTCGAATTTGAATTTCAACAATGTCATATAATTTTCTTAATTCAAATATATTAGTTGAGTCATTGACGGGATTAAGGTTTAACAATTTTGACATATGCCCGTTAACAACTAATTCCTGTCTACCAAATCTTTGTTTTAGTAATTTTATTGCTTTTTCATAATTTTCCTCTGACAAAGCAAATCTGTTTACAGCATTGAACGCGACCCCTCCTAAAAGAGTTTTTAAATATGAAAATTTATGTAATTTTGACAAATTTTCGTTTTTATCAATAGAGCTTTGAAACTGATTCCAAAATTCCATCGACAAACATGGATCACCATAATACTTCGCAATTGCAATTTTAGGCAATTTCACTGTTACATTATTAAAGTTTAAACTATTATTTCCTGCATTTTCAGGTGATTCGATAGGTTTATTAGATATAACCCTTTGCGGTGTACTATCAGGACTGGGAAGCGTAATTTGTTTCGATTCTTTAATAATTTTTTTCCTCGCATTAATTCTGCTAATCCAAGTCGTTATTTTTTTATTATATTCAATAGCATTCTGCCCTTCATTTTCGAATTCTTTATCTTCATTAATTAAATTTTTAATTTCATTATCAAGGTTTTTAATTCTTTACTCATTTGATCTAAATAACCAACATGTTCTTCTAGCGAGCTCTCTGTACATTTTTCCAAATCATCACTTTCCAATTTATTTATATACTTAGTTACTGCTGTTCTCAAAACAGCCCTTTCTTTTTTAAATTTCAGTAAATCATTCATGTTTATTTACCTACACTGTATATCAATCGGAATAAATAATTCAGTTTCTAATCATTAAATTATACAGGTTTTTTTTTCTTATATCACATTATTGAATTCGAATGATCACTTTCGTTTTCAAAATAAAATGAATCAGAACAAGAATTTATCTTCAAAACAAACAGCATATTTTTTTTTCTACTAATCATCCAAAGTTATTTTTTTGTTATTTATTGCAAATAAAATGTTTCCAACCAAAAATAATTAAATAACCTTACTTCCTTCCCGGCCGATGCACCATGTAAAAACCCATTTGGCTTCGTTCCAATTTATGCCGGGTGTAGATATTTACGTAAGATGTGTTACTTCTAAAATGATATAGTGGCTTCTTAAACTTAACAACATATTTTATTCGCATTTAATTCGTCATGAGTATTCCAAGATATTATAAGGATCTCTCCTTCATAGCTTCTTTTTGAAGCTAACATTACACAAAATCGTTACATCGGTGGTTCGACAACAAGCACTAAAGTATTCTCTTCATTTCACTTCACAAGTAGGGGGATATCGAATTAGCAGCACCACCTGCCTTTTATTTCGCATTTTCGACAAATGGGTTCGGACTCTGAAAAAAATAGTCAGGACATATTTCTAATGGACTTGAAACACCTAGCGCCATACCTCCACAAACAAAGTATACATATACATTAACTACTAATCTGCCATTGAACCTTACAATTGAGGAGTTCACAACCATAGTATACGAAGTCCATATAAAAAAGAGATAGAACATTTAAAAGATTCATAAAATATGTTTTATCCACTCCCACAGTGAACCAAGTCTGTTTTCTCATACTTTCGCTTCTGTTCACAGACTTGGTTTACTGTGGGAGTGGATAAAGCAGATTTTATGCATCTTCTAAATGGACTATCTAATTTTTTTTTCTTTTTTCTTTTTTTTTTATGGATTTGGTCTACTATGGTTGTGAGTCCCTTAATTAATATTTTGCAAATTATTGAGTTATGAAATCGTCCAACTGATTTCCTCCACACTGTATGTGTTTATAACAAATAACATTTTATGCAAAAATGGGAACTTTAGCGATGGGTCACCAAAAAAAAAAAAAAAAAAAAAAAAGATCTTTAAACAGGTTATGTAGGATTCATAATAATCGTCATTCATCATTCATGATAAAATTATAAAAATATACGTAAGTAATTAGGTATTCGCATAAAAAAAGCATGAAATTGGTTTACGTTCAATGGAAGAACAAAATGTGCTTTGGTCGTGAAAGGATTTACCGCTGTTAATATCAGAAGATTACCTCGCCAATCTTCAGCGATAAAGATCGCCATTTGTTCATTAACCCCTTCGGGACGAGCGACCGGTATACGTGCCGTATAAGGTGCTTAGAATTATTGATTATTCTCACCAGTTATTTTTTATTGTAAATTTTGCCTTATGTAATCAGGGCATTAAAGAAAAAAAGTCTACTTTTAAATGATGTATATAAAATTTGCTTAGGGGCCATCTACATATTAAAACGAATCCAAACTTCATTTTTTTCAATGGCAATACCCAATTTTAATGAGATATTTCAAATCTTCCGTTCAAACTATGCCTAGACACCAAATTTCAAGTCATTTGAATGATATGTTTTCGAATTATAAACATTCTAAATTTAGCGCTTCTAATGTTTAATTATATTTTCATATCTTTATTTATACCTCCTGAAATTATGCTCCTAATGTGCTAATTTTTTGTGCAGCAATAATACTAATATACCCATATATAAATACGTTGAATTTGCAATTTTTATAATTTTATGGTATGAATTATGAAATTAATATTCGAAAAAATTATGAATTGCAACCTAAAATTTTTTTCATGGATTTAGATTTATTAAGTCCTGCTTTATGGAAATCCCAAATTTCATGTTTTTCTTCCAAGTAGTTTTCAAATTATGCTTAAAAAACGGCAAAATGATGGTTTAAGGGGCCGTCTACGATAGAAGTGACTAGCTATTTTGAAATTTCTTATGCTATCCGGTAATCTAGCAGTTTTCAATGACTGCTTGAGCGTCGTTAAAGATGCCTTGATCAAGAAGGGAGCTCTCGCGGTGAACAATCGAGTACGGAACTTCAATTTGGATACAGCCTTAAGAGAACTTTCACACGATACCCCACACGATATACAAAGAAAAGATTTTTTTTCAAGTAACTTAATTAGCCCCTCTACATTTTTCATAAATGTTTGTGAATGTTTAATAATCTTTAAATATGTGGGTCAATAATCTTTATTACTTCCCCCAATTTGAACTGTCAACGTTCGATAGTTTATGAGTAAAATGGCTGGGACAGACGACAGACAGACACAGGAGTGATCTCATAATGGTTCCGTTTTAGGTAGATTTCGTATGAAATACTACCTATTGGGATCGTTCCTATGTTGAAATTTCTGAAAAATTCTTGCAGATCTACACCGATCATGACCCCTAGAACCCAAAACCACCCTCAGTAAAAAACTTTATACACACACACACACACACACACACACACATATATATATATATATATATATATATATATATATATATATATATATATATAACTTTCTTCTGGACACGATAACTTTCGCAATTCTGCACCAATCTCTTCCAAACTGATACAGAAAATCAATGGGCATAAAATCCCGGTCAAGCTCGTTAATGGGCAAAATCGGACCAAGGGGATGGAAATTGGGAGGATTTTGTGAAAACAGAAACCCCCCCATAACTTCTTAATTTTTGTACATATCAAATCAGTTTAAAGTTTTTATTACTTCTAAAAATAGGGCCAAAAATTTATGTATCACAGATTTTTGATAAAGTTAAAAATGGGTTCAAGGGGCGCAAAAAATAGGGTTTTCGGGAGAAAAAAATTCATAACTTCGTCAATTCTCAAGATATCAAATCCAATTAATTTTATTATAAATCTCCTTAACATTATCTACAACTTTTATATTCACAAGTTTTTGATAGGACCAATTCGTAGCACAAAAAAAAAAATTAAAAACGAAGTAAAAAAGGTGGTTTGAAGAAGAAAAAAATCCATAACTCCGTCGATTCAAAAGATATACAATCCCCATGAATTTATCATATATCTTCTTAATATTGTCTACAACATCTATATACACAAATTTTGGATAGGACCAATTCTTACAGCAAAAACAAATTAAAAATACATAGCTGTTGAAGAAAAAAATCATCTTAGTAAGGGTGTATTTAAATCCAAACTGCTTATTTTCTGACTCATTTTACAATTCATTTTTGCCCTCAAAGGCTTCCAATTGGTACGTTTTCTTACTCAGAAACTATATAATGTACCGTAATGGTCGATTTTTTGATAGAGGCAGAATGTATTTTTAAAAATGTTGTTAAAAAGGGCATTTTGTACCGAATTTACCGAAGCGGATTGTGTTGGAAAAATCATTGTATTAAGGATGCACTCAAATCCAAACTGCTTATTTTCTGACTCATTTTTAAATTCATTTTTGCTCTCAAACGCATTTAATTGGTAGATTCGCTTATTCAGAAACTATATAATGCACCGTAATGATCGATTTTTTGATAGAGGCAGAATATATTTCAAAAAATGATGTCAAAGTGGGCATTTTGAACGGAATTTCTCGAAGCGATTGTGTTAGAAACGAAAAATATTGTCCTTCTGAGAAAATAATTGTTTATATATCAAGTTTTAATTAATTGAACGAAAAATAAAAACACAGGTCGCTTATAAATAAATCTCTTCAAAAATCACGTTAGCAAGTTTCATATTTTTTAGGTAGATTTCGTAAGAAATACTACCTATTGCAGTCGTTACCATGGTGCGACTTTTGAAAAATTCCTTCATAACTTTTCATTATAGGACCCCAGGAACCCAAAACCACCCCCACCTAAAAAGTTTATATATATATATATATATATATATGTGTATGTATGTATGTACTAAATTTTGTCCGCACGATAAAAATCGCAATTATGCACGGCTCGTCTTCAAACTCGCCAACAACTTTGAGATGGCTAATATCTCGGTGGGTATTGAAAATGGGGAAAATCGGCCAAAGGGAATGGAAATGAGGAGGGTTCAAAATTTTGAATAACGTCTTAACATGATTCTGATAAAACCAGCTCTTATAATGACAATACACAACAATGACAGGAAAAAATAAATATTTTTGGATATAGCAGTTGCCAACAATTAAAAAAAAATCCCTGCCGGCTCGGGCCTACAGGCGGAGGTAGATTTCGAAGTTAAGTACTAAATTCACCAACAAAACTTAAATCAAGATTAAAGATAAACCCAGTTCCTTCGCTAAGAATGAGCTCTAGGGAGCTAAACATTTTGTGAAAATTCTAATATACACGCACGTTTAGGTTTAAAAATGGCTAAATCAAATTCAGAGAACCTCAAAGTGTTAAAATATGTTAATATTTCCATACTCGAGTTTTTATCGTGTTTTAATACGTTTCTTCAAACTCAATGACGTTACATATTCACCTGCTGTGGTCCATTACATTTTCAATATGACGCAATATTTTGTTGTTTTTTTTAATTCGTCAAACTATTTAATTTTGAATTTTCATGCAGAAATCTTGCTCTAGAAAACTTATGACGTAATATTCAATTTGTTTTCAATTCGTCAAACTATTTATTTCATTTTGAATTTTCATGCAGAAATCTTGCTCTAGAAAACTTATGACGTAATATTCAATTTGTTTTCAATTCGTCAAACTGTTTATCTAATTTAATTTTTCACGTGAAAACATTGCATTAGAAAAACAATTGTTGTGGTGAGAATTTTATTGCTTTTTTTTAATTGTTGGCAACAGATATAACGAAAAATATTTATTTTTTCCTGCCATTGTTGTGTAAAAGCTAGTTTTATCGGAATCATGTTAAGACGGTATTCAAAATTTTAAACCTTCCCCATTCCCATTCCCTTGGACCGATTTTGCTCATTTTCAATCCCCGCCGAGAAATTAGCCATCTTAAAGTTGTTGGCGAGTTTGAAGACGTTCCGTGCATAATTGCGACTTTTATCGTGCGGACAAAATTTAGTACATACATACATACATATATATATATATATATATATATATATGATATAAACTTTTTAGGTGGGTGTGGTTTTGGGTTCCTGGGGTCATGTAATGAAAAGTTATGAAGGAATTTTTCAAAAGTCGCACCATGGTAACGACTGCAATAGGTAGTATTTCTTACGAAATCTACCTAAAAAAAGCAATAAAATTCCCATCACAACAATTGCTTTTCTATTGCAAGTTCACGTAAAACATTAAATTAAATAAATAGTTTGACGAATTGAAAACAAATTGAATTTACGTCATAAGTTTTCTAGGGCAAGATTTCCGCATGAAAAGTCAAAATGAAATAAATAGTTTGACGAATAAAAAAAATATATATATTACGTCCGATTGGAAATAAAATGGACCTCAGCAGGTGAATACGTAACGTCATGTGAGTTTGAAAAAACGTATTAAAACATGATAAAAACCCGACTATGGAAATATTAACTTATTTTAACACTTTAAGGTTCTCTGAATTTGCTTTAGCTGTTTTTTTAAACCTATTCCATATACATGCGTGTGTGTTTTCGTGCATATTAGAATTTTCACAAAATGTTTAGCTCCCTAGAGCTCATTCTTAGTGAAGGAACTGGGTTTATCTCTAATCTTGATTTAAGTTTTGTAGGTGAATTTAGTACTGAACTTCGAAATCTACCTCCGCCTGTAGGCCCGAGCCGGCAGGGATTTTTTTAATTAAAAATGAATCTGGAATTATGCCAGAAAATTTCGAGTTGTTGAGCATGGAAAAGTATTTTTTTGAATACCGCCCTAACATGATTCTGATAAAACCAGCTATTATATAAAAATGAAATAAAAACTCGTCAAAAGTGGCCAGATAAAATTGTTAAAGTGGATTTATCTTTAATCATGATTTAGTTTTTGTTTGTGAAATTAGTATATTTTTGACTTCGAGATCTACCTCTGCCTGTGGGCCGAGCCGGCAGGGATTTTTTTACTTTTAAAGTACCGAATCCTAGAAACGACTGAGAAACGTTTTCGAAAATCAGTGGCAGCAAAATGAACTTTGTTTCGAAAATAGCTTTTTTAAATCACAAATGTATATTGCTTCAGAGGTTTTAAAGATAAAGAATGTTTTTCGGAATCATTAATAACTCCGAAGATGTAATACTTTCGTTCTTTGTTATATTATATTTTCGACATTAAAAAAGAACTGTCTTTTTAACAGTGTATGACTTTTAGACAATCAATCACTTAGTTAAATAGCATCCATAAATTTTGATATTTCTTGAAAGGTAAAGGTCAACCGATGTAATAATTTCTTATTCATTGAATTTTTGTTCTTCTCAAAAATGACAGTCATCTTTATGCATCAACATGCTGTTTTTATGTTGTCAAGTCAGATAGCTGGATTTACCAAGCCGAGGAGATGAAAAACTGATAAACATGCAAAACAGCATTAGCTGAATGGAAAAACACTGACCGCTTTTTAGAATGACATACATTTTTTGCTCGAACAAACAAAATTCTGATATCTCCGCTGTGTGTGTAAATGGAAAAAGATGGAAACATGTTGCAAAAATTAATGGACAACCTTAATCAGTGGTAGATATATGTGTGTCATCTTATTTTTATGGAACTCGGTATTATCATATAAAGTTTATAATTATATGCAACGCGCAAGTACAATCTTCGTGATAGGATGTCTAGGGGCATAAGATAACTAAAGAACTGTGAATTCCTCGTGTCTGGAGGTTAAATAGTGAAAAAAGTCTGGTTATCAAAAGGAATAAAGTTAATGGTTATCTATTACGTTGATCATAGAAAGTTGGCAATGACCTTTTTTTCTTTCTGACTGGGCCTTAAATTCGATATGAAAATAAGGACAAGTAACTATTTAAGAAGATATGGAATTAGTGTTTCCAGGTAGGTCCACTATCGCAATAAAAGCGGGACAGTGCACTGTAAAAAAAAATCTGTGAAGTTACTAAAGTTTTTCTAGGAAACTGGGATTCCAGGAACTTTTTATGTAACGGCAACAAGAAAAATTCCTGTAACAGCGTCCGTTACAGGAATTTTTGTTGTTGCCGTTACATAAAAAGTTCCTGGAATCCCAGTTTCCAAGAAAAACTTTAGTAACTTTACAAATTTTTTTTTACAGTGTGGCTGTTATCGGGACATAAAAATCCTATGAAAACGGAACCTGTCTATAACGGAATTACTGTCGTACACGTAAAAAGACCATGGTACCGACGAAAAGTATACTATACAAATCTATCTACTCTGATGAAAACCTATCTAAACCGGAATCCTTCTTTGTACACTTGAAATTTCGTCTTATCAGATTTTACTGAATTAAATAAACACAAAAATCTCAGAAAAGCGGAGTCGCTAGTGACCGAAAAAAAAGTCCGCATAGAACAGGTTTTCGATTGAAAAAATAATAGTAGTATGGTATTTTTTCCGTAGGGACCATGAATGCTTTACGTTTAAAACGGGATTTGTTATAGAAATATTCGTTTTAAAGGATCGTTTTAAACTGAACTTTGTAGAGTAAAATCGGTAAAAAATAGAATCGTCAGGTACAGAAAAAACATTACGTTTTAGACAGGTTTCCGTCTGAGCAGGGAGATTCATTTCGGCGAGACCATTAAAATGTTCCGATATAGACAGACAGGTTGTGTTTTAGTAGGTTTACTGCATAAAGTTCCACTCTATATGCAGACTAACGCACAGCATTATACTAAAAGAAATTTGAAAGAATTTATACATCATAAATTCTCGGGACCTTTGGCGTCCCGCGCAATGGTTTCGTGAGATAGATCGTAACAGCCTTGAAATTGGGATATCCCTCTTAAATTGAGACACCTCGCAATACTATACGGAATCCACTTCAAACGATATTTTTAACCGACCGTTTATCAGAAATTCTAATTTCGTCCTTATGAAATAATCGTTTATCCTTGCACTATAATGATTTAAAGGGAATACTCGTGTCATTAAAATACAAACGGAGAAAAAGAAGTCAGTATCAAATACAAACTTAGTAATAGTAATTCGTATCGAATATTTTACCAGTAATTGTTTTAAACATATTTTGATACAATTTGAGAATATCCAATCAAACCAGAATTACGTAAAAATTTGATGCAAGGAAATAGCTTTCTATCGCTCTTCTTACTTTTTAATATTACGGTGTGTTATGTCGAATCATTACCTTAGTTGTAAATATATAATATGCTGAACATAATTGTACTTATATTTCGGTAAATTATCGTATTGCTCTCTTTATTAATTGTAATACGCATCAATGAGCAATATTATAATCTGTTTAACTTTGCTGTTTAGTGGTGTTGTTGTGCGATAAATTTTAACAAGCGTTCTTGTATAATGTGTAATTCGCTTAATTTCATTGCTTGACTTTGAAATTCATGGTTTGTTCTGCTCATGGTAGTATTGTATAGTAGTATAATATGTACAGTGTTATTTACACTCTAAATAAAATAGAGTGACTATTCACTCCGGAGGAGTGAATATTTACTCTGTCGCAGAGTCAAAATATGCCCAACCTCTTTAGAGTGAATAATCACACTTTCAGAGGAGCTATTATTCACACTTGGAAAAGAAGTGCGTTTTTTCACCTCGGTGAATTCTCTTTTATGTTGCTTTAACGGGCATTTTAAAAGAATCATATCTATTAAAGCATGCAATAAAAATAGATACAAGCTTGGTAAAGGATGGAATACAATACTTTATTGGCAATATTTATTTAATTCATACACTAATTGAACTTTTAAGGAAAAATTCAATATAAGTTACATATGAATTAAATTAGATTACTGACAGAAATAAACTAAAATGTTTTATTCCAATCTTATTTCTTGTGTTTGCTTTCATTGCATGTCCTATAGAGACATGATAGTTTTAAAATGTCCATAAGGGCAAGTAATTAACCAAAATCTTAATCAGTTAATATTATTTATTTCTTTTCAGATACCCATTAAGTTGTATTTAGTATTTTAATAATTCTCGTGATGTACGTTAATTGTGTTCATTTTTTCATGTGTAATTCATATGTTAAATCTTTAGATGTCAGTATTAATTGCTAATGAATTTAAATATAATCAAACGTTATTGGTTACTGTATTTTAGTTACTTTTAAAGTTTTATTAATAACTATTTAATAGGTGGATGATATATGATTAACAATATGTGATTTTATTTAAATTTTGTTTTAAATATAAATTCTTATCTTTTTACCGTACTTTTCAGCAAATTATCGCTAATTTGCAAAGTCCAACTGTTCTAAAATATTTTTAATTTTTCCACTTAGAAAACAGTACTTATCAACTCACATCTTCTTTTAATAAGCTCTAAGCATGATCTAAATATTAAGAATGTGTAAGAATTTTTTTATGTGTTGTGATTTGTCTGTGCTTTATTAAATATGAACATGGAGTCTAAATTTTTATATTCTCTGGGATATATATATATTTTTTTTCTTTTAAACATATGCCTTAGCCTTATCATGATTTCGAATTTTCTTCCGCTATTGCTGAAAAATGGATGTTAATACTATGCTTATTTATGGAACGACACGATAAGACATATTTAATTAAAATAATTTATTCTCGTATATATTGTATTTTGTGAATATGAACTAAATAGATTTTATATGCTTTATAGGAAAAGATTGATCTAGGAGATAGAAAAAAAGAAGAAAATATAAAGAAATGACTGCATATGTACTGTTCTTATTGTTTGACAACCATTTTTAATGTAAAAATTAATTATTAATCTCTTTTAAAAATGTTCAATCCTAAAATAAAATAGTAAATATTAATTTTTTTAAATATACTAAAGCAGTTTTATCCATAAATTTCATATCAGGTATAAAAAATATTTTATTTCAGTGCTTAAATATCATGTTTTGTGTTTTAGTGCCAATAATTGTGCGTATCATAAACGTAGAAAATGCGTTTTTAATAGAAGAAAATTTAATAACAGATGCAGATTATTGTGATTAAATGTTTTGATATTACTCAATCTCGAAAATTTTAAATCATAGACCGCAGAAAAATGCTTACATACAATTAAAAAAATGAATATACTAATTTGAAAAACACTAAAAATAATAATTAGTATTTTATAATTATACTATTAAACAATAATATAAACTACATTAGATGAATAAAATGCATTATTAGATGTAACAACGTTTCAAAAATCTTGCCATATGATATAAAAAATTCCTATCAATTTTAGAAATCTGATAAATGTTTAAAAAAAACTGACAACACTGGAAACAATCTCAAATGTAAATGAATGTTTATTTCTGCTATGAATGAGGCCATGAATCAAAATATCTGTGTACCTGCATTTTACTTTCGAGCAATGGCAAATTAAAATATTTTACATCACGGTATCGAATAGGAAGAATAAAATACATTTACATTCATTTTTTTAATTCACAAAGGCCAAACCAATGAAGTCCTGATTATTTTTTGCTAAGCATTGTTTGTTATTCATTTGTCAAAACAATTATATTCCAAACCGGTACATGAAAAAGAAATATAACAGACAATCGATTCTGAAATCAGGAAAACAGTTCGAGATCAATCTCTTTCTATATAAAATAAAAACTATTTAAATCATAATCATAAGATACATATTTCATTTGAAGCAGATAAGAATTTTCGCACATGCATTATTGAGTCAGTTATTCAACTTTCGTATTAGTAGTTCTAGAAACGGACAACCTATATTTATCCACGTAATAGTGATTGCACACGTATAGTGGTTACGTAAGATTAAAATTAAATTAGACTTATCTTTACATTCCATAAATAATCATTTTATTATCCGTTTCTTTTAATCCTAAAATGGCGGACGGAAAAGCAATACTTTCTCTTATCTTAAAAAAGCGTCGTAGAATTACCGTTCTGATTGGCTGATGAATAATACCAATACATACAATGCTCACTCCTGGGAAGTAAATATTCATTCTAAACAGGAGTAAATAATCACTCTTTCGAAAAGAGTGCATTTCAGTACCAAATCAGCGTAATTTTGAAGGTTGCAATATGAAATGGAGTTTTGAAAATTAAGAAGTACCATATTGTGGTGCTTTTCATTATTTTACTCCATGTATTGGTTCAAAGTTGAACGGAAATTTCTAAAAGTGTATAATGCCAGGCTTTCACTCTCGTCAACGGAGTGAAATATTACACTCCTTTCTAGTGAGTGGAAAATTCCACTCTTTAATGAGTGTATTTTTATAAAAATCACCAAAAAGAGTGAAAATGCCTTTCACTCTTTCAAAGATTGAACTTTCCACTAATCCCAATTTTAGAGTGTAGAAACTGTTGAAATGTATCAAATGTTCACTTATAAGTTTCATTAGCTGTATTTTAAAAGGCCTCTGATTTTAAGCATTCTCATACCTAATAATAATAAAAAAAAAAAAAACCACAAGCATTCCTAAAGTTAAACTCTCTTCCTTTCTGTTGTAAGTGTTTTTCGCTGCTCTAAAATTTATGATGCGTACCTGCAGTGGATGATAAGTATAGGTTGTCCGTTTCTAGAACTCCCAATACGAAAATTGAATAACTGACTCAATAATGCATGTGGGAAAATTCTGTCTGCTTCAAATGAAATATGTACATCTAAAATGTGAGATGGTTATCTGTAAATCTCTATATTTTGACCTATGACAGACATCCAGGCGGTATTTCGCTTCTCTCCAGTTGTTTTGTAGAATTTAGGAACTGACCGCTGCAGGAGCAGGTGAATTCTTTCACATAAATCCTCCAAATCCATGACTGGCGTTCTATAAACAAAGAATTTTATGTATTCCCAATAATAATAATAATAAAATACAGATCTGGCGTTCTAGAAGACCATGTTATGAGACCACCTCGCCCAGTCAAACGATCAGAGAAAAGATATATCAATGATCCTTTAGATGTTCATATTTCATTTGCAGTAAACAGCATTATTTTCATACGTGTATTATTGAATGTGTTGTTCATCTTTCTTATATTTATAGTTTTTGACCGAAAAGCTCTAAAATACAGGAGGTACCTAAACTTTTAAACTGGCGAATCATTAAATCGACATTTGCCTTACTACCGGGTAATGAAAATAATGCTGACATTGACTAATTTTTTGCAACGGCATTTGTTTCATGTACCGGCGTGGGCCTTCATTTTCAAAAGGGCTCCAAAACTGTAAGAGGCTTAATAAAAGAATTACTTATATGCAGAAGTGGTTAATAATGTTAATTTCGATTCATTTTGTGCATTTTCTTCAACTTTTTGAAAATAATTTTTTATAATAGCTCACAAGCAAACAATAATATTTAAATTCATTTTATTAATAAATGCATTTCGAGAGTCTATGTTACTATTATTGTTAAGTGCTGAACTCTTTAAAGAGACCTTTTACAAATATTAATATTAATATTCTGTCATTTAACTGAATGTTACATTGATATTATCCCATTCTGATACTGGTTATTTTATTTTCTCCTTAGAGTTATGGGCTTGAGAACGACAACAGGCCAGATATATTCAGAATGAATGGTGACAGGCAAGGCTTTCAACCTAGGTCGAGAGAAACCCCTTCTATACCATCTACTTCTACTTCTACTTCTACTTCAACAACAACGACCACTACTACCACAACTACTACCACCACAACGCCACCTCCTTCACCAGTTCCTCCAACGTTGTCACCCAAAGTAGCTTCAGATGTCAACGCAATATTATCAGAAATTATAGCTAAAACTCCCACTCATGGTGACAGCGGACCAAAATTCGTCTTTATCGCACCACTTCCGGACAATGCAGAAGCTCTGAAAAGTTCAGATGCTCAATCTGGCATTGAAAGAGTGGATCGTGTATCAACAGGTGTCGAAAGACCGACTGAAAATGTACGTTTTCACGACGACAATAAAGATAAAGATTTATCTTCCTCAGCATCTTCTCAAAGTGTTAAAATAATACCTGCGCCACCATTGCATTCACGACCTCCAAAAGTCAGTAATTCCCAGAGCAGGGTTAGCTCTTCAAATAGTGAACATTCAAACAGGATGACTGCCGTAAACAAAGAAGCTAATCGTAGAATAAGTGAAAAAACGTCGATGTTAAATAATCCGAATAGTCAAAGAAGGGGATTTAACCCTCCTACAATAGAAATAACTGGATTCGAACCATTTGACTCGATGATGCAGTCTGAATCTGTCATGGGAAGTCAACACCATCCTCCTGATTCTTTTAGTGTTGGTCATGGAACTTTCAAACGGGGACCTCCTCCAAGTCAGTTTGGTTCGCGAAACCCAATTACAGCTCAACATTTCGACCCTAAAGACCAACATATATTTAACCCGCGTCCAGAGCACAGCATGCACGCTTTCAAAGTACAGCATCCACCGACTTTTGTCTCGTCAGGAATTGGTATGAAGCCAATCCAGCAACAACTACACCACGTCGAATCAAATGCTGGTCCATTACAAACTTCTGAATCGAATCGCTGGGGAACTATTGGATTCCCACCAAGTGGTTACGTTCACAAACCACCTGAAGGGATATCGGTGAGCGTCAGTTCTCCAGCGCACAACTCAGCTCACGTCTCTTCTGAGCCAGTGAGCGTGATCAAAAGTTTCTTTTTGCCTTTTTTGCCAAAACCAAGACTGAACATGAATGCAAGAGTTGTGTTTGGTGTTGTCTTAGACAAAGGCATGGGACTTGGCGCCAAAAAAGAAACCCATCACATAGGTTAACAAGTATCGGAAGTTGAATTCACTGCTCTTTAATACAATCAGTTTTCACTACTGCCAGAAATAATGCTATTTTCTGAGAATGAATTTTACTCATATGAAATGAGCTTACTCATCAGATTTATAGTTATTAAAGTCAATTAATTTTGAACAGCAGATAACATACAGAATGCATAGTCGGCCGGATCGGTAATATGGCATACCCATTTACTAAACATTTTATTTCACTTGAAAGACACGGCCTTTCAAAGTTTAGAAAAAATCTGTTATGATTTCACTACAACATATACAAAAAAAATTTCTTGATAATTTTCAAGATTGTGAACAAATTTTCTGGGTTAACAACCTGCAACATATATAGGTTGCAAAAAACAGTGAAAATGATATTCTTAAATTATTTGCATGCTATTCTGTTTAAGATAAATTTCTCATTTCTCATTATTTCATCATTGAATATCGGTCACTTTTGAATTCAGAAATTCGAAATCTCAATTCATATTTGAAAAGAAAGACAAAACTTTTAAAATATACAGGATTTATTTGTGTATTCGTTAGAATTTTCATGCGCGACAAAAAATTATTTTATCCTTGAACTTTTGATAATTTAGAGGAAAATTTTACGAAACATGTATAAATGTAAAAATATCATACCAGTTGAAAATTCTCCAAATGAGTTAAAGACAGAGAATCGAACCATGTGTCTCAAATTGCCAATGCTCTTCCAATTGAGCTACCTGGATTGAGAACCGGCCGACGTAATTCTTTCTTACAAACTTTTGGCCATGTTGGAATCAGGGGGAACCTTGTTGGAGCCAACAGAATAATCTGAAGGAAATGAACCCCATTTAACGATGGAAGCATAGATACACTTTATTATTTTACGCTGATAAGTAAATATATCGTACAAATTGAAATTTTTCCAACTGAGTAAAAAAGTGTCCAGGCGAGGAAACTCAGAATCTTTAACTTAAATTGTTAATGTTTTTCTTTGCCTAGACACATTTTCACTCAGTTGAAAAATTTTTAACGGGGCACAGGACCTGTGAGTTTGTTGAAATGACCAAAAACATCGCCTTTTTCAAAGTACCAAAAACACAAACAATATCCAATTAAGATAATTTTCTTCCCTTTCTGCCTAAAGTATAAATTCTTGACTATGTTATCCAGAAAAATAAATGTTGTAGTATATACAAAATTAATACTTAAATTTTAAATTTAAAAATTCACATCACTAATGCGTGAATTAAAATCATTAAGTGCTGCGCGCATGATAAAACTCTAAATTATGTATATAGAACACAATTTTTGAACTAAATAGAATCATAACACACCTGATTCTAAATTAAAACTAAAATAAACACAAAAAGTTTTGTTTTAAATTTAATTTTAGCAAAAAATAAAATAAAATAAAATAAAATAAATAAATAAATAAATAAATAAATAAATAAATAATTTTTTTTTCAAATTTTTCAAGTGCAAAAAAATAAATAACCAAAATATGTTTTTTGTTGTTGTTGTTTTTGTTTTAGCATGTAGACTATAAAGAAACGCATATTTGGTTAATTTTTTAAAGCTGTAGCTTACATAGTTTGAAAAAAATAGTGCGCACAAATTCCAAATTTGCTAATCTGAGAAAAAGCGTTTTAAAGTTTCAATATCTACTGACCTTAAATTATACTCACCGTCTGTAAATGATTGTAACTCAGAGAATAATGCAGATTTTTGAATGGGGTTTTTGGCATGTTGTAGAAAAATTTAAAAAAATTCAGAATAAAACAAAAACCAATTTTTTTAAAGTGTACAGGTCCTGTGCCCCCTTATGAAGTTCCTTTACCTTATTATTCTGTTCAACTGACTGCAAGGTAGGCCAGATGCTATTGATAAATTTTGAGTGAATTACATCGGACGGTTGTCGTTCCAAGAATTCAATTGGGAAATTGACAATTTAAGACAGCGAGTTCGATTCTCTGTCTTGACACTTTTTTATTCAGTTGGAAAAATTTAAACTTACGTAAGCTTTTTTATTAAATAAAACATTTATTCTGATAAGCCTCTATAAAAATATTTTCAGGATAAAAATGATTTGAGTCTTAATTAAAATTAAATTTTAAATGTACGTATGATTTATACGCGTCAGCTTTTACTTAAAGATAAAATTTCTCTAAAAAGGATAAGCTAAAACCCCATTAAAAATAAAAAGATATATAAATAAAAATAAAAGCCATTGATAACTAATAGTTTAATATTTAATTTCATTAAGTAGAGATAAATGCCAAATAATATCAAACATCTCTTGATTGTTTTGTTTTTAAGCTAATTTATATTCTTTGCTTAGTATGGATTTTTTTTAAACAAAAACTGAAACAACTTTTAAAGCTATTAAATTCATATAAGCAATAATTTTTAAAGCATTTCAAAAATTCTATAAAAGCAGCATTAAAGCAAATATTTCAACAGTTAAAAGAAAATATTACGCAAAAGAAAAAAATCTGTGATTTTAGAATTTATTTATGTACATTTATGCGCAGGACGCATATTTTTTAATGTTCTTACTTTAATATTTATTAAAATCTTGCTGTATTATTTGTGTATTTTGTTCAATTTATAAGTTTTGATTTACTTATTTGCCGTACCATCTTATAACAAAATGTTCCGTAAAAATACATTTGCTGATATTATAAGTTATTTGTTTTTATGTGTCATCATACTGTACCCGTCATATTTTGTGTTAAGTTAAGCTATTAAATAAAAGTTTTATTAAAATGTTTGTGCATTATTGTTATAAAAATTAACTTTCATCCTTCTGAATCAATAAATTATTTCAGATGATGCAAGTAAGTAAGTAAGCACCCACCCTGGGAACCCGCTTTTGGCTTATGGTTAGGTGTAACCCCCAAGCCCAGGGCAGGGAAAAGTTTTACTACCTGCGAAACTCCTTGAATGAATTTTTTTTTTCTTTTTACAGTTTAGGAGAAATAACAATGTTAGATATATGACAATTATTGACAGTGTTTGCAATAAATATTTACAGATGACCCCTATAATTACATTTGAGCGAAATATTCATTACTATAACATATAAATATGCATAGTTTTTAGAATTTGATGTTAAACTTTTTTTTTTTAACACAATTACCTACATATTTGCAACACTTTTATGTTATTTTCAGGATTCACAATACTAACATCAATTTAAACCATGTACAAATGTGATATTTGCAACACTTAAAGCTATTTTCAAGATATATGATGCAAAATTATTTTTAACTCTATACTAAAAATAAGTATTAAGGTACAAGATGCGAACAATAATTAATATTATGCACTATTATGAAAGTATAAGTAATTGTAGATAATAATTACCTACAAATTTACAATGCAATGATACTATGTTTGAGATATTATGTAAGATACATGATGCAAAAATTATTTTTAAATCTACACTAAAAATTTAGTATTAAGGTACAATATGCGAACAATAATTAATATTATGCACTATTATAAAAGTATATGAAATTGTATGTAATAGTTATATCTAAATTTACAACACTCCAATACATACTCCAATAATAATTAGTAATATCAATAATTATATTGCCACATAAAAATTTATTTTAAAAGTACTTTAAGATAATTTATGAATATGATAGGTAAATTATATGAATTTTGAGTAGTAGCGGAAGTAAAATAATTTGCAGCAAAACACATATATACACTTGAAGATAATTCACTTATAGTCTTAAACACAGTAAATTCAGTAAGTTTCAATTTGATAAGATAATGCTTTCAAAGATATAATGCAGAGCTATAAAGTAAATTAATATAAATTTTAAGTAAAAATGATAAATATCGCTATATACACACAAAACATATATTTATACTTGAAAATGAGTAAGTTCACTAAAGTTCAAAGTTTAAGTTTGATAAGTGTCTATTTACATAAATGAGGGTTTTGAAGTTAACCCGCAACTTTTGTGGAGTTCTTTAGAGTTATTTAATATTTAACATTTTGCCCATAAATTGGTCCTATATGACGTTCCTTCTATCTGCCAAGTATGACTGATAAACCGGACACATAGTTGAATCCGCTGAATGTTTCCTATAGTTAGGTAAGTGGTAACAATTTGTGCATCTGTATTGCGATGTAACGCCCGCAAACGGGCACTCCAAAGTGCAGTGACCTCTCGAGCATTTGGCGCAAATTGGCTGTCTTCTGCAGTAAGATGTTTGGTGTCCATATAGCTGGGAATTACCGCATCTAATTATTGGGCGAAAAGAACGAATGGAACACATATTGAGACCCACCTGTATAAAGTTTTTATCCAGAAGTTCCTGTGATGCTTTTGTTTCTAATTGCAATATAATGTGATATAGAGTTGAGTTATCCTTCTTTAAAATTTTCAATATGGTGATGTTTTTATCCGACAAATTTTCTTCTATTATTTCTGTTTTAGGTACTAAGGATGGAATACCAGTTATTATTATTCTTTTATAATTAGTGAGTTTATATGTTATTTCTGTGAACTTTGTAATATCAGGAATGTTTTCTATTATTTTAAACAGATGTTCTGTATTGTCATCCATATTGGATTGTATAATAATTGTATCTGGATTTCTGGCATTTCTGCAGTAAATTGCTGGGACATCTTTCTCTTTATTAAAGTTTTCATTAAGTAGTGCTTTTAGTGTTGGTATCTTTATATGTTTTGCAATAGTTCTAATTATTATTGCAGAGTTAGACTTTGCTGAGGCAGGGAGGTCACCTGTCCGTGTTTCACCACCGCACTTTTCTCCTTGACAGCCCCTACTTGAGTATTCCAGGTTTCGTGTCACCAACTCCTCAATTTTTTGTAGTCTGTTTGATAGTTGAATAAACCCTCCTTCATCATTATCTTCTATGCTGACATTATCGTTGTTTTCCATTATTGTTTGAGTTGTTATTGTTTTTCATTTGACTTCTGTTTGTATAATTTTTTCTTTAGTATATGGTTTTAATTGCTTCTGTTGTCTTTTTAATTTATTAATTTCTTTTTTAAGGCTTTCATTAATTTGTTCTTTACTTTGTTCCTCCTTGACCAAAGAGTCTTTTAATTGTTTTATCTAAAAAAAAATCGCATTTTTACTTTTTTGAGTTAAAAAAAATACACTAAAACTAAATAAAAGGATAAGTGCCCACGCCCAGTTAAACTGACGGCATTGAGCTCACAGGCTATTCACACTAATTGTATATTATACTCTTATTTCAAAGAATAATGCCCCTCGAAAAATAAATTAAGTGGGTATTACGCCCCCCCCCAATTCCCCCCCCCCTTTATACTTAACCAATGAACTTCCAAATCTAATCAGGGAAGTGCCTTATCAGAATAAACCTGCATAAGTAATTTGAAGCAAATCGGATAATTCTGAATGAAAAGCTCATTTAGCTAAATTAAGGTGGGGGAATTAGCTCCCCCATTTTCCCCTTTATACTTAACCAATGAACCTGCAAATCTAATCAGGGAAGCGCCTCATCAGAAAATCCATTATATCAAATTTGTAACAAATCGGATAATTCTGCATCTGCATGAAAAACCCATTAATATAAATTAAGGGGATTAATCCCCCGCCCCCCCCCCTTTATACTTAACCAATGAACTCCCAAAACTAATCAGGGAAGTGCCTTATCGGAATGAAACTAGAAAACAAATTCGAAGCAAATCGATAATTCTGCATTAAAAACCCATTTATTTAGATAAATGGGTAAATTAAGGGGGATTAGCCCTGCAAATCTAATCAGGGAAGCGCCTTATCAGAAAATCCATTATATCAAATTTGTAGCAAATCGGATAATTCTGAACGAAAAACCCATTAATATAAATTAAGGGGGATTAGTTCCCCGTTCCCCCCCTTTATACTTAACCAATGAACTCCCAAAACTAATCAGGGAAGTGCCTTATTGGAATGAAACTAGAAAAAAAAATTCGAAGCAAATCGGATAATTCTGCATGAAAAACCCATTTATTTAGATAAATGGGTAAATTAAGGGGGATTAGCCCTGCAAATCTAATCAGGGAAGCGCCTTATCAGAAAATCCATTACATCAGATTTGTAGCAAATCGGATAATTCTGCATGAAAAACCCATTAATATAAATTAAGGGGGATTAGTCCCCCGTTCCCCCCTTTATACTTAACCAATGAACCACAAAACTAATCAGGTAAGCGCCTTATCAGAATGAACCTAGAAATAAAGTTTGAAGCAAATCGGATGATTCTGCATGAAAAACCCATTTATTTAAATTAAGGGAGTTAGGTTAGCCCTCCGTTCCCCTCCTTTATACTTAACCTATGAACCCCCAAAACTAATCAGGGAAGCGCCTTATCAGAATGAATCTAGAAAAAATTTTTGAAGCAAATCGGATATTTCTATCGAGAGTTATAGCGTTACGTACATACGTACATACAGAATCTGCGGGCACATTAGCTCTCAGGCTTTGATAGCCTGTGAGCTAAAAATAACTGAAAGTTAACTTTAAAAAATTCTGGTCACATAAAATGATCATATACCCAATAAAGCGATCTCACAAATGCTTTCAATCTACCTTGAAAACAGTTAGAAAACTCATTTAAATTCATTCGGTATTACAGTACACCAGGACTAAAAAAATCTCTAAATAAATAACATTTTTATTTTTATTTTTTTACTTAAAACTACTCCAGACTTCTGTTTCGATAGTATCACTTATCCTATTCCCTTTAATATATTTTTTCTTAATACAAATTAAGGATGAAGACAATCCGTATAAATTTTAGAGTGCTTTTAGTATCTACTTATATAAAATCCAAGCGTTGAAAGTGTAGGTAAACATTCCGGGGCGAAACCATACATCTTACCAGTCGGCGATAAGATGGATTCATGTTAGGCTTGATTTCAATTTGAAATGTGTATAAAAAAACTTATCTGCCTACATACAAATCTAATCTACCTCAGATGACCCCCATTCAACATATTTTTCTATAAAATATTCAAAACTAATGATGATTTGTGCAATCAACAAACCATTTCAGAAATCTAGTTTAAAACAAACATAACGTAAGCAATTATCTGCGTGGGAGTCATTCATTTTTTAGATTAATTGAAAAAACAGTAAAATAGAAATTTTAGCGCATTGAATATTTTAACAGTGACGCACGTAATATAGTAGCGGAGACTAGGGAGGGTTGACCATAGGGGAGGTCCTACCTATCAGTTTTCATATTTAAAAAATATTCAGAGTTTTATCAATATGTGTCAACCAAAGCTACTGGAATGCTCAAACAATAGTCTTTGTTTCACACAGATAATCGAAATAAGTGCGGAAAAAATCCATTGTGAGGCGTTTTCAACCTCAAAGTGGTGTGTTTTAAAAATATTTTGTAAGCTTTTTTCAGATAAAATATATCATAGAAATTTAAGTAAGTAGGTTTTATATAAGCAGAAACATCGAGCTTTCATCCCAGGCATAAAGATTGCACAGTAAGTTAGGCTTACCATAACAATGCGTTATTCCTTAGAAATGTGGGGATATGTGGGGAGGCTTGACCCAGTCAATGTGAGGGAGGGTTGACCAGATGCTCAAGGCTCCCTTAATTAAAAGGCTTTGGAAATCTTTTTATTATACACTTTGCATAATGAAAGGTTAATGATTATATATAAAAAAGAATGTAAATTTATTCTGTAAAGCTACAGTAAAGTGGGGTGATGGAAAAGAAAATGTTTAAAACTGATTAAAGTAAGATGTGAAAAATTGCTATAGCGTCCGCTGCAAGAAAAAAATTAATGAAATATAAATGGGAAAGTTGATAGGAAAAAGTGGAAAAGACTAGAAAGGACTAGAAAGTATGAAAGCAGCAGTCTTAACTCTTTTAGTGGCGGTGGTATGTTTATGAAACCACTTAATTTTGATTCCCAAACGCCACAATGGCACCAGAATTTTGCTAAACTCTTATCCATTTAATATGTATGTGATATAAGCCTTTTTTATTTCCAAATAAATTTGTTCGTAAATTCCGGTGCCAGTCCTTTATTTCAACATTTTAGTACTGAAAGTACTAATTAACCCCTGAAAGAGTTAAAAGGTGTTAAAGATAAGTTAAGTGCTCATGCGGCTGCAAAAGAACATAGCATTGATCGAAAAACTTTAGGAAGGTATGTAGACAAATTTCACAAGGATGAATACAGTGAGATGCAGCCAAACTATGTGACAACTAGATTTGTCAGGTAGAGTGTCACAAAAAGTAGGACAAAGAGACAAAAAAAAAAGGGACAGTGGTTCCTAAAACCGGACGTAATAATGCATGAAACCCTATGAAACGGATCCTGTCTCCAACGGAATACTGTATTAAATGTTAAAAATTCATTTTCCCTTCTGTACAATTATATCTGCTCAGACAAAATCCTGTTTAAAAAAAAAAAAAATCTCCTCTGACTTCGGATTGCATTTAAACAGGTTTGTTTAAGCATCATATTTTCAAAAATATTTTTTTATAATAATTAAAACATGAAGCATAAAGTTATTTTGCTTTTTTTAAACTGATTTTATTTCTCTTCACAAATATTTCAATATAAAACAAAGTTGGTCAACCCTCCCATATGTAGGGAATCTTGACCCATTATTTTCTCGTGATTAAAATCAATCATTTTTCAAATTTCTTATATATTACACTTATCAAAATACTCGATAAATGCTATAAGAGATAAACATAAATTTTTAAAAAGGCAAAATACCTTTATTTATTTACATTTCGACGTGTTTCATTGGATCAGACGGCAACTTTCTCAAGAAAATAAAATGATAAAAATATTTTCGCAAAAATTCAAAAACTAGTAAACAAAAACAAAAATCACGCTAACACAAGGATAATGAAATTAAGTGCAATATTAAAAATGGAAATTTGTGAAGGTGAATTATTTTATGTTATTGTTTCATGATTCTGTGCAGCATTTCTTTCCAAATTCTAGGGAGCTCCATGGATGCTGAATCATTGCAAATATTCTCATTGCCTAAGAAGATCTTTATTGATTCTGGGTCATTTCACATAAAATGAGCAAAAATTTAAAAAAAAGTCGTGGCTGCATAGTAACCGATTTTAATAAAATTTGATACACAGATTCAATTCATATTCAAATAGAGTATTGCAAATTATTTCGACAAAAAAATAAAAAAATTTGGAAGTTCTGTACATTTAAAAAACTTGTGACAGAATGGCATGTGTACAATCGTTCAAAGTTGCAAGTTTGAAGTTCCGTATCTTGAAAACTATTTAACATAAATAAAATCTTTTTAAAATATAGTAATCTCTGGAAAATTATCTTCATATTTATTTAATAATAATAATTTGGTAACGTCATGATTAATCTTAAATTTCTTGAAAAAATTGAAAACTTGTCAATTTTGAGAAAATTAAAAACGTTATAAAAATTAAAGGAATTCAAAAACATCTGTGAAATTGATACCTGATGTAGTGTTACATATTAAGATCGAATTGCTAAAGTTTTTAAGTTGTCATGTATTTCCTTCACCTTAAAAAAAAAAACCTCTTATTGATAGGCAAAAAAATATTGAAGGAAAGTTCAGACATTATACTTATCGCACTGACATAAAGATCAACAAGTCCATGATATGCTAAAAAAATTCAAGATTGCCTTTTGATTCCTAACGTCACAAAATTTGGTTCAAAAAGTAATATTTGTTGCATTCCAAGAGCTTCACTCTTTGAATAAGTGCGCGTTTTTTTTTTTACAATATTGCACGATTTCAAAGGGGAAAAAGATACACTGCTGCCATCTATGGATTTAGAGTATAAATATATTTTTTTTTTCGTTCAAAGTAATATATATATTTTTTTTTTTTTTTTTTTTTTTTTACTGTAGTTTAAAATAAGTATATTAATAGCCAAAAATAAACTGAAAGCAAAAATTAAAGTTTCTATATTTAAAATATACACTTTTATCTATAATATGAAATAATTTAAAAGTTTAATAAAGCTTTTTTTCACTTAAAAAGAAGTGATAGATATGTTGCATTTTACGCTCAACATTTTTTACTGTTTTTTTTTTTCTCATTAAGAAATAAAAAGGCAAGAATGAAACTTATTTAAAATATATGTATTTAGCTATAACGCCAAAAAAAAAGTAAAATTGTCAAAGCTGTCCTTCATGCTTAAATAAGCAGGGTCAGCTAGGTGGGGAGGCCTACCAAATGGCTTAAGCACTCACAAGCCCCACCCATGCTTAAATAAGCAGTAGAAATATTGCATTTTTATTTCAAAATTTTTGAAAAATATTTTTTTTTTCTCATTACGGAATAAAAATACAATTACTAACTTACGCCAATCTGTTACTTATTATTCATTCCTAAATATAAATAATTTTTAATATAGTCTTTCCATTCCTAAGGCTAATAATCAGAATTGAAATTTTAAGCATGTAGACAATACCTAGATTTTGCATTCACTTTTAATGTATAAATTAATACTTAAATAAACAATCCTGAAATCTATTATTTTACATTTACTCATAAATAGATATGATCTACATATAGACTGATTTTCATTAAAATCTGTGACATGTCTGCCACAGCTGATTTGCTCATTTTGAATGGAATGACCCTTCTCTGATGATGGATGGCAAATAAGATCTTGATGGATAAATTATTCTACTATTTTTTAAATCTATTTGTAAAGGTTCTCTGTTATACATAGTCTGGTATGTGATCCATGTATGAGGGGTGTAATCCAATTTATTATATATATCTGTTTCAAGAGATCGTAGTATAAACTCGGCTAAAAGTCATGATATAGGAGAACCCATTGGAGCCCCATTGTTTTGTTTACAGATTTTATTGTGAAAGGTGAAATAATTATTATTAACTATAAGATTAAGAGCACTTTTTAACGTAGTTTTCATATTTTCGTTTATATTCTGCATTCGGTCAATACAGCTATTTAATCTTATAACAGCATTTTGGGTGTCAGTAGATGGATATAAAGAGATCACATCAAGACTGGCTATTAAATAATTCTGAGGTTAATTGATATTATTCAGATACTGAATGGACTCATCAGTTGAATTAATTGCATGATCAGAACTGGGTAAGATACTTTTCATTAAAAACCACAAAAGCTTTTTCTATGTAATATGTTGGGCTTGAGCATTTAGTTACTATTGGTCTGATTGACATGCCTATTTTATGGTCTTTGAGTCTGCCCACAATTGTTGGGATTATTACTAATTTATTAATTATAATTAGTACTTTCATGTTACCAGGCCAACTGTCATTATTGACTCATTCATTAACTTTGTTGTTAATTATATTAAGTGGATTCTTCTTGACTTCTACACAATCCATACTTAACATAATAAACAACAAAGTTAATGAATTAGTAATGAGGTGCATTGGTACAATAACTAGTTTTATAAATATTTAAGTATTGCGCGGCAGCGCAATACTTATTTATTTCCAGTGTCACTTCTCAATGTTAATTTAACATGGAAAAGCCTATGGAGATCATAACTTTTTCATTTTTTCTTCCCACCTTTTTGTCCCTGATGCCACTCATTTTTTATTCTTTACTAATTCTAATGATATTATAAATTTAAAGTGTAAAAACGTTTGCCTGACGTTAGGGTAAAAACGAATGGTAAAATGCCTTTGCATATGGATGAATTATAACCCAGAGAGAAACATGGGCCAATTTTTTTTTTTTTTTTACATTATTCAAATATTTTTCTTAATAATTCCAATTTTTGCTTTTTCCATTGAAAATCAACGGACATTTTTCATAGAAAATGTAACATTTTTACTTCATTGTTGCAAAAATTTCAAAAGCCGTAATAATAATTTATTTTTTTTCAGTTGAAAGATTTTCACGTGAAATATTAAATTGAGCTAGTTTTTTTTTTTTTTTTTTTTTTTTTCAGAAATTAAAAAGGTGAATATGGCGTCATAGTGGAAATAAAAAGGATATTTTCAGAATAAGTTTTTGCTTTGGTCAAGTTTATATTTTAGTAAAAATTTTCTAGTGGATAGCTATTTTTACGCAGGTAGCGAACTTAGTGGGGAATTACATAACTTAAATTATAAAATGTATTTTTTTTTCCGAGATGAGAATTATTTATAACCCAAGTTAAACTTAGGTAATAATTTTCTGATGTGCTTACATCACCCCTTGGGAGAGAATAAGGTTTAAAAATTTAAGTAAAACTTCTATTTTTTATTTTTTATTGTATCACAGCTATAATATTGTTAAATATTAGCAGTAAGGATTCAACACACTTTACATTTACGTTCATGGGGTTCCTGAGTGGGAAATAGGGTATCTAAATTTAAGTGAAGTTAATTTTTTATGTTTTGATTATAGATTTTTTACGTTCAGATTAGAAGTTTTTGTTCAAACTACCGCAACCTGTGTGGTGAAACATTTTGAATTACACATTGGTAAACTGTATCCCACATTGTGATGCAATACCGCATACATCAAAGCCTGATGATGGTACTCTCTATTAATTTTGAAATGCGTTCGTCTGAGTGCATTAGTTATAAAAAAACTTGACATATTAAACAAAAACATAATTTGAAGAACAAATTAAAAAAAAAACAAAATTTATTTCCTACATTGTTTAAGCCCGAGAAGGGACAGATATTAAGTTATTTCATTCAATTAGTTCTACATTTAATGTTAAATTTTTGTAACAAATTAGTTAAGCCAATTGAAGATTAAAAAATAAAAATAAAATTCATACAATATGATACTTAAAACACCCTAAAAAATTAAATTCTGTTCAAATGAAATCGAAATAAATCTTAGACTTTTTTTTTAAGTTTTGTATTTTGCATGCATCTTATCATTTTATGCACAATTGTCATAAACAAATATTTTCAATTAAAAATGGAAGAAGTCTAAGATTTATTTCGATTTCGTTTGAACTGAATCTAATTTTTTAGGGTGTTTTAAGTATCATATTGTATGAATTTTATTTTTATTTTTTAATCTTCAATTGGCTTAACTAATTTGTTACAAAAATTTAACATTATATGTAGAACTAATTGAATGAAATATCTTAATATATGTCCCTTCTCGGGCTTAAACAATGTAGGAAATAAATTTTGTTTTTTTAATTTGTTCTTCAAATTATGTTTTTGTTTAATTCATATCTTGGTGCAATAGCTGTTGCACTCTTATGCAAAAATGCAGGAATACAAAATTTATTACGATTCTGTATATTAAATTCAGTCATACGGAAGTAATAGGACTCCCTCTTAAATAGGACGTCATCACCATGGCGACCGAGAATCATTAGCTCTCATGGGATGTCATTGAATTCATGACGTATGATAGGATTTAATAGAATGAAGGAAACTTTTATTTCTTTTTAAGTTTTGATTCTATTTTCATAAAATTTGAAACAACTCGACAAAATTCGGCAACGATTATATATTAAATTTCAAACCATTCGGTTGGGTAGTTTTTGCGCTGTTATATGCAGACAGATGGACAGACGGACCGAACGACGACTATAGGTGCTACGTATTTATATAATTACGAACGCTCCTAATAAAACACAAATTTAACCCTTTCAGGGGCAAAGTACTTCTATTCGTAAAATACTGAAATGAATGAATGACACCGGAATTTGCAAACATATTTCATAATAAATAACAGCTATTTTTCAGGTACTGAATAAAAGGAAAAATTTCAATCCAAAATTCTGGTGTCAATTTTCCGTTCAGGGATTTAAATTAGGTAGTCCAAAAATGAAACATCGCCCGTGAAGGGGTTAACAGATGTAATCGAATTGAGCGTTCAAACCACTGAATTTGTCAAAATAAAAAAGGCTGCTGTAAATAGTCAAATAGTTGAGGATTTCTTCGGATTGTGATTCGTGGCATGCGGATAATGAGGAAGGATTCCTTTTAATAAATTTCAATACTTTATTTGAATGTATAATTGATATTTTCTACATAAAATGCTGTTTAGTGTTGTTGTAGAGCAATCTCAAATTAAATATTAAATGTAAAACGTCTGTTAGAGTTTTCGATAAAAAAAAAAAAAAAAAAAAAAAAAAAAGACTGATTTTTATATTATATTCTCATTTCGTGGCCCGGGAGGGATTCCTAGTCTATAATAGAAAGGACAAAAGGTGCCCGCACGTAACGCTGGCGTCATTTTGACGGTGGCAACAGCAGGCGATTAAGTTTTACTTTTATTAACTTTTATTACAATTTTTTAAACTTCTAAATACCACACATTTTCAATTTTTACACCGTCAGTAAAAGTTTTCTCATTTATTACCTTCTTACAAGGAAGGTCTCCATACGGGCATACTCAGAAAAATCTGAAAAAAATACAAAATGTTCTTCTCTCATGGGTATATATGTTTATAAAGAAATTTTTGGCGGAACCTCGGTAGAACGTCCGTAAAAAAATAATGAAAATTTCGCTATTTGGTGACTTATCACCGTTTGGCGAAGAAATTAAGTTTAAAAAAAGATACGCTTGTCAAATACTCTTTAAGGAAAAAACTTTTTATGTTGAATTTGTTTAAATAAGTTTAATTTAAATAACTTTAGCTTTGTCATTTTTAGTGTGTTTTAACTATAGTTTTGTCATATATATTTATATGTACTTATAACGAATTTTAACTATCATATTTTACGATTTAAAACAAAATTTACATGATTCAAATTGTTCCAAACTGAAAAATATGCTGTCGATTCAACTTTGTTGCTATGGAAACAGCTTCTTTCGTATGGAAATGTATTACGGCAGCATTATTCATCTGGCGTTAAAAGTTATTTTTTATAACCGATAAAGCCGTTTAAATTAAAATTGTGGATTGGAGAATAAAACAATGGCAAAATTTCGTTCAAATCAGCAACAAGCAACAAGAATGATACAAAATGTAATAATAATAATAAAAAAAAATTCTTTCATGGTTTATGTTTAAATTCATTAAATACCGCATATTCTCAAAATCAATTAACAAACAATTTTCAATTAAAATCGTTTGCTTTTGGCGAGGAAAAGTGCTGCTCGCCAAATTGCATGCTATTTTCGTCTTTTCACGCCAATTATTCGAAAGGATTTTATTTTTTTACAGATTTTCTACTGTAATTCCGCCGCTAATTTTAACTGATCCTTTATTACATACATGAGTACTTTCACTAGCATTTTTTTCAACATATTCTGAGTATGCCCAGTATGGAGACCTTCCTTGTTAGTAAAAAGGTTTCTTATTTATTACCTTCTTAACCTTAAATAATACCTGAGATGCTTAAATGAATAATACACGCTGCTAAAATAAGAACTGCCGGAGTGACGAACACTTGTTTATTAACCCTTAACTGGAAACGTGCCGTCTGTGAGACGGTTGCGTTTACATATCTGCCCTTAATATTTTCTCTCACGGACATTTAAAACGTATTATGTAGATTTCGTAAGAAATACTACCTATTGCAGTCGTTACCATGGTGCGACTTTCGAAAAATTCCTTCATAACTTTTCATTATAGGACCCCAGGAACCCAAAACCACCCCCACCTAAAAAGTTTATATATATATGTGTGTGTGTGTGTGTGTGTGTGTGTATGTATGTATGTACTAAATTTTGTCCGCACGATAAAAGTCGCAATTATGCACGGATCGTCTTCAAACTCGCCGACAACTTTGAGATGACTAATATATCGGCGGGGATTGAAAATGGGCAAAATCGGCCCAAGGGAATGGAAATGGGGAGGGTTTAAAAAATTTAATACCGTCTTAATAAGATTCTGATAAAACCAGCTCTTACACAACAATGACAGGAAAAAGTAAATATTTTTCGTTATAGCAGTTGCCAACAATAAAAAAAAAACTATAAAATTCTCACCACAACAATTGCTTTTCTATTGCAAGATTTTTACGTGAAAAAAAAAAATTAAATAAATAGTTTGACGAAATGGAAACAAATTGAATATTACGTCATAAGTTTTCTAGAGGAAGATTTCCGCATGAAAACTCAAAATGAAATAAATAGTTTGACGAATTAAAAAAAACAAACAAAATATTGCCTCATATTGGAAATAAAATAGACCTCAGCAGGTGAATATGTAACGTCATGTGAGTTTGAAGAACGTATTAAAACATGATAAAAACCCGACTATGGAAATATTAACTTATTTTAACACTTTGAGGTTCTCTGAATTTGCTTTAGCTATTTTTAAACCTATTCCATATACATGCGTGTGTGTATTCGTGTATATTAGAATTTTCACAAAATGTTTAGCTCCCTAGAGCTCATTCTTAGTGAAGGAACTGGGTTTATCTCTAATCTTGATTTAAGTTTTGTTGGTGAATTTAGTACTTAACTTCGAAATCTACCTCCGCCTGTAGGGCCGAGCCGGCAGGGATTTTTTTATTCTGTTATATTAAAAAATTGGTCATGTTAATGCATTACTTCATTACTATTAAAGATTAAATGTTTAAGTTCACTATTTGGTAAATTAAGTGTTCTTTTGTGCACGGAATTTTCACGTTTCCGGTTAAGGGTTCATATGAAAAACACACGCACAACGAATACTATAACTTTTGGATATTACACTATTTCACAAAGACATTAAGATGCCGAAGCTATAAAAAACAATCAGGGCGACACACAACTGATTTTCACTCCATCCTTTCATTCCACGATCTCTACGGCCACCGCTGCCTGTTCCAGTTCGAATAGTTCTGCCTTGGAGAGAGCTCACTGTTTGGCGACCGCCAACAACCGTGCTTCGCAAATATTAAAGTTAATGTAAGCTTTACACCGTCGAATAGGAAAAAAAATGTACTTTCAAATACAATTGTTTGAAATCTATATCGCAATTTATTCAATTTTTATTGCTTTTAAATTGATTTTCAAGCATAATTTTTTTTTCATCTGTCTCTATCGCGTGCAGAAAGATAAATCCGTTTGCACTTAAATTAATATAAACACCTATCATTGGATTCCAGCGTATATTTTATAACGAAATTAAAACAATAACCAATCAATAAATAAAACAATAAAATATAAATAAAACACAGATTTGAGACATTTAATCGAATTTCGCGCTTAATCCACTGATACGAACAACATTTAAAAGGTTTATTGTAAATAGCGATCTTTAGAGATTTCTTCTGTTGTTAACGCCTGACGTGAGGCCAATATGAAAATATAGTTGTTTCAAAACTTTATTTGCTACTGTTCATATAAATATGATTTTTAGTATTGTCAGTGGGCATTCTAAAAAATATATCAAATGTAAAAAATCTATTATCCTTCTACATATAAAAAAAAGTTTTCATTTGGAAATGGACCAATGAAAATCTGCGTAGATATTCCGGGTAGATCGCATCCAATTTGAATGCTTATGCATGGCCTTTGATCGTTAATATTAAAAAAACTGTTGCATACAAAAATATGAAAATCGGTGGTATTATAGAGAAATGTTTGATAAACACGCTGATGCAGACAGTTTTCAAATCGAAGAATTATTTTAAGAGATGCTTAATGCTAAAGTTGGACAAAATCGTTCCATTAAAAAAGTTTTATTGGAGCAAAACTATACATGAGAATTTAATCATTTTCAAATCATTTTATACGTTATAAGTTCCCGGTGTGCAGATTGCATTTATTTTTCTTATTTGACACTTTTTTGAGGTTTTATTTCAATTTTAAATTCAAATTTTCAGCATTTCGAGAGATATTTTTTACAAATTTTAGAAAATGTTATTAATTTAACTGTTGCCAGTTGTATAAACAGCACAAACAATAATGTTTACTTCAAATTAAAAATTTATTTACACGTGACTATTACAAACAGAAAAAAAACTTTAAAATTAGAATTAAATGATTATATATTAAAAGCAAGAAAATTACGTCATAAGAACCATAGGCACAGATGTCATATACGCGCATATTGGCGCAATTTTTTTCCGACGCCAATTTGGCGAAACATTAATAGCATAAACAACAACATCCGGGTTACCATATGAAGCAAAATAACGACTCTTTAGCACCAGTTAAGTACCCGTTGCGTATGTGAAATTGGCGTCAGAAAAAAATTGCGCCAATATATGACATCTGTGCCGAACCACATTTACACTTGAATTTTAAAAGAAAAACAAAATCTTAAAATTAAAAAAATCATTATTATGCGTTAAAACTTGTAATTTGAGGAAATTACGTCATATTTAAAATGGCAAAAAATATAGCAAAACAATTTAAATTGAAAAATATATTTGCGCGAGATATTTTGAGATAATCTTTTCAACTATTATCGTGAATTCGAAGACAGCGCAAATAATATTTCCTTCTAACAACAAAAGTATTTTCTCGTGAATATTAATAAGAGAAATAAAACTTTGGTGTAAATTACATCAGATTTGAAACGATACATTTAAAATGAATTATTTAAAAGAACTATATTATAGCGCTGTTAAAAAATACCGGGAGACAATGACACTATTTACTTAATTCATTTTACATTAGCTTATTTTCAAATGCTTAACTAATTTTTTTAATTAAATACGAAAACAGCCATTGTATCTCTTAACAGCAGCAGATTTGGCCTTAAAAATCCCCGATCCAAGGAAAACGAATGGAAACCCGTTTACAGAGAGATCGCTACTGTTTTTTTTTTTTTTTTAATTCCATATTTTTAAAGCCGATCAAATTAGCGTGCTTTTTGGATTTTGGTGTGCCTGAACGGGGGTTGGCGAGCGTAGCTCGTAGGGGGCAGAGCCCCCTAGTTGTAAAAAAAAAAAAAAAAACGGTAGACCCCATGTGAGGTTTTCTCACCACGGTCTTTGAGATTATACGCTGTTACGTTTTTTTCATTAATTTTTGATTGGCTGCAGTTCTTTTTGTCAAACAACGTGCTTTAACGATATATAAGTATACTATACCAAAAAAAAGCAGGGAAAAGAATTACAAAAGTACTTTTTTTACTTTTGTAATTCTTTTCCCTTTTCTCTTGTTTCTTTTCTTTTTATTTTGTTTGAAAAAAAAAAAGGGATCTTTTGGCTTTTTCTTGTTTTATTCTTTTATATTTCTTTATTTATTATTATTATTTATATTTTTTAATTTACTTCTTTTATTTTATTTTAATTTTGTTTATTTCTTTTATTTCCATTTTTTTCCCTATCAATTTCTCTTCTATCTTTTTGGCAACAACTTTCTCTTCTTCATGTGCCTCTTTCAGCTAGCGCCATCTGTCTCATTCTTTGCAACATTCTTTACCTTCAGTTCATTTCTGACCTTGTTCGCTTGCGGACACGTGTTTGCTGTAGCTGATGACGGACGAGCTGTTATGTTTTTAGCCCGAAATGCGTCCTGTGTATTGTTTTATTTTATGGTGATTTTTTACAAAGTTTTATTATTATAACACCTGATTAGAGTTAGTCTTTTCACGATACCTTTAGAGACGTATAAACGATGTGATATAGTTAAAGCTAAACTTGAGATTGAAATACATGTGAAATAGAATCCCGTCTTAAACCTGCGTTAGCCGCATTTATATCTTTATAAGCATGTATAAGCATTTATAAGTATATATTTGTTTGCTGTAATTTTCTTCTTGTAAGTTTTGAATGTATTAGCCGGTTCGAGAACAATGCCGCGGGTGAAAAATTGATACCGGCGAGGAGAAGGTTGAGCGTGCCACAGGTGCCGAATCTACACTGGCCTCCAAAAGTTAAGGTACAGGGACTGGATGCTTTCGATTGCACACGTTTTGTCGAATATCTACCAACATCATTGGCGAATTGTTCTTGAACTTCTGGGATGAAAAGAACATGTTTGATTTCATATTTCTCGGTGAACATTTAGTCGGGAGGACAATTAGGGGGCTAATAATAAATTTAATAATAAAATAATGTTTGCGATCACCTATGTAACAGAAAATGCAGGAAATTATTTGTCACTGTGTTAAATGACTATTTGGGTCTTGTTCAACGTTTGTGTGCATTTGTGTAAGCATAGCACTTATATTCGTGAAGATGTTATTGTGTCTGTGAAAAATTCAAAAGTTTTTTGCTTATAGAATGCAGAGTTTTCAACCAAATTTAACACAACTTTCCGAAAACTTGACAAAGAATAGTAGCAACAGTATACTGCAATTAAAACATGAATATGTTGAACATTTGATGAGATATGGGCATTTTTATGAAATAATTTTTAACTGCGCATGCACGGAAGATTTCAAAATTTTTATTTCATAATTTAGTAGTCAGTATTTTGGGGCAACTTCTATAAAAAGTCCAGTCAAATGTTGTGAAAACATAGAAAGATACAGTGAGCTGATTGAAAAGCCCTTATAATAAAGCTATTTTTAGGAAGCAACTCACTATATCGTCCCTATCTTTGTGAATTTTCGCGATATTTGACTGGACTTTTTACACTGCTCAAAACAATTAAAGGATATTTGAAGTTTTATATAAAATAAAGATATAAACGAAATTTTTTTTGCCGAAAATAGAAGAAGAGAATCACAAATGCAAATTTTTCTGGTTTTCAAACTGTGGAGTATGCAAATTTTGAGTTCGACGTCAAAAACGTCGCTTCAGCGGCAGCGAATGAAATTTGACTTTCAACTGGATAAAAGAGAATGAAGACAAGGATGATCGGCATTCAGTGATTGCTTTGTTTCGATGAGTACGATGTCTCAGCGAAGTCATTTGACAGATTCAGAACTTTGAGAATTGTTGGTAGGTTAGAAGGGGGCCAAACTCAAGCCGAAGTAGCGCAAGCCATTGGAGTGTCACAAAGTGTCATTTCCAGGATCTGGAACCGTTTTTTGGAGAGTGGATGTGCAGGCCGAAGACCAGGGCAAGGTCGTAGACGGGCAACAACGCCCAATGAAGATCGGTATTTAGTGTTAACAGCTCGGAGACACCGAACCATGAACGCTACTCTTCTGCAACAACACCTTCGCTCGGCTACAGGCACCACGATTTCAACTCAGACTGTCCGAAACCGGCTCCATGCTGTAGGTCTGTATGCTCGCCGACCGATGGTATGGGTTAGATTAACATCAAGGCATCGTCGCGACCGCAGGGAGTGGGCAACCGAGCATGTCAACTGGAGGAGAAATGAATGGAGCAATATTCTGTTTTCTGACGAGTCCCGTTTTTCTGTGCATCCGGATAATAGGCGTATTTTCATCTGGAGGGACCGTGGCAGTAGGAATAATTCTGCGTTCGTGCACGAAAGTGTCAGATTTGGCGGTGGAGGAGTGTTGGTGTATGGTGGCATCTCCATTGACGGGCGCACTGACCTCTACATCATTCGAGATGGAGCTCTGACTGGTCGCCGATATAGGGATGAGATCCTCAGACCTATTGTAGTCCCTTACGCTGCAGCAATCGGAGATAACTTCATTTTAATGGACGATAACTGCCGGCCACATCATGCAAACCTGGTGGAGGATTTCCTTTTCGAGGAAGGAATCGTTCGAATGGAATGGCCAGCGTGTTCTCCAGACATGAATCCAATCGAGCACGTTTGGGACGCTCTAGGAAGACGAGTTTCTGGCCGCCAACAACCCCCACAAACTCTCCAAGAACTGGAAAGAGCTCTTCTGGAAGAGTGGGGCAGAATACCCCAACTCGTCATTAATAGCCTCATTGAGTCCATGCCTCAAAGGTGTTCAACGTTGCTGGCCGCCCGTGGAAACCATACCCCCTACTGAAAATGATTTTCTTTGAAGAAAACACCTTTTCTTATTCTTTTTTTCTCATATGCACAAATTGTGTTTTTTTCCTTTAGTACACAAATGCGCAATAAAATGCATTTTTTTCTGCCAAACATGTGTAATTTATTCTCATATAACCTACTATGTCTGTCGACCATGTATCAATCAGCTAAACAGTTTACCAGATACAAAATCCACCTAAAACTGCAATATCCTTTAATTGTTTTGAGCAGTGTATATAAGTTGCCCTAAATAGCAGACTACCAAATTATATAATAAAAATTTTAGGATCTTCCACGCATGCGCAGTTAAAGATTATTTCATACAAATGCCCATATCTCATCAAATATTCAATATATTCATGTTTTAATTGCAGTATACTGTTGCTACAGTTCTTTGTCAGATTTTCGGAAAGTTGTGTTATATTCGATTGAAAACTCAGTATGCTATAAACAAAAAACTTTTGATTTTTCCACAGACACAATAACATCTTCACGAATATGAGGGCTATGCTTACACAAATGCACTCACATGTTGAACAGGACCCAAATAGTTATTTAACACTGTGACAAACCATTCCCAGCACTTTCCGTTATATAGGTGATCGCAAATATTATTTTATTATTAAATTTATTATTAGCCTCCTAATTGTCCTCCCGACTAAATCTTCACTGAGAAATATGAAATCAAACATGTTCTTTACATCCCAGAAGTTCAAGAACAATTTGCCAATAATTTTGGTAGATATTCGATAAAATGTGTGCAATGGAAAGCATCCAGTCCCTGTACCTTAACTTTTGGAGGCCAAGTGTACTTCAAAACTTGTAAGAGGAAAACTATCGTTCAAAGCTTTAGATGAGGAAAAGACAGCTTGTATCACAAAGATACACATGCGGCTAGCTAATGCAGGGTTAAACGGGGGGGGGGGGGGATATTGATACCAGCGAAAAGCATATACAGCAAAACCTGCTAAGATGGAATGGTAAAGGGATCAGAAAAATTTCATTTTAAACAGGTTCCCATCTTACCATGCTATTTCTTTCGACGGGACAAGACATTTTACTATTTAAAACAGGATTTTGCCTTAGACAGGTTCCGTTTTTCTAGGTTTTACTGTAATGCAATTACAGTGGGTACAAGTTAAAAACGCTATGCCTGGAAAGACAGAAACCTGTCTAAAATGGAATTTTTGTATTTCGTTTTAGCGGCTTTTATCGTGTTGTGGTTGCATTTTCGCGAAAAGTAGCATTTCCCCCCTCCCCCCCCAATTTTTTTTTTTCTTTTTTGGAAAGAGGTGCATTATAACTGCACATAAATTAGCTATATTCGACTCAAGTATTTAAGAGGAAAATGTACCGACACCTTAAGGACTTTTCCAACGGAACAGGAATTGGTAATGAAGGTCAGTGTGTCTAGGTCGAGAACGCACCGCCTAGGGTCAGAGGCGAATGTCCCTCAACTCAACTCTGATTCATTTTAGTTGTGGGTTCTACCAGCTTGTCAAACGTCATTTTTGTATTGTTTTAAGCACTTTTTTCCGATTCTCGAATGATTTTCTGATAGATTGGGTCCACATTTTTGTTCTTTCTGAATGAGTTCGATTTTGTTCGGGAGAAAGCAGGTTAACTGTTAGTCACGCCTGGACGGCGATGACGCTGCTTCAGTATGGATGAGCTTTTAAAATGTGTGTTTTGATGTTCTTTTTACACACCTGTGAAAGAGTTAAAACATTGATGGACAGATATGACCTGCATTTTCTTGTGCAGAAAACGTTTTCAGTATAAAGCTTAGTCTTTTGTCGAATTGCCATTCTAAAGCTTATCCATTCATATTCAGTGATGAATGCTTTTGAATAAGCTTCGAGTAAGAATGCCATTATGGATGTCAGCATCAACAAACAATAAGTTACTTGCCAAACCAAAAATTACTTTAGAGTCATCAGATTGTAATTAAATGATCGTATCTCATATATGTATATTAAACTTTAAGGGATGTTATTTATAAGGTTCATATTTATGTTAGAATGTTTTCTTTATCCTTAGTGTAAGCTTTTGAATTTTTTCTTCTCTTTTAAATAAATATTTAGACCAGTCCAGATAATCTTTTGAATAAATAACCCGTATCCGACTCGAGTTTGGGTTGGGTTTAGAGCAGTGGTGCCAACTTATATGGGCCCGTGGGGCGCGAGCCCACCCAATTTCAATCTATTTAATTCCTTATTTATTTATTTAATCGCTGAAATGAAATTTGGTTATAAATAAAGACACAATCTTGCTTAATGGTATACAAAACACGAACTTTAATAAGCTAAAAGTTAAATTCTACGTTTCGAGCTGTTTCTACAGCAGTCTTCAGGAAAAATAAGATGGTTAAATGGCTAAAAAGCTCAGAGATGCTGTGCGAGAGATAATTTTGAAATTATCTTTATTGAAATATGTTAAAACGTTATATGTTATTGAAATTTGGTTGTTTTGATGTTCTCAAAATAATTTCGTTTGAAATAGTAAGGACTTCCTTTAGACTTAGAGGAGCACTGAAAACCCCTTCACCTGATGTATACTTTTTTGTTTTTTGTTTTTTGTCGAGTTTACGACATTGCTTTTTGCTGGCTTTGAGATTCTTCACAAGAAATGCTTCACTTTTGAAAATAACGCAATAGAAACAACACACTGACATTGATAAAACGCAAAACTTTACAAAAATTTAGAAAGTCTTTATAGAAGAGCCTTTAGGTTAAAATAATATTTGTTTGAGAGTTAGAGTAACCATAATCAATATAAGATGCATTTTTTATTAACGATTTGGAAAAATGGTTATTGTCCTCCTCAGGGTAGGAAATCAAAAACATATCTGAAGCTTTTTATTAGTTGAATCCGCATTTTATTCGTTTTCTGATTGGTCTATACAGTAATCTGTATTTTCCATTTACTTTCAACAGAGATGTATACTTCTGTTGCCACTATGACAAAAAAGTAATAAAAACTACAAAAAAAAATTAATAACTCAAAAACAAATTGAGATACAGCTTTCAAACAAATTGCATTTAAAAGTACATTTTTTCCTCTGTACGACGGTGTAAAAAGTAATATTGTGGGATGTTTAGAGGTTTGAGAATGAAATTTCATTTAAAATTGGTCCAGGAATATTAATGTTTAATCCATGGCGTACGTAATGTATGACCAACTCCGTAGAAGTTTAAAAATTTACAGTATCGAAAAATGTAATTCATGGCGTACGTAATGTATGATCAACTCCGTGCGATTTTTTATGTCTTAAATTTTAGTCTTTGAAAAAATCATTTTCCAAATGGTCGTTGTAATTTGTTAGATTGCATTTTTTTTATTGTAATTAATTTTGTAGGGTTTTTTTTTAATTTACAAGGAAGATTTCCTTAAAGTGTATACTCAAAACCCTTTTTTAAAAAAATGACAATGTATGTAATAAATTACCAGCCAAATTTAGCTGCGGAATCCCAGAAGAAAATCTAAAAAAAATTAAGTACATTTGAGTATTTGGCGCGAAAAGACGAACGCGCCCCGCGATTTGGCAAGCAGCTCGTTTCTTCGCCAAACGCAAGTAATTTTAATGCATTTGGAAATTGCTTGTAAAATGAGTATTTAAATCAGCAATACTTAATGACTTTTAATTTAAACGCTGAAATAATTTGTTTAAATTTACACAGTTTCACTGAATGGATAAGTTTTAAGTGTAGTTTAAAAGTAAAGGCCCGATTAAGAACGCTGTCGCAATTTCGATAACGAAAAAGTCCTTGTTTCCATGGCAACAATACTTTTCTCTTGCTGTCTCTGACACTTATAAAATCGAAAGTAGAATCGGCAGTGCTCAGAATCGGACTTTAATTTTGAGTTTGAAGTAATTTTAATAAATTTAAATTTTGTTCTAAACCTTATAATACGATCTTTAAATTTATACATGTAAATTATATGACAGATCTGTAATTATATAAATATATTTAAGTTAAACTTCTTTAAAGTAGCTTATAACGAAGAGTAGTTTTACCTAAAGAAGATTTAACATAAAAGTGTAATATTTTGAAAATTCGATGAGTCGTCAAAAAAAAGGAAATTTTCATTATTTTTTACGGGCAATAAATGGAGATTCCGTAGGATTTTTTTTTTTTTTTTTAATATAAACATATCGATCTGCTTCGTGAGAAGAATTTTTCCCGAGTATGCGCTTACGGAGACCTTCCCTGTAAGTGCACTACCTTTTTACCCGACTGAAAAGAAGGGTTATGTGTTTCACGCGTATCTGGGTACGTGGATTTCTTTATACCCTCGAAACATCCCAACGGATGGATGGATTTTAATGAATGAGGTTTCTATCCATTCGTCTTAATCGTCCGATGGTTATAAGCTAGATTTTGTTTTTATAAATTCAAAATGGCGGTAGAGACGGAAAAAAAAAGTTTACGCACCATATTGAGTGACATATCATTGGATAGGTCTTTCAAAATGAAGACAATGTTTCATTGACTATTTGACAGTCAGAAGCTCCGTTTAAATATTACACAACCTAGAAGTTGTGCAGGTAGAATCTCTAGCTTGTTGCAACTCTAACCATCATAGACATCTATAGGCCTGATCAAAACAGTGTTTATAGATAGGAACTAACAATTAAACAACTTAAAAGTCATCAATACAAGTAAATAAAAAAAAATAGGTATGTAATGTAAAAAAAATAGTTTCACATTGATGAGAAATAATTAATTAGTTCGCTTTTTACGCAGTCGGGTTTTTTGATTTTTTTAATTTAATTTTTTATTTACATAATCATAAGCAGTATCTTGTTTAGTAAATAGAGAGCCATAACAATGATTCAATAACTTTATCAACAAAAGATTTCAATGTTTTTGCTCTTGTAAAGGAAGGACGCAATTAGCTCATATCGCGGATATCCCCATATCCTTTTCGTGTACGCAAAAATGTGCTAATTAAAATTCATATTTCTTTCAAATGCAATTCCCGCATCTATTACAGCTCATTAAGGCCTACTTTAAATGACAGCAATCATTGAAAAAATATGTAATATTCAGCAAAAGAAAACATAATGATGCCGTAATAAAACTGCCGATACCATTACGTATGATGACGGCAACACAATAGGTACTCTGTGAACCAACCCTATTTTTTACTACACAAGTTCATTTGTTTAAAAAGAAGTTAAAAAAAAAGTTACATTTTATTTCCAAGGTCAGCTATCATGGACAGACTGACAATACAAACAAAAAGTGGCCTACTATTAGGTGTCACATATGTATGCATGATGAAGATCTGGATTGATATGAGACTTCTTTACTAATGGAGATCATAAGGTTTATAGTATTCGTTCGGTGTTGTTTTCAACGTCACTTTTTATTACGGTAATTGAGTCGTCAAAACATGTTTTAATACTAGGAGCTTGTCTTTTAAGAATCGCCATTTTGTTGAAATCGGATAAAAAACTTTAAAACATAAAAGTGCCTTTCAGTTTGAATCAACCTATATTTACTAATAATTTAATGTACAGCAGAAGTTGTTCGCATACGATCAGGGATGTAGTGGGGGGTATACGGAGGTATAGCCATATACGCTCTGGATTTTTTTAAGGAGCTCCGTATACCCTCTGTTTCTGAAATAAAGTACTGGCGTATATTCCGCCATGAATGTTCATGACTTTAGTGCATACCCACTGCCTATAGCAGGGTTGGCGAACCTATGGCACGCGTGCCAGAGTTGGCACGTAAGATAATTTTTCTGGCACTCGAATATTTTTTATTTAATTGTTATACATATAAAATCCATTTTTTATTTGTATTATTACTTATAAAATTTTATTCCATATGGGCAGGCTATCACAAATAATGCAATTATTTTTCGCAAGAAATAACACATCGTAATAATTTTCTCTTCTGCGATGCAACGCAGCGTTTTCGACATGTATTTTGCCTTTCTATATGAATTTAAAAAGCTGTAATTTTCAACCGAATTTCGTTTGACACTCACTGCAATAAGATGACAAATGGATCTAATTTAGCTATGTGCATTTGAATAAATAACAAAATAGGAACCAGATATAAAGCCTTTTCTATATCGAACGAACGACAGCAAAAATGTCATCAATACATTATTAGTACATTGTGTTAATTTACTTGTGTCAACTTGGAAAATTATAACCGAAATGTTGCTTTAATAATAAGTTAAAAATTAATGAAACAAAAACTCTTTATTTTTTCTCTTTTTCAGTACATACCGCATAAATGAATCTTATTTGGGAATTAAAAATTCATTTATTCTAGCATACAGAAAAATCGCATTTTGATTTTTAATACTTTTTAATTGTTAATTATTAATGCATAAAAGATGCAAACTGATTTTATAACCAGTGTTTTGATAAACATCGTACTCTTCAAATTAATCTATTTATATAAAATCCAAGTCTCTGTGTGTCCCTCACAATTCCGGTTGGACCGCCTCATTTATCCCGGACGTGTTAGGCTTCCTATGGAGCTTGAACAATAAGCAATTGTTGAAAAGTAGTAATAGCAGGTTTACTATAACAGCGCCAAATATTGACCAACTTGGCAAAATATTTTTATTGGAGTTTTTCTCGCTTGTTCCGCAGTGAAAGATGAAAATAACACATTTTAAAAACGAAACACATTTATGAAAAACTATGTGTATAATGAATACATAAAAAATGCAATTTAAGTATAAGTTAAAATTTGGCTGCAAAACTTCAAGATATACGATGTTTTTTGGAAAAACTTTTTCATTATTTAAAAACTGACCTTGCTATTCAGTATCTTTGACATAAATTTTAACTGCAGTTAGGAGCTTAGATAGTACAGTGCCGTCTAGTGGCGGTTATTTTATTAGTAGTATCGGGATGAAAATGCAAAGACGTACATTTTCAATTTTACACTTTAAAATCTGACCCATAGATATTGAGAAATTCCTTAAGCGCATGAAAGATTAATGAGTTTCTTCAGTGGGAATTTCGGCATATTAGCCAGCTATTACCAAGTTGGCTTCATATATAGACACTTATTTTTATCGCCAAATTTGGCGATATTTTGCCAAGTTGGTCAATATTTGGCGCTGTTATAGTAAACTTGCTATTACTACTTTTCAACAATTGCTTATTGTTCAAGCTCCATAGGAAGCCTAACACGTCCGGGATAAATGAGGCGGTCCAACCGGAATTGTGAGGGACACACAGTGACTTCGATTTTATATAAATAGATTAATTTGAAGAGTACGATGTTTATCAAAACACTGGTTATAAAATCAGTTTGCATTTTTTATGCATTAATAATTAACAATTAAAAAGTATTAAAAATCAAAATGCGATTTTTCTGTATGCTAGAATAAATGAATTTTTAATTCCCAAATAAGACTCATTTATGCGGTATGTACTGAAAAAAAGAAAAAATAAAGAGTTTTTGTTTCATTAATTTTTAACTTATTATTAAAGCAACATTTCGGTTATAATTTTCCACGTTGACACAAGTAAATTAACACAATGTACTAATAATGTATTGATGACATTTTTGCTGTCGTTCGTTCAATATAGGAAAGGCTTTATATCTGGTTCCTATTTTGTTATTTATACAAATGCACATAGCTAAATTAGATCCATTTGTCATCTTATTGCAGTGACTGTCAAACGAAATTCGGTTGAAAATTACAGCTTTTTAAATTCATGTAGAAAGGCAAAATACATGTCGAAACCGCTGCGTTGCATCGCAGAAGAGAAAATTATTACGATGTATTATTTCTTGCGAAAAATAATTGCATTATTTGTGATAGCCTGCCCATATGGAATAAAATTTTATAAGTAATAATACAAATAAAAAATGGATTTTATATGTATAACAATTAAATAAAAAATATTCGAGTGCCAGAAAAATTATCTTACGTGCCAACTCTGGCACGCGTGCCATAGGTTCGCCATCCCTGGAATAGGATATTCATAGCATTTGTAGTTCATTTACAGGGATACACAAAATAAATCGGTTACAATACTGTCTTTGAGTAATAATTGCTGACGTGCGTTTTCAATTTCGGCTTGGGCTTTTAAATTTAACTATTTTAATTATATGTAGTGCTGCTCAAAGTATTCGGATAGTTTTCCGATTGTAGATGGGAACAGCTGAAATTGGGTATTAAAATGTGTTATGAGTTTCCATAGGGTTGAATTAGACATGATATTTTAACTTATTAAACTATGAATTTTTGTTACATTATTCTGAATGTGTTGGGAAGAGTTTCATAATCTGTGCTTGACGCGTGGTTTTTCTTTCTTGTTATGACTTTATCACCTTAGCATTATCGTTCTAGGCTTCTAAAGCTCTGGACGTATCGAAATTTTTAGGTCTCGGCTAGATTCCTGTATTGGCTCAGATAATCAGATCTTTCCCATACCCGACGGGTTGAGGTTCATTTTTTTCGTTGCGGGTCGGGTTGACTTTAAATGTTTCGGTTTAGTGTTAAGTTTTGACACTTTCGGGTCGGATTTGAGTTGAACCGACTTTTCAAAAGAAAATCCTGATTTTTTTTTTTTTTTTTTTTTTTTTTTTTTTCAAATGAAAAAACTACGTATTTGAATATTTATGAGTTCGGCGAACCTTTTTTACGTGCGCGTGCCAAAAATTCACCAACGATATCTATCAACAGTGCAACGTGCCATACTTTGACATAACATAATTTTGTAAAGTACGGTGTTTATACAAAACACTAGTTAAAAAAATGAGTTGCTTTCATGTATTAATAATTAAAAAATTCTAAAAATCAAAATGCTATTTCCTGTATATTGGATTAAGCCACTAAATTAATGAAATTTTATTTCGTAAATATGATTCATTTGTGTCATTATTTTCACTGTAATAATGAAATAAAAATACGAAATTTTATTTTAGAAGTTTTTATTAATTTATTATTATATTTCTTTATATTATATTTTATTAATATATTTAGAAATTTTTAATTCATTTGTGTCATTATTTTCACTGTAATAATGAAATAAAAATACAAAATTTTATTTTAGAAATTTTTAACATTATTTATGCAACATATAGTTAAAATTGTCCAAGTTACATTAAACAGTGTATCAATAAATTATTTATGAGATTTTTGCTGTTGTATGTTCGATGGAGAATGCTTTATACCTGATTCATATTTTGATAGTTTTAAACATTGGATCCATTTGCCATCTTCCTGTAATGACTGTCTAAAAAAAAGAAAAAAAAATTTAAAAATACAGCTTTATAAAAAAAAAACATACAAGTGGAAAATACATGTCGAAAACGCTGCATAACATCACAAGAAAAGAAACTTCCTTTCATGCAAAAATAATTGCATTATTTGTGATAGTCTGTCCGTATGAAACAAAATTTTATTCATTACTAGCAGGCTACGCCCGCTTCGCTGGTTCATTTTCCAAATGAATCTTGATCAAACAAAATTATGAATTCGACCTTGTATTTTAAATTAATATGGACCTTCAACTGGAATGTCTTTTCACATTTGCTGAATACGATGCAAACGCCATTTAGCTATCATATTATCTTATGCTTTAGGCAAAATTCGGGCTATTTAGAAGAAACTCTTTTATAGCAGATCTTTAAAGTAGAGGTTGGGAAGGAAATGCGGCCTTTATGATAATCAGAAGTTAAAATGTTCTCTAGTCACCACACTACTAAAATGAGAGTTAATTACAATGATTGCAGAAAGTGACCATTGAACATTAATCATGTTCAGATTATTCACTATCGTTTGTTAGTTTTCGAACTCCGGGCTTCTAAGCTTGGTGCTATGTATGCTTATGGTAGCTTAAATACAATCACTCTCTACGTTACATTACATTTCGTAATATACGTTTTCTTCTGGCAGGTCTACTACAGTTTTCTATCTTCGGATTACAGCAGAGTAAAGACAGTAAAAAATGTAATAAGTTATTTGCACCAAAAGAACTGATTAACTTTCATATTTAAAAGAAATGTGAATCATATAAAAGTGGATTATTAAAACTGAAGTGTTTGAACAAAATTAAAATAATAGTTTTTTCTCTGTCATTTCTTTTTTAAAAAACCAATTGCAATCATATAACTGTTAACCTGAAAAAAAAACCCTCGATAACTGATTAGGATAGAAAGGTAAACCTCTTGTTTTCATCCAATCAAAATCTTCCCAATCTTCCATAATCGAGAGCACAGGTAAGTTTGACGTCAAACATTAGAAGTGCCTGCAACTACATAGTTACAAATGTGCCAGAGTTAGATATAAAACAAAGGTAATTATGAACCAAACTATATTCCACAAAGTCAATTTGCTGTTGACTGAATTATATTAGATCTTTCACCAAAAATACTTTTTGAGGATGATAAATAAAGTCAGTTATACAAAACTTAATAACCTATTACGCTTTAATCTTTTTGATGCACCGAAGATTTGTTTTTTCATTTCTCTAATGAGCATAATAGTACGGAGAAATAAATAGGCTTTTTAATTTCAAAATTACATTATTCTTCAGTCTCTTGCCTAAAAAAACCTAAAATCGTTAATTTTTCACTAAGTTTAATGGCTAGGGCAGTGGGTCAGATTTTTTTCCCGAGTATTGTCATTCCAAGTATTGCTTGTTTAGTGATAATAAAATAACTGCAGATTAAAAATATATAATACTAAATCTTCTTTTGTCTGCTTGCTTCATAATGAAAAATCATAAATTTATTAATCGCTAAGAACAAATTTCATGTAATCTTCTGCGATCGGGATCACTGTCCATAGAGTTGCTTTCAAATATAAAAGAAACATACAACAGTTCAGTAAATACGCTAATTAGCAGGTAACCTGATTGCGGAAGATAAATCCAATATCATTCAAAAACCTTCAAAAAAAAAAAAAAAATACGTCAAAAAAAAGAAAAAAAACTGAAAAAGGTATGTCGAATTAAAATGATCATCGAAAATGTATTTCAGTAAGCAATTTTTATTGTAAAATGTTTTCTTGTGTGGTATTAATAACGCATATTTGCATGAATTTTCTTAAGAATAATCTTTAGTACATAAAATTTGAAACAGTAGACATTTCTAAGAGAGAAACTGGCAATATGTGTTAAAGAAAAAAGAGTGTACAATATTCGCTGATCTGAGTTTTGAGGTTATAAAACTAGCAAGATTAGGGAAAACAAACCAGCATGTTTCCGTAGCAAAGTATGAGAAAAATATTTTAAATGTCTGAAATTAAATTATTCAGCGTATGTGTGTATGGGGGGGGGGAGAGACATTTTCCCTAAAATTTAAATCCACTTTTATAATATTAACTGCTATTTATATAATTTAAATTTCAACATAAAAAATTGCTCCAAAAATGCTGTCTTACATTTGAAAAATCACCTATATAATTTGAACATCGATGGGGCGGATGTCACGTTTACGCCTTTTTGGATTAAAATCAAATTATTTGGCGACAAATGTAAAATCAAAATAAACAAACGTGTAACTCATAAGTATCGTCATTTTTATAATTACATCTGCTAGTTTTTTCTGTAAGGGTTAGATAATAAAAAAAATTTAATAAAAAAAAAATAATAAACAAAATTTTTACTCAGAAGAAAGATCTCCTTAAAGCGCATACTCAAAATATTTTGAGAAAGGAAATGCTAATAAAATTACTCATGTATGTAAAAAAGATCAGTCAAATGCAGCGGCAGAATCCCAGTATAAAATCTGTAAAAAATATATTTTTTCGGGTATTTGGCGCAAAAAGACGAGCGCTCCACGCTATTTGGCGAACCAATAAATTTCCTTGCCAAATGCAAGACATTGAAATGTATTTTTAAATTTCTTGTTAAATAAGTATTTAAATGATAAACAGATTATTTACTGGACAATGTTCAGAAACTTGAATTTGTACATAATTAATTCCTATGAAAATCCTCGTGATTGGTTAATTTTCTTAATTAATATTTAACAAACAGAAAATAAATAATGTAAAAACATTCAAATATGATTCTGTTTCTAATTATTCTGAATATCTTTATAAGTTGACTATTAAACGTAAAAGTGGTATAAGGTTTTTAAAAATATGTTTTTAAGTATTTGGCTCAGCCGAATACTCTATCAATTTAAACTGAAACGGTGGATTAGTTTATTATTTTTTCTTTAAGCTTATATAATATATACAAATTGCGTGTTGATGTAATTATTTAATGTGATACGGTGTCACCGGCGGGATAAGTTTTAAGTGTATTTTGATTCAGAATGATATCATTAAACATTTCGATATTAAGTCGTTGTTTCCAAGGCAACAATATTTGACATTAATAATATCGAAGTCAATTGCCAATGCTCAGAATCGGACCTTAATTTTGAGTTTGAAACAATTTTAATCCATTTAAATTTTGTTCTAAACAGCATAATTACAATCGTTAAATTTCATTATATACACATATAAATGTATATGACAAAACTGCAGTTATAAAAATGAATTTATTTAAGTTAAACTTACTTAAACTGTGTATGGAGAGTTGAAAAAGTTTTTCTTAAAGAAAATTTATCATAGTATTATTCAAAATTTTATTGTGTAACCAGCGTTGAATCACACACAAATAAAAAATGAAATTTTCTTTATTATTTTACGAACACTAAATCAAAGTTCTACCGATTTTTTTTTATAAACATATATATCCTCATGAGAAGATTATTCTACATTTTTTTTTTTCAAATATTTCTCAGATTGCGCTTATGGAGAACTTCCTTGATGTCATCTTATCAATTTTTCAGTTGCATTTTCTTAACCTGACGCAAAAGATAAATCGCCAAATCTTATTTCAATTGCAATATTTCAACTGAGTAATTTTTTAAGCATTACGAACATTTCCTTTCATGTTTAAATTAAATATTTTCATTTTTTAATATCAACACTGATTAAAACTGATTTCTTTTTTTTTTCTTTTTCAACTTTTTTTTAAATTTTAAATAAAATTAGTAACAATTTTTTTCTTTTTTTTTCTTTTTCTTTTTTTTTTTTTTTTCGAGCCGTTTCAATTTTTTCATCAACAATAAAGTTTGCCAAGAAATACAAGTTGGAAATTGCTCGTCAAACGTGGCAAATGTGGTGCGTTCGTACTATAACTAGTTTTATAATTATTTTTTGCACCCCATATTGTACTGAATGCGTATTTATTTGCAATTCATAAGTGCATAGTCTGTAACATCATTAAAATGCACTTGCAATAATTTTTTCCCATTCCCCTTAATGTAACGGAAAACTTTTGACTGTCCCTGTAATTAAGCTATACATCCGATTTTCATGAAATTTGAAATGGCTCGACAAAATTTTGCAGCAATTATATATTTAAAATTTCAGCCCATTCGGAAAGCTGTAACATCATTAAAATGCACTTGCAATAATTTTTCCCATTGGCTTTAATGTAAAGAAAAACTTTTGACTGTCCCTGTAATTAAACTATACATCCGATTTTCATAAAATTTGAAATGGCTCGACAAAATGTCGCAATAATTATATGTTTAAAATTTGAGACCATTCGGAAAGCTTTAACATCATTAAAATGCACGTGCAATAATTTTTCCCATTGGCCGTAATGTAAAGAAAAACTTTTGACTGTCCCTGTAATTTAACTATACATCCGATTTTCATAAAATTTGAAATGGCTCGACAAAATTTTACAACAATCATATATTTAAAATTTCAGACCATTCGGTTGGGTAGTTTTTGCTCTATTATATGCGGACGGACGGACAGACAGACGGACTGAACGACGACTATAGGTGCTACGTATTTATATAATTACGAACGCACCTAAAAATGGTAACCTTATCGTCCAAAATAACAGAACTTTCTGTCATAATTCTGTAACTAATCTACGTAGAACGTTGTGTTATAGCTTAAAACCTTCCCTGAAACGATATCTATCTAACAGTGTAAGTTCCGTCAAAATCCATGCAGTAGAACTCGAAATATAGATGTTCGGAACGACATTTCCGTTTGGATTTTATATATATAATAGAATAAATAATAGAAAATAAATGTTATCTGTATAATAATTATAAAATGTATTTTTTGCGTGCCAGAGGAATTGCCTTACGTGCCAACTCTGGCACGCGTGCTATAGGTTCGCCAACCCTGGTACGTTCATTTTTTACAAAAAGATAAAAAATTTATTAGATATATATAATTGTAAATAATTTTTTCATAATTGTATTAAAATATGGGTTAATTTTTTTTCAAGTCGGATCCGGATTGAAGTGTGTCGGGTTGGGGTAGGGTTTCGGATGGAATTTCGGAATTTTTTTTATCGGGCTCGGTTTTGGGTTGATCTTTGAGCAAAAATTTTGGATTCGGGTCGAGTTTAGTCTGAAGATTTTCAATGGGCAGGAGACCGAAGGAGGTCCATTACCTCCACCCCATGATTTTGAAAATTAATTAACTATTTTTTTTCTCTGATAATTAAAAAAAAAAAATTGGGGTGACTCACTCAACTTTCCGAAGACTTTATAGAATAGTTTGCATCTAGATACCAGAAAATACAAAAATAAGTGGGAAAAATATGTAACACAGCATACGCAATTTATTCTACTAAAATACCTCAATTATAGAACTAATCTACTTTAATCGAATCCACAGCCAAAGTTGCAAAAAAAACATGAACAATCCTGGCAACAATTAGTTTCATAAGAAAATTACAAGGATGGTTGCAATATTTTAATTAATTTTGATCCAAAGCAAGCTGCACTACAAGGTTGCTGCACCCAGTGATTTGTTTTAGCTTTCATGAACGCTATGCGCTCATACGTTCATCACAAAATAGAAAACAAAGAACAAAAAAATAATTTATAAAATCGCAAAATTTATAACAAAACGACTGTCTATATTATAAAGGACAAACATATCTGTGCGTAACGCATACGTCATTCTGCGAATGGCAACACTTTGAAATTTGAAATGGAATTTCGGTTTTGCAATTTTCGCTACTGCAGATTTTTAAACTTCTAAACATCGCACAGTTTCAATTTTTACACCGTCGTATAGGGAAAAAAATGTACTTTTAAATGCAATTTGTTTGAAAGATCTATCTCAATTTATTTTTGAGATATTAATTTTTCTTATAGTTTTTAGTATAAATTTTGTAATTGTGGCAACTAAAGTACTCCATTTCTATTAAAAGTAAAAGGAAAATATTCATGATGTATTTATTTTTATTGATTATATCCTTATTGATGTCATTTTCACATTACAAATAAAAGTAATTTTTTTCTAATTTTTGAACAGAAAGTGACGTCAGCCATTAAAAAAAACACGCATTATTTTTCATAAATCAAAAGACTGAAGAAGATATTTCAATATTTTTACATAACGCTGATACTGGGTTTGAGACGCTAGGCAAAATGATTCAGTGAGCAAAAATGATGTCATATTTAAAACAAAAAGATCATTTTCTTTGATAAAACTAAATATTTGACCAACACTAAATGGCCAACTATGGCAACTAAAGGCAAATTTCTGAATGGTAAATTTTCGCGGGTACCGAGATTAGAACTTAAAGTTTGTGCGTGAAAAGTTGTATTGGACAAATGTGACTTTAAGTTTGGGAATGCATTCATTAATAATGTATTGAGCGTTAAAATACTTTTAAATTGCGAATTTGAGTGGTGCGTATGTAGAATTTGAGAATGTGAAAATAACGTACAGTTTAGATTTCATAGGGGAACATTTTATGATGTGACAAAGCGAAATCCTTTTTTACTGATTTTTCATCCCGTAAAAACAAACGTAAGAGCCTCAATGGATAACTTCAACATAATTACTCATCTTGATTACGTATTCTAATACAGTTTATTTGTCAATAATTTAAGCAGTTGAGGTTTGTGGTAATTTTGGTAATTTTAGGTAAAAAGCATTATTTGTTTTAAGAGTCAGATAACCAATGCAACATGATTTTTTTATTATAATTGTAATTATTTTTGTAGGCTATTATAAATTCGGTCTAACAATTCCATTCTAAACATTTTAATTCGTCGAATTTCGACGGGTTCCAACTCGTTATTATAAAATCACAAATGTATAATAATAAGATAACTACTAAAATAACAATAATAACAAATGATTGCTCGGTCACATGTATTTAAAATATCGAATAGGGGAATCTAACTGAACAAAAAACCATATTTTCGCTTTAAATAGGGATTTTCTCGGCAGCATATGGAATTTCTAGGGTGCATTTGTGATAAGAGACGTTGTGAGGGGGACGATTTAGACGCTAGTCATTAAACTAATAAATCAATCGTGGACCCTAGATTGAAAACTCACGCTGCGGTAAAATGATAGACTATGGAATCTAAAGAAGCACGGCTTTTGCTTTGACAACTCGTCGTCCGCTCATAGGGCCCGACTAGGAAGTTTCTGTGCCCAGAGCGCTTTCAATTTTTCGTGATATCATTGATTGGTTGATTTACTAATACTAGTTTTGTTCAGCTCACAGGCTATCAAAGCCTGAGAACTAATGTACCCGAAGACTCTGTATGCACGTATGTATGTATGCAATGCATGTACGTATGTATGTATGTGGGGCATTCTCGCAATCTTTTGACTTTCGAGAATAAAAATCTAGTGAAATTAAACTTGCTAAAATAACATTTTAATATCATAGACGAATGCCTTAATCATTCAAAATAAAGAAAAAATGGTCAGGAGCGAATTTTTTTTTATTTAACTGAGGTTTAAGTTAAACTTGCGAGTTTAGGTTTCCTTACCGTTTTACCACTACAACTTTTTATTTTCTTTTAATTTTTTACTTATAATGAATATGCATTGTACCCACAGAACATTCAAATAAGAAATAATAACAATGTAGTATTTTTAGTACAAAATTTTGGTATAATATTGTCTTAAAGGGGTGTTAAAGAAGGGACGGAAGGTAAAAAAGGGGATGGTATAGGAAAAAAGGGACGGTAATGGAAAAAAAGGGGGATGGTAAGGACGGGAAGGTAAAGAAAATTACCACAATTTTTAGGCAAATAATGTTTAGACTCAGTGATAGCCACAATGTTCATTGATTTTTAGAAACAGTTATTTGCATTAGATTAAATATAAAATAAAATAATAATTTACCTCGAAAAGTGCAGGAACAAACCTTGGGGACGGTAAGACTAACAATAAAGCCACGATGCTTGAAATTGATAGTTAAATGCTGATTTAAATTCTGCAGTAAATTTCCTGTCAAAGAATTTTAAACATTCTTTCTCTAGAATACTGCATGAGAATGATTTCTAGAATAATAAGGATGATCTAGAATATTCTGCGGGAGAAAAAACTTGAAAAAATTTCTGTGGCTGCATCTGAAGTGATTTTCTGTATAATTTTAGAAGAGGGACGGTAAGGAATCTAAAACACAGGGACAGAGCTCAAAAAATAATATCAACCGTAAAAATGTGTGCAGGTTAATTTTTTGCTACATATTTATATAAAACAATTGTTTCAGTTTTGAAAAAAAAAAAAAGACATCGAATTACTTTTATTGAAACAATTTTATACAGACAGCTCCAAACTTAAAAATCAGCATCAGGACACGGGACGACATAGGAGTTTTCCTGGTATTTGGACCACCAACATCGTCCAAAACTTATTTATTTCGTTAATATTGTTATGCAATCATGTAGTGGGAATGGGATGTTCCCTAGTATATGAAATAATAAAAAAAAACCCACAATAATATGTACTAAAAAAAAAATTATTATTTAGGGACATAAAAGTCAAAAGATTGTGAGAATGCCTCATGTACATAATGCAATAAACTCTTGATAGAAATATCCGATTTACCTCAATTTTTTTTCTAGGTTCATTCTGATAAGGCGCTTCCCTGATTAGTTTTGGGGGTTCATTGGTTAAGTACAAAGGGGGGAAACGGGTGGCTAATCCTGCCTTAATTTAGATAAATGGGTTTTTCATGCAGAATTATTCGATTTGCTTCAAAATTGATATACCGGTTTATTCTATTAAGGAGCTTCCTTGATTAGATTTGGAGGTTCATGGGTTAAGTATAAAGGGGGGGGGAACGGGGCTATCCCCCTCTTAATTTAGATAAATTGGTTTTTCATGCAAAATTATCTGATTTGCTTCAAATTTGATATACAATTTTACTCCGATAAGGCGCTTCCTTCATTAGATTTGGAATTGCATTGGTTAAGTATAAAAGGGGGAAATGGGGGAGCTAATACCCCCCCCCCTCTTAATTTAGATAAATGGGTTTTCATGCGGAATTGTCCAATTTGCTTCAAAAACAAATTCTAGGTTCATTCTGATAAGGAGCTTCCCTGATTAGATTTGGAGGTTCATTGGTTAAGTATAAAGGGCGGAAACAGTGGCTAATACCCCTTAATTTATTTTTTGAGGGGCATTATTTTTTTAAATAAGAGTATAATATACAATTAGTGTGAATAGCCTGTGAGTTCAATGCCATCAGTTTAACTGGGCACTTTTCTTTTTCTTTCTTTCTTTCTTTTTTTTTTCTTTTTTTTTTTTTTTTTTACATATCACACACGTATTCGAAAAGTGTAAACTCAAAAAATTAAGTTTCCCGTAAAATTGAAAAACGGTTCCAGGAATAAAAAATAAAATGATTGTCCTATTATTTATTGAAATGTGCTTTTAACAATAGATTGAGATATATTTTGCCATTTCATCGTATTCGTATTAATATCTCAAATATTGGGAATTCAAGCACTCGAATACGCCATCTGGTGGAGAAACGATGTAAACTCTCCTTTCAGAAAAATGCCCAGCAAGCACTTTGCATTACTTGTATTAATTTGTTCATAATGATCATTTTTGTGCACAATTTCATATTTCAAGTGGCATGAGCGCGAAATGAGAAAAATTTAGAAAAGTGTATTCTCAAAACAACTATTACATTTGTTATGCTTAATATTTCAGAAATAAAAAAGTTTGCCCAATTAGAATTTTTTTAATGGAAACTTAGGTGAAATTGTGAGAATTTTCGTGTCCAGGGCACGGGTCTTGGTGCCCGTGTGATAGTCAGGGCCAGGGGCGCTCATGTATGCGAACAAAATTTACATAATGTGTACTTACAGGTCACTTCTGTTTTGGCTATCAGCCGCAGGAGTGGAAAGTAGCTTTTAATATGCGCTAACAAATTTAACATGTACCGCGCACGCTCTATGTATAATCACTCTGCTCCATAGTTACAAGTATGGAAATAAACATCAAAGTAATAATAAAATAAAATAACGTGAGTAATCTGAGAGAGAAAGTGAAAAACGTGAATGATGGCGTTTCAGTTCATTGCATTATAGATCGTACAATTGTAGAATATTCTCATTTGTCTTAAAAAAAGACTTCGATGAACCTGAAACATGCAGACAGTTTTGTATATAAAAGTATTTTCTACTGTTTTTTATGATTCTTATTTAATATCTAGCTGTTTGGATTTGTTATATGTTTGTTTTTTAACTGAAAAACGCGTTTACTAATTTAACTCACATTCTCGTAAAATATTATTATTATTGTAAAGACATAAGATGAGCGTGGGGGATAAAAATATTTATTTGGATAATTGAGTTAAGGGGTCTCAGGACTCTTAAAGCTTGGAAATTTACGAAATTTTAATTTTTAACCATTTGGAAAAATAGTTATGTCCTCGTCAGGGTAGGAAATCAAAAGCTTTTTATTGGTTGAATCAGCATTTTATTCGTTTTCTTATACAGTAACCTGTAATTTCCCTTTACTTTCAACAGAGATGGATACTTCTGTTGCCACTATGACAAAAAAGTAATAAAAACTACAAAAAAAAATTAATAACTCAGAAACAAATTGAGATACAGCTTTCAAACAAATTGCATTTAAAAGTAGATTTTTTTCTCTATACGACGGTGTAAAAAGTAATATTGTGGAATGTTTAGAAGTTTAAGAATGAAATTTCATTTAAAATGGGTTGTCAGATTTCTTGGAAATCTGACGATGGAAAAGCCTTTTCCCGAACAGACAATGAAATGCTTGGATAATACGTAAGTTTCAGGAAATCTCGTAATTTTTACGTGTAATTTTTATGTGTGACACTATTAATGTTTAATTCATGGTGTACGTAATGTAGGATCAACTCCGTGCGATTTTTTATGTCTTAAATTTTAGTCTTTGAAAAAATCGCTTTCCAAATGGCCGTTGTAATTTGTTAAATTGCTTTTTTTTTATTTTTTAAATGTTAAGCTCCTCTTTTTTCTGAACATTTTGATATAATTGTTTCCTTGAAATTCTCATTAGAACAGAAGTTATGGGTTTTAGAATTATACCCGCTCAATAGCTGAGGCGGTGTTTCCGAAACTTTAAAGTCTTTTTTCTCCAAATGACGTTTTTTGGGCATAACTCAAAGGATATCTCAAAAAATTCTGAATATTTTTTCATGAAATTTTCTAAACATATGTTTCATGTTAGTCTGTATAAACTGAACCTAAAATTTTATTTTTATTGTTCAAAAAAATAATTTTTTAGGTGATTATACAGTTGAAATTTTAAAAATTCTGTATGAGCTAAATACAACATTGTATTAAAAATATCAAAATGCTTTAAATGCAATGCTTTAAATTCAAAATTTTGTATGAGCTAAATACAACATTGTATTAAAAATATCAAAATGCTTTAAATGCAATTTTTTTAGGTTCAGAGTATTAATTATTAAAATCTGAAGTATAATTAGGCACAAAAAATTTCATTCTTGTTGCAAAATTTATTTTGCAATCCTACGTGTAACCTGTTATACCAATTTTCGGCTCGACAAATGTCTGACAGTTTGGAGCTCCCTAGAAATAGTAATTCAACATCTTTCAATTTTTTAAATACATGAAATGAAAGAAAAAACTTATATTTTCCATCTCAATAATAATTGTGTTTTAAAATCATATACATTTTAGGATATTAAATGTTGAAAATGGTCTTTTTTTTCCCTTTTTTAGGGTTTCGTTCATCTGACGAAACCTTATTCGTCTCACTCCTTTGTTTGTCTGTCTGTCCGTCACAGAGCCCGTTCTCAGAAACTATACATGTTAGAGACTTGAAATTTTGGGTACTTATAGCTGAACACATCACATCAAACAAAAAATCATAAAATTTTGAAAAAGTGTTTAATTAACCGAATTACGGGCTAATTAACTTCTAAAATCAACCAATCCACCTTTTTAACGCAGGTTTAAACCATAGATTAAGGACCAAGATGGGACATTTACGGCAAAATCTGTAATGGCAACAGTACTAGCGTCACTATCGGCAAGGGGGATGAACTAACAAACCTCCGAAATTTACCTATGTTGAAGAAATATGTTTATCCTCTATGGTTTGAATATCTATCTATTCGTTCCTAAAACGAAACAGGTGTCAGATGATATTCTATTCATGCTTGCTTTATTTATTTAGCTGCTTTTTTTTCCCCACCGTACTTGTATTGTTTATTTTTAACTTACAAAATGATAATTAGACTAATAATATAAAAGAAAGCCGCCAGAAAATTCTGTTAAGAATGCAAATATGTAAGTTTATAAGATTAAATTGTAAAAAATCAAATTCAGGTATTGTGTCTATTTATTCATATCGAATAAAATTTTATTGAGTGTAATGTCAGTACCTCTATTTATTTTTAACTTTTAGATCTATACAATTCTAAAAATTTGTCGAAAGGAATTTTTTCCTATCTGTAATATCATTATTATTATTTCTTATATGTTAATATTATAAACATTATTGAATTGATTGTACGTTATTTACATTAAAAACAATATTTTTATTTTATCTGTAAGAAAGTGAAAATGCATAAATTTGAAAAGATTATTGTAACGATACGGGCTAATATAATATATATATAAAACAATAATATAAAACACGGGCTATAAAAATTTTCCTGCCAAAGGGGAATAATTATGAAATTTTCTGAGACTTGTAGGGTTCAACATTTCGTATATTTTTATGTTACACGATTGCTTTTGATGTATAGCATTCAAGACGAAATTTTTACCTAGTATTCGTTGTACTTAAAACCGTTCACTAATCATGTAAAAAAAAAAAAAAAAAAAAAAAAAAAAAAACATATATCCGTGCATGAACATAGAATAGATATTAGATATATAAAATAGAATATCTATTCTATGTTCATGTATCGGTGTAAGATTCTATCGAAAACGTAAACATGCAACATTAAAAAAAGAAAGATCACAATAAGGTAGATACTCAATAATAAGCATACTACAAGGATGGAGAGTTTCTTCCCCATTGTCACTAAGGGCGCTACGATCGCAATCGCATTACCATTACGCTCTATGGGAATGTCCGATCTTGGATGTTAATCTATGGTTTAAACGGACCTTCTCCAAACCATCCATGTTTCTCCTAAGGGTTGCCAGTAAAATCAGCCGATGCACGGTTACCACGGAGGAAATCAAGCCGAAAAATGAAGTGAACATTTTAAAGCGAAATCGCATATCAGAAAATATTGGTTCGAGAAATTTGTAAATGGAATAGACAGACGCGGAAAAAATCTACTTTCATTTGGTATAAAGTTCACATTTCTGCGATGTGTATACGTTAAAATATCTACTAAAAATCGATCGATAAAAATTTAATTTCTTTAATTGGAAAGACAAGGAAAAAAGATTTCAATTCCGCGGGAAAGCAGGTAGACATGACGACGCTGCGGTTTTCCATAATAGCATAACGAAATTTTAACTTTTTAAATATTAAATTTTTTGATTAAATTTTTTGGCATCCCGATGTCAAATTTCTCGCTGATTTCATTGATACCCATATCTAAGTCCTATCTTAATTACAAGCTGAAATATTAATTATTATTTAATTAATCGGTTTATTGCTATCAAATGCGTTGATTAAAATGGAGACACGTGCTTTTTTAACCACGAATTAACTTAAATTAGGAAATCTAATAATTTGCGTGGGGTTTTTGAACAGCGCTATGAGATAAGTATAACGCATTCATCATCAGAAAGTTTACAAGTATTCATACCACTATTTTCGAATAGTAATTTCAGGAAATATCTTGAATTATTGGTTAAGACCGCCATAAGATCTGTTTGGAATTTTAAGATAGTTTATAACACATCAGAAAAAGTGTAAAAAAGAATGGAGTGTGATATTTCGAGGAGGGGGGGGGGGGGGGGCGAGCTAGAATTATTTTTAAAATCTTAGCGTTTGTTACAGCAAAATGTTTTAAATTCTTGTTTAAGACCGCCACCATCCCGACCCATGTATCTACGGAAAGATTGCGTAAAGGAGTTTCGTTCAGATATGCTTTTGTTAAGAATAAAGTGCATTCCCTGGTAGTGGAATGTGGAACTAACATAACGCGATTTTGTTAAAATTAGGAGTAACAAGTCGATGTGTTTGAAACTTTAAGATATCTTATAACACATAAGATAAAGTGTAAAAAAGAATGACACGTGAAATTCCGGAGAGGGGGGGGGGAGGGAGCGCTAGATTTCTAGTTAAAAAATTAGCGTTTCTGACCGCTTTAGGTGCCTTTTTTGAGGGAGTCCTGAGATATATGCTACTTATTTAATGTAAAATTGTCTAAAGTTTAGTTACCACTATTTTCGAATAGTAATTTCAGCAAATATCTTAATTTCTTATTAAGACCGCCACCACCTCGAGTAACATATCTACTTATAGGTTGTTTAGCGGAGTTTCCTTCCGATACAGTTTTGTTAAGAATAGAGTGAGCTCCCTGGTGGTGGAATGTGGAACTAACATAACGCGATTTTGTTAAAATTAGGAAATATAACAAGGCGATCTGTTTGAAACTTTAAGATAGTTTATGACACATAAGAAAAAGTTTATAAAAATGGCGTGTGAAATTTCAGGCAGGGGAGCGGGCGCTAATTTCACTAATTGATTTATTTCTATTATATACTTATTTTACAAGGCAGTTACGTGATGTTTCATTGCAGTATACTTCTGAACGGTGTCCGATTTTTAAAAATACAGCATAAATGTTACTTATGCCAGATGAAAATGTCAGAAGTATTGATACCACTATTTTCGAATAGTAATTTCAGCAAATATAATAAATTCTTGGTTAAGACCGTCACCCCCTCGACTAGCATATATCCTGATAGGTTGTTTAATGGAGTTACGTTCAGATACAGTTTTGTTAAGAATACAGTGCGCTCCCTCGTGGTGGGATGTGGAACTAACAGACTGCGATTTCATTTAAAGTAGGAAATCTAACAAGGCGATCTGTTTGAAACTTTAACATAGTTTATAACACATAAGAAAAAGTTTATAAAAAATGGCGCGTGAAATTTCGGGCAGGTGGGTAGAGGGGGAGGGGCAAAATATTTCTTTTTTGTTTCGTACCGTTTCAGGTGCGTTTTTTTTATGGAGTCCTCAGCTACATGCTACTTATTAAATATAAATATGTCAAAAGTTAAATTACCACCATTTCCGAATAGTAATTTCAACAATTATCTTCAATTCTTGCTGAAGACCGCCACCCCTTCGAGTAACATTACTAATAGGTTGTGTAAAGGAGTTTCGTTCAGATACACTTTTGTTAAGAATACAGTGCGCTCCCTGGTGGAATGTGAAACTAACAGACCGCGATTTCATTTAAAGTAGGAAATCTAACAATGCGACCTGTTTTAAACTTTAAGATACTTTATAACAAATGATGATGCAGTATAAAGAAGAATGGCGTGTCGCATTTCGAGGGGGCGGGGGAGTGATGGAGGGGCGCTAGCAAAATTAGGAAATATAGCTGGACGATCTGTTTGAAACTTTAATATAGCTTATAAAACATAACAAAAATTTTAAACATCAGGCCGCGTCAAAAATCATGGTGACCATTACCCCACTTCACTCCCCCCAAAGGGGGCACTTTTCTAAATTTGACAGATACCCGTCATGTGATATATCGTAGCATTTCGGGGGGGGGGGGGCACGAACAAAATTAGGAAATATAACAAGGCGAATCTGTTTGAAGCATTTTACGATAGTTTATGAAGGGTTTGCCAAAATTTAGTAGATGTTCCATGGCGATAGATGTACTGGACGTTTTGAAAGGAATATTAAACGAAACTCTTTGTGCGATCTATGATCATACTTACCCACTTGTTTCCAATTTTAAGAGTCCTGAGACTTCTTAAAAAGTGGCCTATTACTTATTTACCAAATGAAAGCTCCACCGAAAGCAGAATAGGAACGCGATCGTGTTCACTCACATATTTCGACATCACCGAAAAACCGCCAAAAACCGGCTGTGAACTTGCAAAAATTTCATCTTCGCAAGTGACTTAAAGTAATTAAACACTAAAAGAAAAGGGGAGTATCACCCTGCCTGCGAAAAAAACGGAACACTGTTTCAATAGTTTTTTTTAAGCAGGTTGAAGCTTACTTTTTGGTCTTTTATTATTTAATTTTTCTTGCATTTATGTATTTTAAAAATAGTGTTCAGTTAAGGCTGTGCTCAAATCCAAAAGGGCAACTTTATGACACAAGTTTTAATTTATTTTTGTTCGGAAATGCACGAAAATAGCAGGCGTTGTTGTTCAGAAACTATGTAATCGAACTGTTTTTTTTTTTCGTTTTTTTGCAAACGCAATAGATCTTTCAGAAAAGAGTGTGGGTTGAGGATCACAGGTACATCTGTTTCAAAATTTGGTCCCTCCTTGGATTTCTTTCTAATCACTGCGCTGTTTCGGTGGCATCAGAAAATATTCCACCACACAAGAACTTATTCCAGTAAATACTTTGTTTTTGATCATTTAAGAAAAAAAATCACATAAGCCGCGCTTTATGTAATTTATACCACTTAATCCGAACAACGAGCGGCTGTAGCACTGTAGCTGTAACGGCGCCACTGGAAGAAATTTTTTCAACAGGCTTAGGAATAATAAATAGCTTCTAAAGAAACTATTGAGTTTTAATCAAATATTTAAAAATTTTCCCGGTCCTTAGTTTTGAGCGTCCTCTGCCCTCTCTAAAGCCCAAACTGCATAAACAGCGGCTCGGTTTCCAAAATAAAGGAAAAGTTTTGATGTCTTTATGTTTTTGGGGTCGCTGAACACGAATCTGAGGTTTGACAACAACAATTATCTCGGGAAATACTTCTTTTTTTCGCAAAAAACCTGAAAAAAAAAACCCACGGGCTTTTCTCGGTTGTTTCACAATAGTTCTAAAACTATGCATTTTACGTGAAAGTCGGGAATATAAATTAAAAGAGAATAAAATTTTCTAAATTTTATGTGTCAAAAGTTTTTTTTCTATGATCAGTAGTTTAGCCGTGAGAGTGCCAAGAAAATGGGTGTTAAATCAAATGGGAAAAAATCTCAAAAAAACGGGAATTAAGGCACTGTACGTCGATGTAACATATGCTCAGTGGCTGAGAAATAATTTCATTTCTGTTCCTTCCAATGCTTCCAGTGCGAAATTTGACTTTCCATAAGACTTTTAGCATTAGTGTGAAATCCTGCAATTTCATTGGCTGACGCTTCACCGATAGCCAATGAAATTGAACGGAACTTCTTTCCCTGAAAGGACAAGTACAAGAGTAAAATACTGTGTAAAGCCGGCACATGGTATTTTGGTATCTCAAATGTGTTAAATGATCTAGCCTAGTGGTCAAGACTAGGGCTGGTTAAATTTTTGCTTTTGTAATACTCAAGTTGCGTGTTCTGTCCTTTCGCTGGCGTTTTCACTTTTTTAGAGTTTTGTTTTGATTTTTATTAAGTCAGTTAGTTAAAATCAGTTGATCTTTATTACCAGTTCTTTTGTAAATTTTTTTAGCAATTAGATTTTTTTAAATAAATTAAATAATTAAATTAAAAAAATCAGTTACTCTATTTTTTAATAATTAAAGTAAACATTTATTAAAATGTAATAATAAAATTCCTAGGCTTACATTAAATGTATTTTCATGTTAGAACTTTTAAAAGTTCTGATCATTTTAAATTTGTCTGTTACTATAGTAACAGGTAAATGCAAAATTATCAGAATTAATATATTAAAGGTTTTTTATTTTAAAATTATCCTTGAGACATAAAAATCTTTATTAATTTATGATAGGTTACTTTATACTTTTTTATTTTAAATATTACACAAATATTTAAATTAAATTTTAAATTTCATAGGACTTATAGGATATTTTTCAAAAAAAAAATTTCTTTAATAATTAAAGTGTAAAAATAATATTTTCTTAAGTCAGTTAGTTAAAATCAGTTGATCTTCATTACGAGTTCCGTTGTAATTTTTTTTGTCCATTAGATTTTTTAAAATAAATTTAAATAATTAAATAGAAAAATTCATTTAATCTATTTTTTAATAATTAAAGTAAATATTTATTAAAATGCAATACTAAATCTCCTAGGCTTACATTAAAAGTATTTTCATGTTAGAACTTAATGAAGTTCTGATCATTTTAAATTTATCTGTTACTTAGGTGGCTTTGAAATTTTTTTATCGTAAATATTATACAGATAATTAAATTTTTAAATTCATATGACTTATAGGATATTTTTCTAATAAATAAATTTCTTTAATAATTAAAGAGTAATAATATTTTCTTAAGTTAGTTAGTTAAAATCAGTTGATCTTTATTACGAGTTCCTTTGTAATTTTTTTTTTTTTTTTTTTGTCAATTAGATTTTTTTAAATAAATTTAAATAATTAAATTAAAAAAATCATTTAATATATTTTTAAATAATTAAAATAAACATTTATTAGAATGCAATAATAAATCTCCTAGGCTTACATTAAAAATATTTTCATGTTAGATTTTTATAAAGTTCTGATTATTTTAAATTTATCTGTTATTTAGATTACTATTATTATTATTATTATTTTTTTTTTTTTTTTTTTTTTTTTTTTTTGTAAATGTTATACAGATAATTGAATTAAATTTTAAAATTCATATGACTTATACGGTATTTTTCTAATAAATAAATTTCTTTAATAACTAAAGAGTAATAATAATAATTTCTTAAGGCTGTTCTTAACTGCTTTGCTCAACAAGCACTAAACGTTTTGACACATTTACAAATTCATTTTTTTAATGAAAAGGTATAAAATTGGAAAGCCTGGCCATGGAAGCGATTTGGAATTGAACTGTTTTTCCATTTTTTGATCAATCAATTACCTATTGAGTTATAAGCGATTTTGATCACGTGACAAACACGTTTTTCGCCCGCTCTTCAGTGCTCTTTCTTCCTTCGCGCGGAAATTCGGTTCAAAACGTCCACTTTGACACTATGTTCTGAAAGATCTATTGCGTTTGCAAAAAAATGGAAAAAACAGCTCAATTACATAGTTTCTGAACAACAACACCAGCTACTTTCATGCATTTTCGAATAAAAATAAATTAAAATTTATATCAGAAAGTTGCCTTTTCGGATTTGAGAACACCCTTAAGTCAGTTAGTTTAAATCAATTGATCTTTATCACCAGTTCCTTTAAAAAAAATCTGTCAATTAGATTTTTTTTAAATAAATTTAAATAATTAAATAATTTATTTAATCTATTTTTTAATAATAATATATTCTTACTGGAACTTTAGTAAGTTATACATATATATATATAATTAGCAGTAGTAATTTATTAATGTTCATTTCTCAAAATTAAGTATTATCTTTCATGTATAAAAATATTTATCAATTTATCAGCTGCTTTCTAATTTTTTTTATTGTATATTCAATACTACTAAATTCTTATCATGTATAAACTGTATGTTTAAAATGAATATTTATTAAAATTTAATTTTAATATCTTCTAAACTTTCATGAAAAGTACTTTTATGCTAAAAGACAGTAAATTACTATACTTTAAATAATTGAATGTATGGTAAAAATGCAACAAAAACAATTATATATATATATATATATATATATATATGTTGCAATAAAAATGTAATATACATCAAACATGAACAATGAAAAATATTTTGCTATTAGTTGCAATATATATATATATATTTAAAATAACGATTATTATTATTACTATTATTATGGAGATTTTTGTTTTTACCTTTATTTATTAATTTATTATCAGTAGCTTTACAATTTTTATTTGAAATATAATATTGTGATTAAATTTTACTATATAATACCACTTAGGAGCTAATGTTATATAATTAAAATAAAATATCTATTTAAATGTAATAATAGTATCTTTTAAACTGACATAGAAAAATATTTTTTATGTATCTAGATGGAACTTCAATTATTTATTTTTAGTTAAGCTGCTAGAACTTTAATACTGATTGCAAACATCTGAGTAAAAAAAAAAAAAAAAAAAAAAAGTTCTAAGTAGCTTATTATAACAATCTCATTATTTTATCATAATTTAACTAAGTCAATGTTGTTTTAGAATTTTTAATAAATTTTTTACTAGAAAATTATATTAAATTTAATAATTAATTATATATTATGTTATTAACTGAATAACAATTGATTCCGTGCTCAGTATGACTATGAGAAATACATAAGCTTTTTTTAATGCATCAAGTTATTATTATCAAGAAATACATTTGATGAAATGAGTAGCAGCGCTGTTACTCGTAAAATGGATTTCCTCCTTTCAGGGAAAGAAGTTCGGTTCACCGACAGCCAATGAAATTGTCGGATTTCGAACTAATGCTAAAAGTCTTATGGAAAGTCAAATTTCGCGCTTCCAGTTCTCAGATATCGAGCATATAGCATATGGTGCTGCTATCTAGTGTGGATTGTTGTGATTTCTAAAATAAAAAGAATTCCTACAACTTTATACAATTTTCAGTGCTGCCATCTGTTGCATAATAAGAAAGAATAATTATCAATCCTTGACACAAGTAATCTCATTTAAAAATAGTAAAACAAATAGATTTTTTTTTTATTATTATTAAAGTTCTATACAATACTTTTCAACTGTGCATTCATTTATAACGCTTTCCAATATAGTTGAAAAGTGTTTATGAATTCGGTTTGTCTATCACGTACTCTAACTCTTGTAAATAGACTCCGATTGTCATGAAATTTTTATGTGCTATTACGGTTTACTAAAGAATATTCGGTATCTACCCTATTTAAATCCGAGCACATATCTATGTAACCTCAAAAACTCGGAAACTACAGGGCGCAGGGCTACGAAATTTTGCGCACGGGTTGCTGGTAGGGGGCCCATGAACGATTGTGGCAAAAAATTCGAAATTTTAATTTTTTTTAAATGCTTTTGACAAATTTTTGCGATTTTTTATGTTCAACCTGTAATCGCGCAAGTTCTAACCAGTTCTAACTGTTTAGTGCAATGTGCGATATTCATATTACATACACCAAGCTGCAATACTAAGAAGCTGTGGCGGTTAGTAGAATAATTCTTTTACCTCGCATGCAAATAATTAGAGATTATTTAATTGCGCTTAATTATTACCTTTCCTTTTGAAAATGAAGGCAAAAAAAAAAACATTTTATCACAAGCATCAACAAAACTTTTTACTCTATTTATTCCCTTATACCAAAGATATCGTTTTATCGTTTGCTGCCATAGCAACATGATAAATTAAATTTCATTAAAAAAAATGCACAGTAGTAGAAAAATATTTTTCTAAATCGAATAGTTATTCAACGTGAACTTACGTGCGTAGAACAGGTTAAACAGCTAGTTGAAGTGTGTATATTCTGAGGCATTCTCACAAAATTTTAACTTTCAGGAATAAAAATATGGTGAAATTAAACTTAGTAAAATAATATCTTAAACTTATAGACGAATGCCTTAATGATTCAAAATAAAGAAAAAATGGTCAGCAGCGGAGATTTTTTTATTATTATTTAACTGGGGTTTAAGTTAAACTTGCGAGTTTAATTTTTCTTACTGTTTTACCTCTCTAACTTTTAATTTTCTTCTAAATTTTTACTTATAATGAATTTGCATAGTACCCACAGAACATTTAAATAAGAAATAATAACAATGTGGTATTTTTAGTACAAAATTTTGGTATAACATTGTCTTAAAGGGGTGTTAAAGAAGGGACGGTAAGGAAAAAAATGGGGACGATAAGGGAAAAATGGGGACGATAAGGGAAAAAAAGGTACGGTAAGGGAAAAAAAGGGAATGGTAAGGATGGGACGGTAAGGAAAATTACCACCTACTTTTAGGGAAATCATGTTAAGACTAAGTAATAGCCACAATGTTAATTGATTTTTAGAAACAGTTATTTACTTTGGATAAAAAAAAAAAAGTAATTTACCTTGAAAAGTGCAGGAATAAACCTTGGGGACGGTAAGACTACCCATAAAGCGATGATGCTTGGAATTGATATTTAAATGCTGATTTAAATTCTGCAGTCAATTTTCTGTCAAAGAATTTTAGCCATTCTTTCTCTAGCATACTTCTGCATGAGAAAAATTTTGCGGCTGCATCTGAAGTGATTTTCTGTATAATTTTAGCAAGAGGGAGGGTAAGGAATCTAAAATCCAGCGAGAGAGTTAAAAAAATAACAACCGTAAAAATGTGTTCAGGTTAATTTTTTGTTACGTATTTATATAAAACAATAGTCCCAGTTTCGGAAAAAAATGACATCGAATTACTTTTATTGAAACAATTTTATACAGACAGCTCCAAACTTAAAAATCAGCATCAGGACACGGGACGGTATAGGAGTTTCATGGTCTAGTTGAACCCCCAATATCGTCCAAAACTTATTTATCTCGTTAATATTGTTATACAGTCATGCAATGGGATCTTTTCCAGTATATATATTTAAAAAAAAAGAAAAAAAAAACAAGAATATTAATGTATTTATAATTATTATTTAGTGTATAGTATAATTATTATATAGTATTATAATATATAGTATTAATGAATATTAATATATATATGTATTAAAATAAAAGTTATTCTTTAGGGACTTAAAAGACAAAAGATTGTGAGAATGCCTCATATGTAAATAAATTTTTGTCTAAGTTAAAGATGATGTAAAATAATATAAAATACAAGAAATGCCCTCTTCATTTCGGAGTATCACTCTCATGAAATTCAATAGATGCTAACTTCTATTCTTTCTAATTCAACGAAGACAGACCTTGGATCGGTAAGTGTTTCTTTCTTACCTTTATAGATTTGCACGCTATAATTTAGTGTGTTTACGATAGAGTGTATTAGGCGTGTGTATCAATTCTATAGATCGCATACAAGACTACACGAAAGAATTTGCACACTTTACTGAATATAGATATCAATTGCTGAAAATGGATTTTTGCTGAATCTTGTATTTTGTATGTTGTTTAATTAGATATATCATTTCATTATCCTTCTATATATAAAAAAAAAGTTTTGATTTGGAAATGGACCAATGAAAATCTGCGTAGATCATCCGGGTATACTCTTACTAGATCGGCATCCATACTTTTTATGACCGGTGGTCTTTCTTCTTTAATATTAAGAAAAATGTTTCATGCAAAAATATGAAAATCGGTGGTATTATAGAGGCATGTTTGATAAATACGCTGATGCAGACAGTTTTTAAATCGAATAATTATTTTAGGAGATATTTAATGTTAAAGATGGTCAAAATCGTTCCATTAAAAAAAAATTTATAGGAGAAAAACTATACATAGGAATTTAAACATTTTTAGATCATTTTATACATTGAAAGTTCCCGATGTGCAGACTGCAATTATCTTTTTAATTTGACTCATTTTTTGAGGATTTATTTCCATTTTAAATTCAAATTTTCAGCATTTCGAGAGATATTTTTTACACATTTTAAATAAGGACAATTATTTTAAACTATGTTGCCAATTTTAAAAACAGTGCAAAGAATAATGTTTCCTTCAAATAAAAAAATTATTTACACGTGGCTATTATAAGCAGAAAAAAACTTTCAAATTAGAATTAAGTGATTACGTGTTAAAAATCAGGAAAATATTGAAAACTACATCATAAAAACTACAGTTATACGTGAATTTTAAAAGGGAAAGAAAATTTTTAAATACTAAATTCATTATTATGCGTTAAATGTCACAAATGAAGGAAATTGCGTCATATTTAAAAAGGCCAAATAAATAAAAGTTGGCAAAACACTTTAAATTAAAAAATATATTTGCACGAGACATTTATTTCATATTTTGAGATAATCTTCTCAACTATTATCGTGAATTCTAAGACAGCGCAAATAATATTTCTTTTGTAACAACAAAAGTATTTTCATGTAAATATTAAAAAGAGAAAGGAAACTTTGGTGAAAATTACGTCAGATTTAAAACGATACATTTAAAAGAACTTTCTCATAGCGTTGTTAAAAAGTACTGAGAGACAAAGACTGTGTGTACTTAATTCATTTTACATTAGCTTAATTTCAAATTTTTAACTAATTTTTAACACTTTCCAACAAATTTGTAAAGTGTTAATGATTTCGGTTTGTCTGTTCGCGCTCTAACTCTCGTAAATATACTCGGACCGCACTGGAATTTTTGGTTATTGACGTTTAGCCTAGCACGAACCCTATTTCAAATGAAGTTTGTAGCATGTTTAGTAGGGTGGTGCGAAAAAAGTCAAGTTTATATTTCCGAGTCGCTATAGTGCGGAAAAGTTGCGATTGGTAAATACAAGAAAAACAAAAAAAAAATTATTTAAATCGGACTTTATCTTCCGATCCCGCAAACCGCCTAAAAATTCCAAAAAATTGAAAATTTCCGATTTTTTCCGATTTTTTTTTTTTTTTTTACGTTTATATATTTTTTATCGCTATAGGGAAAAATATTTGCAGTTTGTACTGTTTAATAATAATAATAATAATAATTGTGTTTAGAGAATATCTTCCGATCGCGCAAGCTCAATAAAAATCGGCAAAAATTCAATTTTGAGTGATTTTCATGCATTAAGAATATAATCAACTGAGGTCAGTTTGCAGTCTCAGGTTAAGATTTAAATGTTAATTGATACTATTGAGCATATTAAGTTATTTTTAAACAACCTAGAACTTACCACGAAGAGTTCGTTTCAGGTCTGAAAAGTTTAGTAGTGCACCCAACTGCCATTAGCCACGTTCGAAAACAGCGCTGAAGTCGGCGTTCGCGCTCCCACCTAGTCTCACCTAACTCCATAAAATTTACAGAAAAGTCAACTATATTCAGATGAACTGCTTGGCATATACTATTTTGACGGAAGAAAGGACGATACCCTAGTTAAAGAAAGGATTGCATCTAAACAGGTTCGTCGAACTATTAAAGAGGAACACTTTCCTGTCATAAAAGAACGTGGCTCAGTTTAGTTAGGCCATGTGCCTCCAAACTCCGGGCTTGCTAAGGACATTGTAGCTTTCATAGTATCATGTCTTACTGAACAAGGGGTTTCACTAGAATACTTAGATTTGGTAGGCTGTGATGGTACAAATACCAATACTGGATAGAAAGGTGGTGCTATCAGAAAGCTTGAAGTTCATCTCTGACGACCACTGCAGTGGGTTGTTTGTTTATTCCATTTTGTTGAATTACCTTTCCGCCATCTTTTTCAACATTTGAATGTTGAAACAACTGGCCCAAGATCATTTAGTACACCATTTGGACACAATATCATTGTTGTGTTGTGTAAAGCTCTCGGTGATAAATTTTCAATTGACTGATTGTGAAATTCCAGAAGTGGACAGGCAACTGTTGAGTAAGGACCAAAGATATCTTCTTGGCATAAGTCAAGCAATTAAAAGTGGCAACTTTCCAAATGACTTATTAAAGTGTGACTCCGGCCCAATTTCACATGCCAGATTGCTCACTTGTGCAAATCGAGCCCTTCGACTTTACGCGAGCGTGGAAAACCCATCGGATGTCTTAAAGCCATATTGACATTTATTTTAAAATCTTACTTGCCAGTTTGTTTTGAAATAAAATTCTGTAAGTACATTACAGACGGGCCTATTCATCTGTACAGAGCAATTGAAACATCTCGATACTTTCGTGACAACCTGAAGAAAGTGTAGTCCCTGAAACTGAACGAAAATCGTTCTTTGCTCACCCGGAAAACCTACTGATGGCAATGGTCTTTTTTAAGAGGAGGCACATAAGAGAGCTAGGGCTAAGAAGAGTATTAAAAGCCAGGCAAAATGTTTCAAAGGGTAAAGATATCTGAATCTTTATCACTCCTACAATCCAGAATTAATTGACTGTAATGTAGCAAAATTAACATTTCCACCTCTTTATCGGAGAATAACCCATGAAGAAATACATTTCTTCGTTCAATCAGGTCATATCTCAGTCTGGGATGATAAAAAGTTTCCCAACTACACATAAGATGTCCAGCGGTGCGTTAAATCGGTAACGGAAGCATCATTTAAGGTATGTGGGCCCCAATCAAACGAGCATCAGGACCAAACTGAAATCAATGTCCATAATACCAGACATTACCACCAAATCGCAGTACAAAGTTGCGTCTAAAAGTCAGACTTAAACAGATGACATAACAAATTGTATATCTTATACTGTCACGACACTAGTTTTTTAATATAGTGTTTTGACTCTATTATAACAAACTATATATTTAAGTAATGCAAATAGCAAATACCCTCATTGGTTGGATGGAGGATAGGGTGTGGTTTGAACTCGAAGTGCAGCTACCTTCCCGTGGTGAGTTCTGGTTTGTTTAAACATTATCAAATATCTAAACAAGCAAAGAGTTGTACATTGTACAATTTATATGCAAATGTTAATATTGGAACGCAAACTGATCTCAGGTGATTATTTTCTTTATTCATCAAAATCACTGAAAATTGAATTTTTGCCGATTTGTATTGAGCTTGCGTGATCGGAAGCTATTCTTTAAACGCAACTGTTTATTTTTATTATTATTAAACATTACAATCTGCAAATATTTTTCACTATAGCGATAAAAAATATATATACGTAAAAAAAGAAAAAAATTCTGAAAAAATCGGAAATTTTCAATTTTTTTTAATTTTTAGGCGGTTTGCGGGATTGGAAGATAAAGTCCGATTTAAATAATTTTGTTTTTGTTTTTCTTGTATTTACCAATCGCAACTTTTCCGCACTATAGCAACTCGGAAATATCAACTTGACTTTTTTCGCACCACCCTAATGTTTAGTTCATTTACAGGGACAGTCAAAAGTATTCCGTTACATTACGAGCAATGGGAAAAAATCATTTCAAATGAATTTTAAAGATGTTACACCCTTTCAAACATAATAAAAAATATATGCATTCACGAAGTGCACTAAAATATGCAGAATATTATAGCATAAGCGGTGCAACGAATAGTTACTATTCATTTACAAGGCTACACAAAAGAATTCCATTACAAATGGTGTTAGGGGAAATCGTTTGCGGCGTATTTTAATTATACAAATTCATCTATACTCATACTCATACTCATCTATACTCCTATTATAAAGAGGAAAAAATTGTTTATTTGTCGGAGGTAAGCTCTGGAACTACCGAACCGATTCCAAAAGTAATGGTATCAAAATGATGGTGTTAGTCCAACTTAGAACATAGGCTATATCTTATGTCGGTGCCACTACCCCGAAGGGGGTGTAGGAGCAAAAAACGTTCTAAAAATGCGATTTTAGCGTTACTGAAGGGCCTAGAAATATGAAATTTTGAATATTAGTTACTTATAAGATATAAATGATGTCTAAGAACATTTCTTAAACAATTTGAAATTTAAAAGGGGTGAAAATGCACAAAAAGCGTTCTAAAAAACGTTCTAAATGGTAGTTTCTACACAATCTCAGGAAATACCAAACCTATTTAAAAAATATTGGTGTCAAAATGATGGTGACAACGCTTGCTCCAAGATAGGCTATGTTTTATGTCGGTGTCACTACCCCCAAGGGGGTGCAGGAGCAAGAAACGTTCTAAAAATGCGATTTATGTGTTACTGAAGGGCTTAGAAATATGAAATTTGAAATATTAGCTACTTATTAGATATAAAGGATTTCTAAGAACAGTTCTTAAACAATTCGAAATTCGAAAGGGGTGAAAATGCGCGAAAATCGTTCTAAAAAACGTTCTAAATGGTGGTTTCAACACAATCTCAGGAAATACCAAACCGATTTAAAAAATAATGGTGCCAAAATAAGGGTGTCAAAATGACGGTGACAACCCTTGCTTCAACATAGGCTATGTTTTATGTCGGTGCCACTACCCGAAAGGGGGTGCAGGAGCAAGAAACGTTCTAAAAATGCGATTTATGTGTTACTGAAGGACTTAGAAATATGAAATTTGAAATATTAGCTACTTATTAGATATAAAGGATTTCTAAGAACAATTAACTTAAACAATTCGAAATTTAAAAGGGGTGAAAATGCGCGAAAAGCGTTCTAAAAAACGTTCTAATGGTGGTTTCTACACAATCTCAGGAAATACCAAACCGATCTAAAAAATAATGGCGCAAAATGATGGTGACAACCTTTGCTCCAACATAGGCGATGTTTTATGTCGGTGCCACTACCCCAAAGGGGGTGCAGGAGAAAAACGTTCTAAATTGCGGCTTTTGCGTTACGCAAGGGCCTAGAGTCGTGAAATTTGGAATGGTAGTTAGTTATAAGATATCAATGATTTCTAAGGACATTTCCTAAAAAAATCGAAATTTAAAAGGGGGTCAAAATGCGCAAAAAACGTTGTAAAAAACTTTCTAAATTGCGATTTCTATGCAATCTCAGGAAGTAGTGAACCGATTTCAAATATAATGGTGTAAAAATGATGGTGACAGATCTTGCTCCAAGATCGGCTATATTTTATTTCTGTTTCCACTACCCCAGAGCAGATGTAGGAGCAAAATGCGCGAAAAGCGTTCTAAAAACGTTCTAAATACCGATTTGTCGGCAATATCTCAGGAAGAATGAATCTGATTTCAAACGTAATAGTAGGAAATTGATGCTGACAGCCTCTGCTCTAACATAGACACTATTTTATGTCGTTATCACTATCACCAAGACGTTGCAGGAGTTAAAAAGCGTTCTAAATTTCGATTTTTGTGATCGGCAGGGGCTAGCAACTTAAAATTAGGCAAGGTACATATTTATTAGATATAAATGATCTTTAAGAACAGTTTCGAAAAAATTGGAAATTTAAAAAAGGTTGAAAATGCGCGAAAAGCGTCCTAAAAACGTTCTAAATTGCGATTTCTACTCAATCTAAGGAAATACCAAAGCTTTTTCAAAAGTAATGGTTGCAAATAAATGGTGACAGTCCCTGCTATAACATAGGTTATATTTTAAGTTGCTGTCATTACCATCTGAGGCTGAGGGTTGCAAAAGCAAAACATGTTCTAATTTGCGTTTTTTGCACAACTGAGGGGTCTAACACTTTGAAGTATGGCATGGTATTTACTTACAAGATGCAACTGCTTTCTAAGAACAGCCGAAAGAAAATTCCAAATTAAAAAAAATGAAGTGAGTGAAAGGCGTTATAAATTACAATTTTTAAGAAAACTTATAAATTACCAAACCGATTAAAAAAATAATGATGACAAATTTTGGTGATAGAATCTGCTCAAACATAAGCTATATTTTATGTCTGTTCCACTACCACCAGAGGGTTGAGAAGCTAAAAACTTTCTAAATTGCGATTTCTGTGATACTGAAAAGGCTAGAAACTTTAAATATGACATGGTAGTTACTTATAAAATATAAATGCCCTCGAAGGAACGTCGGAAATAAATTCGAATTAAAAAGGGGTGAAGCGAAGGGGAGGTGCGAAAAGCATTCTAAAAAAGTTCTAAATTACGATTCTATGCAATTTCAGGGAATATAAACCGATTATAAAAGTAATAGTTGCGAATCAATGGTAACAGTCTCTGTTACACAGGCTATATTTTATGCCGGTGATTCTACCATCTGGGGTTCACAGGAACAAAAACGTTCTAAAAAAGGGCCTTAAAAGCTTTTTAAATTACGTTTCTGTGGAATATTAGGAAATAACAAACCGATTTCAAAATTAATGTTGGCAAATTAATGGTGACAGTTTCTGTTTCAACATATCCCTTCATGTTGAGAGAGGTGGTAGGACTTGGAATTTGACATGATAGTTAATTTTAAGATGTAAGAAGATGGTTTCTAAAAAATTCAAAACTTCAAATGAATACTGAAATAAGCGTATTAATTGAGCAAAAAAGTTTCAAAATATTTTTTAAATTATCATTTATTTAGTTTTACTTCATTTTATTAATTTAAGTCTCATTTCTGCCTAATGCAGTGTAATAATGATGTTTAATCAAACTGTGTTTTAATTAGTAATTTTTGAATTATTCCTAAAAGTAATAAGTACCTTTTAATAGAAAAAAACTTTTAATAAAATAAAATATTACCTTTTAATAAAATAAAAATTTAGTTAGTACCTTTTAATAAAAATTAGACATATAAATATCACTTGGCATATTTCAAATATTACGCGAGCAAAGCCGCGGGGTTTGCTAGTCATATTATAAAGAGGAAAAAATTGTTTATTTGTCGGAGATAAGCTCAGGAACTACCGAACCGATTTCAAAAGTAATGGTATCAAAATGATGGTGTTCGCCCAACTTAGAACATAGGCTATGTCTTATGTCGGTGCCACTATCCCAAAGGGGGTGCAGGAGCAAAAAACGTTCTAAAAATGCGATTTTTGCGTTACTGAAGGGCCTAGAAATATGAAATTAGGAATATTAGTCACTTATAAGATATAAATGGTGTCTAAGAATAGTTCTTAAACAATTCGAAATTTAAAAGGGGTGAAAATGCAGAAAAAGCGTTCTAAAAAACGTTCTAAATGGTAGTTTCTACATAATCTCAGGAAATACCAAACCGATTTCAAAAGTAATGGTATCAAAATGATGGTGTTAGTCCAACTTAGAACATAGGCTATATTTTATGTCGGTACCACTACCCCAAAGGGGGTGCAGGAGCAAAAGACGTTCTAAAAATGCGATTTTTGCGTTACTGAAGGACCTAGAAATATGAAATTTGGAATATTAGTTACTTATAAGATATAAATGGTGTCTAAGAACAGTTCTTAAACAATTCGAAATTTAAAAGGGGTGAAAATGCACAAAAAGCGTTCTATGAAACGTTCTAAATGGTAGTTTCTACATAATCTCAGGAAATACCAAACCGATTAAAAAAATATTGGTGTCAAAATGATAGTGACAGCGTTTGCTGCAAGATAGGCTATGTTTTATGTCGGTGCCACTACCCCAAAGGGGGTGTAGGAGCAAAAAACGTTCTAAAAATGCGATTTATGTGTTACTGATGGGCCTAGAAATATGAAATTTGAAGTATCAGCTACTTATTAGATGTAAAGGATTTCTAAGAACACTTCTTAAACAATTCGAAATTTAAAAGGGGTGAAAATGCGCGGAAAGCGTTCTAAAAAACGTTCTAAATGGTAGTTTCTACACAATCTCAGGAAATACCAAACCGATTTAAAAAATAATGGTGTTAAAATGATGGTGAAAATCCTTGCTCCAACATAGGCTACGGTTTATGCCGGTGCCACTACCCCAAAGGGGCTGCAGGAGAAAAATGTTCTAAATTGCGTTTTTTGCGTGACGGAAGGGCCTTGAATCGTGAAATTTAGAATGGTAGTTAGTTATAAGATATCAATGATCTCTAAGGACATTTCCTAAAAAAATCGAAATTTAATAGGGGGGTCAAAATGCGCAAAAAGCGTTGTAAAAAACGTTCTAAATTGCAATTTCTATGCAATCTCAGGAAATACTGAACCGATTTCAAATATAATGGTGTTAAAATGATGGTGACAGATCTTGCTCCAAGATAGGCTATATTTTATATATCTTTCCACTAACCCAGAGGAGATGCAGGAGCAAAATGAGCGAAAAGCGTTCTAAAAACGTTCTAAATGCCGATTTGTCACCAATATCTCAGGAAGAATCAAACTGATTTCAAAAGTAATGTTAAGAAATTGATGCTGACAGCCTCTGCTCTAACATAGACGCTATTTTAAGTCGGTATCACTATCACCTAGACGTTGCAGGAGCAAAAAAGCATTCCAAATTTCGATTTTTGTGATCGGTAGGGGCTAGCAACTTAAAATTAGGCAAGGTACATATGTATTACATATAAATGATCTTTAAGAACAGTTTCGAAAAAATTGGAAATTTAAAAAGGGGTGAAAATGCGCGAAAAGCGTTCTAAAAACGTTCTAAATTGCGATTTCTACTCAATCTCAGGAAATTCCAAAGCTATTTCAAAATTAATGGTTGCAAATCAATGGTGACAGTCCCTGCTATAACATAGGTTGTATTTTATGTTGCTGTCACTACCATCTGAGGGTTGAAAAAGCAAAACATGTTCTAAATTTCGTTTTTTGCATAACTGAAGGGTCTAACACTTTGAAGTATGGCATGTTATTTACTTACAAGATGCAACTGCTTTCTATGAACTGTCGAAAGAAAATTTCAAATTTAAAAAGATGAAGTGAGCGAAAAGCGTTATAAATTACAATTTTTATGTAATATTTTCAAATACCAAACCGATTAAAAAAATAATGATAACAAATTGTTGGTGATAGAACCTGCTCAAACATAAGCTATATTTTATGTCTGTGCCACTACCACCAGAGGGTTGCAGTAGCTAAGAACTTTCTAAATTGCGATTTCTGTGATACTGAAAAGGCTAGAAACTTTAAATATGGCATGGTAGTTACTTATAAAATATAAATGCCCTCGAAGGACTGTCGAAAATAAATTCGATTTAAAAAGGGGTGAAGTGAAGGGGAGGTGCGAAAAGCATTCTAAAAAAGTCCTAAATTACAATTTCTACGCTATTTCAGGAAATATAAACCAAATATAAAAGTAATAGTTGCGAATCAATGATAACAGTCTCTGATCCTACACAGGCTATATTTTATGCCGATGATTCTACCACCTGGGATTCACAGGAACAACAAACGCTCTAAAAAAGGCCTTTAAAAGCTTTCTAAATTACGTTTCTGTGGAATATTAAGAAATAACAAACGAATTTCAAAATTAATGTTGGCAAATTAATGGTGACAGTTCCAATTTCAACATAGCCCTTTATGTTGAGAGAGGTGGTAGGACTTGGAATTTGACATGATGGTTAATTTTAAGATGTAAGAAGATGGTTTCTAAAAAAATCAAAACTTCAAATGAATACTGAAATGAGCGTATTAATTGAGCATAAAAGTTTCAAAATATTTTCTAAATTATTATTTATTTAGTTTTATTTCGTTTTATTAATTTGAGTCTCATTTCTGCCTTATGCAGTGTAACAATGATATTTAATCAAACTGTGTTTTAAATAGTATTTTTTTTTAAATTATTCCTAAAAGTAATAAGTACCTTTTAATAAAGTAAAAATTTAGTTAGTACCTTTTAATAAAATTTAGACATATAAATATCACTTGGCATATTTCAAGTATTACGCGAGCAAAGCCGCGGGGTTTGCTAGTATATAATAAAATTGATATACGTCGGTGAGGCTTACTTAAGTTATTTCATGTATAATACGAAGTGCATAGCATTTATAGGAACGTACAAAACATTTCAGACAAGTATTTTCTATCCGAAGTACTGTATATTAGCGGCGATGGCAGGGAATGCATTTTTAATTATGATATGCGCTTTTAAGTTTCACTATATTTATGCATACTGTATGGTGTGTGTAAATGTTATAGTTGATATACGGGGATATGCAAAAGAATTCGTAAATGTTACTGAATATGACCGTAAATTGCTGAAAGGGGGGATTAAAATGTGTTATGCTGAACTGCATGTAGTTTTCTATGAAATGTTTGTTGAATATAGATAAAATGATATACAGGGCCACGCAAAGAATTGGATACATGGCCGCCTATAGACGATAAATTCTGGAAATGCGATTTCAGTAGTTTTAAGAGTGATTTAGTTTCAATTAAAGTTTAGCTAAATAGTGGCGTGTAATAAAGGTACTAGGTAAACAACATGGCTGAACAAAAGTATTCAAGTATGTTTCCATCTATTAGTATAAATTGCTGAAAGAGAAATTTCAACCTGTTATGCGTTTTCTTGCTAAACTAAATTTTCTATTATATAGTATATATAGCTACAGATCAAACACAGGGCTCTTCGAAAGAATTGGAATAAATATTTGGCTATGGATGGTAACTGCTGAAATCAGTTTTTAAATGTTTAGTTAGTTATCTTATTTACCTTATTTCCCTAAATAACGAAGTTTTATTAATGCTTTCAGGGAGTGTTGGAAAGTGTTTCATAATCTATGCCGTACGCATGATTTTTCTTTCTTGTTTTTAATCAAAGATGAAAACAGCCATTGTATCTCTTAGCAGCGGCTGATTTCGTCTTAAAAATCTCCAATCAGAGGAAAATGAACGAAAACCCGTTTACAGGGGACCGTCACTGTTTTTTTAAATTATAATTCAATCTTTTTAAAGCCGATGAAATTAGCATGCTTTTAGAATCTGCGGTGTCTGAACGGGGGTTGGCGAGCGTAGCTCGTAGGGGGCAGAGCCCCCTAGTATGACAAAAAATAATTTAATAATATTCAGTTAGTGTTGGAAAGTGTTTCATAACCTATGCATGATGTATGGTTTTTTGTTCTTGTTTATGCTTTATTTCAAGTATTCAAAATTTAAAACTATTTATTTATTTATTTTTAATGAAAGGTGAAACTTCAAATAGATCAACTGAACTAGGAATGATTGAGGATTAAATATGAAGCTTTAGAAATGTATCTAATTTAATGTTCTTTTATTTCCCTTTTGTAATTTTTTTTTAAAGTCTCTTTTTAGCTCACAGGCTATCAAAGCCTGAGAGCTTATGTGTCCGCCGGTTCTGTATGTACGTACGTGTGTACGTAGGTACGTATGTACGTAACGCGATAACTCTTGATAGAAACATCCTATTTGCTTCAATTTTTTTTTTCTAGTTTCATTCTGATAAGGCGCTTCCTGATTAGTTTGGGGGTTCATTGGTTAAGGATAAAGGGGGAAAAGAGGGGTTAGTCCACCCCACTTAATTCAGATAAATGGGTTTTTCATACAGAATTATTCGATTTGCTCCAAATTTGGTATCCCGGTTTATTATGTTAAGGAGCTTCCTTGATTAGTTTTGGGGGTTGATTGGTTAAGGATAAAGGGGAAAAGGGGGGTTAGTCCACCCCCCCCCCCTAGTTCAGATAAATGGGGTTTTCATGCAGAATTATTCAATTTGCTCCAAATTTGGTATACCGGTTTATTATGTTAAGGAGCTTCCTTGATTAGTTTTGAGGGTTCATTGGTTAAGGATAAAGAGGGAAAAGGGGGTTAGTCCACCCCCCTTAATTCAGATAAATGGGTTTTTCATGCAGAATTGTTCGATTTGCTCCAAATTTGGTATACCGGTTTATTATGTTAAGGAGCTTCCCTGATTAGATTTGGAGGTTCATTGGTTAAGCATAAAGGGGGAAACGGGGGCTAATCCCCCTTCATTTATTTTTATGAGAGGCATTATTCTTTAAAATAAGAGTATAATATACAATTAGTGTGAATAGCCTGTTAGCTCAATGCCATCAGTTTAGCTGGGCACTTTCCTTTTTTATTTAATACAAGGATGCTCTGCCCTCTGTGAGCTATGCTCGCCAACTCCGTCCAGACTTCGCAGCTTCTAAAAATATGGTAATGTGTCCTGTTTCAAAAATATTACCAAGTTACAGAAGATTGAATGATATTATCACGAAAAGGCAACTTTCTTCTGTAATCGGGTTGCCATGCTTTTCCGTTTGAATGGGACATTTTTCGGTTAGCATGGCCTCATCCATCGCTGTCGCCACCGCTGACGGTTACTTTTGGGTTTCATAAATAACATCAATTACACATTTGAAAATCAGCTTGTATAAAACGATTACATAAAAAATGTCGCTGCCTCTCGGACTTTCATAACGACGCCATAGACAATATTATTTCTAACGGGTTCGAAATTTAAAAAACTCCATCGGCTTGAGAATAATATTTAGAACCATGATATTAAAAAGCACTGTGTTTTGAAATTTTACTCTTATACTAGTTATATTTTTATGTTTTGATCGAGTTTTAGATATTTTCAGGAACAGGTATAGCTTATGGATGATTTTTTTTTTCTATTTTAATTCACCATAATTCATATTTCCAACTTATTTTTAAAATGTAAATTGTTTATTTGAATTAGTAAGTATATAAGAATTTTCTAATATGTATTTATCGTATAGTAATTCGTACAAAATAAATAGAAAGTATTTTGCGCACGCATTTACCTGTTTTTATGCTGCATCAAGTGATGAAATATATAAACAAATTTGCAAGCCACGCTACTTTTATATCATGTGATTCCCAATGTCACATGAATATTGTCCATAAGAAAATCGTTTTAAATGTATGGTGTTAATATAAGAGGTAATTTTCCCAATTAATTGCGTTTCGCGTTTAATTTTTTCTTCTTCTTCTTCTTCTTCTTCTTCTTAAGAATTACAATAGAGAGATGTTTCTGAGTGTAAAATTCGTCCTTCCTCCTTAAAAAAAAGTTTTTAAAGAAGCATTTTCAAGAAAACATGCTTTCTTTTTCACTATTCAAATAAAAGGTTGTTATAAAATCAATGTCGATACGAAAAAATTCCTTTTTTTTAAAAAAAGACAATTAAGTAAATAATTTTCAAAAGCAACGAATTTCAAAATTTAAAATTATCTTTAAAAAAATGCTAATAAATTGGAAAATGTTATATTATTACATAAACTCGGAATATTATGAAACAGTTTAAGAATGATTCAAATTAAAATAGAATATCTTAAATAACTTTAAATGTGAATTTTACATTACAACACTTTGTCTCTAAAAAAAATTAAAATTAAAAGTTAAGATTGGAATCTTATTTAACAAGATTTATGGCCAAATCAGGCATTTGTGGAAATGTGATTTGACGCAAAGGTGTTTTTTAAAAACTTTAATGGTATTCACATTCACTTTAAAAGGTATTGTTGCAAGAATGAAAACGCTCAGAAGTGGACTCAATTATGGCAGATTAATCAGTCATTATTTAAAAATTGTAAAAGAAAAAAAATTCTTTTTTTTAACACTTTCCAACAAAGTTGAAAAGCGTTCATGATTTCGGTTTGTCTGTCCGTCTGTCCACGCTCTAACTCCCGTAAATATACTCCGATTGCCCTGAAATTTTTGGATGTTATTTACCTCTAACATAGCACGTTCCCTGTTTCAAATGAAGTTCGTAGCATGTGTAGTTCATTTACAGGGACAGTCAAAAGCGTTACAGGGAAACACAAAAGATTTCAAATACTATATTATATCCGAAGTACTGTACATTAGCGATGATTACTGAAAATGCATTTTTAATTATGATATGCGCTTTTATGTTTCACTATACGAATATTTATGCATACTATATGGTGTGTATAAATCCTATAATTCATATACAGGGCTACACAAAACAATTCGTAAGGGTTACTGGGTATGAGCGCACATTACTCAAAGGTGGTTTTTAACTGAGTTATGAATTTTTACGCTGAACTGCATTTAGCTTACTAAGAAATGTTTGTAGAATATAGATAAAATGATATACAGGGTCACGCAAAGAATTCGATACATGGCCGTCTATAAATGGTAATTTCTGGAAATGTGATTTCAGTAGTTTTAAGAGTGTTTTATTTTGAATTAAATTTTAGCTAAATAGCGGCGTGTAATAAGGGTCATACAAAAGTATTCAAGTATGTTTCCATCTATTAGTATAAACTGCTGAAAAAGAAATTTCAACCTGTTATGCGTTTTCTTGCTAAACTAAAATTTCCCCTTATATAGTATATATATCAACCTACAGATCAAATACAAGGCTGTTCAAGAGAATTGAAATACATATTTGGCTATGGACGGTAACCGCTGAAATCAGTTTTTCAAAAGTTTTATGCGTTTTCCAAAATGTTTACTTAGATATCTTATTTACCTTATTTCCCTAAATGACGGAGTTTTGTTAAAGCATTCAGGAAGTGTTGGAAAGTGTTTCAAAATCTATGCTTGACACATGATTTTTCTTTCCTCTTTCTATAAACATAAGAAGAAAGTATTGGAATAGCGAAAATTTTCGACTTCCGTTTTTTGATAGATTTACAAGTTTTCTGATTTCCAGAACACGATTTGAATATTTTTTGAAAATGTCTGTCTCAGTGTTAGTCTGTGTCTGACACAGCTTTTATGGCAGCTCTATTTCAAAAATTAATGCACAGAATTTCTTAAAGTTTTATATTCTGTTAGACATTGGCATGAACTGGGGTTGATTAGGTTTGGGTATATATCGCCCAACAGGTGATACTCACACTGCTATGTCGATTTCTTTTTATAGCTATATATTAAGAGCTAATCCACGGAATTTCATGAAGCTACATACTATTAATCCTTGACATGAATAGAGGCTATCTAGGTTTTGGTGTATATCTCCCAACAAGTGACGCTGCTATACTGTGTTTTGCACACTTTTGTGTTCGATTTTTTTTTCAATTTTGAGAAAAAAACAATTACTTTTATGTTAATAATGTTAACAAGTAATATAAAAATTTTGTTTTTAAAGTCAATTCCTACTTAGGTCATCAAAGAAAAATTTAATATAATCCCTTAAGCTAATATTAGTTTTTGTTGCATTAAAACATCTCAATTTGTTGATTTTCTATAAGCAAGTAGGTTTACAATGGAAGTCTACGGGAATTTGGCGAAATATTAGAGATATCGCTAAGTTGGCGTCACTTTTGGCGACTCATTTTGATCGCCAAATTGGGCGATATATCGCCAAGTTGGCGACAAACTTGGCGATATTTGGCGATAGAACACGGTCCCCCCTATGGTAACCCCCATTTTCGAAAAGAGGATAAAACTTCAGAGTTACAGGTATATAACTGTTGAATGCAGGCGTTATTTATGTTAGGCGTTAATGTGTGTTTTAATGTATATTGTAGTATGTGTGTTTATTATTACTTCAGAGTTACAATTCAATTTATCGGGCCGAACTAGTCGCAATTGCCGATGCCATAGAGTAGAGTGGTGTCGCTCTTCAACCTATACAGTCTTTTATCTTTTCACAGACAGTTATTCGTCATATTGCTCTCTTCAGAGACTTTTTCCGAGTGATGATTTATTATTAAGAATATATGAAAATCTCAGATTTTTGAATAATAAAATTATACACATTGGCTGGGTCAAGGCCCATATTGGGATCCACGGTAACGAACGTGCGGACTTTCTGGCTAAATCTGTCGTAATGAACGATGAATATGATATAGAAGAGTTCATTCCTATCCCAATAAGTATGCTGAAGGCTTGTTTAGTAAAGAAATTATCCTGCGATTGGCAAAGTTATTGGGATTCAAGCAAAAAGGGTAGGTTTACATATGGTATTCTTAGCAAGGTGAATTTTAATTTTATATGCTATTCACAGATCTGTGTCTATTTTTATACTGGACATGGAGCTTTCCCGTACTACTTGAAGAGAATGAACATATCTGAAAGTGACAAGTGTACATGTGGGAAGAGAGGTGACGTCGAGCATTATTTATTTGACTCATGCCCGGTTTCGACGGAATATTTTGATTACATAAAAAACAGATCTGATTCTTGGAACATTGGAAGAGTTCTGGCGTGCCGGGGAAATTACAGTAAACTTCGCTGCATTTACAATAAATTAATTAATAATTTTTCGTTTTTCAAATATACATTCTAATATATTATGTATAATATATTTTTCTTCACAAGTTAGTGATTATTCTTCTGCCTTTCGGTGATAGTTTTTAAGACTCTCTTTTTAAAAAATAATTCTTCTGGACAATTTTATTCTCAGTGTTTTCAGGTGGTTCTTGGTATTGTACAATGTAGGTCACTATTCTCGGACCATTTTAAAGATTTTTAAAAACAGTTATTCTTGAACATTTTTATTTTGATATTTTCAAGTTCAAGTGAAGTAACAATTGTGTCTTCGATATTAAGTTCATATGGCCCACCTGGGATATAATAAATATACATCGTGACCGAATTTGTATATTTTTCTTTCTCACAATATCCTCCTGCCCCTTTTGGGGATATTTTAAAACTCTTTTAAAAAATATTTCTTCTGGACAGTTCTATCACAGTGCCATTAGGTGGTTCTTCAGTTTTTCTACAAGTTGTAGTGTTATTATTTTTGGATTATTTTACGGCTTTTATAAACAGTTATTCTTGGAACTTTTATTTCTGACACATTTACGATCAAGTGATGTATTAAACATGTCTTCGACATTAAGATCATCTGTCCCACCTGTGACGTTCATGTGAAAAGTCTGTGGTTCTTCATGCTTTGCCGAAATGGTTTCTTTTGTCCAGAACTATTTTTGAAGTTATTGGGTAATTCTTGAGTTACGTACATAGTGCTGAGTTACTGCAAATGGACAATTTTGCAATTTCCAAAAGTAGTTTTCAAGGACATTTTATCTGGACATTATTACTTCGTAGCAGTGACTTGTTACATATGACTAACGTGATAAACATAGTTTTCCAGTGACTGATAACATGATATTCACGTATAGTTTGGTTAAGTTTCGTTCATACTGTATATGACTTTTTCTACTATGTTATCAAGTGTTATCAAGTGTTTGAGCTTGATCGTCTGTAAATTTACGTAATTTTTTTCACTGTCGGTGTTTTACAAGAAGTGTTCTTTTATTTATTTTTTTTTATTTATTTATTTTTTTTTTTTTTGTACTAATAATCTATGTAATTGTTGTATGTAGATATTTTTCGTTCTAGTGAGATTTTCACTATAGTTTACTTCAATTAACCCTGTTTTTCTGTTTTTTTCTGGGACTGTTATCTTGTATGTGGTTTTTCGTAGTTGGTGGTGGGGGTTTTCCGCCGGAGCGTTGAACCTATGCCAAATTTGGTGGGTGCTCCGGTTGGGTGATCCTATGGTAACCCCCCTTATAGACATGAAGATGCATTAAATGCTTTAATAACCAATGGCCGCCATTTTGTCTCCCATGTAAAACTAAAATTGATTAATTAAAATTTAATTAATGAATTAATATTTGAAAAAACTGTATTAACATCAATTGTCATTCAGTACAAGTTTTAAAAAATTTATTTCAACTTGATAGGATGAATAATAAGTATTTTATTAACGATTGAAAATTTGAACAAGATATATATAAATAAATAAATAAATAAATAAATATAGGGAGAGTGTGAACTAATAGTAGGAATTGAATAATAACAATCCAAATAGATTTACTAAAGTTTAACGAATATGTCATCGCTGAAATCTAACGAGTGTAGTTATTTTGTGAATTATTCAATTCATACTCCTATGACGATGGTTCAGGCAGAGTTTTCGGGGACATTTGGAAAATATTATGTTAAAACAGGATTTAACAGGTATTACAACTTTCTAATATTTCTTGCGTTTTATCACACATGATTCGTTCAGAAAAGTAACCTATGTTTTAAATCTAAAGAGTGAAATATATGTTTAAAATCAAAGAATCGCAAAGAGAGTTAAGCAAACTTTTATTATTATTATTATTTCTAAATGCCAAAACACAAATAAAGTCACAATAAGAAATTATTAGACATAACATTTAAAAAAAAATGAAATAAAAATTATGAAGTTTTCACACATTGTTAATAATGCTCCCAATAAGCTAAAAACGAACTGATAAAAAATTCCTGGCAATTTTTTCTGTTGTCAAACATAATGAACACGCGTTTTAAACAGCGTTGCAGTCGTAAAAAAACCAAAGAGTATACGCTACTAAAGTCATAAAGGTCATGCCTAGAGAATACGCTATACACTGTAAAAAAAAAGTTCTGTAAAGTTACTAAAATTTTTCTAGGAAACTGGTATTGCTAGAACTTTTTATGTAACGTCAACAACAAAAAATCATGTAACAATACACTTTTGCGCCGTAAATCAAAAAATCTTTAAGATTACTAAGAATGTTTTAGGAAACCGGGATGCCTAGAACTTTTTATGTAACTGCAAATCGGGTTACAGATGAAATTTTACTAAGATTACTGTAATTTTAGTAGATTGTTTTTTAAAGCTACATATTTCTGTAACTTTACAAAAACTAGTTTTGTAGATTTACATATTTTTTGTACAGTGTACAGATAAAAATTTAGTAAACATACAAATTTCTGTAACTTTACATCTGTAGAATTACAGAATTTTTTTTTATAGTGTAGCTTTAATTTGGGAACACAGGGTATACGGAGTTTCACAAGAAAATCCAGCAGGTATCTGACGTATACTTCCGCATACCCTCCACTAAACCCCTGGTTTTAAGAAAATTATAAGTAGTTAGAACTATCACGTTAAGTTTAAATCAAGGTTTCTACACTTTTTAAAAAAAAGATGTAATTCTACAGATGTAAAGTTACAGAAATCTATATACTTACTAAAATTTTATCTGAACACTGTACAAAAAAAGATGTAAATCTACAAAACTAGTTTTTTTAAAGCTACAGAAATCTGTAGCTTTATAAAAGAGTCTACTAAAATTACAGTAATCTTACTAAAATTTTATCTGTAACCCGGGTTGCAGTTACATAAAAAGTTCTAGGCATCCCAGTTTCCTAAAATATTCTTAGTAACCTTAAAGATTTTTTGATTTACAGCGCAAAAGATTTTTACAGATTTTTTTTTTTTTTTTTTTTTTTTTTTTTTTTTTTTTTACAGCGTTAGTAGTACAGCGTTATTTAACAAAATTAAAAATATATTCAGCTGCTTCAGCTATTAAATTATATAAAAATTAGAGGACTTTAAAAAAGCTTATCTGGACGAGATCTTCCATCTTGATTCAAAAATTTCTCGGTGAAATTTCGCTTCAAATTTCGCTCATCCTTTGGTTTGATTTCTAAGCACTTGTGCTTTTGGTAGGGAAATGATTAAAAATTCTTTTTATTAATTAAATGTAACGTCTTTAAAAAATTATTAAAAAGTATGTTCTTGATTAAGGACGCCATTAGCGAAAAGATTAAATCAGCTGACGAGACATTAAAGTCAGTTAGTAAAGTTACTTAAAAAAGTTAAACTTAATCAAAATTTTAAGCTACAGGAAGGAGTGGGTTACTCACCTGTAAGCTTTTAAAAGGCATTTAACCCTTTATGCACTAAATTATGAATTCATGAAAATTTTATCTTCAAAGCATTTTTCCTGAATTGTTTAAATTACATTAGAAGATTTACAAAATCATTTAATAAATTTTAGAAGGATTCATTGAATTTGAATTTATAGGGATTTCGTTGCGTATTGATAACCCCACTCCAATCTTTTATTTTAAACATTTTTCTTAGTATTTTGTAGAAATAGTAAATGTACAAATATAATGTACTTACAATAGAAATCTAGAAATATTTCCGAGTTGAAAAATTCCTCTTCCAAAAGACCTGAAAAGATGCAAAGGCAAAAGAAATTCTCCTTTTAAAAATATTTTTGTTTTGTGTAACCCATAATAGTTTTGGAACAAGATAAAGTAATGTATCTATAACTCATTCTAAACTGTATTACAACTAATCGATGTATTAAAGGAATTTTATAACAAGTTATTTTAATGGCACTTATAAGTACCGTCAATAGATAAAGAGTTAAACATTCTACTCGTATTAGGACCCAATCTTTGTTCAAAACTTTAAATGCGCTTTTCTGCATGATGTGTTTTTTCACCATTTCTCATCTTGTATATTGTTGTAAATCAAGAATTGTTAAAGATAAATGGTTCAAACTTGGAACATGTCTTTTTCGATTATTTTACATTAATTTTATTTTGGCAAACTTGAAAAAAAAATATTTACTTTTGAAAATATTATTTTTTCAAAATAAGTTACATCATTTTTAAAATTTTTTATTTTAAATTTTTTAATTAATATTTTAAAAAATGCTGAAGCAAAATTGAATTATATTTTTCTCTTTAATCTAATGAAAAGATTTTGAAATTCGACAAATAATATTTCGATTTATAACGATATTTTATTTACAAATTATAGGTTTAACCAACACAAAAAGAAATTCAAATAAATATATATATTTTTTTGTTTTTTGTTCAATTTTTCCCGTACCCCCTTAAATTAACATTGTTTCTTGAATTACATGCATTTCAATTTGTGTCTAAATTTCTTAAAACCTGGCGAATTATTTAAACGGGCATATTTCTGTGAGTTTTGCAGATATTGAAATGGATTTTTATGTGTTCAATTCTGGAATGGATAAGGAAATTTTTCTTCATTATAAATTTTACCCTACGAGGCCGTATAAAAACTTAGTTTTCGTATTTTCTCAAATAGATTCTCCATGGAGTTGTAACTTTTGTCATCAAATTGTACACCTTTTTTTTTTATGAAATTTTGCAATTGGAAGTATGTGTCTAGGGGCGATATTTAAGGGAAATAGACTATTGGCTCCATCTTTATAAATCACCCTGTATGTGGTTAAACTAACTGAACTTTAAACAATAAAGATAAAATTCAAACAATATGATAATTATAATAAAACACACATACTACAATATATATTAAACAAAAACCTAATTTGCAGAACAAATTAAAAAAAAAAACAAAATTTATTCCCAAAATTGTTTAAGCCCGAGAGGGGGCAGATATTAAGATATTTCATTCAATTCGTTCTACATTTAATGTTAAATTTTTGTAACAAATAAGCTAACGCAATTGAACATTAAAAAATAAAAATGAAATTCATACAACATAATGCTTTAAACACCTATATACTTAGATTCCGTTCAAATGAAATTGAAATAAATCTTAGACTTTTTTTAAAGTTTTGTATTTTGCATGTACCTTATCATATTATGTACAATCGTCATAAACTTAATGCAAAATCTGCAGTACAAATATTTACAACTTAAAAATGGAAAAAGTCTAAGATTTATTTCAATTTCATTTGAACGGAATCTAAGTATATAGGTGTTTAAAGCATTATGTTGTATGAATTTCATTTTTATTTTTTAATGTTCAATTGCTTTAGCTTATTTGTTACAAAAATTTAACATTAAATGTAGAACGAATTGAATGAAATATCTTAATATCTGCCCCTTCTCGGGCTTAAACAATTTAGGGAATAAATTTTGTTTTTTTTTAATTTGTTCTGCAAATTAGGTTTTTGTTTAATATGTCAAGTTTTTTAATAACTACTGCATTCAGACAAACACATTTCAAAATTAATGGAGGGTATCATCATCAGGCTTTGATTTGTGCGATATCGCATCACAATTTGTGCTGCAATTTACCTATGTATAATTCAAAATGTTTCACCAGTGCAGTAATGCAGGTTGTTGTAGTTTGGTCAAAAAATTACAATCTGAACTTAAAAAATCTGCTTGAAAATGTCACTTTTTTCCACTATGACGTCATATTGATCTTCTTTTTAATTCTTTAAAAAAAAAAAAAAAAAAAAAAAAAAAAAAAAAAAAAAAAAAAAAAAAAAAAAAAAAAAAACCTTTCAGTTTCATGTTTCACGTGAAAATCATTCAACTAAAAATAGGCAAATTATTAATACAGCTTTTGAATTATTTACAACATTGAAGGAAAAATGTTAAATCTTATCAGAAAATGTCCGTTGATTCTCAATGAAAAAAGCGAAATTTGGAATTATTAAGAAAAATATTTGAATAATGTAAATAAAAATTAGCCCATGTTACTCTCTAGATTATAATCCAAATATATGCAAAGGCATTTTATGATCCATTTTGATCCTGACGTCTGGCAAATGTTTTTACACTTTGAATTTATAATATTATTAGAATTAGCAAAGAATTAAAAATGAGTGGCATCAGGGACAAAAAGGTGGGAAGAAAAAATGAAAAAGTTATCATCTCCATAGGCTTTTCTATGTTAAATTAACATTGAGAAGTGACACTGGAAATAAATAAGTATTGCGCTGCCGCGCAATACTTAAATTAAAACACACATACACACATAAATAACGCCTGCATTCAACAGTTAAAGGTATAGATAAATATTATACAGATATACATGCAATAAATACAATAAACCCAACTGGAGTGAATTTATTGCACGTATGCCTGTATAATATTTATCTATACCTTTAATATGATAACTGCTCTAAAAACTTAAACCACTCTAAAAACTTAGATTCCGTTCAAATAAAATCGAAATAAGTCTTAGACTTTTTTTAAAAGATTTGTATGTAGTTTGTAGCTTAACATTCTGTATAAACCTTATACAAAATCTGCAATACAAATATTTGCATCTTAAAAATGGAAAAAGTCCAAGTTTCATTTTGATTTCATTTGAACGGAATCTAAGTTTTCAGGGTGATTTAAGCATCATATTATTTGAATTTTACTTTTATTTTTTAAAGTTCAGTTCGTTTAACCATATATGTTACAAGAATTTAACGTTAAATGTAGAAGCAACTGAATGGAATATCTTAATATCAGTCCCTCCTCGGGCCTAAACAATGTTGGGAATAATTTTTTTTCGGTTTTTGTTTAATATATATAATATATACGTATTAGTGGAAGATATCCCATAATTAATATGTATAATTAAAAAAATCTTTTTTTAAGGGGCCACACAAGTTTTCGCTCGCTCACATAAAATCCAGATGCCGGTTATGAATATACACTATATGACCAAAGGTGACCAGTCACTTGCGATTTTAGACGTTTTCTTAAATATCTAGAAAAATACATGAGGAATTATCTTGAAACTCTAGGTGTGTAAACATAATGTTACAGGTCATACATTTCCGTGAAGATTTTTTTCCGAAACCCCATAGGTGACCGTCAACAAATTGAAAAAAACGAATATCTTTTGGATAACCATGTAAAAACTCAAAAGCGTTCAACACAGTAGATTATGATTAAGTGCCTTATTGCAATAAACTGTGTTCATTTTTATGAGAATAGCATGCATATTCGTAGAGAAATTAAAGTTTTTATAAAAAGAGTCCCAAATTTTGCCAAGTTTTTTGCTTACAATTTGTAGAATTTTTAATATAAAAAAAAAGTTCTTTTCAGAAAATATGACAAACAACATTATACACAATACCCACAATCAGTATGAAAAATAAGCAGGTTTACTAAAAAATGTTTCACTGCGCATGCGCGAAAGCAATCAAAATATAACGTGCATAATGTATTAGCTAAGTCTATAAAGCAACTTTTGTGAAAGTCTCAAAAACATAGCTTGAAAATTCTGAAACTCGAAATCCGTTGTTCCTAAAATGAAGCAAAAAGATGAGGGCTGTATCCGAATACAGTAATACGTGCAATATTATGTATGCTATATTGGCACTAATTAATGGATATATAGATACAACCCCTTATATTTTTGCTTCATTTTGGGAACAACGGATTTCGAGCTTATTCTATCAACGATAATTTTCAGAATTTTCAAGCTATGTTTTTGAGACTTTCACAAAAGTTGCTCTATACACTTAGCTAATACATTATGTACATTATATTTTCATTGCATTCGCGCATGCGCAGTGAAACATTTTTTAGTAAACCTGCTCATATTTTATCCAATTTTTATTCTTTTTTAATTTTGATTGCAGGGTATTATGTAAATGTTGTTTGTCATATTTACTGAAAAGAACTTTTTTTATATTAAGAACTCTACAAATTATAAGCAAAAAACTTGGCAAAATTTGGGACTCTTTTTATAAAAACTTTAATTTCTCTACGAATATACATGCTATTCTCATAAAAATGAGCACAGCTTATTGCAATAAGGCACTTAATCATAATCTACTGTGTTGAATGCTTTTGCTACGTTAGTTTTTACAGGGTTATCCAAAAGATATTCGTTCTTTTTCAATTTGTTGACGGTCCCCTATGGGTTTCTCGGAAAAAAAATCTTCACGGAAATATATGACCTGTACTATTCTGTTTACAAACCTGGAGTTTCAAAATAATTCCTCGTGTATTTTTCTAGATATTTAAGAAAACGTCTAAAATCGCAAGTGACCGGTCACCTTTGGCCATATAGCGTATATAGATATACAAATTTCATTTCTATACTAATTTCATAATCTTTATTCTCGGCAGTAAATATTTCCAGTAGTGAATATTTGTAGCGTCATGAGGTTAGAAAACACAGAGAAATCTGTTATATCAGATATATAATATATTTTTTTATCAATTCATATTCAGAAATAAGTCTTGCAGTAAATGATTTTTTAACACATTGAGCTGTTTTAGAGGCATTCGTGAATTTATATCTTTGATTCTAAAGCATTAGTAGCTGAACTACTTATGACAAAACAGTCTGGTTCTTCTTTAATGCATTTCTTTTCTCTTTTTCTGAGAATTATGTACAAAACAAAAATCACTAAAGCTGAGGAGACAGAGGAAGCTGTCACTACATATACCAATACATCTGGTACAGTATCTATGTAATACGTTATGATAAAAGGTATTACCATTTCACCACAAGATGCCCCTACAACAAAAATGGATGCCACCTTGCTATTTACATCTATATAAGTATCCAACCAGCCTATGGCTGCTGGGAAAAATGAAGCTATGCCAATTCCCAAAAGAGCTGATGCAAGCCACACAGCCCACTCGTAAGAGGCTAAAATCATAAGAACAAGTGAACCAAGTAAAATTAAGATTAAATCGCTGACTATTAACACAAAGCTACTGAATTTAATGGATAAAAAGATTGATGCCAATCTTGAAATCGTAAATGCTGTCCAGAAAACCGATGTCATATAAGAACCAACAGATGTAGGAAGTTTCAACCTGCCTTTTACGACGTAAGTTGTCAGCATTTGAGCGTAGCCAAATTCTGTTCCAGCTTCAGCAAAAAGAAGTAAGAAGTTAAGAAAAACTACTGCAAACATGAAACTGAGAACTTGTTTTCTCACTTTTAGAGTCCTTCTTTTCAGATCTTTTCTGCTCCGTTGGTGATAGGGTGCACACTCCTAAAAACATAATTGTGACTAATAGGCCAAATCCTCCTATGATTGAGAAAGGATAAATTATGCGTGAAGAATTATCTGGTGTTTCAAGGCTGCTGAAATTGAAATATTCAGTACTGTAACTGGAGAAGACAGAACTGTAGTTGGAAATAGTAGCATTATCTTCAGCAGTAGAAAATGGATCTTCGTTGTGATTGCCTAGGAAAGGCGCTGCGATAAGTGGGGCTGCAAGGGCGCCCAAACCAAAAATGAAGCATAGAGCTTGGAAAAAGGGCGCGCTTTCACTTCCCCATAAAGTGAGACATACAACATTCCCACCTGTAAAAATAAAAAGTAAAATAAAATTAATTAATTAATTAATTAAAAAATAATACTAATAAAAATAGAATAAATAAATAAATAAGTCACTGACTTTATAAACCAATAGACCGATAGACTTTATCGGATTTTTTAATTTGTTCTTTAAACATAAAAAATGGCATTGCGAAAACGGCACGTTGAAATTTGTCAAAGAAGATAGTTAGAACAATGGAAACGGTTATGATTCAGATATAGTTTCAAAATATTTTTTAAGTTAATTACTCTCGCTTCTCAAAATACGCGATCATTACATATAGTTGCAAGATATGCAACAAATGACAATTATCTAGTTTTCTGCATGAGGCTTAAAGTTGGATAGCAAATGTATAAAAATGTTTGCTATGCATATTGCAAAATATACTGGCAGTGTAGTATAAAAACAGAACACTAATAACAAACTAAAACATTAAATATATAAAAATGTGCACAAAACCCACATCTGGATGAAGGACTTCTGTTTATAAGCAGGATCATCAGTACCAATTAGAATGGGTAATGAGGTGCTTGGATAGGAAATATGGTGAAGTGTTTTCTAAAGTGTGATGATTAACCTTTAGTAGGTCTAATTAACCTTTAGGGTATAATTTTCCTTAAAGAAAGAGAATGGACCGTATGCACATGACCTCACACTCCGGTGCTGTCGGTATCTTGATCCGTTATTCTAACTATTGTACCGCCAGAATGGCAGTAATGCGCAGGAGCACGACCCTCGTTTAACCGGAACTCTCCGTAAACTGAAGTTAGTTTCTTGACCCCTTTTTTTCCAACGTTTTTTTTTTTTTAATACTTTTACATTCATTGTGTATGCAAGCTGTCCTTTCCGAACTACGAGTATAAATAAATATTTTGGTTCCCCTTTCTTAGAATTCCTTTGAAATTAGCTTGAGCTCCCGCAAGCTCCGATCCCGGTAGAAGTTGTACACGTCCCTGTTCTAAACAAAAACATTTCCAATTTCAAAATTTGGAAAGCCGTACTGCCGAGTGCCACAACATTCAGAAAACAAAACCCCTTTTGTCATCTTTTCACGAACAGAAATTTTCACAGCTACAAAATTTCAAAAGTGGGAAGATAAATCAATGTCATATTTTTATGTATAATTTGAATTTGGATATTTATTTAGCAGTTTAAATCATATATATTGTAAAGAACTTAGAGAACTAACTTTTATACCGATAGATGGCAGTGCTCATCAGATGGTAGCTAAAAATTGTTCTGCCTTTTCAAAAAGCTGACACTCTCAGAAGGGAGAGTTGGTGTTCGGGTATAGCGACTAGAACACATAGTGTGGAAATCGGCTATATCTGTACTTTAAAAAGAGCTAAAATATTGTATCCCTTAAATATGCAACGATGCTGCTGCAATATACAGATCGCAGCGACATCTGCAGGATATTTTCTATAACTGCAAGGTATTGCTAGTCTATACAATATAATACTAGTTATACGAAAATCCCGCAGATGTCGCTGCGATCGACACTTGGCTTTTTAGCAGTATCGTCGCACATTTAAGGGATAAAATTTTTTAGCACTGTTTTGATAGCATATTTCCACACTAGGTATTCTAGACGCTGCAGTTCGGGCTTTGAGATGGAAAGATGACGCCATGTTCCTTTAGAGTGATGTGTGTCTCTAAACAAGAAAATGTTATTACATTTTGTGTGTGTGTGTGTGGTTGTAAATCGTGTTTATTAGATGTGAATTAAATAAAAAAAAAAGAGCAGATCGCCTTTTCACTTGTGTACGACAACATTTTATAAAGTGTACCATCGTCTCCTTCATTCTCGTGTCTGAGCCTTCCTTACAATATTAACCCTTAAATGCCTGATTTTTCAAAAATCATTGTAATAATGTTTTTCGCCCTTAATTTTTAAATAAAGCATGGGAAAAATACTTAAAAAAATCATATTTTGTTTTAAGTATGGTTTACGGCTAAAAAACAGTTTGTTACTAATCGGCAATACTGGTGTTTAATTGAAAAAATAATTTCCCTTAATAAAATTCTATAATATTAAACACACAAGAATTTTAGGAACTATAATAAGAAACAAATTTTACTTGCTCACAGCAGGTCAAAATAGGGTATTTCGCAAGCTTCCAAACAAAACAAAAAAAAAAACAAGTAGCAACAATTGAAAAAATAAATCTATCTTTATTCTTAAATAGCCCAAGTGTTGCCATCTACATGTTGAAAATCGATTTAATAATGTTTTCATAATGTATTTTATTGGTAACATTAGGCATTATAGCTTCAATATTATTCTAACAGTATTTTAGAGCCTAAATTGGGTATGTTGCCGAAAAGCAACACCAGGCATTTAACGGTTAAAACGTAAAGGGATTCTGTAAGATCACCATCAGTAAGACCAATATTGACACATTTGCGCATGCGTCAACTCTTTTTCGAACCTCTTTAACTTACATGAATATTCAGCGCCATCACTAAGACTTTTCATTGCTGGGGGGAGAGAACCTGAAATTGCCAAGTCAATTTTCAGTATTTGCCAACTTACCACAGTTAGAAAATGTAATATAGTTCTTATTTGTTAAAAGTTTAATTATATTCCCAATTAGTATTGTAATTTTTGCCCAGTCTATCAGAAATAGAAAATATGTTATAGTTTTTAAAGTTTTAAACAAATTCGCCAACTAAGTTTGTAAATTTGCCAAGTGTAATAACATTCGCGAATTTTTGGTGGTGGAGGGTCCCCCCCCCCCCCTTAGCGAGGCCCCTGTGAATATTGAGTGAGTCCCTACAAGGGCAGCGGTCAAAAGCAGCAGTTTAAAGCTCTGAATTTTTTTAGAGGACGTGGGTTCGAGCCCAACAAAATGATTTCTGCGATATTTTTGGCGATGATTCTCTTCAGTAATGACATGTTTTATTAGCAGGAGGAGTTATATGATTTTCATTTTGTTATTATTATTATTTGAATGCTTTATAATTAAATAAAATTTAATACGCAACAATATTTTTTTAAAATAATTTTTCATTTAAAATATTTTGCATGTAATTATCAATTGAATAAATTGAGCTGATCTACAATTTTTGTTATATTTTCTGACCATTATCAAGAATATATATATGTGTGTGGCAGAAAGAAAAGTTTGCCATTCTTTTCCGTAAAAAGGAAAACTGAAAGAAAGAAAAAAATATTCATATAAGAATTATAAAAAAAAATTACCTTGATATCCATGGTTTAATATTTAAAAAATAAATAAAAATGTAAAATAAAATTCAAGTAAAAAAAAAAAAGTATATTATAAATCGTTAGATGCATAAAGTTTCACATTTAGGTTTTAGAGAATGAGACTGAAAAAAAATAAAATTCATGACAGCTTTTAATGGTTGTGCAGTTTAAAATAAATAAATAAATAAAAATAAATATTGTTATTTTTTCAAAAAAAAAAAAAAAAAAAAAAAAAACCGTAGTAAGTAAAAATAAATGCTTTACCCAGTATTTTTAGGTAAATTTCTGATAAAAAGCAAGCGTAATTGGTTGTAAACTATAAACTTAAAATTCTTTCACTTCATTGAATAGGTTAGACTGACAGCGCCCTCTATCACCTTAAAAAAATAGGAATCACTTATGCAACATAGAAATTTGTCACGATTTCAATAATTAAATTAAAAGCAACTGATTAAAAATTCAAGAATTTTTCTAATGAAACATTTAAGTTATTTACCGTCAAATCTTGAGGGTCACTATCTAGTAATCATAATAGCAGTTCGATGACGCTGTTATTTATTGATAAATTTTCGATTATCCGGAAATTTCGATTATCCTATGTAGGTTCGGTCCCAGTTACGTCTGATAATCGAGATTCTACTGTATATCAATTTCAATATGTTTAAAATAGTGTAGCATCATTAAAATACACCGCAAACGATTTTTCTTTACAGACAGTAAAATAACGTAATTATTTTGAGTGTCACTGTAAATGAGCTATAAATGCTACACACTTATTTCCAATACCGAACAGGATATAGTAAAACTTATTAACGTATATCAGTTGCATGGCAATCTGAGAATATTGAAGCGAGTTGGAACACGGACAGACAGACAGGCAAACCGAATTCATAAACACTTTCCAACTATGTTGGGAAGCGTAAAAAATGGCTAATTGTAAAAAAATATTTTTTCGAAATAAATTTTTGGAACAAATATGAATTGTAACCTGTGATTTTTTAAAAACAGAAATCGATTTCTAAAAGTTTCAAATATGTTAATCCAAAACTACAGCTCATTCCGCCAAGAAAGTTTTGAGTTATGCTTCAAAAACTATCCACACTGCAATCTGTTTTGCAAACGATTAGAATTGAATTTAACATTGGGAGTGCCAAACGTTAAACCTTCACAATTCCTAAACTATTTGATCGAATGGCTTCCCGTTTGGTATTCTACCGTAAAATTTGCGAAAAAAGCAAAATAGGATGTCGAAATTAGGTGTTCGTAATTCTTGAGTTTGGTACAATTTTCGCGTTAAGACGTCCCCTTAAGGTTTTTTTTTTTTTAACATAAATTGAAAGAAGCCAAATTTTTTAATTGAATGGTTTTTTCCGTTTTTCTCTGGGAGAATTTTGTGATTAAACTGTATAAAGTATTTTTTTTTCGACTGTACAACGATTAAATTTCAATTTTTTATTTTTTATTTTTTAGAGTTCCGTACTTGTGCGAAAAGTGCCCAGCTAAACTGATGGCATTGAGCTCACAGGCTATTCACACTAATTGTATATTGTACTCTTATTTTAAAGAATAATGACCCTCAAAAAAATTAGTGAAGGGGGATTAGCCCCCGTTTCCCACTTTATAGTTAACCAATGAACATCCGAATCTAATCAGGGAAGCTCCTTAACATAATAAACCGGTATACAAAATTTGGAGCAAATCGAATAATCCTGCGAAAAAAACCCATTTATCTAAATTAAGGGAGGTGGACTAGCCCCCTTTTCCCCCTTTATCCTTAACCAATGAATCCTCAAAACGAGTCAGGGAAGCTCCTTAACATAATAAACTGGTATACCAAATTTGGAGCAAATCGAATAATTCTGCATGAAAAACCCGTTTATCTAAATTAAGGGGGTTGGACTAGCACCTCTTTCCCCCTTTATCCTTAACCAATGAACACCCAAAACTAATCAGGGAAGTTCCTTAACATAATAAATCGGTATACCAAATTCGGAGCAAATCGGATAATTCTGCATGAAAAACCCATTTATCTGAATTAAGGGGGGTAGGGGGACTAACCCCCCTTTTCCCTCTTTATCCTCAACCAATGAATCCCCAAAACTAATCAAGGAAGCTCATTAACATAATAAACTGGTATACCAAATTCGGAGCAAATCGAATAATTCTTTATGAAAAACACATTTATCTAAATTAAGGGGGGGGGGAGGGGTGGACTAACCGCCCTTTATCCTTAACCAATGAACCCCCAAAACTAATCAAAGAAGCTCCTTAACATAATAAACCGGTATACTAAATTTGGAGCAAATCAAATAATTTTGCATGAAAAACACATTTATCTGAATTAAGGGGGGGGGACTAACCCCCCTTTTCCCCCTTTATCCTTAACCAATGAACCCCTAAAACTAATCAGGAAAGCGCCTTATCAGAATGAAACTAGAAAAAAAAATTGAAGCAAATGGGATATTTCTATCAAGAGTTATCGCGTTACGTACGTACGTACTTACATACAGAACCGACGGGCACATAAGCTCTCAGGTTTTGATAGCCTGTAAGCTAAAAACAGAACCATTATAAGATCACTCCTGTGTCTATCTGTCAGTCTATTGACCCACATATTTACAGATTATTAACCATTCGCAAATATATTTAGGGAAAATGTAGAGGGGCTAATTAAGTTACTTGAAAAAAATCTTTTCTTTATATATCGTGGGAAAGCTGTCGTAGCACCGAACTCAAAAAGACATTTCTTTTAATTTTAGGTATTATTATATTTTCAGAGATATCGTCGAAAATGTAATGCAAAAATATGCCCCCCCCCCCTTCACCCTCTATTTCCGTGTCTACTGAAACTATAATTATGAAAAAATTAGAGGTAGCAGAAGCTAATTTAAACCTTGCTGGAAAACTATAGCGATTACCCGAGGACACATAGTTTTTGAGAAAATCACATTTTTCTGCAACGCAGAAATTTCGATTTGCGGGCGTTCAGCAAAGGAGTTGAGGAGCGCTGAAGGCACCTATCGTCGCTGAAGTAATGATTGTTGACAATGATTTTCGAAAAAAATTGTCGGTAATTAGCCGAGATATTAACCATTAAAGACTCGGACGGTTTGGACGTGCATAAAGACACGGGCGGCGTACTTTATGCGCCAGCTTTTAAAGCCTAGATAACACGTTTTAATGATAAATTTGTATAATGCAATGCTCAGTAGTTGTATAAAAGCAATAAACGTCAAACTGCTAAAAACAGACTAATTTAATTAAAATTAATCACATAATTACTATGGGATTCGTGACTAGTTTGCATTGAGTTGTTCTCTCAATACGCCACCTGTGTCTTTAAAGGTTAATTAAAAGCTATCAGGGAAAACGCTGCACGGACCAAGGCGGCGTTGGAACTTTGCGACCTCCTTTCGAAGCGCACTTAGCGCAATGCCAATTTAAACTTTGAAGAAGGGTTTTGTTTCAGATACACTGTACAAAAAAAGATTATTACTACGCTGAATTTTGGTTTATGAAATGCCAAATGAAGTTTAAATATGCATTACTTTTATTGTCAGCACCGAATTAAATTCATCACAAACAGATTAGGATAAGATTTAAAAAAGGGTTATACAGAATACCAATATTTCACACAATTTAGGCTTCCTATCTCTCTGAACTTTCGTTCATGGCATATCCATTTATACTTTTCTAGTACATACACCTACACCCAGCCTTATGTTGTATATATTTTTTTACAAAATCTTATTATTCTTTTAGCAACCATTTTTTTAATACAGTTACTAATTAATATATTTATTGTAAGGGAACCCTCGGTACGCGAGTAGTACTCGCACTTGACCGTTTATTTCTTTGTACTACCAGAGCTGAAAATGGTTTGCGATATTTGTGTGGGAATGTGAAGTTGGAGATGGCAGAAAATGTATTTTAATGACAAATAGTGGTGTTTGTTCCTTGCAAAGAATTAGGTCAGTTTTATGCTTCAAAAAATACATATCTCACCAATTTCTACAATTCCAAGCGATAATCCATTAATGATCATGAAACCCGTCAGAGTAGCAAGGTTTCGACTCCAAGGGATTCCGAGCATAGTTCCAGCCGCTATGGAGTTGCAGATTGCCAAAACTATGAGTTCCGATGTCACAAAATCGAGCAGAATGCCTCCTGAAAGAAAATGAGAACCGAAAATCATGCGTCAAGTATACATTATGAAACACTTTCCATCACAATCAGAATACCGTAACAAAACTTCAAAGTTTTAAAATGTGAAAGAGGACGACTAAATAAGCAATTTGGGAAGCACATAAAACATTTGAAAACTCAAATTTTAGGTGTTTTCGTAATTATATAAATACGTAGCACCTATAGTCGTCGTTCAGTCCGTCTGTCTGTCCGTCCGTCCGCATATAACAGCGCAAAAACTACCCGACGAAATCGTTTGAAATTTAAAATATATTATTGTAGCATAATTTTGTGGAGTCATTTCAATTTTTATGAAAATCGGATGTATTAGTTTGGATATATACTATACATCCGACTTAAACTATATATTATATATATTAAGTCGGATGTATAGTTTAATTAAAGGGACAGTCAAAAGTTTTCCGTTACATTACGGCCAATGGGAAAAAATTATTTATATTATAGTCAGATATAAATTATAGTCGGATGTATAGTTTAATTACAGGGACAGTCAAAAGTTTTCCGTTACATTACGGCCAATGGGATTCATAAAACGCAAATAACATAACTCCAGAAAAACGCTGGATACGTATATATACATGAATAATTAAAGTTGTATGTTTTATAAACTGGGGGAAAAAGTATCCAGGCCAGGATTCTAACCAAGGACCTTTGGCTGAAGCCGCCAATGCTCTACCAACTGAGTTGTTTCAGACCGTAGATTAACATACAAGATGGGACATTTACGGCAAAATCTGTAATGGCAACTGTACTAGCGTCACTACCGACAAGGGGGAAGAATTAATAAGCCTCCGAAATTTACCCATGTTGAAGAAATATGTTTAGTCTCTATGTTTAGAGTATCTATTCTTTCCTAAAACGAAGCAGAGGCAGACGATGTTGTATTTATGCTTTATTTATTTAACTGCTCTTTTTTTATAATACTTGTATCGTTCACCTTTAACTTACAAAATGATAATTAGTAATAATATAAAAGAAAAACCCTAGATAATTCTGTTAAGAACGTAAATATGCATGTTTATGAGATTAAATTGTAACAAATCAAATTCAGGTATTGTGTTAAGTTATTCATATCGAATAAAATTTTATTGAGTGTCATGTCAGTACCTTTATTTATTTTTAACTTTTAGATTTATATAATTCTAAAAATTTGACGAAAGGAATTTTTCCCCATCTGTAATTTTATTATTATTTCTTATGAAACTATTTCCATGCGAACTTGTCATCTCTGTCCCTCAGCTGAAAATTGTTATGCTTGTTAGCCACCGTTATTTTCGGAAAGTTTGCGTCACTTTATTCAATTGATGAGATACAATCTCCGAGATCTCCGAGAAAATAAGTCACATTTTCCGTTCTAAAATACTGGTAGCCAAATATCGTAGTATGTGATAGACATGACAAGTTCGCATGGAAATGTCCATATGTTAATATTATAAATATTATTGAATTGATCGTACGTTATTTACATTAAAAACAATATTTTTATTTTATCTGGAAGAAAGTGAAAATGCGTATATTTTAAAAGATTATTGTAACGATTGTTCAATACGTTAAATTTCATAAATTAATAAAACCTCTACTATAAAAATTTTCCTATCAAATGGTAATAGTTATGAAATTTTCTGGGACTTGTAGAATGCAATATTTCGTATATTTTTATATTACACCATTGCTTTTGATATATAGCATTCAAGACATAATTTTTTCCTTGTTTTTCGTTGCACTTAAATCGTTCACTCAGCATGTACAAAAGAAGAAAAAAAAGCATATATCCGTGCATGAACCTAGGTATTAGATATATAAAATAGGATATCTATTCTATGTTCATGAATCGGTGTAAGATTCTATTGAAACCGCAAACATGCAACATTAAAAAAAAGAAAGATCACAATAAGGTAGATATTCAATAATAAAAATATTACAAGGATGGGGAGTTTTTTCCCTTTTGTCACCCAAGGCGCTGCGATCGCAATCGCATTACCATTTTTTACGCTCTATGGAAATGTCCTATCTTGTATGTTAATCTATGTCCCGGACAAACCTAGCAGACACATAATTCACCCAGAAACCTAATGACTATGACATGTAATCTGATACGCTTAATAATACTGGGCGCACTTTTTCGCCTAGTTTGGAAAAAATACAACTTTAATTATTCATGCATAAGTATGTATCGAGCGTTTTTCTGGAGTTATAATTTATCTGCATTTTATGAATATGATTAAGTGTCCAACATTTCTTGGAGTTTCCATCACCTGTGATTTATTCTGCGTAGCTGATTCATATATCAGACCAGATGTCATATAGTTATTAAGTTTCGGAGTGAATTATGTGTCTGCCATGTTTGCCCGGGATAGCTCAGTTGGTAGAGTATTGGCGGTTTCAGTCAAAGTTCCCTGGTTCGAATCTTGGCCTGGACACTTTTTCGCCCAGTTTGGAAAAATTACATTTTTAATTATTCACATACCATCAATAGTAAAAAAAAAAAAAAGTTAGGAAACGCACTGCACAGGTAACAATTTCCATCAATAAGACTAAATGTACTAATTCTTTTGCGCAGACTTATGTGAGACTGTATATGATCTATAGAATTTATTAACTAGTAATATGCAAATAAAAAATAGTTAAATTTAAAAATGCGTATATTACAACTAAAAACGCAATTCCAACAATTATTGCTCATAGACAGTAACGTAACTGAATTCTTTTGTGTGTCCTTGTAAATGAACGATGCTATGCGCGTATTAAGCACCTTGTAGTGCCCCTTAACGGTATACTTAAATTTCAATATCTTTTACATTATGTAAAACTATTAAAATACACCACAGACGACTTTCACTGCGATCGTCATTTACCGTTTAGCATCGTTCAACATTTATGGGATTCGATTTTTTAGAACTTTTTGGTTGGTCGATTGCCACACATTATCTTCTACGCAAGATAGTCAAGGGTGCAAAAGCACAAGAAATTATGGTTTCACGTATGGAAGCAGTGTGTCACAGGAAAGAAATTTGGAGTAAGTTTCACACAATTTACGAGAGAAAATCGAATGTCGGTATTCATTTAGTAACAGCAGTTTTTTAACTAGAAGTTCGATGATAATGAGAGGAACTTTCTATCTAAAGTTCAGAATATGGTTACCGAAATTAAGCAACATACCGAAGAGGAAAGCTATTCCTGAAAAAATGGTTATCACGAAAGTAATTATGTCTCTACCAAAACAATAAAAACATTTGACTTATGCCTGAGAATCCGTAGCAGAAGAACAGCGAATTTTAAGTAATCTAACTTCTCGTTTGTTAGTTGAGGAAGAAAAATTAAAAACAAAAGAAGAAACGATTGCTCTTACAGATGAAAATCATAATAAAAAATACCAGATTTTCCACATCTAGAAAACTAGGCTATAAGAAAATTCAACGGAAATAATGTTTCTGACCAGGAAACTACCCCGATAGTGTAATAAGGAAAAAATTCTAACTAAGTAGCTATTGAAAGGGCATATTGAAAAGTGTTTTTAGACTTATAAATTATTTACCCTCGTATCCCCGTTATCGAGATATGAAATTTTAAAATTTGCAAAATAGAACATCTAGCGTTAAGAAGGGATTACTCCCTTCCAGCCAGCGAGCGAAACAGTTCATGGTGTAAAGCAATAGTAGCTTCCCTTCTTATCAATTAGAAGTTCTTTGGGTAAATAATCACTCATTTGTGCTAACCCTGTATATCTCAATACTGCGGAGACGAGGGCAAATAATTTATGCGTGAGCAAATGTGTTTCAATATGCTCTTTCGATTTCAGCTTACTTGGATTTTTTTCATTTTTACACTAAGGTGTAGTTTCCTGGTAAGAACAGAAATATTGTTTGCAATTTTTGCAATAAGAAAGGACGTGTGCTTAAAGAATGTTATTTTCGTAAAAATAGAAACTTGAAGTCAAATGGCGAAAATGGGAAGTTTTGCGCTAATGGGAATCATAAATTCTGAATTGGATGTAGAATTCTATTTAGATAGTGGAGCTTCTGAACACGTGTAATTATATAAGCAAAGTTAGAAAATTATTTAAAGTTGAAAAAGGTTAAACAAATAAAAAAAGGTAAGGGTGTCTCTGTCACAGCTGGTGGGATAGAAACTATTTATGCGTCGTCGACTAATGGTGAAAAATACTGCCTGTAAAATGTATTACAGACGTCAAATTTTCACAGTGCTAAATCTATTCTTCAAGACTTGAAGAAAATTATTGCTGTATGCTAAACGTAAAAGTAAACGTTTATTTTATTTCGATAAAAGTAGAATGACTACAGAAGAAGATTTGAGGGACTACGAAAATCAGAATAAATGTTGTGTCGCAGATAGTAGTTTGAAAAGTAAAATAAAAAGACGGATATGGCGGCATGAAAAAATAGCTTATCAACATTTTGATTATGTCAAGAAGTTGCTAAGAGAAAATGAAATTAGCTCTACAGATATCCCCTTCCTTGAAGCATGCATTGAAGGAAAAATGAAGTCCCTTACAAAAAAGTAAACCGAAATATATTAAAGTCTGTAACATAATTTATGCAGATTTATGGTACCCGATAGAAGTTACATAAATTGGAAAGTCTCGTTACATTATCTTATTAAAAGATGATTACTCTCATTTTAGACAAGTTTATTTCTTAGAAAATAAGTATCAAGTGTATGATAAGACGGTTTGTGCCCCCAAAAAAGGGGACCGCCTTCCGGTCCCAGGCTCTTGCAAGTCCATACGTCCGCGCAGGGAACCACACGCGAGACAAGCCCCGCGACGCGTCCCGAAGGTCGCCGCCAGACAAGCCCCGACAGAGCGGAACCCCACACAAACTCCGGCCAAGCCGACGCGCTGCCCAGCGCACGCAACGACGGCTATTCCCAAGAAGAGACGAACAGCCGCTACGACAGTCCTCACCACCCAGTTAGACAAACCAAGTGGTCCCTAAACTTGGTTACCCGAGTCGGTAGACCCCGCAAGCCCGCAGGAACCGGACACCTATAAAGGCGCCGGGCCCACGAAACCGAACCGAGGTTTCCCGACCCGGAGTTGCTTTACGGAAGGCCCCCAAGATCAGATACCATTTTCCGGCAGAGACATTTATGTGGGCCAGCCGATAAGAAAGTTATTTAGGGCACCTAGCTTGAAAACCCAGGAGGACGGGGAAACTCCCTCCAGCCGTAAAGCGACCCAGCTCCGGGCTTTTAGCCCAGACTCCCCGGCACAACCGACGGAACACCTCGCGGATCACGCCGGGAACCAGAGAGCCCAGACTAGGTGCCGTTAGCGACCCCAGGCGGGCACGGAAAGCTCCACCTAGACGGAATAGACTCCGCCTCGATAGGGGGTTGGATGGAAAGGAGTCCCGCCCGAAGACGGAGAAGCCAGCGGAGACCGACAGAAGCCCGCCCACCACTACCTTACCTCACGGTCATCGAGGGTACCCAGGCCCGAAAGCCCCTGACCCCGTGCAGTGATCGACCGCTACCTTTGTTAGTGCGTTCGAAAATTAGGTGGAGACACCTACCTCTAGGTCCTCATCACTGGGCGAGGAAAACTCCAGTATCGCATAGACACGAAGGACCTGGATCGGACCAAGAGTTCCTCTGAGGCACGATGAGCCGCCGCGTTACCGGTGAGCCTCCGGCCCGTTTCCCCGCGGGGACAGCGTTCGATGGTGGACCTGCCAGCCGACCCCCTCCCAAGGGTCACGGCACGACATGGAGCAACCAGAGCCATACTGGCCTCCCCACGCGACCGCTCCTTGGTAGACGGGGGCACCGCCAAACCCTATCCACCTTAGGGTCGGCTCACAACTGCTTCAGCTGCGGTCCTTGGAGGGATGAGCCACCCAAGTCAAAAAGTAACCTCGGCGCTGTCCGAAACCCTCGCCCTTCGGTTGCTCCGGGAGTCCCTGCATGGCGTTCCCGCGAGCCCCGTCGTCACTAGCGAGCACCAAGGACTTTCCACTACAAAGCCCTCACTCACACCTCAGGCTCCCTCTTAGTCAATTGGTGGATGGGGTCCTATCGCCTTATCTACCCTTTGCCCAGAGTCACCACCCGGTCTATGACCGGCTCTGGGATCAGGCTATGGACCGTCGCTATCCGGCTTGCCCAGAGAGCCTGGTTGCCGGTGTGCGCAATTTAGAACGGACCCGAAGGCCTACGCCCCATGCACAACGTCCGTTAACCGTGGCCACCGGACTATTTGCCTGTCGACCGCAAGTCTCTCGAGGAGGTGGCGATTCGTCCCCATCCGGCCCCCTCCCATTCGTACACAACGAACTCGGCCGGCCTTCCGGTCACCTCCCCCACTTAAGGGGTCGGGTCGGAACCACCCGGAGGGGCGGCCACTCAAGTGTATGATAAATTATCAGAATTCATATTGATGTGTGAAAACCAGATAAATAAAAGTATCCGAATGGAAAGGAATTTGTAGACGATAAAATTAAAGACTTTTTTATTCATCGTGACATAGAAAATCAAATTTCTGTTGCATACAATCCACAGCAAAATGGACGAACCGATCGAGAAATACGAACTATCATAGAAGCTGCAAGAATGATGTTGATAACAAAAAATATCGACAAGAAGTTCTAAGCTAAAGTTGCGAATACAACAGCATAAATAATTAACAGAACATGAATTAGCGCGCAACTAAAGGAAAACACCTTATGAGTTGTGAAAGAAAAAGCGTTTTGATGTTAGAAATTTTTTGGTTTACATTTGGACCAAAAGTATGGGTTCACATTCCAAAATAGAATAGTAGAAAATTAGATGCTAAGAGTGAAAGTGGAACTTTTGTTGGATATGGTGAAAATAATAAAGAATTCAGAGTCTATTTCTCAAAAACAAACATTACACAAAAATTTAATAACTAATCCAAATGAAAACCCTTCCAATTCCATAAGGAATGATAATTTCATTTTTGATTCTATTGGTCCTGAGCAATATCAAAGTTCAGAATTCAAAGAAGATAAAGATAACAACATGGATTTGGATAACATGGTTAAGAATGAACAAAAAAGATAATGGTGATGATGATGATGATAATGATGATGACAACTACAGTACAGATTCATCTACTCCACAGTTAAGTAATATCAGAATCCACCTTCTAACAAGAGATAAACTGAAGAAACCATAGAGATTTGGTGATTTTGAAACAAGCTATATTAGAATAATAGATGTGGAAAAACCTATCACATATGAAGAAGTTCTTAAGTCACGTTCACAGAAAAAGTAGCAACACGCCGAAGATGTTGAGTTTAAACAATGCCTCTAGATATTTGAGAAAGCCTTGACACATGTCACGAAAACGTCACACAAAGCAGACAAAACAAAGAAACAAAATCATTCTTTGACTTGTGGGTATCCATGAGCCAATGAATGATTTTTTTCCTTTGTTTTCCCTGCTTTGTGTGACGTTTTCGTCACGCTTGTCAAGGCTTTCTCAGATATCTAGGGGGCGTTGTTTTAAAGCCCTTCTGAAATTGATACTTGGGACATTGTTGATAAACCAAATGACTGTGGTATAAGAGACAGTAACTGGGTTTTTTAATTAAACGAGGCAGTAAAGGTGACATTTCATTATTTAAATGCAGATTGGTTGCCAAGGGTTATCAACAGAAAGGCTAATATTTGAAGATATATGATACTCTCCTATAGCTAAGTTAAATAATTTAAGAATTTTGATAGCAATTTGTGTAAATTTTAACTGGGTTGTAATCAAATGGATGTAAGTAACTGCCTTTTTACATGCTGAAATCAAAGAGGATATTTTTATGCATTTACGTAAAAACTTTCATTTGTCAGATGGAAAAGTATGCAAGCTCAAAAAGGCTATATATGGGTTCTGAAAGCGATCAATGTTTGTATTTCAAATTTTCAAATAATTGTAAAATATATGTATTGATATGGGGCATTCTCACAATCTTTTGACTTTTGGAGAAAAAAATCTGACAAAATTAAACTTGCTAAAATAACATTTTAATCTCATAGACGAATGCCTTAATGATTCAAAATAAAGAAAAAATGGTCAGCAGCGAAAAAATTTTTATTTAACTGAGGTTTAAGTTGAACTTGCGAGTTTAATTTTCCTTACCATTTTACCCCTATAACTTTTTATTTTCTTCTAAATTTTTACTTATAATGAATTTTCATAGTACCCACAGGACATTGAAATAAGAAATAATAACAATGTAGTACTTTTAATACACATTTTTTGTATAACATTGTCTTAAAGAAGGGACGGTAAGGTAAAAAAAGGGGGATGGTATTGGAAAAAAAGGACGAAATGGGAAAAAAAGGGACGGTAAGGATGGAATGGTAAGGAAAATTACCACCTATTTTTAGGAAAATCATGTTAAGACTAAGTGATAGCCACAATATTCATTGATTTTCAGAAACAGTTGCTAACATTGGATTAAATTATTATTTATTTATTTATTTATTTATTTTACCCCGAAAAGTGCAGGAATAAACCTTGGGGACGGTGAGACTACCAATAAAGCCCCGATGATTGAAATTGATATTTAAATGCTGATTTAAATTCTACAGTAACTTTCCTGCCAATGAATTTTAGACATTATTTCTCTAGCATACTTCTGCATGAGAAAAAACTGGAAAAAATTCTGTGGCTGCATCTGAAATGATTTTCTGTATAATTTTAGAAGAGGGGATGGTAAGGAATCTAAAACCCAGGGACAGAGTTAAAAAAATAATGACAACCCTAAAAATGAGTGCAGGTTAATTTTTAGCTACATATTTATATAAAAGAATAGTTCCAGTTTCAGAAAAAATTACATCAAATTATTTTTATTGAAATAATTTTATTCAGACAGCTCCAAACTTAAAAATCAGCATCGGGGACACGGAACGGTATAGGAGTTTTCCAGGTGTTTGGACCCCCAACATCGTCCAAAACTTATTTATCTCGCTAATATTGTTGTGCAATCATGCAATGGGACGTTCCCCAGTATATGAAATAAAAAAAAACACAAAAAAGTGCATTAAAATAAAAATTATTATTCAGGGACATGAAAGTCAAAAGATTGTGAGAATGCCCCATATACGTTTTCGATTTGATTATAACAGGTTTTGATACATAAACAGTTGATTTTAAATGTGAAATGAAAAGAAATTTTTAAATGGAAGATTTTGTTCCTATCTCTTATTACTTAGGTATATCAATTTCACAGAATGTAAGTGAAAGTATTAGGTAGCTTTCTTTACAAAAAAGCTACCTATTGCAGCCGTTCGGAGGAAAGCGATTTCAAAAAATTTTGGTATATTTTCATCGATCATGACCCCCAGACCCCGAAACCACCCTCCGTTCAAAATTGATATATATATATATATATATATATATATATATATATATATATATATATATATCTGACCTATGTCACACTGTAACTCCCGTAATTATGAACCGATTTCGATGTAATTTGGTGTGTACATAGTACATACCAATGTCTCGACCGAGTTCGTTGGCCAGCTTCATCCGCCGTTTTGTTTCAAAATGGCGGCCATTTAAAATTTTTAAAAAAATTTAAAGCTTGAAATGTGGTACCAAAAAATTAAAAATGGAAAAATATTTTTCTCTTATGTATTTGACCTTTATACAAAGATTCCGGAGCAGTTTTTGTTTCGTCTATATCTTAAAAAATGGCTGAGTTATAGCATTTTGAATTTCTAGCGTGGCTGACATTTTGAAACGTCCTGAATTTTGTCACGCGATAAAAGGCGTATTTATGAACCGATTTGGATGTAATTCAGTGTGTACATAGTACATACCAATCTCTCGACCGAGTTCGTTGGCCAGCTTCATCCGCCATTTTGTTTCAAAATGGCGGCCATTTAAAATTTTTTTAAAAATTTAAAATTTGAAATGTGGTACCAAAAAATTGAAAATGGAAAAATATTTTTTTCTTATGTATTTGACCTTTATACAAAGATTCCGGAGCAGTTTTTGTTTCGTCTATATCTTAAAAAATGGCTGAGTTATAGCATTTTGAATTTCTAGCGTGGCTGACATTTTGAAACGTCCTGAATTTTGTCACGCGATAAAAGGCGTATTTATGAGCCGATTTGGATGTAACTTCGTTTATACATAGTACATACCAATGTCTCGACCGGGTTCGTTGGCCAGCTTCACCCGCCATCTTGTTTAAAAATGGCGGCCATTTAAATTTTTAAGAAAAATTTAAATTTGAAATGTGGTACCAAAAATTGAAAATTGAAAAAATATTTTCTTCTTATGTGTTTGACCTTGATAAAAAGATTCGGGAGCAGTTTTTGTTTCGTCTATATCTTAAGAAATGGCTGAGTTATAGCATTTTGAATTTCTAGCGTGGCTGACATTTTGAAACGTCCTGATTTTTCTCACGTAATAACAGGCGTATTTATGAACCGACTTGGATGTACCTTGGTGTGTACATAGTACATACAAATATCTCGACCGAGTTCGTTGGCCAGCTTCATCCGCCATCTTGTTTCAAAATGGCGGCCATTTAAAAAAATTAAAAAAATAAAAAAATTTAAATGAGATACCAAAAAATTGGAAAATGAAAAAGATTTTTTTTGTATGTGTTTGACCTTAATACAAAGATTCCGGAACAGTTTTTCTTTCGTCTATATCTAAAAAAAAATGGCTGAGTAATAGCATTTTGAATTTCTCTTGTGGCTGACATTTTAAAACGACCTGATTTTTGTCACGCGATAACAGGCGTATTTATGAACCTATTTGGATGTAACTTGGTCTGTACATAGTACATACCAATGTCTCGACCGAGTTCGTTGGCCAGCTTCATTCGCCATCTTGTTTCAAAAGGTTTGCCATTTAAAAAAAATTAAATTTAAAATTCAAAATGACGTATTAAAAAATTGGAAAATGAAAAAGATTTTTTTTATGTGTTTGGCCTTGATACAAATATTCGGGAGCAGTTTTTGTTTCTGAAAATTTGTTCTTTTGTTGATATCTTAAAAAATGGTTGATTTATAGCACTTTGAATTTCTAGCATGGCTAACATTTTGAAACGATCTTGTATTTGTCACGGGATAACACACGTATTCGCCTATTTCGATGTAAGAAGGCATGTGGATAGTATACATCAACACCTCGACCAATTTCGCTGGCCAGATTCATCAGCCATCTTGTTTCAAAATGGCGGCCATTAAATAAATATATATATATATATATTTAAAGTGAGGTGCAAAAAAATTAGAAATTGAAAAGGGTTTCTTTCTTAAGTATTTGATCTTGATATAAGGATTCAGGAGCATTTTTTGTTTGTCTTTACCTTAAAAAATGGCTCAGATATAGCAGTTTCAATTTCTATTGTGGGTGACATTTTGAAAAATCTGATTTTTTGCATGCGACAGCACTCCTATATATTAACCGACTCCGATGTGAGTGAGCATGTGCACAGCAATTACTAAGGTCTCGACCAAGTTCACTGCTTAGCCTCATCCACCATGTTGTCTTAAAATGACAGGCACTTTCAGAAATTGCCGAATTTGGCAGCCAAATATAAGTTAGTTTAAAGAAAAGCAGCTTGGATAAAGCTGACTAATTTCGCTAAATTCTCATTCATTATATTGATAAAAATTAGTATTGAATCTCCTATATTCGGTTTCCACTAAATTGAGCTTCGTGTGTTTGCATGATATAAGTTGGCTTTTTTTAAATAAGGATTATGAAAGCTACCTCTTCCTCCCGGCACTGGCCGGAAGGACTTTTTTAAACTTAGATTAGAATAATTATTTAGAAAATGTTTTCAAAAAGAAAATTGATATGTTTGAAACTAAAAGTATCTCTAGTCCTATAAACAATAATTTTGATTGAGTGTTTCGAGAAGAAAAATCAGAAAATACAGATGTTGGAAAATAAATGTAGAAAACTATAAGTGATTGTATCATGTATACAATGCTAAGAAGCACGCCTGATTTATATAATTGCACCAGTATTTACTAGAGTGCAGTAGCACTAGATACCAAAACTATGCAAGTGATAAATTATTTTCTTTCATAAAAAGGATATTTCAGTAATTTAACCCTCCGCCTACCAGACGTATCCAATGGACAAAACGACTTTTCTCATGAAAGAAAGAAAAAAAAAAAAGACTGAAAATTCTGTAAATATGTGACTTTTTCAACTATTTACAGAAAAAATCATATATTTACTATTCCTAATTCCATGAAAACGTATCATGTCTGTCACAAAGCTGAAAATCGCTATGCTTGTTGGCCACCGTTATTTTCGAAAAGTTTGCTTCGCGTAATTCAATTTATGAGATATCTTCGATAAAATAAGTCAAATTTTTCCATTCTAAAATACTGGTAGCCAAAAATCGTAGTATGTGACAGACATGACAAGTTTTCATGGAATTAGCCATATATGAAAATGTACTGAAAAAGTACAGAAGTAATTTACAGAATTTTCTGTCTTTGTTTTTTCGCTCGAAGTGTAAATTTTACTTATTCATAAACTGAAAAAACGGAAAAAAGAGTTTGCTATTTAGGAAAGAAACAAGAATGTAGTCTAATTTTCTTAAAGTGTTTTACAATACTTTGAAAATCAGTTTGAAAGGAAATTGAATAGTTATTGTTGGGATATAGGGGCAAGTATTCAAAAGGATTCTGAAGTCTCGGAACAGTCAGTTTTAAAAACAGAAGCCGTTGGATATCCCTTCTCTATCCCCACTTTCTGTTTGATCCGCTTTTCTAAAATGACTGGAAAACACAACTCATGTCTTTCTGACATAGTGGTACAATGATATTTGTTAAGTGAGATTCCGAGATATGTAAATTGAAACGAAAATTCGAAAAGAAATATTCAAATCTGATCGAAACAAATTCAATTCACATTCCCCGAAATCACACTATGGCCGTACGTATAGTGGTAAAGTGATCTGCGTCGTAATTAAATTAAAATTAAATTTGAAAAGGAAATTGTTTAAACGTAAATAAGGAAAATTATTATTACCCCATTTGATGCAAGAAATAGCACACCACAATAAATAAGAACGGTTTACACATAAATATTATTTATTAAACATTATTCAACATTGTGATTCCGGATCCGGTATAACACAATATATTGTGAAAATTTTGATGCATTATTTTAAATAAATTATCAAGAAGTACATGCTAATGTATGACATGTAACATTTTAATTATTTGAAATATGTTTTTGATGAACCTCTAATTATGCTGAGTTTCAATCTTATTATAATAAATTATGGATTCCAAGTGAAGAGTGTAAAGTGATAATAGAGTTATAAGAGGAATGCGTCGATGGTAGATAAAACAAATGGAGAATCTTGACAAATGGATAGTGTCTATATTTACGAATTACTCCATAACGAGCTTGATGACTGGATCACATAAAGTCATTATTTGATTGTGAATACGAATTCCCGGGGAATAATGAAGAAGTATCAATTAATCAAATGCGGATAATATTGTCGTTTTTATCAGGGCCGAAACTAGTCTTTTTGGCGCCCGGGGCAAGCATGGATTTTGGCGCCCCCCCCCCCCTCTCCACTACAAAGTAAATTTACAAAAAGAATTTTGCTAAGTATCTAATAGACAACTTATTTTTAAATTTAAAATATATAAAACCGAACTACGTAATCAGCTTTGTCAAATATTGGTTCATTAAAATCTTGAAACCGGAATAAAAAAGAACCGAATTGCATTTTAATCTTTTTGTGTGTGTGTGTGTGTTGGCTAAATGAGGTCGATATCTATTGCTGTGCATTTGTATTTTTTCATCTTAGCAGGTTTATTGTGTAATAGGTGCGTTACCTGCTATGATAAAAAATGTTTAAAGCGGAATTTTTCCCGATTCTTGTGACTCCCTCTTAGAAACTTTTACTATAACTTAGCCCTCTCCGAAATGATGAGTCTAGATACGCCACTGGAGGGTGGGAAAAGGCCTAGAAATGGCAGAAAGACAAGAAAAAAAAAACCTTTTTGGGCACTAAAGACGGGGGCGGCTTTGCTTTACTAGCCATGACTCCCCGTCCAAAATTTTACTGTACCACTACAAATGCTACAATAAAAAATAAAAGGTTTTACTAAGAATTTTACTTTGTTCATTCCCTCTCTCGTTTGATTTTATTGTCCCGGGCGGTCATCGCCCATGGCAAGACGAAAAAAAAAGAAAGAAAGCTCAACGCTTTTCAGTGGAAAATAAACAAACAACTTTCATGGAATTATTTTAACTAATAGAAAAGTCAGACTGGGGTCGCTTCGCACTTTGTAGTTATCCGTTGTGGTCAGTGTCCCACAATAGAGATTGACCTTGAAAAATGGTAGGGATTCTCCCTCACAGGAAGTGATTTAAAAGATTAGAAGGAAGATTAGATAAAAAAAGCCTTATTTCTTATTCATTTGCAATTTTGTATCTATTTGTAAAGTTTAATCCATTTGGTTCAATTTTCCTTTAAATTTTTCGGCTGCGAGACATTTTTATACAAATTTCGTGTGTATATATACATTCTTGTATCAAACGTAAAGCAAAATCTTCATTTTGGCGCCCCTTCACCTTCTGTTAAACCGGCGCCCGGGGCACGTGCCCCCTCTGCCCCCCCCCCCCTAGTTTCGGCCCTGGTTTTTATATTGATTTTCTTCAAAGAAGAGCATTAAAGTTGAATATTGAAGACAGCTCGCACAGATACTATGAATTATTTAAGTAACATGAAGATTCTTCAAAGAAAAGTGCCTAAATTGAAGAGTAGAAATAGCTCACACAGTGCTATAAAATGTTTTGGCAGTTTGAAGCTTCGTCAACGGAGAGTACCAAAATTAAATAAAACGGAAACAGCTCACACAGGATTACCAAAGTCGCTTGGATATTAAATTGAATGTATTGCTAAATGATAACAATAGTAAAAACGTTTAAGAGGAGTCCATGGCGACCACAGGAAACGCCCGTAGGGCCCCTGGCCTCACGGCGAGAAAAAGATGAAACCTGTACCTCCAAATGGATGTTACGTCTTCCGACAAAAATAACGAACTCAATCTTTTTTTGAAACGCCTGCCGAAAATCGGGAGAACGATGTCGGCAGAATAGCCAATCAGAAAACTCCAAAGGCCGGAATATCGATAATGAATAGATGGAAAATGTTTTAGCGGCGGAATAATCACCGTGGAATTGCAACACTCTAACGAGCGGGAAAAGAAGGAATGTTCGCTTCGTGGGAGTTCTTGTGACGTCAAAAAGAATTTCCTGCCTGTTTTGAGATAAGAGAGAAATCCTTTTTAAAAGTTGCTTCTTCTGGGGTGCGAAGTGAATGAAAAGCAATAAAAAAAGGGAAAGTGTGGGAATTATAATTTCGTTTCTCTGGCAAATGATTTCAGCAATTGTTATGAAAGTTTATCAGAGAAATGGAAAAAGATAATAGAATATAATAAATGTAATTTTAAATGAAATAATTAAGAATAAAGATTTAGGATTTAATATTTAAAACTTAGTAAAATTTGCTGTCAAAATTGAAAGATGGTAAAAGGAAGTAGATTATTAAAATTAACAAAATATACAAAATTAAATTTATGTAAATTTAAGAAGGGGGAATGTTATGTAAAGCTTTTACAACATAACAATATTTTTAACAGACTTAAAAAAAAACGAGGAGGTTTTCAATTCGACGCGTATTTTTTTTTTATTACTATTAATTTATTTACAGATTGCTCCGAAACTACGCCACTGATTCATGTGATTTTTTGTTAATAGAAAAAGGATAGTATCGAATTGGTTAAATTTAAATTTAATCAAAATTGGTTCAGAACTTTTTAGAAATTCAATAAAATCAATATTTTTCCTCATTCTGTTGCACGTTAGCTGATTGTGAACCGACTGCCTGCGAATTGGATTTATTATTATTATTATTATTATTATTATTATTATTATTATTATGGAGTAAGCATTCTATAAATTACAGAGTGTGTTGCATTTATCGTTTATTTATCGAGACACACAAAATAAATTGCTTACAGGACAGACCATGATCGATAATTGCTGGAAGTGTGCGTTTTCTGCTGTAGTATGATGCATTTTCAAACTTACCTTATTTTCAGTGTATTGCGTTGTACGTAGAAATTCTACAGATCATATAGAGGGCTACACAAAAGAATGTCTTATAACCATTATAATACAATGGTTTTTTATTTTCAAAATGCATTTATTTTTCTTCGTCCTAAACTAAAATTTCATACGTAGCTCTTATTAGTTGATTTACTTAATTTCCAGTTAAATGTATACAGTTGCTATAATAAGGGATTTCTGTTTCTACCTACTTTCCGAGCGCATCATCTCATTTGAATTAACAATAATAAACGATTGGCAAGTATTGCATTGTATTAAAAAATGAAAAAAGTCTGTCGTAAAATTTTGTGATAATATGAGTAAATTAATATGCTTTACCCAAAATAGAACCTAAAAGATATCCAAAAGACCTTGCAGTGTAGATGAAAGTGATTTGTTGATTACTTGTGTTAACGATATCCCGCAAATCCAGTAGACAGGGACCTGGCACGGCAATACACAGACCCTGAAAATAAATAAATAAATAAGTGAATAAAAAGAAAAGAATCTATTTGAAATAATCTTCGAAAACATGGATTTAAAGTTTTAGAGTGTTTTTCTGACATTCGGTTGCGCATTAAAAATTTTTTACAACAAACTGCGCACTTTTTGTGAACAAAAGGCAATTCTAATAAAATTTTGCAGGTGCAATCCAATGTAATCCGATTTTAAAAGTTTTCAAAGCTATTGCTAGGGGGTAAAGCCGCAATAGAGCCGCAGGTCTTGATCCAATTTTGGTGCCGCTGCTTCCAAATTCACAAAAAATCGCATATAGTTGAACGAGTTTAATATGAACACAATTAAAACGAGGACACGGTTAAAACGAGCAAAAAATGGTTCATCATTCAAACTGCATTAAGATTTTCATTCTTTTTACGAGCTATAAATGCGAGATCACGGCTAATATGAGCAAAACTTCTGCTCATTTCAATGTGATTTTTGGCGAAACCTGGGGTAGAATTAGGAAAGAAATACCTTTCTTGATGAACACTGTTAGTTAGGGTCTGAAATGTTTTTGTGCTAAGTTTAATATTTTTTTCTTATTCTGCAGGTTTTGACATGTAGATTCCAAATACCTTAGGTGTCATTTTTTAGTCACACATTTTTGAGAGGGTTTTCAATATGGCGTCCAAGATGGCTGCCATTTACCGACTTCTTTAATATTTGTGGCATTATATTGACCAGTATGTCAAATTATAGGTTTTTGGGCTCAAGAAATACAAATCTACAATCCAAATAGTCGTATATTGAGTAATTTATTATTAATTTATAAATTTATTAACAAAATTACTAATAGTGCTTGTTTTCTCTTTTACTGCAGATGTGAAAGCTACACGTCTTCCTTGGAAGGTACTTACTCAAACTAGTGGCTGTGTTAAAATTTGTGAATAAACAATGAATTGTTTAGTGTGCTTGAAAGGTGGACAATTACGTCAAAAACCTGGAATAGAAATCTCGAATAACTGAAAGAATACGCTACAAAGCGAGCAAAATTTGATGAGTCAAAGTTAGCTCCATTCTGTGAACGAATAAGTAAACTCTCAGCAGATGAGTACCTTGTCCCGATATCATATTTGTTGCTACAAAGAAATCGTACATGTTAAAAAACTCCAGAGAGCTCGAACACGATTTCATGAATCTTCATCCATATCAGCAAAAATGAATTGTCCTTCAACGTCCTCATTGGAGATGGGTGACGGCATTGAAAGTGCTAAATCTTTAGCAATAACTTTCGCTAATTTTACGTTAGACAGTGACATTGATATTACTAAGAAGTACAAAGTTAGTGATTTGGCATGATTCTTTTCCTGTTACAATGGAAGTTTCATCTCCAAAAACAAGTGTCTCAGTCATGTCAATACCAAATAAAGTTAGACAAAACTGCACTCAAGAAGGATATCATGCCCACATGGTCTTCGTAAAATTCTATTCTGCGTCAGATACAAGAGAATGGAAAGAAGCATAAGAAAACAAATAGTGTTGCAGTGGCACCATTAATGAGACTGCCACCAACAGACAATAATGCACTTTACACAGTTATGTACATGTGTGAAGAAATTGTAACCTTAGTTCAGGGACAAGCAGCTAAAATCATAATGATGATGGACATAGACTTGTATGAACGTGTTCTGAAAATCCAATTATCTATCGGCAATGAAAAGTGGATGCACAGAGTTTGAGAACTTCATGTTTGTTTCGCATCTCGCCATGCACTAGAAAAGTATATTGAACGTAGTGACCTTGATCCCACATGTACTGAAATTGGTCTGTGCTCTCCTGCAACAATTCGTCAGATTTTTGGTGGAAAGAAATACACCAGAGGCATAGAGTTTCACATGAATTTCGTTTTGGCATGCTACGGCTTTATCTTTGAAACACTGCAACATTCTATAGAGATTATTTCCCTACAAGAAAAATGCGACTCATTACGTGTGAAATCGCGTAATTGTGAAGTTGAAGATACAACTTTGTTTCAAGAGATCAAAGCAATAGTTGCAAAAGTTTGTCTTCCACCTTTTACACAATGCAGTGCTGATTTGGAAAAGTTCCTCCTACAGTATATGAACCAATTTGGATATTTGTTGCGATTTATCCGTGCTACTTGCCAGGTAAATTGGACATTGCATCTCGCATCATTAGAGAAACAAATCACGTATAATTTTGCTTATGACTTATTTCATTATACAAGTATACATAGCACAGATGAAGGACTTTAAAACAACATATTCAGAAGTATGGAATTCTCTTGAATCTGGTAGTTTTACAGCATAAAAATCGAATGTGCCGTTTACGAAACTATTTGCAGACTAGAACTTGGAACAGAAAATGAAAGACATGAAGAACGTTTATGGAGTTATTGGTTTAACTCAGAATGAAAACGTTTTCGAAAGGTATTTCTTGTATGCATCATAAATATTATGCATTGTTTCAACTTTCTTTGAAAAGTACTGCCCAAATGAAGTCTCAAAGCAGCCCTTGAAACACTATCAACTTCAGATCTCCATGTCACTAAGAATTTTTTACAATGCAGCCAACGTCAAGAGTAGTATATTCATTATCATTGTGAAGGAAACCCTTTCTAAGATAATGCCACACTAAAGAAGAATATTGCATCATATTTGACGGTTCCAGAATCTGGGAAGGATGGTATTCTGAATCGTAAAAAGAGAGCAATTGGAATTCGAAGAATTTGCAAGAGATAGAATACAGAATGAACCCGCTAAATTGTCAGTTTGGAATACAATGAAAAGAATGAAATTAAAAACATCCAGTACGTGCAACAAGAAAATTGCATTTAAGATTGGTGATAAATTAGTTAAATATGCACCACTTTTATTGTCAGTACCGAATTAAGTTCATCCTAAACAGATTAGGATAAGATTAAAAAAAGAGTTATACAGAATAGCAATATTTAATATTATTTAGACTTCATATCTCTTTGAACTTTTATAGCATACCCATTCATACTTTTTCTAGTATATACAGCTATATCCAATCCCCTGTTGTATAGTTTTTTACAAAGTCTTATTATTCTTTTAGCGACAATTTTTTTTAATAATACAGTTAATAATTCATATACATTTATTGTACGGAACCCTATGAGCACCGTTTATTTGTCATGCATTTGATGAAGGTTTCTTTGCAAAGAATGCGGTTCGCGCTAAACGTCGAATATGCTTTAAAAATAGATAAATGAAGCCTAAAAGCTTGGGAGCGCTTTATACACGAGAGCACGTCATACGCTTATAAAATGAATAAATAAATGAATAACATATATTTACCAGAGTGAAGAAGCATAGATAAAGATTCAATGTCTTTAAAACTTTTATGTACTTCGGAGTGGGTTTTCCCATTACTTCAAAGGTATCTTACAGAGTATTTTTTTTTTCTAAAATAAAAAATAATTCAATAGAATACATAACATGTCATTTTGAACATAAAAATGAAAGCAACTGCAAATGATTGCCTCTTAATCCCCTTTCTTGAGACTGTGAAAAAAAAAAAAAAAAAAAAAAACCTCATGTTAATAAGAGTGCTTTTATTTATTTGGCCCAAAAAAAAATAAATTATTGGGGAGCAATATATATATATTTTGGTTACTTATCACTCGCCAGTTGAAATATTGTACAGAGAGTAGAGTGTTTTTGCTATAGAAAATAATTGTTATCCGCATTCAATTTAATCTATGCTGTTGCCGGTAGAATGCCTTTATAAATCAGAGAATGGAGACATACGCAAAGGGCAGATGCACAGATTAGAAGTTTTTGTTCGAACAATAGTAACTCGCCTTCCAAAACTTGGTAATACTCACCTTGGCAAGTTCGATTAGACCCGTGAGAGAAAGAGCAAACATTAGCTTGGAAATAAAGAAATGCTTGCCAAGATTTGTCCAAAATCCTCTCGACCAATCCAGTTTTTTTGGTCATGTGTTGCCACTTTTATTTCTCTCATTTAATATGTGTTTTTAATATATCTTATGTCTTAACAGCCATATATAAATCCAAAAACGCGACCGTCAGTAATTCTGACCTCATATCGACGGTGGCAACGATCTCGGCAGTCAATTTTGCTTTTACCGGAAATTTAGTAACTTATAAACATCTCATGATTTCAATTTTTACAGCATTGGATTAAAAAAATTGTTTTTTGCTTTCAAATGCAATTTGTTTGAAAACTGTATCTGAATTTGCCGATTTTTTTTTATATTTTTTTAACCCGTTCGTGACCATGGATGCATATATGTATGTATTTTCAAAAATGTGCATACAGCAATTGTTTTGATTCCAGTAATATTTGCTTTATTTAATTATGCTATTTCTGTTATTAAATATGTAAAGGAAACTGTTTTTTAAAAAAGTGGTGCGAAAAGTGGTGAATAAATTTCATGTCAAGGGTCCCGAAGGGGTTAAAATATTTTTCAAATTCTCAAGGACGAATTTTTTTTTTAAATCCATTTCTATCGTATGCATTCCTTTTCACTTATAACAATATAAATAGTTCAGTATTTGCATCTGGTTAATATTTCATAACGAAATTAAAACTACGTCAATAAATAAGTAAGTAAATATAAATAAATAAAATAAAACACAAATTTAACATAAATCGAAGTACACGCTTAAAGACTGAAATAATGAGAATCAAAGAGACTGCTGTAAATAACGAAATCTTGGGCGATTTTTTCTGATAACCCCTGTCATGAGGCTAATACGGAACTACCTTTTTTTTTTAATGAATATCATAGCTTATAATTTACCTGAATGCATAATAGATGTTTTTCATATAAAATGCTTTTCGATGTTGTGTGTGGACTATCTAATGAAATATATTAAATGTAAAAAATATATTACTGTTTTCAATTAAAAATGATGGTTTTCATCTCCCGTATAGCATGGTGGAAGTGACGTCACTGCAAGTCACAGAAGTCACGTCACATCTGTTACCAAAAGGCCGCCACTCAGTGACGTCACATTAACACTAAAGTGTTAACTTCTTCAAAAACTTAAATAATGGGGCAATAACATTTTAAAACTTATTATTCATTTTACACAAGTAAAAATTAAATTTAAAAAATCAAAAAAACCGACTGTGTAAAAATCGAACTAATTAATTATTTCTCATCAACGTGAAACTATTTTTTATATTACTTACCTATTTTTTTTTTTTTTTTTTTTTTTTTTTTTTTTTTTTACTTGTATTGATGACTTTTAAGTTGTGTTTAGTTGTTAGTTCCTATCTAATCACACTGTTTTGATGAGGCCTATAGATGTCTATGAAGGTTAGAGTTGCAGTAAAGCTAGAGATCCTACCTACACAACTTCCAGGTTGTGTAATATATAAACGGAGCTTCTGACTGTAAAATAGTCAATGAAACATCATCTTCATTTTGAAAGACCTATCCGATGATAGGCCACTCAATAGGATGCGTAAATTTTTTTCTTCTCTACCGCCATTTTGTATTTTACGGCCACCATTTTGTATTTATGAAAACAAAACCTAGCCTATAACCATCGGACGGTTAAGACGAATCGATAGAGACCTCATTCATTAAAATATCTCTAGACGTTGGGATGTTTCGTGGGTATAAAGAAATCCAGATACCCAGATACGCGTGAAACACATAACCCTTCTTGACGGTCGGTAAAAAATATGTTTCTGACATTTGTTTCTAAACTTTCGTGACGCCACAGTGACGTCGCTGCATGTTACGCAAGTCACATCATATATGTGACTACAAAATCATCAGGATGTGAAGCCACATTGTGACCATAATATAACTTTTAAATATCTTTAAAGATGAAAAAAAAAACATTATTTTGAACAGCCTTAATATTTTTGGGCTCCTTGCAAATTAATCTATATTGACTAATTTATCAGCCTGCAGCAAAATTTGTATATTTAAAAGACAAGGCTGTTTTTTTAGTCATCTGGCCTGATCTTTCTACAGAAACGGTTTGGATAATTATTATTTTAACTCAAAGCAGTTTATTTGTTGATGTGCCCGCACTCGCTATTTTTTAAAATAATCCCATTTTTAACACTTTCCAACAAAGTTGAAAAGTGTTTATGCATTCGGTTTGTCTGACCGTCAGTCCGTCTGGCCGTCTGTCCACGCTCTAACTCCCGTCAATATACTCGGATTTTGATGCAATTGATAAAGGTTATTGAGGGTCACCAAAGCTTGTTTGGTATTGTATATGAAGTATGTAGGATTAATAGTTCATTGACAGGGGCACTCAAGAGTATTCCATTACATTATGGTATATGGGGGGAAAATCGTTTGCAGAGTATTTTATGACATTACGGTATTTCAGAGGTATTGAAACACATATAAATCACTGAATTTCACTACTATTACGTTAGAATTACGTCACTACTATTACGTTAGGCATTCATAGCATTTTTTTTTTTTATTCATTTACAGGGACACACAAAAGAAATCGGTTGTCTTTGAGTAATAATTGCTGGAGTATTGCGTTTTAAAATTCAGTATGCGCTTTTCAAATTAACTAATTTTTCGCATGTTACTCGTTATATACAAATTCTATAAACTCATATACAGGGCTGCACAAAAGTATTTACGTACCATTCTCCTCATTAGAGGAAGTTGCTGAAGGGGAATTTTAAACTGAGGTATATTTCTTAAGTGAGCTAAATTTTGGCATGCATGTAGTTAATATATACAAATCTATATATCCTATACAGGGCTGCTGAAAAAATTCGGATAATTTTCCGATTGTAGATGGAAACAGCTGAAATTGGGTTTTCAAGTGTGTTATGCATTTTTATAGGGTTGAAATATACATAACATTTTAACTTATTAAACGGTGCAGTTATGTTACATTATTCTGAATGTGTTGGAAAGTGTTTCATAATCTATGCTTGACGCATGATTTTTTTCCTTCTTGTTATATTTTAATTTTAATTGTAAAAGTCCTTTATGAATTTTCTTCACATTGGTGGTAATCGGGTTACTTCCATCGTTGAAGAGAGAAAGGAAACAATAGAAATTACCATATTATTACGGATGCCATTTTTGCATTACAATTAAAAATAACTTTAAAAAAATTTTTGAATAGAAAATAACGTCACGATTTAAAAAAAAGTCCTTCCGGCCAGTGCCGGGAGGAAGAGGTAGCTTTCAAATACCTTATTTTAAAAAAGCCAACTTATATTATTCAAACACACGAAGCTCAATTTAGTGGAAACCGAATATAGGAGATTCAATACTAATTTTTATCAATACTAAATCATTATGAATGAGAATTTCACGAAATTAGTCAGCTTTATCCAAGCTGCTTTTATTTAAAGTAACTTATATTTGGCTGAGATGTTGATGTATACTATCCACGTGTCTTCTTACATCGAAATAGGCGAATACGGGTGTTATCGCGTGACAAATACAAGATCGTTTCAAAATGTTAGCCATACTAGAAATTCAAAGTGCTATAATTCAACCATTTTTTAAGATATAAACAAAAGAACAAATTTTCAGAAACAAAATCTGCTCCGGAATCTTTGTATCAAGGCCAAACACATAAAAAATCTTTTTCCTTTTCCAATTTTTTAATACCTCATTTTAAATTTTAAATTTAATTTTTTTTAATGGCAACCCTTTTGAAACAAGATGGCGAATAAAGCTGGCCAACGAACTCGGTCGAGACATTGGTATGTACTATGTACAGACCAAGTAACATCCAAATCGGTTCATAAATACGCTTGTTATCGCGTGACAAAAATCAGGTCGTTTTAAAATGTCAGCCACAATAGAAATTCAAAACGCTATAACTCAGCCATTTTTTTAGATATAGACGAAACAAAAACTGTTCCGAGATCTTTGTATTAAGGTCAAACACATACAAAAAAATCTTTTTCATTTTCTAATATTTTGGTATCTCATTTTAAATTTTAAATTTTTTAAATTTTTTTAAATGGCCGCCATTTTGAAACAAGATGGCGGATGAAGCTGGCCAACGAACTCGGTCGAGATATTTGTATGTACTATGTACACACCAAAGTACATCCAAATCGGTTCATAAATACGCCTGTTATCACGTGACAAATATCAGGACGTTTCAAAATGTCAGCCACGCTAGAAATTCAAAATGCTATAACTCAGCCATTTTTTGAGATATAGACGAAACAAAAACTGCTCCCGAATCTTTGTATCAAGGTCAAATACATAAAAAAAATATTTTTTCAATTTTCAATTTTTTGTTATTACATTTCAAATTTAAATTTTTCTTAAAAATTTAAATGGCTGCTATTTTTAAACAAGATGGCGGATGAAGCTGGCCAACGAACTCGGTCGAGACATTGGTATGTACTATGTACAAACGAAGTTACATCCAAATCGGTTCATAAATACGCCTTTTATCGCGTGACAAAATTCAGGACGTTTCAAAATGCCAGCCACGCTAGAAATTCAAAATGCTATAACTCAGCCATTTTTTAAGATATAGACGAAACAAAAACTGCTCCGGAATCTTTGTATAAATGTCAAATACATAAGAAAAAAATATTTTTCCATTTTCAATTCTTTGGTACCACATTTCAAATTTAAAATTTTTAAGAAAATTTTAAATGGCCGCCATTTTGAAACAAAATGGCGGATGAAGCTGGCCAACGAACTCGGTCGAGACATTGGTATGTACTATGTACATACCGAATTACATCCAAATCGGTTCATAAATTCGAGAGTTACAGTATGACAAAGGTCAGATATATATATATATATATGGATATATATATATATATATATATATATATATATATATATATATATATCAACTTTTGAACGGAGGGTGGTTTCGGGGTCTGGGGGTCATGATCGATGAAAATATACCAAAATTTTTTGAAATCGCTTTCCTCCGAACGGCTGCAATAGGTAGCTTTTTGTAATGAAAGCTACCTAATAAAACGCATTTTTGCTCATAAAGCTGTTACATTTCAATATTTTTTTCATTCCGCTGATACTGAGGTTACTGAGGTTGAGACGCTACGCTAAGAGAGTTTCAGTCAGTGAAAATGACGTCATCGTAAAAATGAAATGGGTATTTTTTTTTTCATAAAACTAAATATTTTACTACGAATTCATCTAAAATAGAACATTTCTGGATTTCGCCGACACTCAGATTAGAACCTCAGGTTAAGAGTGCGAATGTTCACATGCAAAATTGCAACTGGCAAACGTGACATCAAGTTTGGGAATATACAATGGCCTCCAAAAGTTAAGGTACAGGGACTGGATGCTTTCGATTGCACACGTTTTGTCGAATATCTACAAAAATTATTGGCGAATTGTTCTTGAACTTCTGGGATGAAAAGAACATGTTTGATTTCATATCTCTTGGTGAAGATTTAGTCGGGACGACAATTAGGAGGCTAATAATAAATTTAATAATAAAATAATATTTGCAATCAGCTATGCAACAGAAAATGCTGGAAATGGTTTCTCACGGCGTTAAATGACTATCTGGGTCCTGTTCAACGTATAACTAAAATATAAGTCAAATATAGCGAAAATTCACAAAGATAGAGTCGATATAGTGAGTTGCTTCCTAAAAAATAGCTTTATTATAAGGGATTTTCCACAACTTTTCAATCAGCTCACTCTATCTTTCTAAGTTTTCACAACATTTGACTGGACTTTTTATAGAAGTTGACCCAAAATACTGACTACCAAATTATGAAATAAAAATTTTGAAATCTTCCGCGCATGCGCAGTTAAAAATTATCTCATAAAAATGCCCATATCTCATCAAATATTCAATATATTCATGTTTTAATTGCAGTACTGTTGCTACTATTCTTTGGCAAGTTTTCGGAAAGTTGTGTTAAATTTGGTTGAAAACTCTTTATGCTATAAGCAAAAAACTTTTGAATTTTTCACAGACACAATAACATCTTCACGAATATGAGTGCTATGCTTACAGAAATGCACACAAATGTTGAGCAGGACCAAAATAATCATTTAACGCAGTGACAAACCATTTTCAGCATTTTCTGTTGCATAGCTGATTGCAAATATTATTTTATCATTAAATTTATTATTAGCCCTCTAATTGTCGGCCCGACTAAATCTTCACCAAGAAATGTGAAATCAAACATGTTCTTTTCATCCCAGAAGTTCAAGAACAATTCGCCAATAATTTTTGTAGATATTAGACAAAACGTGTGCAGTGGAAAGCATCCAGTACCTGTACCTTAACTTTTGGAGACCAGTGTATTTGTTAATAATCTATGACACGTTAAAATACTTTTTAAATAGTGAATAAGAATATGAAAAGAATGCATGTAAATTTTACGACGGTGAAAACGATGTTATTTTTAGATTTCATAAAAACAAAATATATATATATGGTTGTGTCATAGTGGCGCAAGTTTCGTTGATTTTTCATTACGCAAAGATCAAAACCTCAATTAAGGGGATGGTGGACGTTAAAAAAAATTCTTTTAAATTTCATAATAGAGATTTGAAATTTTGTTCAAAAATACATTTCACCATAAGTACAGTAAAACCTCCCTAAAGCGACCACGTTCCGTTCCAATAAAAATGGGTCGTTCCCAGAGGTGGTCTCTTAATGGAGGTCACGTTTAAATCTAGATTTTACTTGTTGAAAAAAGATAACAATTAATGTTACTAAAATTTATTTTTCCCATTAGGAAAAAATATGAAAATTTAAGTCTCAAAACAAAAGTTAATTACATAACTTAATTACTGCAGACTTTAAAAAATGGAGACATTGACGTTTGCTTTGATTTTACGGTTTTATCATTTATAACTTTTATTTCCCAGTCCTTTCGAAGTTCAGTAAAAATGCAATTTTTTTTTGGATGGGAAAAATAATGACTATTTCATTAATTTATTTATTTCTTTGAGAGTTTCCTGACAGAATAGGGTAGGGGTGTTTATTGACCGTCATCCTTAATTTGTCATCAGAGTTAAATTCATTGCCTAAAACGGCACAAAGGGGTTTAAACACTTAAAAATTACCTGAATAAAAAAAATTCTAAACTTAGTTTAGTAGTTTGATGAATAATGCGAATGCGCTCTCCGGAATTATTTATCTAATAAAACCTTCTTTAAGCGACCAGGAAAAAACGGAATTTGTTTCAATTTCTTCAAAGAGATGGGTCGCTCATGGAGGGTGTTCAACTGGGCTGGTCTCTGAATGGAGGTAAAATTAGTATTGAGCCTAAGGAAGTAAATTTCGTTCCATGAAAAAATGGTCGTTCAGGGAGGTGGTCGCTTAATGGAGGTGGTCGCACAGGAAGGTTTCACTGTATATCAGGCATGAGAGTGGGTAAAGAACAAAAAGTCTGAAAATACACGTAAGCTAAAATTTGGTAAAAAACTAAAAGACTGCGCGAAATCATATTTTGCACGAAACAGGCAAAAAACACAAATTTTGTCAGAGGGCTAAAAAAAAATGTGGATTTCGTCAAATGGTCGCTGGAAAAACGCGAATTCCCTCGGAAGATCGTGGAAAAAATGCGAATTTTGTCAAAAGATCGCGGAAAAAACGTGAATTTCTTCATAAGATCGCGGAAAAACGCGAATTTCGTCAAAAAAGGGGGAAGAAGCACGAATTTCGTCAAAAGATCGCAGAAAAAACGTGAATTTCGTCAAAAGATCGCGGAAAAAACGCTAAATCCGTCAAAAGATCGTGAAGAAAAAAATGAATTTTAGCAAAGGATCGCGGAAAAACGCAAATTTCGTGAAAGAGCCGCTGAAAAAACACGAATTTAGTTAAAGGAAAGAGGAAAAAAACGTAAATCGACAAAAGGCTGCAAAAAAAAAACGAATTTCGTCAAAGTGTCGCGGAAAACGCGAATTTCGTCAAAGGAAAGCTGAAAAACGCGATTTTCATCAAAGGATCGAGGAAAATACGTGAATTCCGTCAAAAGATCGAGGAAAATACGCGAATTCCGTCAAAAGATCGAGGAAAATACGTGAATTCTGTCACAAGATCGCGAAAAAAACTCGAATTCTGTCAAAAGATCGCGAAAAAACGCGAATTTCGTCAAAGAATCGCGGAGAAAATGCGATGCAATTCTGGCGCGATATGTCTCGTATGACACATTTTTCCGCTGCCAAAAAAAAAAAAAAAAAAAAAAAAACGGCAAAATTCGTTTTTTTTCTTGTTTTTTTTTTTACAGATAAAAATTAAAAATTTTCTCAAAAATTTACGAAAAGTCGGAAATTTCGATAAAAGTCGAAAGAATCTCATTCCCTGGTATATAAAGAACACCTTAAAAGAATTTTCCAATCTTATTATAATTTTAAGATCTTTTAACAAATAAAAATTTTAAAACGAAATTTTAAAATGGTCCCTGCGTCTTATTTTTTTATATATTTCCTCGATTTTGAATTTTAATCACGTAAAACTCTATTACAAACAAATCTGAGTATCGATTTTTTAATCCTTTAAATAGGTAATGCTTTAGAGATATCTTCCTGAATTCCATATCGATTTTCATCAAAATTCTGCCTTATAATAAGTTAAAAATCAAATTTAATTGCCTTAATGAAGTCGAAATTTAAAATGCATACCCAGTTTCTTCTTAAGCAATGTCGGGATTCTTCCCTATCAGTTTCATGAATTTTGATCAAGCATTAAGTAGCAAGGATCGTTTCGAAAATTTAAAAAAAGTTGAAACAACAGTACAGTAAACCCTCGATTTAACGGACCTCGGTTCAACGGACTAATTTAAAAAAAAAAAAAAAAATTAAAAATTAAAAATTAAACAAAAATTAAGTACCATGAAAATCCATGATAAAACAGCTTCTAAAACGATGAAACACGCTTCGGAAAAAAAAAAAAAAGTATTACTGCCCACCTCCCCCTCCCCTACTTGAGAATCAACACGATGATAATGAAGATGAGGTCGAGGACGACAAGAAAGAAGAATTAAGCGAATTTCGACCGAAATTATCTACAGTACGAGAGCATATAGATGACGTCATTACTTACATAGGGGCATCTTCAGATCCCGAAGTGTTTGCGTATTATGAACACTTTAGACAATTTCGAGCTCTTATAATAAAAAAACAGCATTCAAGTGTAGTCAACTAAAACTAGACGCCTTTTTTCAATCCAGCAGTATGGAGCAACCTTAATGTGATGTAAATAACATAAAATGATGCCTGTTGTTTTGGGGGCATTGTAATTTTTTTCCATTTGTTTATTGCTTCTTTATTAATTATTATTTCTGTGTAAAAAGTGTTTCATTCCCATAAAAGTTGCATATGTGTTAATTCGTTTGTATTTCATTACCAATATTGTATTATTAAAAGTAATGTATTGTGTTTATATATATATATACAGTAGTATATATGTATATACAATATATATTTATGTATATACCTATTTTGTATATATACAATACATGTATATACACTGTATATATTGTATATATATATGTAATTTGCACTGTAATAATATATGTAATTACAAGTACGTAATAATGTATATATGTACTAAAATTATAACAAAATAATATTATAAATAATACTTTGCGATTTAACGGACTTTCGATTTAACGGACACATCTTAGTCCCGATTAGTCCGTTAAATCGAGGGTTTACTGTATTGAAAAAAACAGATTTAAAGTATATTAGAAGGCCAAAAAATTGTTTGTGAACAAAATGAACACACTTGTAACTTTGCGTAAAATAATCGCATCTGCATGCGGTTTTCCACGAATGATGTAGTACAAATTGGAGACTAATAATACGCACAAAAAGAAATGTCGATTTTGGCAAGGATTTTTTCTCAAATAAAGGTTCACGGTCTCCTTAATAATTTATAATTTCTGTTGAGCTGAACCAGATTTCAGACCAGATGCTATAAGCAGGGCCCGACTTATGCAGGGGCACGCAGGGCAGCTGCCCCGGGCCCCCCCTTCTAAGGGGGGCCCCATAAGAGTAATCAGGATTTTCATTAAAAGGTGCCAAATGATTAAAATTAGCCAAAAGTGACCAAAATTCCTATATTTTCAAAAATTTATGAAGAAGTGCGGTCCCCCTTCCCCTCTCTATTTCCAGTACCCCCTACACCCATGCGAAACACAAACTATATGATTAAGAAACTAATGATTAAAATTTTATTATGACAACTTAGTATTCTATTGTTTTCAAAAGAAATTCTTTATTAACGTTTTTCTCGCAATGTGGCAATTAGAACCATTCATTATGATCAATTTGGGGCATTTTTTTAGACATTTTATAACGTACGTAGATAAACAAAGCAAAAAAAAAAAAAAAAAAAAAATACTCGTGTCAACCAATCTATCATTTTCTCTGCATTTATCCTACTAGTATTTTTTCTTAAAGTTGTGACCATCATTTTGTGATACCCTGTTTAAAGATGCAAGCAGTACCGGGTACAAAATTTATGCATGCATACAATACGTATGAAGTTTAGTACTAGCCAATTCCACATTATTCCAAAAGAATTCTATAGATATATAGAAGTAGGGCCCCCCAGAATGATGCTTTCCCCGGGGCCCCCCATAGCCTTAGTCGGGCCCTGGTTATAAGCAATAAGGTTGCTGTTAATGGGAGAAAGAGTTCCACCAAATTCGTCCGGGATAGCTCAGATGGTAGAACATTGGCGGCTTCAGCCAAGAGATCCCTAGTTCCAATCTGATCTGGAAATTTTTCGCCCAGATGGAAATTTACATCTCATATAATTTATTTACCAATTTGAATAATTGTGTTAAAATTAATCTAGTGTAATTACGTATCCATCGATTTCTGGAGTTCCATTACCTGCGGCTCAATTAATAACTTCATAATTTCTTATCTTAAGTGCAAATATTTGTTTTAAGCGTTAGGCAAGCCAATATAAGATTGATTATTTAATGTAATTAGTTTTGTGACTTTTTTATAAATTCAATCAATAAGTTCTTTTAAAATTTTTCATTCGTCGAATTCGACGGGTTTCGACTCGTAATTTCTAAATAGATGAACTTTAGTTAATACGTAACTGGAAATTATGATACAAATCTTTAAGCAGATTCAGAATATAAATACAATGATATGAAAAAAAAAACCCATCTTCAAATACATACTTAATATTAAAATCCTGTGAAAATTAGATGAGACTTAGCGCTGAATATACAGCAATATATGAAACAACGTTTAGAGCACCGGGAAACCGAGTAAAATTGAAAACCGATCTCTGTAGCCTTTAGCTTAACGTCATCAGTAGAAATAATTTATGAAAATTTACTCAAATGGCGAGTTGCGGGCAATGAAATTTAATTCACGAAACGAGTTTGGACGAAAACTTGGCTAGCCTGCCACGTACTTCCCGAAAAAGGTTTTTAAGTTAAACTACAGTGAAACCTCCCTGTGCGACCACCTCCATTCAGCAACCACATCCCTAAACGACCGCTTTTTCATGGTCAATACTAATTTTACCTCCATTCAGAGACCATCCCAGATGAACTCCCTCCATAAGCGACCCATTTTTTTTTTTGAAGAAAATGAAACAAATCCCCCTTTTTTTCTGGTCGCTTGAAGAAGATTTTATTAGAAAAATAATTCCGGAGAGCGCATTATTCCTCAAACTTCTAAACTAAGCTTAGAATTTTTTTTTATTATTCCGGTAACTTTTAAATGTTTAAACCCCTTTGTACCTTTTTAGGAAATGAATTTAACTCCGATGATAAATTAAGAATGACGGTCAATAAACTCCCCTGCCCCATTCTGTCAAAAAACTCTCAAAGAAATAGATAAGTTAATGAAATCGTCATTATTTGTTTTCGTGCAAAAAAAAATCGCATTTATTTAACTGAACTTCGAAAGGACTTGAAAATAAAAGTTATGAAAGATAAAACCGTAAAATCAAAGCAAACGCCAATGTATTCATTTTTTTAACTTGCAGTAATTAACTTATGTAAGTAACTTTTGTTTTGATACTTAAATTTTCATATTTTTTCCTAATATGAAAAATAAATTTTAGTAACATTAATTGTAACTTTTTTTCAACAATTAAAATCTAGTTTTAAACTTGACCTCCATTAAGAGACCACCTCTCGGAGCGACCCATTTTTATTGGAACAGAACGTTTGTCGCTTTAGGAAGGTTTTACTGTAGTAGGTTTCGCTCGCTACGCTGGTCGGTTTCTCGAAACAAGCCTTCAATCAAACAAAATATATCGGGGAATTTGAACTCATGTTTTAAAGCAATGTTGATTTTTACCTGGACTTTTCTCCCGCATTGTTGAAAACGACACAAACGCCAATGCGGTATTATATACTCTAATATGTCAGACAAAATTTGGGTTGTTAAGGAGCAACTCTTTTTGTTGATAAATTACAGTAGGATTTGGTAAACAACGATAGAACGAGATGCAATGTACTGAAACCCTCCCTGAAAAATTATCTAACAATGCAAGTCTCATCAAAATTCGTCCAATAGAACTTTTTGAAAAGGCTAATCTTTCATAATTAGGTTCACCTGATTATAAAACTTTTCTTCATAATTCTATAACTAAGCAGCGTAAAACGATATGTTATAAAAATAGCAAATAAAGCCTTTGTGCAACAATATTAAAAAGCAGAAAAACCAACGTTTAAAATGCACAAATAATATATGAAAAGCAGCAAACAGCTGTTTCGAATCTACTAGCGAGATTCTTCTTCAGTGCAAAAGGAACAGCGTGCTAGAAAAAGCAAGGCTGAGCAAAATCATAGACAGAGACGCGCTGGCTTTTATACCCTATGCGGGTGGCGAAGGCGCCGAAACAACCAATGAGAGAGAAGCAGTGGAAACGACTGGGTGGACAAGTAGCGACATCTACCGGAAAAGTAGAGAAAAGAAACCAAAAAAGGGGAATTAAATTAACGCTTTCCAAATACTTGGAAAATCTGGAGTACTAGATAAGTCATTGAACTTAATTACCTCAAAGCTATTGCTGTCGATCGTGGTTATTCCTCTAATATTATCGATTCTATTTATAAGAAATTGATGAAATCCGACCATTCTGAAAAGCATTCTAATTCCAACTCTAATACTTCAATTGTATTACCATTTTTTCCTAAAATCAGTCAGCAAGTTGCTAAAATCCTAAGAAGGTTTGATTTTAAAGTTATTTTTTCTCCTGTTAATAAAATCCCTTTTTCAAATCTCAAACACCCCGTTGATCGCCTAGATAATTGGGGCATTTACCAGATCTCTTGTCAGTGTGGTCTTTCTTATATTGGTCAGACTAAACGTGCTCTTAGATTTCGTTTAAAAGAGCATGAAGGTTATGTTAAAAATCAGGAGCTCAAACGTTCTTCTATTGCTCAACATTCTTGGTCTTCTCAACATAAGTTCGATTTTTCCTCAGCCATCATTATCCAAAAATGTTCTTCTAACCTTGATCTTGATTTTTGGGAAGCTTACCATATCATTAAAAATTCTCACTCTTTAGTCAATGACTTATCTAGTACTCCAGATTTTCCAAGTATTTGGAAAGCGTTAATTTAATTCCCCTTTTTTGGTTTCTTTTCTCTACTTCTCCGGTAGATGTCGCTACTTGTCCACCCAGTCGTTTCCACTGCTTCTCTCTCATTGGTTGTTTCGGCGCCTTCGCCACCCGCATAGGGTATAAAAGCCAGCGCGTCTCTGTCTATGATTTTGCTCAGCCTTGCTTTTTCTAGCACGCTGTTCCTTTTGCACTGAAGAAGAATCTCGCTAGTAGATTCGAAACAGCTGTTTGCTGCTTTTCATATATTATTTGTGCATTTTAAACGTTGGTTTTTCTGCTTTTTGATATGTTATATATTAAAACCGCCTCTGCAAAATTATCAAACTAACAAGTCCCATCAAAATCCTTTCAGCAGAGCTGAAATGATCAGCAACCGGAGGGAGGGTGGATGAGGCAAACGAATGCCGTGATATAATAAATAACATTTTTATTTATTTAATTATGTTTTTTACTCTTAGTTAGTTAAATAACTTAGATAAAATAATATTTTATTATAATTCTTTTTGAAAAATCAAACAACGATAAAGTAAACTAAGTTAAAATGTCAAAATCTAGGGGTCGGTATGCCGCCCTCAGGCTCTTCATCAACGCCCAATGACTAGTACGAAAATCATTTCCAAATTGAATTAATTTTAGCTTCAAAGAAGAAAAAAAAAAGAGCCGGGCTTCTTTTTAAACGGACTTGGGTGCAGGAAAATTTTAGGAGCCCTAAATTGCTTCGCAATACACAAAACATCTAGCACAAAGTACCCTATAATGTCAATGGTTGCCCTTACAACTACAGGGGACATGTTTTGAGCCAGGGTGTAAAACTTGTCCGGACCTAAACTTTTTATTTAAAAATATATATATATAAGAAAAGGGGGTTAACAAATGCTGTTAGCTCCTATAAGCGCCGCACATATCCCCATTATGGCTGGAGTAATAAAGATTAACGTAGAGTATTAAATACATTTAATAAGGATTTTATGCGCTTTTTTTACTCATTTTCATTTTGATAGAAATTTATAAATTTACTGTTGAAAATCGCAAGTTAAAAATAGTTGAATTTTTTTCCAGTTGGGGAACATTTTAAAACACGTTCTGTAACGCTTTTATGACAATCAAACTTGTCTTTTATGTGCCTTATTTTTTATTTTTTCTTAAGCATTTTATGACGTTAAGAAAACGCATTTTAAAGCAAAAAGTTTTAAAAATTGCAAGTTATGTATATTAGAGATCTGCAAGGGCCTATTTTCGTTTACGGCACTCGGGCCGGGCCGGGCCGGGCCATACATTTTTATGAAGGCTCGGGCCGGACCGGGCCTAGTGACTATTCTTTACGGGCCGGGCCGGGTTCGGGCCTTACTTTTTCTTGAAGGATCGGGCCGGTCCGGGCCACTATTTTTTCTGTACAGAGCCGGGACTGGTTTCATTCATAGTCCAGTCCAAAATTTTCAGTCCTAGTTTTGACCCAGCCCGTATGAAAATCATTGTCTCGGCGTGGCAAAGGCCAGTTAAATTAGGCCTGGCCCAAAAATTTTTACAAAAAATGTATACATTTTTAAATCGACATTATTCTACAATGAAACATTAAAATTTATTCTTTTTAAAAATAGTAGATTTCTACGCTTATTAAAATATGGCTAAATTAAAATGTAGTAAAACGTGGGAAAAGAACCTGCCAATGACGGAATCCTGTTTTAAGCTGAAAAACGTGTTGATCCATGCAGAATTAATATACTAATACGTAAGAAAAGAATATATCATATAATGCATTTACACTTGATAAGAAGGGAACTTGTCTATAACACATTTTTTTTTCTATGCAATTCCGTCTTGGAAGATTTTATTGTATAGCATTTTTAACATTGCAATACATGGAATATAGATTAAAAATATTAATGACAACCGAAACACGGCACTTAATTAATGACACATTAATGACAACCGAAACACGGCACTTAATGACACATTAATGATAACTGAAACATACAAGAAATATAGATTCGTTAAAAAAAATAAATATTGCAGCCTGCGCGGCACGTCTATAAAAATGAAGATTATAAATATGAAAAAAAAGTTAAGATAAGTATTTTTGGTCAGAACTCCTCGTACGAAACAAATTTTTAACCAAATCGACATAAAAATCAATGTTTTGTAGAAATTAACTCGGATCGGGCCGAGATTTTAACTTTTTTCCGGGCCGGGCTCGGGCCGAGATTTTAACTTTTTTACCGGGCCGGGCTCGGGCCGAACTTTTAATTTTTGTATCGGGCTGGGCCCGGGCCTGGAAATTTCGGCCCGTGCAGACCTCTAATGTGTATATCACATTTTCGTTTAATTTAATTATCTTAACACGGTAAAAAATAACTACAATTTCCTAGAGATGTGAAATAATTTCAGTTAATTATTAAAAATATTTAAACTTCGAAAGAAGAGAAAGAACATGGTTCATCCATTTAAATATGGGAAAACACTATATATATTTTTGGAAAATGTTATCTTAGTTAATTTTATTTATTAACTGAAGGTCTGATATTTTCGCTTGAAGCCGATTTAGATAAACGTTTTTAAAAAGGGCATACAGATATATTCCATGTATGCACACATGCTTGTATTTTTGACATTTTTAACCTCTTCAGAGACGATTTTTTTACGGTGTGAAAATAATGACTTTTTTTTGTTGTTTTTTTTTTTAAGATTTATTTATTTCATACTAGCTAAAGTACTCTGCGTTGCCCAGAATTTTAAGAATGTTTGTTTTGAAAAATCAATTTCAAAATTAAATATACAGTATAAAACACACAATAACGGCGTAAAAAATACAGAGAACCTCAAAATATTAAAATATGCCAATATTTCCATATTTTATCATGTTTCAATACATTTTTTGAAACTCATATAACGTTATATATTCACCTGGTGGCGTCCATTTTATTTCCAATATGACTTTTTTTTTTTTTTTTTTTTTTTTTTTTTTAATTCGTCAAACTATTTATTTGATTTTCATTTTTCACATGGAAATCTTGCAATAGAAAAGTTATGACGTAACATTCACTTTTTTTTTTTAATTCGTCAAACTATTTATTTCATTTTCATTTTTCACATGGAAACCTTGCAACAGAAAAGTACAATTGTTATAGTAAGAATTATATTGTGGATTTTAATTGTTGGCAACTGCTAAAGCGAAAAAAATTTAAATTTCATAGGAAATTGCTGTTAAATGAGTGGTTTTTTATTAATTAAAAATTAACCATAAATTATTTCGGTTCCGGGTTACTTTAATTGCCTCAGCCGTGTTTTAATACACATGTGCGTGACATTTCACAATTCTGGCTTCCAAACTGTGGATTTGTATAGGCTTAGAGACAGACAGACAAATTTTCATTTTTATATATTAGATTAATAGGAATTCAGAAAGAAAAAAAAAATGGTAAAAACAATAAAAAATTACGCACACAAAAAAAAAATTAATAATAACGTCCGCATTTGTGGCCGCTGTGCGTTAACGGTAATTTACGAGTGAAATGATTTCTTCTAAAATAGAAAACTAACAGTAAATTTCTTTCTTACATTTCTACAAATTATTAAAACTTAATGCATTTAATATATCTGATATTATTATTATCAAATATTAACGATTTGTTCAAATAATCCAACAACACTGACTGCCGAAAAATGACTCCACGCTTTTTTTTTTTTTAATTTCTAACAGCACACCGGTGCAGCCAAACCATAAAATTTTTACTTCTCTTGCTCAAGGGTTCTGTAGTGAATAAGTTATAATTTTTTTTGCTCTTTTTATTACTGACAGTAATTATAATTACTAAAAAAACTAAACATCCACATATGTGGCTAAGGGCGTTAAGAGGTTAATGCATTTTTGTTTAAATGTAACCAGTCCGTTCAATCAGGTAGATTTTGTTTTAATTGAATAAATTAGAAATAAAAAAGAAAAGTGCCCAGTTAAACTGATGGCATTGAGCTCACAGGCTATTCACACTAATTGTATGTTATACTCTTATTTCAAAGAATAATACCCCTCAACACATAAATTAAAGGGGATTAGCTCCCGTCCCCCCCCCTTTATACTTAACCAATGAATCTCCAAATCTAATCAGGAGAATTATTCTGCCTTATCAGAATAAACCTGCAATACCAAATTTGAAGCAAATCAGATAATTCTGCATGAAAAAACCCATTTCACAAAATTAAGGGGTATTAGATCCCCCATTTTCCCCTTTATACTTAACCAATGAACCTCCAAATCTAATCAGGGAAGCTCCTTATCAGAATGAACCTAGAAAAAAAAATTGAAGCAAATTGGATAATTCTGCATGAAAACCCATTTATCTAAACTAAGGGGCGGGGGGGGGGGCTTGCCCCCCTTCTCCCCCTTTATACTTAACCAATAAACCTCCAAATCTAATCAAGAAAGCACTTTATCGGAATAAACCGGTATATCAAAGTTGAAGTAAATCGAATAATTCTGCAATGAAAACCCATTTATCTATATTAAGGGAGGGGCTAACCCCCTTTCCCCCCCTTTATACTTAACCAATGAACCTCCAAATCTAATCAAGAAAGCTCCTTATCAAAATAAACCGGTATGTAAAATTTGAAGCACTTCGAATAATTCTGCATTAAAAATCCATTTACAGGAGGGTCGTATTAAGGAGGGATTAACCCCTGTTACCTTTATAACTCACAAAACTAATCAGAAAAGCATCTTATCAGAATGAACCTAGAAAAAGAAATTGAAGCAAATCGGATATTTCTATCAAGAGTTATCGCGTTACGTACATACGTACAAACGTGCATACAGAACCTGCGGGCACATTAGCTCTCAGGCTTTGATAGCCTGTGAACTAAAAAGTAATAAAGACAAATTTTATTAGCAGATTACATCTATTTCAGTTGATTTATCGGATAGAGAGTTGTTGATGGCAAAATTAAATAAATTTGCGATTTTGTTTCAAAACAATGTTCATAGAAGTTATGTACACAATACACGAGAAAAAGAAAATAAATTTAGCTTACCAAGGAGTTGCTTTTAAGCTTTGTGAATTATTTTGTTATATCCCATAATGTAAGAAGCACTACATCAACTCGACGTCGTTACTTTGAAGCAAAAGGGTGCTCTAAATCATGTTTATAGCAGTGGCAGATAAATATGACAGTTTCAGCAAACGGCCGTGAAAATGTACAGTGCTAAAGGAAATATCATAGAAGTTTACCTAAGCATAACGAGGACATAAATTCTGTTATCATAATGTAAAACAGAGTTTAATATTTTTAGGTATTTGAGATATTAAGGAGATTGTGACAACGCCCCCTAGATTAAGGCGAAAGCGTAATTATGACTAACGCGTAATTATGACATCATCGGAAAGAGGGAATTGTGCCAGCCTACGAAGGAAACTTCAGATCGGCCGAATTAAAATAGTTAACTTTTTTTTTCCAATTATGATTGACACTTTTTTCTGATAAGATTCATTTATTGCACATTATTTGATAAAATCGGTCGATTATTGTATATTCAAATTTAAAACGTAGATTTGTTTTTATGTATTTGTATAAGTATGGAATTTATAACAGAAATGTTCAAATTATATGTGTAGCAATTTAGTTAAAGTTATTTATTAGCGAATCGAACTTATTAAGAGGAACGCATAGATGAAAATAAATACAGTAGAGCCTCTTTTATACGAAACTCTTTTAACCGAAACTCTCGATTAACCGAAATCCATTTTGAAAGCTTTTTTTTTTTTTTTTTTAAGAGTTCTTTTGAATTTAACTTGAGCTCCCATAAGCTGCGGAATGAAATTAAGAAAACGAACAAATTAGCAATTCAGAAGCTTTTGAATCTTTTTCAAAAGGTTTGGCATGGCTGGAGCAGCAGAAAGACTGTGATATTGGTGAACTAATAACATTAAAAAACTTCGTGATAGGGTTACAACGCCAAAGCAATCGAAACTGCGACAAACAAAGCATTTTTTCAAACCCTTGTGATATATATAAAAGGCACTTAACTTCAAAATTAAATTTCAGGTAATTTATTCTTGTTTCTATTTTGCTAATGCTTTATTTTCATTAAGCACTTGTTACCATAATAAGAAATATTGCATATATTTTTGGGTCGGTCCCGATTACTTCGGATAATCGAGGTTCTACTGTACAAGCATATTAAAAAGTTCAAATAAATACGTAAATGGCAAAAAAGTATGAGATATGAAATTTAAAGTGATTTTTTATTACTGCAACACACCGTTTTTATTTAATCTCCAGTACAACAATGGCTTTCTTTTTTTTTTTTTTTTTCTTTAAAATTCCGCAGGCAAAGGGCATTAATCATTACTATTAGTATTCGTTTATTGAATCTCTCATTTAATTCATTTTTTGTGAAAGTTATTTGTGTTTCACATTACAAAATGAGCTGAACGTATTATTTTAATCTGTTAACACCTACAACCGCGGTGTTGATATTGTATGCAACGCTCGACTGCTCCTGGAATGCTTCCTGATTCCAGTAATTTTATTGGGATTAGAGTTAAAATAATATTTTAAAGATAATAAAGAAGTGGTGGATTATCTCATGAAAATATTGGTTAAAGATAGTGATAACGATAGTATTGAAGAAGATGCACAGTTTCCTGAATGTGACAGAGATATTACCAATCGAAATTTAGAAAAAGGTTAACAACAACAGTGACTCTGAAATAAATGAAGTGATGAATATTTCTGAAAATTAATAGTGAAGACAATTTTTATTTTTTATATAGAAAAAGATAAAATCTCAAAATGGAAGAAAAAAAGGAAGTCGCAAAAATCTTCAAAGATCGAAAACAAAAATATTTTAAAATGTTCCGTGAATTTTCTAAATCCACACCAATTATTTCTTTAATACTAGACTCAGCTTCTTAAAGTATTGTGTATCTGTTTTAATATACATCAATTATTATTGAAATTATAGAATTATTTTTTGCAAATTGTGCAAACTTTCTCGATTTGTTTCCCCAATACAGCATTTAATAACTATAACGTGGCTAGTTATTCTTTGTTTTTCATACCCATTTCTTTGAAAAATAAAATCGTTAACGAAAAATTATTCGCATGGGACACTTTAATCATTGGTTACATAAGGATTTTAAAACTGCGTTAAACTAGTTAATATATTTGATCGAGTTTACATCGCATGCAGATTAATTTAAGTAAATCCACATAATTTATCAAATAAAAATTTTAATCAAACGCCGATTTTCGTTGGCTTTTTAGGTAGATTTCATAAGAAATACTACCTATTGCAGTCGTTACCATGGTGCCACTTTTGAAAAATTCCTTCATAACTTTTCATTATAGGACCCTAGGAACCCAAAACCACCCCCACCTAAAAAGTTTATACAATATATATATATATATATATATATAACCATTAAAAACCATTACAAATTACCAACAAAAATTGTGAAAGTATAAATAAAAAAGAAATTTATTCATTGAGTATAAAACTGACCCCCCTAACATTTTGAGCATTGATTTTAAAAACATAGTAAAAATAGGAGAAAAGAAATAATGGAAATTTGTAGAATTAAGACAGATTCATCAAGTCCTAAATGCCTTGATTACCACAAATAGTGTGGTTTCATCTTCATATTAACCATAAAAAAGCTAAAGAATACGAATTTAGGACTACCACACCCAATAAATCCAGAAATAAAATATTGTAAAACAAATAAGTTAAAACTAAATTATGATTAAAATGACTTGAAAAAGAAACTAGTCGGATGTACCAATCCCAAAACTTTCTTCTATCTCATACATGTTAATACTTCAAAATTCGCTATCACACTGCCAAAATTAAATGGCAATCTATGCATCTCATGAGGATTCTAAAGATATGAAATTCCGTGCATTAGTTCTTGAGATAGGACTATAGCTGAAATCGTCTAAATCCAGCAAAATGCTGCCTAGCAGCGCCACCTATTGGGAGATTTATTCCAAATCCTAATCAGCAACAATTTATGTCAACGTCTGACTGAATCTGAAGTTTGGAAAAAATCCGTGCATTAGTTTTTGAGATAGGGCTATAGCGAAAATCGTGAAAATTCCTGCATAGCAGCGCCACCTATTGGGTGATTAACACCAAAATCTAATTAACAACAACTTGTGTCAACATACAAATAAATCTGAAGTTAGATGAAAATTCGTCCATTAGTTCTATAGATAGAGCTATTGAGGCAATCGTGAAAAAGGCAGCACAGAAGCGCCACCTGTTGGGCGATTTACACCAACACATAATCATTAGCAAGTCATATCAAGGACTACCTGAATCTGAAGTTTGATGAAAATCCGTGCGTTAGTTCTTAAGATAGAGCTATTGGGGAAATCGTTTAAATCCTGCAAAATTCATCATAACAGCGCCACCTGTTGGGCGATTTACACCAAAACGTAATCAGCATCAACTCATATCAAGGACTAACTAAATCTGAAGTTTGATCAAAATCCGTGCATTAGTTCTTGAGATAAAGCTATTGAGAAAATCGTGAAAAATGCAGTATAGCAGCGCCACTTGTTGAGCGATTTACACCAAAAAATAATCAGCATCAATTTGTATTAGGGACTAACTGAATATAATTTTTTATTAAATTCCGTGCATTAGTTCTTGAGATAGAGCGCCCACAAAATTTGTGTCACATACACACAGACAGACAGACATACAGACTCACAGAGTCACAGACAGACATTTTGTAAAAACATGTTTTTTGGAACCTCTGACCCCTAAAACGTGTAAATCCGTCGAAAACCGGAATTCGAAAATTTTCATGAATCCAATACTTTCTTCTTGTAAAGATAGAAGAAAGTAAAAACATATTGCCAATTTGAGAACTTTTCTTACATTGAATGATGCAACAAAAGAAAAAAAAAAGAAAAAAGGTAAGAGATTATTTGAACATGTTGCCCAGAAAAGTTTTTAAATGATGATAAGCCAAGGAGTAACAATGTACAGTATAATCAGGTACAAACCCCAATATATGGGACGGACCAGCTCCCTCTATAGAACATTTAAAAATTAATTCCACTAAATTATCCAAGGAATCAATCAATCAATGCAATGCTACCATCTGTAGTAGTTATTATTAATAAAATATATTGATTTGGAGTTTTTTTTCGCGAGCTGTTGGTGGTGGAGGTAGGTTGCTTGCTGCCCGGATCCGTGCTTTAAGGTTTGGTGTCCCCGTTTTGTGGCAAGAGTAGTTTGTATTTTTTTATTATTATTATTATTATTATTTCTTTTCGTTCAACGTGGTCTCCAGCTCTGTGTGGAGTGGTAATTTAATTTTTCCGTGTTTGTGTATGTTTACTTTTTTTGTTTTGTATTTGTGTAATTTTTGGCTCGCTGGTCGAGGGCTGTTTGTGTTGTTTTATAATAAAGTATGTCGTCCAATTTTTTCTATTACAGATGCTAGTCCTTGTAATCCGGAAACCTATGTGCAAGAAGTTATTAATTTCTCGCAACAGGTTATTTATGCGTTAGTAAATGGTGTCTCCAGTGTTTGTATTTTTCTCGAAGCGATAGAAGGTAAAATTCCACGAAATAAGCCTGTGGCTTTAAAGGCTGAATTTGACAAAATAGTGGGTCCGTTTTACCAGGACGGACAAATTGTTAGTCGAAACGTCAGATGTTCAATGCGCCCAAGCGGTCTTTGACATTGACAAATTACTAAATGTGCAGGTTAACGCGTACATCCAGCAGGAAACTATTACGTCATAATTTGCCTTGCACAATATCGATACGAGCATAAGCCTTGAGAAGTTAGGAAAGGAAATTCAAGCTGAAAATAGTCTGAAGTTTAAGGAATTGCGGCGTTTTACCAAAAAAAGATAACTGTGTTACTCAATTAACGGAAACTATTTTAGTGACTATTTATGGCACATTCATTCCCAGCAATATCAAGTTGTTTTATATGACCGAAAAAATTAGACTTTTTATGACAGACCAAGCCAGTGCCTTAATTGTTGGCAATTTAATCATGCCACCGGCAAATGCACGAATTATACCATCTTCAGGAAATGTAGTGGTTGTCGGAACTCGGCATGCCTCATATTCTCTTACATATTACGTCATAGGAACACCTGCTGGATGGCTGTGTGGGTGGGAAAAAGCTGATGCAATTTAAAGAAACTATTTCGTCATAAACTTCCTCTCTCTCAACCCGGAAGTTATATATATTTAGAACTCTAATTTCTTGTAGATGTAGAATTGGTTTTGTATGATTTGGACGTGGCTTTGAAGCTGCGTTATGTAATTTTAGAATAATACATTGTAGTTAAACTAAAGAATCTCTTCAATATTACACATTTTAAAAACATTTATTACAATTAATAACTTACTTTACAGCAAAAAGTATACCAAAACATCGCTGACTTCATATAATTTTAGAAGCCGCTCAAAATGGATTTTACTATCTGGTCAATCAAAATAGCACTCGTTGGAGGCCCGAAATCTCACCTTTTGGAATAATTAAGAAGGTAAGAGAATTTCTATTCTTACCTATATTGTATTATTATATATGTATAGATTTTAGTTTTAGAAGTCATTTAAGGTGACTATTTTTTGTGCGGCAGCTATTATCTAGGTAGAGCAGTCGGAGTTGTCACATAAAACTGGTATCCCTGCCGGGATTCGGGTCCTCCGTATTTGATAATTTATTAGTAATTTTCATTGAAATATGGAGAAATTGAAGAAATTAAGGACGCCAGTACGTTCTAATTTCACAAAATTAATAAAGGAAACAGAAGATTTTTTACTGGCTAATGAGACGGATTTAGATAAATTGTCGACCGTCTTAGATAGACTTGCAGCGAAACAACTCTAGCTCTCCTCTTGATATATAAACAAATTTTAGACCATTTGTCTGAAGACCAGACCTGTCAACAAGATGCCTTTGACTCCGAATATGAATCAGTTAACAAGTACAATACTAATTATTTTGAAATTAGAAATAAACTGTCTCGCTACATAAATAAATTAGAAAAGAGCCAGCCTCAGGAAACATCTTTGCCATTAGATGCCATGGCTACTAGAAGAAAATTCAAATTGCCGAAACTTGAATTGAAACCCTTTAATGGGGAAATCAAAAATTGGCTGTCCTTTTGGGGACAGTTCGAAAAAATTCACGAAGTTAACGAAATAGTAAACGAAGACAAAATGCAATATTTAATTCAGGTCACTCAAAAAAGATCTCGAGCTAAGGAAATTGTGGATTCTTTCCCCCCTACTGCCGATAGCTATCCAGAAGCGATTAAATCGCTGAAGGCCCGTTTTGGCAGAAAAGATGTTTTGATTGAGGTATATATCGCAAAGTCCTGGGCCTCGTAATGAATAACTCTTTAGGACAAGGCCACAAACTTTCGCTTGTCAAATTATATGACAAAATTGAAACGTACCTCAGATCATTAAAAATGTTAGGAGTTTCAAGTGAAAATTATTCACCCATTTTGTACCCATTGGTCGAATCAGCTTTACCTTCGGATATTCTTAAAGTATGGGAGAGATATCTGGGCACTTTAACAGTTAATGAGGAGAAAGAAAATGAAATTAATAAATTGGATATATTAATGAAATTCATACAAATTGAAGTAGAAATGGAACAAAAGGTCAAATTAGGTAAAAGTGGGTTTTCCTTCGATAAAGAGGTCTCAGTAAATAGGTTGGTTGGTTGGTTGTGTTTATGACGGCCAATTATCAACACGAGGGATAGGCCCAAAGGGGGGGGGGGGGCGTGCCCTCCGTTGGTGTCTTTCTAAGTGAACCTAACCCGTATTAACGCAAAGACATCCAAGGTTCGAAGAAAACCACGGAAAACTCCGAACGATTAGGCCGACGGGCGCGATTGGGTTCGAACCCAGCACCTCCCGTCTACCAGCTTCGAGAGCTGAACTTCTCGGCCCCTGGTGGAGCCTCTCAGTAAATAGAGAAATTAGGATCGAACGAAAGGGGGAAAAAATCCCCATTCCCACGGTGGCCGAATTATATAATGCGGTTGATGGAAAATCGGAAGAACAGTGTGTTTTTTGCGAAAATAAACACCGTAGTCAAAATTGTAGAGCGGTATGGAAAATGACACTCGCTGCGAGAAAAGATGCTTTATTAAGAAAGGGGGCATATTTTCGTAGTTTTAATGTCACTCATGTAGCAAAGTTTTGCAAATTCAAAATTAACTGCACTCATTGTTAAAAAAATCACCACCAGTTTCTGGTCATAGAAAAGAATAAAATTAACTTGGGCGATAATTCTAAAGAGGATTCTACGGTTATGCTTGCGAATACAACTTCTAGAAAAAGGTTTTACTTCAAACATTGGTCGTACGTATATACAATGGGAATATAGAACGAAATGTCAGAATTTTATATGATACAAGTTCACAACGGTCATATATATCGAAATTTGCTGCCAAAATGCTAGGCTATAATAGTATAAGGCAGGACAGAGTAGTGCGTAGTTTATTTGGGGTGCGACAATGTGAAGAACTACACGATAGTTATTTAATTAATTTGGGAATAGATAATAGTTTCCTATGTAAATTTGAAGTATTAGACCAACAAAAGATTTGCTCTGAAATTGCCCCTATACCAGAAGGACCTTTTGTTAATGAAATAAAAAGGTATGGAATTTTATTAACCGACAGAATCACTAGAATTAATGATTTATTATATGAATTTTCCCCCGATGAAATTCACGTGTTAATTGGTGCGGATGTCGCCCGCAAATTATTTACCGGGCATTTAAAACAATTACAAGGCGGATTAGTTTGTATGGGAACTCGTTTAGGATGGACAATTCTCGGAAAAACTGAGGGTTATAAAAAAAAATATGAATAATCTCATTTTTTCGATCCATGTCAAAGAGGCAAAAATTACCGAGTTATGGTACCTTGACACTTTAGAAATTCGGATCCCGGAGAGAAAAAAAGTAGAGAAGAGATAGAATTAGCCGCAAAAGAACATTTTCTCAGTAATATAAGAGTAGATGACGAGTTTAGATATGAAGTTAGTCTTCCATGGATACAGGGCCACCCTCGTTTGCCCAGTTACGAAAATATTGCTCGACGTAGATTAAAAACCTGTGTCGATTCATTGAAAAGGGTAGGAAAATTAGGCGATTATAATCAAGTATTAGAGGAATGGTTAGATGAAAAAATAATAGAAAAGGTTGATCAGAGAAAAGCATTAGGTAGTGAGCATTTCCTTCCTCATAGAGCGGTGTTTAAAGAAAACTCCACTACAAAGGTGCGGCCAGTTTTTGATGGTTCAGCTCGGGAAAAGGACTCACTATCGATAAATGATTGTATTGAAAAGAGGCCTAACCTGGTTGAACTGATTCCTTCTATTTTAAATAAATTTAGATTAGGGAAAATAGGGGTAATTGCTGACATAAAAAAGGCTTTTTTACAGATCGGCATTACAGAAAAAGATCGACCATGCTTGAAATTTTTATGGTATGAAGGGGGGGGGGAGCTCAAAAGCTGATAACGCTTCAGCACGGAAGAGTAGTATTTGGCATTTCATGTAGCCCCTACCTTTTAGGTGCCATGTTAGAATACCATTTGAAAAACGCACCTGAGCATCTTAAAAATACCCCGTTTGAGTCGTTTTACGTTGACAACTGCGTTACGAGCGTTAATAATAAGAGTCGAAAACCCTTCTTAGCAGTGCTAAATTCGAGCTTCGCTGGTGGGAGCATAGTTTTTGAGAAGTTTTGACAGGGGAAAATGTCCCTGTTTTGGGGTTAATGTGGGATTTTAAAAGGAACACATTAGCAGTTGATTTAAAAGAGAATTTCGGAAGATGATCGAAAAGTAACTAAGAAAAACATTTTATCAGCTGTACATAGAATTTTTGACCCTATTGGATACACATGATAACATTAACACCTATAACATTAGAACCTAAGATAGTATTACAGGAATGTTGGCAAGCTAAAATAACATGGGACACGGAATTGCTTGTTTCTATCGGGAAAATTTTTGAAAAATGGAAAAACCAATTAGGAAAATTAAAGACTATTGAAATACCTAGGTGTTTTTCACGGCATGCAGATAAGCTGCATTCTTTGCACGTCTTTTGCGACGCTAGCAAAATAGCGTATGCTACGTGCATATTTATACGGGCCGAAAATGAGCAAAGTAATTTCTGTCAGTTGGTTCAAGCAAGAAGTAGAGTTGCTCCTATGAAAACAAGTTCCATCCCGAGGTTGGAATTGTTGGCTTGTAATATAGGGGCTAGATTAGAAAGTAGTGTTATAACTGATTTAAAATTAGATGACATTGCAATTTTTTATTGAACTGATTCGGCCAATGCACTTTATTGGATAAAAAGAAATGAAAATTGGGCACCTTTTGTTTATAACCGGGTGTCAGAAATTCGCTCATTAAGTGATCCTGAAAAGTGGCACTTTATTTCTGGCCAATTGAACCCCGCTGACCTGCCTTCAAGGGGTTGTACTGCCGAGGTTTTAACCCGAGATAAATGGTGGGAGGGCCGCAATGGCTAAGAGAGTCTATGGACCAGTGGCCTAAATCAGAAGTTTTTCCCGATTTTGAAATTATAGATGTAGAAAGAAGAAAGACTGTTATTAGTGCTAAAAATGTAGATGTTCAAACTGAACAAATTTACACTAGAATTTCTTCATATGAAAAGTTGGTCAAAGTAATCGCATGGATATATAGATTTTTCAAAAATTGCAAGAAAGTTAAAAAAGATAGAGAATTTGGTTTTTAAACTGTGGTAGAGCAGAATAAATCAGAAAATGTATTATTAAAATTAGTTCAACAACAATCATTGACTGGTCCCAAAGACAAACGTTTAAAGGCATTTCAGATCATGGTAGATTCTGCTGGACTTATAAGGCTTAAATCACGCGTACTTTTGAGGGAAGATCAATGAATTTTAGATATCCTGTTATACTTCCAAGCGACCATCCAGTAGTAGAAAAACTGATTAGATCAAGACATTTAAAATTAGGACATGCGGGGGTACAAATTATGATGTCTAACTTAAAAGAAGAATTCTGGTTTTTAAAATTCAGGAAAACGATAAGGAAAATTATTAGAAACTGTGTAAAATGTCGAAGATACGATTTTAAACCAGTAGAAATTTCTACTCCTCCCTCACCTGAAGACAGAGTAAGAGAAGCTGCCATTTTTGAGAACATCGGTTTAGATTATGCCTGTCCGCTTATTCTCAAAGAAAATAGAAAGATTTGGCTGGTAATATATACATGTGCTGTTTTTCGAGCAGTGCATTTCGAGTTAGCTACTTCGTTATGAACAGATGTCTTCTTACAAACTTTGAGGAGATTTATAGCCCGTCGAGGCAGACCGTCGATTATATACATCGATAATGGAACAAATTTTGTAGGAGCCGAAAATTTGTTGAAAGAAATTGATTGGAATGCGGTAGCAAATGCCAGTATATCCAGCAAAATTATATGGAAATTCATACCTGCTTCACCTCCGTGGTGGGGAGGGTGGTGGGAGCGACTAATTGGAATAACAAAAAGAATACTCCGAAAAGTTTTGGGGAAAAACTCTTTGAATTATGAAGAAATGGAGACCGTTATGTGTGATGTCGAAAGTGTTATTAACAGCCGCCCTCTTATATATGTGTCAGAAGATTCAAATGTCCTAGTCCCTCTCACTCCGTCCCAGTGGTGTAGTCGTAAAAAAAACAGAGGGTATACGTTCTAAGCAGAGGGTATACGCTCAAGGCAGAGGGTATACCCTAGGGTATATATTCTATAGGTTTCTTGAGAAACAGAGGGTATACGGTGTTCCTTAAAAAAATCCAGAGGGTATACGGCGTATACCCCCGTATACCCTCCACTACATCCCTGCTCCGTCCATGTTTTTGCAAGAATTGAAAGGAAGTGGTACACCCGATATTGACATTCTGGATGCCAAATCGTTGAACAAAAGGCATATTTATCAACAAAAGCTCCGACAAGATCTTCGTAAAAGATTCAGATCTGAATATTTGGGTCAATTGCGGCAGTCTGGTAGAAACAACAAGATGGAGAAACCTTTTGCCATAGGTGATGTTGTGATTGTCACAAGTGACAACAGTAAAAGAATTGATTGGCCTCTGGCCAAAGTCACGGACATTTATCCATCTAAAGATGGACATATCCGACTAGTCAAGATTAAGATGAAACACGGAGAATTTCTAAGACCAACCTCGCGATTGATACCCTTAGAGGTATCAAAGGATAGTGATGTGATGAGAAACCTTTTCACTGACATGCAAAAGGACAATGATTCTGAAGTTCCAGTTCAGAGTTCCAGATATGGACGCATTATTAAACATCGAACTAATTGGAAGATTTGAGTTCCAGACTCAAAGGTGGGAGGATGTCGGAACTTGGCATGCCTCATATTCTCTTACATATTACGTCATAGGAACACCTGCTGGATGGGTGCGTGGGTGGAAAAAAGCTGATGCAATTTAAAGAAACTATTTCAACATAAACTTTCTCTCTCTCAACCCGGAAGTTATATATATTTAGAACTCTAATTTCTTGTAGATATAGAATTGGTTTTGTATGATTTGGACGTGGCTTTGAAGCTGCGTTATGTAATTTTAGTAACAATACATTGTAGTTAAACTAAAGAATCTCTTCAATATTACACATTTTAAAAACATTTATTACAATTAATAACTTACTTTACAGCAAAAAGTATACCAAAACATCGCTGACTTCATATAATTTTAGAAGCCGTTCAAAATGGATTTTACTACCTGGTCAATCAAAATAGAACTCGTCGGAGGTCCGAAATCTCACCTTCTGGAATAATTAAGAAGGTGAGAGAATTTCGATTCTTACCTGTATTGTATTATTGTATATGTATAGATTTTAGTTTTAGAAGTCATTTAAGGTGACTATTTTTTGTGCGGCAGCTCTTATCTAGGTAGGGCAGTTGGAGTTGTCATAGTGGTAAACACGCGTCTGCTACATGCAGTACTGCCGAGCTTACGTGCACTAATTGTCAAGCCTCCCACCTGGCGTCTGACCCGAAGTGTCCGGCCCGCTTAAGGGGGATGGGTTTCCTGAAATATAAATCGGATAATCATCTATCAATCACCGAAGCACGTAGACAATACGCAAAGAACTGTAAACCAAAAAGTTATGCTGAAACTGTTAAAATGAATACTGAAGTAACTTTGAACCCCACATATGTCACTAAAGCAGAGCTCGAACAAACAATGGAACTTTTCTTTCAGTGCACCCAAGAGTGCATTCTTAACGTTCTGCAGCAACAAACGAATTTATTCATGCAAACTATGGAAGGACTGGTAAAGTCTTTCACTGCGGCCTGTATGGCCAAAACACAGACTACTAGTACTAGTACTTCTAAAGATGCGGCTAATAATTCTCCCGCCAATCGGTCGAAGAAACTTAAAAAACAAAAGGTGACGACCTCGCCGCTATCCTTAGAGAACTGTCACTACCAGGATTACAGCAAGATGAGTGGGAAGGTGCTTGTTCCGAATCCGGGCTCTGAAGAAGAGTCTGGTAGCGATGGTAAAAACAAGTTTAGCGCCCTCTCCTCCTATGTGTTTTCTTCTTTTTGTGCCGCCTTTTTGTTATTTGCCTGCTGGACTTTTGTTGTATTTTGTGTTTCCCAGTTGTGCCCTTTCTTTTACTTATGTCGAAGTTTTCGACTCCTTTTTCGGTGATTCCGTGGAACTCGGGAGGTATCAAAAATAAGGTCCAATGGTTGAAGTGTTCCCCCTTTTCGAGGGCCGATGTTTTTGTTTTCCAGGAATCTTTTCTAAAAGTAAGTGACTCTTTTGCCTACCCGGGTAATCAAAGGGTGGTTTATCGTCAGGACAGAGTTGACAGATGTGGTGGTCTTCTCACTGCTGCGAGTAGTAAACTTTAAACTTACTTCTGTGGTGCTCGATTTGGACTTTCTTAGCCCCCAGGGTGTGGAGGTCCTGGGGGTTAGGGTTTGGATGGCTAAGCGGTGGGTGACTATTGTCAATGTTTACGCTCCCGAGGGAAGAGTCAGTGAAGCTTGGCTTCAGCAGCTCACTAACATGATTCATCATCTCTTCCTTATACTTGGTTATTTTAATCAGAAGCATCACGCCTGAGGTAGCACATGTAATACTTCGGGCTCTGAAGAAATCCTCAACTGGCTTCTCAATAACAACGTATGCATTTTAAACACTAACCAACCAACTCATGTCACTCATTCAGGTTCAACGTTTTTGACTGACCTTTCTTTCTCAAGCCCTGATTTTTTTTTCGGCTCACGGACACCTATGTACACCCCGATCTGTTTGATTCTGATCACTGGCCCATTGTTCATAAAATTAATCATGCCACTACGACTTATCTTCATACTTCTACAAATTGGGAGGATGTTGAGGCCTGCCTCAATCGGGACCTGAACTGAAGATGTTACTTCTATAGATGATGTTACTTCTATAGAGCACCTCCATAAAAGCTTTCGTGATGTGAAGTCCGATTCCCGCAAGGTGCGAAAGAAATTCGAACGTTCGTTATGACGTGACGTGAAAACACTTTTTCCGACTCATGCCGCCATTTAATTGCCGGTAGGAGAAGAACGATTGGCCACGCCGCGTGATCAACAATCGCTGATTGGTCTAAGTGGAAAACAAAATGCTTGACGATAATGCCTGTATTATAGGACCCTATTCGTGTCGTATCCTAATTCGCATCTGGCCAAAAGTGCTATTCTGGGATCAAATTTTCGTACATTCGAAAGCGATTACAGTGTCCGAAAAGGCAATGATAGCTCCTCCCAAGTTTACGTCAGTTTTACAGATTACGATGATTGATATCACGATATAACCAATGGGAATCCATCATTTATTAATCGAAATAATCATTATCGTATCGTAGTTTCATCCTAAAACGTGTAAACATAAAACTAAGGGCTGATTAGTAGTGTTTGAAATTTGAAATTTTTGCCGTATAAGATAATTTAACATTACAGTTTTAATGAAATGCCTGTTATAATGAAAAGGCTGCTGTGCCAGAGTGTCTGCATACTAAGGATCTGAGTGTGACGAATTTAATTTAAAAAAACACATAACTTTTGCCTGAATAAATATTGCCTCATGTATGTGTTGATTAAACGCCACATACTTTGGCAATAATGATTCAATTATTTTTACAAATGATAAAGAAGAAAATATCCTCCAGCACCAGGAGTTACTATTGTTCTATGCCATTATACAAGGGCAACTTGGTAAAATTTCAGAGCCATAAAGACTTTAATAGGCAGGAAGCCAGCTATATGCATTTTTATTATTTACTTTAGGACTGAAAAATCTTACTGCTATAGGGGAAATTTTTAATTTTAGCGTTGTTTAATAATAATATTTTTTGCAGTTTAAACAAAAAAATAGAATGTGAAAATTTTAAACATGAAATTGAGTAACTAATGTGTGTATGCTCAGGGGTGAGGAATTACATCAATTTACTCAGCACTGATGAAGTGATTTTTTTTATACTGTAGTAAGGAAAAAAGTTTATATTTTTTATTCATTCACTTTATTTAGTGTTATATTACCCAAATGTTTATGTTTTACATGTTTACATTTTACTTAGGTGGCAGGATTAGTTGATTTTAATCATAATTTAAATGAACTGATTAAAAAAAATATTTAAATTAACTTTTCAAAAAATGTTATTTTAAATCTCTGTCAAAGATATTTTGTAATAAATATTATAATTATGTATGTCCAAAAATGCATTGTAAATTTAAAAAGTGGGAGAGGCTTTTTTAATTTTATTTAAATCAAACATAACATTTTAAAATAAAATCACAAATTGAGAATGGGTAAGTTAATATATAGGATATTTGTTAAATTGTAGCTGGTATAACTGAAGGTGATCATACAACACAAGATAATTTGTTTTATTTATTTCATGTTTTAAAAGTAAAAGCGAATTCACATTTTGAAATTAAATTTCTGTTTATATTGCTCTATTTTTTTTTTAACTACTAGAGGGCTCCGCCCCCTACGAGCTACGCTCGTCAACCCCCGTTCAGACACCGCAGACTCTAAAAGTACGCTAATTGATCGGCTTTAGAAATATTTCGGAAGATTGAATCTCTCTATTCTAAAAAAAGTAACTACCGCTGTCACCGCCGCCGGTTTTGAATTTTTTGTGACCGGAGGTCTTTCTTCGTTAATATTGAGAAAAATAATGCATACAAAAATATGAAAATCAGTGATTTTATACAGAAACGTTTGATAAACACGCTGATGCAGACAGTTTTCAAATCGAAGAATTATTTTAAGAGATATTTAATGCTAAAGTTGGACAAAATCGTTCCACTAAAAAAGTTTTATAGCAGCAAAAACTATACATGGCAGTGTAATCATTTTTAGATCATTTTATGCGTTAGAATTTGCCGGAGTGCAGATTGCATTAATTTTTTTATTTTGACTCATTTTTTTAGGTTTTATTTCTATTTTAAATTCAAATTTTCAGCATTTCTAGAGATATTTTTTACAGATTTCAGAAAATTGTACTAATTTAAACTGTTGCCAACTGTATAAAAAGCGCAAGCAATAATGTTTGCTTCAAATTAAAAATTTATTTACAAGTGACTATTATAAACAGGAAAAAAACTTTCAAATTAGAATTAAATAATTATGTATAAAAAGCAGGAACTTATTAAAAATTACGTCATAAAAAGTATACACGTGAATTTTAAAAGAGAAAGGATATTGTAAAATAATAAATTCATTAACATGCGTTAGAAGTCTTAGGAGAAATTACGTCATATTTACGTCACATTATAGTTATTACATAAAATGAACACAAAATAATATTGCAAAAAAGTTTAAATTTAGAAATTGCGCTAGACATTTATTTAATATTTTGAGAGGATATTTTCAACTATATTTGTTAGGAAAGCGCAAGTAATATTTCATTGCTAACAAAAGTACTTTCACGCGATTATTTAAAAGAGAAAGAATAGCTTGGTAAAAATTACGTCAGATTAAAAACGATTAATTTAAAATGTCTCATTTAAAAGAACTTTCTTTTCGCTTTGTTAAAAAATACCAGGAGACAAAGACTTTGTTTATTTAATTCCTTTTATATTAGCTTATTTTGAAATGTTGTTACACGTGTCTACGTCATCAAGTTATTTTTATTTCGACGTTTTATTTGTATTTTTATTAATGTTGTACGAATTTATTTGTTCTTTCGTTATTTAAAATAAAAATTATGTCAATTTGTACAATTTGGCGAGTGGTTTGGCGATTTATATATTTTGGCGAAATTGGTCGACGGGATAATCAAGTAGTACCGCAGCGGATTTGGCGTTAAAATTCCCCAATCAAAGAGAAATGAATAGAAATTCGTTTATAGGGAGATCGCCACTGTTTTTTAAATTATAATTCAATCTTTCGAAATCTTTTTAAAGCCGATCAAATTAGCGTGCATTTAGAGCCTGCGGTGTCTGGACGGGGGTTGGCGAGCGTAGCTCGTAGGGGGCCGAGCCCCCTAGTTATAATTTAAAAAACAGTGGCGATCTCCCTATAAACGGATTTCTATTAATTTGTCTTTGATTGGGGAATTTTAAGGCCAAATCAGCTGCGGTACTACTTGATTATCTCGTCGATCAATTTCGCCAAATTATACAAATTGACATAATTTTTATTTTAAATAACGAAAGTACAAATAAATTAGTGCAACATTAATAAAAATACAAATAAAACGTCGAAATAAAAATAACTTGATGACGTAGACACGTGTAACTTGCTTAAAGTCAAGTTAATGTGACATTTACGATCAACCATTATTAGCATTTAATCTTATAGTTTGGCGATTGATAGATTTTTGGTCGACGGGATAACTAAGTAGTACCAAAGATACAATCGCTGTTTTCGTCTTTGATTAAGTAAAATAAGTTAAACATTTCAAAATAAGCTAATACAAAAGGAATTAAGTAAACAGAGTCTTTGTCTCCCGGTATTTTTTAACACAGCGAAAAGAAAGTTCTTTTAAATAAGACATTTTAAATTAATCGTTTTTAATCTGACGTAATTTTGACCAAACTATTCTTTCTCTTTTTAATATTCACGTGAAAATACTTTTGTTAGAAATGAAATATTATTTGTCTTTCCTAACAAAAATAGTTGAAAAGTATCCTCTCAAAATATCAAATAAATGTCTAGCGCAATTTCTAAATTTAAACTGTTTTACAATATTATTTTGTGTTCATTTTATGTAATAACTGTAATGTGACGTAAATATGACGTAATTTCTCCTATTTAAGACTTCTAACGCATGTTAATGAATTTATTATTTTACAATTTCCTTTCTCTCTTACAATTCACGTGTAAATATAGTTTTTATGACGTAATTTTTAATAAGTTCTGGCTTTTTGTACATAATTATTTAATTCTAATTCCAAATGTTTTTTACTGTTTATAATAGTCCCGTGTAAATAAATTTTTAATTTATTTACACGTATATATATATTTTTTTTTATCTGAAGCAAACATTATTGTTTGCGCTGTTTATACAGTTGGCAACAAATAAATTAATATCACTTTTTAAAATATGTAAAAAATATCTCTAGAAATGCTGAAAATTTGAATTTAAAATAGAAATAAAACCTCAAAAAATGAATCAAATTAAAAAAAGAAATACAGGTTGCACACCGGGAATTTCAAACGTATAAAATGATCTAAAAATGATTAAATTCCCATTAATAGTTTTTGCTCCTATAAAACTTTTTTAGTGTAATGATTTTGTCCAACTTTAGCATTAAATATCTCTTAAAATAATTCTTCGATTTGAAAACTGTCTGCATCAGCGTGTTTATCAAACATTTCTGTATAATACTACCGATTTTCATATTTTTGTATGCATTATTTTTCTTAATGTTAACGAAAAAAGACCTCCGGTTACAAAAAATTCAAAACCAGCGGCGGTGACAGCGGTAGTTACTTTTTTTTTAGAATAGAGAGATATAACTGTAATTAATTTTTATATGCTTAAAATATTTCAAATTAACCAGGTGAATGAGTTTATTATATTTTTTTCAGATAAATTTAAATAAGCTTTTCTAATTAATAATTTAATTTTAATGATTTAGCGAAAGGTATTTTTCTTTAAAATCGTACTTTTAAAATTAAATTTTGATTTAAAAAAAATCACAAATCCTGCTTAAAGAGAAAAATAAATATATATATACATTTTTTAGGGTTCCGTACTTAAAAAGTAAAAATGGAACCATAGGATCACTCCTGTGTCTGTCTGTCTGTCTGTCACAGCCCTTTTACTCGCAAACTATGCAACGTGGAAAGTTCAAATTGGGGGAAGTAATAAAGACTATTGACCCACATATTTACAGATTAATAAATATTCATAAATATATTTAGGAAAAATGTAGAGGGGCTAATTAAGTTACTTGTAAAAAAAAAATCTCTTTTTTTTATATCGTGTGAGGTATCGTGTGAAAGCTTTCGTAACGCTGAAATCAAAAATATGTTTAATTTAATTTTAGGTATTATATTTTCAAAGTTATGGTGGAAAATGTAGTGCAAAAATATGTCCCCCCCCCCCATCTAATTCCGAATCTATTGAAACTAAAATTATGAAAAAATTAGAGGTAGTAGACATTAATTTAGACCTTGCAGGAAAATTATAGCGATTACCCTAAGTCCCATAGTTTTTGAGAAAATTGCATTTTTCCGTTACACTCAAATTTCGATTTACGGGGTTCATCAAAAGTGTTGAGCAGAGCTGGAGGAATCTATCGTAGCAGAAGTATAAAAGCATTGTTGATCATGAATTTTGAAAAAAATCGTCAGTAATTAGCCGAGATATTAACCCTTAAAGACACGGACGGTTTTGACATACATAATGACAGGGACGGTGTACTCTATGCTCCATCGGCTTTTAAAGCCTAGATAACAAATTTTAAGAATATATTTATGTAATGCAATGCCCAGTAGCAGTATAAAAGAAATAAACGTCAAATTGTTAAAAACAGACTAATTTAATGAGAAATAATCACATAGATACTATGGGATTCGCGATTAGTTTCCATTGAGTGGCTCTTTCAATACACCTACTATGTATTTAAAGGTTAACTAAAAACCTATGTAGAATAAGAAATATACAGAATAGCTATATTTGCTGTTATTTAGGTTCCATATATCTTTGAACTTTAATGTTATATCCATTTATACTTTTCTAGTATACAGGGTGCAGGTGCAAAGGAAAGCCCCTTTAACCTGAAAATACTTGTGAGCGGAGAGAGCTACAGCTATGCAAGTGAGGGAACGCTATAGTAAAGCGACTACGCCCGATTTAATGAAAACGACAGCAGCGCTTCCTAGTGGCGAAATTTGGAAGATAGCCACTGCAAATCGAAAACGAAAAGAGATAGAGCAAAAATTTCCAGATAGAAAGTTTTAGAGCATCAATTAATCAATACAGAATACGGCATTTGGTTTACATGGATAAGATAAATCTTCGCCTTTTTTACCCAAAAATGTCTGAAATCGATGCACTCCTTTTTGTGTAAACGTTTGAATGGAATAGTCAGAAGTATGAAGAAATACGCACAATTTATGCTATAAATACATAATCAATGCATTTTGATAACATCACACACACAAAAAAAGACAAACTCTCACAGTGATAAAAAGTTAATATTCAGCATGTTCGAAAAGTTCGCAATTGCTCACGATACACGTTTGTATTCCTGAGAGTAATTCTGCATGCTCATTTCTCAGCATGGAACGTCTATTGCAAGCCTCTTCAATACGACGACATAGATTTAACCCTTTCAAGGGCGGTGGCTAGGGGGTCTAGCCCCCTAATTTTAATTCCAAAACTGACAAATGGCACCAAGAATATTTTAATCCCAACAAAAAGTTTTCGGTAAAAAAAAAAAAAAAAAAAAAAAAAAGCGCCAAGTACTCCTTAATGTTTCGGCCAGAAAAAGTAGTGATATCTAAAGTTCGCACAAGTTAAAAGCCAAACATCCCAAATCTTTCATTGAAAATGGCTTCCTGCGACTTGGCCGTTAATGCCTTCTACAGCATTTCAAAATTAATGATTGCAAAATTACGCATTTATGAATTATTTAAATATTGAAAGTAATATTAGAATGCAAAGAGGCAAATTCACATAAAGACATTATAAGTAAAAGATTTCTGATAACTACCATTCAGTTTCAACAAACATTAGTTTTGATTACAGATCATTTTGTCCACTTGTGGTTTAATTGCCATTTTGTACGGTCTAAAGCTAAAGTCATTAACGTAAAGCCCAAGAAATAAAACAAAATTTACTTACTTCAAATCTCACAATATGTTACATTACATTTTATTGTATAATATTGAAATCTTGTGTATTGACGAAAGAGATTTTTTTCGTTTGAACATTTATTATAGTTTGCATGAGGTATTCGATTTATAAACTGTTAAAAGCTGATACTGATCATGTTTTAGCAATTAGGGATATTATCTCCTGAATACAAGTATTTTGTTATTTTTAACTTCTAAGCATTTAAATAAACTGAAGTTGTTTAAATGCTTTTTTCAAATGTGTATTTTATTTCTGTACTTTGTGCCACAAAATGCCTAAAATAATCAAAAAATTTAGTTGGCATGTAGCTCATTTGTACATACTTTAAAATATGAAAACTCTCTCGAAGGCATTAACGGCCAAGTCGCAGGAAACCATTTTCAATGAAAGATGGTTGGCTTTTAACTTGTGCGAACTTTAGATATCACTACTTTTTCTGGTCGAAACATTGGCGCTTTTTTTTTTTTTTTTTTTTTTTACCGAAAACTTTTTGTTGGGATATCAGTACTTTTTGTATGTTTCTTTTCCAGTTTGTTATTCTAAACTATAGTAATATGAAAAAATTTAAATTTCGGTACTTTTGTGTTAGCCGGGAGCAAATCTCCTCATTAGCCTTTTGTTTTTTCGCCAATAGCAGTTTTCATTTCTCACATGTGTAAATTAGAAACAATGCTTTGATTTTCAAATAAAATATTTTGGTTTATGTTATTATTTCTTATTTATTTATTTATTTATTTATTTCTATGTTAAATATTCTATTGAATAAAATGAGGGAAATGCATCTATTTTAAATGAGATGACTAAAAAGTTTATAATTTTAAATGAAATGAATGTAATATGAACAATGGGCTTGGGAACAGTATTTGGCGATTTACCACTTGCGCCCGGCTGACATAAAAATACCTAAATTTATTTTATTGAGCTTTACAAATTTATACTTTTTTTCTTTTTATATTAAAGTACTAGCCGCCTCTAGCAAGCAGTATTTACTCTATTAATTCCATGTTAAACGTTGCATCATGTTACTGTTATTCATAATTTAATTTACTTGCCCATTCTTTCGCCAAGTCGGAAGCTTTTGATAGAGAAATCAAGAACTTTTTACGATCATGGAAGCACATCATCTATTTTGTGTTGTTATGTATTTCATCTTTCGTGACAAATATATCTTAACTCACGCATGTTTCCTTAGCAGTTACGATTCGTTCTCTAATGCGGAAATTTTTAATCATATTAAATAATCTTTTCTGATTGGGCTCACGGCCAATTGTTGTATTTTAACTGATACTACTGGGTACAAGTGAAATGTTTATTATGAAATCTTTGACGATATCTGCATTTACATTAAACCACATTGATGCTAATATCATTTGTTTCACGTTAACCTTTTCAATGGACTCGATTACGGAAGAATAGAAGGTCTACCGGTTCACTGCCATGGATCCACTTGAAAATCTATCATTCTTCACATCTGGTCGTATTGAAGAATTAGTGAATGTGCCTTGGTTTTAAGATTTTAGCTAATTTTATTCGAAACCTGAAAACTAAAATGCGAGGAACCGGATTATAGAAGATTCATTCTAACGTACATATCGATTAACAGGTTACATATTATAGAGTTACAATAATCATAAGGAGAGCTGGCAGTTTCAATGCTTTAATAGTTTTCGTAAATTCTCTTTATATAATACAGAAGTTTTAGCGGTGTAAAAATTAAGAACATAGTCACAGTAAATATAATAACAGTACAATATAATAACAATAGCAGAGGTTTTGGGCAGTGACGAAACTATTAGCACTTTGGAAATATTCGTACGTTATATCATTTAACTATTCAGATGATATGCGGAAAAATAAAAATAGATGCCTCGCATTAATAATTAACTCATTGAAAAATAGCCACTAGCATCAAATATTCGCCAAGCTTGGCGACATTTAGCAAAGTTTCGCCAAATTTGGTAGTATATCATGTCAATTCTCAAATTTGGCGGCCAGAAAATGTTTTGTTTATTCTGACGTCATAATGATGCATATGTATTATGTATTATACACATACCTATAATATGTACGATGCAAATGTATTACGTATTATATGCATATGTATAATATGTATGATGCATATGCATAAGTTCATTAACATCACTAAAACGCACTTAAAGGAAATAGTGTTCCATAAATAGTAGGGATAATTGCCAGATTGACCAGAGTGCTATTGAGATTAGAATTCCGACATTTATAATAGACCGGGAGACGTCTGCACACACCATCTCCTCATCAAGTTTACAGCTGAAATTTTAGGATTAGTTAAAACTAGATTAGCATATTAAAATGCAACTGGTGTGTTAAGTCATATCTTGGTAGAAACCACCTGAAGACCTAATTTTAGTGGTTAACTGATAGGTTTACTATTGTATTTTCCTGCATCCAACAGTTTGGAAACATGGAGGAATGGATGCAGGAAAATACAATGGAAAATCCACCAATTAACCCGTAAAATCGGGTCTGTAGGTGGTTCCTACAAAGATATGATTTGGCAGACCAGTTACATTTCAATACGCTAATCGATATTTAACTAATCTTAAAATTTCAGCCGTCAACTCGATGAGGTGATGATCTGTGCAGACGCCTCCCGGTCTTTAATAAAATTTGTTTTAAGGAAGTAAAAGATAGAAAGATGGACAGATAAACTGAAAGATTTGCCTTATTAAGATTTTTGTAAAAGCATATAAAAATTCATTCAGCTTGAAATCATGTAACACCTTTATAACTCAGGCTAATTTTCTGTAATCGAGTTTTGGCGACCAACATATCTTATCTATAACTATAATCTTTCTTTTACATATTTAAAATTAACAATAAATAAACAGTAAGTAGGCTAATAATACAATATAATAACATTAGCAGCGGACTTCGGACGCCGCATCTGTCGCACATCGTTAAAGACAGTTTATTAGTTACACATTTCATTTAATTAAAAGGAGATTTTTAAACTTTCATATGGAATTAGGAGATTTTTCCACTATAGGGACCTTGGCATTTTTTAAAAATCTTGTCGCAATTCGGACTTCAGAAACTGAGTTATGTTGCCAAATGATATAAACAACTATGAAAACAAACCTGATGAACTTTTATGTTATTTTATATACATATAAACATTTTATTTATACATGTATAAAATATTATTTTTTATATACAAATTATTTATGTCGGTATATAAAATAAATAAACGGGTTTCTTACATTAAATAAATTGTATACATATGGAAAAAATTGCTTGCGTATATGACACAGTAAATAGGTTGCCAGAAAATACGTTATTATCAAATTTCTTTTCTCGTCAAGGCTATTTTCTGTATTTCGCCAAGGCTACTATATCGGAAACGTACTGAATTGCGGTTATATTTTGTTAAATGTTTTATTGTTTTAATATCGTAAATATATCATAACCTATACTGATTAAAATTTTTGGGTATATTCATTTTTTTTTATTTAACAAACATCTTTGAAAAAGCATATATATAAAATGTTATTCTGCTTGAAATCACGTGACCCCTTTCAAAACTCTGTAATCGAGTTTTGGCGACCAACATTGGCACAATTGAATGTGTTAAGGAACTGTTTACGGCCAAATGAACACCCCCTGTTTAAAGGATTTAGAGGCGGAAATTCTGTGTTTTCAGATTTTTCTGGTTAATTGTGCTACAAACCCGACTTACTTGTGAAATTTCATGATTCTACGACTTTTAGAAGTACCTTAGTTATTTGGTGATGCGAAGTGAGTCAGTGACAAAAAGGCGCTTTTTCGGAATTTAATATTTCGAAACTTGCCTCTTTTTTATCCGATTTTCTTCGTTATTGGGGGCTTTTCGCCATTTAGTTACCCCCTTTCTACTTTTCAGTTAAGATCCTGGCTTCCTGGGGGCTGGCTACAGGGTCCTGGAAGTTTTTGTGCCCTAAATTGCTAATAACGAACCCTTTTTAATCCAATATTCGTTTTTGGTGCCCTTTTTCAATTTAGTTATTCCCCAGATTCTACATTCCAGTTGACCCTGGAGGAGCCCTAGGACCCGGTCCAGAGAGACCCTTGCCTTGTCTGCCATGCATTTTCCACTCCCTAATTGTGTCGCCCTCTCGATGCATAACTTTAAAGTTGATTCTTGGATTCCTTTCACCGGGCCAACACTCTCATATTTTTATTGGGGCTCTATGACTCTTTTAAATGCAACTCCCCTCATTTTTGCGTATTTCTTCAAAATTTTATTCTAATAATTTATCCCCTATGCTTAATTTCGTCTAATTGAAGATCTAAAGCGCAAAGTACTGGGGCCGTTTAACATGGTTTCATTTAAGATCCTTGCTCTGAACTATCAGTTGGCCTCTTTTGCGTCTCCTATTATAGCTTCCTTAAAAGTGGTCCTATTCACTAGTTTTTTTTTAAACAACTTCTTAGGTCCTCCATCTACTACATGAACTAGAAAAAAAATTTCCCAGACTTCCGCTACCACCAATTTTGAATATTAATAGCTTTCTTAGGGCCCATCTTAAAAATAATCAAATTCTCTTGCAATTTTCTTTTACATAGTTCTTGGGTCCCCCGGCTTCTTTATAAACTACTAAAAAATTTCCTTATACCCAACTACATTCGAGTTAAGATTGTGGTCCCCTGGCACGTGGTACAGGACTCCTTGAAACTTTTGTGTCCTTAATTTTTAATATATTGCCCCCTTTAAATTCGATCTTTGTTTTGAGGAAATTTTTCCATTTAGTTATTCTCCCATTTATACATTCCAGTTAAAGCCCTGGCTCACTGTGGCCCGGTCCCTTGAACTTTTTGTGTGCCACGCATTTTTCACCCCCTAATTCTGTCACTCTCTCAATGTATAAATTTAAAATAGAGTCTTAGACTCCTGTCCCCAGGTCAACACCCTCATATTTTTTATTGGATCACTAGGGCACTTTTTTAAGACCCCCCCCCCCCATTTTTGCGCATTTTTTTAACATTTTATTTACATGATTAATTTATACCCTATGCGTAATTTCAACTAATTAACGATCTAAAGTGCTAGGTACTGAAACCTAACATGTTTTTATCTCAGAGCCCTGCTCTCAACTATTAGTTGACCCCTTTTAGGCCCCCTATTATCTTGCCCTTAAATGGTCTGATTCACTAGCTTTTTTCTAACAACCTTTTAGGATTTCAGCTACCTCTGATATTTTTATTGGAGTCTTAGGCCCTTTTTAAGTATTTCCCCACATTTTTGCGCATTTTTAATTTAATGATTAATTTATACATTATGTTTAATTTCGACTAATTGGAGATCTAAAGACCTAAATTACCTTTTAACATGTTTTCATATTAGGACCTTACTCTCACCTATCACCTTGACATCTTTTGGTCCCCATTTTATAACTCCCTTAAAAATAGTCTCATTGCAATAGCTTTTTCTTTTCTAACAACTTGTTAGGGCCTTCAGCTACTACAAAAACGAGAAAAAACTTTCTCAGACTTCAGCCATCACCAATTTTGAATATTAATCGCCTTATTGGGGTCCTTGGTGCAGCTTCTTTTAAAATGATCCGATTCTCTTGCAGTTTTCTTTAAGGGTCTTCTAGGGTTCTCCTGCCACTTTATAAACTACTAAAAAATTTCCTTATACCCTTGCTACCAACTATTTCGAGCAGTAATCTTCTTTTCGGCATCCACTTACATTTACTCACTACAGTCGTAAATTAAAAATAACGCTGCTGTTAAAGGTATGTGGTTAACTTTAGAGAGGTGGGGGTATTTCATCCGTAAATTAAATATTGGGTTAACGTTAAAGGGAATTTGATAACTTTATAGATGGAGGGGGAACCTTCCACTGCTTGGGAGCGCATTCTTTCCTCGGGAGACTCTCTTAGACTATTGTTATCACCATTTTCGAACGTTAACAGCGCATCCTTTTCTCGGTTTCTATGGCTCAATTTTATCGAAAATTTGTTCATTCAATTTAGCTTAGGATTGTTATACAGAATTGAGTTCCATCTTCTACCGCTAGGGATATGCATTCTAATCTCGAGTTCTATGGGCCCGATGACTACGATTCAGTTGCGTTAGAGCCAAAAAGATCATTAGGCTTGGCAGGTGGCAGGTAGAGGACACGCCTCTTCTTCAGAATTTTTAAAAAGCAAAAGCAACGCCATTTTGTTGCTTTATATACTTTCTCAACGACTTAGGTTTTGTCAACGGAAATAGCGCATTTACAGAATGATCGATTACTCCTTTGAAAAGCACGCGATTTCTCTAGATCGTTTACTTTTTTCATTAAAGGGACGGCCCCTCAAGACAACTTGTCAACATCTGGAAACCATATGTCGAGTCGACAAAGGTTTTACGTTCAGTTTAAGGCGATTCTGAAAAAAATACTTTTCCCCGCTCAACAACTCGAAACTTTTTGGAACTTTTTTTTGTTTCATTTTTAAGTGTAAAAGCGATTTAAACGTAATTTCAATTATTGAAGTGATTTGTCATCGAATAGTTTTTTTTTCACAATAAGGAAGGTATATAAGGAAGGATAAGGAAGGTATGTGACTATGGTCAGGGGGTATATATCAAGTTATTTTTCGTTGCGCCGAAAATCTCAATTAGCAGAAGTCTTAGTGGTTTTTACACGATGGGGAGTGACTCGTATTTGGAGGGAGAAATTTTGCTCCGTCCATCCGATAACGACGTATTTTTTGGTCTGGTTTTTCGCGTTTATTTTGCCGTACGATCATTCATCAACAGTGTGAGTAATTAGGAATGATATATGTCTTTTGGCTCTAAAGGGAATACCTGGCGTTCGTTTCATATAATGAAAATGCACTATTTTGAATTTAGACTTGCTGGGTTTTTCTAGATTAGGTTGCATGTCGTTGTCATACAGATTGAATAAACTGAAATGCAACTTTATAAATCCCAATCTATCTCAATATTGAGTCAAAAAATTATATTCAGAGAATTAGGAGATTAACGGGAAATAACGAACATAAGCGAAAATTCCGATGGTGAAATGGAAGTTGGAATTTCGAATTCAATTCCATAGAAATAAGGTTTTTTTAAAGACTAGGAGGCTCGGCCCTCTACGAGCTACGCTCGCCAAACCCCGTCCAGACACCGCAGACTCTAAATGCACGCTAATGTGATCGGCTTTAAAAAGATTTCGAAAGATTGAATTATAATTTAAAAAAACAGTGGCGATCTCCCTATAAACGGATTTCTATTCATTTCTCTTTAATTGGGGAAATTTTAACGCCAAATCCGCTGCGGTACTACTTGATTATCCCGTCGACTAATTTCGCCAAATTATACAAAGCCACTCGTCAAATTATACAAATTGACATAATTTTTATTTTAAATAACGAAAGAACAAATAAATTAGTACAACATTAATAAAAATACAAATAAAACGTCGAAATAAAAATAACTTGATGACGTAGACACGTGTAACAACATTTCAAAATAAGCTAATATAAAAGGAATTAAGTAAACAGAATCTTTGTCTCCCGGTATTTTTTAACAAAGCGAAAAGAAAGTTCTTTTAAATGAGACATTTTAAATTAATCGTTTTTAATCTGACGTAATTTTGACCAAACTATTCTTTCTCTTTTTAATATTCACATGAAAATACTTGTGTTAGAAATAAAATATTATTTGCGCTTTCCTAAGCAAAATAGTTGAAAAGTATCCTCTCAAAATATCAAATAAATGTCTAGCGCAATTTGTAAATTTAAACCGTTTTGCAATATTATTTTCTGTTCATTTTATGTAATAACTGTAATGTGACGTAAATATGACGTAATTTTTCCTATTTAAGACATCTAACGCATGTTAATAAATTTATTATTTTACAAATTCCTTTCTCTCTTAAAATTCACGTGTAATTATAGTTTTTATGACGTAATTTTTAATAAGTTCCATCTTTTTGTACATAATTATTTAATTCTAATTCCAAATGTTTTTTTCTCTTTATAATAGTCACGTGTAAATAAATGTTTAATTTATAAACGTATATTAATATATTAACGTATAAATATATATATATATATATATTTAAGCAAACATTATTGTTTCCGCTGTTTATACAGTTGGCAACAGTTTAAATTAATATCACTTTCTAAAATCTGTAAAAAATATCTCTCGAAATGCTGAAAATTTGAATTTAAAATAGATATAAAACCTCGAAAAATGAGTCAAATAAAAAAAAATAAATAAATTCTGCACTCCGGGAAATTATAACGTATAAAATGAACTAAAAATTATTAAATTCCGATGTATAGTTTTTGCTACTATAAAACTTTTTTAGAGGAACGATTTTGTCCAACTTTAACATTAAATGTCTCTTAAAATAATTCTTCGATTTGAAAACTGTCTGCATCAGCGTGTTTATCAAACATTTCTGTATAACACTACCGATTTTCATATTTTTGTATGCATTATTTTTCTTAGTATTAACGAAGAAAGACCTCCGGTCACAAAAAATTCAAAACCGGCGGCGGCGGTGACAGCGGTAGTTACTTTTTTTTAGAATAGAGAGATAACACTACCGATTTTCATATTTTTGTATATATTATTTTTCTTAATATTAACGAAGAAAGACCTCCGGTCACAAAAAATTCAAAACCGGCGGCGGCGGCGGCGGTGACAGCGGTAGTTACTTTTTTTTAGAATAGAGAGAAACCATTTTGATATATATATTTTTTTTCTGATAGTTATTTTTTTTATTACTAGGGGGCTCGGCCCCCTACGAGCTACGCTCGCCAGCCCCCGTCCAAACACCGCAGACTCTAAATGCATGCTATTGTGATCGGCTTTAAAAAGATTTCGAAAGATTGAATTATAATTTAAAAAACAGTGGCGATCTCCCTATAAACGGATTTCTATTTATTTCTCTTTGATTGGGGAAATTTTAACGTCAAATCCGCTGTGGTACTACTTGATTATCCCGTCGACTAATTTCGCCAAATTCTATAAATCGCCAAATTATACAAATTGACATATTTTTTATTTTAAATAACGAAAGAACAAATAAATTAGTACAACATTAATAAAAATACAAATAAAACGTCGAAATAAAAATAACTTGATGACGTAGACACGTGTAACAACATTTCAAAATAAGCTAATATAAAAGAAATTAAGTAAACAGAATCTTTGTCTCCCGGTATTTTTTAACAAAGCGAAAAGAAAGTTCTTTTAAATGAGACATTTTAAATTAATCGTTTTTAATCTGACGTAATTTTGACCAAACTATTCTTTCTCTTTTTAATACTAGGGGGCTCGGCCCCCTACGAGCTACGCTCGCCAACCCCCGTCCAGACACCGCAGACTCTAAATGCACGCTAATGTGATCGGCTTTAAAAAGATTTCGAAAGATTGAATTATAATTTAAAAAACAGGGGCGATCTCCCTGTAAACAGATTTTTATTCATTTCTCTTTGATTGGGGAAATTTAACGCCAAATCCGCTGCGGTACTACTTGATTATCCCGTCGACTAATTTCGCCAAATTATATAAATCGCCAAACCACTCGCCAAATTATACAAATTGACATAATTTTTATTTTAAATAACGAAAGAACAAATAAATTAGTACAACATTAATAAAAATACAAATAAAACGTCGAAATAAAAATAACTTGATGACGTAGGCACGTGTAACAGCATTTCAAAATAAGCTAATGTAAAAGGAATTAAGTAAACAGAATCTTTGTCTCCCGGTATTTTTTAACAAAGCGAAAAGAAAGTTCTTTTAAATGGGACATTTTAAATTAATCGTTTTTAATTTGACGTCATTTTGACCAAACTATTCTTTCTCTTTTTAATATTCACGTGAAAATACTTGTGTTAGAAATAAAATATAATTTGCGCTTTCCTAAGAAAAATAGTTGAAAAGTATCCTCTCAAAATATCAAATAAATGTCTAGCGCAATCTGTAAATTTAAACCGTTTTGCAATATTATTTTGTGTTCATTTTCTGTAATAACTGTAATGTGAAGTAAATATGACGTAATTTCTCCTATTTAAGACTTCTAACGCATGTTAATAAATTTATTATTTTACAAATTCCTTTCTCTCTTAAAATTCACCTGTAATTATAGTTTTTATGACGTAATTTTTAATAAGTTCCTGCTTTTTGTACATAATTATTTAATTCTTATTCCAAATGTTTTTTTCTGTTTATAATAGCCACGTGTAAATAAATTTTTAATTTATTACACGTATAAATATATTTTTTAAGCAAACATTATTGTTTCCGTTGTTTATACAGTTGGCAACAGTTTATATTAGTACAATTTTCTAAAATAAGTAAAAAATATCTCTCGAAATGCTGAAAATTTGAATTTAAAATAGAAATAAAACCTCGAAAAATGAGTCAAATTAAAATAATAAATGAATTCTACACACCGGGAAATTATAACGTATAAAATGAACTAAAAATTATTAAATTCCGATGTATAGTTTTTGCTACTATAAAACTTTTTTAGAGGAACGATTTTGTCCAACTTTAGCATTAAATATCTCTTAAAATAATTCTTCGATTTGAAAACTGTCTGCATCAGCGTGTTTATCAAACATTTCTGTATAATACTACCGATTTTCATATTTTTGTATGCATTATTTTTCTTAATATTAACGAAGAAAGACCTCCGGTCACAAAAAATTCAGAACCGGCGGCGGCGGCGGTGACAGCGGTAGTTACTTTTTTTTTTAGAATAGAGAGATTCGCATGAAAATACTTGTGTTAGAAATAAAATATTATTTGCGCTTTCCTAAGCAATATAGTTGAAAAGTATCCTCTCAAAATATCAAATAAATGTCTAGCGCAATTTGTAAATTTAAACCGTTTTGCAATATTATTTTCTGTTCATTTTATGTAAACTGTAATGTGACGTAAATATGACGTAATTTCTCCTATTTAAGACTTCTAACACATGTTAATAAATTTATTATTTTACAAATTCCTTTCTCTCTTAAAATTCACGTATAATTATAGTTTTTATGACGTAATTTTTAATAAGTTCCATCTTTTTGTACATAATTATTTAATTCTAATTCCAAATGTTTTTTTCTCTTTATAATAGTCACGTGTAAATAAATGTTTAATTTATTACACGTATAAATATATATATATATATTTTTTTTTAAGCAAACATTATTGTTTCCGCTGTTTATACAGTTGGCAACAGTTTAAATTAATATCACTTTCTAAAATCTGTAAAAATATCTCTCGAAATGCTGAAAATTTGAATTTAAAATAGATATAAAACCTCGAAAAATGAGTCAAATAAAAAAAATAAATAAATTCTGCACTCCGGGAAATTATAACGTATAAAATGAACTAAAAATTATTAAATTCCGATGTATAGTTTTTGCTACTATAAAACTTTTTTAGAGGAACGATTTTGTCCAACTTTAACATTAAATATCTCTTAAAATAATTCTTCGATTTGAAAACTGTCTGCATCAGCGTGTTTATCAAACATTTCTGTATAACACTACCGATTTTCATATTTTTGTATGCATTATTTTTGTTAATATTAACGAAGAAAGACCTCCGGTCACAAAAAATTCAAAACCGGCGGCGGCGGTGACAGCGGTAGTTACTTTTTTTTAGAATAGAGAGATAACACTACCGATTTTCATATTTTTGTATATATTATTTTTCTTAATATTAACGAAGAAAGACCTCCGGTCACAAAAAAATCAAAACCGGTGGCGGCGGCGGCGGTGACAGCGGTAGTTACTTTTTTATAGAATAGGGAGAAACCATTTTGATATATATATTTTTTTTCTGATAGTTATTTTTTTTTATTACTAGGGGGCTCGGCCCCCTACGAGCTACGCTCGCCAGCCCCCGTCCAAACACCGCAGACTCTAAATGCATGCTAATGTGATCGGCTTTAAAAAGATTTCGAAAGATTGAATTATAATTTAAAAAACAGTGGCGATCTCCCTATAAACGGATTTCTATTTATTTCTCTTTGATTGGGGAAATTTTAACGCCAAATCCGCTGTGGTACTACTTGATTATCCCGTCGACTAATTTCGCCAAATTCTATAAATCGCCAAATTATACAAATTGACATATTTTTTATTTTAAATAACGAAAGAACAAATAAATTAGTACAACATTAATAAAAATACAAATAAAACGTCGAAATAAAAATAACTTGATGACGTAGACACGTGTAACAACATTTCAAAATAAGCTAATATAAAAGGAATTAAGTAAACAGAATCTTTGTCTCCCGGTATTTTTTAACAAAGCGAAAAGAAAGTTCTTTTAAATGGGACATTTTAAATTAATCGTTTTTAATTTGACGTAATTTTGACCAAACTATTCTTTCTCTTTTTAATATTCACGTGAAAATACTTGTGTTAGAAATAAAATATAATTTGCGCTTTCCTAAGAAAAATAGTTGAAAAGTATCCTCTCAAAATATCAAATAAATGTCTAGCGCAATCTGTAAATTTAAACCGTTTTGCAATATTATTTTGTGTTCATTTTCTGTAATAACTGTAATGTGAAGTAAATATGACGTAATTTCTCCTATTTAAGACTTCTAACGCATGTTAATAAATTTATTATTTTACAAATTCCTTTCTCTCTTAAAATTCACCTGTAATTATAGTTTTTATGACGTAATTTTTAATAAGTTCCTGCTTTTTGTACATAATTATTTAATTCTTATTCCAAATGTTTTTTTCTGTTTATAATAGCCACGTGTAAATAAATTTTTAATTTATTACACGTATAAATATATTTTTTAAGCAAACATTATTGTTTCCGTTGTTTATACAGTTGGCAACAGTTTATATTAGTACAATTTTCTAAAATAAGTAAAAAATATCTTTCGAAATGCTGAAAATTTGAATTTAAAATAGAAATAAAACCTCGAAAAATGAGTCAAATTAAAATAATAAATGAATTCTACACACCGGGAAATTATAACGTATAAAATGAACTAAAAATTATTAAATTCCGATGTATAGTTTTTGCTACTATAAAACTTTTTTAGAGGAACGATTTTGTCCAACTTTAGCATTAAATATCTCTTAAAATAATTCTTCGATTTGAAAACTGTCTGCATCAGCGTGTTTATCAAACATTTCTGTATAATACTACCGATTTTCATATTTTTGTATGCATTATTTTTCTTAATATTAACGAAGAAAGACCTCCGGTCACAAAAAATTCAGAACCGGCGGCGGCGGCGGTGACAGCGGTAGTTACTTTTTTTTTAGAATAGAGAGATTCGCATGAAAATACTTGTGTTAGAAATAAAATATTATTTGCGCTTTCCTAAGCAATATAGTTGAAAAGTATCCTCTCAAAATATCAAATAAATGTCTAGCGCAATTTGTAAATTTAAACCGTTTTGCAATATTATTTTCTGTTCATTTTATGTAAACTGTAATGTGACGTAAATATGACGTAATTTCTCCTATTTAAGACTTCTAACACATGTTAATAAATTTATTATTTTACAAATTCCTTTCTCTCTTAAAATTCACGTATAATTATAGTTTTTATGACGTATTTTTTAATAAGTTCCATCTTTTTGTACATAATTATTTAATTCTAATTCCAAATGTTTTTTTCTCTTTATAATAGTCACGTGTAAATAAATGTTTAATTTATTACACGTATAAATATATATATATATATATTTTTTTAAGCAAACATTATTGTTTCCGCTGTTTATACAGTTGGCAACAGTTTAAATTAATATCACTTTCTAAAATCTGTAAAAATATCTCTCGAAATGCTGAAAATTTGAATTTAAAATAGATATAAAACCTCGAAAAATGAGTCAAATAAAAAAAATAAATAAATTCTGCACTCCGGGAAATTATAACGTATAAAATGAACTAAAAATTATTAAATTCCGATGTATAGTTTTTGCTACTATAAAACTTTTTTAGAGGAACGATTTTGTCCAACTTTAACATTAAATATCTCTTAAAATAATTCTTCGATTTGAAAACTGTCTGCATCAGCGTGTTTATCAAACATTTCTGTATAACACTACCGATTTTCATATTTTTGTATGTATTATTTTTGTTAATATTAACGAAGAAAGACCTCCGGTCACAAAAAATTCAAAACCGGCGGCGGCGGTGACAGCGGTAGTTACTTTTTTTTAGAATAGAGAGATAACACTACCGATTTTCATATTTTTGTATATATTATTTTTCTTAATATTAACGAAGAAAGACCTCCGGTCACAAAAAAATCAAAACCGGTGGCGGCGGCGGCGGTGACAGCGGTAGTTACTTTTTTATAGAATAGGGAGAAACCATTTTGATATATATATTTTTTTTCTGATAGTTATTTTTTTTTATTACTAGGGGGCTCGGCCCCCTACGAGCTACGCTCGCCAGCCCCCGTCCAAACACCGCAGACTCTAAATGCATGCTAATGTGATCGGCTTTAAAAAGATTTCGAAAGATTGAATTATAATTTAAAAAACAGTGGCGATCTCCCTATAAACGGATTTCTATTTATTTCTCTTTGATTGGGGAAATTTTAACGCCAAATCCGCTGTGGTACTACTTGATTATCCCGTCGACTAATTTCGCCAAATTCTATAAATCGCCAAATTATACAAATTGACATATTTTTTATTTTAAATAACGAAAGAACAAATAAATTAGTACAACATTAATAAAAATACAAATAAAACGTCGAAATAAAAATAACTTGATGACGTAGACACGTGTAACAACATTTTAAAATAAGCTAATATAAAAGGAATTAAGTAAACAGAATCTTTGTCTCCCGGTATTTTTTAACAAAGCGAAAAGAAAGTTCTTTTAAATGAGACATTTTAAATTAATCGTTTTTAATCTGACGTAATTTTGACCAAACTATTCTTTCTCTTTTTAAAATTCACATGAAAATACTTGTGTTAGAAATAAAATATTATTTGCGCTTTCCTAAGCAAAATAGTTGAAAAGTATCCTCTCAAAATATCAAATAAATGTCTAGCGCAATTTGTAAATTTAAACCGTTTTGCAATATTATTTTCTGTTCATTTTATGTAATAACTGTAATGTGACGTAAATATGACGTAATTTCTCCTATTTAAGACTTCTAACGCATGTTAATAAATTTATTATTTTACAAATTCCTTTCTCTCTTAAAATTCACGTGTAATTATAGTTTTTATGACGTAATTTTTAATAAGTTCCTGCTTTTTGTACATAACTATTTAATTCTAATTACAAATGTTTTTTTCTGTTTATAATAGTCACGTGTAAATAAATTTTTAATTTATTACACATATAAATATATTTTTTTTTAAGCAAACATTATTGTTTCCGCTGTTTATACAGTTGGCAACAGTTTAAATTAATATCACTTTCTAAAATCTGTAAAAAATATCTCTCGAAATGCTGAAAATTTGAATTTAAAATAGATATAAAACCTCGAAAAATGAGTCAAATTAAAAAAATAAATCAATTCTGCACACCGGGAAATTATAACGTATAAAATGAACTAAAAATTATTAAATTCCGATGCATAGTTTTTGCTACTATAAAACTTTTTTAGTGGAACGATTTTGTCCAACTTTAGCATTAAATATCTCTTAAAATAATTCTTCGATTTGAAAACTGTCTGCATCAGCGTGTTTATCAAACATTTCTGTATAACACTACCGATTTTCATATTTTTGTATGCATTATTTTTCTTAATATTAACGAAGAAAGACCTCTGGTCACAAAAAATTCAGAACCGGCGGCGGCGGCGGCGGTGACAGCGGTAGTTACTTTTTTTTTAGAATAGAGAGATTTTTATTTATTTATTTTTTTTTTTTTTGGGGGGGGGGTAGGCATGAAAAGTATGAAAAAACTGAAGTATAAACCTGTTGTCCTGTGTGTCCAATCCAGCTGGCATTCTCATAAGGAAAAACTGGAATACGAAGCTGATCTGAATTATTTGCATCTAAGACGTAACAAGGGACGTAGGATTTTGTAAAATACTTAAATATGTTACAAAATTTTACTTATACTAGGGGGCTCTGCCCCCTACGAGCTACGCTCGTCAACCCCCGTTCAGACACCGCAGACTCTAACAGCACGCTAATTTGATCGCCTTTAAAAAGATTTCGGAAGATTGAATTATAATTTGAATCTGACAATTATAATCTGACGTAATTTTCACCAAACTTTTCTTTCTCTTTTTAATATTCACGTCAAAATACTTTTGTTAGAAATGAAATATTCATCTTAAAATGTCAAGTAAATGTCTCGCGCAATTTTTAAATTAAAACTGTTTTGCAATATTATTTTTTTGTTCATTTTACGTAATAAGTGTAATATGACGTAAATTCTCCTATTTAGGACTTCTAACGCATGTTACTGAATTTATTATTTTACAATATTCTTTCTCATTTAAAATTCACGTGTAACTATAGTTTTTATGACGTAATTTTCAATGAGTTCCTGCTTTTTATATTTTTTGTTTATAATAGTCACGTGTAAAATAAATTTTTAATTTGAATCAAACAGTACTGTTTACGCTGTTTAAACAGGTGGCAACAGTTTAAATTAATACAATCTCTCTATTCTAAAAAAAAAGTAACTACCGCTGTCACCGCCGCCGCCGCCGCCGGTTTTGATTTTTTTGTGACCGGAGGCCTTTCTTCGTTAATATTAACAAAAATAATGCATACAAAAATATGAAAATAGGTGGTTTTATACAGAAACGTTTGATAAATACGCTGATGCAGACAGTTTTCAAATCGAAGAATTATTTTAAGAGTTATTTAATGCTAAAGTTGGACAAAATCGTTCCACCAAAAAAGTTTTATAGCAGCAAAAACTATACATGGCAGTGTAATCCTTTTTAGATCATTTTATGCGTTAGAATTTGCCGGAGTGCAGATTGCATTAATTTTTTTATTTTGACTCATTTTTTCAGGTTTTATTTCTATTTTAAATTCAAATTTTCAGCATTTCTAGAGATATTTTTTACAAATTTCAGAAAATTGTACTAATTTAAACTGTTGCCATCTGTATAAATAGCGCAAGCAATAATGTATGCTTCAAATTAAAAATTTATTTACACGTGACTATTATAAACAGGAAAAAAAACTTTCAAATTAGAATTAAATAATTACGTATAAAAAGCAGGAACTTATTAAAAATTACGTCATAAAAAGTATACACGTGAATTTTAAAAGAGAAAGGATATTGTAAAGTAATAAATTCATTAACACGCGTTAGAAGTCTTAGGAGAAATTACGTCATATTTACGTCACATTATAGTTATTACATAAAATGAACACAAAATAATATTGCAAAAAAGTTTAAATTTAGAAATTGCGCTAGACATTTATTTGATATTTTGAAAATTAATTTAAAATGTCTCATTTTAAAGAACTTTCTTTTCGCTTTGTTAAAAAATACCAGGAGACAAAGACTCTCTTTACTTAATTCCTTTTATATTAGCTTATTTTGAAATGTTGTTACACGTGTATACGTCATCAAGTTATTTTTATTTCGACGTTTTATTTGTGTTTTTATTAATGATGTACGAATTTATTTGTTCTTTCGTTATTTAAAATAAAAATTATATCAATTTGTATAATGTGGCGAGTGGTTTGGCGATTTATATAATTTGGCGAAATTGGTCGACAGGATAATCAAGTAGTACCGCAGCGGATTTGGCGTTAAAATTCCCCAATCAAAGAGAAATGAATAGAAATTCGTTTATAGGGAGATCGCCACTGTTTTTTAAATTATAATTCAATCTTTCGAAATCTTTTTAAAGCCGATCAAATTAGCGTGCATTTAGAGTCTGCGGTGTCTGGACGGGGGTTGGCGAGCGTAGCTCGTAGGGGGCCGACCCCCCTAGTTTTCTAAAATTTGTAAAAAATATCTCTCGAAATGCTGAAAATTTGAATTTAAAATAGAAATAAAACCTCGAAAAATTATTCCAATTAAAAAACTAACTGCAATCTGCACACCGGGAAATTCTGACGCATAAAATGATCTAAAAATGATTAAATTTCTATGTACAGTTTTTGCTCCTATAAAACTTTTTTAATGGAACGATTTTGTCCAACTTTGGCATTAAATATCTCTTAAAATAATTCTTCGATTTGAAAATTGTCTGCATCAGCGTGTTTATCAAACATTTTTCTATAATACTACCGATTTTCATATTTTTGTATGCAACAGTTTTTTTAATATTAACGAAGAAAGACCTCCGGTAACAAAAAATTCAAAACCGGCGGCGGCGGTGACAGCGGTAGCTACTTTTTTTTAGAATAGAGAGATATTTGAAATCCTAAAATCAGTCTTTTAATTAATTTTGCTGCTTCGATCCACTAAATTTGTTGCCACGCCGTGATCATTTAAAATATTTTTGGGAAAAAATTTGCACACGCATGCGAAAAGTTTCGCCGGCCCTGGCATAGAGGATAATGTACTTTAGTGTCTTGCTCTAATTAAAATGAATGCATATTCATTTGGAATGAACTTTGAAAATAAAAGATCTAGCGTACACCTCGTTGAATTATCTTAAAGCTATTTTTATTTTTATTCAAGCTAGAATGCATACAGCCAGGTAGATAAATTGAAGTTAATTACAATTTTTGCAGCTATGTTGCGGAATGTTAAAATGCTTTTAGGCAGAAAATGGTGAAAAAATATAGATTTGCTAATTTCCAAAAGAAATAATTTAATAAGATAATCTTGAGGATAAGTTAAACATGTTTAAATATAAATATTATACGTTATGGTTGATATTTTAGGAATGCAGCAAGATCAATGAAAATATTATTAATTCACATTATAAAAAGTAAGATAAATTTAAAAATTAAACTTACATATTTTCTGTTCTTTTGTTTCACTGATTGAAATAATAATTTTAAAAAAATTCCTTTTATATTTTTTATTCACTTCTATTTTACATCTCTGAAAGGCTTTTCACAAAACTAAAGTTCAAAATACTGTATTTTTTTTTTTATTCATGGCAAACACTTTGTCATTAGGAAAAAAGAATCATTTTTTTCATTAGCCAAATGTAAACTTTCAAGATTCTTTCTTTTTTTATTAGTTATGCCACTTATATTATGTGCAGAAATACTAAACCCACACTTTTCACACTCTTTTTTCGCAATTCCCTTTAGAGCCAAAAGACATATATCATTCCTAATTACTCACACTGTTGATGAATGATCGTACGGCAAAATAAACGCGAAAAACCAGACCAAAAAATACGTCGTTATCGGATGGACATTCACATACGGAGCAAAATTTCTCCCTCCAAATACGAGTCACTCCCCACCGTGAATAAACCATTAGGACTTCTGCTAATTGAGATTTTCGGCGCAACGAAAAATAACTTGATATATACCCCCTGACCATGGCCACATACCTTCCTTATCCTATTTTTAAAGATTGTTCAGAACAAAATGCTAGAAATAAAAAAAAAAAGTGAATATTTTTAGCATACCATCGTGTAACATTTGGTGCATACTTGTATGCCATAATACGGTTATAATATGGTTATTTTTCTTTAAAATTAATATTTATTAAACTATTAAACAGCATATTAGTCATCTTAAGATTGACCCAAGATAATTTCTAAATAGAGTTATTTATCTTATTATTGGAGAGCTGAAATAAAATAATGTTTAAAAAGTATAAAAATTGTAACAAATTTCACGTTTTCGTTAATGATAAGTATGACTTATGAATTTCATTTAGTATTTCAGCATTTATAGAAATATTTCTAAAAACTATTTTTTATACCCTTTTATATAAAAATTTGCCTGTTTGTTTGTTTCACAATTCCCAGAGAATGTGAAAAGCAGCGCGATGAAATTAACACCAATTATTCGCATGAATCCGGGAATGTCTTAATGACTCTCAGGACTTTAAATTTTTAAATAGTGTTCAAAATATTAACTACATTTTGCCATTATAACTTTTAACTGAGTTTCTCAGAAACACAAGTAAAATACTTCATTTTTGTGGAGGGAAAGGGGAAAATAATGCTATCCGAAATGATAAAAAAAATATTATTTTTGTTTTGTTTCAATAAATCGATTTAATGGCTTTTAGTTTACGTTTTCTTAAAAAAGTTATTTAAAGCTTGATAATATGACTTCTACATTTATTAAAGATTTTATCAAAAAGCTGAAATTTTTTCGTATTATTCATCTGTATGAAATAATATTTTCTGAATTTCTTTAAAATGTAAATAACATGTAAAACAGTAAATATCATGACCATATAAATAACATGAAATTTTGAGCATGGATTGAACATACGTACAGGGTATATAATAAAAGATTTGTCTAAAACATAAGCAGAAGATTAGTCACATATAGAACTTGACCACAGTCAGATGGCCGAAGCTATTATCATCTCAGAACGACAAATTTTTCCCTTTCCTGCGCTGTCACGTCTAGAAATTCGAATCAAAACACCAAATTTAACTGCATATCTTAAAAATTCCTCTTTCTTTCTGAAAAAGGAAAACTGTTCGATTGCGTTGTTTCTAAATAAGTACACCTGCCAATTTGACACGTTTGCAAACAAAAATGAATTAGAAAATCAAGTTTGCATTTCAGAAAAGTCTTAAATGAATCAGGCAAATAAACAAACATTAACTTGACAATAGTGGCAAGCTCTCTAAATTTTTATCCAAAATTATCTAGATCGATCGAATTTTACTACCTGTATACCCTTTTACTATAAAGGCATTGTACTATTATTGCATCAAAATTAGGTAACTTGCAAGATATAATTTCCGTAATTTTCATATAATCTATATTGTAAATTCTAAGCATGATTACTTGATTATATTGAAATATTTATCCAAATTAACATTTTGAACCTTTTTTAAATGTAGAATTGAATTAAATTCCCCCCTGCCCCCCCCCCCTCCTCATTCAAAAGGGGAAAAAGAGAGAGAGAGAGAAAGATAGGAAAATGCAACAAATCGGATGACTACGCCGGCTAGGATATTTTTAAAATGTGAAAAAATATTTATTTTTTTACGTAGTATAAGTACATGTGTTGCGTAATGTAATGTGATTGCATTCAGGTAGTAAGCTTAAAATTTAGAATGTTTTCCAGTTCACATGAATAATCAAAACCCTACTAAAATCATTTTTTAAATTTTAAATAATAATAATTATTATTATTATTTACTATTGAGGAGCTGAGCTAACTCAATAACATTGCACAAAAGAAAGCAAAAAGTCCTTCCGGCCAGTGCCGGGAGGAAGAGGTAGCTTTCATAATTCTTATTTAAAAAAAGCCAAATTATATCATTCAAACACACGAAGCTCAGTTTAGTAGAAACCGAATATAGGAGATCCAATACTAATTTTTATCAATATAATGAATGAGAATTTCGCGAAATTAGTCAGCTTTATCCAAGCTGCTTTTCTTTAAAGTAACATATATTTGGCTGCCAAATTCGGCAATTTCTTAAAGTGCTTGTCATTTTAAGACACCATGGTGGATGAGACTAAGCAGTGAACTTGGTCGAGACCTTAGTAATTGCTGTGCACATGCTCACTCACATCGGAATCGGTTAATATATAGGAGTGCTGTCGCATGCAAAAAATCAGATTTTTCAAAATGTCACCCACAATAGAAATTGAAACTGCTATATCTGAGCCATTTTTTAAGGTAAAGACAAACAAAAAATGCTCCTGAATCCTTATATCAAGGTCAAATGCTTACGAAAGAAACCTTTTTCAATTTCTAATTTTTTTGCACCTCACTTTAAATATATATATATATTTTAATTTAATGGTCGCCATTTTGAAACAAGATGGCTGATGAATCTGGCCAGCGAACTTGGTCGAGGTGTTGATGTATAGTATCCACATGCTTTCTTACATCGAAATAGGCGAATACGTGTGTTATCGCGTGACAAATACAAGATCGTTTCAAAATGTTAGCCATGCTAGAAATTCAAAGTGCTATAAATCAACCATTTTTTAAGATATAAACAAAAGAACAAATTTTCAGAAATAAAAACTGCTCCGGAATCTTTGTATCAAGGCCAAACACATAAAAAAATCTTTTTCATTTTCCAATTGTTTAATACCTCATTTTGAATTTTAAATTTAATTTTTTTTAAATGGCAACCCTTTTGAAACAAGATGGCGAATGAAGCTGGCCAACGAACTCGGTCGAGACATTGGTATGTACTATGTACAGACCAAGTTACATCCAAATAAGTTCATAATTACGCCTCTTATCGCGTGACAAAAATCAGGTCGTTTTAAAATGTCAGCCACAAGAGAAATTCAAAATGGTATTACTCAGCCATTTTTTTTAGATATAGATGAAAGAAAAACTATTCCGGAATCTTTGTATTAAGGTCAAACACATACAAAAAAAAATCTTTTCACTTTCCAATTTTTTGGTATATCATTTAAATTTTTTTAAATGGAGCCATTTCTTAAGATATAGACGAAACAAAAACTGCTCCCGAATCTTTTTATCAAGGTCAAACACATAAGAAGAAAATATTTTTTCAATTTTTAATTTTTTGGTACCACATTTCAAATTTAAATTTTTCTTAAAAATTTAAATGGCCACCATTTTTAAACAAGATGGCGGATGAAGCTGACCAACGAACCCGGTCGAGACATTGGTATGTACTATGTATAAACGAAGTTACTGGTTAAAATTAAGAAAACTAATCAATATATCGATTTGAAAATTTCAGATTAAATGTAGAAACAACACATATATAATAAAAAGGTATACTTAAAGACGTATATTATACATGAAAGGTAAAAACTTTCGAAACATAAAAAATAAAATTTTTAAAGTCTGAAAACTGACAAGTTTCAATCACTTTGTGGCCATCATCAGGGTTATACTTCAGTATTGAGTGACACAAATATTTATAAATTGTAAAAGTAAAAAATAAACATACTATGCAACGTAATGCCCCGTTCAAGTTTTGGTACCACATTTCAAATTTTAAAATTAAAAAAAAAAATTAAATGGCCGCCATTTTGAAACAAAATGGCGGATGAAGCTGGCCAACGAACTCGGTCGAGACATTGGTATGTACTATGTACACAATGAATTACATCCAAATCGGTTCATAAATACGTCTTTTATCGCGTGACAAAATTCAGGATATTTCAAAATGTCAGCCACGCTAGAAATTCAAAATGCTATAACTCAGCCATTTTTTAAGATATAGACGAAACAAAAACTGCTCCGGAATCTTTGTATAAAGGTCAAATACATAAGAAAAAAATATTTTTCCATTTTTAATTTTTTGGTACCACATTTCAAGTTTAAAAATGTTTTAAAAATTTTAAATGGCCGCCATTTTGAAACAAAACGGCGGATGAAGCTGGCCAACGAACTCGGTCGAGAGATTGGTATGTACTATGTACACACTGAATTACATCCAAATCGGTTCATAAATACGCCTTTTATCGCGTGACAAAATTCAGGACGTTTCAAAATGTCAGCCACGCTAGAAATTCAAAATGCTATAACTCAGCCATTTTTTAAGATATAGACGAAACAAAAACTGCTCCGGAATCTTTGTATAAAGGTCAAATACATAAGAAAAAAATATCTTTCCATTTTTAATTTTTTGGTACCACATTTCAAGTTTAAAATTTTTTTTAAATTTTTAAATGGCCGCCATTTTGAAACAAAATGGCGGATGAAGCTGGCCAACGAACTCGGTCGAGACATTGGTATGTACTATGTACACACCGAATTACATCGAAATCGGTTCATAATTACGGGAGTTACAGTGTGACATAGGTCATATATATATATATATATATATACCGGGTGTCCCAAAAAGGACTGACTGATTTTAAAATTCAATAACTTGCAAACGGTGACAGATATTTAAAAAATTCTTGCAGGAGGTGTATGCATAAGGTCAAAAGTTTTATTACAGTGATTTTCGATTTTAGTTCGAATTACAAACAATAGATGGCGCTGTAAGCAATAGTCACTAAATACAGGCTCGATTTCTAGTCCTTTCTCTTGTTCTATGCTGAAAAAGGAGATGGAAATGTATTATCCGGGCCACGAAGTTCCAAAAATCGAGCCTGAATTCAGCGTCTATTGATCGCAGCGCCATCTATTGTTTGTAATTCGAACTAAAATTGAAAATCACTGTAAAAAAACTTTTGACCTTATGCATAACCCTCCTGCAAGAATTTTTTAAATATCTGTCACCGTTTGCAAGTTATTGAATTTTAAAATCAGTCAGTCCTTTTTGGGACACCCGGTATATATATATATATCAATTTTGAACGGAGGGTGGTTTCGGGGTCTGGGGGTCATGATCGATGAAAATATACCAAAATTTTTTGAAATCGCTTTCCTCCGAACGGCTGCAATAGGTAGCTTTTTTGTAAAGAAAGCTACCTAAAAGTTATATTTCTTGAAAATTTTTGTTTGTCAGCAAGACCAAGAGGCATCTATCTGTATCTCACAAATAATATATTTGAATTTCATGATAATTGGAGCAATCTTCTAATAAATATTAGATTTCCACAGAACAAAATTAGGGATGTAATAATGATCTATTAGAAGAAAAATTGAAAACTGAAAATGGCTTGTCTACATAACTTACTTTATACATTAATGTTTGTTTATACAACCTATCTGCTGACTTCAAGAATCGTGTTTTTAAAAAATCATTTTATTCATCGCCAGGTTTTATCAACATTACAATTAATTTGAATTATTAATAAAATTTTGAAGTGAAAATTCTATATGAAAAAACAAGAAAAAAAAATCACCTATGTTATTAGCCGCTGCATGAGTATATCTTTGAAATCGAAAGTTAAAGTTCAGATGAATTTTCAGAAAAAATAATTGGCAACTTGGGAAATAAATATATGAGAAATTATGAGTAAACTATATACATTTTGTGCAAGAAAATTAATTTTTAAATGTATTTAAGAGTGAATAAGTGTAATTATATTTCAGTCGTAATTTCTTTTTTTTTTTAATCATTTAAAACATTATTTTTCTTATTTTAGTCAATTATGTCTGAAGTGGGTTTTGTTTCATTTTAAAATTTTAATTGCAAAGGTTCCGTACTTTTTACTTTCTTATTTCGATAAAGATATTTTCGTTTTCCCCTACATAAATATTTCAAATATAATTAGGCAATTAATTTCTTACCTACATTCTTCAATTCTTCAGATATTTCCATAAGGTGGCTAAAGAATCTAAAAGCATTTTTTTACATTAATGTAAATGTTGTTTGCATTCGATTGTTACCTGATGAATAGTTTTAAGTTATTTTCCTGCCTCAAAAATCTTTTAAAAAATCAAATTTATTTTCTAAAAGGCGTTGTGTTTTTATAGAAAAATGGAAAAAATAATAACTAAAATTTAGAATTTTAATAAAAATGTATGAAAACTTGCGAATTTTTTTTTTCACTGTAATCATTGAGATTTTTTGCGGATACGTCTTTTCATTCATTTTTAATTAACCTATTCGCTGCCAACCACGAGTATACTCGTGGCTTTAATTTATTTATTACTTTGTCACCACTATTTTAGAATTAAAAAATTGCTTTGTTTATTGGCAGAAATTTTACTGTATTAGTAAAGCGAAATTTACATTTCTGAATTCGTGGTGGCATACGACTTTCAACAAGAAATTTGATTTTTTTTTACTTTATAGTTTTGGCAGCGAATGGGTTAACAGCAATTTTCAAGAAAACAACGTGTTTTAGCGATATGTGAATGTACTCTTTAAAGTCTCTGTTGACAATTTTTTTTGAATAATATCTTATCCATCGTCTGTGTTTTATATGTGCTTATAAAAGTGGATGTTGACATTAGAAATAATATGTGACAGTATTCAGTATAGTTTAGAAATCACGAATGCGTTAGAAAGTAGCTATCTGAGATGACATTTAAGCTTGTTTTCAAAGCTAAACTGCCTAATTTCTGGCATAATTCCTAAATCCATTTTGGGTTGTTAAAGCTGGACTGATAGGTACTCCGCTTCAGCTACATTCTTGAATTGTTCAGATGTTTCCATAAGGTTGCTAAAGAATCTAACAGCATTTTTTTACATTAATGTAAATGTCGTACGTGTTAATACAGGTACACACGATAGGTACGCTATTCAGAAGCTAATCGTTTTCTGATTGTAAAATCATGAGACTGACAGGTGTATTTCTATTCAGAAACTATGAAATCGAATATTTTTTTTTCCTTTTTCAATAAAGGCTTACGATTTTTTAGAAAATGCTGTCAAAGCTAGTGTTTTGAAACGAAATTCAGCGTCACAAAAATCGCATATCACTTAAAATATAATTCAGTTATCGAAAAATGAAAAATCTGTTTGAATCTAGATCACTTCAATTGTCATGTTTACTGATGTTTTGCTTTTTACGTCAAAGTTTAGAAAGCATTTATATTTTACTAAACATTTTGAAACATTATTAACCACTAGGTGGTCCCTGTCAAAATTCGACGACATAAAGATTTTTAAAATGTCCTATCTAATAATCCCACGTCTGAAATTCATATTGTCCGGAGCGTAACCATTATTTTAAGCCAATCAATGTTTATACAAAAATGTATACATTTTTAACAATGATAATTGAAAATCTGTAGATGAGCCAGTTTTTTAATGTTTTCATTCTTTGTATAGTTCTTCATTTCCTTTCCATAATTCTGATTGGTTGTTCTTTTCTTATGGTCTGGAATCGCTTCCCTCTTATAAATTGGCATACATTGTCGAACTTAAAAATACAAACACACACGCACACATATACACTATATTGCCATTATTGACCGGCAACTTTCAATTTTAGACATTTTGTAGAATATTTAGAAATATACTTGACAGATTCTTCTGGAATTTCAGGATTGATCATCTTTCTGAATTTTTACGATATTTGACTAGATTTTTTCAGTGTTGCTCGATAGAATTGACTATTAAATTATGTAAAATGATCCTTGTTATCGTTCGCGCATACGCAGATAAAAATTATTTCATACAACTGCTCATATTTCTTAAAATATTTAATATATTTATATTCCAATTGCACTATATTGTTTCTACTGTATTTTGTCAAATTTTCTGAAATCGGTGTTAAATTTGGTTGAAAACCCTGCATGTAATAAGCAAAAAACATGCAAGAATTTTTGAATTATTTTAAATAAATCGCTATATCTCTGTTAATATACGTGCTATTCTTACACAAAATAATACACATATTACAGAATGTCTGTTTATTTATATTCGATAGCGGTAGATCATTTCGTGCATTTTATTTTACAGGGTGATCCCAAGTATTATTTTTTTCTTTGATTTTTTGTTGGCCCCCTAATTGCCCCCCCCCCTTAACAAATCGACATTGCTAAATATGAGGTCATACCTATTATTTTTTATCCTGAAATTCCAGAAGAATCTGTCAAGTATATTTATAAATATTCGACAAAATGTCTAAAATTGAAAGTTGCCGTCGCCGGTCATTAATGGCTATATAGTGTATATGTACATATATGTACGTATATATAATTCCGAGCATATTCTGATGCAACATATTTGAACTAATTCAAATTAGCTTCATAATAATTTTATGTTCAACATAGAATGAAAATCTGGGTTTTTGTGACAAATTTCACTTTAATGCCAAAGTGCTATATCGAATGAGTGCTCTGATCTTATGATTAATCGGCTCTCTTTTTTTTTCCTTCGTAAATAAATGTATAATATTTGATTAAATATCTGATTTACTATGTACTTTGATTTCCAACTATGCAATTTTAAGTAATTTAAGACTGAATGAATAAAATGTTTTAAATTAAAGTACTAGTTTTTACTTGTAGAAAGTCAAATTTTTAGTGTTAGGAAGTGTTAGAAAAATTTACTAGAAAGAGGTTTAAAAAAAATATTTTTCTCTGTTGAAGAACGCGAAACATTGATACGTTTTTTAAACATAAAGGGATACTCGCAGGCATGATTACTGAAGTGATTTGTAATTCAATATTTTCATTCTTCAATAAATTAATTGCGTTCTTGAGTTATAAGCGACTATTGTTTCAGAACGGCGGTTATTTCCCTTTCCTGCCCTGTCGTGTTCGGAAATTCGTATAAAATGCCACTTTTGACAGCACTTCTTGAAAAAAAAATTTTTTTTACCGAAAAACGAGAAAACCGTTGTATTATATAGTTTCTTAGCAATTATTACAAACTTGCTAATTTCTTACATTTCCGAACAAAAATGATTTTAAAAATTGTGCCAGAAAATGGATTTGAGAACAACTCGTAAAAATTACTCATTAAATTTCGTATTTATCAATAGTGAGGCGAATGGTGTGTGTGTGAAGGGGGGGGGTGGGGGGGGGGTTCGGGTTTAAAACCCATCCCAGACCTAAAAAATGCAATAATGGCTGTTTTTTTTGAATCACTAATTAATCGTAATAGCCACTTTTATGAATCAAAATCAAGTGTTAGTGTTTTTAGATTAATCGAAATTTACCACTTTCTTGAATCATATTCCATTTAACGAAAATATTTCATTTAAACGGCTATTGTTATATTTAAAAATGAAGAAACACATAGTAGATATATGGGTTAAGTGAAAATTGTTCAACAGTTTCAAAAAAGGATAGCGGTCGCATTGTCGCGAATAACCTTAAGCTACATAAAGAATCAGATTGTTTCAAATGACTGTTAAAAATTCTACTTCATAGACAGGATATATTTTTGAGGAGGAGTGGGGGTGGGAAAGTTCCTGATAGGTTTTAGCGACAATGATTTTCTTTTAAATAACAGTGCAAAGGGTAGATAAGGGGGAAACTTAATTTGTTGAGACGAGATGAGGTCATGATTGCATTCATTAAAAATACTGATTCAATTAAACAATGGCTTAAATATACGGTGACCACTGGACTAACTGTCAACAACTTACCTCCCACCTATCCCCTTGAGCCGAACTTTGACTGAGAAACTGATTATACTAAAAAAAAAAAAAAATCCCTGCCGGCTCGGCCTACAGGCAGGGTAGATTTCGAAGTTAAGTACTAATTTCACCAACAAAAGTAAAATCAAGATGAAAAGTAAACCCAGTTTAATAATTTTATCTGGCCACTTTTGAAAGTTTTTAGTTTCATTTTTATGTAAGAGCTGATTTTATCAGAATCATGTTAACGTGGTATAAAAGAAATATTTTTCCACGCTCCACAATTCGAAATTTTCTGACACATTTTTAGGCTCATTTTTAGAAGTAAAAACATGAAACTTGCGGACGTGATTTTTTGAAGAGATTTATAAGCGACCTGTATTTTATTTTTCATTCAAATTATCAGAACTTGGTTTACAAACAATTATTTTCTCAGTACGACCATTTTTTTTCCGTTTTCAGCACTATCGCTTAGGGATATTCGGTTTAAAATGCCCATTTTGACAGCATTTTTTGAAATATATTCTACCTTTTATCCTAAAATCGATCAATATGGCCCATTTATAATTTCTGAATAAGAGAACCTGGCCATTGGATGCGTTTGAGAGAAAAATGAATTTAAAAATGAGTCAGAAAATAAGGAGTTTGGATTTGAGTACAACCTTAATACGATAATTTTTTCGTCAAACCCTATTTTTGTTTAATTTCTTTTTGCTGTAAGAGTTGGTCCTATCAAAAACATGTCAATATAAAAGTGGCAGATAATATTAGGAAGGTGTAAATAAATTTAAGCGGATTGGATATCTTGTGAATAAAATGAAGTAATGAATTTTTTTCTTCTTAACACCCCCCCCCCCCTTTTTTTTTCTGCTAAGAGTTGGTCCTATCAAAACTTGTCAGTATAAAAGTTATAATTAGTATTAAGATCTATAATATATTTAAGTGAATTTGATATCTTGTTAATTGTCGAAGTTATGAATATTTTTCTCCCTAAAACCCTATTTTTTGCGCCCCTTCACACATTTTAAATTTTATAAAAAATCAGTGATACATAAATTTTTGGCCCTTTTCTTAGAAATAATAATAACTTTAAACTGATTTGATATATATTATAATTAAGACGTTATGGGTTTTTTTTTTTTTTTTTTTTTTTTTTTTTGGTTTTCACAAAACTCCTCCCTATTTCCATCCCCGTGGTCCGATTTTGCGCATTAACGAACTTGACCGAAATTTTCTGCCACTTGATTTAATTTCTGCCACTTCATTTGAATAAATGTTTAGCCCTCCTTTTTCTTTTTTAACCATTTGGAAAAATGGTTATTGTCCTCGTCAGGGTAGGAAATCAAAAACATATCTGAAGCTTTTTATTGGTTGAATGGAATCCGCATTTTACTCGTTTTTTGATGGGTCTATACAGTAATCAGTATTTCCTTTACTTTCAACAGAGATGGATTCTTCTGTTGCCACTATGACAAAAAAGTAATAGGAACTACAAAGAAATAAAAATTAATAACTCAGAAACAAATTGAGATACAGCTTTCAAACAAATTGCATTTAAAAGTACATTTTTTTCTCTATAGGACGATGTAAAAAGTAATATTATGGGATGTTTAGAAGTTTAAAAATGAAATTTCCTTTAAAATTGGTCGTCAGATTTCCAAGAAATCTGATGATGGAAAAGCCTTTTCCCCAACAGCCAATGAAATGCTTGGATAATACATAAGTTTCAGGTGGATAATACGTAAGTTTCTGGAAATCTGACAAGTCACCGGCGATTTTTGTCGCTTACAATTTTTGCGTGTAATAACACTATTAATGTTTAATTCATGGCGTACGTAATGTATGATCAACTCCGTGCGATTTTTTATGTCTTAAATTTTAGTCTTAGAAAAAATAATTTTCCAAATGGTCGTTGTAATTTGTTAAATTGCTTTTTTGTGTGTGTGTGTGTTTTTTTTTAATGCAGTTTTTAGCATTTGTTTTGTTCGAGCTCCTTGATGATTTTTTGACATAAGGGAAAGGAATTATGTTTTAAACTTTCAGCCTAATATAAAATATTATTCTCTGTGATTTTTAATGCTGCTTTCAATGCATTTTTTAGCTACTTTTAGCATTTGTTCGCATTTCACGCGATTTTTTGACATTCTGAAAAAGAATTCGGTTTCGAACTTTTAGCCTTATAAAGTCTGTTTTGTCCTCCACAATTTTTTAATTTTTACTAATTTATTTAGAATTACTAAATTTCAGTGCTATTTTCAATGCGGTATTTAGAAGTTTATCGCGCCCCACAGTGATTTTTAAAAAGATTTCATAATGGAATTTTTGCTTTAAAGTTTTAGCCTTATATAGTAAATTTTGTCCTGTGTGATTTTTGATTTTTTAGCATTTTTTTGCGTTCCGTAGTGATATTTGACATTCTTAAGAAGAATTTGATTTCAAGCTTTTAGCCTAATATACTAATTATTCTTCGCGCTTTTAGGTAGCTTTCTTTACAAAAAGCTACCTATTGCAGCCGTTCGGAGGAAAGCGATTTCAAAAAATTTTGGTATATTTTCATCGATCATGACCCCCAGACCCCGAAACCACCCTCCGTTCAAAATTGATATATATATATATATATATATATATATCAATATATATATATATATATCTGACCTATGTCACACTGTAACTGTCGTATTTATGAACCGATTTGGATGTAATTCGGTGTGTACATAGTACATACCAATGTCTCGACCGAGTTCGTTGGCCAGCTTCATCCGCCATTTTGTTTCAAAATGGCGGCCATTTAAAAATTTAAAAAAAATTTAAAATTTAAAATGTGGTACCAAAAAATTGAAAATGGAAAAATATTTTTTTCTTATGTATTTGACCTTTATACAAAGACTTCGTAGCAGTTTTTGTTTCGTCTATATCTTAAAAAATGGCTGAGTTATAGCATTTTGAATTTCTAGCGAAGCTGACATTTTGAAACGTCCTGAATTTTGTCACGCGATAAAAGGCGTATTTATGAACCGATTTGGATGTAACTTCGTTTATGCATAGTACAGACCAATGTCTCGACCGAGTTCGTTAGCCAGCTTCATCCGCCATTTTGTTTTAAAATGGCGGCCATTTAAAATTTTAAGGAAAATTTAAATTTGAAATGTGGTACCAAAAAATTGAAAATTGAAAAAATATTTTTTTCTTATGTGTTTGACCTCGATAAAAAGATTCGGGAGCAGTTTTTGTTTCGTCTATATCTTAAAAAATGGCTGAGTTATAACATTTTGAATTTCTAGCGTGGCTGACATTTTGAAACGCCCTGATTTTTGTCACGCGATAACAGACGTATTTATGAACCGATTTGAATTTAACTTGGTCTGTACATAGTACATACCAATGTTTCGACCGAGTTTGTTGGCCAGCTTCATTCGCCATCTTGTTTCAAAAGGGTTGCCATTTAAAAAAAAAGTAATTTAAAATTTAAAATGAGGTATTAAAAAATTGGAAAATGAAAAAGATTTTTTTTATGTGTTTGGCCTTGATACAAAGATTCTGGAGCAGTTTTTGTTTCTGAAAATTTGTTCTTTTGTTTATATCTTAAAAAGTGGTTGAATTATAGCACTTTGAATTTCTATCATGGCTAACACTTTGAAACGATCTTGTATTTGTCTCGCGATACCACACGTATTCGCCTATTTCGATGGAAGAAGGCATGTGGATAGTATACATCAATATCTCGACCAAGTTCGCTGACCAGCTTCATCAGCCATCTTGTTTCAAAATGGCGGCCATTAAATTAAAAAAATATATATTTAAAGTGAGGTGCAAAAAAATTGGAAATTCAAAAAGATTTCTTTCTTAAGTATTTGACCTTGATATAAGGATTCAGGAGCATTTTTTGTTTGTATTTATCTTAAAAAATGGCTCAGATATAGCAGTTTCAATTTCTAACGTGGGTGACATTTTGAAAAATCTGATTTTTTGCCTGCGACAGCACTCGTATGTATCAACCGATTCCGATGTGAGTGAGCATGTGCACAGCAATTACTAAGGTCTCGACCAAGTTCACTGGTTAGCCTCATCCACCATGTTGTCTTAAAATGGCAGGCACTTTAAGAAATCGCCGAATTTGGCAGCGAAATATAAGTTACTTTAAATAAAAGCAGCTTGGATAAAGCTGACTAATTTTGCGAAATTCTCATTCATAATGATTTAGTATTGATAAAAATCAGTATTGAAACTCCTACATTCGGTTTCCACTTAATTGAGCTTCGTGTGTTTGAATAATATAAGTTGGCTTTTTTAAAATAAGGAATATGAAAGCTACCTCTTCCTCCCGGCACTGCCCGGAAGGACTTTTTGAATATTTAGCGATTTTTAATAAAATGTATTGCATCTTTTTTTTTTTTTTCTTGTGTATTTTTTTTCTTTTGACATTTGAAAACGAATTTGGTTTCAAACTTTTAGCCTTATATAGTAAATTTTGTCCTCCACGATTTTTAATACGTTTTTTATAGCTTTTTTGCATTTCTCGACGATATTTTGACATTCGTGTACGAATTTCGATTTACAATGTTTTAGCTTACTGCAGAAAATTTTGCTATTTGCGATTTTTGAATTCTTACCGATTTTTAATGCGATTATTTTCTGGTTTTATTGACAATTTGCGGCTATTTTTTCACATTAGTAAAAGCAATCCGAATTTCATCTTTCAGCCCAATACAATAAATTCTTTCTTGTTTTGAATAATATTTGTTCGTAATTCTTACAGACATTTTTGAAAATTTTTATGCTATTTCACAGATATTTCGCGTTCTACTGCAATTTTTTTTTCACATTCATAAAAGAAATTCTGTTTTAATATTTTATCCGAATGGTATTTTTTTTCCTCTGCGATTTTTTTAAATGTTAGCATTTTTTCATAATTTGCTGCGTTTTATCACATCAGTGAGATTAATCATGTTTCAATCTTCTAAAGCAATATAGTGCATTTTGTTATCTTTTCAATAAATGTTATATGAAATGGTATGAAATTCGTGCCGCTATTTTTTGCGATTTTTAGAGTTTTCTCGCGTTCATGCTATTTTTTACGGACTCGGCAAGACTCCCCGGGTTAGTTAGGATAAAATAAAACTGAATATTATTATTTAGGTCTTTAAGGGAAGTTCATTTTAAAAAGGTGTAAAATTAAAAACATTTTATGCTTTAAATAAATAAAATGTTTAATTTCTGATCTTACTCTACGTTTTCGTTGAACATTTGAATTTTATTCTTTAAATATTAAAGTTTTTAAGTATTTAATTTAGGTGTGTGTAATGGGTAAGCATGGATCTGTTTAAGAAGAAATTGGGTCCTTTAAAGTAGGGATGCACAACCTGTGGCCCGTGGGCCAAAAGTGGCCCGCGACGGGTTAACAAGTGGCCCGCGAATTTCGTCAATTTATAATTGGCAAAAATGGAGATTTTTTTACCATAGATTGCAGGAAAAAATCGTGACTTTCGTCAATTTGCCCCGGAAAACAATTGCAAATTTCGTCAGTCAGTTAAAAATCGCGAATTTCATTAATCGCTCGGCCGATAACATTTGTATCAATATAGGAAATTCCCAAGTTTCTAATTTCGTCAGTCGCTAGTTGAAAAATACCTCGAATTTCATCGATTGGGCGCGGAAAAATCGCGTGTTTCAGCGATCGCGCGCGTAAAAGTTGCGAATTTTGTTGATCGTGCACGGGAAAATCGCTAGTTTCGTCAGTTTATCTGGAGAAAAAGTCGTGAATTTCGCCAATTTAACGCGGGAAAATTGCGAATTTCATCAGTCAATTAGGAATTACGAATTTCGTTGACTGAGCGTGAAAAATCGGGTTTCGTCGATTGGGCGCGAAAAAATCGCGAGTTTCTTCGATCGGGTGCGGTAAAATCAAGAGTTTCGTTGATTAGGCATGAAAAAAGTCCTTCCGGCCAGTGCCGGGAGGAAGAGGTAGCTTTCATATTCCTTATTTTAAAAAAGCCAACTTATATTATTCAAACACACGAAGCTCAATTAAGTGGAAACCGAATGTAAGAGATTCAATACTAATTTTTATCAATACTAAATCATTATGAATGAGAATTTCGCGAAATTAGTCAGCTTTATCCAAGCTACTTTTATTTAAAGTAACTTATATTTGGGATTTGGCTGCCAAATTCGGCGATTTCTTAAAGTGCCTGCCATTTTAAGACAACATGGTGGATGAGGCTAACCAGTGAACTTGGTCGAGACCTTAGTAATTGCTGTGCACATGCTCACTCACATCGGAATCGGTTGATATATACGACTTCTGTCGCAGGCCAAAAATCAGATTTTTCAAAATGTCACCCACGTTAGAAATTGAAACTGCTATATCAGAGCCATTTTTTAAAATAAAGACAAACAAAAAATGCTCCTGAATCCTTATATCAAGGTCAAATACTTAAGAAAGAAACCTTTTAGGTAGCTTTCATTACAAAAAGCTACCTATTGCAGCCGTTCGGAGGAAAGCGATTTCAAAAAATTTTGGTATATTTTCATCGATCATGACCCTCAGACCCCGAAACCACCCTCTGTTCAAAATTGATATATATATATATATATATATATATATATATATCCATATATATATATATATGACCTTTGTCATACTGTAACTCTCGAATTTATGAACCGATTTGGATGTAATTCGGTATGTACATAGTACATATCAATGTCTCGACCGAGTTCGTTAGCCAGCTTCATCCGCCATTTTGTTTCAAAATGGCGGCCATTTAAATTTTTTTTAAAAATTTGAAATTTGAAATGTGGTACCAAAGAATTGAAAATGGAAAAATATTTTTTTCTTATGTATTTGATCTTTATACAAAGATTCCGGAGCAGTTTTTGTTTCGTCTATATCTTAAAAAATGGCTGAGTTATAGCATTTTGAATTTCTAGCGTGGCTGACATTTTGAAACGTCCTGAATTTTGTCACGCGATAAAAGGCGTATTTATGAACCGATTTGGATGTAACTTCGTTTGTGCATAGTACATATCAATGTCTCGACCGAGTTCGTTGGCCAGCTTCATCCGCCATTTTGTTTCAAAATGACGGCCATTTAAAATTTTTTTTTTAATTTGAAATTTGAAATGTGGTACCAAAAAAGTGAAAATTGAAAAAATAGTTTTTTCTTATGTATTTGACCTTGATACAAAGATTCGGGAGCAGTTTTTGTTTCGTCTATATCTTAAAAAATGGCTGAGTTACAGCATTTTGAATTTCTAGCGTGGCTGACATTTTGAAACGTATTGATATTTGTCACGTGATAACAGGCGTATTTATGAACCGATTTGGATGTACCTTGATGTGTACATAGTACATACCAATGTTTCGACCGAGATCGTTGGCCAGCTTCATCCGCCATCTTGTTTAAAAATGGCAGCCATTTAAATTTTTAAGAAAAATTTAAATTTGAAATGTGGTACCAAAAAATTGAAAATTGAAAAACTATTTTTTTTCTTGTGTATTTGACCTTGATACAAAGATTCGGGAGCAGTTTTTGTTTCGTCTATATCTTAAAAAATGGCTGAGTTATAGCATTTTGAATTTCTAGCGTGGCTGACATTTTGAAACGTCCTGATATTTGTCACGTGATAACAGGCGTATTTATGAACCGATTTGGATGTACCTTGGTGTGTACATAGTACATACAAATATCTCGACCAAGTTCGTTGACCAGCTTCATCCGCCATCTTGTTTCAAAATGGCGGCCATTTAAAATAAATTTTAAATTTTAAATGAGATACCAAAAAATACGAAAATGGAAAAGATTTTTTTCGTATGTGTTTGACCTTAATACAAAGATTCCGGAACAGTTTTTGTTTCGTCTATATCTAAAAAAATGGCTGAGTTATAGCATTTTGAATTTCTATTGTGGCTGACATTTTAAAACGACCTGATTTTGTCACGCGATTACAAGCGTATTTATGAACCGATTTGGATGTTACTTGGTCTGTACATAGTACATACCAATGTCTCGACCGAGTTCGTTGGCCAGCTTCATTCGCCATCTTGTTTCAAAAGGGTTGCCATGTAAAAAAATTAAATTTAAAATTTAAAATGAGGTATTAAAAAATTGGAAAATGAAATTTTTTTTTATGTGTTTGGCCTTGATACAAAGATTCCGGAGCAGATTTTGTTTCTGAAAATTTGTTCTTTTGTTTATATCTTAAAATATGGTTGAATTATAGCATTTTGAATTTCTAGTATGGCTAACATTTTGAAACGATCTTGTATTTGTGACGCGATAACACGCGTATTCGCCTATTTCCATGTAAGAAGGCATGTGGATAGTATACATCAACATCTCAGCGAAATATAAGTTACTTTAAATAAAAGCAACTTGGATAAAGCTGACTAATTTCGCGAAATTCTCATTCATAATGATTTAGTATTGATAAAAATTAGTATTGAATCTCCTATATTCGGTTTCCACTAAATTGAGCTTCGTGTGTTTGAATAACATAAGTTGGCTTTTTTAAAATAAGGAATTTGAAAGCTACCTATTCCTCCCGGCACTGGCCGGAAGGACTTAAGAAAGAAACCTTTTTCAATTTCTAATTTTTTTGCACCTCACTTTAAATATATATATTTTTTAATTTAATGGCCGCCATTTTGAAACAAGATGGCTGATGAAGCTGGCCAGCGAACTTGGTCGAGATATTGATGTATACTATCCACATGAATTCTTCCATCGAAATAGGCGAATACGTGTGGTATCGCGAGACAAATACAAGATCGTTTCAAAGTGTTAGCCATGATAGAAATTCAAAGAGCTATAATTCAACCACTTTTTAAGATATAAACAAAAGAACAAATTTTCAGAAACAAAAACTGCTCCAGAATCTTTGTATCAAGGCCAAACACATAAAAAAAAATCTTTTTCATTTTCCAATTTTTTAATACCTCATTTTAAATTTTAAATTACATTTTTTTTTTAAAAATGGCAACCATTTTGAAACAAGATGGCGAATGAAGCTGGCCAACGAACTCGGTCGAGACATTGGTATGTACTATGTACAGACCAAGTTACATTCAAATCGGTTCATAAATACGCCTGTTATCGCGTGACAAAAATCAGGTCGTTTTAAAATGTCAGCCACAATAGAAATTCAAAATGTTATAACTCAGCCATTTTTTTAGATATAGGCGAAACAAAACCTGTTCCGGAATCTTTGTATTAAGGTCAAACACATACGAAAAAACTCTTTTTCATTTTCCAATTTTTTGGTATCTCATTTTAAATTTAATTTTTTTTTAAATTCTTTTAAATGGCCGCCATTTTGAAACAAGATGGCGGATGAAGCTGGCCAACGAACTCGGTTGAGTTATTTGTATGTAATATGTACACACCAAGGTACATCCAAATCGGTTCATAAATATGTCTGTTATCACGTGGCAAAAATCAGGGCGTTTCAAAATGTCAGCCACACTAGAAATTCAAAATGCTATAACTCAGCCATTTTTTAAGATATAGACGAAACAAAAACTGTTCCCGAATCTTTTTATCCAAGTCAAACACATAAGAAAAAATATTTTTTCAATTTTCAATTTTTTGGTACCACATTTCAAATTTTAAATTTTTTTAAAATTTTTAAATGGCCGCCATTTTGAAACAAAATGGCGGATGAAGCTGGCCAACGAACTCGGTCGAGACATTGGTATGTACTATGTACACATCGAATTACATCCAAATCGGTTCATAAATACGAGAGTTACAGTGTGACATAGGTCAGATATATATATATATATATATATATATATATATCAATTTTGAACGGAGGGTGGTTTCGAGGTCTGGGGGTCATGATCGATGAAAAAATACCAAAATTTTTTGAAATCGCTATCCTCTGAACGGCTGCAATAGGTAGCTTTTTGTAAAGAAAGCTACCTAAAAATCATGAGTATTTTCGATCGGCCGCTGAAAAATCGCGCGTTTTGCTGTTCGTGCGCAGAAAAGTCGAGCGTTTCGTCGACCGGGCGCGGAAATGTCACTGGTTTCGTCAGTTTATCGTTGGAAAAAACAGCGAATTTCGCCAAGTTGCCGCGTTAAAAACTGCAATTTTCGTCAGTCATTTAAGATATGATAATTTCACCGATTGGGCTCGGAAAAATTGCAATTTTCGTTGATCGGGTGCGGAAAAATCGTGAGTTTTGTGGATTGGGCATGGAAAAATTACAAATTTAGTTTACTGGGTGCGGAAAAATCCCGAGTTTCGTCGATCGGGCGCGGAAAAATCGCGAGTTCTGTTGATAGGGCATGGAATAAATGCAAATTTTATTGATCGGCTGCGGAAAAATCGCGAGTTTCGTTAGTTTATTGCGAGAAAAAGTTGTGAATTTCGGCAATTTGTCGAGGGAAAAATTTCAATTTTCATCAATCAGTTAAGAATCGGGAATTTCGTCAATCAAGCACGAAAAAATCGCGAGTTCTGTCGATCGGGCGCAGAAAATTTTCGAATTTTGTCGATAGGGCGCGGAAAAATTGCGAAATTTGTCGATCGGGTGCGGAAAAATCGCAAATATCGTTGATCGAGCAGAGAAAAAATCGTGACTTTTTTCGATTAAGTGCGAAAAAATTGCAAATTTCTTCGATTAGCTAAGGTAAAATCGCGAGAAAAAGTTGTGAATTTCGACAATTCGTACGGGAAATTTTTTTTAAATTTCGTCAGTCAGTTAACAATTGCGAATTTCGTTGACTGGGCGCGGAAAATTCGCAAATTCCGTTGATAAGGTGTGGAAAAATCGCGAATTTTGTCGATCAGGCGCGGGAAAATGTAAAATTTTGTTGATCGGCTGCAGAAAAATTGAGAGTTTCGTCAATTTAACTTCGATCGTAAAGTTCACCTTTTTTTTTGGCACTGTCATGCATATGTTTTTTTTTGTACCACTTTTAATAAAGCAAAATTTAATCCCCCCGAATAAAGACAAGGAATATTTTCACTCTTTGAAAATAATTTTTGCTATATCTCTGTTATATATACAAACATAAGCTGCTGATATATCCTTGTCTGCTGAATTGGGTATGGTATGTAGTGGGTAGGCAAACCTAAAGGGGTAAAACTGCCACTTCTCTGAAATCTTGTTTTTTATAGGCCACAGATCTCCCCACCTCCCCGAAATAGAATGATCGCTGTGTTACTGATGTGGCCCTCGACAACCCAAACATTTTTGTAAGTGACCCTTCTCTTAAAAAGGTTGTGCACCCCTACTTTAAAGGATCCTTCACAAAATTTTTCATTTCAAAACAGGACCCTTCATAAATTTTTTCATCTCAAAACAGGACCCTTCACAAAACTTTTCATCTTAAAAAAGGACCTTTCACAAAATTCTTTGGTCTTAAAAATAGTCTTTTTACAAAAAATTTTCCCGTTCTAAACTGAATCTTTCACAAATTTAATCATTTAAAAGTAAAATCTGACCTGTCACTTTTACATATATAAAGAAAAAATATGTATTTGACATACATATATCTTCTTAAAAATATATAAAAAAGAACCTTGAGTATAACGTTTGTTTCAAATTCTCAGAATTAGGACTAGAATTTTCACAAATGTAAAAAAGCTCTTCACAATTTCACAAAAACAGGACCTTGAGAGAAAAGTCTGGACAGATCCCTGGTAAGGTGGTGGTGGTGGTGGGAGGGGGGGTTATAGATTTGTAGAAAAGGGCCTTAAAACTCCCCCCCCCCCCCCCCCCCTAGCCATAGAGCCCAAGTTACGCCTACGTATCAAATGTTTGTTTCGTATCTCAAATTTTAATAGAATTTTAGAAAAAAAAATAATTTTTATGATTTGCTATTATAATTAATACAAAAATAGTTTTATCACTTCAGGCTAATTCCATGAAAACTTGTCATGTCTGTCACATATTACGATTTTTGGCTACCAGTATTTTAGAACGGAGAAATGTGACTTATTTTATCGGATATATCTCATCAATTGAATAACGCGACGCAAACTTTTCGAAAATAACGGTGGACAACAATCATGGTGATTTTCAGCTGTGTGACAGACATGACAAGTTTTCATAGAATTAGCCTTTAGCTTCTATATCGTTAAGAAAGTATCATTAAAATTATCAACAAGAACGTAAAATCATGTGTTAAGCAGATTATGAAACATTTTTCAGCGCATTCAGACTACTATAATAAAACTTTATAGTTTAATAACGTGAAAAACGATGCATATTAATAATTATTAAAACGCATAACACGTTTGAAAACAAAATTTCCGCTTAAGGCGAAAAATAACTGAAAATTTTGTACATCCCTGTATATGAATTTATCCCTGTATAGATGTATCATATAATGCATAATATGCTAAAACTTAGAACGGTTAGGGAACGCATAGCACAGTTGAAAATTCTTTTTCAGCAATTTCCGTCAATAAACGGAAATGTACTTGAAATTTTTTGTGGATCCCTGTATATCTATTGAATATATACACAATAGTATTCAATTAAAAAAAAATTAAAAACACGTTCCACAACTGAAAACGCACTTCCAGCAATTATTGTTCTTAGAGAGAAATCTAACTGATTAATTTTTTGACCTCTGTATATGAAAGATGAATTCAATGCATGTCAAATTCAATAGTAAGCATTTTACAGAACACCTTGGAGATATATATCAATTTAAATATGCATGAAATAGTCTAACATAAACAAAATACACTACAAACGATTTTTCTCCATAGACCATAATGTAACCGTAATTCTTTTTAGTGTCCCTGTAAATTGTAAATGATCGATAAATGCTATCCATACCATATTCTATAGCAAGCATTTTGTAGTGCACTTCATAAATATGTATATAAATTTTAGTGTGTTTGAAATTATGAAACATCATTAAAAACCACCGCAAACGATTTTCCCTTATAGGCCGTAATGTAATGAAATTCTTATGAATGTTCCTGTAACGAACATGACTGCTACTCGTTCATTTTGCAATACCAAACATACCGTTAGGAATATCTATACCATTTTTCAATTTCATGGAGATGCATGACGCCAAAAATAATTTTGGCCAGCTAGAATCGGTAAATCACCTGCAGCGGTAGATTTTTTTACTTTCTTCTACTGTCGCGTCCGAATCAAATAGCCAACTTTGACAAAATTTACTGAAAGTCGTCTACCTTTATGAAAAAGGAAAAAAAACGGTTTGATTACATAGTTCCTGAATAAGAATAACACCTGCATAATAATCATGCATTTCAAAGCAAAAACGAAATAAAAAATGTGTCAGAAAGTAGGTAGTTTGCATTTGGGAATCTCAATAAAATGTAATGCATTCTAAGGTAAAAGTTGTTTTACACAGAAGTTCCGATTTCCTTTGCCGAGTGGTTTCAGAGTTATAAATATTTCAAATTTTTTCAGTCCTTTATAATAAATACCCTTTACATAGTTTCGTTATAAATCTTTCCACGGATTATTACAAAGAAATCAAACACAAATACTGCGATTTGTAATTTTTTGAATTTAAATACCAATAATTTATAAAATGAATATATATATATATAAGTTTCACATACGTGTATGCTAAAAGTATAGCATTTTCATCCGAGTGGAGTGTAACTCGCTAACACAAAATCACAAGGGATAAGAAAAGATGCTTTTCAAAGTCTTTTACGTCTTAGCAGGGACACCGTTCGTTATACAGTGAATTATACAGTGAAAACGGCCTTAAATAGAAATATTTTATGATAAAGGCGAAATAATACCTAATATAATGAAGGAATTTTTCATGTCCAACAAATAAGAGTGAAAAGTATCAACCAGGTATCGTCCGGATAGCTCAATAGGTTGAGCAATAGCACAATAAGCTAAGGTACCCAGGTTTGTGTACTGGTCCGGACATTTTTCGCTCTGTTAGAGTAAACCTCAATTGTGCTATTTCCAACCTTGAACATAATATGTATCAATTATATCGGGTAAAATGGAAAATTATTTGAATACCTAAGTGATTCCGACATAACAATTTTTATTCCATAAAAGATGGAATACGTTTATCTGCTAAGACGGAAGTCCTTCTAAAAGGAATCCTTTTCATTCATTCCTGATTTAATTTTAGCAAGTTTTGTTTTTTATATACAAATATAGCTGAATCTTGTTAACATGAATCTGACGGGCGGATTAAAATTTTGTTTATGATGTAAGTAGTTCACATTATCAGTAATTAAATCCTTGTGTAATTTTGACAGGGGATATGGACACAGTTTATGTTAAAAGTATTTTGCGTTAAGCTTAATACTTATATGAATATATTCTATGTTCATCTAAACGAGTTTCGATGGTATATTGCAAATGTATATAGTATATGTAAGTTCATAACAATTGATAAAAAAGAGTGTTTCTTTATACATGTTCCACACAAAGTTTTCCTTTATATACTAGTCATTTTTCTCGAAGGCGAAAGAATGGGCTAAGAAAACTGCAAATAAAAAAAAAAGCCCCAGATATAAATGAAGTATAAAAGACCAACACAATTATGTATAATGAAAGGAGCATATGTTTTTATGTAATAGTTTGAAAAACTGGAAAAAAATTTTGATCCATTTAATTTGATCATTACAAGTAATATGGTTACCCCTAAAATTAAAAAATAATGAAAAATACAGCCATAAACCTCCAAAACTGACATTTTTGACAGAGTGATTCTACGAATATTTGACCACGATTCGATATTTGGCCCTTTTGACTAATATTTGGTTTGCTGGATACTTTGGATGTTTAACCGAATGGATTTGTGATTAAAGATTTTTGGATCTTGGATTTACAGCTTTTTCTTTCGGTATTTTTTTTTTTTTTTTTTTTTTTTTTTTTTTTTTTTTAATCTCAGATCAAAACTTGATATTTTTTGATGCATTCAAATGATGATTAAATGCAAAGCATTTGCAGGTATATTTGTTTATGTAATAAGAAGTCGAATAGCCTTTATCTGTTTTCGTTAAAGGCTAAGAAAGTTTTAGAAAATGGAGCCAAAGTTGTAGATTCTGAATGATGTTAAAAACAAAAGTATTGGTAAACAACTGATTACAGGTGAAATACATTTACAATAAAATAAAAAATACTGTGCAATTCTAAAGAATTTTAATACGATTACGAACAGTGTGTGCAAATTTCATGAACTTATAAAAAATACTTTGTTAATGTGCCAAGAAGATTCACACTGTTCAGCTGTATTATTATTAATTAAAAAAAAAAAAAAAAAAAAAGAACAGCCTTAAATATATATTTAATTCAAAATGTTGCAGAATAATAATTTAGTATATTAAGTAATTTCTTAATACTACTTCAATTTTAAATCGTATAGTCGCATTGTTAGTTTGATTAAGTATGAAATAAGAATAATGATATTACATAAGTTTTTTTTTTTTTTTTTTGCTTCAGTTTTGCATTACGTATTTAAAGAGGCATTGTAACTTTAATTGATAAAACGCATAATACGAGTATACATACCGCATTTCTTGTTTTAAAGTGAGAGTGATTTTTTAACACACTAACTCCCTGCAACAAATTTTATTTGACGATGCGTATTTTAGGAGACATCTCATTGATCATGTGGGAAAGAAAATTTTATTGTAAAGAAGGATTAAAATATGAATGGATAGTAGAAATGAAGAATATTCTTTACATTTTAATGGAAATAACATACCATCTTGATGTGAAAGGAAAAAAAAAAAAACTAAATTTATAAAGTACGTTTAATGGACTCCTATTTTAGCTAAAATGTATATGAATTATATTATTACATATCTATACAGATAAATTATTCTATAAGTAATTTTAATTTAGTAGAAGACCTGTTTTATTAATTAGCATCAAAGTTTTTCAAATATTACAAAAATTACATAAAGTTGTTACTTTTTTTTAACTAAAAAAAAAAAATTACATCATTGAGCGGGGAAAAAATATACAAAAGTATATTTTTTCCCCGCTCAATGATGTAATTTTATTGGGGGGGAACCGCTTTAAAAATATCCTTATTATTCATAACTAAAATTATGCTTCTGAAAATTGTGAAAAAAAACTATTCGATGACAAATAACTTCAATAATTCAAATTGCATTTAAATCGCTTTTACACTTAAAAATGAAACAAAAAAAGTTCCAAAAAGTTTCGAGTTGTTGAACGGGGAAAAGTATTTTTTTTCAGAATCACCTTAAACCGAACGTAAAACCTTTGTCAACATATGGTTTCCAGATGTTGACAAGTTGTCTTGAGGGGCCGTCCCTTTAATGAAAAAAGTAAACGACCTAGAGAAATCGCGTGCTTTTCAAAGGAGTAATCGATCATTCTGTAAATGAGCTATTTCCGTTGACAAAACCTAAGTCGTAGAGAAAGTATATAAAGCAACAAAATGGCGTTGCTTTTGCTTTTTCCAAATTCTGAAGAAGAGGCGTGTCGTCTACCTGCCACCTGCCAAGCCTAATGATCTTTTTGGCTCTAAAGCCACTGAATCTTCATTCTTACCCTACTTGTTTCTCGTTAGCGGTCATTAACGATACTATCATTCAAGTTGTACTGGTGTTAACAACCATGTGGCACAGGTAACTAAATACAAAACCAGATGGTCAATGACAATAGTAAGTCGTTAGTTTTGATAGCAGAAAAATCTCTGTAATAGAGTCTGTGTACCAAACTTGTTCAATTGGACACGGACGATTTTTTTTAAATTGTTATTAAAGCATCATTAAGGCTGTTCTCAAACTTTTCTTCTCTCACCTCCAAATAATGAATCTTTCTGACTCTGTAACAAAATCCATTTTTATCGATCCAAAAGACTGAAATTTAAAGAAGTTACTACTTAAACGGTTCAGAGTCAAACATCGTTTTTCATTTTCTTCAAATAAATTAAATTTTGAATTCTAATCGAATGCTGTCAGGTAAAATCATGTAATATCTTATGCAACTATTCTGGCAGGAATTTCGCTTCTTATTATCAAGACGCCGACACATTCAACAAACACAAGAAACTTTCAATCCCCTAGCAAGACATTCCACCCCCCCCCCCCCTATACATTAAAGATACATTTTTAAAAATTGAGAAGAAGATTTTGGAATCCATAGGATACATATCGGACATTTATACTTTTGGCACAGAACTTTTTACCTATTTTTCGTTAAATTAAGAACTTTGCAAAAAGCAAACTTCATATATTTATCATATCCTGTTCAATTATATCTACCCTACATATATAAAATCCTAATGAAACGGATATTATGAAACGAATTTATGTAACGATTCTATGAAACGACTGATTAAACAAATGATTATGTTTCACGGCGATTTCTCCTAAAATACGGAATACTTTGCGATGAAATTAACACCAAAAATCCATATTGATCTGCAGATCTCAAACCGTATTAGAATCTTTAAATTAGTTTTCAAAATATTAATTTTTTTCTAATTTTATATATATATTCCTAATGATGGCAACTTAAATTTTAATCAAACAGATTTTTTTTTTCATATTTCAAAAAAGGTTGACATGGTAACCAGGCTTGTTTATTTGATAATAAATGTTTTTTTACTTTTATTTCTTTTTATAAATTACATAAATTACTTTGTTCTATAATTATTAATTATTATTTTTTTTATATTTCCTTTAGAAAATAATAGAAAATAATTAAAAAATACTGTACTACTTAATTATTCCGTCGACCAATTTCGCCAAATTATATAAATCGCCAAATTATACAAATTGACATAATTTTTATTTTAAATAACGAAAGAACAAATAAATTAGTATAACATTAATAAATATACAAATAAAAAGTCGAAATAAAAATCACTTGATGACGTAAACACGTGTAACTTGCTTAAAGTCAAGTGAATGTGACATTTACGATCAACCATTATTGGCATTTAATCTTATAGTTTGGCGATAGATATTTGGTCGACGGGATAACTAAGTAATACTAAAAATGCATATGTAACTGGTATTTGAAAACGAGGTTTTCGCCAAATTTTCGTTAAAAAAAAAAAAAAAAATCACGCCAAACCTACTGTGCGTATATGACATCTGGCCAAATATTACCACTCGAAAAAAAAAATGCTAACTGTCGAGTTGAAAAAAAGCGCTATTGGCGAGATTTGTATCCGGCTAGCGTAACAGTACCAAGAATTCTTTGCAACCATGGAAATTTTAAGTAGTTTCACTCGAAAACAAATTTTTGATTTTTTTAATCAAAATGGAAAACTTACGGTCCCATATTGGCGCGATATTTTTCTAACGCCAATGTCATATACGGAACGGGCACTTAACTGGCGCCAAAGTATCGTTATTTTGCTTGATATGGTAAGCCGGATGTTGTTGTTTATGCTGTTGATGCGTTCCCCAAATTGGCGTCGTTAAAAAATCGCGCCAATATGGGACGTATATGACATCTGTGCCAAACTTTCATATGAACGGCGAAGGGATCAGACCGTATTTGTTTATGGCAGTTGAATACTTGAACTATTATAATATAGATGAAATAATGGCGATAGAATAATATTTGGCGACCTATCACCTGTGCCTGGCTAACATTAAAGTACCAAAGTGGCAACTAGAGTATAAAAAGCGAAATGGTCCGCCTGGAACTGTTGATGATAGTCACATGACTTAGGCTATTGTTATAGAGATTGTTTTAAAATACCGGGAGACAAAGACCCTGTATACTTAATTTATTTTATTTTAGCATCTTTTCAAATGTTTAACTGATCCTCTTTAATCAAAAACGAAAACAACCATTGGATGTCTTAACAGCAACTGATTCGCCCTTAAATGTTTGCAATCAAAGGGAATTGAATGGAAACCCGTTTACATGAAGATCTGCACAGCTTTTTTCAGTATAATTCAATCTTCTCTAATATTTTTAAAACCCATCAGATTAGCCAGTTTTTAGATTCTGCGGTGTCTAGACGGGGGTTGGCGAGCGTAGCTTGCAGGGGGCATAGCCCCCTAGTAATAATATATTTAAAAAAAACCGAAAATTTAAGATTTTGAATATGTTTTTGTTTAGTGTGTTTTTAAATTAATAATTTGAATAATTCACAAGCAATCATCACAAAAATTATCATTTAAAATAAAGTCTTAATATATTAATTCCATACGTTTTAACATTATAATAGCTTATTTAATTTTATTAATATTTTGTTTCCTGTGGAACGATTAGATTGTTTTAACCCTTAAATGCCTGATTTTTCAAAAATCATTGTAATAATGTTTCTCGGCTTTCATTTTTTAAATAAATCATGGGAAAAATACTTTAAAAAATCATATTTTGTTTTAAGTATAGTTTACGGCTAAAAAACAGTTTGTTACTAATCGGCAATACTGGTGTTTAATTGAAAAAATAATTTTCCTTGATAAAATTCTATAATATTACACACACAAGAATTTTAGGAACTATAATAAGGAAGAAATTTTACTTGCTCACTGCAGGTCAAAATAGGGTATTTCGCAAGCTTCCAAACAAAACAAAAAGAACAAGTAGCAACAATTGAAAAAATAAATCTATCTTTATTCTTAAACAGCACAAGTGTTGACATCTACATGTTGAAAATTTATTATTTAATATTATTATTTAATAATATTTTCAGAATGTATTTTATTGGCAACATTAGGCAGTATAGCTTCAGTATTATTCTAATAGTATTTTAAAGCCTAAATTGGGTATGTTGCCGAAAAGCAACACCAGCAGGGGCGTAGCTACCGTGGAGCAGTTGGAGCAGACTGCTCCAGGCGCACTAATCCCAAGGGCGCAAAATTAGAAAAAGCGAAATAAAGATTTCTTAAAATATTTGTATTTTTTTTTTTCATTATTAATCAGACATTATAGATGAATCTTGTTACAATCAGCTTATTCCTATGCAGTGGTGACCATCCCCCCAAATCCAATGACGCAAATTCCCCCCCCCAAAAAAAATCGTCATACATTAACACTGAGTCCTCCCCCCCCCCCCTAAACAGAAAATCAATTGTAAAATATATTCTTATTATTAAATTATTTAATAATAGTATTCTTACGTACTGTCATACACACATGAAATAAAAGTTTTAACAGCGAAATAAATAATAAAAGATACATTTTTTATTATAACAATCTGATTGTTTTCACATTTATAAGTCCTGACTGACAAGCCCGTGTTCACTATATACGTTTTAATAAATAAAGCTACTTTTTTATGAAAATAAATATTTACTTACAAGTATTTAAAATAAAAATCTTTTAAATTATTACAAAATAAATCTTAAATACAAAAATTGCATATCGTTTTAAGAAAACTAAAATATTAAAGACGAGTCGTTTATATCAAACACATATGAAATACATTTGCATGTACATACGCCCTTGTTTAAGATTAAATCTTAACGCTTAAGATTTCCCAATCATTTTTTCTATACTATCTAGTCATACAGTTTAATCTCACCCTCCCAAAAAAATTCTCTAAATCACCCCCCACCCTAAAATAAACTGTGGATTGAAGCATTTATTTCAGTACAAGTGTTGCTTTATACTTCTTTAACAACATACAATATACTCTTATACAAGTACCGATTCTTATAAAATGGCAGACATTATACTATTAAAACATAGTCCTAAATCTATTGTAAGCCCCTGTATTCTGCATAGGTATGTTTTCCTTTCACACTATAATTTTTCAGTCTTATTACCTAGTAATTAATCCTCCTTTCCCTCCCAAAAAATTATAATTTTTCTATAAATTTCTCCCTTCCCCCTAAAATAATTCTTGGACCAATAAAAAAAAATCGTAATCGGTAAAAAACACAATCGATATAGTCATCGATTACTTCCGAGAACCTACAATCGAGATGTTCTACAATCGTTTATTAAAATCATTGTTTTTATATGTTTATAAAGCAGTATTTAGTAAATACATGGTAACTGAAAAGAGATGGATTTAAAAAACAACAAACCGAAGGGAGGCTATAATGGAGCCATAATAGTGGAAAAGTCATGTAACGGCATTCTTTGGTTGCAAAAAGTTGAAAAGTCGCGAGTAGGTATGAAACGGTAAGAGGAGTTTAAGTATCAATAATTAGAATTTTTCGACAATTAGCAGCATATTGGCCAAAGAAATAAGAATAAAAAGGACCCCTAGTGGCAAAAACATGAACTGAAAGGATGGTAAATAGTATAAAAAAATTTTTATTTATGTTTTTACGTCATTTGAGATCAGTTCTATGATTTCCCCTTTATTAGAAGACCATCTACTGGAATGTGTTAAACGACTCCCCTGGGGGGGGGGGAAGTAGGGGAGGAGCAATAAATGCATAATATGAATAAGTGGTCATAAGGCTTTCCAACGATATATCACATGAGAGGTGTCGGCTAAATTTAGAAAAGTGACCACCCGCGGGGTCAAAGGGGAGAAGGGCGCGGGAGGTATGTACATGAAGTAATAGTCACAGAGCTTTCCAATGATATATCATGTGAGGGGGTGACGGCAAAAGATAGAAAAGTGCCCCCAGGATTCCAACTATTGCGCGCCCCGGAATACACCCTCCCCCCTCTCTTTGAAATTTTAATATATTATAAATTATTCATCTGAGGGTTCCGTAACAAAATCCGATCTAAAATGACAAAAATGCTACGATTTCAAAAAAGTTCGAAAAGCGCCTCACACGGAAGCTAAATTGGGGAGGGGGGAGAAAGATTCATAATATGAAAAAGTGGTCCAAAAACATTCCGATGACATATCACATGACGGGTTCAAAAAGTTTGAAATTTACCCCTCACCCATGGGTTCACTCTTTCTTCCCAGAATACACCCGGAATTCACGCAACCCTCACTTTTAAATTTTTATATCTAATAAATAATATTTACCGGAGGGCTTCATCAAAAAAACACACTTAAAATTATATTTCTTATAGAAATCGCAACGATTTAAAAAATTCACCCCTTACTGCTTCCCCCTCCCGAAATTTACTCCAGGAGGAGAAATGTTCATAATATGAAGGAGTGGTCAAAGGGATTTCCGATGATATGTCACAGGAGGGGTTCGGTAAATGTTTGAAAATTAATCCCCTGTCGGTCCATTCTCGCGCGCCTTCCAGAATTCACTCGCCTTCCTCTTCTGAAATTTTTATATTTGATAAATAATATTTATCTGAGGGCCCAGGTATGGGACAGCTTGACAGAGCTAAAGTAAGAGAAACATTGAAAATTCGGGGCAAAATGACACTAAATTCAACAGTAATTATTGAAATTAGGACTATACAGAACTGAATAAATAAACCACTATACCTCCTAACCCATATCGATTAATAACAAAAAGAGATTGGATAAGCAAATGCACTCCTTCTAGAAACTATGACTTAAACCAGAAATGCGGTAAGTTGACTCTGAAAGCTTCATTTCTCTCTTTCTCTGACATTTCCGCAAATCTCATCTCGAGGATTTTTCACCGGCATCTCGACTTTTGACTTCCCGATTATTCCTCTCGCGCTTTTCAACATTTTGTATGTTGGCGAGAATGAGAAATCAATTTTCTTAGATTCTCGATTAGCGTCTTTTCATAGGTTGCCGAGAACAAGCAATTGAATTCTCGTTCTCGGCAGAGAAGAGATGTGAGAAGATTTATCGAGACGAGATAGAGAAAGAGGCATGACAATGAGCTGTGAAATGAAGCCCTAATATTCAAAGTTTCTCTTATTTTAGCCCAACCAAGATGTCACATACCTGGAACCCTCTGATAAATACTATTTATTAAATATAAAAATTTCAAAGAGGGGGGTGCGGAGGGGAGAACAAATTTTTAAAACCGTAGTGATTTCTACAATGAATATAATTTTAGATGTGTTTTTTGATGGAGACCTCCCGTAGATATTATTTATTAAATATAAAAGAGTAAAAGTGGGACATGCGTGAATTCCGGGCCGAAAGAGGGAACAAACCGGGAGGGAGGATTTTCAACCTTTTTTAAGCCCTTCATGTGATTTATCATTGGAAAGCCCTCGGATCACTCTTTCATATTATGAGACTTTCTTCTCCCCTTCCCAATTTGGTCCCAGTTTTTGAACTTTTTTGCGTTTTCATCATTTTAATTCGAATTTTTTAAGGAGTTTTCCGAAAAATATTACTTATAACATATGAAATTTCAAAAAGGGGGGCTGAATTCCTGGGGGGTTGCAATAGTTTCACCATTCCTGATTATTTTCTTTAACTTTTCTGGAGACGACCGTTGAAGATTTTCAGATCTTAAAGTAATCAAAACTTATTTAACAGGGCTCTCATCGGTCACTTTACTGGCTACCACTATTTCCAAAAAATAATCTTTCTGGTACATTTCTATTAAAAATGTTTTAGAAATTTATCATAATAATTACTGTGCGGAAATAATGGTAGCCAAAGAATTCACCGCTGAGAAACCTATATGTACGATGTAACAGTAGTAATTTACGATAATTATTTTACGATTTGGAAAAAAATAGCCTGACAAGTTGAAGAAAATTATTGACCATTTTACAGACAAAATCCAAGAAAACGAAAATTTTGAAGGGTTTTTTTCGTTTGTTTTGTGGAAACTAAACATGCATTAATACAGATTACAAAACAATAATAAGAGCTGGATTTAAACATATTCCACATCTGCGCACGGCGACAAAATTTAGACGGGTGGGGTTAAGGGAAAGCAGCAACTTAAATTTTGTGAGTATTGTTTTTTAGATTTTGAAAATATTGCAAATCTCAAATGCAGAATCGATAAGCTTCAAAAAGAGAGAAAAAGTTAACTACCCAATTCAGTGCTCTTTAGGGCCTGATTATAGCCTATGCAAAATTACACCACTTTCTGGTAACAGTATTTTTCCACATTAAACCTTATTTAATCCCATAATTTTAGGATTAAATGAGGCTGACTGGCTCGCCGGGCAACCGACCTGCAAGTCTATGCGCCCTAAACCAGGTAAAGCTGCTCCCTCCCTTACGTGAAGCTCATAGTTTTAAAATTTGCTATACGCGTTACATATTTGCAATATTTTCAAAATCTAAAAAACAATACTCACAAAATTTAAGTTGCTGCTTTCCTTTACCACCCCCCCCCCCCACCCCCCTCCGTTTAAATTTTGTCGCCGTGCGCAGATGCGGAATATGTTTAAATCCAGCTCTTATTGTTGTTTTGTAATCTGTATTAATGCATGTTTAGTTTCTACAAAACAAACGACAAAAACCCTTCAATGGTCAATAATTTTCTTAAATCATTTAACAATTTTTTTTAAATCACTTTTTTGAATCATTTTTTATTAATGATTTTTATTTCTCTTTGCAAGGCAGAAGAACTGATTTTTTTTTTCTTGAAAGTCTCTTTGCTTCAGAGGACCATTTAAATCTTTTAAAACCTAATGTGTACGTTCTGTAATTTTCTTTGTGACCAATAGCGACATGGTCTGCCCCAAGAATTCTCAGCCTGTCTGGTATACCAAACAGCGCAGCCTCTCTTTAAATATATATATACGTATTTTATTTTATTTAGTTTTTTGTAAAATCATTTATCAAGTATTTGTTTGAAATGTGTAGGCTTCGTGTATTCGTACTCTGCTGCGATTGTAATTTCCCTTATATATATGTGTATTATATTGATTTTTGCGCTTGATGTGCAAAAGTATTTATAAAGAATATTTTCGACGAAGAAAATGTAATTCAAACATTCTTTTTTGTTAAAAATTACAATTAATATGAAAACGGGTTTGTTTCAATAGTGTCTATAAATGTGATAAATAGAACGGCGGTCAGCTATTTTGTATATACGTTAGAACAGGATGTTTTTTTTTAAATTTTTAAAACGATTTTTCACGCAGTCATCGAGTTCGTATTTCAGACAAAATCGTGTTAAAGATATATGACAAGACTTTTTTTCCCCTTCGTTGACTGTTTTTTCTGCTTTCGTCGGGAAATTCCGTTGAAAACGCCATCTTTGACAATGTTTTCAGTAAGATCTATTGTGTTTACAAGAAATCCGGAAAACGTCTTTGTATTACAAAGTTTCTGAATAACAACACATGCCAGTTCTCGAGCAAAAATTAATTAAAATGCATGTCATAAAATTGCCCCTTTGGATTTAAGAACAGCCTTAAGAAATAAAATCATAAAAATTTCAGGTTCATTTAAGAATATTATCACGGGTCCCGGCAACACCGAGTAGGTCAGGTAGTCTATACTAATAAAACGAATTTTCGCTCTGTGTGTGGTGGCTAGTGAAATATACTGCACGTAGAAGTCTGAAAATTTGGATGAGGGTAGTCCAAAGAGAGGCCCTGATACATCTGGAGCTCAGATTTTTAATTTTTTATGACCGGCGCCCCCTTAGCACCTTTCAGTTTGTATGCCATGAATTGCTCAGAACTTGCTCCTTTTTATCCGATCTTCTTCGTTTTGGGGACCCTTTTCCCTTTTAATTATTCTCCGTTTCTACATTCCAGTTAAGACACTGGATCCCTTGAAATTTTTCTGCGCCATGCATTTTTCACACCCTAATATTGTCAACCTCTCAATGCATAACTTTAAAATTGAGACTTGGACTCCTCTCCCTGGGCCAGCACCCTCATATTTTTATTGACCACTTAGTGTCCTTTTTTAAGAATTTCCCCCATTTTTTTCGCGCTTCTTTAAGATTTTATTCGAATGAATAATAAATACCCTATACTTAATTTCGACTTATTGAGATCTACAGCGCTAAGTACTAGAACCTTTTAACATGTTTCTATCTTAGGGCTTTTCTCTCAACTATCAGTTGGCCCCTTTTGGACCTCCTATTATATCTCCCTTAAAAATGGTCTGATTCACTAACTTTTTTTGGTAACAACATGATAGGAAATCCAGCTACTACGCGAACAACATAAAAAAATTTTTAGACTTCAGCTACCACCAAATTTTAAAATTAATCGCCTTCTTGGGGCCCTTGCCCAGCTACATTCCAGTTGAGACCCTGGACACTTGGGGTTTGGTACAAGGCCACTTGAAGTTTTTGCGCCCTAAATTGTTAATAAATCGCCCCTTTTAATCCGTCCTTCGTTTTTGGGGCTCTTTTTCCATTTGGCTTTTTTTTTCGTTTCTACATTTCAGTTCAGACACTGGCCCCCTAGGGTAACTTTTTGTTCGCCATGCATTTTTCACCCTTTAATTCTGTTACTTTCTCATTGCATAACTTAAAACTTGAGTCTTGGACTTCTCTCCCCGAGCCAACACCTTCATATTTTTATTGGGATTCTAGAGCTCTTTTTTTAAGCATTTCTTTGAAATTTTTTCTAATGATTAATACTTATACCCTATACTTAATTTCGACTAATTGAAAATCTAAAGCGCTAAGTACTAGGACCTTTCATCGTGTTTTCATCTTAAGCCTTGCTCTCAATTATCAATAAGCTCCTTTTGGTCCCCTATAAAAATGGTCCGATTCACTAGGATTTTTTCCCTAACTATTTCTTTGGTCCCCCAGCTACTACATGAATAACAAAAAAATTACTCAAACTTCAGCTACCACCAATTTTGAGTATTAATCGCCTTCTTAGGGTCCTTGGTGCAGTTTCATTAAAAATTATCCGATAGTCTTGCAATTTCCTTTAGCATAGTTCTAGGGTCCTCTGGCTACTTTAGAAACCACTAAAAAATTTCTTTGACTCCAGGTACCACCTTTTTCGAATATTAACCTTCTTTTACGGCATCAACTTACGTTTACTCACTACAGCCGTGAATTAAATTTCACGCTACTGTTAAAGGTAAGTGGTTAACTTTAGAGGGATGGGATTTCTTCCGTAAAATAAATATCACGTTTATGTTAAAGGTAATTCGTTAAATTACAGGGGACGGGGGCAACAAGCACCTTCCAATGCTTCGGGGTGCATTCTTTCCTCGAATTCTAGGGGGCCGATTTCAACGGGAATTGGTTAATTCAACCTAGATTACGATTCAGCTCTGTATTATGAAAATTTGTCTTAGATTTCATTTACTAATATTTTCGAACATTAATGGTGCATTCTTTTCTCGTGTTCAATATGTCCGATTTCAACGGTAAATGGATAATTAAGCTTAGCTTACTATTCAGCTACTATCTGCATTGTGAAAGTTTATCTTAGACTTCTGTTACCACCATTTTCGAACGTTAACGACGCATTCTTTTCTCGGCTGTTATGGGCTCTGTTTCAACGGAAATTGTTCCATTCAACTTAGTTTACGATTGTTTTAAAAATTATAGTTCCACCGCCAGGATTCGCATTCTTATCTCGAGTTCTATGGGCTCGATTACTACGGGGTTTATTCATTCAATTTTCGATTGTCTCCGCCGCGTACGGAATACTCCTAGCATACCCTGCCTTTGGTAGCGGGGACCCAGGCCACAGTTTCGTTCTGAAAGAGGTTTCTCTGGAACACACTAGACGCTGCCGAAGACAGTGGGCCATCTCTAAAACTATGTTCATTTGAATTACTTATGAATATATAAAATCATACAAACTTGATTTTCGTTTATGTTATTATAATGGGACTGGGCAACACCGGGCGGGTCAGCTAGTTACATATATATATATATATATATACATATACATATATATATATATATATATATATATATATATATATATATACATATATATATATATATATGTATAGTATATATGTAACTTCCAAAAAAAATTACGCAGAACTTTTTTGAGAGACAAGAGGGCGCACAAACGTTGCTTGCTCCAGGGCGCTAAATATGTAGCTACGCCACTGAACACCAGGCATTTAAGTGTTAAAGGGATGACATAGTGCTGTTTAATTAACTTTACATGACCTCAGTGTTTAAAGTACAGGGAAGCCAGGGGGCATATCCCTAGGCGCCCGTGAAGGGGGAGGCAAAGAATTTGGTTCTTCTTGCGGTTCAAAAAACAAATAACGAAATTAAGTTTAAAATGTATCGGACAAGAGAAAGTAAAGATATAATTGAAACCATTACTTTTGAAATCGGTTCGGTAGTTCCAGACAATATTTGTGTTGAATCAGCTAAAAAATTATGAATGCTGCTAAATTGTATTTTAAAGCATGTAGTCCAAGAGCTGTTAAACATTTTAGGGAAGGTATTTGAGGCACCCTGAAAATTTGTGCAACACTTCTTTTGTAATGGCTGAATACAAAATCGAATGTCTGGCTGAAGGATCGTGGCCCAAAAACTGTGCCAGACACGTGTCAAGTGCCATTTTTTGACTACCCAAAAAAAAGGTATTTGAAGCACGCTGAGATTGAGACAGAATAATATTTATACTTAGAAAATAATATCTTGAAAACGACAGACACTTTAGTCGGCCCCAAAACTGTGCCAGACACGTGTCAAGTGCCATTTTTTGACTACCCAAAAAAGGCATTTGAGGCACGCTGAGATTGAGGTGGAATAATATTTATGCTTACAAAAAAATATTTTGAAAATGACAGACACTTTAGTCGGCACAAAAACTGTGCCAGACACGTGTCAAGTGCCAAATGGCACTTGACACGTGTCTGGCACAGTTTTTGGGCCACGATCCTTCAGCCAAACATTCGATTTTGTATTCAGGCATTACAAAAGAAGTGTTGCACAAATTTTCAGGGTGCCTCAAATACCTACTCAAAAATGTTCAACAGCTCTCCTACTAATGTAAGAGCTTTAAAGGTTGAGAAACAATTGTAGTGAAAATTTACTGATTAACATTATTTTAATGAAACTATAGAACAACGTGCAAGGAATTCGAAATGAATTTAACATCTACAGATTTACCCAAATGGGACACTTTCATCGAATTCTTGCAAAATCGTTTTCAAATTCTTGAAAATTTACAAGGAACACAAGCAAATTCCCAAAAATTTAAAGGCCAAATTAAAAACAAAACCTTTATAATAAATTTAATCAACATTGCGTAGCGTGTCACATGCTTTGCATTGTTGCCCAGATTTTTAAAAATGACTCCAATTCAAAGATTTGATGAAATAAAAAATAATAAATTATTCATTAACTGTTTCTGTGATTCCCATCAACGCTCTAAATGTGTTTCTAAATATATCTGTGATATTTGTAACTCAAGACATAACTTACTACTTCACCGAGAACAAAACAAGCTTTTCTAATCTGTTAATAAAATGTTATTAGAAAAGTTAGATTCCGAAATTGAATTATCTTCGCAGGTGCCAGTCAAATGTACCAATAATGAAAACAGGAGCACTTCTGATGATTCTAATAAACAAAATGCATCTGAAATATAGCATAGCTTTTTTGCTCATAGCAATGAAAATAAAGCAGTTTTTTTGTCTACTGCTTTTGTTTTTATTTATAGCCCAATACATAAATGTTTTGCTCAAGCTCGTGTAATATTAGACAGTACAAGTGAAGCGAATTATATTATTTCTGAACTGGCTTTCGATTTGGGTTTGAAAAAGAAAAAATAAATATCCCGGTACCTGGATAAGGATTAGTCCAAGAGCTGTTAAACATTTTAGGGAAGGTATTTGAGGCACCCTGAAAATTTGTGCAACACTTCTTTTGTAATGCCTGAATACAAAATCGAATGTCTGGCTGAAGGATCGTGGCCCAAAACCTGTGCCAGACAAAAAATGGCACTTGACACGTGTCTGGCACAGTTTTTGTGCCGACTAAAGTGTCTGTCATTTTCAAAATATTTTTTTCTAAGCATAAATATTATTGTGCCTCAATCTTAGCGTGACTCAAATACCTTTTTTGGGTAGTCAAAAAATGGCACTTGACACGTGCCTGGCACAGTTTTGGGGCCGACTAAAGTGTTTGTCATTTTCAAAATATTTTTTTTAAGTATAAATATTATTCTGTTTCAATCTCAGCGTGCCTCAAATACTTTTTTTGGGGTGGGTACACGACATTTCGGTCCCGCCGTTTCGGTCCCGAGACATTTCGGTCCCTGGTCATTTCGGTCCCGAGACATTTCGGTCCCTGGCCATTTCGGTCCCGAGACATTTCGGTCCCTGGCCATTTCGGTCCCGAGACATTTCGGTCCCTGGCCATTTCGGTCCCGAGACATTTCGGTCCCTGGCCATTTCGGTCCTTAGCCATTTCGGTCCCTTGTCATTTCGGTGCCCACCACCTTATAACTCGTATTCTAATTGTCGTGGGCCGCCAAACGCTGTAATTTAAACATTATTTGGGACCTTTTTAAAATTTTTTAACACCCCCCACCCCCCAAATTAAAAAAAAAAGCTGAATATAACAGCCCGATAAATTTAAACTTTTATAACTCGTGATAATGAAATCACAGCGAGCTGAAAATTTGTTTGCTTGAACAATGTGACATAATTTTACAGGGGACATTGCTTTTTATTATTATTATTATTTAACAAAATGGATTTTTTAAGCTTTATTATTTGTTATTAATATTAGGTATTTTATATATACTGTAAACTGCCATAGATGATTTTTTGGTTGTTTTCAAACGTTTTTTAGAACCTTTAAATTATCATCATTAATTAAATAATTTAAAAAACTGTTCTTATTTTTTCTCCTTCTTACAATTAGATTAATAATAAATCTCTTCAATAATTCAATCGGACACTTATAAGCTATTGTAGGTAAACATTTCCTCAAATCATTCTTCTACATCCTCTCCTTTAATAATTCAGAAATGAGATATATTTATTGAAGCAAAAATATTTAATTTTTCTTATTACTTTTATAATACAAAGTTATAATTTTGATTTAATAAGTTACTTTACCATTATAAACATTGGGAAAACAATAGTGATTTGGTAATTAGGTGTGCCAGGAAAAATATTTTGTTGTCAGAAAACTCCACCCACCGCTTCATTTTTTAAAAAATAATTATTGGTTGCACTTATGCACTCATGAAGTGCAAAAAAAAAATATACATTCAGTACAATATGGGGTGCAAAAAATAATTATAAAACTAGTTATAGTACGAACGCACCTCATTTGCCACGTTTGACGAGCAATTTCCAACTTGTTTGTATTTGTCGTTTATTTATTGATTTTTAATATTACCCTTTTCCTCCCACTTTCCCAGAAAAAACTAGTATGTTGTGGCCATCACAAAACTTTCTTCTATATAAATCACATCAATTAAATCATTTAAATAGTACAAGAAATAACAACGATTTAGCACCAATTCATATCAAAGTATATCTGAATTTGAAGTTGGATGAAAATTCGTGCATTAGTTCTTGAGATAGAGCTATAGCGGAAATTCTGAAAAAAATGTAGCATAGCAGCGCCACCTGTTGAGCGATTTACACGAAAAGTAAACAGCACTAAACGATATCAAGGTATACCTGAATCTGAAGTTTGTTGAAAATCCAAGCATTAGTTCTTGAGATAAAGCTATTGCGGAAATCGCAAAAATACAGCATAGCAGCGCCACCTGTTGAGCGATTTACACCAAAAATTAAACAGCACTAATTTATACATCAATTCATGTCAAGGACTAACTAAATCTGAAGTTTGATGGAAATCCGTGCAATAGTTCTTGAGATACACCTCTTGTGGAAATCGTGAAAAATGCAGCACAGCAGCGCCACCTGTTAGGCGATTTGCACCAAAAATTAAGCAGCAATAATTTATATCAGGGACTAACTGAATCTGAAGTTTGATGAAAATTCGTGCATTTTTTCTTGAGTTAGAGCTATTGCGATAATCATGAACAATGCAGTATACCAGCGCCACCTGTCGGGCGATTTTCACAAAAACGTAATCAGCACCAAACTATATCCTGGACTAACTGAATCTGAAGTTTTATGAAAATCCGTGCTGTAGTTCTTGAGATACAGCTATTGCAGAAATCGTTAAAAATGCCGCATAGCAGCGCCACCTGTTGGGCGATTTTCACCAAAAACTAATCAGTTCCAGTTTATATCAAGGTATAACTAAATATGAAGTTTTGCGAAATTTCGTGCATTAGTTCTTGAGATAGAGCGCCCACAAAATTTGTGTCACATACAGACAGACAGACGGACAGACAGACAGACAGACGGACAGACAGACAGACAGACTCACAGACAGACATTTTGTAAAAACATGTTTTTTGGAATCTCTGACTCATAAAACGTGTAAATCCGTCGAAAACTGGAATTCGAAAATTTTCATGAAACCAATACTTTCTTCTTGTAAAGATAGAAGAAAGTAAAAATTAATAATTTTTTATTTTAGTTTTAATATTAATTATATTAATAGTTTTAAATTTCGGTGACTTTAAATATAAAATAAATAAACATGTAAAAGATAAATTTCAGTTTATAACTACTGTATGATAAATTGAATATAAAAAATATTATGTATTGAGTTTATTTTAAAGTAAAAAAATTTAATGTATATTAATAATGTTATTAATTTAATAAATTAAGGATACATTAAATAAAAAATATATTTAATAAAATATTAATTTAATTTTTATACTAAAATTCCTAACTTTTTTGAGAATTAATTAATAGCAATTGTTAGTAGCAATTATTAATAGCACTTAAAGTTTTTATTCAAAAGTTTTAATTTATAATTTCCAAAAAATAATATAGGAATTTTTTAAAAAATCAGTCAAAAACATAAAATCTAAGTAATAATTGATTAATTAATTAAACATAATAATAATAATAATAATAATAATAATAATGCAACATTGTACAAATACGTAAAAATACCTTTTAACAGTGTTAGGTGATATTATGCAGATTTTAATTTTTTAAGTACAGTTATAATTTACAATTCGCAAAAAGTAAGAAATTATTAATTAATTATAATTAAAGAGCAAAAATAATATTATAAGCTAACTAATAAATGAATAAACAACATGTTTATCTTCAGAACCCTTATCACTTTTATACATCCTAATGAAGTTAATAACGTTATAATAACGGAAAATAAAAAAAATATATATTTGCATTTAACCTATAAAAACTATTATATAGTTCATGTAATAGTTTTTAAACAAGCAATTGATAAATTAGTTATCTAAACAATTAATAATTAAAATAATTTTCAATTGATAAATACGTTTAATAAAAACAATTTAATTTTTGAATTTTTTTTTTACTTAACAATATAACTATGAGTGTTTTCAACTTGTCGTGCAAGTTAAATTCATGCTGTATCAAATTTATTGCAAACTAACGGCAAACAAGTAATCAAAAATACTGCAAACTTACTGCAAAGTAGTAACCCTTCCATATCACACTATAAGTTTAACCCCTTCGAAGGGGTCAATAGACCTGATCAGGTCTATTGATGCGAAAGCGCCGTCAGAAGGCGCATGCATAGGTTTTATCACCATAAACAAGTTTAGGTAATATTTGTACTTTTCATTTCGAGCATTTTTTGGTATTTAATAAGTATAGCGTTTAGAAAAAACGGTGCCTACCGAATAAAATTTCTGCAATTTCTGCGTATGTGCTGATTCTCATTGTTGTTGAGTCTCTCAACAGAGATATTTTTTGCTTTCGTCACTTTCGTGAATTAAAGACAGTCTTGCCATCAGTTTCGCAAAAAACTACTCATGCAAGTGGGTGATGGTATACCTTGCGGGAGATTTGCTGCGAATTTCTCAATTCAAATTTGTCACGGCAAGATAATATCAGAAAAAATCAAACTTTCTGCTAATGTTCATGCTATCTGGGTTACCTCAAAAATTTGCATGGGGAGCGCGGCGGATCGAATGAACGGCTCATGCGATTGACACTTATGTGAAATCATTATCCAATATCTATTACAGCACAAATTCTTAATTCAATGGCAATAAATTAAACATGAAAATTGCTGTTTTACACTTAACCACTTGGCCCTAACTTTATTGTTGGCAAATGTTATGTAATATGAAACTTGATTTAACCCATTCGCTGCCAAAACTAAGAATTTTCAAATTTTTTGTTGAAGGTCGTTTGCCAGCACAAATTCAGAAAGATAAATTTCGCTTTACTAATACAGCGAAATTTCTGCCAATAAATGAGGCATTTTTTTAATTCTAAAATAGTGGTGACAAAGTAATCAATAAATTAAAGCCACGAGTATACTCGTGAATGACAGCGAATGGGGTAATTAAATTTAACTCTGCAGTATGCGCTCAGCTTTTTACATCATAAGTGAATCTTTTCACTGGTAAATATTAATGTAACTTGAATGTATTATTAGTTGCAGTTATAGAGATTGGCCTTATATTTTTTATCCATGCTTTTTTTTTTAAATTGAGAAATTAAATAAGGATATACATAAATTCTTAAAGTTACTCGAAATACTTCTATCATATATACACAGTCAAGTAATTCCAAGGACTGGTAAAAAGCTCCATTTTAGACAGGCTTCCATGTAAAGAAGTGTAATTAATTATACTTCTAAGATACACTACCTCAATAAGATCTATTGTTCGTTTCGCAGGGATTCTGAAACTCTTCCGTTTGAGACAGGATTCCGTTATAGAAAGATTCCGCTTTCACAGGTTTCACTATGCTTCACTAAAGAAGGGTGAAAATCCCCTTTTCAGACAGGTTTTCAGCAAATTTAATTGTATCGCAATTCATATTAAGACCATGTAACGCTTACGTTAAAGACAGGATTCTGTTATAGACAATTACTATTTTGACAAATTTTATTCTATCCATATGATATAAATAAGTATATTTATATAAATACACAAAACTTTTAAAAATGGAACCTGCCTATAACGGAGTTCTGTCTTAAACATAAATGTTCCATAGTGCTACGGAAAAGAATACTATACAAATACACCAAATAACACGGAAACCTGTGTAAAACGGAATTTTTCACCAATATTTACAATTTTATCTTGACAGGTTTTACTATATATATAACATGAAGGGAAAATTCTGGACCCTCCCCCCCCCCCCGAAACGAAATCCTGGCTACGCCACTGCATGTCGTCCCGGTTTTTTTAAGCCATTAAAGATGAAAAATGCCGTGTGGCCACAAAAAAGCGTCGGCTGACTAGAACAAAGAGAGCGCGAGTAGAATAATTCTTCTATCTGGATCTTTATTTAGCATAATCAAATGGGGGAAGCCAGGACATCTACACTTGACATATATATATACATGTATAATATTCTTTTGAAAGAATAACATATAGATATCAAGAAAAGCCAAATATGTTTTCTAAATTTCCAAATTTCTTCATTGTGATATATTTATAAAATTTCTTAATTTAAAATGAAATTTTACGTAAAAGTGATTCACTATACATTACTATTTTGAGACTTTATGTTATTTTTTTGTATTTTCATTTTTATTTTTTATTTGTCATATTAAAACATGTAGGCTGCTTTAATTCTAAGTATATAAGTCAAATAAATAACAAAGAAATATTTGAAATACAGAATTAATTTTAAATACGAAAAGAATATTTTATGACAATAGAAATTTTAAAATTTTGATTTATGTTTACTGTGCTCGTAGTTTTTGAATGTAATAAGCATATAAAAGTCTTAAATATATTAAAAAGGATTTGTAATTGTTGCAAACCACTTCACCGTTGACAGGTATGGGGAAAAAGTGCTTTTATCCCCGAGTTATCTCGGGGCAAACGATGAAGTGGTTCAAAATTAAAAATATTTTTAAACTTGTCATTCGACACCGGTAGAAATAGCGGTAATATTATTGTTACATGTAAAAAGATTAATGCAAACTTTTAAATAGTTTTTCAAAAAATAGTAAATTAAAATAATTATTAAAATAAAATAGAAAGTTCTAGTCTGTTCCGGTGCAGAATTTAAAAAATAATGTGTCTTTATCACAATTCCATGTTAAGAACCCCCTTTTTAAAAAATATGTAAAATGCAATACATTTAAAATTGATGCCCCGTTAAATAATAGGATAAAATAAAGATTTGTAAAAATATTTGCAGATTTTTTCATTATTAATCACATAGTGTGCAAATTATATACAATTGAATATGTGCATTTTGGCATGGGCATTTGCATATGAAAATTAAAGCTCGACTTATAAATATTTATAAATTGTCTGGACTTTATATTTATGATAGACTAAAATATGAGGAGCTTCTATAAAGAATCCACAGAACGCTCCCTTCCCCCACTCCTGAAAACGATTACTTCTACCATATAAAATTTGCATGGGGTGCTACAATTTGATTGCGAGTTATAAGTGTTTGCGGTTTTCGGGTCCTTATATTCGGTTATACTAAAATTTCAAGGGTTCAGTTAAAAAATCTTATAATGTACCTCCTTTTTTAAAGATTACGTTTACCGTACAAAATATGAGTGTGATTACGATAATTACAGAGAGAGTTATAAATGTTTTAATTTATCAGGACCTTGTACTTAAGATACACTAAAATATATAAAAAGTCAACAGAGCCCCCTCCCCCCCCCCCTGCCTTATAAAACGATTATGATTATCATAGGAAATTTGTGTGGGCTGCGACAATTTTGATCTGTGTTATAAGTGTTTGCGTTTTCGAGGCCTTATATTCGAGTTATACTAAAATTTAGGAGTTCAGTTAAAAAATTTGATAATGTCCCTCCTTTTATAAAGATTACGTTTACCATACAAAATATGAGTGTTTTGCGATAATTATAGATCGAGTTATAAATGTCTTAATTTATCAGATCCTTATACTTATGATACACTAAAATATAGAAAATGTCAACCCCCCCCCCTTGTTTTTTAAAATGATTACCATACGAAATTTGTGTGTGTTTACTAAAATTTTAAAGCCTTTATTTAAAAAACTCTACAATGTCCCCTATAAAATTGTCACCTATTTCAAGTGCACAAAATTTCAGCTTGCTGGAGAAGGGACCGAAATATCTCGGGACCGAAATGTCTTGGGACTGAATTGTCTCGTGACCGAAATGTCTTGGGACCGAAATGTCTCGGGACCGAATTGTCTCGGGACCGAAATGTCTCGGGACCGAATTGTCTCGGGACCGAAATGTCTTGGGACCGAAATGTCTCGGGACCGAAACGGCGGGACCGAAACGTCCTGCTTCCTTTTGGGGTAGTGTCAAAAAATGGCACTTGACACGTGTCTGGCACAGGTTTTGGGCCACGATCCTTCAGCCAGACATTCGATTTTGTATTCAGGCATTACAAAAGAAGTGCTGCACAAATTTTCAGGGTGCCTCAAATACCTACTCAAAAATGTTCAACAGCTCTTCTACTAGATGGAATTCATTTAACGTGAAATGGAAGGTCAATACGATAATTCGTAATAAGAATTCTTAATTTCGGTCAACTAGTGATTTTTTCGTGGTTCCAAAAGTTACTGATTGTGTTCCTTCTACAAACATTAAAATTTATAAGGAAATTTTACCTAATCGTTTGCTGTTCGCGGATCCTGCTTTTGACCCACCAGGAAAAATCCATTTAATAATTGGAGTTGAACATTTTTATGAAATAATAAAGGAAGAAAAAAATTATATTTCACCAAACATAATGAATCGAAATTCGGTATTTGGACTTGTTACTACAGGTACTTTTTCAATAAAAAATTCTAATTCATATTGTGGGTTGACATTTAACTGAGACCACGAGAATATTGAAACTATACTTCAAAAATTTTGGGAATTAGAAAATATTTCACCTGATCGTCTTCTAAGAAAAGAAGAAGAGTTTTGTGAATCTCATTTTCAAAAAACACATAAACATGAAACCGGAAAATTTATTGTCAAAATGCCGATAAAAGTGAATAATTAGATTCACTGGGAGATTCAAGAACATTAGCAGAAAAACGTTTATAACAAACTGTAAAAAGATTAGAAAATAATTTTGCTATGAAACAACTTTATTTCAAATTTTTAAATGAGTATGAAAACTTAAATCACATGGAGAGAATATCAGTAGAGCACTCTCACTCAGTAGTTTATTCCATGCCTTATCATGGCATTTAAAAACCAGATAAGTCCTCTACTAAATTAAGGGCGGTGTTTATCGCCTCTGCCCCTACCACAACTGGAAAAACACAAAGTCACTTTGACTGCTGATATTACAAAAATGTTTCGTCAGATATTATTAGATCCTCTGCAAAGGGACTTTTTATGTATTTTCTGGAAAGATTATGAAAATAATTCCACAATTGCTTTCAGAATGAATACCGTTACCAATGGAATCAAAAGCGCTCTTTTTTTACCCATAAGATGTATAAAACAATTGGCCTTAGATGAAATGAATACATTTCTATTAGCAGCAAAAGCTATTTTATCTGATAATTATGTGGAAGATATAGTTGTTCGATCTCCTGATTATGAATCAGCTATTGAATTAAAAAATCAGTTAATTAACATATTTAGTTCTTGTAGAATGACCTTGCACAAGTGGAATTCAAATTTAAATAAGCTTTTAAACTATGATGAAATTGAAGATGTTTCCTTTTGCTCTAAAGCTGAAACTTCAGTTAAAACTTTGGATATGGTTTGGCAATCTAATACAGATCAATTCGTGTTTCAAGTTTCAATGAAAAAACAAGAATGATATAACAAAAGACAAGTTCTTTCTGTCATTGCAAATCTGTATGATCCTCTAAGGCCCAATTATTAGCAAGGCCAAGTGTTATCTTTAAAAATTGAGGCTTTCTAAAATTGGATGGAACAAGAACATTCCAGAACCTCTTGCAACTGATTGGTGTAACTTCGTAAACCAACTAAAGGATATCGAAAATATAAAAATCAGTAGATATATTTTAACACCTTCAACTGAAGCAATATTTGTTCTTGGGTTTGCTGATGCTTCATAACAGCCTTCAGTGCAACAGTCTACTTATATTGTTCAAATTCAACCAATTCATCCTCATCGAACCTTGTAGCAAGTAAAGCTAGTGTAGCACCTCTTAAGACCATATCACTTCCTAGACTGGAATTATGCTCCTGCTTGCTTTTGTTACAATTTGTGTCCAAAGTTCTTCCTCCTTTGAAATTAGACATTTTTCAATGTTCGGGTTCTGAAAAAAGAGCACAAACTCATCTTTAACCACTTCACTGTTTGCCCCGAGATAACTCGGGGGTAAAAGCACTGTTTCCCCCATACCTGTCGCTGGTGAAGTGGTTAATATACACACAAGAATTTCTCATTTAATAGTACAGTTGGCTCTCTGTTTAATGACTTTCACGAAAAATCGTCCTTAAACAGAATTTGTGGAAAAATAGCATTTGAAAGACATTTTCCTTCACACTTTACAGGCTTAGGACAGTCAATATATAGGTGTGTTCAGAAATGTTTTATTTATTTATTTAAATTTATTTTATGTTTTCTTTCTTTCTTTTTTTTATTGATACAGATATAACATTACATATTTTTATTGTACAAATACAAATTGCATTAATTATACTGCATACATGAACAACATTATGGCGTACAATCTTACTTACAGTACAATAAAAATATTTCTTATACATTTAATTAAACAAATTAAGTTTTTAAAAAATCAAAAAGTGTAGATTGTTTCAATGGTGGTCTAGTTTTTAGTACCATTGCTTGAAGTTTCTCAAGAAGGTTGAATGAGTCATTGTCCATATTTGATGAAACAATGTACTGGCAAAGAATATCCAGGGCATCTGAGTAAGAAGGAAATGGCGTCTCACTTTCTGTATCATCAGCTTCATCACCATCATCTGCATCAAATTTTTTAATTTCTTTTTGTCAGTAAAATTATTTAATAATTTCCTAATTAACGATTTTCGGTAATAGGCTTTTACGCTATGAATGATCCCCAGGTCTAATGGCCGCAACTTACTTGTGCAATTGCTTGAGAAAACGAACCACCATATTCCTACAATTACATCCTTCTCCTTTATCTGTACTCATCTGAATTGCAAGAAGACTTGTTTTTCTATTAGAGAAAGTTCTCTCGTTTAACATGTTTAAAGGGGTTAAAAAAAAAAAAAAAATGTGAAAACCATCGTTAAATAGAAACAATTTAGTCTTTAAATAGAGATATTTTTACTTAAAGGAGCCAGGACCGCAAAATATCGTCCTTAAATAGAGATTGTCGTTAAGTAGAGCGACGTTAAACAGAGAGACAACTGTATATAATAAAATTCTACTGTAGTATGGTTCTCAATTAGAATGTGTGTTCCTTTTTAAAAGAGGGAAAGAGGCAGCAAATTGTTTTGAACTTATGTAAGCATAAAACAGAAATCCAGCAATGATTCTATATCCTCCTGAGACCTGGCATCCATTTAAATGGATGTTTTGCTTTCTCCTTCTATTGCGTTAAATTTCATTCTAGCAATCTAAAACCAGTTGGTTTTGGTAATGTATGAATCAAAAATCAACATTCAGCTTTTAGATTTTGGCAACGGTAATTACTTTGTTTACAAAATGGCGTAATAAATGAGTCAAGTTGGAATTCTACGTTCTGCTGGTAATTTTCGTTTTTATGTTATTTTAATTTGCTTAAACTATTTTTATTTTGCAATTTTAAATCAGATGTTAATACTTGCCTTATGTTCTTTATAATAAATTCTATTCTTTCCCATACTTCTCGCATTTTTTTAATTACTTTAAAGTGAGTTATGGCCTGAACATCCATTTAGATGGATGTGCTGTAAAACAAAATTAAAAAATCGAAATTTATTAATTTCTTTAAAAACGTCATTTTTGATGCCTATTTGTTGAAAAAAACTCATATTTAAAAAAATTTATGCATTGCATTTTGCTTGGGTCTCAGGAGGATATGCAAATCATAAAAATACATATTATATACTTTATGATATTTTATAAAATAATTACAAGTGCTTTAACTGTAACAATATTTTATTAACTTTTATATTACAATCTTAAAAATGAATCTGATAACAGTTTGGAGAGAGATAACATCTAGATATATTTTTAACAGGAAGTAAAATAAGTATAAAAAAGTAAAAACAAACATACATGTATGCAAAAAGAATATTATGCATAAAAACAATCAACATTTAACACATATCTCGAAATATCTACAGATATTATAATGCAACTGAAAAAAATCTGTAAAACACTGTAAATTTATCCCCATGTAAGCTTGATGTTGTGATAATAAAATGCACACATTGTTTTTAATTATTGTTCATGCATGCTATATATTTTTAAATATTAACAGCAAATTTACCACAAGTATGATAACAGAATTTTACATCACTCGTAGAAACAAAGAGTAATTTGATACAAAATTTTTCACCATTAAAGTAACATTAAAATTCACAGTCAGTGATTGGATAATTTTAAGGTAAAATAAAAGAAAACAACAAAGCTAAAAAGCCATTTTGAACAGATCAAAATAAATATTTAAAAGGGAAGATAAAAATCAAAATAAAAGGCACAAATTTGGAAACTTGGTTATAATGAAAACATGGTTTTAACAAGAAATTATTTAGCAAATGGTTGGTCTAATCAATACATTGCACACAACTTTGTTATTAGGAATAAACCTCAAATACAATAAACAAAAAAAATCTGCTGATGCAGAAAATGAAGTCTGATTTCCCCCCCTTTCTAATGAAATAAAATGTAACATTTCATGGTGCATCTATATTGTTGTCAAAATTAATTGAAACACCTCCAAAAGATATCTATACATAATCATTTATTTTTATTCAACAGTTAATTACATATACATGCACACAAAGATACACATAAAAAACTTTTTTCTTTTTTTCTTTAATAATTAAATTAGACATGAACATGGATTAGAGAGTAGCACAGTTTTGAGCAGTTTTCCTGACACCTTCCTTACATTCTTATAAGTGACAGAGAATGTCTTGTGACCAATGATGATTATCAATTAAAAATCATTAATGTGGAATCACATTTGTGCTTAATCATGACTTTTATTTTTACTTACTCTCTTTTCAGCTATCCACTCATACAATGGATGTGATTCTTTTTCATTCATTATAATTAATAATTTAATTTCATCCTTGACATAAAATCACCACTACAATTGCAACAATACAGCTGTTTGTATTGTTTGAACTTAATTATCACTAGAACTTGAACTTGCTTATCAGAAGAACTTGGTTATAATAAGTAAAAGCCCTGCTCTCTCCATCTTTATTATAGCAAGGATTGACTACTGAGATTTGAGTAAAATAACATGAAACTTTGGACATGGTTTATACAGTTTTATTTGACTAAGCATATAATTAATTCATAATGTACAAAATTTAATTTTAACTTAAATTTTAAGAACAATTTTAAAGCTTTTACTAAACAATCAAAATAATTTATTGTAATTTTAAAATGTACCTTATCATGTGAGCACTGAGAATACTCTTAAAATAATAATAATTTAAAAACAGCTATTAATAATGAACTAGTTTAACCATTAAAAAAAAGTAGTTTTTGTAGACAAGCATCGGAAAAAATTGATCCATTCACACAAATTGTAGAAAAGAACAAAACTTCTAAATTTATGATTGAGATTTTAAAATATTCTAAATTATTTAAAATATTTGTGTTATAATTTAAGACTCTTCAAACTTTTTGGTCTAAGGGCAATGTGGTTTTAGGTAGCTTTCATCACAAAAAGTAAAAAGCTACCTATTGCAGCTGTCCGGTCGAAAGCACTTCTGGAAAATTTTGATATATTTTCATCGATCATGATCTCTAGACCCCAAAACCACCCTCCATTCAAATGTGACTTGCATACAAATAAATCCATATATATATATATGGATTTATTTGGATATATATATATATATATATGATTTTTGTCATGTGATAACTCTCGTATTTATAAACCGATTTGGATGAAATTAATTGTATGCATAGTACATACCAATGTCTCGGCCGAGTTCGTTGGCCAACTTCATCCGCCATGTTGTTTCAAAATGGCGGCCATTTAAATTTTTTTTTAATTTAAAAAGTGACGCAAATAAATTAAAAACTGAAAAATATTATTTTCTTAAGAGTTTGACCTTAATACAAGGATTCCGGAGCATATTTTGTTTTGTCTTTATCTTAAAAAAGGCTGAGATATAGCAGTTTGAATTTCTAGGGTGGCTGACATTTTGGCTTCATCTGCCATCTTGTTTGAAAATGGCAGCCATTGGTTATTGAACAGCATTTAATGCATCTCCATACCTATAAGGGGGGTTAGGGGCAGGGGTGCAGAAAATGTTTCTACTCCCAACATTTCTCCCAATCCACATGAAAATTTCCCCAAAATTTTACGGTATGTTATAGGTAAATGCTGTATTACCGTAGGTATAATCCACATGAAAATTTCCCCAAAATTTTACGGTATGTTATAGGTAAATGCTGTATTACCGTAGGTATAGAAAATTTATTTTTCATATATTTCTCGACTTATGCACAGGAGTGATTCTGAGTGAAAAAAAAAAAAAAATTCTGAAATTCACAGCAAATTTTCTGAAAGGTTACAGGAGAGTGAGGGAAGGGGCAGAAATCCACTCCCAGCACTATGCTTTTTTTCGCGACCCTTTGACGAAATTTGCGGATATTTCACCTTTTGACGAAATTTGCTTTTTATGCTATCTTTTAACGAAATTTGCGGTTATTTCGCCCCTTTTAACGAAATACGCGATTGGTTCGCGATCTTGACGATATTTGTGATTCGTTCCCGATCTTTTGACAAAATTTGCGTTCATTTTGCGATCTTTTGATGGAATTTGCGTCCATTTCGCGATCTTTTGACGAAATTTGCGGATTTTTTTTCGCGTTCCTGACGAAATTCGCGAATATTTCACCAGGTTTTGACGAAAATCACGGTTATTTCGCTCTTTTTGACGAAATTTGCAGTTATTTTGCGATATTTTGACGAAATTTAAGGTTTTTTCGCGATCTTTTGAAAACAATTGCGCTTTTTTCGCAATTTTGTGATGAAATTCGCTGTTCTTTCGCGATCTTGTGACGAAATTCACGTTTTTTCGGTAATTCTTGGACAAAATTTGCAGTATTTTTATGTCTGAATTGTTAGACTGATGACTGATTTTTTTTTTTTAATTTTCGGTACCGGAATGCCTTAAATTTTCGGAAAATTCGGGACAGAATCACCCCTGATATGGTACATATTATTCTGAGATCGATTTTGTGAAGGTCGCCATATGGATCTTTTTATTTGTAGTGAAATTTTTCTATCTCAGGGAATTATGGAATTTGTTGTTAAAATCGAAATCAATTTTATATGTTTCTGCAAAATTTCCCCAGATCCCAGATCGCCGGATCGGACATATTCTGCACCCCTGGTTAGGGGAGACCCTGTTCTGTTACCAAATGCTGCCAAGTTTGTCGCCAATTTGGGGATATATCGCCAAATTTGGTGACCAAAATTAGTCGTCAAAAGTGGCACCAACTTGGCGATATCTCTAATATTTCAATAAATTCCCATAGACTTCCATTGTAAACCATTAGGGTTTACTTGGTTACAGAAAATCAACAAATTGATATATTTTAATGAAACAAAAATTAATATTAGCTTAAGGGATTATATTAATTATATTTAAGGGAGTCGAAGTAAATTAAATTATGAATAAAAGTAACATGATACAATGCTTAGCATGCTTTCCCAAACATAAATTTTAAGGGAGACCAAACTGGTCGCCAAGAGCAGCTAGTAGCTTACTAATTTGGCGCAATTCTCATTCAAATCCAGTACTGACGAATATTCTCTTATCAAGTTCATCGCATTTTAGCTTCTTAAAATTTGGGTAAAATTAGCTTCGAGTAAAACTTGCAAAATTTTAAAACCAAGATGCATGAAAACTACCTCTTCTTCCCAGCACTGGCCGAAAGGACTTTTTGATATAAAATACTTTAAAAATAACTGATTCAACAAACTAAACTTTAAAATGCCTTGAGCATTAACAGTTTCATATTTATTTATATATTTTTTAAATAACCTCCGACAATTCTCTCTTTTCTTTTCCCTCTTTCTCACCAGAAGCACTTTATTCCCATTGAAAATTCCAGGTTCTGGAAAGAACCTATATTGATTTTTATAGTATATCATTTATTTAAATTTTTATAGTATACCATTTCGTGAAAATAACTTACAAAAAATACTTTTTTTACCCTTTTCTTTCTTTACCTTTTTTTTTTTTTTTTTGTATGTGTGTGTCTGCTTTAATGCTATTCTTTAAAATTAGCAATGATGCCATAATAATAATAATATAAGGATATATATACATATTTTAAATCTTTTTTGTCAGTTTACTATGATGAAAAAGTACATTACTACTTCCTTTCTTTTAGAGGCTTAGAGTTTAACACCTATGCATTTATGTAATTCTCGGAGCAAACATTCCACAGAAAAATGTAAATTATAAAATGTATTATCACAAGAAATACTAATATTTCTAAATAAAAATACGAAGTAAAGCTAAAGCTTTTCAAGGTTAAAAATAAATTTTCATTGCAAAAATAAATAAATAAATAAATAAAAGAAAAGAAAAGAAAGAGAATTCTGGAAACAGGATATAAAAAAAATCCAACAGAAAATTATTAAATTACATAATAACATATGGTGAAATTAATTACCTTTAAAAAAAAAAATAGCAATCTAAAAATAATTATGTTAAAATTTTTTACTCATTAATTGAAATATATACCCTCAAATGAACTGCCTTTGCAAAGTAAATGACCATTCAAAACATATAAAACCTAATGGATTACTTAATATTTTCATAGATGTAATAAATATTGCAATTTACAAAGATGTAAATAAAGATGTAAAGGAATTGACAGCCAGCTAACAAGAGCAACACTTTCATATTTTTTAAAAACATAAACAAGTACACATACATATATACTTTGAATGATTTTTCAACATTTATTATCAAATTACAAATGAAGTGAAACACACATAGAATCTGTTTTGATTTACAGCATATCGATAAACTGATGTTGCTTCTAAATAATTATGGTAATTATGAAGAAATACTGATAAATAATTTTTTTTTTAATTCAAATGTCATCTTTAAATAACACATTTTAATAAATCTGTTTCAAAAAATTATGGAAAAGGTCTAGCGAAAAAGGTTGAACAAAAAATTATGGAAAAGGTCTAACTGAGACTTTTAGTAGCAAATATGGTGGAATTAAATAATTCTTCATGTATACCATAATTTCAGACATATTACGATGGATTATTTGTTTAAAAAATCATGAAAAATTATGCTGCAGTTCCAAATAATGTGCAACTGCTTACTCTCTGCAGAATTCTTTCTTTTTCCCCCTTTTAAACCCAAAATAATTTTGTTTTTACCAACTTTAATCATAAATTACTCTTTTTAGTAAAGAGATAGTGGCACCAGAAAGATGTTATTTAATAATTCGATCATGATTCATTTTATTGCTATTTATCTATTACAAAGCATGCCAGCATGGAAAAGTTCCTAATTTATCCCTATCATACATTGTTACTGTTCCAATAAAAGATAAAAAAAAAATCATCAGAAGAAAGTTTCAAATTATTTGTTTACTATCTAGCCTGCATGTGACATAATGTTACAAGTAAGGGTGAGTCATGTTAGTGAAATCATCGCCAATTCCACTTCAGTATATCTAAGTTATGAATGGATGTAGTTACCTGCTAGTACATTGTTCGTAACAAATGGGCATTCAAAGATGTGCTCAATGGGGGCCATTTTAACAGTTCTGCACACTTGTAATTCAGGCTTACTCTTCCAGAAACAAATCTTTCTTGAAATAGTAAATGTAATTTTAAAGTTCTTTCTTATTTTTACAGGTTGGTTATAGTTATTTTAATGTAATTTAACTGTACATTAAAATTTCTGGTTTTACCCATAGATTAGCCAATACTACAGGTCATCTGAATATATTTTTTATTTACAAATATGCATGCAGATAATGCAATGTCCCATATTATATGCCAGAAATTATGGTAATCAATACGTATTTTAGCAAATCAGAAACTCTATTTGCTGTGTGGTACAAAAACTGATTTTATTCTGATTTCCAGTACATTGATAGCATTAACTAACAACACCGGCAAAGTGCTAGATACCAGGATACTGTCCATACCACCTTTACTGTAACTGACTTGCTTTATTCTGATTTACAATGCTAGAAATACATCAGTTCATAATGAACAAAGTTCATCAAAAAATGTAGACATTTGGAGATCACTCTGTATACAAGTATAAATATTAAGTACAAAATATATAATTATCTGTATGTACTACGATAAAATATTTAGCACAGCATGACTAGATTAAATAAATGCAAAATAAAAAAAGTCAGTAGTTCACTTTATAAACATAAAAATCTCTAAATGTTTCTTAGTAAAAATCATTGAAGAACACCAGATCATACTTCCCAATGGGTTTTCACAAATCCATGAGCTGTGAAGAGAAATTTGACTAATCATTAAAAATATATTGTGTTTTAAATATCACAAGAACAATAAAAATTAAATTGCAAATAAAAGCTGAGAATAAGTATTCTGGAGAAAATACAGAACACTAAGCAAATTTACCAATAGATGACAATAAAAAGACAAGATATAAAAACAATTATTTTAACCACTTCACCGGCGATGTGTATAGGGAAACAGTGCTTTTACCCCCGAGTTATCTCGGGGCAAACGTTGAAGTGATTAAAGCTTCTTTAGTCAAATTAAGCAGATTTACTTTAAAGGAACAAAGCATGCCTGTTTGCTACTTTTGAAGTGATATATATACTGCTTTTAAAGAAAGCTATAAAGTCATCATTCTCAAAAACAGCTTTTTATTTTAAGCATTTTGGACTATTAAATAATTTGCTATTACAATTTACACAAAGGTTGTAAATAAAGTAATGGCAACAAAACTAGTACAAGATTTTAATTGAGATTATGTACAAAATTGCATTACATCTGTTCAACGTAATTACCAGCAAAATCTTGCCATCTGCTCCAAGCCATTGGATGTCATTAACAAAGTGTAACGACAAAAGGTGTAAGATAACTAGATATCAGAGAACAATACAGAAATGTTGCCATTCCTCCTGCCATGACTACAAATATAAAATCACTTTCTCTAACACACCATTTTTCTTTTTAAGAAAATGACAGTTTTTATTATACTATTGGAATGTAGATGCGCAAATTTACAATTTACAAAGCGTTTAAAAAATATTTTTTCTAATTTTTCTCCTTATTCATTTTTCATTTAAATCTTGCATTTTCATTTGTTTATACTTTTTTTTTTAATTATTATTATTATTACACAGAGAGGACATTTTCAACAGTTTGTCAATAAAGAAGTGGAATTTGCTTTCTTCCACAATTCCTTTCACAAAATCATAGCTTATTCAACTTTTTGAAAGTGAAATTTAAAAAAACTGGGATAATTTAGACCTTTCACTAAAAAAATAGAACATTTAGGAACACTGCTGGGAAATTGTGAAGTTAATTCCATAACATGTATTCAGCTAAGAAGTTGGTACCTATTCATCACAACTATGAAAGGTTCTATTTCTACTGCTTAGAGCACAGATGTTACATCAGAAAAGCAGATATCTTTAAAGATAGCCCATGAATAGGAGACCTTTCCCAATATCTTAAGATAATTAAGAATGGGGTGGATGGCAAGAAAGACCCCTGCAGATATTTCCCCATTTCATTCCAACTTGCACAAAATGCTTTGATCATCAAGCAACCATCTTATACAGTAAACACAGCAGTAGAGTTTATTATTTTACAAAATAATCAAGTATGGGTCAATATCTGAAAATTAGACAATTTGCGTCCACTGCCAATAATATTTCATTAATTATACTGAAACCAAAAATTGAAAAATGTAATATATTGTAACATTTCTTATAACAATTACCAATGATAAATAGACATATAATGATGCATAAATAATTAATTTTAAGCTTTAAGCAAACAAAATCATCATTTCAGTCCCTGTCCCCAGGTATAAATATCCAATATTAATTGTATGCTGTAAACATTTCTATAAATATTATTAACTTTTGCTGTTATATATTTATACCTATATATATATATATATATACGATATGGGAAAATATAATTATTCTTTATTAGTATAGATTGTATAGTAAAATATTGTAGTGAATATATTTGTCCCTGACGTTGACCATCATCTCAGTCCCTCTAAACCCACATTTAAGTTAACAGATACCAGGTGGCGCTGGCAGAATTATTTATAATACAATACTTACCAATACTTACCAAACAATACTTACAATTTTTGCTTACTTATTACGCGAAAAGGCTATAAAAATTGCTTAATTCAAAATACACATAATTATAGCTTATTTAAACATTTCATACACTAAACCATGACATTCAGATAAAATAAATTTAACATTTTTAAAATGTTTGCTAAAAAAGTTAAAAAATCAGCATTTGTGCAAAACTTCAAGCCATTTGCGGAAAATGAAGGAATTATTTAAAAAAACTCTAATTTTTTGTGTGAACTTAGTGCTACCAGTGGCAACTTTTCCGCACTACCCATCATTGAAAATCGAAAAAAAGCTTTTTTCGGCTCACCCTACTGTGCAGCTGTTAAGGCAAAAACATCATCTCAGTCTCAATTATTAGAGACTGATTACGGTGTTAACAGACACTTTCTCCCATAAAAGTTTATCCTACGCATAAAATATACATCCTTGATCTCAAAACACCAGCATTCAAATGACAAAACATGTATCATAGTATATAATTGTATTTGGAAGTTGGTACATTAATTTAAAAAAATAAAAATTCTGGAGTGAAATTGTCCAGTTTTCAGATATTGACCCATATATCTAAGTATCCATCATTTAATGAAGCTCCTTTACTTATGGTACATTCTGTTGATCTGTCGACATGGCAGATCAGGCACTATTGCTAAAAATGTTGTCCGAGTGAATTGTGGCATCCGGTTGTTGATCCAGATAGCTCATTATGTGAAGTTTTGGGAATCTAAGCCAAAGGTCTTGGGTTTAATTTATAGCCTGGACATTTTTTAACTCAGTTGGAGAAAAATGACAAATTGTATGGTACAATTGAATTAAAAATAATAAACAGTATCTTTAAACTTGCTGGGTTGCTGAGCTTTGCCTTTTTTCAGACAAACATAGACAGATATATATGCTGCACAGCATTTAATAAAATGTATAATATCTGAAAATGAATTTTTGTATTGCAAAACATTGTTTTTATGCACTTACACAAGTAAAATTGCTAATAATTCCTACTTTTAATGATTACAAATGTGCAAAAATTCAACTTTTAAAAGTATGGGAGGGCACTGTCACACACAAACATAAATGTATGTATGTATGCATGCATGTGGTATGCAGCAATATTCATTTCTCTTATTACATAGATTTAAATTATTATTGAAACTATTTTTGACATTGAACTTTTAAAATACTTTAATCTTTTGAGAAGCTAATTTAAAACCATTAGCTTTTCGAGATTCACATCACAAGAAAAACTTTAATTGAACAATAAACAAATAAAATTCAATCTGGGTCTGTCTCTAATAACCATGTAATGACATTTATGCGATTATTATAAAAACAGATATGAAAACAAATGAGGAAATGGTTGCAAAAACATTTTTTACTCACCAACAGATGAAAGAATTGTGCTGACCTATAAAAAAAAATATATATATATATATATATATATATATATATATTAATATAAAAAATCCTTATCAATATCAATAATTAACCAATTTACATTATCAATATTAAAATATAACTTACAATGAGTGTGTGTGTGTGTGTGGGGGGGGGGGGGTGTCTAGTATTAGTGAACAACTTAAATACTTACTTTGTAACAAAAAGGATATGTTGGTCGTAGCTCAATTGGTACGGCGTTTGCTGGCTGATCCACGGACTCGGGTTCGATACCCGAATTACCTACATTTTTTTTTTATAAATAGACTTGTGATTTATAATTTAATAATCTCAATTAAAAATTTTAATATCGTACATTAATTATAATGGTAACATATTTAAATTTATCATTTTTTATTTTGAACTATTATTTCTCAACCTTTAAAGAGATTAAAAAAAAATTGGATCTATTATTGAATAATAAAAATTCCAAAATCGTTACAAAATCTGTTGTGGCGCCATCTAGTTATGATAAAATAAAACACATTCAAATAAAATAAAAATAAAAACAGAAAGAAGATAAAAGGGAAAGCAAAATAATTGAAAGCGCAAGCATACGGTATTACAAATTTAAAAATCTTTAATATGCAAAAAATTGGTTGTAATTTAATTCTGATGCTAATTTTTAAGACAATTACACTTGTTACTTTAAAAATAGAGTAATAGTATCATCGTATTGAGTTCCCTTGCTAAAGCAATGCATAAATGTTTCTTTAAAATCACGAATTGACACAATTGTTTAATATCATTTTTTAATATCATCGTTAAAGAATATATGAAATACATTTTAAAAGACATTTTAAAAGTGATTAAAAAAAAAATTAACAGTTTTATGATGTTTTATACAATTATTTAGTTAAAAGTAAAAAATTAAATAGATTAAAATTATAATTGATAATGAGATTATTAAGTTATAATTACAAGTATATTTATAAAACAAAAAATGAGAAAAACAAATGTAGTGCGTTTGTGTATCGAACCTGAGTCTGCAGGTCACCTAGCAAACGCCGTACCAACTGAGCTACGACCAACTGTCATTTTTGTTATAAAGTAAGTATTTAAGTTGTGTACTAATATTAGACCTCCCCAGTTTCTTAAGAACTAAGGAGCGTTGTATAAAATCCGTTTAACCTGAGACTAAGGGGTTTCTACCCTACAATATATATTAAAATAATCAAAATCTGAGATTACCAAGGTTGGCCCTCTCCTTGTTAGAGTACTATTAAGCAAATATATAATTTTATATGAACACATCATATACCATTTAAGGCTTTTAAGAAAAATAACATATCTGTATTTGAAACAATGAAAAAGAAAATATTAACTCTTTGCCATCTATTGCAGTACTTATAATAAACTGAGACTGTGAGAATACTTCTCACAGTATTTAAATTTGGTTTATTTTTATTTCCTTTCAGCTATTTTTTTGCATCGATGTCTATTTAAACCCAATCTTTACGCCGCGATGTTGACGCGTTTATCTCTCACCGTAAAGCAAGTTCATTTTTCACCGCCGATATTCATATCTGCGTTGGGAGCGGATCGGCAGCTAGCGCATGCGCACTCCGTATTTTAGGAACATATCTTGGAGCTCTCGTATCGATGGAGACAGCTTGCATTATGATGACGTCATTGAAATTATGCTCCGCCCTCTTTTGACGCCGATCGCTGACAGGAGAATCGTTTGGTTTCGTTTTCCAATCAGTGAAACTTTTTAAATTCTGCAGCTTGTAATTCGATTTTCATTAATTTCTCGTAAATGTTAATTTAGCTAATCAATTTAAAGTCTGCCTTTTAATTACTTTGTCAACCCCGTATTCCTCATTTAAATACTAAAACTCTTTAATTTTTAATTCAGAATTTGGTTTGATGTTGTCTGAAAAAGATGTAGTCTTTTAACGTAGTTTTAGCGGAGCGCGGCCCGCCGGCCGTTCGAATGTCGTGCCGCTTTTTTTTGGCCGAATGAGTTTGATATTTTATTTTCGTGGATGTGTTTTTCTTTCTCAAAGTTTAATCCTTTAGAATTGTGCTGCTCTCATTAAAGGAAATCCCATGGATTTATTCCGTGTTGGCTGCTATTTTTCTTAAAAGATTAGTTCTTCTATTTTAAAATGGTGACCAGAAGCAAGTATTTTCTTAACCTTCTACCGCTACTAACGTAAGAAATAAAGAATAGTTGTTTTCATCAAATTGCCTCTTCACTGTCTACATTTCAAGTAAGAACACTCCAGTTTTATTATTTCTTTAACGATCAATAGTAATTTATTAATAGAACTTCACAACGTGTACTTTAACCACTTAAACGATCATCTTCTTACCGCCACATTTTGGCGCCGTAGTACCTTTCGAATTGCAACAGTGGTTGCTTTGGGATTATTGCAATTAAAAAAAAAAAAAAAAAAAAAAAAAAAATACTGATTCTTGAAGATAATTTTTTTAGAACTTTTTGTTCTTTTTTTTAAGAATTATAAGAGTTTTGGTTGAAATATTTTAATAGAAGCTACATTTTCATGAAACTTGTTCTAATTTTTGAAAAATATTAAGATCGTTATTCAAGAAAGTCAAGTAAAATTTTTTTTGAGGAATTGTTCTCAGTAGTTCAAAAGAAAATGGTTAATTTAATTCAAGGTTTATTGGATATAATTTATGAAAATATTGTAAAATATTTGATGTTCTCATTCTGAAAAATTCTTGAGTTATGCCATTTTTTTCGTTACGTAGTTACAATTTTTTCTTACAATATTCTAAAGAATTCATATTTAAATTTTACTATATTTTGTAGAATATATTATTATTCAAATCAAGAAATGAATTTATATAATTACAATATTGAAAATGAATTTTATGTTGGTGCAAATAATAGCAATATTCTGTTCTAAGAATAAAAGTCTGAGGCAGTTACATATTTTTTTTAATTGATTGAAAATTGTGGAATTGAAACTAATTTTGAAGAATAATTGTTGAAATTGAAATATTTTTACAAATGAATTTATGTTCTCAAATAATTTCTATGAATTTGAAGATTGGCAAAAATTGTTCTCAAGAACATAATGTGATATTTTAGGAGGCATGGCTTTTGGGTTATTTTTTTATTTTCTACTTATTAATGGCACTTTAAATGAATTATAAATTTGAATTTCAATATATATATATTTTTAAAAATGATTGAAATTTTATTGAAGTATTATTTTTAATTCTTGTTGCTGAGAAATTTTGTCTTCACCTGAAGTTATTCTCATCTCACCAATTACGCCTATTTTCTCCAACTGAAGTTTGGTATTCTTCAAATAATTTATAGTAGTAATTATCCTGTATGATTATTTTGAGGTATTGCCTGCTTCTCTGAGTAACAAAAATATAATATGAAAATTTATAAACAGTTATCCCCTTTGAAAAGTTCTTAGACTTGCTCCTTAGATGATTTGTGAAATACGCTGATATGTATGGTTGGCATGTTGTCTTGTGGACTAGTCTGATGTCATCTCTAATATTTAAAGAACTGTTCCTGTTTTTAAATTTACCTGTTGATGTTGTTATAGAACTCTCAGCTAACAAATTGAAAATATTCAAAATTTTCATTGCTTCAATTCTCTTTGGCAAATTCAATTCTTTTCACAAATTTATAAGTCTATGCATGACATATCCACATCGACATCATCATACCTTATTCTCATGTTGCTTTATAAAAAAAAATAAAAGGAGCAACATTATTTTTTTTTAAATGAAATGGGGCTTCTTCAATCCTGTAACAGTTCTACTTAAAAATTCCATTCACCATAAGAAAAATTTTTTTTCTTTGCCAATAGTGAAGATTACTTTTATATATATATTAACTATCAAGTGATGTGCTTTTTGCCATATTTGATGATGACTGTTCCTGTATATGCTGCTAGAAAATTTTTTTTAATTACCTGTAATGACATTCTTCAGATTTCTCTTCCATTCATCTGTTGCTTACCTGATGAAGGTGGTCAGTGGTTTTGTGTGACATCCATTTCTTCTGGTCTCTTCTCTGTTGTTGCACATGTTATCATGGAAGCTAAAAATTATAAAATTACCTACCTACTTCAAAAGTTTCCTACATCTACAATAGTTTAATTTTTTGTGTGTATGCTTCGTATTCAGCCATAAGATGCCTGGTGAAGATGTTGTTCATTTATAGGCAAATATCCATTTATGAAACCACTTCATTAGAGTTCTTCGGTTTGTGAAGCTACAAATATTGTTTACTACTTTGTTCTCTTAAAAATAAATAAATAGCTTTCATTACTGATTATGATAGTGTGTCAGTTAACGTTTCTCATGTGAGAGCAAATATCCTCATCAAGTGAAATTGTTGACTTGTCTGCTGCTAGAACTCAGTTACTCACACCATATCTTTATTCTAAGTCTTCTCAAAAACAAGGAAGTTTAAATTTATATTACCTGAAAATTACTGATGTGTTTTACCTTCAATAATATAATTTTATGCTGCATTTTCTCCAAATATTCTAGCACGTGCAATTAAAAGTATTCAGAGTTAATTTTTGCTTGTGTGTAGCAATTCATCCTCACATTGCAAAATTTTTGCTCATTGATAATCAAGTGTAAATTCTCAATTTATATAAGAAGTTTGTGAATATTTGTTACAGTGTTTATGCAAGATCAAGTTATTTTGAAAAGTTCCCCATATTTATTTATTTCTTATGTGCATAGTGCCTTTTACTTTAATTTTATTTCATACCCAAAGCCTCTAAGTTTTTATTTTGCCATTTGCCTCATTACTTTAGTATAAAAAAAAAAAAAAGATTCGTTCATTTTGAAGATTTTTTGTTTTATGAAGAATTGAATAGTAAAAATGATCTTCATTTTGAAGTTTTCAATGTTTTATGAAGAAAGTGAAATTTATTAATGTCTTCTCTTCATACCTACAAATAATACAAGAAGATTACAGAAAAGCACAACTCTAGATGGAAATTTTTACCAGCGCATTTATATATATATATAGAATTTTTTTCTATAAATCATCTAGTGAAATTTTTTTTACAAAAAAAAAAAAGTGCTTCTTGACCTCAAATACCGATTATGTCCTATCATACTAATTTCATCATAAGTGCACCATCGACTTCTCGTCCTTGTTAACTCTGCAAAAGTGATTCATGTATGTGTCGCAAGAGTTATGATTGCTCTGCAGTGATGAGTACGATGTCGTCAGTTAAGTGCTTCAAAGAGAATGCAATGCATACTCATTTTCTACAAAGTCTCTCGTCATGTTAAAATGTTCTAATGTCATCATGCAAAATCATCTAATTTTGATGATTAAGTGAATGTTCCAGTTTTTTTTCGACAGCACTATACCAGTGTACCACCTCATGTTGTGTTACTAAACATTCAGTGACATCTATTTATCTCAAATAGCCTTGTTCCATATGGCTCTGGACTCAATGAACATCATTTTGATTCCAAAAACATTGCCCTTACACACCTGCAGTTACACAGTGTTTATAATTAAAATTTTCTTTTACTTAAGATGTTAGGAGCCTTGTTAGGAGATCCAAGCCACCTAAAATTTTACGTAGGAGTTCATATATGTGTTTATTTTTGTTCATAGATATGCTGGTGGCTAGGGCATGATGGTCATCGGCGTGGTTGTGGACTTCAATATTTACATATATATATCTAATTTTGTGTTTGTTTACAGTGTTGCTGATGATTTCATCTTCGTCATTATCATCATTGTGAGCTTAACATTGAATTGTAATAATTTTATTTCTATATTATATTTAAATGATTATTTAAAAATTATATTCCTGGTACGTGGTATTTTAGTTTTATAAACTCATGATTTTGTCAAATTTTTTCTTTCATTCTATATGGAAGTACTTAAATTTTTTTTTTTGGTGATCACCAGTCTCTCATATTTTAAAGAAAAACCATGGTATATGTATATTTATCTAATCTTTTGAGTCTCATACATATTAAGAATTCTTATGACTAATACATTGAAATTTTTATTTAGTAAAGTATAAAGTTTAAAGAAATTGTGTCTAAGATGGGATTTATGACATGTCTTTTCATTGAAATAGCAACTTGTTTTTATGGGATACCTTGTTTGGGTGATTGAGTAGTGCACGACTCAGTTACACAATTGGTATCACATACAATTGGTTGTCTGTTTTATTTTGAATGAAATTATAAAGTTTGATACACTAAAATGATATCATTAAGTTTTATGAAAGTTTATTTATATATGGCCATTTCATTTCCTTTCATGTTAAGAGTAATAGAAAACTCTTTATTTTTTTAGATATAATTCTAAAATTAAAAAGTCCTAGGCATGTTATAAAAGTCAAACTACAAAATGTTTCCTGACTTTTTTGTTGCTTTTGTATTTGCAACTTTTATCAGAAGTTAATTCTGTTTTTATTTGGTACCAAGATAGCAAAAATTGTTATGACTAGTCAATGATCTCAATTTTGTTAACCCAGAATATGTTAACATTTTTAGGATGATAATTTTATGAGATCAAATAGAAGGTTTTGCCAATGTTACTGTATTTTTGGCATTTTTATTGTATACTTGATGTATTGTATACTTTTTGGATTATGAATGTACTTTATGCAATGTATATTCTTTTTCTCTCTCTTACTTTTGGTCACCAATATTTTTTTTCCAGCACCAATTTTTTTTTCTAGCACCAATTTTTTTTTCTAGCACCAATTTTTTTTTCTAGCACCAATTTTTTTTTCCAGCACCAATATTTTTTTCCAGCACCAATTTTTTTTTCAACTGTTAAATCACCAATTTTTTTTCCCACCACCTTAACTTTAAATTTTATTGTTCGACTTTAATGATTTTTTTGCTTTGGCAGTTCAAAATTTTGTCATCCCATTTTCTGTAAAAGGTTTTTGATCAATTTTTCCTTTTACATCTCCTGGTCTTACAAAATTTTCTCGGTGAAGGGAGGTAATGTGAGAATACTTCTCACAGTATTTAAATTTGGTTTATTTTTATTTCCTTTCGGCTATTTTTTTGCATCGATGTCTATTTAAACCCAATCTTTACGCCGCGATGTTGACGCGTTTATCTCTCACCGTAAAGCAAGTTCATTTTTCACCGCCGATATTCATATCTGCGTTGGGAGCGGATCGGCAGCTAGCGCATGCGCACTCCGTATTTTAGGAACATATCTTGGAGCTCTCGTATCGATGGAGACAGCTTGCATTATGATGACGTCATTGAAATTATGCTCCGCCCTCTTTTGACGCCGATCGCTGACAGGAGAATCGTTTGGTTTCGTTTTCCAATCAGTGAAACTTTTTAAATTCTGCAGCTTGTAATTCGATTTTCATTAATTTCTCGTAAATGTTAATTTAGCTAATCAATTTAAAGTCTGCCTTTTAATTACTTTGTCAACCCCGTATTCCTCATTTAAATACTAAAACTCTTTAATTTTTAATTCAGAATTTGGTTTGATGTTGTCTGAAAAAGATGTAGTCTTTTAACGTAGTTTTAGCGGAGCGCGGCCCGCCGGCCGTTCGAATGTCGTGCCGCTTTTTTTTGGCCGAATGAGTTTGATATTTTATTTTCGTGGATGTGTTTTTCTTTCTCAAAGTTTAATCCTTTAGAATTGTGCTGCTCTCATTAAAGGAAATCCCATGGATTTATTCCGTGTTGGCTGCTATTTTTCTTAAAAGATTAGTTCTTCTATTTTAAAATGGTGACCAGAAGCAAGTATTTTCTTAACCTTCTACCGCTACTAACGTAAGAAATAAAGAATAGTTGTTTTCATCAAATTGCCTCTTCACTGTCTACATTTCAAGTAAGAACACTCCAGTTTTATTATTTCTTTAACGATCAATAGTAATTTATTAATAGAACTTCACAACGTGTACTTTAACCACTTAAACGAACACAACACACTTTATTACCGCCACAGAGACATATATTACAACTGAACTAATCCAGGTTCAATTGCACAAGGAACATGTCAAGCATCCTACTCTTTCACTTATTTAATAAGTCCACTATTCAGTTGCACTCAACACATTTCAAATAAACTAATTGTTAACTTTAGCTTCAGGTAAACTCTTATCTATACTAATAAAAGAAATTTTCACACTATGTGTGTATCTGTGTCTGCGATGACTATGAAAATTTATCGCACATACAAGGCTGAAAATTTGGGTGAAGTAGTCCAAGGCCTGTCCTGATGCATCTGATGCTTAGAATTTTAATTTTATGACAATTATAGTAGAGTTATCAATTACAAACTTATCAAATACAGATTCTTTCATTGAAAGTCGGCAAGCATGATGCAGAAAAGCATCACATTTTATTTCAATAGATCATACCTGCTTGGATTCCTTGAGCAGAGGAAAGGGTTGCTAGAAAAATCTAAGTCTGCTAGAAATCGAGGATAGTGGACATTTTAAGGCAGATGGAAATTTTAAAAACTATTTCAGGAAGGGATTTGAAAATTTGCACACAAACACAAAATATTCTATTTCAGAAATTAAAAAAATCCATCAAAAATTTCCAGAAATATTAATTAAAAACTCTTTTATGAAAAGAATTAACTTTTGTTTGCAAGCTAACATTGAGTGTGATTTGATAAAACCTTCTTTCATTGTTGATAGTCTAGTGGATAAAAATCACAGTCTTAAATTTCAAGGTCTTGAAATTTTTAAAAATATTTCAGGTAGGAATTTGAAAATTGGAATAATATATGCAAAATAAACATTTTATTTCATAAATTCAAAAAAGGGAGAAAATCCATCAGTAACTTTTTATTTTATCAAAAAAACGATTTTTATATTGAAAAATAAAGGTTTTCTGCACTTGTTCCTATCGCAAATTATTTAAATCTTAGCATTTTCTTCACTAATTATTATTTTAAGTCCAATTATTTTATTTGAAACCCGCAGATATATATATTTTTTATAACAGATAAAAATAATAAGAGTTACCAATATTACAAGGTAGTAATTTCTGAAAATTATATCTTGGTCCACAATTATCTGAACCCCTTATATCACCCCTTCATGAAGGCAGGCTCCTGGGGGCACTTTCCTAACTTTTCCTGAACCCCTCATGTGATATATCATTGGACAGCCCTTTGACCACTCTTTCATATTATTATGTAACTCCTGCCCCCCCCCCCCCCCCCCCTCTGCCCATATTGTCCTCCATTTCAATTATCTATATGCATAACATAAGAGCCTTTCATTAATGTGCTACCCTCAGTTTTATCAGTTTGTTTAATCAGTTTCAACAGTTGTACATAAATGAAAAGTCATTGTATTTTGAAACTATGGATCAAGAAATAATATGAAACACTTTCCAAAACTAGCAGAATATTGTTAAGAAATTTCTATTTTTCATAAAATGAAATGAGATATCTAAACAAACAATTTAAAAGAGAGATAACACACTTCCAAAAGACACATAAGACATTTAAAAAACTACTTTCAGTAATTACTTTCCATAACTAGTAAAGTGTGTGAATTCTTTCAAAATTTATACACACCATGTAATTAAAAAGGACCAAGTCATTGGGGTCATTCCATGTCAAATCAATAAATGAAATAATATTTTAAAACTTTGATATATCAGATTTTTGTAATCATAGAATATACGAAAAATTCAGTTATTTTATAGATCAGCTTTATATATATATATATATATATACTAGAACGATAGTCCGTCAAAAATGACAGAATATGCGATATAAAGATATATACAACACATATGCAAAAATATGAATTTTTCTCACTTGTTCCGCAGTGATAGATGAAAATAACAGATTTTAAAAACAAAACTCATTTATGAAAAACTATAATACAGTAGTAAACCACTAATCCACACAGCTTGGTCCAAATGTTGTCCAGATTTGAGTCTTTTTGCGAATTTCAGGTCATGTCTATATTTTAAAATTAGATACACAGCTTCTTTATGTTAATAAATTGTATAAATATTTTTAAAAAAATGTGTGTGTATATGAAATGAAACAGCGAATAGGTTGCCAATATGTTACTAATTTTCCTTCTTCACCAAGGCCTCTAAACTGGAAAAGTACCGAGAATTTATTTTTGCATCCGGCTATATAAAGCATTGTACTTTTCCAGTATGGGAGCCTTGGTGTACTTTCTTAAAGTTTGGCATAATTTGGATTTCAGAAGTGAGATTTATTGCCAAATGATATAAACAGCTATGAAAAAAAATTAATGTATATAATGTAATATGTGTATTTATATAATCTATAAATACTTTATTTATAACTGTATTATTGTTGTTTTTTATATACACAAAATTTGAAAGTGTTCTTATCCATATATTAAGAAGTTTAATAACATTTTTCTGTTTCTTTTCAAGGCTAAAAAACTTTTAGAAAATGGTATCAAACTTGGAGATTTAAGCAGATTTTGGAGAAAAACTATTGAGAACAATCAATTATAGATATACATACATTTATTTAAAAAATAATAATAATAAACATGCTATTCAATTCTAATGTACTTGAATATTAATTTCTGCATAATTAAAGCACATATAAGAAATGACTTTATTAATATATCAGTTTCTAAATTGTGTCATGAGTCAATTAAACAGTATTATTAATGTGAAAACTAGTGACCACAACTAGTGACTTTTAATGTCAAATCTGTGGCACTTATGATCTAAAATTATTTCTCAGAAGTACAATTTGTGGCACTTTTTTTTTCTTTTTTTACACAAATAATTTTGTTGTAATATCTAACACCATGGTGAATTATTCGCCAGTGGCCAAACAGTTTATGCAGAGTAGGGTCACAAAGTTACCACTGGGTTGGACACTTGAGCAAAGCTCAATAAAATATCGATTTGTAACACACATTTACTTTTGCCATCTTCTGCACTTTGCCAGATGGTGCTGTGAGCATTGGTTTCTCCCTCACCCATCCCCATCATAGCGTTTTAAGTTTTAGTTTCTGAGAAAGAAGGTCACACCCGATGATAGGTAAAAATATAATAACACACCTGTCCTAGATTTTTTTTAAAGTCTGTGAATTGAGCATGTTGTCCAAAATAAATGTGATCTAAAGTTACCAGTAAATCCTTACTACATCGAAATTTGTGTGTTACAAATTTTGTGTACTTAAAAAGAAAAAGGTATTTGGCTACCGAATATGTGATACAGTGAAATACATTTAACATGAAAACGCTTAACATGAAAAATCAGTTCACACGAAATGATAAAGTGGTCCGGACAGTATTCTATGCAATTTAATACATTTTTTTTATTTTAACACAAAATAAAAATCATTTAACTCGAAAAAAAATTCGCTTTCAATCAAGTTAGTTTGAGTTAAAATAGGTGAATTTTGTGTGTTTTTGTAAATTAGCTTATGTTTTATGAGCACAATGGCTGAGAAATCGGTGTGAAAACAAACTTGCCAATTTGCTTCACATGAAGATTTCTAAATTGTGTTTATATTCTAAATTGTGTCATGAGTCAATTAAACAGTATTATTAATGTGAAAACTAGTGACCACAACTAGTGACTTTTAATGTCAAATCTGTGGCACTTATGATCTAAAATTATTTCTCAGAAGTACAATTTGTGGCACTTTTTTTTCTTTTTTTACACAAATAATTTTGCTGTAATATCTAACACCATGGTGAATTATTCGGCCAGTGGCCAAACAGTTTATGCAGAGTAGGGTCACAAAGTTACCATTGGGTTGGACACTTGAGCAAAGCTCAATAAAATATCGATTTGTAACACACATTTACTTTTGCCATCTTCTGCACTTTGCCAGATGGTGTAATGCAGTTGAGATAATAAAAGGACAAAAACTGAAATTCGCAAAGAGTTTGGCATTGCCAATTCTACTTGATGATAGGGATGATAAAGACCACTTCGATGAGAGATCATTAAGCACAAAGATCTAGAGACAGCCTTATTTATTTGATTCAAACAAGTTAGATTTCAGAATGCTGAAGAAGACAATTCAAAAAAGATATATTTTCCAAAAAAAAAAACAAACAATATATATATATTTTTTACTTAATTTTTATCTTAATGGATGCCACCTACAAGAAGTCTAACAGAAAATCAAAATAAAATTTGACGACGTTGAAAATATTTGTGAGTTTTGTTCTTTTTTTTACGAATCTTTTAACCCGAAAGAATTTTTCGGTCCCCTCAATTTCGTTTTAAACATATTTCACTGTATTTGGTCAAATCACAATTCATTACATTCCTAATTTTAAGTTATCAGTAAATAAATAAATAAAATGGAAAAAAACATACGGCAGTTTCAGATGAAGCTTCTAATACAAAGCAATGAAATTCATCTGCAATTGTACATGTGGTGTTTCTAAAATAAAATATTAATTAATTAATTAAAAGAACATTTTTAATAAGTATTCGTTACATATATTAAGTGAATCTATCATAGCAAAAATGTCAATATGTCACAGACTCTAAATTTAACACATTATTTTTAATTTGTAACACATTTTTGCACACATCTATATATTACATATTAATAAAGTTTACAAAATGAAAAATTCACTATTTCAACATTTTTTTTTTTTTTTTTTTGAGAAAAGAAATAACAAAAGAAAAACAGTAAATCATTTACAGTACAAATTTTAAGGGACAGATATTTACTTTATTTAATTTTATTTTAAGTTCGTTAACTGAAAATTTATGCAGTTAACAAAATTTTCATATACAGTGATTTAACTGAAAAAAGAAAGAAAAGAAATCTGTTTTAAGCTTTGCATAACACACAAATCAGAAAAACAGGTAGATTTTTTAAAATAAGGCATTCTCATACTGTACATATGCAGCCGCCAAATTGTATATAAGGAAAAAACGAGACACGAGTGTAACACGAGACACAAATAAATTCCATCATATTCACTGATGCTGGAATTTATTTGTGTCCTGTGTTATGCTGCAGGATTGTGTGCTCATGAAGCCTATTCCATCTAATAGCTGCAGAAGCAGCCTTATCAACATATATGTGTGAGAAATGCCAAGCTGGCTATCGTCCTCATAGCTCAGATGGTAGAGCACTGGAGTGCTATCCCAGGGGCCCACATCAGATTCTCGGCATGGACATTTTTCACTCTGTTGGCTTAGCTAGCAATGTGATAATTCACTTCTTAAATATTCAAAAGAAAAGATGTTTGAACAATCTTATACATCAAATACATGGGCTCCTAAAGATATCAGCATGGGTGGAAGTCAAAAATTTTCACAGGACTGAAATATTTTAACATGTTTCCGTAACACTGTGACAAAACGTAAATAACTCCGACATAACATAATATTCAAAAGCTAAATCTCCAAGTACTGGGTATAATATTATAAATGATAAATATATGTATGAAAAACCTACAATAACATTAAATAAAGAACATTAATAAATAAAGAACATTAATTATAATAATAAATGAAGCTTAAACTTTTTGAGATTTTCTTTTTCTTTAAAAGAAAGCTACCTATTAGTTACAATAAACACTTTAATTACAATGCATAGATATTTTCTGTAGACAGTGAAAAAAATTATTAAATGAACAAATAAGGTTTTTCCTAGAGATGTAAATTTTCCGGAAAAGTTGAAGTGGCGGAAAAAAACCAGTTTTTTTCTGGAAAAATAGGAAAAGTTGGAAAAATTGATTTTTCGCAAATGTTTCTCCCAAATAAATTATATTTCTTAAAAGAATATTAAATAATAAAAAATTGTTTAATTTATCAACACTAAAATCAAATTATTTTCACTTTATATTATTATATTGCAAAAAAAAAAAAAAAAAAAAAAAAAAAAAAAAAGGCAAGGCCTGCTTTTAAAAGTTGTTTTTCAGTCTCACACCTTTCACAGTGGCCTCCAAACTTTATTTAACACTATTGTTTATTATATCATGTATGTGTTGAAAGAATTTTTCAGTTTTATTTGTTTATTTACCAATAGAGCTAATTTAAAAAACAAATAAAAAACCTCATAAGTTTCAGCCAATATCTCTACATAAAAATAGCAAATAAAGCCTTTGTGCAACAATATTAAAAAGCAGAAAAACCAACGTTTAAAATGCACAAATAATATATGAAAAGCAGCAAACAGCTGTTTCGAATCTACTAGCGAGATTCTTCTTCAGTGCAAAAGGAACAGCGTGCTAGAAAAAGCAAGGCTGAGCAAAATCATAGACAGAGACGCGCTGGCTTTTATACCCTATGCGGGTGGCGAAGGCGCCGAAACAACCAATGGGAGAGAAGCAGTGGAAACGACTGGGTGGACAAGTAGCGACATCTACCGGAGAAGTAGAGAAAAGAAACCAAGAAAGGGGAATTAAATTAACGCTTTCCAAATACTTGGAAAATCAGGAGTACTAGATAAGTCATTGACTAAAGAGTGGGAATTTTTAATGATATGGTAAGCTTCCCAAAAATCAAGATCAAGGTTAGAAGAACATTTTTGGATAATGATGGCTGAGGAAAAATCGAACCTATGTTGAGAAGACCAAGAATGTTGAGCAATAGAAGAACGTTTGAGCTCCTGATTTTTAACATAACCTTCATGCTCTTTTAAACGAAATCTAAGAGCACGTTTAGTCTGACCAATATAAGAAAGACCACACTGACAAGAGATCTGGTAAATGCCCCAATTATCTAGGCGATCAATGGGGTGTTTGAGATTTGAAAAAGGGATTTTATTAACAGGAGAAAAAATAACTTTAAAATCAAACCTTCTTAGGATTTTAGCAACTTGCTGACTGATTTTAGGAAAAAATGGTAATACAACTGAAGTATTAGAGTTGGAATTAGAATGCTTTTCAGAATGGTCAGATTTCGTCAATTTCTTATAAATAGAATCGATAATATTAGAGGAATAACCACGATCGACAGCAATAGCTTTGAGGTAATTAAGTTCAGCACTAAGTAACTGAGGAGTGGAACAAATATTAGTAGCCCGAAAAACAAAAGTATTGAAAGCAGCGAATTTCTGGTTAGGGGGATGAGAAGAATACCTGTGAGGTGGGAGACTGACAGCAAAAGGTTTACGAAAGACGGTAGTCTGAAAGCCATTTTCACAACGAATAACAAGGACATCCAGGAAAGAAAGACAGTTATTGGTCTCAATTTCAGAGGTAAATTGAATGCAGGGATCAATGGAATTCATAATAGAGAGAATATGATTAATATCCGAATTCATTTCAATCAGGACATAAACATCATCAACATAACGAACATAGAACGGAAAGTTTAAGATTTCAAAAAGCTTGACCTCAAAATAGTGCATATAAATATCGCATAAAATTGGACTAAGAGGATTACCCATAGCCAAACCGTCAATCATACGGAAGAAATTACCATTGAAAACAAAAGTATTTTGCGACAAGCATGCGCGAGTGAGAAGTATAAGTTCCTCTATTTCAAAATAAGAGAAATGGAATTCACAAAGCCTTTTCTTGAGGCAATCTAAAGCCCCCTCAACTGGAACGTTTGTAAATAATGATTTAACATCAAAAGAAACCATCATGTGACCCTGCGGCTTAAAATTATGAAGTTTTTTAACAAAATCAAAAGAATTCTTAACAGTGAAACAGTTACTGCTCAAAAGTGGGGAAAAAACAGAAACTAAATATTTGGCAAGCTTATAAGAAGCTGTACCGATACTAGAGACAATAGGTCTAAAAGGAATGTCAGGTTTATGGACCTTAGGTAAAGCATAAAACCTGGCACAATGCGCAATAGACGGAATAAGGGACTTCTTAAAGTTAGCAGGAATAATAGAAGAAGACTTAATGGCAGACTTAATAGAGTTAATTTCACTAGTGGAAGGGTCTTTGCGGATATCCACATACGGACCATCATTAATTAATTTATGGGTTTTTTCCAAATACGTAGATTTGTCGAGAAGAACAATCTGACCACCTTTGTCGGCCTTAGTAATAATTAAGTTTGGATCAGAACGCAAATTTTTCAGACATTGTTTAACAGGATGTTTAAGATTGGGTTTATAAACATTAGAATTGAAATCAACAGTATTGGCAATGAGATGCCTAATAGACTCTTTCTGAGAAGAAGATAGAGCGCTATGCTTAAAGGCTCTTTCAATAGGAGCAATAAGATTAGGTAAAGAAGGAATAGCAGAGACAGAAAAATTGTTATTCAATTTGAGAGCATCGAGCTGATTGTTACTTAATGGGACACTAGAAAGATTGACAACAGCATTTTGGTTAACAAGAGGCAAATTACTGCAGTTATTAGCGACAGAACTTCCACAAAGCGCATTAAATTTCTTCTTTAAAACCGAACAATGAACAGAAGAAGCTGTGAGAACTCTGCTCCATGACCTTCTGTCAATGGACTGAAAATCAGGAGTAGAATTAGCGAGGTTGATATGTAAAGAATATAACTCGCGCTCTATATGAGCAATTTTGTGGCGAGTCTCTTGAATCAAAGCTCTTAAAAGAGCTAATTTGGAACGAAATAAGACCTTCTCAATCCTATTTGAAGAAAATAAATTACAACGAATGGAAATGAATTTAGGAATAACCTTCTTACGCCTACAATCAAGTAGGAAATGTAAGTGTTCCAAAAACCTGTACTTTTTTAATCGTAAATTACAAAACCTATTGATTTGAGACATTGCGGAAAAAAAAAAAAAAAAAAAAAAAAAAAAAATTACAGAAGAATAAAGGCCCGTTAACGCCGGATACATAAAAATAGCAAATAAAGCCTTTGTGCAACAATATTAAAAAGCAGAAAAACCATCGTTTAAATGCTTTTTAATATTGTTGCACAAAGGCTTTATTTGCTATTTTTATGTATCCGGCGTTAACGGGCCTTTATTCTTCTGTAATTTTTTTTTTTTTTTTTTTTTTTTTTTTTCCGCAATGTCTCAAATCAATAGGTTTTGTAATTTACGATTAAAAAAGTACAGGTTTTTGGAACACTTACATTTCCTACTTGATTGTAGGCGTAAGAAGGTTATTCCTAAATTCATTTCCATTCGTTGTAATTTATTTTCTTCAAATAGGATTGAGAAGGTCTTATTTCGTTCCAAATTAGCTCTTTTAAGAGCTTTGATTCAAGAGACTCGCCACAAAATTGCTCATATAGAGCGCGAGTTATATTCTTTACATATCAACCTCGCTAATTCTACTCCTGATTTTCAGTCCATTGACAGAAGGTCATGGAGCAGAGTTCTCACAGCTTCTTCTGTTCATTGTTCGGTTTTAAAGAAGACATTTAATGCGCTTTGTGGAAGTTCTGTCGCTAATAACTGCAGTAATTTGCCTCTTGTTAACCAAAATGCTGTTGTCAATCTTTCTAGTGTCCCATTAAGTAACAATCAGCTCGATGCTCTCAAATTGAATAACAATTTTTCTGTCTCTGCTATTCCTTCTTTACCTAATCTTATTGCTCCTATTGAAAGAGCCTTTAAGCATAGCGCTCTATCTTCTTCTCAGAAAGAGTCTATTAGGCATCTCATTGCCAATACTGTTGATTTCAATTCTAATGTTTATAAACCCAATCTTAAACATCCTGTTAAACAATGTCTGAAAAATTTGCGTTCTGATCCAAACTTAATTATTACTAAGGCCGACAAAGGTGGTCAGATTGTTCTTCTCGACAAATCTACGTATTTGGAAAAAACCCATAAATTAATTAATGATGGTCCGTATGTGGATATCCGCAAAGACCCTTCCACTAGTGAAATTAACTCTATTAAGTCTGCCATTAAGTCTTCTTCTATTATTCCTGCTAACTTTAAGAAGTCCCTTATTCCGTCTATTGCGCATTGTGCCAGGTTTTATGCTTTACCTAAGGTCCATAAACCTGACATTCCTTTTAGACCTATTGTCTCTAGTATCGGTACAGCTTCTTATAAGCTTGCCAAATATTTAGTTTCTGTTTTTTCCCCACTTTTGAGCAGTAACTGTTTCACTGTTAAGAATTCTTTTGATTTTGTTAAAAAACTTCATAATTTTAAGCCGCAGGGTCACATGATGGTTTCTTTTGATGTTAAATCATTATTTACAAACGTTCCGGTTGAGGGGGCTTTAGATTGCCTCAAGAAAAGGCTTTGTGAATTCCATTTCTCTTATTTTGAAATAGAGGAACTTATACTTCTCACTCGCGCATGCTTGTCGCAAAATACTTTTGTTTTCAATGGTAATTTCTTCCGTATGATTGACGGTTTGGCTATGGGTAATCCTCTTAGTCCAATTTTATGCGATATTTATATGCACTATTTTGAGGTCAAGCTTTTTGAAATCTTAAACTTTCCGTTCTATGTTCGTTATGTTGATGATGTTTATGTCCTGATTGAAATGAATTCGGATATTAATCATATTCTCTCTATTATGAATTCCATTGATCCCTGCATTCAATTTACCTCTGAAATTGAGACCAATAACTGTCTTTCTTTCCTGGATGTCCTTGTTATTCGTTGTGAAAATGGCTTTCAGACTACCGTCTTTCGTAAACCTTTTGCTGTCAGTCTCCCACCTCACAGGTATTCTTCTCATCCCCCTAACCAGAAATTCGCTGCTTTCAATACTTTTGTTTTTCGGGCTACTAATATTTGTTCCACTCCTCAGTTACTTAGTGCTGAACTTAATTACCTCAAAGCTATTGCTGTCGATCGTGGTTATTCCTCTAATATTATCGATTCTATTTATAAGAAATTGACGAAATCTGACCATTCTGAAAAGCATTCTAATTCCAACTCTAATACTTCAGTTGTATTACCATTTTTTCCTAAAATCAGTCAGCAAGTTGCTAAAATCCTAAGAAGGTTTGATTTTAAAGTTATTTTTTCTCCTGTTAATAAAATCCCTTTTTCAAATCTCAAACACCCCATTGATCGCCTAGATAATTGGGGCATTTACCAGATCTCTTGTCAGTGTGGTCTTTCTTATATTGGTCAGACTAAACGTGCTCTTAGATTTCGTTTAAAAGAGCATGAAGGTTATGTTAAAAATCAGGAGCTCAAACGTTCTTCTATTGCTCAACATTCTTGGTCTTCTCAACATAGGTTCGATTTTTCCTCAGCCATCATTATCCAAAAATGTTCTTCTAACCTTGATCTTGATTTTTGGGAAGCTTACCATATCATTAAAAATTCCCACTCTTTAGTCAATGACTTATCTAGTACTCCTGATTTTCCAAGTATTTGGAAAGCGTTAATTTAATTCCCCTTTCTTGGTTTCTTTTCTCTACTTCTCCGGTAGATGTCGCTACTTGTCCACCCAGTCGTTTCCACTGCTTCTCTCCCATTGGTTGTTTCGGCGCCTTCGCCACCCGCATAGGGTATAAAAGCCAGCGCGTCTCTGTCTATGATTTTGCTCAGCCTTGCTTTTTCTAGCACGCTGTTCCTTTTGCACTGAAGAAGAATCTCGCTAGTAGATTCGAAACAGCTGTTTGCTGCTTTTCATATATTATTTGTGCATTTTAAACGTTGGTTTTTCTGCTTTTTAATATCTCTACAGTTTGAAAACAAATACGTATTATACATCCCATCTACATTATGTTGATTTTTAAGTATATAAATGATGCCACTTTAAAAGAAACAAATTGTTGCAGTTCTGTCATCATCATACATATCATAATTCAAATTTTCCTTTGTTTAAAAAATGGTATATTTGTACAGTATTACATCTTCCTTTCTTACTGTTATAATTTTCATTTCCTGTAAAGAATATATTTAGTTTCGGTATAGTTTATCTATCTAAACTAAAACCAAGTATAAAAAGTTTTGGCAAAGTAAAGCAACAACTCTCAAGTTACCGAGTAAAACAAGATGGAATGGAGTTGTAATCATGTTTGGGAGTCTGGAAAATGGAAATCAGTCTCTTCAAGAAATTGCTATAATGAAAGACGTAAATATGGATAAAGAAATCCGGCGGTTAATATCAGATAATTATGTGTTCTGGGTACTGTTGCAAAACTCGTTAAAGATTTTAAAGCCTATAGCTCTAGCTATAACAAAATCGGGGTCAAATCATGCTTTGCTGTCTGATGTTCCTCAACTTTGGTCGAGTACAGCAGATGCAATAAGTAGTAATTTAACTACTTCACCCTTAAATTCTCAGGAAGAAAAAAATGTCATGGAAATTTCAGAAAGAAGGAAACTAATTTCCTGCCAAGAAATCCATGCTGCAGCAAATTTATTAGATCCACGTTATAAGGGGCAGTGTCTGTCAGATGATGACATTTGTAGTGCTTTTGATTACACCACAAAAAAAGCAGATGATCTTGGATTAGATATCGGAAAAGTTATGTCCAATGTGGCAGAATACAGAAGTTCGTCTGTTTTTTGGAGCAGAAAATCAATATGAGAATCAGCCAGACACATTAGTCCTACTACTTTGTGGTCTGGACTTTGCACTGCACAACCACTCAACCCACTTGCTTCCCGGTTACTACAAGTTCCACTAAAATCAGCAGCATGTGAAAGGAACTGGTCAGCATTTGATAACATACACACAAAGTTGAGGAACAGGTTGACTACAGCAAATGTTGAAAAACTGTAACTATCCGCTGGAATTTAGATCTATTCAATGAGGAACCCATTATGCAAACAGAGTGGTCATTTACCTGCAGTGCAGAATCAGAAATTCAGATTCTGACTCAGAGTGAAGAATTTAATAAACATAACTATATGTTTTGTAATAAGTTCATGAGTTTGGATGGAAACTAAAAAAGTTAGTTTTTTCTCTCTTTAATATGAAAGTTATAAAAACAAGTGTATTTTTAATAAAATTAAAAATTGCTTTCAAAAAAATTTTGCACTGGAAATTGCTTAAATTTTTTTTGATAAGTTTATTTAGTATATATTTATATATATATATATATAAATATGCACAGTTAAATAAGTCTGAAAATCTATATTTAAGGGAAAAAAAGAGTAAGTAATTTCAAATGCATGTTGTTATTAAAAATATTTTTTTTTCTAATTAGTTAAATATTTTTATCTTACCATCTGATTACATGATTAATAGCAGCTATGACGTTAAAAATAAATGCACGTTTCAGATTTTATGTTAAATTTTCAACTTTACCATTTCCATTAATTATTATTTAATTATTAATTATTATTTCCATTAATTATTATTGAAATAATTTTGGCACATGAATTTTCATTTTTAACAACAGAAGTTGCATTTAATTATCTTACCAGGAATCTGTTTAGATTTTTTTTTTCATGCAATCCTGTTCTTGTTATATTGTGAACTTTTGTATATACCTGTAAAAATGTAATCTGAATTTGGTTAATTAGAAAGTATCGTTATATTTAGGTTCCTATTTTAGTTAATAAAGTCTTTCATACATATATACAACTAGATAAGTTTCATCGGTAATGTGGTCTGTTATATGTTGATTTTTTTCCCTTGAATCATTTGTGAAAGGTTCAGTTTGGAGATTGAAAAATTTTCTGAAATGTCTATTTTTAAGAAAAAACATTTTGTGAAGTGTCTTGTGTTTTAAGGTGAAAAAGTTGTGAAGATTCCTTTAAAGGACTTGAGTTTTCTCAAACAGATTTTTGCTTAGAGATCAGATCTTCCACATTAATGTTTTCATGTGGGACACTTAACATAAAAATAAAAAGTATAAAAATATAATAAAAAGTATCAGAATGTAGTTATTACAAAATTTTGAATATATTATTTTGTAAATGAAATTTCAATTTTTCTAATTTGGAAAAATTGAAAAATAGCCCTTCGGAAAAAAACCGAAAAAAAAAACGTTTTTTTTCCCAACTTTTCCGGGTTTTTTCCGAGCATTCCCATCTCTAGTTTTTCCTTTAAATAAAAAATTGAAAACTTACCAATAAGATGAAATTTGTTATTTTATAGATGTTAGCAATTATAGATTATACTAAGGGAAAAAAATGGAGCCATAATTTTATTCATGGCATTAGTTGTGTCTTCATCAATATTTAGGGGGGGGGGGGGGATTTTCCCATTAATTTACCTACTAATTCCTGCTTTAAGCATTTGGCCTGCCATGCATATTGATATGTTGCACTTGTCCGTGAAAACTGCAACCCTGAAAGTGCCTATTTATCCTTGGCTAAAAATTTCGAAAGATCAACCAGGTCACCAGCTAAAGAAAATGATAGCATTTTTTCACTTGAAAATGCTATTTCCCAATGCTTTTCCAAATTAAAATATTTACGACTAAGAAAGATTTTTCTTTTTCTTTTTGTCACTAGAATTCCAGGCAGAAATGAATATTTTCTTTCTGTCTCGTTCCGTCTTCCTAAATATAAAAAAAAAGACAGAATTCCATCCCAGGACGGAAAAATTTTACCCTGGATATCAGTGCTTACGTTGAAGTAGATAATTTGATATCTAAATACAATATCTGTTGTGAAATGATTGTGTTTTCTTTCTTATTTGTAATTGTTAGTTGTAAGTATATTCAAAAGATGGCAGCACTAAAACTGAGTAAGAGTGCATTTGACTACAGAGAGACTGGCCTCTCAGTTTTGAGTTATATTTCTTAAATATTTTTTATATATTTTGAATAATTGTTTAACTTGTATTATTAAGGTTTCCTATGTTTGTTTTCAGACTAAATTTAATAATGATTAATATTCTGTTAGATTATTTCTTGATATTAATTAATTATGTGATTATCTGATATATAAATATTTTGATTCCTGCCAATAGATGGCATAACAAGCACATGAAGCATATATATGAATGTACTGGTATATTGCCAGCTCTCGGGTTTTTGAGTAAGAGAAAAATTCTGTTCTGTAAAATTTGTCGAGAAATGTAAACAGAAAGTAAAAATTATGTTTTGGGGTGAAGTTTTGTGTAAGTCTCTTTGTAGTGTAAACTAACTGATATTTAATACATATAGTTTGAGTATGTGACCGTGTGTAATAATTTCTTTGTGAGTGTTAATTATTTCTTATTGAAGAACAATGCTACCCACGTAAGTACAATTTTCTTGTTTCTGTTTAACTTTCGTTATGAGCAGGTGAGAAGTGTGATGAATTATTTACAGTAAAAGTTTCAGTATAAAAATAGAGAGTTGTCTCATTTTCCCTTAAAAACTGGTAGTTTTATTTAGTTGAAAGCAAATGTTTAAAGCAGACTGCAATAGTATATTTTTAGTTTTGATTTGTTGCTGTTTTTCTAACATTAGTGGCGCCTGATAGCAGGGATTGGGTTATTCTATAAGTGTTCTTAGGCTCTCTATGTATTTTTAGGATAGTTTGTTTTTTGAATTTATTTGTGATATATTTTATAAAAGATTTTTTGAAGAGCATTATTGTATTATTTTTGGTATTATTATTATTATTATGGATGCTTTAAAACTCAAAAGAACCAGCATGTGCTCGTCTTTCACACGTACAGGAAATATTCTGAAAACAGAACTTGTAAAGGATGATAGTGACATAAGTTTAATTAAAGATAAATATGCAAAATTAAAAAACATACAAACCGAATTAAATGATCTAGATAATAGAATTTTAGATTTGATAACCAAGAATGTGATGGCCGTGGAACAAATTGTTGCCAATGAAATAGAAAATAGGGAAACTTATTCCGATGATTTCATCATGCTGACTCGTTAGTTTAATGAAAAATTTATAATCACAGAGGCGAGGCCAAACGATGGGTTCAGCATTACGGACAATAAGATGAAGTCTTATAAGCTTCTGAAAATAGAATTAAAGAAATTTGATGGAAAATTAATTAATTGGCTGCCATTCTGGTCCCAGTTTAAAAAAATTCACGAGGACTCGGAGTTACATCACAGTGATAAATTTTCTTAACTGATAATACTTTAACTATAATACTTTAACTGAATAAAACTTAAATTTCACAAATGAGAAAGACTTACCCAAAAATAAATGCAAATATTTCAGGACATGCTTTTTTCCGACCACAAGCAGATATTTCAGAAAAATGTTTATTTACAAGTTCCTAGATGGCAATAGACAGAAATTTAAATCACACTGAAATCTCTATTTATATGCAAAACATATAATAAATTAGCTAAAATGTATTATGAATAAGAAATATCCAATATAATTAATGATGTTAATGGTGCAAAGATATATATAAGACATATTATTATAATAACCAATATTTATTATTAATCGATATTTGTTATTAATAAAAAAAAACATACTATTTATAATTTTTTGGGTGTTTTTTTATGGTGTTGTTTTGATTTGTTACTTTTTTAACACTTTTAATTAGGGGAGACATCACCTTGCAATGCAAATTATTTTTTATCAACACTAAAATTGTCAATGTTTCAGGAATTTGAAATAAAAAATAAACTGAATAAAGTCATCCACTGTCTACAGGAGTCTTGAGAAGATATTTATCTCTTATTTTCATTTCAATCTTCAATGTATCGATGCCTGGATACAGTAAGTTTTATTTTTAAAAAGTTAATCCATGTTCCTAGAAGTAAAACAATGAAAATTCATTCTTCTATGACCAAAACTTACTGAGTTATAATACTTTAAATTTATGAATTTTTTGGCGTTTTGTCACTAAAAATAGAAAATTGTCTTTTTTTAGTGACAGAAAACATTGAAAATTCATTAAATTCAAAGTATCATAGTAGGTAAGTTTTTCTGACACAAAAATTGAACTTTTACCACATAAACAGATTTTAATGGTGTGGCATAATAAAAAAACTTCTTAAAATCATTATACACATTCTGTTGAATGGCCTCTTAATTCAGATGTTTGCAGGCAGTGCAGATAACACTTTGTTATATCCAAAAAAAATTTCCAAGTTATGGGAAGTTGTTACCAATGCTGTTGTGGAACAATGTAACCTGCTAACCAAAAGTTAGTGTATTTCCCATCTCTAGTCCATACATATCAAGTAAAATTAAAAAAATCAGCTAAAATTAAAAACGCATAGCACAACTGACAATGCACTTCCAGCAATTATCACTCATAGACAGTACTGTAACCAAATTCTTTTGTGTGCCCCTGTAAATGAACAATAAATGCTATGCACACTATATTCAACAGTAAACATCTTGCAGTACACCTCAGTGATGTACATAGATTTCATTATGTTTGAAGTACATCATTAAAACACATTGAAAATAATTTTTCTCATAGACCATTATTGTAATGGAATTCTTTTGAGTGTCCCTGTAAACAAACTATAAATGCTACACACTTCATTTTCAATACCGAATCAAAACCTCTATGAAATGTTTCAATTATATGGCAACCTGAGTATATTTACATGAGTTAGAGCACGGACAGACAGACAGATGCTCCAAAATAAAAAAAAAAACTTTTCAACTATACTTGAAAGTATTAAAAAGCAATTAACTACTTACTTCGAAAAATTAAGTCATAAAAATAATAATGCGTAGAATTTAAAATTTAATTTATTACATCTCGCCAAAGAGCTTAAAAATACACATTATATGATGCTTTCCATGAAAAATGAGATAAACAGAACTTCGCTACAGGAATTCTTAGTTTGAATGAACAAAATGAGTGAAATATTTAGTTTGCTGATATTCTAGAAGAAAAAGACATTTCTTTAATCCTTAAAGATTGAAATTGTTTTACTTCATTTACTTAATAATATTTATTTCATATGTGAAAAAATCCAAACAAATATAGAAAGTATATTTTATTTAACACAGAAGACAACTGGTATAATTATTCAGGCAATAATTAAAATTTACTTTTGATACATTATACAAATGAATTACATAAAAAATTCTGATTAATAAAAAAGTCTACTGTTAATCCAATACAAATACTTTTAATTAAATTATAAGGGTGGAAACTATCCTTAGCACATTCAAAAAATGAAATAATCATTATTTTTACTCAAATTCCATTTTTTGTTTAAAGTTACATATAAATGTTTCTTTTTGAAGTCAGTAAAAATGTGGATAGGACACATTGCCAATGGTTATATCATTATCATGAAAAGAAATTATTTGTCCATCTTTGTATATTTTCATTGAGCACTTGCTCTTGCAAATATTTTGATTCTTGATCTGAAAATATTGAGGTATTTTATTTCCCCCTTTTTTTCAGCTACTACATCTTTTATGCAAGAAGTATTTTTATACATAGGATATTTCATCAAATACACATATTAATATCCATATAGTCAATGAAAGATAATGAATTATTTAATAATAATACATGTTTATATTAAAATAGGAGTTCAGTTAAAAATTCTTCTTCAAGCACAAATCAAATGAAACAAACTTTTTATTACAATAGGAGTTCAGTTAAAAACTCCTCTTCAAGCACAAATCAAATGAAACAAACTTTTTAACTTTATAAATAAACAAAAGTTGGCAAAAGAATAAAAGGTGGAAAAGTTTTCACACCATATAAGCACATAATTTAGCCATGTTTTAATAAATATTTACATGCTCACTAATCGAATAACCATAGTCATAATACTAGATTAATTTTAACACAATTATTCTAATTAGTAAATGTTGAGCTGAACCAGGTTTCAGACTAGTTGCTATAATTATTAAGGTTAAGCTGGGTGAAAAAGTTCCACCAGATTCATCCGGGATAGCTCAGATGGCAGAGCACTGGTGGTTTCAGCCAGGAGATCCCTGGTCCGGATATTTTTTGCCCAATTGAACATAGTCATAATGTTTATCTTTTTCTGAGCCTAGTGATTTTAATCTTTCCTTCAAAAGAAAAAAATATATACTTCCATACCAATGAGACATTTGGCCAAACAACACTTTTTTAAGCCACTAAAACTCCCCAAAAATGTTTATATATCAATAGATCACAATATTCTAAAGTCTGAAAATAAATTTTCTCTCTGCAAAGACTTCTTAAAGAACTTCACACAAGTAACCCCTTAACTAAGATAGGTCTATTTTTTTTTTTTTTTTTTTTTTAGAGCAAAATGAGAAAAGAACAGAAACTATAAAAGAGTTAACAGCTAAGTCAAAGAATTAAATTTCTTGGACTTTACAATCCTTCTTCCAAATGTACTTTGAATATTCTCTTAGTATTTTCGTATCAAATTAAAGAATATCTAAATTGCATGCCTGCTTACATACATATATGGGATAATAAATATCCTCAACAATGCAACTTAACAAACTCAAGAGTTATACGAAATAGAAAAGAATAGTTAATAAAAATTAGTTAATAGAAAAGAATAGCATTAGAAGAAAGAAAGTTACAACTTGAGGTGCAAGCAAAGAGAAAAAGGAGAAAAGAATAGAAGCTGAGAAGGAGAAAGGGGAAAAGAGCATTAGAGGAGAAAAAAAATTAATGTTAGAACAGAGAGAGAAAATGAGGGAATTTGAACTAAAGAAATCAACAGTGAAACCAAGACTCTCAAAAGGATGTGGAAATAGCAGCTCCAAGGGTGGGAATAGGTAAAAATTTTGATCTGTTAAAATTACTTAATCATTATGACACTGCAAATGATGATATCTGTATGTTTTTAATATTATACAAGAGGCAAATATCTCAAACGAAAATAGCCAAGGAAGAATGGGTATTATATTTATTAAGTGTTTGAAATAGCTAGTATAATCAGATGCAAAAAAAAAAAAAAAAAAGGAGATAAGTGATTACGAGCATACAAAAAATTTGTTGTTGAAAAGGTTCAAAATGTCATCAGAAGAATTTAGACAAAGATTCATGACACATAAGGAGCCAATGGATAATTGGTGTGATTTTGATTTTAAGTTGAGAACATACTTTAGTGAGAATGCAAAACTGCCAAATCACATAAAACACAATATAGCATGAACAGAGAAGAAAAAGACAAATGGTGACAAAATACAATAATATGAGACAAGGCGAAAGATGGCTACTGATTCAAGAGTTATCTGTTATCTTTGTAATTTGCCAGGCCATGTCACCACCAAATATATGAATAGGAATCAAATGAGCACAGAAGCATTTAATAGTAACCAAAACAAACCAGAATGATGCACAGAGAAGAAACATAATGAATTTATCAAAAGCAGAAAAAGATGCCAAAGAAAGGCCAAAGACACGTGTAGTTCTGATAAATGAAAAACTCACTACAATAATTATTGATACTATAAGTATAAGCCTGATGGATAAGGATACTATAATGAAATAAGCACACCTGAGTAATGCCAACAAAATATGAGTATATTGATCAAATTTGGCAGGAAAGAGACAAAGCCAATAGGATTCTTCAAGCATAAAATACAAGTAGACGGTGTGAAATTAACAGATGATTTTCATGTAATATCAGTCTAGAACAGTGGTTCCCAACGTGGGGCGTATGCCCCACAGGGGGGCAATATCAGATTTGTTATTTACACATTCTCTTTCAGACTTTCTTTATTTTTTAATGAAAGTCATGTTGCATGCTTAAAATAGAAATAATACATGAAAATTTAAAAATACCTGAATAAAAATAAATTTTACAAAAGTTCCACTTAAAAGCTGAAAATACAACTGTTACCGGAATAATTGTATGAAAAAATTTCTTGTAGAGTTAGACTCGTTTATATACTTAAAAACTTTCACATTTTTTCTGGTTTTAATATTATTTTAGTGTCACACACCTCTTTTTTTTAACTATTTATTGAAACTGGTATTTCTATTTACAGTACAATGTGCCACATAAATGAACTTAAAATTGTCTATTTTAAACACATTTAACTTAAAAAATGTTTGAAATATTTTAATGACGTAGAACTTTTATAAAATTAATAAGAACCCAAATGAGCATCACAGAAGAAAATGGGTAAAAAGTAAACATCTTATGGCTCTTGTGCATACCACGTACATAATATATAAACATACAACATGACATGTGCATTTTAAAATTGAAAATAGGATAACACATGGTGGTAATCTAACTATAATGTGAAAAAGAAAACCCACTACCAGATAAGTATGTTATGAGGGGGAAAGAAAAAAGTTTACTTAAAATTGCTAAAGTTGCAAATCCAGAATTGCTATTTGTGAATTGTGTAATTGATACAGTCTCGGTGTTTAAAAAACTTCACTTGTTCTTCATGAAGTACAAAAGTCAATTATAAAATGTATCACTTTTATCAAATGTAATGAAAAAAAAAATTCAAGAAATTTTTGGAGATAAAAATACAGATTGTGATTATATAACACTTTTGTGTCTGAGGTAAGTTGCCAAACAACTGCAAAACATTTATAGATGTAAATGTGAAGAGGTATGGCCTCATTGAAATTCAAAGAATTATGTTAAAATCATATTTATGTATTTTTTTATCCTTTGTCCTTTTGAATGAGAAAGGATTTATTATACTTATCTCTTTTAGGCTTCTTCAGTGTGAATAATAGTTAATATTTGTATAATAAAAATTACATGTTACAGAGGGTAGGAGGGGGGACATCACAATTTTCAAGTCGCTCAGGTGGGGCACGGCCAAAAAAAGGTTGGGAACCACTGGTCTAGAATGTGACATATTGTTAGGTGTAAATGCAATATCAGGAAGTGACTTAGCAGTTACAAAGGAAAGCATAAAAAAAAATCTCGAAACTGAAGAAACCGACAAGGTGAAACTACCATGTATTGTTGTAGCTATATTAAAGCATTGAAGAACACTAGTGAAAATTTAAAATATGTGGCCAATTTTACAAATGCAACAATAAAAATAACGGTAAGGTCTTGTGAGAAAATCAAATTCAATCAGTAAGAAAAAAATTAAATGAAAGAAATGAGGTATCATGATTAGTGTGAACGAGCGAAAACTGAAAGAAAAACGAGTACTTTTCGGTTAGCCGGGCACCAGTGTTATATATACATATGAGGACGTGAGTTTCAAAACTCGCCTTATCCAAAATTTAAAAAATCGAATTTTCTCTACCAATCTATTCTATTGGTAAACCTGCACAGAAAAAACACTATAATCTGTAGAAAAAATATTTTTATCCTTTATTTTTGGGTTCTTAAAATATCGGTTTGGTTTCAAAACTCACCTTATTCACTAGAGAGTTGGCAACAAAACTAGCTTTATCCCTGCGCATGCATAGACCAACAGATGACTAACTTATCAGCTACTATCACAGTAATTTTCCTTCATTTCTTTGCGACTTGTTGCTATTTTCGTTTAAAGTTTTTTCTGTTCTATTCATGCAAACTAATTAAATAAATTTTACAACATGTCTTATGTATAATGGACAGTGAATATACTCTTGCATTTTGTCAGTGAAGGGGGAAGATAAAAAGAAATACGAACACATGGGCCACGCAAAAGAAGATTAAAACGTAAGTTCAAAATGGAGAATCACTTTCTATATTTCTTACTGTCAGAAGATGTTAAAAGATTTAATTTTTATTCTCAGGCATAAATCTAAGGCATTTCTGGTTCTCTTAAAGTGCACTCACTAGAAAGAGAACCTAATTATACAATGCTCTTAATGCAAGATGTATGACGCTTACACCAAGCTTTTTTTTTTTTTTTTTTTCCAAGCAAAAACAAAACTGCATAAGATAACTTTATTTTGAAGTTCACATCTCAAACAAGTCCTTCAAGAAACCGTCCTGGTTTCTTTCCTTCCATGAAACAGCCAGAAAAGTAAAATTTTTGCCTTGAAAGTTTTTTAAGTGCATCTCAATGCGCTTTCAAAGGCAGTACCATAAGGTACTATATAAAAACTAAGAACCATGGCCATCTTCAAATTTGTGGAAGTGTATTTCAGAAGATTCTTGGAATATCAAAATTCAGAGTGTAAAAGTTGTGCTAGAGGTATCTAAAAATTGGACTTTCTTGTTAAAAAGAAGGCGTATGGAGTCCCTGTGAAGCAAGAGAAACTTAAGGATGTCCAAGCATTGTTAAAAAACATTTTGATGAAAACTGATCCGTAATGGAGGTACTTACTTTCAATAAAAATATTTTTTCTAAGGTACCAGAACAGAAGGAGATGGTCGAGGAGGATTACGATGATATTCCAGAAGAAAAACTCAATGAGTTAATTGTTTAATCTAGTTTTCGATATTCTGTAAGTGCATTATATTTTATATATATATATATATAATATTATATATTATATAGATTATATTATATCACATTAAAAAAATTATTTTAATCATAAGCTAGTTATAATAAGTTTTATTTGTTTGTTGATAAGTTTGCTTTTTTATAATAAAACATAAAACTAAATTTTAATCATACTTATTATTGTCATAAGCATTATTTTTTAATACAAAATTTTATCATCTGATGACCAAAAATAGAAACTATTAATTCCTTTCAGAAAGTATGATAAACGATGTTTTTTTAAAGAAATTGATATCAAAACTTTTTTATTCATAGTTTGGCAACAAAACTCTTCTTATCCGAAACTTTTTCCTATTAATTAATTTAAATGAATTAAAGTAGATTTTCCAACTTAACACAATAATATCACAGAACAACTAGCTATAAGTATACAAAAAATTGGAGGTATTCGATGCACAGGGTCGCAGTTACAGGTTTTTCGCGATTTCCCAAAATTTGATTTTTTGGATAAGGCGAGTTTTAAAACTCACATCCTCATATATATATGTATGCATATATACAGTGTTTGTATATAAATACATATGCATATATACGTATATGAATGTATATATATGTATACATAACATTGGCGCCCGGCTAACTGAAAAGTACCGAAAAACATGAAAGAAAAATGTGCATGTGAGAAAGAAAATAAAAATGAAATGATGAAAATTGAAAAATTTTATAAATAAAGAAACATGAGAGAAGAAATTAATATTGAAAAGGGAAATGTAAACAAAAAGACATTTATTGGAAATTTTAAGAAGTGTGATCGCAATTACACAAACAAAGTAGGAAAATGTTATCCGAGAAACAATTTTGTTAACAGATGCCACGGATATTGTAAACAACAAACGGATAATGAAGATAGAAGATTTTTAGATGTACAACATATAGAAAGAAAACGGGAAAGACTTGAAATAAAAAAGATTGAATTGCGTAAAAGAGATCATATGAGATTAGAAGATAAACGTTAAAACACAATTTAATGGTCCTTGCAAAAATATATACTTCTAGAGTAATAGTAATCATAGGCAACATGAACAGTCATTAGGCCATACTAATAATTTTGATTATAGAGGATATGAAGCTAAATTTGAAAGAAAATATGATAGATTTGAAGGTAGAGCCAAATGCTGTAATATTTCTTCCATTTTCAATCTGGATGGGCATAGAAAAGGCAGGTGTGAGGATAATTCTTTTTACAGAGAAAGTAGAAATTATTTAGACATGTGGAGAATATAATGGAGTGTCCAACATCTTCATCTGCCGAGTGCATGAAGACCTGGCAAATGAATTAAATGTTGTGTGTTACGTGATGCATCATTATGTGGAGTGTCTTTTGTACAAAATTATGTGTGTAAAGTGAAACTGCCTTAAATGTACAGTTCAAAATGCAAATACAAATTTAACTTTATGAGCAAAATTTGAAAATACATTCCGTTGGGTCATCAGACTGCCAGGATGAGCAAATGTGGGATAATAAATATCCTCAACAATGCAACTTAACAAACTTAAGAGTTTAATTAATCGATATACTCTGTCATATGAAAAGAAAAAGCATAACACGAGGAATGTGAAGAAATTGCAAGATATAAGACAATATTTTTGTATATGGAAGATTAAAAATAAAAGTACCACGAGAGGTTGTTGGTGTTCCATAGTTTTTATTGCGACTGAAGATTAAAGATCTGTTGAGTGCCAAATAAAAGATTTGAGTAAGAATTCTATGTGATTTCCAATGTTTATGTTTATGAATGTATTAAATTATTGATTTGGTTGAATTGCCATGATCTGTATTTGTTCATGTGAATAATAAATGTTGCATAAAATTTAAAAGGTGAATTAATTTGTAGTTATAAGCCAAGTGAATATTTAAGTAGGTAATAAATACAGAATACTAAATATGACATTAACTTTCTACTATGCAAGAGAACAGAAAAATTTACCATATGATCATCTCTAGTGAAAACTTTCAAATCTCTTTCAGTTATTTCCATAATCACTTCCTGCATATAAAGAAATAGAAAGTAAGTATTGACATGTTAAAAAAAATAAATAATTTTTTGTTCCATGAGGGAAATGGCTACTTCTATTATTTATAGTAGAATATCAATTAATTTGCTGAATGACTGGCAAATATGCTTGTGAATTAACTATTAACCCCTTCAGGACAAGCATCTATTATACGCAAAACTGGTATGCCATACAGTGGTCAGAATCCTTGATTTTCCCACCAGTTATTTTTTATTGTAAATTTTGCCTTATTTAATCAGGGTATTTCCTCGATTCAGTTAGCCGAAAATTTCTGTTATGAAAATACAATGATAAAAGATTAAAAATTCTGTAAAAGACACTTGTCCCCAAGGGGGTTAAAATTTAAAAAGTGCACTAAAGCTTTGTTTCTTATTTATATATATATATATATATATATGTGTGTGTGTGTGTGTGTATAACTTTTCAAATCTAAATGAAAAAATACATTAATGGCAAGCATGAGCAAATACAACTTTTTAAGATTTAATCATTTTGGCAAAAACTTTCAATATTTTCTAATAACTGTATATCTTTCCACCAAATATAATACTTGGTGATATATACTGTATCAAGAAATAAAATGTTAAATAGCACAAATTGTAAAAATGTACATACAAAAGGGGTGCATATAGCTGTTTCAGAGCTTCTAAAGCTCCATCATCAGTGCAAAGTTTAAAATTAATCTTTAAAACCTAGAAATATGTGAGTGAGAGAGAGGAAACTCACAGCTCATGCATTATATACTTTATGCCTTTATACCTAAGTGGAGCAAGATTACCAGATCACTAGGATCTGGTGTAGACCTTATTTGCTCCACCTGGTAATTTCCCCGACATGCGGTGATTCACTGCACATTAGAGGTCTGCACGGGCCCGGGCTTGGCCCGAGGCCCGTACCCGGCCCGGCCCGCGGGCCGGGCCGGGCCGGCGGAATGGAGGAGAATTTTCAAACGGGCCGGGCCGGGCCGGCAGAATTAGGACAATTTTTTCAACGGGCCGGGCCGGGCCGACAGACAAAATAAACGGGCCGGGCCGGCAAAACAATTGAACGGGCCTGAAGGGCCGGCCCGGCCGATAAAAAAAATTAATCGGGCCTATCGGCCCGATATAAGAATTTGAGAGGAGCAGATAAAATACGAGGTCATTTCCAATGAATATGACTTTTTCGAGAAGTATAAATGTGCGTTACGAGCCGATGCGAGTTTAACAACATCAATACAGAAATGTAACATGTCCATCGTAGAGATCGGCATCGTACAGTTACATGATGCCTGATCCCGGGTTTAATTTTTTTCGGCAGACTTGTGCCGGGACGGAACTGGTCTTAATCGTTCTCAGGATGTGTAGGACAGGCATTATGTTTTGTAAAAGTATTAATAGCGATAATGAACTTCTGTTAACAGTATCTTTGGAAATGTACCTTAAGGTGGTTCTCATATTTACTGCTCAACAATGCGAAACTCTCAGACACATTTTCTAACTCATTTTTAACTATAAAGGCATAAAATTGACAGGCTGAGTATTGAAGGCAATTGGGATCAAATAGCGTTTCCATTTTTCATAAATTACGTACAGAGATAACAGAGACTCTTGTCACGTGACTGTACGTTTTCTCCTTTCCTGTGCTATCGCTTCCGGAAATTCGATTCAAAACGCTAACTTTGGCAGTATTTTCTGAAAGATATATTACTTTTATCTAAAAAAAAACGGCATTTACATGGTTTCTGAATAAGAATACCTGCCAATGTCATGCGTTTCCGAAAAGAAATGAATTCATAAATGTATCAAAATGTAGCTCCTTTGGATTTGAGAAAAGCCTTAAAAATGACAGAAATATTTTCACAAATCTACCTTTTATTATAAGCTTCAAAAGTTATCATGTTTTTTAACCCTTTATTCTAAACTACAATAATCTTTTAATGAACCCTTATTTAAATTTTGAAACGTCTATAGAGACGTTGACTAAACACTGTAAGTAATCGTTAACGTTTACTATTGTGTGTTTTCTATTTTGCGAACACATAGTAATTTAAAATATACTGTAAAATTTTCCCATAAATATGCATGTAGTATTCATTAAAAGAATCTTAATTGTATGTCGAGAAAAAACGGAATTTTTTGTAGACATTTAGTCGTGCCGGGCCTGTTTTCACTGATTTTTGTACGGGCCGGGCCGGGCCGGGCCGAGAACGGTAAAAATGTAAACGGGCCGGGCCGGGCTCGGGCCGAACTTTCAATTTTTACACCGGGCCGGGCCGGTCTCGGGCCGAACTTTCAATTTTTACACCGGGCCGGGCCGGGCCAAAATAGTTTTCCTTCGGGCCGGGCCGGGCCGGGCCCGGGCCTGAAAATTCCGGCCCGTGCAGACCTCTACTGCACATAGTTCCAGTCCTCGGACAAAAGGCACATGCCAACGAGGGAAAAAAAATTACATTAACACATAGATATACATAAAAAGTAGCTGCTGGAGCACAAAGCTCCTATGCGACAAGCAGCGGTGAGTTGATGCTGGGGATAAAAATCCATTAATCAAAAAAGGAAATTTGAGGATTGTATCATGATTCCGGATCACATCGTCCAGATGGTATGTGCGCCAGAGACCTGCTCCTGCACGACAAGGGGCGCTAGGACTGCCAGGAGCTCAACAAAGTCTCTAACGTGACAAAGGGCGAGTCTCAGGAATGCAGATGCAGAACAGCTAGGAAGTAAGATTGGTCAGGTCCATTAGGAAGTGAAATATTTCTGCCAAATGGCGGAGTAGTCTTGGGCGAGATAAGATGTTTATAAGCCAAGTATCTGGGCGGGGGTTAGGATACCTAAGGTGCCAGGCCTCTGTGAGTGTGCAGAAGAAATAGTAATGATCTGGGGACACAAAAGCCCCACACTCGCAGAGGTCCGTGCCAAAGCGTTTGAAATAATTTAGGTATGTCCTAAATGGACCATGACCGGAGAAGAAAGCTGATGTGGGAGGGGAGAAAGCTAAGAGATTATAGGAGACATTTGGGATTAGGGAATAGGTGTGCCTGCCTTTACATGAGGCATCCCAGTAGAGTTGCAATTCTGAAAGTATGTTCCTTTTAAGGAAACAGCGAACATGAGATGGGAGAACAGGAAGGGCAAGATCTATGTTTGGACGTGAGGTGGCCTCCTTGGCCAGCGTGTCAGCCAGCTCATTGCCAGCTTTGCCGATATGAGCGGTGACATGGTCGAGAGAGACCCTATGAACGAGAGTTTTTAAAATTAATTTGATTTTGAGTACTAGGGGGTGTTTAGTCCTATGGGTGAAGATTTCTTGCAGGCTGGAAAGGCTGTCACAATAAAGGTGAAAGTATATAGGTTGAGGATGGAGAGCAATCCATTCCAAGGCCCGGAGGATTGCAAAGAGTTCTGCTTGGAACACTGAATTGTCATCTCCAATCCTGCATGCCCGTCTATGAAGACGCAGAAGGATGATGCCACTCCTGTCTCCGTGCGCGACCCATTGGTGAAAATGGCTGGGTTATTCGAGGGGGTATAAGAATGCTTATATTAATATTTACTTGAAGATGGGATGTCTCATTCGCCGGATGCATAGTCCAGCTATGGACTTTCCTTAGTAAAAGTATGTTTGAGAAGAGTGCTGACTGTGTTGGTTCGTGTTCTAGATGTAGTATTCTGTTTTTCTGGTATTCGTAAGTGAGTGTTAAGTGTATGGGTGGAATACCAGTAAATAGTGTGAGTGCATCCGTGGAGATAGTTTTGTAACCTCTAACCATTTGCAGAAGAAATATCTGCTGGATAGAGGCAAGTTTTTGCTTAGCCAATTTGGTTAGCGAACCTCCCCAGACGCCCACACAGCAGAAAATGATGCGTTCAATGATTGTGTGGTACCAAGTTTTTAACATGCTGGGCTTGATGCCCCAAGTTTTCGTTGTTAATTTGTAAGAGTTATGGTAGTAATTTAGAAGTTTAATTTTAAGTGCTTTGATATGTGGAATCCAGCTCTGGTGTTCATCAATGGTTATGCCTAATAATTTAAGAGTTGGCACATGATGAACGCTAACCCCATTAACTCGCATAATGGGTTTACATTTGAGTTCTCTTGGTTTAATGAATGTTAATGCTTGGGATTTTTCTGCTGAGAGCTGGAGAAGAAGAAGAGCCAACAGCTGGCAAAATGCAGTGAAAGCTCTTGCCGCCTGCAGCTCGAGATCAGGCGACGGCGACCTGAGAAAACAAAGTTGAAATAATCCGCAAAGGCATAAAGGATGAAACCTAATATCTCTGATTCTTTTAATAGGACACTGGCAATAAGTAGCCAGAGGATTTGGCCCAGGCACGAACCTTGAGGGCAACCCTTTTCTAATGGATGCACTGATGTGCCTGATCCCCAGTTGATAAGGATGGTACGAAATTTTAAATATATTGCAATGATTCCAGCTATGTTGCTCGAGCAGCCAATTTCACGTAGTTGTAACAAGATGTCTCGCCACTCTACATTATCGAAAGCACCTTTAATATCTAAGGAGACAAGGGTTGTGTAATTTCCTCCAGCTATGCTAAGAGTGCAGGAAGTGAGGATTGCAAACAAAGCCTTGTCACATGATCTGCCCTCTCTGAAGCCGTATTGCCTGTGATGAAGTAAGTTATTTGATTCAAGAAAGTGGTTAAGCTGAAATACGGGTAATTTTTCTAGTAATTTACCTAGCAATGGAAGTAGGCAGATCAGGCGGTAAGACGAGGGTTCAGAGGCGACTTTCCCTGCTTAAGGAAGTATTCTACTTTCCCTTGTCTCAGAGTGAGTGGGAAGTAGTGGTGGGTGAGGCAGAGATTAGCCCAATGCGCGAATATTTTGGGAATTACATGAAAAGTTAATTTCAGAATTTTAAAGTCTATGCTGTCCGGACCTGGGGCTTTCTTGTCATTAAATGTTCGTAGCGTGGTAGCTACCTCAGCTTTTGAAAAGGGTTTGTCGGGAAGTGCATCAAAAGTAATATCAGTGTTATTTCCTGATAGAAGGACCAAAAAGGCATTTGGTGAGGTGCTCCATGTTTTCCTGTCTGGATGATCGACTGGGTGATAGTTCGAGCTTGATTTCATCAGAAGGGAAAAACTTACACGTGAAAATTTTTTGAGCTGTTCCAAAAGGGTCTGTTTGATTTGTACAGAACTTATGCCACGCAGCGTTCCTCGCATTCAAAACACTGCGCTTATATTTAATGGAGAGAAGTTGATAATTGGCACTGAGGTCGCGATAGTAATCCATGTTAATATCTTCTGTTTGCCTGAGTTTTTTAAGTTTTCTCCTCAGTGACGTGAGGTGATTACGTTTAATTTTAAGATCGGAGGTCCAAAACGAAAATGTTTGCTGCCTCCGAGTGTTCTTTAGTCTAAAAGATGCTTTCGCTGCTGTTTTCATTGTTTCTATTAAGTTAATGGTAAAGTCGTTTAATTGTGTGGTGTTTGTTACGTCTTTTAGGTGTTTTAGGAGTGGTCTGTGTGTTTTAATAACTTGTGTGAATTTACGAAGGTTACCTCTAGTGGTATTGAACCTTCTTTGTGATGTGTAAAGTGGCGTTATTTCGAAAGAATACCTTATGTAATTATAGTTTGAGTCATTGTGAACATCTAAAACTTGCCATTGCCAAATTTTCTGAAGTGTTGGGGAGTTTACCAGAGTATGGTCTGGGAAACCCTCAGCTAGTTTCTCTCCTTTGCTGTTAAATTTCTGAAAAGTAGGAATTGTGTTGTCTATGTTGGCAATGACAAGTTTTTGAGCGACTAGATGTTCAATGAGGCATTCTCCACAGGTGTTTTCGTTATCATAGCCCCAGAGTGGTGATGCAGCATTGAAATCACCACCATAAATGAAGAAATGCCCCTGTGTAATGAGATGTTGCCACTCCTCGAGGGTTTCCTCGAAATCTGACTTAGGGGCTGCGTAAGTCGAGCCAAATTATGAGTTTACCTTCCAGTAATTGTGGCAAAGGTGCAATGTGTGCCTGTGTAAAGATGTGAATAAATAAGATTAGTGTTCTGTATGATGAGATGGGCACTCTTAGACGTGGACGGGAAGACCGCCCAGGATATAGGTATATCCGTGAGTGTGCCCTCTTTGTTGCAGTAAGCATTCTGCAGAAGAGCTATATCAATGTTTTCACTGATAAGATAGTCTCTCAGGGTTATATTTGCTGCTTTGCAATGGTTTAAGTTAACTTGAAGAATTTTGATGTGGCCGAAAGAGGGACGATCCTTTTTAGGGGTCGTTGAGGGTGAATGAGACATTGACAAATCTAACTGAGAGGATATTAAATAAAAAAAAAATACTAAAAGCGCCTACCTGGCTGTTTTGCGAGTGGACCATTCTCATGAAAGAAGGAACGGTGTGGTCCCATGAAAAAAAAACTGCTGTGTTCTCATCTGGGCATAGATCCCAGGGATTGGCTGGAAGACATTGGTTCCAAGGAGGAGCCTGGGGCCATTGAGAGTGAGGTTGGTAATCACCTGGAGGATGTGGTGGCGGTCCTCTAAGGTGATTCATTGGTTGATGAGTATGTTCATAGTTATGTGCAGGGTAGGGCTGTTGTGAAGGCGGTAGTTGCTCTCTACGTGATGGCATGAATATGATGTCCAACCTTTCTCTCTCCATGCTATAGGCATGTCTAAAGGTCTCACAGGCAGGGTCAGAGGCCTTGTGTCTGATGTTGAACCTTGTGTGGTGGCGTCTGTTAAATTGCTTACAGTTAATGCAGCAGGGTGTGTTCTGGCATTCATTAGAGGGATGCTCTTCCCCACACATCTCATAGAAGACACTGTTGGGGCAACGATTCTCGTTGTGATTAAAAATCTGGCATTTCCTACAACGCTGTATGTGGGTGTGCGGGCGAAGGTGGCAATGCTTGAAACCGACCAGAAGACTGCCGTCCGAGATGATAAGGCATGCTAGAGGGTTAGGCATTACTATTCTACTTATATATATATATATAATTTAAAGGGAAATTTCATTCCGGCTGCTTAGAGCTCGGGTTCTGCTGAACTTACACTGTTAGATAGGTAATTTTTGGGGGAAGGTTTTAGTACATAACACATCGTTCTACGTTGCTTGGTATCAAATTATGGTTTAAAGTTCTTTAATGAGATGAATCTGATAATGAAAAATTAGCCTTTTTAAGAGATTCTGAAGAATGTATTTTGATGGAACTTGAACTTTTAATTAGATAATTTTTAAGGTAAGTTTTCAGTATACAACATGTCCTTCTACGTTGCTTAGCCATACAGTTTTGGGGAAAATTCTGTAATGTGGTGAATTCAATTATCACAATTTAGCCTTCTAAAAAAGTTATAATAAACAGTTTTTGATAGAATTTGCATTGTTAGTTTGGCAATTTTTCAGAGATAGTTTTAGTATGTAATATATTGTTAAATACTGTTTAGTCATAGAGCAACGGCGTAAATTCTGTAATTTTCCAATATAGGGCCCTTTGCGAGTGGAAGAAATCGGCTTGGTGAGAGAAGGAAAGTTTTCATGCATATTTTCTGTTCAATAATTATAGAATTTATTTACTATAAAGAAGACATTTATCTCTTTTTATATAAAAACAAAAGTAAATTGTATATAAATAACAAAAATATTAATATTCATAAATAAAAAGTTTATATATAGGAATACATATTTTAAAAAGCATAATAAAAGTTCATTTTATTTGTTTTCACAGCTGTTCATATCATTTGGCCACAAATCTCACTTTCTGAAGCCCGAATTGCGCCAAGCTTTTTAACATCTAAAAGTACCCTTTGATCTTAAAATCAGGAAAATTGGAAAGTATGGATGTAGTTTGTAAAGTATGCCTTGATTAAAGAGATAAATTACATAATCGAGTCCTCAGAAAATTGGCATATTTGGTACCGATAAGTTACATAATTGAGTCTACAGACAATTGGCATATGTTACCGGGCATGGTTTGGCTTACAATTAACTTAGATTAAGGTTTAAATTGATTCTGTGTTTTTAAAGTGGACCTATTCTATAACCGAATTTATACAGAATTGGCGAAATTTGGGAGTAAGTTTTTTTTTAGACCTTTTGCTATTTTTACGTTATACCAAGACAATGCCAAAATGTATGCTATTGCGCCATTTATTTCAATCCTAAACGTGCAAAGATTTTTTGGTACTTTTCCATATATAAACAAATTTTCCATATATAAACAAATATATAAATTTACATGCATAAACAAACACAAAATTTCATCAAGTTTGTTTTCTTAACTGTTTATATCAATTGGCAACAAATCTCACTTTCTGATGGTCGAATTGCTCCAAACTGTTTAAAAAACGCCAAGGCGCCTATAGTGGAAAGTACCAATTTTTTTTTTGCAAACTGTGCCAAACAAAGTGGCTTGCTATTTATTGAACGCGAATTTCTTTTGGCTTTAATTATTATTTAATCGTAACCGTAGAAAAAATTTTAATTTACAATTTTTTTAAATTGAAAATATTTTTTATTATTAAGTAAAATTAAGCTATAACTTCATTTTTCGCTGATGTTTACTGCAATGCTAACAGACTCTTAGAATTTCATGTGCGTAGTTTAAATGACGATTTTGAAAAAAAAAATTATAATACCAATAATTATAATCCACACCAAATTGGTTCCTTTTTCCGAGAATGTTTTGGTACAAAATGAAATACATTTGTTGTAGACATAATCGTAAATCTCAAAACTCGCCGATTGAAAAGTCTTTAAAATTATTCAGCAGATACAGTGAGAAATAACTTACAGTTTCATAAATTTTAAGAATCAATATTCTTAAAGATCTATCTACTTCTGCTTCTACTATATATATATACGAGAGTAAAATGCAAATGGGAAATTCGTCCCTGCTGCATATAATTTAAGCTCACCTGACTGGATATTGATGAGAATCGAAATGATAGTTAGATAATTTTTCAGGGAAGATCTTAGCATATAACATATTGTTGCACGTTGCTTATACATATAATTATGTTTTTAAGTTATATAATCATACGAACTTGATTATGAAAGATTAGTCTTTATAAAATATTCAGCCGATTGGATTTCAATTGAATTTACACTGTTAGTTAGATAATTTTTCAGGCAGAGTTTTAGTATATACTATACCCTTCTGCATTGCTTAATAATAGAGGTGTGATGGAAAGTTCTATAATCAGTTGAACCCGATTATGAAAGTTTAGCCTTTATAAAAAGTTCTACAGAATGGATTTTTATAAGAATTCCATTGTTTGTTACATACCTATTCTGATATGGTTTTAGTATTTTGCATATTGTTCTCTATTGCTTAGTCATAAAGTAAAGGTGGAAAGTTCCATAATCATGTGAAACCGATTATGAAAATTTAGACTTTTCAAAAAGTTCTAAATGGCGGATATTGATAATACTTGCTTTGTTGATTAGACAATGTTTGGGCAGGTTTTAGTTTATTGCATATCATTCTATGTTGCTTAGTTATAGAATTATGGGGGAAAGTTCTATAATCAGATGGACCCCAATAGGAAAGATCAGTCTTTAAAAATTTTTACTGGATGGATTTTGTCAGTTTGTGTTTTTCATTACAGTTAAATAATTTTTCAGGTTTTATTTTATTATATTGCATATTGTACAATCAATCTTTACCATACCCTACTGTGATTGACCAACTAAACGGTTAAGACCTTAATAACTGAAAATTTATCTGTACATTAGAAAATATAATAGCACAATGGCATTCATATCTTTTTCCGAGGTGCGATAGGACATTCCAGGTAAGGTTCCATATTGCTTTAAATCACAATGTCAAATTCACAGATACATTTTGTTTATTCAAGGTTCGTTTGGATAATCAGACCAGCGTAGCGGGCATAGCCTACTAGTATAAAGATAAGTTCAACTTTTGGCCTGGTCACTTTTCATTCAGTATGAAACATTCTTTGATCACTATTCTATGATTTCTGTAATCAAAATGGTTAAAATTGAAGTATTAATAATCTTATGCTTGCATATTACTACTTACTTTTGTAGGGAGTTTCAATTCAAGGGCTTTATTAATAGCAAGTTCAATATGCTGAGCTCTTCCACCCTGCATAAAGTAAGATACAGAATTATTGAGTCAAATTATTACAAAACTTGAGCAACAGATTTCTAATAGACAAAATTTTTAAAAATATAATTTTATCTTTTAATAAGAACATTTACCATTTATTTACTATAATTTACTACTGGTAATGAAAAATAATATACTACTAATGGAAAAATTTCCAAGTATTAATATGGTAATTAAAATTTAGAAATCTAATTATATTGTCTTATATTACAATTTGCCATCCAAGATGTTCTGCATAAAAGAATTTTATTTTATCAAATATAATATATACGAGAGATATGCTGAACCGAAGTTTAATGCTGCTCTCATTTGAGGTGATAAATTTTTAAAAGTGATGTGGACAAGTTTGCCATGCCACATTTATTATATTACCACTGTTACCTCATTAAATTAGTGTTAATAGAATATAGCATTTCTTCAAGATTTTTAATTTAAAGGAAATTTCCACTCATGAAGTTTGTGACCAAGAGGGGAATTCATCTTTTCCTTCCTTCATTTACAACGATTAGATTTAAATAAGCAAGAATTCTTACCATCAGCCTGTCTCTTCATTTTCCCTTCAAGATTACACCTTGATGAAATCTTTTTAATATTATGTTATCTTAATTTTCAACACATCCAAAAGAACGCAACATTGTTGCAATGGGTTGTTGCTTCTGATTTTACCACAATGTAATGGCACTCCGATATGATTACAATGCAATTTCTACAGTTGTTTAAGACAGCCAAAGAAATAATAACTATAAATTACACCACATTAGCATAGTACTGCAATGTTATTTCTTTCTAGGCTATTGTAGATCTCATAAACAATCCAGTTACAGATTCCAAAAACGCTTGTTATATATTTTGCAATTGAACCCTTGTACAGTTATTTCAATATTTCAACTTTCTGCAAAATAGTCAAATTTACATGATTTTTACTGCATGCTTTTGATGATTTGCCGAAATTTTCATCCATATTTTGTTTATTATTCCTCAAAACAATTCAAATAAACTAGCGTATTGATAAAAACAGTAGCAGATTTGCAATATAAGTATAATGTGTGAGAAGCAGAAACATACAACATGAATGAGCTTGATAATCAGCATTAAAGCAAGCTGGCATTGCTATTTTATTGAAAGTAATTATAATTATGTTCGCGTGCAATTAAATTTTATGTTTGCATTGCGTTTTCACTAACTACATGGGTTGCTAGCTTACCACAAGGTTTGCTAGTCACACTTGCAATGGGCATCAGAGAGCATTTTGCTGTGTCGTACCTAAAACATTTCTAAGTAGACACAAACATGTGGGTGGTAAAATTACCCAGAGAAAATAAATTACAATCGTATAGCTTTTCATTTCATTGTAACAAAAACCTAAAAGTAAAAATAATGCTGCTATGGGAAAGAAATAAAATTAATTACAGAGTTTATATGCTGAATTAAATTAAGGTTTATTTAATAAAATAGAATAAGCATTTAAATTAAACTTAGATACACTTTCTAAGTAAATTTACAATATTATTACGCTCACCATTTTCTTATTCTTTTTAATGTTAACACAGATATATTGAAGGTTAAATATGCATGAAAAATTAATATTCCTCCGGAGAAATAAAGTAAAGAGGTACCTCTGTAAAATTTTAGAACATAATTATGAAATATTCAGCTGCATTTTCAGGAAAATTGCCGGGGACTTTTCATACGTTGGCCGAAATCATTCCGCACGCTTGCCTCTCAAAGCCTTCACTCCAGCGGCATCTCCATTCTCCAACCTCTGGACTTTTTGACGTCTTCTGCTCTGGAAACTTTCCAGACGACTCACCGTCTAACCAAGAGAAGAAGTCCAAACCGAAGTCTCCAAGCAGAAGTCTCGTTTCGGCGAAAACCCACTTCTTTTATCACTTCGCTTCGTCACCTCTTTCAACTGGCGCAAAGGTAAAAAGTCCGATTGTGCACCAGAAATCACAGTGTTATGCTTTACTATTTATTTACAGTCCTTTTAGAAATGAATTAACCGATGTTTAAATTACACTTAGTATATTTTCTTTTACAGTATTTCTCCAATTTAAAAAGGAGAATTAAGTGCTTGTAAAAAATGGCCCGATTGCCACGGATGAATACTAAAAACATCGCCGTTTCGGAACAACGTGTTTCGTAAAAATGAAATAATAAATTAAGCTTATATATTTTCAACCAGAATAACTCTAAAAACTTTTAAAATAATAATATTTTGACATTTGAATACATATTTTCAAGATTAAATTACGAATTAGCTGTAACTTTAAATTTTTTTTTCAGACATTTTGAAACATTATAAACTTATATTTTACACATAAAATATTCATAAATAATTCATAAATTTCTGAGGAAAAAGTCTTTACATTGGCGGGCGCCAAGCCAACATAAAAAAAACTTCCTCAAAATGTTATTGAACATTACAATAATCTATTTTAGATAGAATATGGAGTAATTTGTAACTATTGACTGACAAAAAAAAAGAGCTATTCTAAAGTTAGAAAAACAACTATTATTTATATAAAACAGCTTAAAAGGTAGCATTTCTTTTCTTTTCTTTCTTTTTTTTTTTACTTACTTAGGAAAACCCAAATTATCAACATAACAATGTTTTGTGCATCTATTGCAATCACAATACTCCTTTCACACTTTCAAACTTATTTCACAGTAATAATCGCATTTTTTTCATTTAAAAGCTCTGAAATCAGGGAAAAAAGAAATTTAATCCGATGAAAGGTGCCATTTTTTTTTAAATGCAGAATGTAAGATTTTCTTATCTGTGAATTTTACTGTTTACATCCAAGGAGTTATGCGGTATATGGAGAATTACAGTTTAAAAAATTGTGATGCATCGATCTTCTACTGTATAATAAAACAATCTGTTTATGGGTTAATATGTGCAATTATGCACAGAAAGCCAATTGGAGAGTTAAGAAAATTGACAACAAGGGAGAATATTTATTATAAATTCAGAATATTTAATTAAACTCTAAAAAGGTCAATGTTTAATTTTTTAATCCCAATATTTTTAATTCATTATTTTGAATTTTATATAGATCTATCTCCAAATCTTGAAAACTTTTATGACTAAACATAAGAAACTTCATACAGATTGTGGTTCTTGGGCATAAGTAGAAAATAATGAGGAATTATTTTAAGTTTTCCCGCCTCCTTAGAGAGCTACTAGCAGGAATGACCGAGCTAAACTCAGACAAAATTAGCTTTGTGTTTATCTCGATATATTATTCCCACTGAATCCTTCTTGCTGATTTAGTTACAATTAGCTTGACCCTGAGCCATAGAGACCCAAAATGTCCAACTAATCAAATTTTTTCAAATATCCAACCTAACCCAATGCACTTTTCGAGCCTGGAAACGATGGAATACAACATATAGCGAATTATATAATATAGCCATAAATATGTATAGTGAAATATAGTCATTTTCTAGATAAAATTAGCTTGACCCACACTGATCCAATTTAAACCAAGATCTTTTTGAGATACAATGGACTCTATTCAGGTGACGTCAGACGCCAGAGCTGGCGGTATGATGATCTGTTATTCTAGTTACTGCACTGGCAGAATACCAGTATGCGCAGGCACAAACACCGCCAGCAGATGACTTTAGCCTTGACCCAGGTTGAATGCATACGTTTTAACTGAAAATTTGCAAACTTAGGGAATTTTCTCGCTTAAAGAACAACATTTTGAATTTAATTACAATATATTAAGTATATGCTGCTGCATCATAGAATTCTTTTGCGGTATTTTTAACAAACAAGCATTAATAACTCACACTTCATAGACTGCTATGCTAAACACCGCCAGTAAATACCGCCAGCAGACCAATTTTAGCCTCAACCTCAGGTCGCATGAATAAGGTCCATTAGCTTGACCCTGACCCATTATGACAAAAAAAAAATGATCCATTAATAGAATTTTCTTGAGCATGCGGCCTAGCCCAATTATCTTCTCATAGCCAGAAACGGTATAATACAAAGTTTTGTCAAAATTGTTTGAGCCTTTTTTTAGATACAGTTAGCTTGATTTTGATCCATTAGGACCCAAAATGAGCCACTGATTGAATTTTCTTGAACATGCGACCTAGCCCCATGGTCTTATGCCCGGAAACAGTATAATACAAAGTTTTGTATAAATATTTTGAACTGTTTTTTATATACAATTAGCTTGACCCTGGCCCATTGTGACCCAAAATGACCCACTAATCGAATTTCCTTGAACATGCGACCTAGCCCAATGGTCTTCTCGAGCCGAAAACAATAGAGTACAAAATTTAGTCAAAATCATTGCAACCGTTTTCTAGATAAAATTCTTGACCCGCAGTGACCCAATGAATTTTCTCAAACATGTGACTTAGCCCAATGGTCTTCTTGTAATCCAAAACTGTAGAATATAGAGTACAGTAAAAATTGTTAGAGCCGTTTTTTTAGATAAAATTAAAATAACCCGCAATAACCAAAAAATGACCCATTAATTGAAATTTCTCGAGCATGTGACGCTAGCCCAATAGTCTTCTCGAGCCCAAAAATGGTTGGATACAAAATTTAGTCAAAATCAATTGAACCGTTTCCTAGATAAAATTAGCTTGACCCACAGTGACCCAAAAATGACCCACTAATCAAATTTTCTTGAACATGTGACTTAGCCTAATGGTCTACTCATGCCTATAAACAGTATAATAAAAATTTTTGTCAAAATCGCTTTATTTGTTTTTTAGATACAATTAGCTTGACCCACAGTGACCCAAAACTGACCCACTAATCAAATTTTCCCGAAGATGGGACTTAGATTCAATTAGCTTGACCCTGATCCATTGTGACCCAAAATGACCCACTAATCGAATTTTCTTGAACATGCAACCTAGCCCAATGGTATTCTTGTGCCTGAAAATGAGAGATTACAAAATTTCATCAAAACCGTTAGAGCCATTTTCTAGATAAATTTAGCTTGACCCACAGTGACCCTAAAATGACCCGCTAATCGAATTTTCTCGAACATGTGACTTAGCCCAATGGTCTTCGTGTAATCCAAAACTGTAGAATATAGAGTTTAGTAAAAATCTTTAAAGCCGTTTTTTAGATAAAAATAGCTTGACACACAGTGACCCAAAAATGACCATCGAAATTTCTTGAACATGTGACCTAACCCAACAGTCTTCTTGTACCCAAAAATGGTTGGATACAAAATTTAGTCAAAATCGATTGAGCCGTTTTCTAGATATAATTAACTTGACCCATAATGTCCCACTAATCGAATTTTCTCAAACACGTGACCCATCCCTGTGGTCTTTTCGTGCGCGAAAATGATAGGCCGTTTTTAAGATAAAATTTACATACACACACAATTTTTGCACATATTATAATATAAGATAAACATATCCCAGAATTTATGTGAGCCTTAGAGAAGAAACTAGTCCAAATGGGAATAATGAAGAAATATTTTTCATATGAACAGGAGATAAGGATAGATATTTTTTAAGAAGCCTGCTTAATAGCAATGCATCCCATATATATATCCAAATTTTTGACGCAATTCACTCATCAGAGAGAAAAGAATGTGTGTGTGTGGGGGGGGGGGGGGATATTTTTCCTACTCATTTTAGAATTTAAACAAAATTTAGGTTTCTTTATTATTTTATTAGGTTATATTATTACTTCATATTTAGCTTTAGACTGACACATATGGTGATGATTCGATTTTGGTGTATATCGCCGATAAGGTGATGCTGCTATGCTATGTTTTTTGCAATTTCCATGTTATCTATGTCTCATCATCTATGAGATGGGCTTGCACCAAATTTATTATGTAAGATACTTATTGTTAAACTATGATGATATGATTGAATTTTGGTTTTGATCATTCAACAAGGATTGTTGCTATGTTATGCTTGGAAAAAGCTCCATAATTGAGCCCAGAGTCAATTGACATATTATAGAGAGCATGGTTTGGCTTATAACCAACTCAATTGTTATAACTTTCATACACTTGCAATCATATTATTTCTAGAATTGCTCATGTTTGAAGTTAAACTTGGCTGTAGACATAATTATGAAATATCAAATCTATGTTTTTTGTGATGAACATTATAGCAGTATCGCAATTTCTATTAGGTAGGATTGCACCAAATTCATAAAAAACATACATACCTATTGATTCAATTTTGGATTTGAATACCCAATGGGAGGTGCCGCTGTATTTTTATTATTATTATAATTATTATTGTTCGTTGATCACCGTAACTACTTGTTAAATCGAAAGAAATGCACTACACTTCATATGCATAATTGTTGGGGTAGAGTTGTAGATTTGAACAGGATAATAGATTTGAATGACATAGAAGAAAGTTTTACAATGGCCACAGCATGTATTTGATACTAGTTACAATTATTACTGAATGGCAAAAATTGAAGTTATCTGAATAAGCTAAAAACACATTATACAGCAAGTAATATCTAGTTAATACTTCTAAAAACCATACAGTTTTTAATTAACATCAGCATTAAACAGATGATATTTTAAAGAAATACTAATATTTTTGGAATACCAGGATATATTGATTTTTTAGTGGATAATGGTGAAACGTCAACATCAATAAATTATATAAAAATGATCAACACACATTTTCTGCTTAAATTACAGGAAATATAAAACAAAAGAACATTTTAAAAAGTACTTGAATAATACAATGACAATTATACTCACATTTTTAACCTGAAAGCGACCAAGTAAAAGCAAATTGAAGATCAAACTAGAAAAAAATTATAATAAATAGCTAACAATGCACATGTGAACACAAATAGACATTCAACACAGATAAATACAGTAAACTCTGTCTAATGTGGAAATATTTTAAAGCCCTGCAGAAAATTTTTACTCTGTCATATAGTAAACTCTGCCTGAGGCAGAATTCTGTCTGTGATAGAATATTTTCTGTGTCCTGATTGTTCCACCTTAGATAGAGTTTATTGTAGTATACAAACATAATAATGTAACAAACAGAGATTACATATCAGTTTTTTTTTTCCAGATATTTTCTAGTTAGTTACAAATGTCAGCATTCTGTTTGATACTGTTCAAGCAAATATTCTTTAAAATAGGGGTCGTCAACCTTTCATGATAGAAGGCCACATCAATTAATTCTTGAAGTTCTGTGAGCCATTTATTATTCAATTGAATAGTGAGGCAAGAAATGTATACATGCCCAGATTTCAAGACCAGGAGAGGTTTGCATATAGGTGCTGCATAATTGCAGAATTCTTATGATCTTGATTCATAAAAAAACACTTTATTTATTTATATTTTCACACAATATTTAACACCAAAAATTCTATACAGTTACATAATGTAGTAATAGTAGCAGTAGTAAAACTTTGTGTAATTATTTTGATAGGTAATAAAAAATCAGACTTAATTTCTGATGGCTACCTATAAATGGGCAAGCACTTAATTAGAGTCAGGATGTTAATTTGCAATGCAACTAGGACATCTTTTGAAGTTAAACAGTCAATCTAATAAACAGAAGCCCTATACTATTGAGAATAAAGACAACATCACCGATCACAAAAACACAATGCGTGAGAATTTTCACATTTAAATTAAATAAGATAGTCAGTTCTCTTTTATTTTATGCGAACCCTAGATTTTTGCTTATTCATTAATCTGTAATCCAACTTTTTATATAGGCATCCAATTATTCATTATTTTAAAAAATTACATTAAATATGCTATCTTTTATTTTACAAAATTACCTCTTTTAGTCTTTGTAATATACCACCACTGATAATACAATGTCAACAAATGATTGTATTAATAATAAGCAACACAGATGATAGGATTACTCGTCCTAAATAAAATATTTTGTTTAAGTTAATTGATTGCATCAATTTTGCACAAAATCAAAACATGCTTATGCAATTATTTGTTTAAATTTACTCATCTGTCTCTGAAACCCACAGCCTCCCTACACAATACTTTATATTACAATCATGAAACTTATAATGATTATCAATCAGCAGTACCTTTCAATTCATTGGTTAACTGCGACATCAGTAGAATAGAAGCCCAATCATTTTTAGAGAACATCATGACTTGGTTTCACAATTAAATTTTTTTTTAACTAGATCTGTTAAGATCAAACTTCATTTCATAATTAAATACTCATACTTCAAAGAGCTAAATTGAATGGCACAGCCAAATTCAAGGTGGTATTGCAGATCAATTCCTCTTATTTGAAATAAACATCTCGATTTAGTGCAAGCTTAGAGCTAGGAGAATACATCTCTCCCCTCTCTAGTCTATTTGACTTTATAAGTACTCAAATTCACTATCTGAGACTTAATTTCTCGAGAATAGAACTGAAAAATTGAAGCAGGATGATAGAAAACAATTGAATGATACAATACTGATTGAAAATAGAAAATGATATGCAACAATGATGCATTAGTATATTTAATACATTTTGGTATGATGTTTTAGATGTCTGCTTCTTTCTCATTGGATGAAAGTTTCGTCCCCATCATAGGAAAAAACAGCCCTGTGATTGAACTTCAGTACCACCTTACGCTGGTCATTCATTGAAGAGGAGGGTCCCACTGATCTCCGTGCAGCTGGCACCTCAATGCACATGTAGCAAATTTTATTGCTCTATTTATTGGTATAGATTTGGGAGATTTATAGGCCCATATATAGGTTCATATTATTATTGAAACTAATTGAAGAATTTTACAGATGGAAAATCCTGATTATTTAGTTAAGCATGATTGATTCAGGACACATATCTATGAAAACGAAAATCATAATAAACCACAATTTTTTAAAAATTACTCATTATGTTTTTATTAAGATGCTTCAATAATATTACCTTGTCTTAAAGTACACTTTTGAGTATTCTACTAATTTCATACTAAAGAATTAATCAAATAATGAATTAAATTAATCATAAAGATAAACTTACCTACTAGAAGTTGCTTCACAAACTGGTTCTTCTGATGATTCAGAACTCTTATTCTGCATTTTTTCTAGGATTTCTTTAAGATTCAACTTATCAATAATATTCTTTAAGGGTGGATATATAGTACCATTACTATAACAACCCTATATTAAAGCAGATAGAATATGGTAAAATGATCAATAAAATACATATTTTTATAGCTACATATAAATTTAAAGTCCATTTAACAAACTATTAAAATTTGATGATGACGAAAGAGCACAATATTATTCAAAGGATATTCTCCCATGGATTTTATATATTTGTTACAAGTTTCCAAATAAAAATTACAGTAAACTCCCGACTATCCAGCCTAATGTGGCGGAAGGGTAGGCCGGATAATGAAAAAGTCGGATAGGCCGTAGTTCTGCAAATATTTACTAACTTCGTGCCCTCCCACCGTCATGATATTAAAAACACATGTTACGCATATTAAGATAAATTTTTTATATACTGTAGTACATACAGTTTCAAAATAAGCAAAACATTAACATAAAAGTAATCCTTATTTTACTGTTTATTAATAAGTGATTGCACGAATATGCACGGTTATGCATAAGATAAGACACAAAACTTACAGTTTTTAGTTTTTGGAAAAGTCCTTAATAGAGGGCTACTTTTCATTGTTAACCCTCATCCGCGATGCAATGTTCCTCCATTTACGCAAGTAGATGATATCAGGTGGGTTGATTCCTACTGACTAATGTACTGCAGTGCTGTCTTTACCGTCTTGAACCCTTGCGAATGTGGGATGAGATTTTTCCTGCAAACTTTTTAATATTTTTCTTCTGATATTTCTCTCTCTGTCAACACTTCTACAATATCGTTTTCAATTAATTCATTAACTTCGTCATTTGCCATCCATTCTGTAACATCTTCAGCATTGACATCATCAGAACCCGATATATTTTTCAGCAACGGAAAAAGATTATCGTTCTCATTTCCCATTGCAGTTTCCCACACGGGTTTATGTCTATCTTTTTTTGGTCCAAAAGAAAGTTCCAAAACCTTGCAATTAGTATGTTTGGAATTTCTTCCCATGCTTTTGGCACCCACCTGGATGGGTACCTGCCTGTCTTGGCCTCTTGCAACATTCGTCATGTTTCTAATAGGCCGGATAGTACAGAGGGACAGATAGTCGCGAGCCGGATAGTCAGGAGTTTACTGTACTTACATTATAGAGACTGTTTATACAGACTTTTCAAAAATTTATCTTAGTATAAGACAGTGTTTCTTCTAGGTTTAAAAAAGAGCAGGTTGCTGCTTGCGAGAAAAGGACACCTTTGGATTCCTAAGGGTACATTTTAGATTATTAAGGATATGTTTTGGATTCACAAGGACACTTTTTAGGGTTTCGTTCATCTGATGAAACCCTATTCGTCTCACTCCTTTGTCTGTCCATCTGTCCGTCACAGAGCCCGTTCTCAGAAACTATACATGTTAGAGATTTGAAATTTTGGGTACTTATAGCTGAACACCTCACATTAAACAACAAATCATAAAATTTTGAAAAAGTTGGTAATTAACTGAATTACGGGCTAATTAACTTCTAAAATTAACCAATCCACCTTTTTAACGCAGATTCAAATGAACTTTCTCCAAATCATCCGTGTTTCTCCTAAGGGTTGCCAGTAAAATCAGCCGATGCATGGTTACCACGGAGGAAATTAAGCCGAAAAATGAAGTGGGCATTATAAATCGAAATCGCATATCAGAAAATATTGGTCCCAGAAATTTGTAAATGGAATAGAAAGACGCAGAAAAAAATCCACTTTCATTTGGTATAAAGTTCACATTTCTGCGATGTGTATAAGTTAAAATATCCACTAAAAATCAATCGATAAAAATTTATTTTCTTTAATTGGAAAGACAAAGAAAAAAGATTTCAATTCAAAAGATTTCAAAGCAGGTAGACATGACGACACTGCGGTTTTTCTTAATAGCATATTTTAATACGGAATTTTAACTTTTTAAATATTAAATTTTTTGATTAAATTTTATGGCATCCCGATGTCAAATTTCTCGCTGATTTTATTGATACCTATTTCTAAGTCCTATCTTAATTACAAGCTGAAATATTAATTATTATTTAATTAATCGGTTTAACTCGCAGAAGAATAAATGTCGGTAACTCCCACATGTGTATTTTAAACAATTCTTTCTAAGTGAGACCCTAATTATGTTGGAGGCGTGAAATTTTGCATACTTATAGCTGGACACCTCACATCAAACAACAAGTGATAAAATTTTGAAAAAGTCGTACATTTAACCCTTTGGGGTCCCGCATGTGTATTTTAAACAATTCTTTCTAAGGTGAGCTCCTAATTAGTTTGGAGGCGTGAAATTCTGCATACTTATAGCTGAACACCACACATCATACGACAAATGATAAAATTTTGAAAAAGTCGTACATTTAACCCTTTGGGCTCCTGCATGTGTATTTTAAACAATTATTTCTAAGTGAGCCTCTAATTAAGTTGGAAGAGTGAAATTTTGCATTCTTATAGCTGAACACCTCACATCAAACGATAAATCATAAAATTTTGAAAATGTCGTACATTTAACCCTTTGGGCTCCCACATGTGTATTTTAAACAATTCTTTCTAAGTGAGCCCCTATTTAGGTTGGAGGCGTGAAATTTTGCATACTTATAGCTCAACATCCCAGATTACACGTCAAATAATAAATTTTGAAAAAGTTTTATGTTTAACCCTTTCAACTCCAGCTCGTGTATTTTAAGCAATTCTTTCTAACTGAGCCCCTAATTAAATTGGAGATTTTAAATTTTGCATACTTATAGCAGAACACCTGAGGCCAAGCGACAAATCATAAAATCTTGAAAATGTCTTACGTTTAACCCTTTGAGCTACCACATATGTATTTGAAGCAATTCTTTCTAAGAGAGCCCCTAATTAAGTTGGAGACATGAAATTCTGCATACATATAGCTGAATACCTCAGACCACACGACAAATCATAAAATCTTCAAAAAGTCTTATATTATTTACCTCTCTGGGCTCTAGCTTGTGTATTTTAAGTAATTTGTCTAACATCCGCCCTTTTAACCAGGGGAGAAATTTTCCAACTTTTGCCGACACCCCTTTGACCCTTCTTTCATATTGTGCACCATAGCCTGACATATTTTAGTTCCATTTTTTACCGCCAGGTGCGCCTACTGATCTCAGATGCTATGGCCCCAATCCCCTCCACTAATATATCTGCGGATAGTATGTAAAACGGGATTTCGTTCGGATAGATGTTTGTTTAGAATCGAGTGCGCCCCCTGGTTGCGAAATGTGGAAGTAATAGATTTTTCAAAAAGATAAAGTGTTTTGAAAGGAATATTAAACGAAACCCTCTGTGCGATCTGTGATCACACTTACCCACTTGTTTTTTATTTTTAGAGTTACTTTCAATATTTAAAGGTCAGAGCACTCTTTTAAAGACAACAATGAGTCAATTTTTACAAAGCAATCACATTTTTTATACAAAAAAAAGTAATTGCACTTTTTTTTTTTTTTTTTTACTGTGGGCAAGAAAAATGTTAAATTTTGGATGAGGGGCAAGAAGCAGTGCTATTTTGTAAATCAAAGGGCAAGCACGGTGCAACAACCTGCTGAAACTGTCTAGGGGGAAACTTGGGTATAAGAAAAGTTAAAAAATGGCACTGTCATTAAAAAGTAACTCAAAAGCATGCCAGACAGTAAACAATATATGAGTTGTAATTTCCCAATTGAGTGAAAAACTGTTCAAGTCAGGATTTGAAGCACCTTTGGCTTAAGCTATGGGTGCTCTACCAACGGAGCTATCCTGGACTAATCAGGCAGGCACAATTCACTCAGACAACTTTTTGATAATGACATCTGGTCTGTTATCTGAAACAGCTCTATGGAATAAATTGCAGGTAATGAAACTCTAAGAAAATATTGCATACATAATTACACTTCATTAATTTAACATAATTATTCAAATTGATTAAAAAAAAGCCAAAGGTACTATGTTAAATCCTGGTCTGGGCACTTTTTAACTCAGTTGTAAAATTACAATTCATATGATTCATTTACCAATTACAATAATTGTGTTAAATTAATAAAGAGTAAACAATATAATCTATCTAACTTTTCAATATGGTTGAGAGAAAAATTATTTTTGTTATAATGGACAGCACGGGTACAATGTGAAAATTGTACAAATCAAATAAACATATTCACAAAAATTAGAGTACATACTGTTATCCTGTAGCAACAATACCATAAATTGGAAATTAATTATTTTGAGATATGCGTGTTTTAAGTATCAGAAATTCATATATTTCTTAATCAAATTGTAGTAAATCAATAGAAATTTTATGTGAATCTGGTGATAAAAAAAATCAACAATTTCTAAATAAATAAATCATAAAAAAAAACAATTATAAGGGGAGATGTAAAGATTTTTCTTTGATGCCCGTGATTTCTCACCATGCTCCTGTTAGGATTTTGTATTTGCATTACAGTTCTATGAAAAAATATACACAAAAAAACAAACCGAAGTCACGAATAATTTTTTATGTGTGGTAAAAAGTACTTATTATATTAAAAATCTGGTTGTCTGTTTGTATTTGACTACTACCCCTAGAATCTGGAATGTTGAGCAATGAAATTAACATTAGCGATTTGCATGGTTCTGAGGATGTCATATAAACTATCAGAATTTAAAAATCTGAATCAGTTTTTCAGATATTATTATTATTATATAATTATTGTACTTTTAATGACATTTCTGTAAAAGTGCAAACTAAATTATACCCTTTGTGAATAAAAGAGGGAAAGGGTGAAATAAAACGGATTATTATATTTCCTTGCTGTCATTTTCTCATTAAAATTGTGTTAGGTGATGGCAACTTTAAAATATTTCACCCATTTAACTAGTTAATTATTCAAATTTTAATATTTAACTTTAATTTAATTATTATTATCAACTATTAATTTATCCAACAAAAAATATATATTTCTTTAATTACCTCCCTTTTAACAATTTTAATAAAATTCTCTTACTTCTATGAAAAATTTTGATAATTTTTGTGCAAAAATAAACTATTTAAAAGTAAAAGTAAATTTTTCCTCCATTTTATTTAATTCAGAAAACACGCATCATTCAGCATGCATAATTCAGAAAACACGCATTTTCATTTACGCCATCTTGCTATTACATCACAAACAACAAATTTGACATATTTTCAGACACCATGTTGTATGTTTTCGGCAAAAGAATTTACCACCTACACTGTCTCACAGGTTAATGAATCCATAAAAATTCCTCTGCACCTCATCTTTGCAATTCTCCATCAAAAAATCTTTCATGGTATGCATTCAGCTAATTTCTTTGTGACACACAAGCAAAATTTGCGCTCTGAAGTTAGCATCACACGAGCTCTCTTGCCATCTGAACTTTGTGGGAATAGGATGCATAGCGCCACGGGTGTACTGTGTTTTTAAAATCAGTACAACGAGGAACGGCTGGTTCTATTCCAATAATTTAATACCCATATTCTCATCTTCCTTTAAACTAAAATAGATAGTATGCATTTGTTATCTTAAAAATAATACTTATTCACCAAAGAAAATTCAACTGAACAATGTTCGAGCTGTGCTTGTACTGAAATGGAATATGAATATTGATTACCGTCAAAATCATCTACAGTTTATCATATGGAGAATATCACGAATGCTTCCAGATACAATAAATATCATGGCAGGAATGTGATCTACAGGTTCACTTTTCGAATAATCGGAAAATTACAGATTTATCATGGTGGGTAAGAAATCACTCCAATGGTTAGTAACGTCCATCTTCCTGTGCACATATTTACAAGTTCCCCTTTGGTAAGAATATCTCTTTATATATTCAAGACTTTCCTTCAGCTGTGGTAAATGAAGCTTCCTAACTAACTTTACACTTATACTTGAATCAATCATAAGCTGATTAACTTTGATGTTCAACCAAGTTAGGATTGCCATTCATATTATTGCAAAGGAAATTTAATGATAAAACTCTAGCTGGTTTTGGATGTTGTTCATTGAATTTTTTGAATTATTACAATTATTATATTTTAATTACAGAGGAACAATAAAATTTAATAGGGATAATAATCAATGAATAATGATTTCTGTTTCATTTGATATAAATATCACATATTTTGTGTCAGTGATGATGTTTAGTAATTTTTGAATATTTTATCAGTGCAAAAGGATGAATATGTACTGAAATAAAATTGTTAATGGGGTTCTGTACAGATTACCTTATTTTAATATATATATATATATATGTATATATATTTAATAAATAATTTGATCCACATATACAGTGTTTTTATTGTGCTTTGTGTGTTGTGTATTTATTTATAATAAAAGAATTCTCTGCCAAAAGAACTAAATTAATTTCAGATATAAATATAGGAATTATTTACAAAAAGGATCAATAGAATTAAATAAATAAAATATAAATGATAATTACTTTAATAAGCTTGTGGGTCAATTTTTGATTAGTAAAAGAATATTCAAGAAATATGATTTTGACACTTCAGCATTTATAAGCTGCTATGTAGGTTATCAGATGTGTGATCCAATTACACAGTTCAGGTGAGTACTTCTTTAATTATTACTTTATTCCATCAATGAAGAATCTTGTTCAATATTTTTAAATTTCTAATGCAATATACTTCTTGTAATTTTCTCACTAAGATCACTAGCCTTAAAATTAATTTATATTAAATTTCTGTCTTTCAAAAATTAAATATTTCTTTTTTTTTAATTATTTTTTTTCTCACATAACAAATTGAAAAGAGAAATTATTTTCAAATTGAGTAGATGGTGAAAAATTATTCTTGATTACATTAAATTTTCCAAGAAAATTCAAACAAAATAAAAACACATTTTAACATATTCAAGCTTTAAGAAGCAATTTATTCTCCAGAAACAAAAAAATGTTTGCCAATATATTGACATTTAGACATTGTAGATTTTTTCAGCTTTACCAGAGAGGATGATTTAAATTCCTTGTATTTAGGCGCTTATAATTTTATTGACCTCTATTCATAAGAATAGAATTATATACATATATATATATATATATATATACCTCGATATCTCGAATATCTCGATCTATATATATCGATCGAATATCTCGATCTATATCTCGAATATCTCGAATATATATCTCGATATCTCGTACAACCTCGATATCTCGAATCTGTGGGGAAGAGAAAAAAAATCGAGATATAGAGGTTTCGAGTTATCAAGGTTTTGACAAAATTAAAAAATCTAACCCTACAAACCACTTTTTGTTAAGATTCATCAAAATCTACTCTTAATGTAGTAATAATTAACAAATTACACTTCTCAAAATTTTAATAATTTCAGAATTGTGTTACACACAAACTTGTTTTAATTAAATAATATCCAATTCCTCATTAAGAAATGCATTCAGTTGTTTCGGAAGAAAAAGTTTTTAATTGAAGTCTCCCGTCTCGCAGAATCTTTTTGCAATTGCACAGTTTTCTCTCACATAATAATGTACCAAATGCTTCAGTTCTAATATTTTCATTTGATTCAAGAAATCTCCGCAGCTGGTCAAATGCCTTCTCGTCTTCTTTCACTGTAATTTTTTCATGTTCTTGATGATATTGTAGGTCTTTAATTTCTTCATCAGAAATTTCTGAATTAATGCTCGAAACAATCTCCGCATCCGTCATAGTGCCGCACGTTTCAAGCTCATTGTCTACATTCAAGTATTCTTCGAATGAAATCTCAGTGGGGCACGATTTTTCTATCGATTCCCACTGTTCTGGATTCAGTTCTTTTTCTTCAGCTGCTTGATTAATGGAATCAACTTCCTCTGTTTCACTGGAAGTCAGTGTTGCCAGTGGGTTACTTATGTTTAATTCAGATTTCTTGATTGGCACCACTTTTTAGAAACGGTAAAATTCACTTTGTTTTTGACTTAATTAATATGACATTAAATAAGGCACATTTTACCATTTCAAAAAAGTGGTGCCAATCAAGAATCTGATTTTTAAAAAAGTAGTCCATCTGGCAACATTGCTGGAAGTTACATATTCTAAATATCCTGCTTTTATGAAACAATTTCTTATTGTTGTTTCTGTAACATTCCTCCATGCATAGTCAGCCATTCGCATTGACTGTAAGATGGTGATAGGTGTGCTAGAAGGTTTACCTTCACCGATATTATTCAGAAGTTTCTCACAATTTGGACTTGATAACCTACTTTGAAGCTACAGATCACCTCCTGGTTGAATGGTTGTCCTGATCTGGTCGAAATTTTGAAGTTGTGTTTGGCGGTAAAAATTTAACAGTGATATTTTTTAGCGTTGGAAGATTAGAGTGGGCTTTACAATTGTCTATGACAGGGGTGGCCAACAGTGGCACGCCTGATACCACTAAAATTTTACAGAAAAATTCAACTTCTTGAATCGCAGAGATTCAATGATTAGATAAGGCAATGATTACTGTAAAATTTTAATGGTGTGGCACGTGCCACAGTTGGTCACCCCTGGTCTTTGAAGAGGAGAAGGTGTATTTTACTTTTAGCCATTCTTTTACAGATTCCTATGAGCCAATCAGCAAAAGTTGCGTTTGCCATCCAAGCCTTGATTATCTGACCTGTATAGAATTAGAAATGACTTAATTTTAGCAAAGCACCTCACCTTTTTAGTTAGTCCTATCATAACAGGAGGAAGCTTTTCTTTACCACTTTGATTTGCTGCCAAAAGTACATTACATGAAGTTTACTCTCTTTGCAACGTTGGATTTCTTCACCTTTAAATGCAGCCGTTTCCTTGGAAAAACACTAGTACAATAACACAGTTTCATCTCCGTTAAACACATCATCTGCTTTATAGTCTTTTTAAAAGAGAAGGAAGTTCTGAAAGCCACTCTTCACAGGTAACTGAATCACCCGATGCACTTTCACCGCAAAGTTTCCATAAAACGATGTTGTCCCTTTTTTCGGTTTGAAAAGCCTCCTATTCTTTACCCTTTAAGTTCTTTGTATCAACAAAGGGATAAAAGAATGTGAAACCAGCATCATGATCAAACTGGTTCTACAGCTGACAATAGCCAAAAGTAAAAAAGTCAAACTAATTTCTGTGGAAAAAATTTCGACATATCAAGGGTTTTGGAAAATATATTTCGAGATAACTATGGGAAATACATAAGAATTTTGATGGAAATGCAGGGGAAATTTCTTTTTTCGAGATATCAAAGGTTTTGAGATAAGGAGGTTCGAGATATCAAGGTCTGACTGTATTTCCAATTAATTATTTTTGAAAGATGGTTGTTAAAACATTTTACAAGTGTGCTAAATGTAAAATGATTTACCGGGTAGAAATGACTTTTTTCCCCTTTGTAAAGCTTATAAGTTTGTCAAAGTAATGCCATTTTCATTCCACCAGCTTCAAAATTAGAAACCAATCTTAAAACAACAATATACTTTTGATAAATAACATTTTGTATAAAAAATCACATAATCTTCAAAATTTAATTTTCTCAATATCTATTTAATCTAATTATCGTAAATAAATATGATTACTTACTTAAAATTTACTATTTAATAAAGCTAATGCTATAAGTCATTTCTAAATGTACAATAAGATTGGATTTCCTTTTTGCTCAAGAAACCAAAACATCTCATGCAATGTAAATGCAACACATCATTTCCTACACAGCTTGTTATAATAATAAGTTCATTTAATAGCTAAGGATATGTAAGCAAAGAATGTGATTACCTATTGCAGAGAGATATTGCACTGTACATAACACATATTTGAATATCTACTCATGTATAGAAGTGTGGGGTGGGGTGGGGGTGGGGGGGAGAGAGAGAGAGAGAGAGAGAAGTGCACTAATTTGTAAAACTTATAAAACACGAAAGTAGCATTAAATTATGACTGGATTAAGAAAGTCAAGCTTCAAAATATATAGCATCAAGATTACAAATTAAAAAAGAAAAAAATGTCCTTATAAATGAGTTTTTGCACCAGAATAAACATTAAAGTAAACCATTAACCAACAAAACAATGAATAATCAGTACCTTTACAACTGATAAGTAGACAGGCATACCACGATACTTATTAGCCAGAGTTGAAATTAAACCTCGAGCACACCGATATAAACTTTGTCCATAAAGTTCATCTAAGACATCACCAGGTTGTATCTGATTCTACAATAAAAATAATCCAAAATAAATTAGAACATTTCAGTATCTCTTAAAATTTACTTTTTTAGTAGTTCTTAAAATATCAATTTCTTTCCATAATAATAAAGCAGTTGTGAGGCTAAGATGAGTAAATAAACCAAGGTTGCAACTCACATACCAGAATGAATTTCCCCAACTTTTCCGGGTGCATTTTAAGATAACATTTTAAGGGAGAGTGAACTTCGTGGGGGTCTTTCTAAGGGAACCTAACCCGTATTTACGCTTGGAAATCCGAGGTTCAAAGAAAACCACGAAAACACCAAACGATTAGGCCGACAGGCGCGATTGGGTTCGAACCCAGCACCTCCCGTATACCAGCTTCTAGAATAAGGTAATTCTGAATTTCAGTGTAATGAATGTAGCCAGAAAATAATTAAAGCACATTTGTGTAAATAAACAGTCTGCAAGGTGTAATGAAAAATATGTATAAATCTTAAATAGGGTAAGCTAATTAATATGATGATAATTCCAGAAAAAAACTGTTATTGATTTTATTTAAAATACAAAGTAAAAGGTTTAATGAGAAATTAATATTTATAAAACAAAAATATTTCATTTAAATATGAAAACAATGTTTGTACAGATTAAAAAAAAAAGTTTTTATTGGAAGAGATTGGCATTTAAATTTGGTGATTTATCATTTGCTCCTATTTAAAAGAAAAAATGGGTACTTTTATGTTAGCCATGAGCAAATCTCGCCAATAGCATTTACATTTACATTACATATTACAGTAGTATTTACATTTTGCATATGTAAATTAGAAACAATTCTTTGATGTAGAAATAACCAAAACAAAACACTTGGGTTATGGTATTATTTCCTATTATTTTTTTTTTCTTTTTAGTATTTTAAATGAAATCAGTGAACGGAGATTTTAGTATATTATTTATTGTTCTATTGGGCTTTATCAAATCTTATTGTAAATGATCAACTAGAAATATTTTGTCTGATTTAAGGTTCATATAGAGAAACCAATCAGCTTAGTGGATGAAGGCTGTTAGTACATTTATATTTAGACACAATTTTTTTTTATTGAATTTCAGTTTACATTATCAAATTTTGTAATTTTTAAATTACTAAATAAATACATTACTTTCTAACTCTTTCTTTATTTTATCCTAAAATAAATCTTATGAAAAAAAATTACTTATATAACTAATTTAAAAGAGAAAATATTTTCATGGGAATTACAACATGCTGTATAAACATACAAAACAGAACCCTAAAATTTACACAAATATGTATGTATAGAAATAGCAAACACATTTAACTTACATCTTCAGCTGCAACAATACCATCTTCTAACCAATCAGCTTAGTAGATGAAGGCTGTTAGTACATTTATATTTAGACACATTTTTTTTTTTATTGAATTTCAGTTTACATTATCAGATTTTGTCATTTTTAAATTACTAAATAAATATTACATTACTTTCTAACTCTTTCTTTATTTTATCCTAAAATAAATCTTATGAAAAAAAATTACTTATATAACTAATTTAAAAGAGAAAATATTTTCATGGGAATTACAACATGTTGTATAAACATACAAAACAGAACCCTACAATTTACACAAATATGTATGTATAGAAATAGCAAACACATTTAACTTACATCTTCAGCTGCAACACTACCTTCTTCTACTTTTACTACTACAATGCGTCCTTTAATGTAACTACAAAAAATAATAGAAATTTTATAGAAATATTTATTAGAAAATAATTTGATAACAATTCTTTATAATCAGATAAACTCATAATCAGAACACAAAAATTTATCTTCTAATTAATTTACATCAGGTATTATTTTATTTACCTTTCTTTTTAAATGTCAATAACATATCTCATTAAGACTTTCCAACAAAGTTGAAAAGTGTTATTGGCTTCAGTTTGTCTGGCTGCCTGTCTGTCTGTCCTCTAACTCTCGTAAATATACTCAGATTGCACTGAAATTTTTGGATGTTATTGACGTTTTAGCATAGCACGAACCCTATTTCAAATTAAGTTTGTAACATGTTTAGTTTATTTACAGGGACAGTCAAAAGTATTCCGTTATATTATGGCCAATGGAAAAAAAATGGTTCAAATGAATTTTAAAGATGTTACATCCTTTCAAACATAATAAAATTGATATGCATTTATGAAGTGCACTACAATATGCATTCTGTAGAATATGCGGTGCAACAAATAGTTACTATACATTTACAGGGCCACACAAAAGAATTCCATTACATAATAGTATATAATACTTGTATGTCTGATGAATTGTAATATATTTTTTTATTTTTGAATACTTTTGTTCAGCCCTGTAGTACACTTAGTACCTTTATTACACACCACTATTTAGCTAAAATTTAATTCAAACTCAATCACTCTTAAAACTACTGAAATCACATTTCCAAAATTTATTGTCTGTAGATGGCCATGTATCCTAATGCAGTAATTTGATAACAATTCTTTATAATCAGATAAACTCATAATCAGAACACAAAAATTTATCTTCTTATTAATTTACATCGGGTATTATTTTATTTACCTTTTTTTAAAAATGTCAATAACATAACTCATTAAGACTTTCCATCTGTCCGTGTTCTAACTCTCGTAAATATACTCAGATTGCCCTGAAATTTTTGGATGTTATTGACGTTTTAGCGTAGCACAAACCCTATTTCAAATTAAGTTTGTAGCATGTTTAGTTTATTTACAGGGACAGTCAAAAGTATTCCGTTACATTATGGCCAATGGGAAAAAAATGGTTCAAATGAATTTTAAAGATGTTACACCCTTTCAAACATAATAAAATTGATATGCATTTATGAAGTGCACTAAAATATGTATTCTGTAGAGTATGTGGTGCAACAAATAGTTATTATTCATTTACAGGGCCACACAAAAGAATTCCATTACATAATAGTACAGGAGGAAATTGTTTGTGGCATATTTTAATGATGCAATTTCATATATGAAATTTATATACGTCGGTGAGGCTTACTGTAAGTTATTTCATGTATAATATGAAGTGCATAGCATTTACAGCAACACACAAAAGATCTCAGACAAGTGTATTTTATCGAAGTACTGTATATTAGCGATAATGGCAGGAAATGCATTTTTAATTATGATATGTGCTTTTAAGTTTCACTATATTTATGCATACTATATGATGTATATAAATGCTATAGTTGATATACAGAGCTATACAAAAGAATTCATAAAGGTTACTGAGTATGAGCGTAAATTGCTGAAAGGTGGTTTTTAAATGTGTTATGCATTTTTTCGTTGAATTGTATTTAGTTTAGGATACTGCATTAGGATACTAGGCCATCTACAGATAATAAATTCTGGAAATGTGATTTTAGTAGTTTTAAGAGTGATTGAGTTTGAATTAAATTTTAGCTAAATAGTGGCATGTAATAAAGGTACTAAGTATACTACTGAATAAAAGTATTCAAAAATAAAAAATATATTACAATTCATCAGACATACAAGGAAAAATTACATAAATGCATTTAATAAAATTAAAAAACAAACATTTTGAGCTAAATTTTAGCCCCTCATCAGTGCAATAACTAACATTCAAATGACCAGAAAACTATACAGGGTGTCCAGTCTCAACGGTGTCCAATGGCTAATTCCTAAACCGTTAGTCATAGACATATAGTTCCAATTACAAAAATGTTTTAAATCAGGTAAAGAAATATTTTAAAAGCGATTTGGGTCAATAAAAACATTTCTTAAAAAATTACGAAATTTAAATTTTTATACGGTCCCCCGGTCCTATAAGTTATATTTAGTGAAATTTTCCTTTTACACTGACAAGTAATACAAAAAAAGTCCCGTTATTCTACGATTAATATTGATCGAGTAATAGCTGTTTAAAGTTGGAGCATATTTTTTGCTGCAAATTGGGGGTCATTCACAAATTTAGTCGAAATATAATTTCGTCAGATATAAAAAATGTTTGGGAGTAAAATTAACATTGCAATATAAATTTGATCTTTAATCATTCTGCCATATTAATGGAAAATATACAATTTGTAATAAACATTTAAGAAGAAAGAAAAAGCAGAATTTTTGTTAAATAAAATGATTCTAAATTAACAGCTTCAATTCTTTACAAAATGATACGTATTTTAAAATATTATTAGATTGCACAAGCCTGCAAAAGTTGGGTTATGTCATGTTTTTTAGCTTTTGATAATTGATTCTTATATATTCTGTACCACTGAATCCGAAATTGACCTTCATTTTTAACTATCATATCAGGATTTTTCGCAAATTGCAAATTTCAAAGTTAAGAAGTTCAATGTTAAAATTGAATTTCCTCCCCCATCTCATCGGACCACTCAGCTGTTTAGCTGTAAGAATCCCAGGATAAGCAAAAATATCGAATAAATTTTTTAATCAAATAAAATAAAATGAAAAATGTTTTACATATGTTTTATGGTATGAGATTTTCGCTATATTTTAAGTTACACATTTGCGATTTGAAAAAAAATTCTAACGTGATGATAAAAAATGAAGGTCATTTTCAGATTCAGTGCTAAAAAGTGCATAAAAATCAATTATCAAAAGTTAAAAAACACAACCATCTTCTCTACTTTATAGTATTCGATTTTTGTTATTCTTTAAATTTGAAAATTTATGATTTGCGAAATATCCTGACAGGATGGTTAAAAATTAAGGTAATTTTCGGATTCAGTGCTAAAAAATGCATAAAAGTTAAAAAACCCAACAATCACAGTCTTGTATTATCTAATCTAAAACTTTTTCTTAAACTCTTTGGCAGAAATCTATCCGAAATTTTTTGTGTTATCCTGTAAAATAAGTATAAATGGTAACCACCGAAAATCTTAATAATATTAGATTGTTATCGGATTTGCGTTAGTATGTAAAATGCAATCTCGATCGGATATTTAAAAGTGAGTTAAAGTTCGAGTACAAATTTTGAACTGGAAAAACATATATACGATTGTTGAAGTAACATAAAAACTTATAAAAAAACATGATTTTTGTTAAAAGAAATCATAAGAGAAACAGCTCAAATCCTGACAAAATAAAACATATGTTATTTTAGCCAATTTGAGACTTAATTATAATACTTGTAGGATTTTTTTTCAAAGCGCAGATAGACATGAAGTAAAATCTTCGAATACTTTAAACACTTGGTATATGATCCCTCAAAGCCAAGCCGAACTCATTTGTTTTCAGAGTAGAAAAGTGGCATAAGTCATGCATTTTTAAAGTTTCATAACTTGCTCAATTTTAGCGTTAAATGAATGGGACTTTTTTTGCCTTACTTGTCAGTGTAATAGGAAAAAATTACTAAATATAACTTATAGGACCGGGGGACCGTATAAAAATTTAAATTTCGTAATTTTTTAAGAAATGTTTTTATTGACCCAAATCGCTTTTTAAATGTTTCTTTATATGATTTAAAACATTTTTGTGATTGGAACTATATGTCTATGACTAACGGTTTAGGAATTAGCCATTGGACACCGTTGAGACCGGACACCCTGTATATCATGTTTACAGCTAAAAATTATTACCAGTTAAATTTATGTTATTTATTGCACTGATAAGGGCTAAAATTTAGCTTGAAATGTTTGCTTTTTAATTGTATTAAATGTATTTATGTAATTTTTACTTGTATGTCTGTATATCATATATATATAGCACATTATGTATTAAATGCATTTGTCAGACCCAGAATCCTGCACCATAAATAAACTAAACATATATAATCTGTGTGGTTATTTGCAGCTGTAGCGCTTATCGCATGGATTTTGTTTTTGTTTTTATGTTTATATTTTATTTTTAGTTTTACTTTTAACCTTTTTGAGCGTATATATATATATATATATGTATGTATATATATATATATATATATATATATATATATATATATATATATATATATATATATATATATATATACACATTTATCATATATCAGACGTTAAACAATGATTATTTATTTTAATAATTAAAAAGTATGTTTACATCTATCAATATAAATTTCTGAAAGACAAATTTTAACCTGTTATGCGTTTTTTTGCTAAACTAAGTTTTCCCATTATATAGTATATATATCAGTCTACAGATCAAATACAGAGCTGTTCAAAAGAATTTGAATACATATTTGGCTATGGAAGGTAACTGCTGAAATCAGATTTTCAAATGTCTTATTTGTTTTCTAAAATGTTTACTTAGTTATATTATTTACCTTATTTCCCTAAATAACGAAGTTTTGTTAAAGATTTCAGGAAGTGTGTGAAAGTGTTTCATAATCTATGTTTAAACTTCTATAAGAAATATCTGTGTTTCTCTTAAAATAAGTTTTAATTTACAGGCTCATAAATAAGGACTCTACTATAGCACTCGTTAAAGGAGAAAAAATTGTAGATAATTTTTAAATGCCACATTTAACATCTAATTTTATATTGATCAGTATATCACTTCAAACTAGCGACAATAAAAGTTCCTAATTACCTGTATACTCAATATCTAAAACAATGCAGAATAACAAATATAAACATGATCAAAGGCAGATTTAACAAGTTGGAAATTGCACGTCAAACGTGGCAAATGAGGTGCATTCGTACTATAACTAGTTTTATAAATATTTTATGCACTGCATATTGTACTGAATGTATAGTTTAGTGCACTTCATAAGTGCATATCAATTTTATTCTGTTTGAAAGACTGTCACATCATTAAAATGCACTTGAAATAATTTTTTGACATTGGCCGTAATGTAACAGAAAACTTTTGATTGCCCCTGTAATTAAACTATACATCCCATTTTCATAAAAAATGAAACGACTCAACAAAATTATGCAATAATAATATATTTTAAATTTCAAACAATTCGGTCGGGTAGTTATTGAGCTGTTATATGCGGGCGGACGGACTGAACGGCAACTATAGGTACTACGTATTTATATAATTACGAACACACCTAAAAAGGGGGAGGGGGGAATTGAGGTAGTCATTACCCACCCCTCTCTGAATGAAGAAAACTTCTATACAACAACACATTTCTTTTTGATATAAATACATGTATGAATGATGTTTTTGAATTATTTTCCTTGCTCAACAATGTGAATCTTTCTGACACATTCACTAAATCTCTTTTATAAAGTAACACATAATTTTTGCACTCTTAAAGTATCAAATAATTTAACATTGAATTTCATTTTCCTATAAGTGTGGTATTATACCTTGAACCAATTGTTCCTTTACGACAATCTTTTCACAACTTTTGAATTTCAAAAATCAGTTTAAAATGCCAGTTTTAACAAAATTTTTTGAAAGATCCTTTTTGCCAGAAAATGGGAAATTCTCTTCAGTTTTCCGGTATCTGAACATAACCTGTAACTTTATATATTTACAAATGAAAATACTCTGTGAATGGGTCCAAACCTGTTTGGATTAGAGAACAGTTTTAAATAGAAAATTTGCTCATGAAGAGATATGATCCCTTCTCCACCATACACCCCCCACCCCTCCCAAAAAAAAAGTAAATAAAATAAAATAAATATATAAAAAAGGCACATGACCTCCATCTAAATGGAGAAGAGGATCTGTCTTTAAACATGATACAATAAAAACTACTTATAGCATAGTTAAAGGGAAAGTGAAAATAATGAAAACATTGTTAAAACCAGTTTCTTTATAATACAGTAGACTCTCTCAAATCTGCAACCCTAAAATCCACAAATGCCTAAAATACGCACATTATCACAGATGTAAACAATAAAACTTTCAGTTCAGATGTAAAAACAAAATTACAGAATTCTTTAGTTTTATATGATTCCATATGTGTTTTGAGGTGTAATTCTCGATAATATGACAAAACTTGTGGTTTTTCATGAAGGAAGTATACATTTATTTGTGAAAAAAATCAAGATATTGATGATATCACTGGTAATCATAATCTTTTAACCAAATATATTTATGTATTAATCAGCTTGTTTGGTTTATTAAGTCTGGCTACACCTAAAATAAAACTTTTTTACATCATGATTTTGATGTAAATTAATAGGTTACCTTTATGAGGAAAATTTCATTGAATAGAATAAATCAAGGAAAATATATCTTATCTTTATTATGTATATTTAATTATACATTATTGATCATTTACTTGATCTTTACTTTTAATAATTTAATCATTTTGAAATTATTTTACTTTTAATCATTGTAGTTAAATACTTTACTTAATTATTTTAATATTTTACTATAATGCAAACATTCATTATAATTTTAACTGCATTATTACATTCAAATTACTGTTTAAAAAGTGTAAACAAAGCAATGACCAGAAATCTGTAAAATTCTAAAATCTGCAGAACCTCTGGTCCCAAGCTGCACAGATTTGAGGGAGTCTACTGTATGTTGTGATTTGGAGGAGATTAAAAAAAAGTTTGATTTTTTTAATGCTTTGATTTACCTGGGCTCATATTATCCCGATTCTACTGTAATTTGATATTTTGTCAAGTTAGCACCATGGTCATATGCAGGGATGTAGTGGAGGTATATCAGGGTATACACCATATACCCTATGGATTTTTTAAAAGAACACCGTATACCCTCTGTTTCTCAAGAAAGCTATAGTATATACACTCTAGGGTCTACGCTCTGCCTTGAGCATATACCCTCTGCTTAGAGCGTATATCCTCTGTTTTTTTTTACGACTACACCACTGGTCATATGGATCCTTATTATGAGATTTTATCTAATTTCTACAGTAGTTGCAGATGGTGTTTGATTGGCATCAAGAAATGCAAAGTTACGTGTACCTTTGGCAGGAAATATCATCAGATATTAGTATCATGAATGAAATCAATAGAAGAATAAGAAATGGATGGAGTGCTTTTGGGAAGAACCATATTATTCTGAAGAGTAACATGCCTCTTTGTTTGAAAAGAAAGGTGTTTAACCAATGTGTTTTGCCTGTACTAACTTATGGAGCAGAAACATGGACGCTAACAAAACGGATGGTACAAAGATTACAAACAACACAGAAGTATGGAAATATGTATGCTAGGCATAAATAGAAGAGACAGAAAGAGAATAACTTGGATAAGAAGTCAGACGAAAGTTTTTGACATCATTGAAAGAATTAAGCGGCTAAAATGGAAATGGACTGGGCACATTGCAAGAAGACAAGACAATAGATGGAGCACAAGTACCCTACAGCGGTATCCCAGAGATGTAAAACGATCAAGAAGATGGCCTCAAGTAAGACAGATGATGATGATGATATATATATTCTAATGTTCATATTTTGTTCATCTTTAGAATTTTACCAACTTGTTCATACATTTGTCATTTCATTTTAATTCTATATATATATTTATTAAAAAATAATAATAATAATGATTAATAAAATTAAATTAATTATCAATAAATTATTATACTTACGCAAAAGTAATGCCCATTTCTTTACAAGGAACAAATTCAAATTTCCTATATACCTGAAATTATCATTTTAAACAGAATATTTATTAATAATATGAAAACAGCAAAAAAGATACAATGCAATGATAATCACAGGACAAATATTAATATTTTACTTTATAAAATTTATTACTTAGCAAAACAGAAAATAAATAACATTAATTTTGAGAATAAAACAATTTTAATATAATGCAGTGTAAAATGATACATAATGATAATATAGAGGCAATGTAAAATCTAGAATTTCTTAATTTCTTCACTTGTGTATCAGTTTATATATATATATATATATATATATATATATATATATATAAATACTACAATAAAATCTTTGTATTTTATTAATTATATATATATATATATTAGCCTAAAATATAATAAGTGTATCAACTAAGTATATAATTGTTTCAACTGATTATAAGGAATGCAAACACAAATTACCTTATTTACTTATTTTTTGTTTTTACATTTTTTCTGTTGTTGTTGCTGTTATGCAATTTTTTTTTTTAAACTTTTTATGCAATGCAAATGTTAAGATAGTTCTCTAATGACTGGTGAACTTATAAATGAATAGTTTTAGAAAAAAAAAAATATATATATATATATTCAGAGCACAAGATGTTTAAAATAATGAATACCGGTGTGCCTGCTTTGTTTTTGCTGCCTAATTATATGTCCATCCTACAATTTCTGAACTAACAGTAAGAATGGTAAGTATTTGAATAGTGGAATACAAAATGGAAGGACAATCACTGTTGTTCTTTAATGTTCTTTACTCCAGTTTCAAAAGCACAAAACCATTTCTATATTTGTTGCAAATACATGATATTATCCCCAAATAAGACTGCAATCCTATAAATGGCAAAAGTTTTTATTTTTTCTGCCCAAAAGCAATGAACAACAACCAGTGACAACTCAATGACAACTCATTTAGTACTTTTCCCTTTTAAAAACAGCCATAGTTTTAATTTAAATTAAAATTATGGCTATTAATTATAGTTTATTTATTATAATTAGTTATGGTTTATTAATTATAGTTTTAATTTAAATTAAAACTATATTTATCCCATGTCTACTCCTATGTACTATCTTTTAGTACAAGAAACATTTATAGAATACAGTAAAACCTCCCTAAAGCGACCACATTCCGTTCCAATAAAAATGGGTCGCTCCAAGAGGTGGTCTCTTAATGGAGGTCATGTTTAAATCTAGATTTTAATTGTTAAAAAAGGTAACAATTAACGTTACTTTTTACATTAGGAAAAAATATAAAAATTTAAATATCAAAACAAAAGTTAATTACATAAGTTAATGACTGCAGAGTTTAAAAAATGAATACATTGACATTTGCTTTGATTTTATGGTTTTATCTTTTATAACTTTTATTCCCAAGTCTTTTCGAAGTTCAGTCAATAAATGCAATTTTTTTTGGACGGAAACAAATAATGACAATTTCGTTAATTTATCTATTTCTTTGAGAGTTTCCTGACAGAATAGGGCAGGAGAATTTATTGAGTGTCATTCTTAATGTGTCATCAGAGTTCAATTCATTGCCTAAAAAGGCACAAAGGGGTTTAAACACTTAAAAGTCACCGGAATTTAAAAAAAATCTAAACTCAGTTTAGAAGTTTGATGAATAATGCGCTTTCTGGAATTATTTTTCTAATAAAATCTTCTTCAAGCGACTAGGAAAAACGGAATTTGCTTTATTTTCTTCCAAGAAATGGGTTGCTCATGGAGGGAGTTCAACTGAGATGGTCTCTGAATGGAGGTAAAATTAGTATTGAGCCTACGGGAATAAATTTCGTTCCATGAAAAAATGGTCATTCACAGAGGTGGTCATTTAATGGAGGTGGTCGTACATGAAGGTTTCACTGTACATCATTTTCTCTGTGCTTTGTTTTCCTGCTATGCCCTAAGAGATTTTAATTTATCCTAATAAAAATATATCAGTTTTTTAATTCAGGAGAAAATGTAGATTCTGATAGTATTATAGTGGAGTTCACTTACTATGAGATCAGATGTAGCGAAGTATTGATTATTGCAATTTTTTTCTATCCAAATGGATCTCCATTACTTTAATAATGTTAAAGAGATTACTTACAATGAACAACTGAAAACAACATAATTGGATATTACGATTTTTTTCTGTTCAAGTACAAAACTAAAGCTTCACTATTTTACTGTCTGGGCTTAATGAAAATGTGATATTGAAAGAACAAAGACTTGGGAAACAAAGAGACAGATCTCTGTCTTTTCGGGAAGTGCAAATAGGACAAACAATCTTTGTCAAAGATTCCACCCCTGAGAGTGAAACCATAGTTAAGAGGTCATTTTGACCTTGAAATTTTATGTGTTATGATGGAAGTCGCTGAGATTTTTAATTGCTTTTCAATACAAGGACTGAGAAGTTAGCTTTTTTTTTAAAACTATGACAGGGGAAAAAAGAAAGTGTTTGTCATTAGAAGCTAAAATCAAAAAGATAAGACTCATTGATAAAGGTTGATTTAAAAAGTGTGAAATTGCAAAGAAATTCAGGATTCCAGCTAATTCTTTATCGACAGTTTTAAAGAATAAAAGTGAATTGTTAAAAAATATCACAAAAGTTCTATTGTCTCCAAAAGAAAATAGTTTCATTATTCACTGTATGATGATGATGAAAAATGCCTTTTTTAAATGATTTATATCTCGGTAAGAGCAAAAAATGTGTCTATTTTGAAGGAAAAAGAGGGTGCAATTTGATAAGAGTTTAGGAAAAAATGATTTTGTTACAGGCAATGAATGGCTACAAAACTTTAAGGATTGCCATGCAATTGTTTTTAAAACTATAAGTGGAGAAAGTGTACAAGTAGAAAATTCAATAATCGAAAGAATGGTTGAAAAGTAAAGAAAATTTAATTAAACAATTTAAAATTTCAGATGTTTACAATACTGATGAGACAAGGCTTTTTTATTAACTTTTACCAGAACACACATTTTCACTGAAACGAGAAATCTGTACTGCTGGAAAACATTCTAAAGTCAGACTAACTGCATTATTTTACTGCAGTATGGATGGACTGGATAACAGGAAAATTTTGGTTATCTGAAAATCTATGAATTCTCGCTGTCTTAAAAATGTTGAATTACCTGTAGAATGCAAGAACAATCAAAAGGCATGGAAGACTTCAGAAATTTTCGTTAAACGGTTGAAGAGATCTGATGACTTGTCAAGCGTCTGATGATGTCTTGCATTGCCCATAAAACAAACGTGCAGCTTAAAAACATTACACTATGTTGTTTTCCGTCAAATAGACCATCAAAAATTCAACCTCTAGGTATGGCCATAATTAAATGCATCAAAGGGAAATACGGAATGAAGATAATCCAACAATTTTTGTTGAACCTTGAATTGATTTGGAGTTTTGCTGATGATGTAAAAATTGCATGTGAATTTTTAGAAGATGCATGGTGCTCAATTGAACCAAAAACCATTCAAAACTGTTGAAAACATTCAGGATTTCCTAATGGACAAAAAACTTAGATTTCTCACCAGAAGTTGACCCTGAAAACAGACTTTTTTGTGATAGACTGAATGAAAACAGAAATATAACTAACAATATTACACTGACCGATTACATTAGCAATGATAACAACCTTGAAACAAATGAAAACAAACTCAGAAAACAAATGAAAACCTTCGTTGCTGAAGCTTTAAATCCATACTGATCTAATGAAACCAAAAATGATGACATGGAATTGGGAAACAAAGAGTCAGTGCATCAAAATTTGCTGTGGAGAGTCTAAAACACTTACAAGTACATTTCGAAGGACACAATATTGACTGCAAACATCATTTATATGCAACTGAAAAAGATTTGTAAAAATCAATTTTAAATTCAACCATTAAAAAAGAAAATATTGATTTTTTTCCCTAAAATATAATAAAAGTTTAAAAACAAATGGATTTTATTCTTTAGAAAAAAAAGGTATCTTTATTTTTTCTTTTTTCTTTTCTTTTTTTTTTTTTTTTTGTAACAGCTATTATATATATTGGTTATAGAGAATGTTTTTCAAAGTCCAGTCAAATTCGTAATATGTGGGCTTGATTATACTATTAACATTTGTTAAAGAATCAGTATAAATTAATAAAATTCATATAAAGGAAAAAATAATACTCACTCCTAATTCCCATGTGTCATCTAAGAAACTTGCATTCTACAAAACAAATAAATAAATATTTTTTTAATAAACTATATTAAATTAAACACTTAAAACTTTCCAAATGAAAAAAATAAATAAATAAAAAGGAAATAAAAGAAAAATATTTTCCAAAATCTATTATAAAAATGTAGAAGCTTTCAGCTTTAACACAGATTAACCCTTTATCTACTGACAGTACTTATAAGTACCATAAAAATAACTTGTTATGAAATTTATTTAATACCCCGATTAGTTGTAATACAGTTTAGAATGAGTTATAGATACATTACTTTATCTTGTTCCAAAAGCCTTATTGGTTATATAAAACAAAGATATTTTTAAAAGGATGATTTCCTTTGGCTTTACATCATTTCAGCTTTCTTGACATTGGGATTTTGGTTGGGAGGGGGGGGGGGGGGGATTTTTCAATTCGGAAATATTTCTATTGTAAGAACATTATATTTGCACATTTTCTAATTCTAGAAAATACCAAGAAAAATATTTAAAATAAAAGATTTGAGTGAGGTTATAAATATTGCACAAAATCCCTATAAATTCAAATTTAATTAATCCTTCTAAATCCTTCAATCCTTCTAAAATTTATCAAATGATTATGTGAATCGTCTAATGTAGTTTAAACAATTAATGAAAAATGCTTTAGAAGATAATTTTCATGAATTCATAATTCAGTGCATAAAGTATTAAAACTTAAGTAAGGACAAGAAGGGAGACTTGTAAAATAATCATAATATGCACATCAATATATACAAACTGATATACCAAATTAACTGTAATAATAGGCAAAGGAAAGGATGTCACAGCATTTTTTGTTCTTATTGACTAATATTTTATAACATTTAATTATAATATCATTGCTAAACCTGAGAATAAAGTTTTATTTTCTTTCTATTTTCTATAATGTTCCTAGTAATAATTGTCTTATTTTATGAGACTCAATCTAAAAGAAATCTGGAAACCTGCTTTATAGCCCGGTGGTTAGGGGGTTGAATTTGGAATTAATTAGGGGAAAGCTGAAAATTGTTTTAATCCCTTCAGTTTAGGTCTAGAATGAATATACTATGTTTTCCCCCCTCCTACTAAGTGAGCGTTAGGAAATATGTATAGACTTATAATCAAAAAGCACGTTTTTTTTTTTTTTTTTTTTTTTTTTTTTTTTACATACCATAACAATATCTCAAAACAGCTAACTCTGTCAAAAACATTGTCAATACAAATGTTATAGAGCTTAAAATTCTGAGTAAAATGAGTACCTACACTTAATATTTTTGTTGTATATTTAGGTCACAATTCTACTTTAAAATTTTAGACCTGTGATCAGGGGGTTGAACTTAGAATTAATTAGGAGAAAACTGGAAATTGTTTTAATCCCTTCAGTTTAGATCTAAAATGGACGTATTATGTTTTCTTCCACGCACTTGGGTGAATGTTAGAAAATATGTACATATTTATTTTCAAAAAACACGTTTTTTTCTTTAAATTACCTTAACAATATCTCAAAACAGCTAACTCTATAAAAAAGATTGTCAATACAAATGTTGTAGTACTTAAAATTTTGAATAAAATGAATACCATCATTAATATTTTTGTTCAACATTAAAGTCGCAATTCTATTTCAAAATTTTGCTGTAATCGCTAATCAAAAGCTTGAAGCCAGGAGAGACCAAGTTAACTTAACAATATCTCAAAACAGCTAACTCTATCCAAAACATTGTCAATACAAAAGTTGTAGAGCCTAAAATTCTGAAGAAAATGAGTATCCACATTAATATATTTTTTTCAATATTAAGGTCGCAATTTTGAGGTATTGTTAAGTTAATTTGATCTCTCCTGGCTTGAAACTCTTGTTTGAAAAATATTGAAATAGAATTGCGACTTTAATGTTGAAAAAAAATATTAATGATGGTACTCATTTTATTCAGAATTTTAAGCTCTACAACATTTGTATTGACAATGTTTTTTATAGAGTTAGCTGTTTTGAGATATTGTTAAGGTAATTAAAAAAAAAAGGGGGTTTCGAAAATAAATATGTACATATTTTCTAACATTCACCCAGTACATGGAAGAAAACATAGTATGTTCATTTTAGACCTAAACCGAAAGGATTAAAACAATTCCAATTTCCCTAATGAATTCTGAGTTCCACCCCCTGACCACAGGTCTAAAATCTTAAAGTAGAATTGTGACCTTAATGTTCAACAAAAATATTAAGTGTAGGTACTCATTTTACTCAGAATTTTAAGCTCTACAACATTTGCATTGACAATGTTTTTGGCAGAGTTAGCTGTTTTGAGATATTGTTATGGTACTTAAAAAAACGTGTTTTGTGACTATAAATCTGAACATACTTTCTAACGTTCACCTACTACGAGGGGGAAAACTTAACATATTCATTGTAGACCTAAACGAAATGGATTAAAACAATTTCCAGCTTTCACCTAATTAATTCCGAATTCAGTCTTTTTTTCCTCCCCTGCTACTGGGCTATTAAAGAATATCCTCAATGAGTTTTTAATCAAATATAAATTTTGAAATTTCTACAGGGAACATTTTAAGGCCAGTAATGTATGAGGAGAGTATGAACAACTAGTCATGGAAATTTTACTTGGAAACTTGGAATCCGACTAGACAAGATAAATTTTAACTATATAATGAAATCTTACAACTAACCAAAGAAGCAAAATACTACTTAATGGATTTAGGTTAGCCAAAAAGTTCATTTACTTTTTCACTAACACAGCAGAATTAATATTTAGATAATTTAATATTATCTAAAACAGTGGTTCTCAACCTGTGTGCTACAGCACAGTAGTGAGTCGTGAAAAGATCTCAGGTGTGCTGCAAAACTTTTAAGCAAGCTGCGTCAAATTTTTAAAGATTCGAATATGTAATGTCAGCCATTTCATATTATATGATTTACTTTGAAATAAAGTTTAGTGTGATAAATTTGCTTTATTTGGGAGATTTTTCTTCTGTTACCCATTATTAGAGTACATGAGAAAACCCTAAAAATGGTCTTACGTCTCTTGAATTAAATTCTTTCAGAATAAAAAGCATGTAAGCAAAAAGATTACAATTTAAAATTCAGTAGAAAATATCATTACAAAATTATTTAAGAGTATTCCTATCCAAAGATTTTATCTTACACAAAAAGTCTTCTCATTTTTAAAAAAGTCAAACTCAGATATCTCTTTAAATGCTAAGCTAACATGGCAAATTACTGACAGATTAAGATATTCTTTAACATTACCAATTCCCTATACAATTTCCTATATAGGCTGTTGCCTGTAATTTCCTGCACTTCTATTGATCAATAAACCTATACCTCGAATCCGCTTCTCCATATATATGATAAAATTCCATTATGCTTTGCACTGATGATGGTATGCTGAATGATAGCGAAACTAGTGTTAAAAAGTTGCTTAAAACGGTGTTTCTTCTGCTTATAAATATTGATCTGAATTAAAGAGGAGTATATATATAAAAAGCTATAAGAATTTTATTTAAAATACTTTTCTTTTCCTTTATTCGGCTCGAATAGCCTATTTTGTTTGTGATAGTAAATGAATAAAAAATTATATGAAGTCATTTCTTATGTAATGATAGATAATCCTTCCCTTTTTTAAGTCATCATAATTTTAGTGTGCCACATACATTTAATTCAAGATTTAAGTGCGCCATGACGCAAAAAAAGTTGAGAAACACTGATCTAAAAGATATCTTATAATAAGAATCTGTATGACCTTCTATCTATGAGAATGCATAGCTGACATAACAAGCTAGATTTTTAATAAAATTCATGAAAAAATAAAATACTTACTTAGACTTAGGCACATTAACGTTAAAGATGAATGAAAACAAAAGCATTGCAGATTATCATCATATTTTATTTTAAAAAGGTAAAACCACATATGGAAAAATCTGTCATATACCTACAAACTCATAAATATAAAATAGCATATTGTGAAGTTCCAATTAATAAGAAATTACATACTGTGATATTCCAGTTAACATAAAATAAACTCCTGGTCCTGCCAAACAAGATTGCAATAACATTTTTAGCATTAATACTTTTTCTCTAAAAAATAGCTTAGCATGAAAGATAGCTTTTGGAAATTGATCTTTTTACAATCTGACAGAAAGTTAACCTTTCAGAATGTAATATATTCCACATAAAAATATTTTGAGATGGTTTCCTAGGACTGAGAAGATATCAAATTAATGCCTCTGTTTGTTTTTATGTATGCTGAACAATTTTTGACCCAGTGTTTCATTGAATGAAGCTGTAGAAGCTCATGAAAATTGAAGGATTTGATAATAGAAAAATAAGTACCCTCTTGCGAAACATCTAATTATTTGGAAATATAGAACACTTTTTGAAAACATATTCCATAAAAGAACAGAAACAGCAGCCTATTATAGATTGTCTCAATAAATAAAAATTTTGGTATGTGAAATTTTAATCTAACATATGTGAATTGCAATTGATATACATATTAAAAATTATGCATCTTTATTATTAAATGCATCAAATATCTGAAGTTCCTTAAATTTCTAAGTTTAGTTTTGAAGCCTGTTTATACTATAACAACACTTAATAAAAAGTATAAACTTCTTTATGTGCTTTTTTAAAATGTTTTTTCTTTCTATTTTGTTTTCTTTCTTTCTATTTTGTTTCTACTATTTTGTTAACATGAAAAATTTTAACAGTTCTTTGAGTTTCATGCTAATAAATTTTAACTGCACAGAGGAAGAAATATGTGTGTGGACAAAAATTGCAAATAAAGAAAATAAATGTCTAATCATTGCAATATAATTTTATCCACTAAAAAACAACTTTTCAAAAGTAAAAAAAAAAAAAAAAAGATGAAACTTGTGGCTAAAAAATGGTGTGATATCATATTTCCAAACTTATATTATGGTACTTTTTTAACATTTTCCACTAAAACATTTACCATTTGTAAGTCGAGTGACTTCGTATATGTTGATAGAAATCCTCTTCTCCTGTACTAAATACATCATAACGTGTTTCTGAAAATTCAAATGTTTTAAAATTATGCATCATGGGCTTGGCAGTCATCTTTCCATATTTTACACAAATTTCTATGTACCCTAATCCATAGTTAAAATCCGAAATTCAAAATTGTTACTTAAGCAGACATTTTAAGCTTTTCCGTTACGGACTTGTATTCGGAGAACTTTGTGTCTTAAAATAATAGTGACTTATTTAAAGGATTCATCTAGTGATTTATTTCATAAAGTAATTAATCATTTAAAGGCAATAAAAATCTTTTCTCAAAATATTAGTCTTTTTCAATTTATCAGATGTTTGCAGTTGAAAACCTAAGTTCAACATTGTTACCACAGCACACATTTTACGCCTTTCCTTCACGGAATTGTGTGTTTAGAAATTTGTGTGTTAAGGTAATGGTGACATATCTTCGCTATTCCTTTTATGATTACTTTTTTAGAGTAATTAATCATTTTACAGCAGTAACAATGAACTTTTTTTCTCAAAATAAAAGTTTTTTTTAATTTATTTATCCGTAGTTAAAATCAGAAGTTCTAAATTGTTATTAATGCAAACTTATTACCCTTTACAAACTTGGGTGCTTAGAAATTTGTGTAAAATATGGAAAGATGGCCGCCAAGCCCATGATGCATAATTTTAAAACATTTGAATTTTCAGAAACACATTATGATGTATTTAGTACAGGAGAAGAGGATTTCTATCAACATATACGAAGTCCCTCGACTTACAAATGGTAAATGTTTTAGTGGAAAATGTTAAAAAAGTACCATAATATAAGCTTGGAAATATGATATCACACCATTTTTTAGCCACAAGTTTCATCTTTTTTTTTTTTTTTTTTTTTTTTTTTTTTTTTTTTACTTTTCAAAAGTTGTTTTTTAGTGGATATCATTTCTTTTTTTTTAAAGATATTATGTATAATTTAAATAATCTACTCACTTAAATTAAAATGAGTTCTATTAGAACCATTGTAAGTAGAAAGGAAACCTAATATGTGTACACATTGTTTACATATAATTTATTTCTTAGAGTAATTAAGGATTTAAAAGCAATGAAAGCCAACTTCTTTTCTCAAAGAATCAGACTTCTTCAATTTATATGGTATTTTAATTTTTATGAAGAATGCAAATTTTGTAAAAAAATTGATAGAGTCGAAATAACATATGGACATATAGTTGGTCTTTATTTGTTTATTGTTTGATATTTAGTCAGATATTTGTTTAAAGATAACTTTTTATATTTTATTTTTTGCAAAATTGTAGATCAAATATCTACGGCTAATCCGAGAATGAAGCACGACATACAAAACAGAGCAGATATTTTTTGAAACGGTTCTTAATGAACCTTTAGATATTTTAGATAATTAGCATGCCAAATCCAGGCTTCTACCCCGAACGGTATCACAAAAATTGGAATTTTAGAGCGTTTTTTTTTTTGTTTTGTTTTTGAACCCTTTTAAACTTCGAACTTATTAGGAAATGATTTCGGAGAGCATTACTGTTTCAAAAGTTACAACCATGTTAAATTTCAAGGTCATGCTTTGACAATTCTATTTAAATTGTAATTTAGAACGTATTCAGAACGTTTTTTGCTCATTTAATCTCTTTAAAGAGAGACTTCTTTTTTCGAAACAGTTCTGAACGAGCGCTTAGATTTTAAAATTAACAGCTTGCCAAAATTCAGGTTTCAATCTTTAACGATATCACGATTAACCCAATTTTAGAACTTTTTTGCTCCTGCGCCGTTAAACATTTCGATATTTTTAGGAACTATTCATAGTGAATATTTACACCTTAAATGTTACAACTATGTCAAATTTCTATTTCCTTAGGGCTAAGAATTCCAAATAAATCATAATTTAGAGCATTTTTAGAAAGCTTTTTTACTCGTTTCACCATTTTAAATTTCGATTTTTTTTAGAAATAGGTTTTAGCAAGCACTGACATCTTAAAAGTAACCACCATATCAAATTTTAAGTTTCTCCCCTCAACAGTTTCACAGAAATCTTAATTTATTAATGACTTTCACTCTTGCAACCTCTTAAATTTCGAATTTTTTAGAAATTGCTCAAGACGAGCATTTTCGTTTTAGTATCAATAATCATGTTAAATTTCAAGTTCACGCTCTAGCAGTTCCATTCAAACCGGAATTTAGAACGTTTTTAAAAAGCTTTCTACTCATTTCACCCTTTTAAAATTCGATTTATTTAGAAATAGATTTTACAGAGCATTTACATCTTATAAGTGATCACCATGCCAGATTTAAGGATTCTATCCCTAACAGTATCACAGATTCAAAAATACAAGAATTTTTTTGCTCTTATACATTTATAAATTTCTAATTTTGTACTTTTCGGTTAGCCGGGTGCCAGTGTTATATTTACATTCACATATACATATATATACACACATATGTACATATATATATATATATATATACATATGTATGTATATATTTATGCGTGTGTGTGTACATATATATATGTACATATATGTGCATATATATGTATATATGAATGTAAATATAACACTGGCGCCCAGCTAACCGAAAAGTACCTCTAATTTATTAGAAAACGCAAATCATTTACGCCTTAGAAAATAACATCCGTGTCAAATTTCATGTTCCTAGCCCAAACAATCTCATTAAAATCATAATGCAAACCGTTCTTAAAACGTTTTCTGCTCGGTTCACCTCTTAGCATTTCGATTTTTTACTAACAGTTCTTAGCGTGCATTTACATATTTAAACAAACCAGCATGCTGAAATTCAGACATCTATCCCGAACGGTATTACAGAAATCGCAAATTTAGAACTTTTTTTAGGCCTGCATCCATTCAAAATTCGAATTTTTTAGGAATTTTTCTGTGATATCATTTAGGTCGTATAAGTAAAAAGCACATCAAATTTCATGTTTCGAACAATTTGCAGATTCAGCCATTGTTCCAGATTAACAATTGCAAATAAGTCATAATTTAGAACGTTCATAGAACGCTTTTCTGTCGTTTCAAACTTTTATTTTCTACCTTTTTTAGAAATCATCCTTATCGAGTATTTAAAATAACCACCATGTGCCAATTTGCCAGTTTCTATTCCAAATGGTATCACAAAAATTGGAATTTTAGGAAATTCTTTTCTTTTATACTCTTTTCAATTTCGAATTTATTAGATTATTTTCGGCTCTGGCTAGCAGTTTGATCACCGTTAAATGTATGCTAAGCATTACATCATGTTACTTTTATTCATAATTTAATTAACTATCTCAATCCTTCGGAAAATAGTATGATTCTGATAGAGAAAACACGAACTCGTTACTTTTATGTTAGCGGACGCCGGTGATAAATCGCCAATTATTGTTCTCTTCTCATTTATTCGTATTGCCTTAATTTTACTTAAACTACAATCCTTTCACTTATTTTAAATAAAAACATAACTTTAATTTAAAATACAAATGTTTAAGATACATTCCTTTCACTTATTTAATTTTTTTTTAAAGAAAAGAAAAAATAATAATAAATAAAAAAAAAACAGTGGCACTCCGGGAGTGCCAATAGAAGTGAAAACTTCAACAATTACGTGTGTGTTTTTTTAATCGTCAGGAAATGTTTTATTGTGCAGGAAATACTTTTAAATGTAGTGTTTTTTTATTCATTATTATAAACTATTACTACCAAAATTACTTACCATTACTACCGAAAATGTAAATTTTGTGTGTGTTCCTGTGTGAACGCCGGGAGAAAAAGTGAGTTTTAGCTTCATTCTTCTTTTGCGAATTGAGCTGAAGAGGGAAAAGTTCCTGTCATTCACCGCTTGGCGCGCTAGTGTCTATGTGCCAAAATGTCGGTTACGTAACAGTGTCTCCAAATCAGTGGTTTTTCTCCATCTCAAAAAAAGCTCAACGTGCCTAAAGAAGTTTTCACTTCAAAAATGCCAATTTCATTATCAAAGCATTGTTTTTAATTTACCTCGCAAAAAATAAAAATCGCTACAGGCAAGGTAAAAAATACCATTGGCGAGTTTTGAGCCTGGCTAATATCAAAAGTACCAAGAACTTCTTCCGATCATGTCAGCATTGTTTAGCTTTTTCGTTGTTATGTATTTCATCTGTCTTGAGAAAACCACTTAACTCACGTAGGCATTTATGCTTCATGTTCGTTTGAGCACAGCACTGTCTCAAACACATCGCGGTTGGCGCAATATATATTTTTTTGTTTATTTTTGAGCCAGTTTGGGGAGAAAACTACGTTTCCGGGTACCTGTTAGACCTAGCTGGCGAAAATAGCATGTTGGTTTTATTTATTATGAAACTGTTTATTTGGTATAAAAACACAATTTTATTATAAAATACACAAAACTTTGGCACAGATGTCATATTGGCGTGATTTTTTCGTAACTTCTTAGTTATCCCGTCAACCAAATTGTAAAATTAAATGCCAATAATGGATGATTGTAAATGTCACATTCACTTGACTTACACGTGTTTACGTCATAAAGTGATTTTTATTTCGGCGTTTTATTTGTATTTTTATTAACGTGTTATACTAATTTACTTATTCTTTTGTTATTTAAAATAGAAATTATGTCAATTTGTATAATTTAGCGTGTGGTTTGGCGATATATATAATTTGGCGAAATTGGTCGATGGGATAACTAAGAAGTACCATTTTTTCTGATGCCAATTTGGCGAAAACATCAACAGCATAAACAACAACATCCGGGTTACCATATCAAGAAAAATAATGACAGTTTGGTGCCAATTGAATTCCCGTTGCGTACATGACATTGGCATCAGAAAAATATCGCGCCATTATGTCGCGTACATGACATCTGTGCTAAAACTTTTATTAGAGACACACACTAATTATTTTATTATAAAATGCACAAAGATTAATTTAATTTAAAACACACACAATCTCTTCTATTGGATTGTAATATGGAGGATAATATCGTCAAAATTTCTGGGTTGCTAGGGAATAAAATTGCCATTTTGGTACTAAAAGGATACCCCGGTGCGTCTGAGACATCTTTGTCTCCATTTGCTTATATGTTGAAATACTTTCGATTATACGGAGATTTGGCACAGATGTCATATACGCATATTGGCACGATTTTTTTCCAACACCCACCAATTTGGGAAAAACATCAACAGCATAAACAACAACATCCGGGTTACCATATCAAGCAAAGTAACGACACTTTGGCACCAGTTAAATACCCGTTGCGTATATGACATTGGCGTCAGAAACAAATCGCGCCAATATGAGTACATAACATCTGTGTCGGAGATTTTTAAACCTAATTAATAATCTTCTGTATTTGGGTCCATAGCCAATAGACCTATTTAGCTAATACAATTTGGTACAATTGAGTGTTTCTATGAAAGCCTTTAATGACAGCACAGTTATATTCATTTATATAGTTGAAATATATTTTTTTTCACCCGAACCTTGGCAACAGACTTGACTAAGAAAAATTAGAGAATCTAATATCTTAGCTAAAGTTAGTCCATCTGATGTTCTGCACCTAATAAAAGCATATAAAAATATTGTTTTGAATGCCACTGACCATCGAGAATGGCAGGTATGATTACGATCAACAATAGTTTTCGGTGATCAATCTTCCCGGCACAACCAAACTAACTGATGATTCGTTTTAAAATTTGATTAGTTAAATATTTTTACATGGATAGGATTTATTTACTTTTAAATGTAAAGAAAAGATCGTGTAATTTTATGTTAGCCGGGAGAAGTGATATGCCGCTTAATATTGTTCCCATTGACATCATTCGTATTGCATTCGTTTCATTTACAATACACAACTTTCATTTCAAATATTACATTCAGTTTAAAAACATATATTATAGGCATTTAAAATACACCCATTTCACTTACTTCATTTAAAACAAAAATAAATAAATAAATAATATTATCTTAAACAAAAACATTTATTTCAGTATCCAAGGATTGTTTATAACTCACACACGCAAAAAATAACAATTTCTGTTTGCAGGTAAAAAAAATGCTATTGTGGAGATTGGCGACCTCAATTCATTTTCAAAAGTTTTGTTTACATTAGGAATGAAACCTTAAATGCCGATAACTTTCAATGCATACTTCTTAAAAGGTACCATTTCTCTATAAAATCATTTTTATTTTAAAAATCTTTCTAAAAATGTAACTTTTATGCAGTTTTATTCGAAAAAATAATCTTGATGGAAAATACTCGTCTACCAGATTGAAGTTGAAGTGGATTTGTGCTATTATAACGTGTATAGTACGCGCTCGTTGGCGAGTTTATCACTGTTTGGCATAGTTTGATAATTTTAGAATGAATTAACAGTTTTTTGCTTATTAAGAATAGAATTTTCAATTTTTTTAAACTAAATTTTATAAAAGCATGTAGATTGGGTAATTACCAGTCCGAAAATGCATTCCATACTTTTGTCTGTCCATTATTTAAGTCTCTAGCTTAATTGAATTAATATATGTTTGACGAAGATTTTTTTTATCATTTTCAGTATCTCGACGTTTTTTTAAAAATCCTGTATCTGTGTTTATAATTATTTTATTGAGATGAGTTTGGTCTCAATTGGAAGCTTTTCTTCAGTAGATTCTTCTAGTCTTAATTTTATTTCTCTGTGATGCTTGTTTTCTTAAATATATGAAATTTTAAAATGCCACATTTATCCGATTTAACATGGAGAAGATGTCTTCAGTATAATAAGCAGTTACATGGTTCTGGCTTTTGGTTCTTGGCGTTTGTTTGTTTGGTGGGGTTAGCATTTTTTTTTTTTATAGCTTGGCTTGGCAGAACGACCGTCCTGCTTGATAGATTATGTTATATTATGTATTAGTATACTGATTATAAACCAGTTCATTTATATTTTAGTAATTCAATGTATTTCCATATGGGTTTAAGGCGCACAATTGGTAATTTTTGTTCAATCTTTTTTTCTTTTTATTGATAAAAGGTTAAGAACACCAAGAGTGGGAAGCTTTTGAGTGTTAAAATATCACTTGTAAAAGAAAGTATGAAATTTAATACATAAAATTTAAATATTTTCTAAATCAAAATGAAATCTATTTTTACAGACTGTTATTTCATCAATTTGAAAATAAGAGGTCAAATTTTCAAAGAATAAAATAATGTCATTGAAAAAGATGCAAATTTACAAAAAAAAAAAAAAAAAAAGAAAAAGAAAAAAAAAAAAAAGAAAGAAAGAAAGAGCTGCAATGTTTTATTATAATTGAATCTAAACTACAATTTTCAAAATGTAATTTTCATTTAAACATCATTACAAATATGATTTTTTACTTTTTTTTTTTTTACAATTGAAAATTTTTGTGCAATGTAAATGCAACAGTTTATGACTCAGCTAGTAATCACGAAGTTGCGTGAAGGATGTTGAAACAGAATAATGAATACATAGATTAGTAAAATTATAGGCAACAAATTACAATTTATAGTTTAATTTTGCCCAAGAAACAAATTCTCTAGCTAATTCAATATTGCAAACTTAATACACATACTTAATAAAAATTTCATGCATTATGATAATATGCTCACCTTTAACTCTAACTTGAAGTCAATTTTATTAAGTTCATGCAAAAGAGAGGAGAGAATCTCTAGAGTAAATGAAATGTTAGTATTTGTTAGTAGATAGTAATTATATAAATGAAAAATAAAATTAATCAAAAAGGCAGTGAATGTGAATACATGCACCTTAATCTTGATAATAAATCTTTTGCAGATTATTTTAAATATGAATATACTATTAAAAGTTTCGTAATAAAAAAAATACATAAGTTTACAATACAAATGTTAATAAGAATGTTAATATTGCATGCAAGGCAAGGCACTACAAATATCAACGAGAACTATCATTTACTTTTCTGTTAAAGTGAAATAGCTAAATTTAAAATATTAAATAACTGAACTTTCACATTTACTGTCAAAATTTAATAACTTACCAGACAAAATTTCATTTCCCAAAATTGATGTATGTGGATCATAATTAGTCTGAAAAAAAAAAAAAAATCTTAATAAAATGCTCAAGTTATTTACAAAAAGATAAAATATGTTCCAATCAAATGAAAATCCTTTAGGCTATGCAGTGACATATAATTATGTAATACAAAAATAAATATTTGATACCTTTAAAAGTTGAAAATTTTTAGCTAACACTATACAGCTGTATATGCCATTTTGTTATATGATACTTGTACATTAATTTTTGAATTCAAAAGATATATACTACCTGACCCACCCAGCATTGCCTGGGCTTAACCCTCTGCGTACAATATCTCACAAACTTAGCTTAATGACAAGGCCACCACAAATATAATGACTGATATTTCGAGTAGAGGGTTAAATATACCTCAAATCAGTGTTGAATTCATTTTTCTCTTGGAGGGATTTAGTGTTAAGGGCCTCACAGCATACACCTTTGAATTTGTATGATTTTATATTTTAAAATAAAAATCTATCCAAGCAAATGCAGAGTTGAGGGTTCTACTGTCTTCATCAGTGTACACCTGGGCATGCTATGCATATTCCAGTCTTTTTTTAAATGAACTTCAGATCTATATGATTTGACATTTTAACACATTGGGTAAAAAATAATAATCCTTAATGCTCAATCTCTTGCCATTTTTCAAAATGCGAAATCGAAATGCCCCCTGGGTGTTAAAAAGAAAAAGCAAAAATGAACAAAAAACCCCAGCACAATTCTCTTAAAAAGCGAAATAATATCTTCAAAGGCACCAAGAAAAAAAAGGTGCAAGAATTGCATTTTTTATTTAATAAATATTAATATTTATTTATTTTTTACATTTCCAGAAAATGGAAATAGCACTTTAAAACTACAGAAAAAAGGAAAACATGAAAATGGATATGAATTCGACATTCAGAAAAAATATTTTTCTAAATGGTAAATACTAATTTTTTTAACAAAAAAGAAAAAAAATATGGAGAGGTTAAAACAGAGAATATGCTGCACAAATGTTTATATTTCCCTTTTTTAATACTTTCCAACACAATTGAAAAGTATTTATGAATTTGGATTGCCTGTCCATCTGTCTGAGCTCTAACACATGTAAATATACTTGGATTGCTGTAGAACTGATATATGTTATTGAGGTTATTGCATGTTCAGTATTGAAAATGAAGTGTTTTATTTATACTTAATTTACAGGAATATTCAAAATAACTCTATTTCATTATGCTCTATGGGGGAAAAAAATCGTTTGCAGTATATTTTAATAAAGTTACGCTATTTCAAACATACTGAAAATAATATACCTTATTGAAGTGCAATACAACATTCTTTCTGTAGAATATGGAATGAATGGTATTTATCTTTCATTTACAGGCATATATAAAAGAATGATGCTACATTATGGCATATGGGAAAAATTATTTTCAGTCTATCTTTAAAATGTTACACTATTTCAAACATAATGATGTTGATGTACATTGCTGATATGCGCTACAAGATGCTAACTATAGAATATGAAGTGCATAGCATTTATTTGTTTGTTTACAAAACCACAAAAAGAATTTGATTACAGTACATTTAGTTAGCATACATTAAGATGTATTTGGACTTAAACATATTCATAAACAGGGTTATGTAAAAAATTGAATACATTGCCATCTGATTATTGGAAGTGAGATTTTTGTTGTGTTATGTATTTCCTAAGTGAATTAAACTTTAGCTTAAAATGCGGTGTGTATGAAAATCTGTAGAACATCTGCGAAGATGTACAAAATATTTCAAGTTACCATATATGGGCAATAAATACTGAAAAAAAAATTTCAAATATGCTTTGTGTTGTATAGTTGAAATACATTTTAGAAAGCCATGCAGAGTGTAACAAATCTACAGATCATATACAAAGCTGCTCTAAAGAATTTGAATAAATTTGTATTACAAATCTTATCAAGTTAAATGCTGAAATTGGGTGTTCAACTGTGTTATGCATTCTCTAAATTATTTATTTAGATATCCTCTTTAATCTTATTAAATAGTGAAGTTTTGTTATGAAAGTCTGGAAGTATTGGAAAGTGTTTCAGAATCTATGTGCAATGCAAGATTTCTCTTTCTTGTTAAAATATGTTTCGTCTCTCTTTTTACAAAAATGACCGAATCATACACACCATTTCATATGATACAATCTATGTACCATCTATGAAAATTAATTCAGTATTTTTCAATTAAAAATGCTTTTTGTATTAAATTAATTCTATTAATTAGAGACATTTGAACAATTCTTAGACTTTTCTCAGCCTCAAAGAATGTGCAATTCTCAAAATTCTGGCATTGTTTACTTTAAGTAATCGCAGAATTTTCTCAATGGATTCACCATTTCTTTTACATATCATATCTTATACAATATTATACTTTATGCAGAAAAGTTTTTAAATGCATAGAAGCTTTGAAATAACGGCAATACATTGTTGTTTGATAACATCATGTTTAGCACCGTTTGTTTTCATTTAGTGAAATATTACTGTACCACATTGCACTGTCATCCCCAAAGTGTGTGCGTGGCAAAATTTGAGTTTAATACTACTCATCAGGAAACAGATTAAAAACTGATTGCCAAGTTCTGCCTATTGTGACTGTGAAAAAATTAAAGGGTTGCTTTTTTAAGTGCATTGCACTAACACAGCTTTTGAGTCTTGTACTCAACTATCTCAATTACTTTGTATAACAAAATTTTTAGTTTGATTATTACAATTAAGTTTACAATCTATACAGTACATACATATATAATCTACATAATTCCAATACTATTTTAATTTTTCATACCTACAAGCATCTTTAAATTTATAATTTATTTAAGCTTTTATTAGATAAAAATGTACCTGCTTATTACAAAAATTAATAAATAGATCATGATCTCATGTCAAAATCGTCATGATTTTACAACTTATAGATATCAATTATGAAAGAAACTGAGAATAAGAATTGAAAAATAAAATTATTTACATTTACAGTGTGACTTCAAAAATCTGGCATCAAAAACATCTCTTCCCTTCCTTTTTCTTTTACACTTTCAAGTTATAAGAGAAGAAAAGTAGCAACTCTTTATGAATTAAAAACTTCAAGATCGAAAGTAAAAATGCAAAGAAAAAAAAAAAAAAAGAATAATTGACCATTTCTTTCATTTGTCAGAGGCAATTATTTTCTGAACAAATCTTCTGAGAGGTGCACCATTACTTAGCAACTGGAACAACTTGGCGAATATATGGCATAATATATAGCTGGGACGATTTTTCGGCAATGGTCACATCAATGATGAAGAATTTTCAGGCTTTCATATTTCTCGTGAAAAGGCCATAATTTACGAGCTCATTGAACATGCAAAATATGAAAATGCATTAAGTGTCGAAAAAAAGGGATACATATGATTGGCTAAACAGGGACGAAAATGCATCAACAACGAACAATTTAATGGGCAGCGAGATCGCTGACGCTGAGCTAAATAGAGCCGCCAATAATACTTGTAGCAGCTCAGTAAACAAGAATGAGCAACCAGCAGACGAAAATGTGTCACTATAAAAATGCATAAATTTGTCTGGAGAAGTAATAAATGCTTTACAGAAACAAGACTGTATTTCCAAAATCAATATTCTTAACTTGTATAAAATGAAAAAAAAAACTTGTTAAAGAGTGGCTAAAAAATTGAAGCAAACAAAGTTCATATCGGTGTTTCCGAAATTACAAGAGAAGAAATAATTTCACTGTTTACAAGAATTTTTTTTTCTGTAACACAGAAAATATGGTACTTTTCGGTTAGCCGGGTGCCAGTTTTATATATGCATATGTATATATATACATATATGTAACATATATTGTACATATTCACATATATATATATATATATATATATGTGTTTAAGTATTGCGCGGTAGCGCAATACTTATTTATTTCCAGTGTCACTTCTCAATGTTAATTTAACATGGAAAAGCCTATGGAGATCGTAACTTTTTCATTTTTTCTTCCCACCTTTTTGTCCCTGATGCCACTCATTTTTTATTCTTTACTAATTCTAATGATATTATAAATTTAAAGTGTAAAAACGTTTGATTGATGTCGGGGTCAAAATGAATGGTAAAATGCCTTTGCATATGGGTAAATTATAACGCAGAGAGAAACAGGGGCCAATTTGTTTTGGCATTATTCAAATATTTTTCTTAATAATTCAAATTTTTGCCTTTTTTCATTGTAAATCAACGGACTTTACTTCATTGTTGCAAAAATTTCAAAAGCCGTAATAATAATTTATTTCTTTTAAGTTGAAAGATTTTCACGTGAAATATTATTAAATTGAGCTAGTTTTTTTTTCAAAAATTAAAAAGGTGAATATGGCGTCATAGTGGAAATAAAAAGGATATTTTCAGAATAAGTTTTTGCTTTGGTCAAATTTATATTTTAGTAAAAAGTTTCTAATGGATAGCTATTTTTACGCTGGTAGCGAACTTAGTGAGGAATTACATAACTTAAATTTTAAAATGTATTTTTTTTTTCTGAGATGAGAACTATTTATACCCCAAGTTAAACTTAGGTAATAATTTTCTGATGTGTTTACATCACCCCTTGGGAGAGAATAAGGTTTAAAAATTCAAGTAAAATTTTTATTTTTTATTTTTTACTGTATCTCAGCTATAATATTGTTAAATATTAGCAGTAAGGATTCAACACAATTTACATTTACATTCATAGCGTTCCTGAGTAGGGTATCTAAATTTAAGTGAAGTTAATTTTTTATGTTTTGATTATAGATTTTTTACGTTCAGATTGAAAGTTTTTGTCCAAACTACCGCAACCTGCATTAATACAGTGGTGAAACTTTTTGAATTACACATTGGTAAACTGCATCCCACATTGTGATGCAATACCGCATACATCAAAGCCTGATGATGATAATTTCTATTAATTTTGAAATGCGTTCGTCTAAGTGCTGTAGTTATTAAAAAACTTGACATATTAAACAAAAACATAATTTGAAGAACAAATTAAAAAAACAAAATTTATTTCCTACATTGTTTAAGCCCGAAAAGGGACAGATATTAAGATGTTTCATTCAATTAGTTCTATATTTAATGTTAAATTTTTATAACAAATTAGTTCAGCCAATTGAAGATTAAAAAATAAAAATAAAATTCATACAATATGATATTTAAAACACCCTAAAAAATTAGATTCCGTTCAAATGAAATTGAAATAAATCTTAGACTTTTTTTTAAGTTTTGTATTATGCCTGCATCTTATCATTTTATGCACAATTGTCATAAACATAATACAAAATCTGCAATACAAATATTTTCAATTAAAAATGGAAGAAGTCTAAGATTTATTTCGATTCGATATGAACGAAATCTAATTTTTTAGGGTGTTTTAAATATCATATTGTATGAATTTTATTTTTATTTTTTAATCTTCCATTGGTTTAACTAATTTGTTACAAAAATTTAACATTAAATATAGAACTAATTGAATGAAACATCTTAATATCTGTCCCTTCTTGGGCTTAAACAATGTAGGAAATAAATTTTGTTTTTTAATTTGTTCTTCAAATTATGTTTTTGTTTAATATATATATATATATACGTATATATACATACATGTCTACCTACATATATATGCATATATAACACTGACACCTGGCTAACCGAAAAGTGACGAAAATATCAATGAAAGTATTTTTTTATACTTAATTTTCTCTTTTTCTTACATAATTATCACTTAATAATGAATTAAATTACGGCTAAAGGTACTATTAAGAATACTAGGGGATCATACCCAGGCTTCCCGGGTTAAAGAATGTAGGTGAAAACATTTTTTTTTTTATTGAAAACTAATATGTATTTTTATATGCAATAAATTTTTTAGATTGACCACTTGCATTAAAAAAGCATTTCTCATATGGAAAATACGAATTATACAATCAAATAAATTTTTTTAATTTATCAAAAGCGATATTTTCTTATTAGCTGCATGCTAAGAGTTATTTGCCAAGAATTGGCTACTTATGGCATTCTTTTATATTCTGATAATTTCAGAGCTTATACATGTCTGGTAAATTTGTGTTTTATTTATATTACTTTATTTATTTATTCATAGGGAAGTTTTTTTAATGGATATTAGCCGTAAGAAAATGATGAACTCTTTATTTTGTTTTAAGGGGAAACGGATTAATCTTTCCTAATTGAGCTCCGCGCGATATAGATAAATTAAAAAAATTTTTCATGCTTTAAAATTGTTTTTAAAACCATAGACAATCAGTAAACTGGGATGAACTTTGCAAACAAATTCTATTTGAAAAAAAAATCCCATTTGGTGATCTAAAAATTTAAATTGTACGATTACAAATACGTTAGATTGGTGTTTTTACAATATTATTCTTTTTTTTTTTTTTATTATAAAAGAAGTATTAATTTCGTTAATTTGTCTTTCACAAATATGTTAAATTGGTGGGTTTTTTTTTTAATATTATTATTTTATTTGTTTATAAAGCAATTATTAGTTAGGTTGGGTTTTTTTAATATGATTATTTTATTTGTTTATAAAGCAATTATTAGTTATGTTATGCAAAAATAGTCAAAAACAAATGCTGAAAAATGTTTGTTGCTTTATGTGCAAAATGTTTATTATTATTATGTATTGAAACCGGCACGTGATAAGATAAACTTTAAAAAAATCACGCTTAAAAATTATTTTAGAAAATATAATACATCAGTCAATGAATACAATTTTAAAACAAATTGCATTTGAAAGTAAAAATTTTTCCTTATGAGACGAAAATTGAAAATGTACGATGGTCAGAAGATTAAAAAATTGCAGTAGCGAAAATTTCAAGACCGAAATTTGATCATGAAGTGTTGCTATTCGCAAAATGACGTCAGCGATATGCACAGATACGTTTGTTCTTTATAATATAGATACTTAATCAGTAAAATATAATAAAGATCAGTTATTAGGATGTGGTTATCAATTGAGGCTCTTATGCTGGGATTTCCAGAATGAAAACAGCAATTTTCACCTTCTCAAAATTTGCATACGCACTTCTCATATCCATATTCATCATTTTTAAAAAAATTGTATTTTGTTTGATCATTTAAAAATCATTTTAACTCAAAACTTGAAGTCACTATTGTCAGCAACATTTTTTATATGAACAGACGCTCTCTTTACTTGAGATACTAATCTCAATTCCTGAGAGTAAAAATTTCCGTAATTTATGTTTTTTAGACACATTTTTGTTAAAATGTTTAGTTTTGTTTAAGAAAATGATCGTTTTCTTGTAAATATGACTTCATTTTACCTTAAATAAGCATTTCGCCTAGTGTCTGAAACTTAGTATCAGTACACATGCAGAAGGAAAAACAATATAGAAAATTTATGAGGAAAAATGCGTTTTCAAAAGCAGTATGTCATTTTCTGTTATTATGCCCCTAATATAATATTCTGCTCCTATTGGGATTTTGCACCACTAAACCCTATACAACAATTTTTATCAACAATTTTGCATTTTTATCAGAAAATAGCATGAATAAAGATAAAAATACCTTGTTGTTTCTCTCTTGTCTGCAATAATGAAAGCAATCTAATTTTCCTCATTTTGAAGAAATTTAATAAAATGCTTTTAAAATTAAAATATAAAAGTGGAGATATTAAAAAAAAACAGATAGTGCGATCACATCTACAAAGGAAGAGCTTTCAGTTTTGAAAAAAAAAAATAGTAAATTTGGTTCAGCAGAAAGATCAAGGCAGATGACTAAAAAACACACTTGTGTTTTAAATATATAGATTATATAAAACTAGTAAAAATTAAATTAAGCAAATTATGTTATTTTGATAAAATTATAGTAGAATGTCCTAAAGAATAGCATTAAAATTTTATTATTCGAGAGAATTTTCCACAAAAAATTCAGGAACACGATATTATTTTAAACCACGAATTATTTGTTTGCTTGTCTAACTCGGCGAAGCAAATCCATCCAGGAGAGAATCATCAATTTCTGTAATATAAATCGCTATTATTTGCATGCCACCTCTCTTTTATAAAGACACTCTAAATTTTTGTAAAACATTGCATTTTATGTGATTTCGATTACATTATTTTCAAAAGTGAAGCATTTTCACCTGTGAAGAATTTCAAAGCAGCTGGGCTGTGAAAATGATGCACTTGTACAAAACATAATTCAGGTTTAAGAATTAAAATACACGCTTTTTTTTTATAAAATGACGGCATTTGAATCCGCTAAAGCAATCCACTTTTACAATCCAATCTTAAACTTCGTCTATAGGAAAGTGTGCATACGACGTCATTATCATGGAATAACAGACAATATTCTCGACATAGCGCATATTTTAATTTCAACTTTTTTTTCAGGTTTTATGAGAAAATGGCAACAAAAAGATACAGTATCTCCTATTTTCCATTTACTTTCAATGACTTTCAGTAGAAATGAGGTACTTTTGTTGCCACAATAAGAAAAATGGTATTAAAAACTACAAAAAAATTAATATCTCAAAAATAAATTGAGATACAGCTTTCAAACAAATTGCATTTAAAAGAGCATTTTTTTCCTTACACGACGGTGTAAAAATTTAAAATGTGCGATGTTTAGAAGTTTAAATATTTGCAGTGGAGGAAATTGCAAAGCTAAAATTTTATTTCAAATTTCAAAGTGTTGCCATTCGCAAAATGACGTATGCGTTACACACAGATATGTTTGTCCTTTATAATATAGATAGTACAACTTTTAATATTCCTTCAAACATCTGGCAGTCTTGGTCCCGATGATGCCAGATTTTAAGTTATACTGTATTACTACAGGGTGGTCAGAAATCTCTTATCTTAAAATTCCCTGATATTTCTATGATTTTTCCAGGTTAGCATTAAAATTATGAAATTTTCATAGATAATTTCATTTACAACATTACTCTAATACATACAGTCATTACTTAGTAAGTTTATACTAAAAGAAAAAAAAAAAATCACACTACAATTTCTTGCATAGTTAATCAAAAATAGACATTACTGCCTGTTAGAACTTGTGGTACTGTACAATGTGAAAATGCTGTCGAGTTGTATCAAAACGACATCTAGTAGGGAGCCGAATGGAAAATTACTGTGTATCCTGGTAATGACAATAGGGACAAACTTCAAATAAGGATAAATGGTAGTCAAGATTAATAGACAATTACCATATATAATTAGTTGATATCTTTTCTGTTTTGTCTAAAGTGTCAAATGTGTAAAAAATAGTGATGAGAAATATACCCACATAATCACTGCCATTTGTTCTAAAGCTTTCCAAATCTAAAAAACAAGCGTTTCAGTTAATAAATTTGAAATTTGGGACAAGCCTTTGTTTACAACTTTTTTAGATATTGATTTTTTTTTTCATATTTAAAGTGCATAATATAGTGAGTAATCGAACAGAAATGTTCACAAAAAATTCAAACATTCATAGTTGACTTGATTAATTCACATTTTTTAGACAAGGACATAAAATCTCCCATTATCTGAGAATGATTCGCATATCAAGTTTCATCAATTACAGGCTTGTACAAGGAAAATACAACCATTCATTTTCATCCTAGAGATAAGTTCAAACTTTTTGTTTTTTAATTGAGTCATTATTTTCATTTTTATAAAATATCAATACAACTATGACAGAAAGACATGAATTTTGTTTTCCAATAAACAAGGGACTTCAAACAGAAAGACAGAGAGAGAAACAATAACAGATATTTCACGGCCTCTGTATGTTTTTAACACTGACCATGCAAAGGCTTCAAAATCAGATAGAATATTTTTCTTTATATTACTCTAGCAAAACCCACAGCTTTGCTCACATAATAGTTGAAATATGATAGCGGTATTTGTGTGCCTATTTTTATTAGAAAAAATTATACTATTAGTAATAATTAAAAAATTACTAATTACGCCACAGTTTGACTAAACTTCATTATTACATTGCATTAGGTAAAAATTAGACTTAAATTAATAAGAACTCAAAATAATTCTAAATAAAAGATATTTAGAATGTATTTTGAAGCTTTTATGCTCATTTCAATTTTTATTTGAGATTTTGATAACACTTTAAGGTCTAAGCCCGAGTGTCACACGGTTGCCGTTTTCGGTAAAGCGAACTAAGCCCGAGAGTGTCTCTTTTGTCAACTTTTAACCCAGGAGAACTCGCTAGTGAGAATGCCCAATTGCTTTTCTTTTACTTTACATTCATATAATATCAACCTTTTTTTGGTTGGCTTAGTACTTTTATTCACAAAATAGGTAAAATAATTGAAAAACATTTTGAAATTTTAATTAAAATGAAAAATGATTTAAATAAGAGTCTTAAAAAAGTACGACTGTGAGAGAAAATCTCATGCAGCGAGTTCTCCCGGGTTAACTCTCCGAGCTATAAAATTACCAACTACATACGTTTGCGGTCTTTTCAGATATTATCCACGACTTTTCTATTTTGGAAAAAAAATACAGATTGTAGCACTAAACAGGAGAAAGTATATGGAAATATCTAGAATCAGAGCTTAACTCAAACTTATTGTGGATTTTATGGTGTTGCTCTTTGCGCAAATCTGTGCTTTGAAATGTACCACACGAAAGCAAATTATACCAAATAATGTTCATATGCAAATAAAATCTATTTTCAAATATTTGTACAACTTTTGGGTAAGTTTTTGTTCAAGTCTATGTGAAATTTTATGTTAAAAATTATGATTTCTTATAGGAAACTTTTTTTTAAATATAAAACATTCTTTTTTAATAATTTCTCATTAAATGTTCATTAATTACACATTAAAGTACATTTAAGTAGTTCCTTCATTATGAATAAAAAATATTAAAATACATATCTTCCAACTTTTTAAAAAAAATCATGAAAAGTAACAAATACTGTAAAACCCCGGTTATCCAAAAAGCATGGGACCAAAGCATTTTCGGTTAACTGGGGTTCCAAAGGGATTTTCGAATAACCAGGAGGCTTATGGTGTAAACTTGTTTGATGAAAAGCTGTGATCGATATGTTGAAGTTCAAGAAGATGCAACAGCATCAGATGTGTTGTTATTTAAAAGGTGGCGTGATAAAGCAGCATTGAAATGATTGCAAAGTTGAAAAACAAAAGAAAATAACATATTTTGTAAAAAAATGAAGTGTCATATGTGTCTATCTAATAAAATGCCCAAAATTACGCAATGGAAAAAATAAGCAAGTTCACTCTGTTTATTACTATCATAAAGAACATGCTTTTTTAACACTATTTCTACCAGTGTCTAATAACACCTTTCAAAGTTTTGATTTTTACTTAGTTTGCTTCTAATTTTTAAAGATAATAAGTATTAAAACAACTCTTCAATGTACTAAAAATGATTCGGAGTTATTTTGATCTAATACTTACAAATAAAATAGTAATCATAAATCAAAATATGTTGAAAGGTGTCATTTGACATCGGTCAAAATAGTATTGACAATGAAATTTTTCACATTTAAAAAGGACTTTGAGGATTTTTAAGGTGTTTCAGTTAAGTCGATTTTCAGATAACCGGAGTTCTACTGTACTCTCAGTCCAGAGGGAGATATGCAGTTGAAATAGCTCAGATCTCAAAGTGTTAAAAATAACTTTCATTCCATATTTCAAGATTCTAGTCTAATGGTCTAACACCCCTCAGGTGGTAGTGGCACCAACATAACATATAGCATATGTTGGAACATGGGTTGTCACCATGAATTTGCCAATATACATTTTGAAATCGGTTTGGTATTTCCAAAGATTAGTAACTTAGAAAGTTTTTAAAAGATTTTTTGTTCATTTTACCACTTTAAATTTTGAATATTTTAAAAACAGTTCTTAGAGAGCATTTATGTTTTATATCAATTATGCCAAACTTTAAGTTTCTATCATTGAAAATTCCATATGGAAATCATAATTTAAAGCACTTTTAGAATGCTTTTGCTTTGTTTCTACTTTTAAATTTCAATTTTTTAAACTGATCTTAGAAGGCATTTACACCATATAATACTATACCAAGTTTCAAGATTTTGACTTTGACAATTCAAAAAAAAAAAAAAAAAAGTAGAAATTTAGAAAATTTTTAGAACGTTTTTCACTTATTTCACATTTGAATTTTTTAGAAACAGTTGTTAGAGAGCATTTACATCTTAAAATTAACTACCAGGCCAAATTTCAAGTTTCTAGCCCCTTCAGTATAACTAAAATTGTAATTTTGAATGTTTTTTGTCCTGAAACCCCTTTTGGTAGTGACACTGACAAAAAAATACAACCTATGTTGAATCAGAGACTGTCACCATCAATTTTTCACTATTACTTTTAAAATCAGTTTACTATATTTCCTCTGATTCCACAGAAGTCATAATTTAAGAAGTTTTTAGAAAGCTTTTTGCTCATTTCACCCTTTTAAATTTCAAAATTCTTAGTAACTGTTTTTGAGATCATTTATATCTTATATGTATCTACCACGCCAAATTTCAAATTTATATCTTTAACACTTGCATAGAAATCTCAATTTAGAATATTTTAATCTCAATTTAGAATGTTTTAAAAAGCTTTTTGCACAAATTTGACACCTTTTATCTTTTTTTTTCTTTTTCTTTTTTTTTTTTTTTTTACTGGCCTTAGAGAGCAATGATATCTTATAAGTCACTACCACGCCATACTTAATCCTTCTAGCCCCTTCGGTGTCACAAAAATCGCAATTTAGAAATTTTTTGCTTCTGCAAACTCCTAATGGTAGTGGCACTGATGACATAAAATATAGTCTTTGCTTTAACAGGGACTGTCACAGGGGCACCACCAATTTGCAATCATTACTTTTGAAATCAGTTTGGTATTTCCTGAGATTTTATTAAAATCGTAATTTAGAACATGTTTGGGACGCTTTTCGCTCTTTTCACATTTTTAAATTTAGAATTTTTTAGAAACTATTTTTAGGGAGAATTTACATCTTATAAATATCTACCACGCCAAACTTCAAGTTTCTATCTTTAACAATTGCCTAGATATCATAATTAAAAATGTTTTTAGAATGCTTTTCATGCATTTTAACCTCTTTTAAATTTAGATTTTTTTTTTTTTTTATAATTACCATGATAAATTTCAAGTTGCTAGCCCCTTCAATATCACAAAAATCACAATTTGGAACACATTTCTAGCTTCTGAAACCCCGAGGTGGTAGTGGCACTGACATAAAATATAGCCTATGTTGGAGCAGGAACTGTCACCATCAACCATTATTTTTGAAATCAGTTTGGTATTTTCTGATATTGTATAGAAATGGTAATTTGGAACTTTTTAGAATGCTTTTCATGCATTCGTATCCTTTTTAAATTTCAATTTTTTTTCTATTGTTCTGAGAGGGAATTTACATCTTATAAGTAACTACCATGCCACATATCAAGTTACTAGCTCCTTCAACAGTTTTTGGTCTTCCAACCCCCAGGTAGTAGTGGCACTGGCATAAAACATAGCCTATGTTGGAATAAGGACTGGCCCCATCAATTTGTAACCTTTATTTTTTAAATCGGTTTCGTATTCCCTGAGATAGCGTAGAAATTGCAATTTAGAATTTTTCAGAACACTTTTCGCGCATTTTCACCCTTTTTAAATTTCGAATTTTTTTAGGAACTGTTCTTAGACATAATTTATATATTATAACTCGCATACCAAATTCAAGTTTTTAGGGCTTTCAGTAACACAAAAATTGCATTTTTAGAATGTTTTTTGCTTCTGCACCCCCTTGGGGATAGTGGCACAGATGTAAAATATAATTTATGTTGGAATAGGGACTATCACACTATCATTTTGCCATCATTACTTTTAAAATTGGTTCGGTAATTCCAGATATTACCCCCTATAAATAAACACACAAACTTTACTTTTTTATAATATGAGTATAGATTAATAACAATTCAGTTTACTTTAAGTTTTTAAAGGATTGCAAAACACTGTAAGAAACTTACGCTACATTCTTGTTTCTCAAACAGCGAGAGTTTCTTACAAAAAATTTAAGATGAAATATTAGACAAAAAATAATGAATAAAATTTAGTGGTGAGAGATTGCCTGCTGGCGCCTAGATTCACCCCTGCAAATAAAATTTTTATCATGACCCTGAACTCAAAGCTCAAAGACTGGATAAAAATAGAGTCCAAGCTGCTTTCAGGTACGAATTGAGCCCAAAAGCCGAGATTAATCTCTTCTTTCCAGATTACTGCAATCGTAATGAAAATTAGTATTTGTTTCAGTCAATTTCCAGGTTTAGTTTGAATTTCCCTGAGATTTCCATGTTTTCCAGGTCGCTGACCACCCTGTACTATAACTCTTACTCTAGCAGCTAAATAAGTTTTTAAGTGATTATTATAAATTGAGGTTATAATAATCACTTATAATTATACTTAAGTGGATATGGGGTTAGCGTAATCCAATGACAAATTAACAGAGAATTATTTTTTTTTCAATGAGATGGGTCTATCTACCAACATTTGTACATAGTTAGGGGTAAAATTGTTTGGGAGGAAGAGAAAATTACCTTTCATTTTCACTTATTTTAACATGCCATTTAAATTAACCATAAGTATCAACACATGGTATCATTGAAAAAATTTATGTTAACAATTCAGAATAGCAATGATAAAAGCTTACTTTCACTTTTAAACAAAAATAATGAATTATAATAAAACAAGCTTCATACTCATCTATGTTTTATTCTAACAAAATGTTAAGTGATATTAAATAATGATTAAATTTCATTCTGATTCTGTGGTCATTTTTTCATATATACATTGTATTGCTTATCCCACTTGATGATTGTTCCAAAAAGGAAATTTCCCAATAATTGGTAACTTGTCACTATTTTAAGTCTTTTTAGTACTAAACTAAATAAATAATTATCATTAAATAACATATTTAAAAAATAGTTTTTAAAGAAAGCCTTTCCATAATGCTAAGCTACACTGTACCGGCAGTTACCATAAAATTTGATGCAGTAAAAAAGTAAACAATGTATGATAAATTATTTTTCAAAATTATATACAATAACTGCTTACACATAATAACTACATTCAATAGCTGCTACCAAACAATAACTCATTGCATACAATAACTATAACACATGTAAATAACTGCAATGACATATTTTCAGATTATTTCAATATGTACAATACTTAAAAAGTAAAAAACAGAATTATAAGAATTTTATATTAAAAAAATCTACTTACAAACACAAAAATTTCATCTTTAACAAAAATATCCACTAATGACTGAAGAGCTTTTTTTACAAGAGCTGCTCTAATTAAAAATCTTCCCCTTCCTATGTTGGTATGTACCTGTGAATTACATAACAGACACCTTCATCACAACATTTATATTTTCATAGCTTGTTTTCATGAATAATAAGAAGCCTCATTATAAAAGAACACAACCAGTTTTATAATTTTTTTTGACCAAAGAAAAAACTTAAAATCAACAACTAAAAACAAAAATTTGAATAGTTAATAAGATAATCATAATTTGTATTTGAATAACTTGAAGAGGAAAGATTAGTTACCGAACTAAACCTCTTTTCAAACTAAAACATTAATGAAGGAAAATCACATACCTGGCATACATTATGAAACACTTTTCCACCCTAACTGAATATTGTTAAGAAATTTTATTTTTTCATGCAATGAAATGTGATATCCAAATAAACAATTTAAAAAACACATAATGCAGTAAAATCCATTAATAAATAATTGCCGTCCATATCCAGAAATGTGTGCAAATTCTTTCCTGCACTCTGTATGTAATCTATAGAATTTATACACATTATGTAATATGCTAAAAATTATTTAAGTTTAAAAATAAATACAAGAGCTGAAAATGCACTTCCAGCAAGTATCGATAATTGTCTGTCCTGTAATCTAATTTTATGGAGTGACTCTGTAAATTTTAATAATGTGTAATTTTAATAATAATAAATGCTATGAACCCTATAGTCTATTCTATGAAAAAAAATCCCTGCCGGCCCGGCCTACAGGCAGAGGTAGATTTCGAAGTTAAGTATACTAATTTCACAAACAAAAAACAAATCATGATTAGAGATAAACCAACTTTAACAATTTTATCTGGCTGCTTTTGACGAGTTTTTATTTCATTTTTATATAATAACTGGTTTTATCAGAATCATGTTAGGGCGGTATTCAAAAAAATACTTTTCCATGCTCAACAACTCAAAATTTTCTGGCATAACTCCAGATTTATTTTTAATAGGAAAAACATGAAACTTGTTGACGTGATTTTTGAAGAGATTTATAAGCGACCTGTGTTTTTAACTTTTGTTCAATTAATTAAAACTTGATATATATACAATTATTTTCTCAGTAAGACAATATTTTTCGTTTCTAACACAATCGCTTCGGGAAATTCCATTCAAAATGCCCACTTTGACATCATTTTTTGAAATATATTCTGCCTCTGTCAAAAAATCGATCATTACGGTACATTATATAGTTTCTGAATAAGCAAATCTACCAATTGGATGCGTTTGAGAGCAAAAATGAATTTAAAAATGAGTCAGAAAATAAGCAGTTTGGATTTGAATACTCCCTTAATACGATGATTTTTCCAAGACAATCCACTTCGGGAAATTCGGTTCAAAAGGCCTACTTTGCCAGCACGTTTTAAAATATATTCTGCCTCTATCAAAAAAATTGACCATTACGGTACATTATATAGTTTCTGAGTAAGAAAAGGTACCAATTGGAAGCCTTCGAGAGTAAAAATGAATTGTAAAATGAGTCAGAAAATAAGCAGTTTGGATTTGAGTACACCCTTACTAAGATGATTTTTTTCTTCAACCGCTATGTATTTTTAATTTGTTTTTGCTGTAAGAATTGGTCCTACCCAAAACTTGTCTATATAGATGTTGTAGACAATATTAAGAAGATGTATGATAAATTCATGGGGATTTTATATCTTTTGAATTGACGGAGTTATGGATTTTTTTCTTTTTCAAATGCCCTTTTTGTTTTCGTTTTTAATTTTTTTTTTTTTGCGGTACGAATTGGTCCTATCAAAAACTTGTGAATATAAAAGTTCTAGATAATGTTAAGAAGATTCATGATAAAATTAATTGGATTTGATATCTTGAGAATTGACGAAGTTATGAATTTTTTTTCCCCAAAAACCCTATTTTTTGCACCCCTTGAGCCCATTTTTAACTTTATCAAAAATCTGTGATATATAAATTTTTGGCCCTATTTTTAGAAGTAATAAAAACTTTAAACTGATTCGATATGTACAAAAATTAAGAAGTTATGGGGGGTTTTCGGTTTTCACAAAACCCCTCCCTATTTCCATCCCCTTGGTCCGATTTTTCCCATTAACGAATTTGACTGAGATTTTATGCCCCTTGATTTTATGTATCAGTTTGGAAGAGATTGGTGCAGAATTGTGGAAGTTATCGTGTCTAGAAGAAAGTGATATATATAGATAGATACATAGATAGATAGATAGATAGATAGATTATATATCTATCTATCTATCTAAGTTTTTTACTGAGGGTGGTTTTGGGCTCTAGGGGTCATGATCGGTGTAGATCTGCAAAAATTTTTCAGAAATTCCAACATAGGAACGACGCCAATAGGTAGCATTTCATACGAAATCTACCTAAAATGTTATAGTACACCTCAGTGATCGATATAAATTTCATTAGGTTTGATTTGTAGCATCATTAAAATGCACCACAAACACATTACAGTAGCCTTCCTCTTAACCGGAACTCTGCTTTAACCAGCTGTCTTTTTTCCCAATATCAGGCAAAATTCAGAGATAACGGCCTCAGAAACTCAGCTTACGGTTTCGAGTTGAAGTGCAATACCGAGGGTAGGGAGACAAAATTCAGAAAGGAGAACGTCGATTCCCCAGAAGCAGAATTTTCTGCATCAGTCTGCAGCAAACTAAAATTTATCTGCGGCTTAACAATACTAGACTAAGCTTATACTATCATAAGAAGCAACAGAAATCCATAAAATAAGCAAAATTTGCATTTATAAAAAAAATATAACGAGGTTACAACAAGTACCATAAATCTAAAAGACTTAAAGTATATTTCAGCTATTTTTTAACCCCAGCGTTTTTTTTTAAGTTGGTGGATTAATCTGCAAGCTTTAAAATAATCTGCAGCACCCGCTTCCGTGCTGCACTGTTTCTGCTACAGGGGTCAATTCTAAATGGATACGTGTTGACCTGCACCAGTATTGAATTCAGGGTGTCAGCGGGGTGGCACATTCTTCCCCAGGAACAATGAGATATCTCCCGGAAGATGTGAGATTTTGTGTTTTTAATGGTCAAAAGTGCAATCTTCCCCCACTCGGAACTCTATAATGTCTGATCAATCTGCAAACAGTTTTGTACAAATATTTAAAAAGCTTGAGGGATGCGAACAGATCACCGTAGAAGATGTATAAGAGTTGTTTGAGTCTGATAAAGATCTCAAGCATGAAATATTATTTGACGAGGATATAATTAGGACTGTAGCTCTATGTTGTTCAATACGAAGAGGATTCTGATGGCGATCCAGTTTTATTTGACACTGCTAAATTTTCTCATACGGAAGGGGTAAAAGCCTTAGAGTTGGCGCTACGCTATGTTGAGCAGCAGCTAACAGCTTCCTCGGTTAAATATGATGTTCAAGAAATGGTGAGATTTTGCAAAATTTCGGGCATCTTGCCTTCAACAGAAGAAGGTCACTGATTTCTTTAGGTTGATTAACTTAAATATACATAATGTAGAACAATTTTAACTTCTTATAAAGGTGTGTGACATGATTTTCAACAATTTAATTTGTGTTAAATATTTTCCATTATTTGTTGCCAATGATAATTTTTATTTCAATTCAATTAATTATAACTAGTATTCATTTAACAAAATATAGAAAATATGTACTTTTTTAAAACTACACAAATTGAAAAACTAAATGCATCGTATGGGTTTAATTAATTAAATTATGCAGATAATTATTTAATTTTTTTTTTACTTCTCTGCTTTAACTGGTTTTTCTCTTAACCGGCTAACCCTCGGTCCCGTTCAAGCTGGTTAAGCGGGAGGCTACTGTACACCGTATAGATCACAATGTAATGGAATATAATTGTACATCCTTGTAAATGAACTATAAATGCTACTTATTTTATGCCACAGAAAGCATGTTGCAGTTCATCTCAGTGAGCATATTAATGCCATTATGTTTGAATTATCCTAATAGCATTAAAATGCACCACAAACGATTCTTCCCCATAAACCTTAATATAGTGACATTCTTTTAGTGCCCTATAAACGAACTTTAAACTCCTCGGTTTGGGAATATCACATGTCATACTTCTGAACTGGGGATGATATAAGCTAATTTGATTTTTTTTTACATATTTACTTTACTTCTATTCTTCTATATAGCTGAATGTTTTAGGCTTTGGATCGAAACCAATAAATGGCAGCACTGATGCTTTTTTCCTCATAAAATAAGTGTTATTTTCACCTGAGTTTGCAAAATGAATTCCAGACAATGTGTCCAAGAAAATAAGAAATTTTGTGATATTTAACTTAAATGATTAAAAAAAAAATTGAGGATCTGTAGATCATTCAATTAATTAAAGGCTTTAAATTTGTTACTTAAAGGTTATTGATAATTAAATTGATATTTTAAAGGTGTTTAGTAATTTTAGATCTGCATTTGTGAACCTAAAGTACCAGCCCCCTACAGTATCAATTTCAAAAAAAGGGTTCCTTCTGTCATCTAAGGTGTCTTTTGTTTGTGCACAATTAATGAATAGGTATTCATAGTGTTACTCTGCCTTCAGGACTGAAGATGATAAATGCTATACACTTCATTTTCAATACCAGATATGCCATAGTAAATGTCAATAACATATTAAAATCACATGGAAATCTGAGTATATTTACGAATATTAGAGAAGAACATAGACAGACAAACTGAAGTCATAAATACTTTTCAACTATGCTGGAAACAGTTAAAAATTAATTTTAGTCCATCTAGTAGATATTTTTTGCATTAATTAAAGAGTGAAAAAGTCCTTTAGGTAAAAAATAATAATAATAAATATACATAATTAACTATTTAAACTTTACATGTATGTGAAAAAAGGTTTGTTTACGCTTTTATACTAGTCAGCAATGTTTAATTTTTCAACCCTTTTCTCAAATCTGAATTAAACTGTAAAAAAGAACAAATGAACTTTTAATAATTCACTAAACATTGCAGGGAAGAGTGAATGAGATGGGGGAAAAGTGAATGAGGTGAGGGAAAACTTCCTGGTATTTAATTAAACTTAAAACAAGGTTTTATTGAAAAAGCTAACATAATTTATACAGGGTTGCACAGAAGAATTCCAATACCTTTTTTACTGCAGACAGTAATTGTGAAAATTTTGTTTTCAAATGTGTTATGCGTTTTTTTAAATTGTTGACTTAAATATCATATTTCACCTTATTAAACATTGGAGATTTGTTATAGTATTCTGAAAGTATTGGAAAGTGTTTTGTTTATGCTTGAAGCAGATTTTTAAAAAGTCAAAGACAATAATCAATTGACAAACATTTAAAGTAACAAATTTATTGTATAAAAGCATATTCTAGCACTAAAAGTGTACATGCATAACAAATTTATCAATGAAATTCCCTTTCTTTTTTTTGTGTGAAATTTAGATTTTGAAAAATGAAAAAATATAGCAAAAGACATCTAATTAATTTTCAAAAAGAATATTGGAAAAAATATCAATGCTGCTGCTGTCACACATGTGTTGAAAGGAAAAAAATCTGTCAACAAAGTAGTGCTTAACATTCTTTGCTAAAATTAAGAAATGTCTGTTTTTGTTCATTCTTTCAAACCTTAAAAGATAATAGAAATATACTATATAATCTTCCATAATGCCACGAAAAAAAAACAATTCTTTGTAATTATCAAACATGGAAGAAAAATACAACACAACTTGTACCATTTGATTAGAAATTGTCTTCATAATTTGTGAACAAAATAAACTTAAGGAGACATTGCTGTATTGAAATAAAATCAAACTTTAAAAATTTGAATGGTAACAACCAAATTTAACATCATATTTTAATTCAGTAATTTTGATACTTTTACGTTAGCCAGGGCACAAGTGATAAATTGCCAAATACTGTACCTGTACCATATTTATATTGCATTCATTTCATTAAAAATATAAACTTTTTACTAATTTCATTTAAAATACTAAAAAGAAAATAAATAAACAGGTAAATAACAACATTTGATTTCAACAATCAAAGAATTGCTTCTAATTTACACATGTGAAATATAAATGTAGCTATTGGCAATTTAAAAAATCCTAATGATGAAATTTGCACCCGGATAACATAAAAGTACCGTAAATTTTAACTTTAGATACCAAATTTGAAGCCATTCATAGTGCAGACATTTAGGAATAAAAAATATGTAAAGTTTTAATCTACTATTAAATTAGTTTTTAACAATTTCATATCTGCTGTAATATTTTTATTTTATGCTGATTTGTTACACTTAAACTTCCAGTTCGTTTCACCAAATAGTTTTTTAATTATCCTTAAAAATTTATTAGCAGAACTACAGCAAGGGATTGTATAAAAAAAAATAATTAATGAATGGAATAGCAGTTTCGATATTTTGATGGAATGGTATTTAAATAACTTATTTAGCATTTTCCTAATACTAATGATATTTCTAAATGAAAAGTATTCATAAAATTTGTTTTAAATCTTAACTTTACAGTAACCACCATCAAACTTAGCACATTTTTTTATATTGAATATCTCAAAAACTATTTACAGAACTTTACAAAAATTATATTTATTATTCTTAAATATGAGGGTCTAAATTTGCATTCTGCTGTCACAATTAGAGGCTATAATTGAAAATTTTAAACTATGATCATTTTTCAATATGAAGACACCTCACAAAAAGTTTAAGCAATTGCTTTTTCTTTTTTTTAATACAAATGAAGGCAATTCCTAGTTGAATGGCATCTTTTGCAGCTCTTTGCAACAATTTGAAGATGTAAAAGTACAAGGTGTTTTCTGCCTCTTTCTTTTTTTTTTTTTTTTTTTTTTTTCACCTTTGGTGACTGTATATACAGTACAAATATATATTAAAAATATACAAAAAAAGTTAAGTTGGTTTTGTAATCATCACTAAAGAGAAGCCATTTTTAATGTTTCATGCCTAATAATATAAATAAATATATATATATATATATGTTATATAAAAATTTTACTTCATGCTATTTCTTTAAATTATTCTAATTTTCCGGTATATTCACTATTTCCCTATTACTTAATAATATCTATTATTTATTCCTATTTAATTTCCCTTTAATTTTAAAATGCGTATATTAATAATTATCTTATGCAAAATCTTAATCTAAAGCTTTTAGTCCCTTCATAAATTCTATCAGCTATCCAATCTATAATATTCTGAGAGAAGCTAGTTTTCATTTTTGAATGTTTTAAAAAACATTTTGTTATTTTTATTTCCAATCTTTATTCCACGAATCTGTTTCCTGCACCTTTTCGATGCTAGGCTTTTTACTTCAAAAACAACTACTCTACTAGGTACAGGATTCTTTCGCCTTAAGCCACTCTCCTCTCACATCATTAGCTTAGCTACCCATCTCCAGGAGTGTGCTTTTTCTGAGTGGTTCATTTACGTGCAACGTCAATATTTGTTTTCCTCCGCGAGTTTAACAAAAAGCCGATGCACTGAATTCAGAATGCAGATTCTGTTTGATTTCAAGTGCTCAAATTTCTAAATTTACCCTAAGATCTTACAGCATGACACAGAGACTCATGTCAAAGCCTGAAGGTTTTACGGAATTTTCATTACAATTGTGGGAGTTGCTTATGTTTTTATGTCTGATGAATAAACACCTTCAAATGACAAACTGACTTTGTTTTCTTTTATGGAGAAATCACCGGATTCTTGAATCCATTGCCTTGTTTACACTTATACCTTGACCATATGAATTAGTAATACAACTGCAAACAACTACCATGTCTTCTCACTTGGAGCTATACTTAAATACATACATACACAAAGGATCCGTGCAGGACCTTGACCTCCCTCAGTATACCTCGCCAGACCTTCCAATCTCTGACCTTTAATTTATAATTTATAATATGGTTTTGTGTTAGATCTTTCTCTACCTTTTCTATCCATTTCTTCCTGGGTCTACCAATACTTCTTTTCCCTATTAATTTACCATTACATATCATCTGTGTGCTACTCTCATCCCTCATTCTGATTAGATGGCCCAAACATTGTATTCTTCTTATTTTAGTAGTATTTATTATATCTTTCTTGTTATATAACTGTCCACATTTGTCCTGATATGCCATGTATTGCTTTCCTTAATAGGTCCAAAAATTTGTCTTAGGATCTTCCTTTCCCACGTAATAAGTAACTTTTCAACTTTTTGTGTAGTGGTCCAGGTCTCACTACCATAAATTACTATTGGTTTTATAACAGTTTGATAAATTTTAAGTTCAGTTGTTCAGGATATTTGAGGTGATTTTAGAATGTTTTAAAGAGAAAAATAGCCTCTATTTCCTGCTGCAAGTCGAGTTTTAATCTCTGCTTCAACCATATTATCAGAGGTGATCATAGATCCTAAATATTTAAATTCTGTTACTTCAGTTATACTTAAATACATTAAAATATTCTTCGGATAAATCGAATAAATTAGCATCTTAAGCCACGGTATCATTACTAAAATGCTCGACTTGATATTAGCTGTTACCAACAATCTTCATACAAGTCAGCTGGATTTGTTGACTGCAATAACAAACTTCACACACATATATATAAATTACCTTTGAATCAAAATTTATCTTACAGGTCCATATAATGATGTTAACTAAAATTCTAAATGAAGATGGCATGTAAAAATATAATACATTAATCATTATAAAAAATATTATGTACATATATGTAAATTACCTTTGAATTAAAATTATATATAATCCTTATAGAATATTACAAATCATCATCTATTTCAAATATAATTTATAAATTGAGTTATTATGACATGATACAAACATTATACATTATTAAATTTGGAACAGCAATTATTAAATTAACTAATCACCAATGAATTTTTAAGACTAGGTCCAAACCCTTACAAATGAAGTATTAAATAATATTCAAACACTATAACATTTAAATTTGTCAAAAGATCAATACCAACAGGAAGCCTAAAGCACATCTATATATAAACTTTCTGTATGATTAAACCATTGAAACAAATGATACTGATTAAATATTATGAAATTCACTACAATAAAAAGCAGAGGCAAAATACTACATAAATTATGTAGTCCAATGGAATGAATTATGAAAAATTTAAAAAAAAACAAGAGTATACACTCGCATGATAGCTTATATTGTAAATCACATCTTCAATGGCAGGGAATTTACAAATATAAACAATGAAGAATCAATTTCCATAGAGACACAAGCTTTGAGTTAAAAATTGTATCTCTCTGCCCGGTCGACTGTGGAACAAGAATAATATAAGAAAAAATTGAAAACTGAATAACAAGAAAAGCTTTGAAATGGAATATAAAAATTATTTTTATCCTTTTTCCTTCTTTACATCTTTATATATATATATGAAATCATAAATATTTTACATATTTTGTCAAACCATTTGTAACTAAAACACCTTAACAAATGAAAAAAGACTAGAAAAATGAAATCATTGACAGCACCATTAAATACATTGTCTGATACACAGGATATCATTGGAAAATACATAAATTCAACAAGAAAAACCACAAAAGGAATGCAAAAGGAAGAACGATCATGAATAAAAAATAGATCTTATGATTCGAAACTCATTTTGAAGGGAAATGTTTCGAAATCATAAGTAAAATACGGTTAATTTCTGAAGTATAAATTAAAAGCTCTGCTTGAATGCAAATTTCTATCATTGCCTGATTAACTGAAACCAAAAATATTTTTTGAACATAAGCAACCCATACACAACATAAATAAAAAAAATGAAACATGCATGTAAAAAACTTACATTTTTAATATAAACAAATGAAACATCTAAAACTTCATAATAGCCATAAAATTATTCATCATAACCAACATAACAAAACAGTTTCATATGTTATAAGAAGCAGTCACACTTAATATATATATATATACATACACTACATGGCCAAAGGTGACCGGTCACTTGTGATTTTAGACGTTTTGTTAAATATCTAGAAAAATACATGAGGAATTAACCTGAAACTGCAGGTGTGTAAACAATATAGCACAGTTCATATATTTCCGGGAAAATTTTTTCTCGAAACCCCATAGGGGATCGTCAACAAATTGAAAAAGAACGAATATCTTTTGGATAACCCTATAAAAACTAATGTAGCAAAAGCGTTCAAACTCGAGATTATTAATAAGTGGTTTACTGTAATATACTGTGTTCATTTTTATGAGGATAGCATGTATACTCGTAGAGAAAATATGGTTTTTTATAAAAATAGTCCCAAATTTGGCCAAGTTTTTTGCTTATAATTTGCAGAGTTCTTAATATAAAAAAAAGTTCTTTTCAGAAAATATGACAAACAACATTGTACATAATACTCTGCAATCAAAATTAAAAAGTAATAAAAATTGGATGAAAAATGAGCAGGTTTACCAAAAAATGTTTCATTGCACATGCGCAAATGCAATCAAAATATAACATGCATAATGTATTAGCTAAGTATATAGAGCAACTTTTGTGAAAGTCTCAATATCATAGTGTGAAAATTCTGAAAATTATCGTCGATAGAATAAGCTCGAAATCCGTTGTTCCCAAAAAGAAGTAAAAATATGAGGGATTGTATCAAATATCTGTTGATTAGTGCCAAGACAGCGTACGCAATATTGCATCTACTGTATTTGAATACAACCCCTCATCTTTTTGCTTCCTTTTGGGAACAACGGATTTCGAGCTTATTCTATAAGCGATCATTTTCAGAATTTTCAAGCAATGATTTTGAAGCTTTCACAAAAATTGCTCTATATATGTAGCTAATACATTATGCACATTATATTTTGATTGCATTTGCACATAGCGCAGTGAAACATTTTTTAGTAAACCTGCTCATTTTTCATCCAATTTTTATTATTTTTTAATTCTGATTGCAGAGTATTGAGTACAATGTTGTTTATCATATTTTCTGAAAAGAACTTTTTTTTATATTAAGAACTATGCAAATTATAAGCAAAAAACTTGGCCAAATTTGGGACTGTTTTTATAAAAACCTTAATTTCTCTACTACTATACATGCTATCCTCATAAAAATGAACACAGTATGTTGCAATAAGCCACTTACTAATAATCTCGAGTTTGAGCGCTTTTGCTACATTAGTTTTTACAGTGTTATCCAAAAAATATTAGTTCTTTTTCAATTTGTTGACGGTCCCTTATAGGGTTTCAGGAAAAAATCTTCACGGAAATGTATGACGTATACTATACTGCTTACACACCTGCAGTTTCAGGTTTATTCCTCAAGTATTTTTCTAGATATTTAACAAAACGTCTAAAATCGCAAGTGACTGAACACCTTTGGCCATATAGTGTATATATATATTATTTTCCATAACATTGATTATATTTTTAATCAAGGCTTAACAATACTATTCAAATAATTGGTAATTTTTCAATCTTTCAGCAAATCAAAACATCTTTCAGCTTTGAACAATCTCAAATGAATTATACATAGCTTTTATGCAAAGGAGTATCCAAGAATCAAATAGCTTACTTTTTTCACAGAAAATCCCCTGTCTTTCCTTAAAATTTGTTTTTAAAAACAAAAGATGTGAAAATAAATAATATGAGAGGGAAAATGGATCAATCAAGTATTCTCTGCACAAATCACTATACAGCAGTAAAAAATATTTATAATTGTAGTTTTTTTAATGTAAAAAAGAATAGTTAAACTATTAATCTAAATTTTACCAGAGCAAAATTTTGAAGTAATTTTAATCTCTTTGTTTTTTCACGGTAATACAGAGGATGAAACAAAAATTGATGGGAATGGTAACATAGGAGATAAATGTAGATATTAAAAAAGCAAAAAATGGTCTGAAAAAAGTATGCTGCTGGTGAGCATATATAAAACTGTATTACTAATCAAGTTAACATACTAAATAAGATTTTAATTTAATTATTTACATGTTAAGAAAAAAAAAAACCCTGGTTAGTCTATATAAAACTTAAACTTCATTTATTAATTTAGCAAAGATGCCAAATAAATTTTTTAATTAATTATTTACATAATAAAAATAGAACTCCTCTTTGGTGCAAATAATTGTTAGCTGACTCATATAAGAGTACAAGTAAACATGATAAAGTCAATGCAGTATAAAGTTGTTATAAAGTTGAATTTATTATTTTATTTACAGTTTGATTATTATTATTATATTAATAAATGTTTCATTTTTACCAGGAAAGCAATACTAAAAGTAATTACCTTTTTACAACTTGCTGTGTTTTCTATTGCATTTATCAAAGTAAAAGGAAGCCTAAAACATTATATAGATTATTATTATTATTTAATTAAATGACATACATAATTTTATAATAACTCACAAAAAACTATCTAATTGACATAGCAGCCACTTTTCATCATGCTCCATGCAGATATCTGACAACTGATGCTTGATTTTTTTAAAGCAAAATTCTAGCGCGCCTAATTATGATGAAATTTTGAAACTTGCCTTCTCACATTTAATAACAATTACAATTTTAATAATGTAAATAGATCTTATTATAACATGACCATGCAATACTTGATACTAATTTGTTACAACATAAGTTTTGTTTACCTACAGAACAATTTTTTTTAGTTCCTTACAATTGTTTTTTAATATGTAACTGGAAACGTAACAAAATCATAAAACATTGACAAGCAAATATAGATATTTTCAATATAACTTGTTTTTATGCTGTGGAAAGTTTCTGTTACACTTATTACATGATTTTATTTAATTTAACTTGGTTTGTGTATGTAAAGATGGAATTTTGCAATTCCTTTTTTATCCACTTCCTGATGTGCTAGACTTCTAGAAAGTGTGTACAGTTTTGTGTTCTTGATGACAATACAATAATTTCCTATTAACAGAACTTAATTATCAATTAAAAAGTTAATATTAATTAAATTTTGATTATATGTTGAGAATAAAATTTAGAAATCCTGAATAGATAGTTTTAAAAATGCTTTTTCTTTCCTGCTGCCATATCTTAAACAAAAAAAGCAATTTTTTTTTAAATAAATCTATTATCACATGACAAAGGTTTTTTTACAATAACATAACATTTGCAATAATATAATAAATATATAATATTTCCTTTTGCTATATCTTTAAAAGAAACGAGGCAAATATTAATGTTTTTAAATACACTAATTCACACTTTCTACCAAGCAAAAATAAATGCACTGAATTTTCCATAATTGGGGCCAATGCAAAATTATCTTAATAAAACAAATATGTTTTCGAATGACATGAATTGCGGTCATAAAATTAGGCATAATTTTTAGGATAAGCATTGAATGCTTATAAAAGCATGTTTTTCTTTTTAAAACTATTTTTGCTTCAAAAATCAAAAGGCATTTCATTAAATGTGCAGTAACAAAACCACTATTTCACTATGCTTTTATATGTTTCATTCTTATTTTTTTTTTCACTGGCTTCTTGTTTTAGTACAACTTGTTTATTGCAATCAAGTTTTACAATAAGTTATTGAATATAACATAATATAAATTGATAAACTGTATACCTATAATCCTCAATTGTTTATAAACTGCGTAATCAAGCTCGTTGGATATAAACAGTGAATTCTGCAGTTAACAAAATTTTGCATTAATCTTGTATACTAAATTAGAAAAATATCATTTTCTCTTTATCTCTTTAATTCTAAGATTTTTCAGGAAAAAAGTAAGCAATATTTAAAAATGCCTCAAATACACAAAACTTTGTAACAAAATTATTGACTATTCACAGAACTTAAAAAACTAATAAAGGAGAAATCAAAATTCCTGAAATAAATTAGCATATATCGGCAAATTGTTTAAGAAACAATTTCAAGTACAGCATTTATATTTCAAGGTGGGGATAATATGTACACAAAATACCCCCAAAATCCTTCCTAGTGGTCAGAAACTATAAAATAAATGAAATTTAAAAAAAAATATTGAATTAACATGGAATGACCCTGACAGGTAGGGTTGCTAGTTTTATCTTAGAAAAAAAATGGAAGATTTTGATTGACACTAATTAGTTTCGGTTTTATCGCGCTATCGTCCTTTTTTATAACTTACTAAATTATGTAGAATGTGGCAGTAAAGTTTTCAGTAACTAATTTATTTTAAAAGAGGTTATTAATTAATCGAATTAGTCATTAATTTCCATCTGTATTTTTGTAGTAGATCATTCTATTAGCATTTTAAACTAATTTTGCTGTCATATATTTCATTAATGAATGAAAAATTAACTTAATTGTAAGAACAAAACTAAACCAAAACATCCTACAATTAAATGACAATCCTGAAAATTTTAGTAATGGGCACCCTACAAAAATAAATGTCTGAATTTAATCATAAAGGGAGATAATATATCAAACGAAATATTAAAACTTAAGATACAGATATATTAAATTAAAATTTTTATAATGTAGATTACTGATAGTCTACAATAATGTCAATTTCAGATGATCCAATACTACCCAAGAGTTCGCAATTGTACCGTTAACACAACTCTCCAAAGATTTTTGTCATCCTGATCAGAAACAAGCTGTTTTTAGATTTCATCGCATGTGCATAAAGGTTTTCTTTTTTTTTTTTTTTGGCAAAAGGCGAAATTTTGAATCAAAAAGAAAAAAATTTTGAAACTATCAAAAGACAGATGTGGTAGGAAAATGGAAGAAGTAGTCATATGGGACAAATTAAAACGTACACCTTATGATTGTCCTGAAAAACGATAAAAAATGTACAACTTACAGGAAAAAGGTACATCTGACAATGCTACTGACAGACCATGCCAATAGTTTAAGAACAACAAGAAGTTAAAATAAAACTTTAAATATTCACTTTATTTCAATATTTTATTTGTAAATGTTAAAAATTGCAGTCTTAGAATCATATTCAATAGAATTATGTTTTAAATTTTATTTCGAACAATGTAGTTTAAGAATGGAACAAAATAAGCATGTCACAAGTTTAAGTGCAAAATTGTTTGTATGTAAATTTTACAAAATGATGTAAGTAGTTGTATATGCAAACGATTCCTGGGTGTATAAGAAGCAACAAGTTATTATTTTTGCAACATAAGTTTGTTTCTGAAATTGCAAGTGCATTAAAAAGATCAAAATGACGAATTTATCAAGTTTTGGCTTTTGGTGATGATTTAAAAAGAAAATCCTGTTCAGGAAGGTCATGAATGACCACTTTCCGTAAAGAACATCACATCAGAAACTTGGTAATTATTCTTTTTTGCAAATAAACATATAGTTAGAGGACAAATATTGAAAAAAAAAAAAAACTGTTCATAGAAGAGTTTTGGAATTGGGATACATCAAAAACGTAAAATGGCTCTGTTACCATGTTTGAAACCACATCATAAAGAAGCTACATTACAGTTGGCCAAACAGCATATGTCATTTGGTGATAAGAGGCAGAATGTCATATTCAGTGATAAAAAAAGAAATGGAACTTTGACGGCCCTGATGGGTTTAAATACCAGGGCCGTAGCGACCACCCCCCATACCCCCCATTTGGGGGGGGGGGGGGGCTGACCAAAGTCAGGGGCCCAGTAGTGAGCTATTGTACCTTTCTGCCAAATGTTTTTTTTTTAACTTTTAAAATTATTTTTTTTATGTATTTTTAATAACATTTTATTTTGTTTTATCGAAATTCATTTTTTTTTCAAAGATCTTGATCAGATTTAAAAATGGAAAACAGATATGTGCTTTTCTTCTATATCCACCATTCTTTATAAAAGTTTTTGAAGGCTGTAAGTTCTACTTAAAAAATAAAATGGCATTTTAGTATTTTAGGGGTGCACCTTTCAATGAGCGAAAAAGGTGAAATCAAAGGTTCAAAACTTCTTTAATGCTATTACTTCCTCCAACCAAAACAGATATGCGCTTTCCTTCTACAGCAACCATTCTTTTTAAAGGGGCCCAGATGAAAGAAATTTTGCAGGCTCTAAATTCTTTTTGAATTGTCTTTTTTAGGGACCCCTATAAAAGTGCGGAAATGTTGGAGCCCAAGATTCAAAACTTCTAAGCCCATTTTCTAATTCAAATTTTTAAAAAACATGCTTTTAATCTCACTGAGGATCCAATAAGTTTCAAAACTTCTTTATACTATTACTTCCTTCAACCAAATGTGCTTCCTTTCTATAGTCATTATTCTTTTTAAAGGTGCCCAGATGAAAGAAATTTTGCACGCTCTTAATACTTTTTAAATTGTCTTTTTTGGGACCCCCAATAAAAGTGAGGAAAAGTTGCAACTCAAGATTCAAAACTTTTAGGCCCCATTTTTATTATTCAGATGTTTTAAAAATATGCTTTTTAATCTCGTTGGGGGCCCCAACAAGGTTCAAAGCTTTCTTAATAATATTACTTCTTTTGACCAAAACAGATATGCACTTTCTTTCTATAGCCAGTAGTCTCTTTAAAGGTGCCCAGATGAAAGAAATTTTGCAGGCTCTAAATTCTTTTTGAATTGTCTTTTTTATGGGCCCCTATAAACGGGAGGAAAAGTTGGAGCCCAAGATTCAAAACTTTTAAAAGCGCATTTTTTAATTCAAATATTTAAAAAACATGCTTTTAATCTCACTGAGGATCCAATAAGTTTCAAAACTTCTTTATACTATTACTTCCTTCAACCAAATGTGCTTCCTTTCTATAGTCATTATTCTTTTTAAAGGTGCCCAGATGAAAGAAATTTTGCACGCTCTTAATACTTTTTAAATTGTCTTTTTGGGGGCCCCCAATAAAAGTGAGGAAATGTTGCAACTCAAGATTCAAAACTTTTAGGCCCCATTTTTATTATTCAAATGTTTTAAAAATATGCTTTTTAATCTTGTTGGGGGCCCCAACAAGGTTCAAAGCTTCCTTAATAATATTACTTCTTTTGACCAAAACAGATATGCACTTTCTTTCTATAGCCAGTAGTCTCTTTAAAGGTGCCCAGATGAAAGAAATTTTGCAGGCTCTAAATTCTTTTTGAATTGTCTTTTTTAGGGCCCCTATAAAAGTGCGGAAAAGTTGGAGCCCAAGATTCAAAACTTTTAAGCCCATTTTTTTATTCAAATTTTTAAAAAATATGCTAATCTCACTGAGGGACCCAATAAGTTTCAAAACTTCCTTAATACTATTACTTCCTTCAACCAAATGTGCTTTCTTTCTACAGTTACGATTCTTTTAAAAGGTGCCCAGATGAAAGAAAATTTGCACGCTCTTAATACCTTTTAAATTGTCTTTTTTGGGGCCCCCAATAAAAGTGCGGAAAAGTTGAAACTCAAGATTCAAAACTTTTAGGCCCCATTTTTATTATTCAAATGTTTTAAAAATATGCTTTTTAATCTCGTTGAGGGCCCCAATAATGTTGAAAGCTTCTTTAATACTATTACTTCTTTTGACCAAAACAGATATGCTCTTTTTTTCTATAGCCAGTAGTCTCTTTAAAGGTGCCCAGATGAAAGAAATTTTGCAGGCTCTAAATTCTTTTTGAATTGTCTTTTTTATGGGCCCCTATAAACGGGAGGAAAAGTTGGAGCCCAAGATTCAAAACTTTTAGGCCTCATTTTTTTATTCAAATGTTTTTAAAATATGCTTTTTAATCTCGTTGGGGGACTCAATAAGTTTCAAAACTTCCTTAATAGTATTACTTCGTTCAACCAAATGTGCTTTCTTTCTACAGTCACGATTCTTTTAAAAGGTGCCCAGATGAAAGAAAATTTGTAGGCTCTAAATACTTTTTTAATTTACTTTTTTGGGGCCCCCTATAAAAGTGAGGAAAAGTTGGAACTCAAGATTCAAAACCTTTAGTAAGCCCAATTTTTATTATTCAACTGTTTTAAAAATATGCTTTTTAATCTCGTTGGGAGCCCAAAAAATGTTCAAAGCTTCCTTAATACTATTACTTCTTTTGACCAAAACAGATATGCACTTTTTTTTCTATAGCCAGCATTCTCTTTAAAGGTTCCCAGATGAAAGAAAATTTGCAGGCTCTAAATACTTTTTTAATTTACTTTTTTGGGGCCCCCTATAAAAGTTAGGAAAACAATGGAACTCAAGATTCAAAACTTTTAGTAGGCCCAATTTTTATTATTCAAATGTTTTAAAAATATGCTTTTTAATCTCGTTGGGGGCCCCAATAAGGTTAAAAACTTTCTTAATACTATTACTTCTTTTAAGCAAAACAGACATGATGATTTTTTCTATAGCTACCATTCTTTTTAAAGGTGCCCAGATGAAAGATATTTTGCAGGCTCCAAATACTTTATAAATTTTCTTTTTTGGGGCCGCTCTTAAAAGTGAGCAAAATTCGGAACTCAAGATTCAAAACTTTTAAGCCTCATATTTTTTTTCAAATGTTCAAAAAATATATGCTTCTTAATCTTGTTGGGGACCCCAATAAGTGGGCAATTATGTGCATTGCATATGCCGCCTATCCCCTTATGTTCGACCTGTTTCGTTTTTAACGTTTCATTTCTCTTGTCTCGATAAATTACTTATGTTAACTATACATAAATTATATTGTGTATTTATTTAATCTACTAGCGGAACTTCGCCTGCATTGCTTTTTAAAAAAAAGAACCTATTTTTTGGAGTTCTCCATTGGGGCCCTTCACTGCCTTCCACAGCGTAAATCTGTTCCGGATATTCCCGCTCTGATCTTGAATGAAACAATCATTGAATTATTGTATATATATATATATATATATACATATATATTTTTTCGATAAAAGTGATAGTGTCCAGATAAAAGTGAAATTTTCCAGCATCGTAGCTCACGTTGCTACAGGAACAAATTTCCACTTCAGCTTAATTATGACAGCAGCAAAATCTACTGGATAATTCTTCAGTTAAAAAAAAAAATAAAAAAAAAAAAAAAAAAAAAACTCCGCAAAACGCGAAAAAAAAGTGTAAAAATCTTATAAAAAATTAGGCAAAAATTTAAAAATCGCTGGGAGAAAGTTGATTATATCGAGCAAAAATATTGAAACTGGAATGTTAAAAAATCTCCGTGAAAGACAAAAATACGCTTAAAATCACATAAAATGTTCGTAAAAAATTCAGAAATTTCTATGGATATATTTTCTATACTGAGCTAAAAGACTGAAACCTGATCCCTTTTAGAGATGTCAAAAATCCGTGCCGCAGATGGCAAAATTTTTACTATATTGGGATAAAAGATTGAAACTGGATTCCTTTTACACTCTCTCAAAAAAAAAAAAAAAAATCAGTTAATTGAAGGATTTTTTCCAACGGATCTGTACGTTGCCGAAAGCAGTGCAGCCCAAATACAAATTCGTTCAATTTGAAGTTCGTTTTGGAAAATCCGACCAGCGAAACTCCGCTGGTGTTGTTATAAAATGGAACTCGGGTGGGAAATTATGTATAGATATTTCTCTAAAATCTTAGAGGGGGGGGCCCAAAAATATGTGTGTGTGTGTAGGGGGGGGGGGTCTGAAGACCTTGCTACGGCCCTGTTAAATACTATAGGCATGACCTCCGCAAAGAAGCAGGAGTATATTTAGAAAACAACATGACAGTGGTTGTGTAATGTTATGTGGGACTATTTCTTTCAACAGTCAGACATCCCTATTATTATTATTATTTTTTTTTATTCTTGTTCCACTAAAGACTAAAGAACTACTGTGCTTAAACTTTTGACAAGCTCACTTTTATTCTTTTGATAAATTATATTGTTTGAGATAAATTTTTATAAATAATTCTGATAAATATCTTTTTAAAACTACAATTTGTAGCTCATATGAAAAGGAATGTAATTTGCAGTCAATAATTAAATTTTATTTTGAAATTTGCTGCTGTGCTTAAACTTTTGAGACACATTGTAATCATAGTACTTGTTAATCACTTTTCTGTTTCACCTTATTTAGCAACTTGATAATTTATTTTATGCTGTTCTGCCTGATGTGAGCCAGAAATTAAATTGATTTGCATCAGTAAGAAAAGATAATATTAAGATAGTTCATTGTGCAATATTATCACCAACTCTCTATTCTCAATGAATTGTATTCTCTTTTTGTTCATCTTCCCCCCCCCTCCCCCCCACCAAAAAAATAAAAAATAAAATGTTATCAATAAAATTATAACAAATGAAGCATAATTTTTTGGCAAAAAAAAAATCCCTTTAAATTTTTTTTTTTTTTAATTAGGGGCTCTGACCCCTATGAGCTACGCTCGCCAACCCCCGTTGAGACACCGCAAACTTTAAAAGCACGCTAATTTGATCGGCTTTAAAAAAATTTCGAAAGAATGAATTATTAATTTTTTGAAAAAGTGGTTATCTCCCTAATAGTGATGGAACAGCATGGACCTCATTTTGGAGCAGCAAAAAAGCCATTCTGGAGCAGCAAAAACACACATTTTGGAGCAGCGAAAAGCCAATTCGGAGCAGAAAATAACTATTTTGAAGCAGCAAAAATGCTCATTTTGGAGCAGAAAATAACTATTTTGGAGCATCAAAATGTCCTTTTGATATTCTTTCAAGCAATTCGCATTTTTTCTGCAATTATTTGACGAAATTCGGTTTTTTTCTGCGATTCTTTGATGAAATTCGCGTTTTTTCCCCCCGACTCTTTCACAAAATTCACGTTTTTTCGCAATCCTTTGACGAAATTTGCATGTTTTTTGCAATCTTTTGACCAAATGTGTATTGTTCGCAATCTTTTGACAAAATTCACGTATTTTTCACGTGTTATTCGGACCCTTTGTTGAAATCAACTTGTTTTTCGCTTTTTGATGAAATTAGCGTGTTTTTCAAAATCTTTTGAAAAAATTTGCAGTTTTTTGCGACTTTTTGATAAAATTGGCGAGTTTTTCCGCGATTTTTTGATAAAATTTGCATTTTTCCCCGCGATTTTTTAACGAAATTCGCTTTTTTTCACAATCTTTTGAACCCGTTTTGTTCGTTTTTTGACAAAATTAGCGATCCTTTGTCAAAATTCCCGTTTTTTTCGCAATCCTTTGACAAAATTCGCGTGTTTTTTTGCGACCTTTTAATGAAATTTGCGGGGTTTTTTTCGCGATATTTTAACGAAAGTAGCGTTTTTTAACGATCTTTTGACTGCGTTTTTTCTCTTTTTGACGAAGTTAGTGCTCCTTTGACAAAATGCATGTTATTTTAGCGATCAATTGACGAAATTCGCGTGTTATTCGTGATTTTTGACGAAATTCGCGTGTTTTTCGCGATCTTTTGACGAAATTTGAGACCTTTTGATGAAATTTACGGTTTTTTCTCTAACTTTTAAATAAATTAGCGTTTTTTCAGGATCTCTTGACCGTGTTTTGACGAAATTGGCGATCCTTTGACAAAATTTACGTTTTTCTTGTGATCCTTTGACGAAATTCGCGTGTTTTTCGCGATCTTTTGACAAAATTCGCGTGTTTTTCACGATCTTTTGATAATATTTGCGTGTTTTTCGCGATATTCTGACAAAATTTGCGTTTTATTCGCGATCTTTTAACGAAATGACGCTTTTTTCGCGGTCTGTTGACCGCATTTTTTTCGTTTGACGAAATTAGCGGTTCTTTGTTAAAATTCACGGTTTTTTTCGTGATCATCAGACAAACATCTCGTGTTTTTCACGATCTTTTGACCAAATTCGCATGTTTTTCGCAATCTTTTGGCGAAATACGGGTGGAAAATGAGCGATTTGGCTCAAGAATTATTATCGAATTGGCGCAGTTGGGTGCAATTTTGTTGAAAAATTATCGTTTTGGCGCAGAAATGCGCAGCATTATCGATTTGGCGCAATTGGAGCAATTGGCGCAGCTGTTCCATCACTGCCCTATTAATGGGTTGCTTCCGTCTTTGATTAAATCAGTCAGTGAAACATGTAAAAATAAGCTAATATAAAACGATTTAAGTAAACAAGAGTCTTTGTCTCTGGGTATTTTTTAACAACACTATAAGAAAGTTTTTTTTAAATAAGACATTTTAAATGTATCGTTTTAAATCTGACGTAATTTTCACCAAAGTTTTCTTTCTCTTTTTAATATTCATGTAAAAATACTTTTGTTGTTAGAAAGGAAATATTATTTGAGCTGTCTTAGAATTCTCAATACAAGAGCAATGCGACTCTTGCAGGCACTTCAATAACATCTGCATTGGTTCAAAATATCTCAATATGTTAATTTTCTGTAAGCAGGTAAACCCTATTGGTTTACAATGGAAGTCTATGGGAATTTGGCGAAATATTAGAGATATCGGCAAGTTGGCGTCACTTTTGGTGACTAATTCTGGTCGCCAAATTTGGCGATATATCGTCAAGTTGGTGACAAACTTGGTGGTATTTGGCAACAGAATAGGGTCCCCCCCCTATGGTAATCCCCCCTTATATGTATGAGATGCATTAAATGCTGTTCAATAACCAATGAGATGTGTTTCATTCGGGCATTGCCATTAAACAATTAACAAATAATTGTGATTTCTGTGCCACGTACGATAGCTTAATATATATAGATTAGTTTTAAAAGATTATCTCAAAATATGAAATAAATGTCTTGTGCATATATATCTTTAAATTTAAATTGTTTGCCAATATTATGGTTTGGCAATTTTAAATATGACGTAATTTCGTCCATTTATATCATTTAATGCATATTAATAAATTTATTATTTTACAATTTTTTTTCTCTTTTAAAATTCATGTGTAAATATAGTTTTTATGACATAATTATCAATATTTTCTTGCTTTTAATACGTAATCATTTAATTCTCAATTGAAAGTTTTTTTTCTGTTTATAATAGCCATGTGTAAATAAATTTTTAATTTGAAGGAAATATTATTCTCTGTGCTGTTTTTAAATTTTGCAACAATTTAAAATAATACCCTTTTCTAAAAGTTGTAAAAAATATCTTTCGAAATGCTGAAAATTGGAATTTAAAATAGAAATAAAATCTCAAAAAATGAGTCAAATTAAAAAAATAAATGCAGTCTGCACACTGGGAATTTCTAATATATAAAATGATCTAAAAATTATTAAATTCCTATGTATAGTTTTTGCTCCTATAAAACTTTTTTAATGGAACAATTTTGGCCAACTTTAAAATTAAATATCTCCTAAAATTATTCTTCGATTTGAAAACCATCTGCATCAGTGTGTTTATCAAACATTTCTCTATAATTTCACTGATTTTCATATTTTTCTATACAATATTTTTTTAAATATTAATGAAGAAAGACCTCCAGTCACAAAAAATTCAAAACCTGTGGTGGCGGTGACAGCATTAGTTACTTTTTTTAGAATCGAGAGATATTGCACACAAATTCAACAAGGAAAAACCATGAAATACGTAGGAAATATTCAATATTTTTCTTATGTTAAAGAATGCCTGATATTTCAAGAAAATTCAAGTTATGTATTTGAAAATTAAATGCATCTTATATTTATTGTTTACATTAAAGAAGTACATGTTTCTTCATTACATTATATATATACTGGGAGACAAGGAAAAAGCACAATATAACTGACAAATATTAAAAAATCAGGAAAGATGATAATTTGTAGGAAAATGTTTTAGATACTACTTTTGGTTAAAGGGATCTTGACACATTAGAGGAAAAGACAAAGCTGAATTTTCAAAATAAGCAAAATTTTCAAAAGCACTTTCTGGCAACTTTTATGCTTTATATTATGCTCTATAACTTTTACTTTTTGAAATCTCACCAGATTGTTATACTGTTATGAAAAACTATTTAGCTAATCTATTCATTCAGATACACAAGGAATTTGCTCACCATTTACACCATTTAATATATTAAGACGAAATTTATGTAAAAATATGTATACATAAATAAGGTACATAATATGAAATATATAACCTAAGTCCACATAAATAAACCATATGATAATATTCATTTAGAAATGCATACATATATGCTTTTATTTGCTAATTAAAAACGTTATCACTGCCTATGTGATGTTTCCACATAAATTCTGTCAGATATGAATCCAGATGATGGTGAGAACTTTATGCTTTTTATTCCTCTATTTTGCAAATCACCACAATCTTGCTACCTTCTGGGTATGAACACTGGTAATAGGATCTACAAAGTTATGTGTATGATTAAATATAATTAAAGTGATAAAAGACAGTTTTTTCAAGTTCTTCAGTTTTATAGTCATTCCCGCAGTCTGTGTAAATGACTGATTCCACCTTTACATGATCTTCAATAGTTTGAATAACAGTTTTTGCATTTATATTTGGGGCATACTAAAAAACACTTGTTATCATCACAGTAAATACCACCTAAAGTCTAGTGTAGTGGTAGAATTCTTTCAGTGTTGCTTTTTTGTTTTATGAAGATGGATTTATCAATTTCCACAATTTTATTTGGCCCTTCTATTTTTTTGCTGAATGCATTGACATGAATTCAGAGCAGACTCCATGCATGTAACTATTCTAGTCTGACATATTGGAAATTTTAGAAACAATTTTTTTTTTTTAATTTAACAGAGAAAAGTTTCATGTACAGCAGAAAACCAAGCTATGTGCAGATGGAATTTTTTTTAATTAATTGCAGTTTCATTTTTGTGGCTGTTTATATTAGATGCAAAATTGCATTTTCGTAAGACTGAGTTATGCCGAGGCCCCTATAACAAAGAAATTCTATGTTTTATATTAATTTTGAAAATATTGTTTTATATACAGTGCGTGTCAATAGTTTAAGCACAATAAGAATTTTAAAATAAAGCTTTAAATATTCACTTTATTTCAATATCCGTCTTCTACATGTTAATACTAGCAGTTTTAACACCATATTCAATAAAATTATCTTTTAAATTTTATTTCAGACCATGGAGTTTAAGACTAGAGAAAAAAAAAACAATTGTGTCAAAAGTTTAAGCACAAAATTGTTTTTATGCAAATTTTACAAGCTGATGTAAGCAATTGCACATGCAAATGATTTCTGGGTGTATAAAGAAGCAGCCTCAATTGTCGTTTTTGAGATAGTACAAAATGCTTAAGTCGAAAGAATTTTCAAAGGAGGAGGTGATAAATATCTGGAGTATGAGAGCAAAATATAAGTCTGTTTCTGAAATTGCAAGTGCATTAAAATGATCAAAACGAGGTATTCATCAAGTTTTGGCTCGTGGTAATGATTTCAAAGGAAAATTCTATTCAGGAAGGCCACAAGTTTCTTTCGCTCAGTTGGAAATATTCAATTTGCACAAGTGATTATTTTGTGCAAAGACCTCTGCATCAGAAACTTGGCTTCAGCTGGTAATTACTCTCTTTTGCAAATAAAACATGCAGTTGGAGGACAAATATCGAAAAAAACTGTTCATAGAAGAATTTTGGAATCAGAATGCATCAAAAAACCATAAAATGATTCAGTTACCATGGCTGAAACCACATCATAAAGAAGCTACATTACAGTGGGTCAAAGAGCATATGTCATTTGGTGATAAGTGGCTGAACGTCACATTCAGTGATGGAAAAAAAATGGAACCTCGATGGCCCTGATGGGTTTAAGTACTATTGGCATGATCTCTGCAAAGAACCTAGGAGTATATTTAGCCGACAATATGGTGATGGTTGTGTAATGGTATGGGGGTGGCTATTTCTTTCAATGGTCACTGGACTGGTCAGACATCTCTAGCATTCATCAGTGGTCGTGAAAACTCTGAAAACTGTCAAGAGACACTTGGCAATAATTTACTCCCTGTTGTCAAGGTTTTCGGAGGAGAAAAATAATTATTTCAACATGATAATGCTTCGATCCATACCTCAAACTCAACTTCAACATGGCTTAAGTCGAAAAAAGTATCTGTTTTGAAATGGCCGGCAATTACTGCTGATTTAAACCTTATAGAAAATATGTGGGGTATTCTGTATTCTCACTCATGTGGTTTATCCAAACAGAAAGCAGTATTCTCCAGTTAAAGATTTGAAAGATGCCATTGATAATGCATGATTTAAAATTTAACCAGAAACAATACAGAAACTCATTTTATCGATGGAAGACCATATATTTAAAGTAATTCAGCAAAATGGAGCAATTATCAAGTATTAATTTTTTTTATTCTTGTTCTACTAAAGACTAAAGAACTGTGCTTAAACTTTTGACACCCTCATTTTTGTTCTTTTGATAAATTCTATTATTTGAGATAAATTTTAAAGCATAAATCTATTAAATAAGTTTTTAAAACTATAATTTGTAAGTCATGTGAAAAGGAAAGTAACTTTCAGTCAATAATAAAATTTTATTTTGAAATTTTATATTGTGCTTAAGCTTTTGACATGCATTGTATTACGATTTTCTTAATAAAATTAATGATAGACCATTACACTTATTGTAATTAACACATAAAAAAATTAAAAAGAGTGGTTAACATCGAACCTTTTTTTTTTTTTTTTTTTTTTTTGTCAGAAGAGATGAGAAAAGAGTAATTTTTTTTAAATGAGTAATATATTGAAGTACAATATAATGAGTGGAGGGGGGAGGGTGTCTAAAAATTGTAAAGAGGAGAAAAAGAGAAATTTAATTTTACAAATATTTGTTTTATTACTATTATATCTCTTCTATTGCCTATAAATTTACTAAGAAAAATTGTCTCTTACACAAAAGGAAAATAAAATATTCATACCTAAAATCAGCTTTCTGCTCATGCAATTGGTAAATCCATGACCAATAATCTTTCTTAACGAAGCCGAATGGTGTAGAAGATGCAGCTAAAATAAAATCATTTTTATATGATTGAAATATACAAAAAAAAAAAAAAAAAAAAAAAAAAAAAAAAAAAAAAAAACAATTGTGATTTTATCTAATACAAAAGATACTTTACATAAATATACCTTATATATAGCTTTTAGATTAAAGAATTCTTGAAAAATACAAGAAGACAATTGCAATTATATTTTTTTTCTAAAACAGCAATTTAAAAAATACGATAAAAACAAAAATAATGAAACATAATAAAAAGCTAATTAATCTTTTTTTAGCAGAAACATAAATAGCTGCACAATTGATGAAATGCAGACACCTACTTACAGAAAGATTTTTATGATAAGATACAGAGTTATTTGAGGGAGGAAAAAAGTAGGATATTCCCACCCAAACCAAAATGTTAGGGGTAATTTTTGAAATGAGATAAGAATTAATCTTCTTTCTTTTTCTATTACAAAGGAGTTATTAATTAGTAAATTTTCAGAATAATTATTTAAATTGAAGTTCAATGATATATTCTAGATTTATTCTAATTAAAAAATATTATATTCTGCATTTAGAAAAGTTTTATAGTATTAATTTTATTAAATTTCTCAATATAAGAAAGAAATCATATTTACAATGCAAATTAACAGAAAATTATATTTATGAAAATTTTATTTTTATTATATTTATAAAATTTTACATTTATTATGGAAATTACATTTTATAACTTTCGTGATTTTGATGCAATTGTAGTAAAATGTCTTTATAAGAAAATGGCAACATACGAGCAATCATATTTGATTCGGCAAGAGGATTTTCGACAAAAACTTGCTATGCTAATGTTTGTTTATTTGTCTAATTTGCCAAGGGAACTGATTCAGGTGAGTACGACCAAGTTCTGTAGTGTATGGTGTTATGGTTTTGACAAAAATATTTAATCTGAACATACACCCTGTTCGTTCAGATACCGCAAATTCAGAAATGCTATTTCATATGAATCAATGTCAAAACCTTTCAGCTCTTTTGGTAATAAACATATAGTAAATGTAAAAGTAAGTCACCTGAAAAATTTTCACAATGCATTTTTTGAAAGATAATGTAAACTAAAAATCATTAAAACGATTTATATAAACATAACAAAAACAAAGATATATGTTCACCAGTTCGAATAGCAGATGATATCCCATTACTTTCATATGTCTTTCTTCCTCCCCATTCCCCCCCCCCACTAAATGAAATAATTTTGTTGCAATTATTACAGAAATATGCCATTAAAAATCAGGATATCCCATTACTGTCATATGTCGTTCTTTCTTCCCATTCCCCCACCCCCACTAAATGAAATAATTTTGTTGCAATTATTACAGAAATATGCTATTAAAAATCAGAAAAATTAATATCTTGAAAACTAATTCAAATTTTAAAATTCCAAAAGTTATTATGATCCATGTGAATAACTGGTTTTTATCACCCAATGATACATATTCTAGGAAGAGAAGTTGTGAAATACAAACAAACAGTCAGATTTTAATATTATAGATACACACAGAATAAATATGATTATAAAAATGACAACTCATATCTGCATTCCACATTATTAACTTTACAAAATACTAAATATCAGCATCATTACCCACTCATTGGGCATTATTGATATTTAATGCTTCAAACTTTCAAAAAACTTTTTCTGGCTTTTAGACCCCTAACCATTTTTTTTTTATTTACTGTGTACGAATCCGAAATACAAAACATTCTTTCAACTTCTACTAATGTAGTTCTTATTATGCTTAGCATTTTGATGCTAATTTAGTTTTTCCCCCTTTGCATGGTTTCACAATAGCTGTTAACTAGATCTTATCATTCTTTCAAGCTCCAATTTGTTGTTATAACAGTAGAGTGAGATAGAAAATCAGAAAATCATTACTTTATCTACAGAAAATGATTGTTTGGTGCTAATAAATAAAAATTTTATATATTGTGTGTTCAAACGTTGTTTTTTAGCATATTTGTTTGGTATTTTTATTTTATATAAATGATTGAATAATTTGATTATACAATATGTAACTTATAGGTGAACTGCAATCAAAATAACACAATGCTACTATTCCTTTTGATTGCAGTTCACCTATAAGTTACAAATTAGCACCATTAAATTATTATATAAAAAGAGCATTTGAGGTGTTTTCGAGCCATCTCCAAAAAGAAGAACTAGATGCAATTAGAAAAAGCAATTCCACCCCGGTTTATTGAAAAAATCATAAACAAGTTTGAAGTAGCAGAATATGGAAAACGAAGCACAGCTCTAGATAAAAGATTTAAATTTTGTAAAACTAACTACGTTAAAAGATTTTTTGAAAATATAAGGCATACCCCCAGTAGCAGAAAATTCTCCAAGTGTCTGCAACAAATACTTCTGGGACAGAAAATAGTCTGCAGGTAAAATATTTAACATTTGAAGCGTTAATCAAACGATCACTTACTTTTGATGTTATGCATTTTATTAATTTTACTAATAATAATCTTAAGTTTTTCTATGCAGTAATAAAGAGCCAAACATAATACAAAGCGAAATAAAGGTTCAATAGAAAAATAATCTGCAAATGAGAAAAAAAAATCTGTGACGTACGTCTCCTGTCTTGAACTTTCTGCTACCGGGGGCATACCCATTTTAAATATGATGTAAATTTAATTACAGCCCGGCCACCAAAGTTAAAAGATCAGTTAGATACTAAAATTGATCCTGTCCAAGCAATCAATAGATCCAGAGTATACATCATATCTTTCCAAAAAGATAGTAAATATTTTATTTATGTTGGTATGACAGTGAGAAAATTTCGTGATAGAATTTAAAAACATGAAACAGATCTCAGATTAAATAGACCCCATACTGCATTATCACGATTAGCTCAAACTCAACCTATAGAAGTAGATTTTAATAAATCGAAAATTGTCTTTCTTACAAATAATTACCATGAAGCCATCATAAGAGAATCAATTGAAATAGTTGCTAATAAAGATGCAGCTTGTAAGGATGTACTATCATACAATATCCATGGAGCATGGAGAGATTTGCTGCATAATAGATGGAAGCTCGTTTTGTTGAAAATTTGAATAACTTTATCGGGCATCTCATCTGACATACAACCTTTAAATTACAGTGTTTTCTTTCTAGACAATTCTCGAATAAGCACAAAGAAAATAATAGCAACATTTAAATCCTACCGATGGATGGCCTTGTAATGGTTGAAAACGTTCTGGGTTTTTCTAATCTATTTTAAGATTTCATTTGTATTTTAAATATTTTTATAATATATGTATGTACCTGAAAGTAATTTTTGTACAATTATTTGTGCTATGTATTTTAATTATTTAACTCAAGGTGAATATAGCACTAGAATTTTAACTTTCATTTATTGTTTTTAATAAAGGAATTTTAATGCATAATCTGAAATCCTGTTTCATACCTGTATAAAACAACAAGGGAAAGTATAACTTTATTATAAATATTTAAAATAAAAGTAATTTTCTTTTTACTTCTAAATATCAAAGTAATTTAAATAAAAATAAATGTGACTTAAAGTAAAACAGTATTTTAAATAATTAAAACAGAAAAAAAAAGCATCAACTAAACCTATGTTTGGAGAAAATAACTCTTCAATCATGGGTACAATAGTAGATATTTTATGCTTAAATTATAAAAAAAGTATCTATTTCTTTGTAAAAATACTCTACAATTATAGGTATATTAATAAATGTGTTGAGATTTGTTTACTTCTGCCAGCATTGTACAAATAAACAGAATATTTTTATGTTTAAAATATTTTTTTTATACAATATTGTTAATATACATACACAAGGCTTGAATTTCAGGAAGGGATGACCGGGATTTGCACCCAAAAGAATATTGTGAGTGGGAAGCTCCCGTTCCCCAAATAATCACTTTCTGAAAATTTTTCTTTTATGAAACGACTCTCGTGACCGGACCGACTGACAAATTTTGCGATATTTTCCACAATCGGTCGGCAGATTTCAATTTCTTCTTAAGACAGACTTACATAACTTATGTTTTTTTTTTTTTTGCTTCTGACTGAAAATTTTTACGATTTTCCTTCGCAGCTTATTGACGAATTTCGTGATTTTTCTGGAGACCAATCGGTGAATTTCGTAATTTTTATCTAGTGACCAATTGACAAATTTCCTTGTTTATGCTTGCGACATACTGATGAAATTCACAATTGTTTTTCTGCACATGATTGAAAATTTTCTCATTTTTTCTCTGTGACCTTTTGATGAATTTCATGATATTTGCTCATGACTGATAAATTTCACGATATTTTCCCGTGACAGATTGACGAATTTCACAATATTTTCTTGCAACTGATTACCCGTGAGCTTAAGTTTTTTCTAGCGACCAATTTCCCGCAAATTTCAGTTTTTCCCCCCTGCGACTGGATAACAATTTTTTTTCTGCCATGATTGATGAAATCCGTAATATTTTTTCTAAGACCGATTTACATAATTTGCGATTTTTATTTCCTTTGCCCAAAAAAGGAAATAACTAAATGGTCAGTAATGGCTACCAAAGACCGAGCCTTACCAATTTTGCCTACAGTCACCATTAAACAAAATGAGACTAGATCGTGTGGTACACATAAAGAAAAAAAAAAATTGAGGGAATTTCATGGAAACTATTTAGAAACAACAAAATAGTTGATATGTGCAATTCACAGAAATAGAAATTAGTAACATTTTCTTAAAAACTTTTAAGCGAGCATAACCATGCATTTCAAATAATTAAGAAAGTTATAAAAGTTGCTGTGCTCTGTTTGTCAAAAGTGTAATTTGTGAAAGAGGCTTCATCACTCAAAATCAAATAAAATCTAAATTAAGAAATTTCTTTAGCAATCCAATTCTTAATTGCCCATAACCAAAGCGATATAAGTAAGCATACAATGTCAATACTGGAATGTGTAGTATATTGACACAGCTGCGCCATCTGGTGGACGGGGTGAATAATGCAAATACCTGGGTTTTCAGTATGATGTCATATATGACAGAATATCTACTATCTGCACATCTCTTGCGCATATTTTCTGAATCTTTACTCACTTATAGAAGATGAATCTTGTTTACCAGATTTATTGCAAAATATTTTATTACAGTTTGTTTTGATAAAATATGTATATTTAAAAAAAAATAGTCACAATATCATTTTAATTTCGGGAGAAAAGCACTAATGCTACGAAAGCATTAGGGAATACAACCATGTATATAATTTTTTATAACTTACCACATCAAGAATTGAGTAAAAAATAAGACTACAAAATTCAATCTTTACACATTAACTACTTACTAATTTTTATGCATCATTTTTCATTTCATTAAAAGAAAATAATTAAAATTGAGCATATTTAAAATCAACAACATTTGATAATATATATTAAATAATATTTTATCTTTTTTAATAAATTAAAGTTAAAATACGTAACTAACTTGTTTTACTCTTTGGAAAAGAACAGATATGAATTCCATAAGAAAAAGAATTTTCTTACAATTTCGAAAACTACAGTTATTCGATGGCCAACATTTAGCCATTTTAACAAATAATATTAGTTCTAAAAAGATGTTTTTATTTAAATAATTAACTATAATAAAAACATCAAAAAATACGAATAAAAATTAATAGAATGCTCTATTACTGTCAGAATATAAATGCTACAAACAAATGAAAACACGACGTTTGTGCTTGCGCAATTATTTCATAGATGTGCAATTAATAGATTATCCATAAAGAAAAAAACAATTAGGCATCTTTCTGTAGTTCACCCCGTCCGCTACGTGGTGTGCAACCTTGATTGATGTGAGTTCGCCTTTAATCTCGCTGTTGCCTCTCCCATTTAAGATAGGATGCTTACTTATATCGCTTTGGCCCATAACATTAGGTGAAAGTTGAAAAATAGACATAGTATACATAAAACTTGATTCTGTTCTTTTATTTTAATAAAAATAAACATTTTGGATAATTATCTTGAGTTGTTCATTTAAATTATTTCGATGGTATTTTGTCATATCAGTATTAATATATAATTCTTTAAGTGGCACGTAAAGAAATAGTCGTGTTTAAAAGTATTTCCCCCCCTCCAAAACAGTCCAGCCCTCCTTCATTTATAAATGTTGGGAGGGAAACTACCCTCTTGGGAAAATTTGAATTTCAAGCCCTGATATTTAAAGAGAAATAGTTTTTGTAAATTATATTTTAATATATTTAAAATGTTTTAATGATGTGTGAAACATGTTTGTAATTTATTGTTCTGAGATGGCATTATATAAAGAAATAAAGATACACCATAACTAAAAGCATATCTGGTGCCGGATATCCGATCATATATCTGTATCCTACAGGCAACGGAGCTTCGGATATTCGAAATCCAGCAAAATCAATATCCGGTTTAACCCATGTAACATGTTTTAGTTTCTAATTTATATTAAGTCTGAAAGTATTTACAATCAGTAGTAAGTTGACTACAGTACAGGACCTATTATCCGGAATCCTCGGGACTGAAGGCTTTCCGGATTTTGGAATTTTCTGGATTTCGGTTCCTCCCAACGTTCGCGTTTTTTCCATGATTCTTTGTCGAAATTTGTGCATTTTTTCTACGATCATTTACGTATGTTTTCTACGATCATTTGATGAAATTAGTGTTTTTTCATGATCATTTGACGAAATTCTCGTTTTTTCCACGATTTCTTGACAAAATCTGTATATTTTTTCTACGATCATTTGGCAAAATTAGCTTTTTTCGCAACCATTTGACGAAATTCATGTTTTTTCCGCGATTCTTTGACAAAATTTGCGTTTTTTCGCGATTCTTTGACGAAATTCGCAATTCTTTGAAAGAAGTTCGCATTCTTCTCGCAATTCTTTTACGAAATATGCGTTTTTCTGCGATTCTTTGACGAAATTAGCGTTTTTTTCCACGATTCTTTGACGAAATTAGCGTTTTTTTCCACGATTCTTTGACGAAATTAGCATTTTTTCTGCGATTCTTTGACAAAATTAGCATTTTTCTACGATCCTTTGACGAAATTAGCGTTTTTTTCGCGATCCTTTGACGAAATTCGCTCTTTTCTCACGACTCTTTGACGAAATTCGCGTTTTTTCGCAATCCTTTGATGAAATTTGCATTTTATTCCGCAATCCTTTGACGAAATTTGCAGTTTTTTTTCACGATCCTTTGACGGAATTTGCGTTTTATTCCGCAATCTTTTGGCGAATTTGGTGATTTTTTCCGCGAACGATTCACGAAATTGATTTTTTTCGGCGATCATTTGTCGAAATTCACGATATTTTTTATGTCCGATTTATCAGACTGTAGACCTAAATTTTCGGAAAATTCAAAACAGAACCCCTTGTGAAATGTCCAACGATTTCCTTTTTTTAACGAATTTTAATATAAATTAATTTTATACTAAAATTAGAGAGAAAAATGATTTTTTTTTAATGTCGGGGGGGGGGGGGGGGGCATGTTCCCCCACGGCTGAAGTAACATATTTTAGTGGTTACATCTTGAAACACAATGAATTGAAAAAAAAAGAAAAACTAGAAATTGTAAAATTTTCAAAAAATTTCAGAAATTTAAAAATTTTAGTAAAAATTTACAAAATTTTCAAATAATTTTTTTTCTGGATCTCGGGTTTTTCCGGATTTTTGAATTCCGAATAATGGGTCCTATACTGTATTTTGAAAATATCAGATATTTTTTATGTTTGTGAAAACATTATGATATTTATGAACCCTGATTTTAAATACAATGCTTTTTATAGAGTTTCCACTATATAGTTTTTAGAAGGTGCTGCTGTCTGCCTGACTTTTGGCTTAAAAAATAAAATTTTTCTTGCCTCTCCTCCAAAAATAGCACCCTTCATTCAAAATATTTGTCTGCTTACTACCTTCGTTTTACATTAAAAATTTCGCTTACATAGTAAAAACTGACTCACTGCTGTATCTTAATTCCGTGATTTTATTTGCATGTGCGCTTCAGCTTTTTTCAGAAAAAAAATCACTTTTCTGATGAGTTCCAATTAATATATCAGCTATTTATGAAAAAATTAAAATCTGACCCTCAGGTGTATCATGACCTGTCAGACATGGACTATTGTCATCCAAATTTTCAGTGCTAGATTTCACTAGCCATATCATTGACACACAGAGAAACTTTCTTTTATTAGTATAGACAAGCTTAATTCCTTAAGCTTGTAAACAAGTACTTCAAACATCTTCAATTAATTTAATAGACAAAATATCTTTATAAACATTGCAATTTATTTTCATATTAGATTTTAATACTTTTCACATCATTAGAAAAATGAAGAAAATTTATGATTTCAATCACCTGATTAAAATTGTTGACAACCTACTTAAAGTTGATAATTTTCATTCTTTACATAATATAAAAAGTTGTAAAAGAATATTTTATATATCATTTTGGATTTCCTTATATTATACATTTTTTCATACAATTTTTCTGGTAATAGTTGCCTTTTTTCTTATGCAATGTGACAAATAAAAATAGACAAATGTATACATTTCAGAAAATTAAAAGGTTAAAAACCATTACAAAATTTATAACTGATGTTGGCTTGGAGAATCGGTATCCTTATCGTCACCCAAGAGACGAGCGTCTGATCCATCACTCCATTTCTCCTTGTATCTGTCATTGTGCATGTATTATTTCAACTCAAAGAAACATAATAATTAATCATTGTACTTTACTCTTTTCTTACATTATTTAAATAACTATATTTATAAATAATAAGCACTAAAACATACTTTTTAATCCTTTTGAAAATATTTCGTCAAGTGTCTGACATAATGGTAAAAGGCTGGGATGATTATCTCCAACTTCCCTTTCCGGAAACTTTTTCCTCAATTCATAAACTATTCCTAAAGAAAATAAATGAAATTAATTACACTGATGTTATTTAATTTTCTTTTAAGTTAGCCAGATGCAAATCTTGCCAATAGTTTTTTTTTTTTTTTTTTTCTTTTCAAACAATGACTGCAATTATTTTTTACGTGTGTAAATTAAAAATAGTGCTTTGATGTTGAAATAAATTTTTTTGGATTATGGCATCCATTCTTTTTTCCCATAAAATGAGTGAAAGGCATGTATTTTAAATGAAATGAATGCAAGGTTTATATTTGTATTTAAATGAATAATAACGCTGGGGAAAATATTTGGAGATTTATCACCTGCATCCGGCTAACATAAAAGTACCCTATTTTATTTCAGTCTTTTAAAATATTAACTTAGAAACAAAATTAAAAACACAATCTTTGTTTATTTATATTGTATTAACAAACAGGAAACCTTTAAGAAATTTCCTTAAAAATTATTTTTTAAACAATTACAATTTTTATATTCCTTTTTTAATATTTTATTAATGTATTAACAATATTAAACCAATCTCATAGTCAAATTATCCATTCTGAATCAAAATTTAACTGTAATAAATGAAATTAATCAAAACACTCAAAATTCCAATAAGACACCCACAATTCCAAAAAAATCGCTGCCAGCTCGACCTGCAGGCAGAGGTTGATTTCGAAGTTACATACTAATTTCCCCAACAAAAACTAAATCAAGATTAGAGATAAACCCAGTTTGACAATTTTATTTGGCCGCTTTTGACGAGTTTTTAATTTCACTTTTCTGTAAGAGATGGTTTTATTAGAATCATGTAAAGGAGGTATTAAAAAAAATATTTTCCCACACTCCACAACTCGAAATTTTCTGACACATTTTCAGATTCATATTTAAAAGAAAAAACATGAAACTTGCTGACGTGATCTTTTGAAGAGATTTGTAAGCAATCTATCTTTTTATTTTTCATTCAATTAATTATAGCTTGATTTGAAAATAATTATTTTACCCAATACAACCATTTTTTTTTTTTTGTTTTCAGCACTATCACTTTGGGAAATTCGGTTCAAAATGGCCACATTGACAGCATTTTTGAAATATATTCTGCTTTTATATATATAAAAAAAATAACCAATACGGCACATTATAAAGTTTCTGAATAAGAGAACCTGCCAATTGGATGCATTTCAGAGGAAAAAAAAATTTAAAAATGAGTCAGAAAATAAGCAGTTACACACCACTTTGAGTACACACCCTTAATATGAAAATTTTTTCTTCAACTCCTATTTTTGTTTAATTTGTTTTTGCTATAAGAGTAGGTCCTATCAAAAACTTGTCAATATAAAAGTTGTAGATAATATTAAAAAGATGTATAATAAATTTAAGCGGATTGGATATCTTGTGAATTGACGAAGTTATGAATTTTTTTCTTCCTCAATCCCCCCCCCCCTTTTTCATTTTTAATTTTATTTTGCAATAAGAGTTGATCCTATCAAAAACTTGTCAATATAAAAGTTGTAGATAGTATTAAGAAGATTTATAATAAGTTTAATTTAATTCAATATCTTGAGAATTGACAAGGTTATTAATTTTTTTCTCTCTAAAACCCTATTTTTTTCGCCCCTTGAGCACATTTTAAATTTTATCAAAAATCTGCGATACATAAATTTTTGGCCCTTTTCCTAGAAGGAATAATAACTTTAAACTGATTTGATATGTATTATAAATAAGAAGTTATAGTTTTTTTTTTCAGTTTTCACAAAACCCCTCCCTATTTTGACCCCTTTGGTCCAAAGTATGCCCATTAACGAACTTGACCAAGATTTTCTGCGTCAGTTTGGAAGAGATTTCTGCAGAATTATGGAAGTTACCGTGTCCATAAAAAGGTGATATGTATATAAATAGATAGATACAAAAAGTTTTGAACTAAGAGTGGTTTTGGGCTCTAGGGATCATGATCGGTACAGATCTCCAAAAAATTTTCAGAAATTCCAACATAAGGGAAATGTAATAAGTAGTATTTCTTACAAAATCTACCTAAAATTATAGTTCAAAATTAACATTTTTACCCACTGACCACTGGCCAGTATGCTGATTTTTTTGACTGGCCAGATTTTTTAAACTACGGGCCAGTAACAAAGTTATGTATGCTCCATACAAAATTATGTTTTTTCTTAACTATCAACACTGTAATTTACTAATATCTTTTACTTACCATTCCATATGATTACGCTCAACTGAAAAAAAAAAAAAAAAAAAAAACTGGCATTGGCATCTAACAGAAAAATATAACCAAGAAATTACTGCTTTCAAAATAAAAGTCAAACACATATTTGAAGATATTTAGACATACTCAGGATTCATTGATGTATATGAATGGATATATATCATGATATATATCCGATATTTATTTTCAAAATATCAACATATTTGATATTTTCGTTTATTTGATATTTATTTTCAGACTATCTAGATGTTTGATATTTTCTATATTTTTTTTATCTTTGATATTTATTTTCAAAATATCACTGTGCAAGATATTTTTTATATTTTCAGTCAAAACCAGTTTAAAATAATTTTTCAGCTGTTATTGACTGTTCTGTAGATTATATACTACAAATCTGATCACAATGAACTTTCGTTTCTGGCAGTGAAGAAATGCAGAACTAACAATTATGTGGGACATAATTAATTCAGAACAGCCATTGAAAAATAAGCTGTTTCATTTAGAAAGATAATTGGTTATTTATATTTTCATTTAAAAAGAATTTTTCCTGGTTTAAGTTGAGCTTAAACTGTACTTAGGGAATAAAAAAGAAGACAAGTTTACATTTATGTTAATTTTTCAATTAAAAAAATATTTTGCAATTAAAATTTTGTTTTACAAAACAAAATTTTCAATAAATAAAATCATAAGACGAAATGCAATATTCCACCTATGTTCGATCACAAACTACACAATATGAAATTTTAAATGTTTCCTGCTTACAGGCAATTCCATCGTAACAGACTAACACTCATAGAGGAAAAAAAGACTTTATCTTATTTAAAAAATAATAATCAGGTAATTAAAAGATGATTACAATTAGTATATGATATTATAAGATAAATTGATGTAGTTTATTATGAATAAATTATTTAATGTGAATAATTATCATTAAAAAAGTGGTATTGTAACAGACAAACCATAATTACCATGCTTTTCGAACATCTTAATGTTTATCTATATTACTCATAAAATAACATACATTTTAACAAAAATATATTTTCATTCAGAGGCAGTTTAGAAACATTCGACTTCCAGAAAATTTTACTATTGCCACAATATAGTTATGAAAAATGTGTAATCTTACCTGTAACAGACCAACATCCAATATGTAACGGACAAACAAATAAACACTTAAAATAAGCTATGCAGATGATAATAGGTTTTATTGATTTTGACTATTCAACCTTTTATAAAATACATTGCAAGTATCAAATATATAGGTTTAATACTACCAGAAAATATGTGTATTGCCTATTTGATGTAAAAAATAAAATAGTAAAAATGGTAATGTCGGCTTGGAATTGCCCTTACTTAAAAGTTGACAGATAATAATATTTCAGATGTTACAAGTTTAAAAAATACATTTTATTTAAATTTCCTAGTACTTTAGGTCTGCAAAACCCGCAGCCACTGACAATGGCTGTGGATTTTACAGACCCAAAGTACTAGGAAATTTAAATTACATGTATATTCTAAACTTGTAACATCAGTAATATTATCTGTCACCTTTTAAGCAAACTAGGGGATCGTACCCAGGGTTCCCGGGTTAAAGAATATAGGTGAAAACATTTTTTTTTATTGAAAACTAATAATTTTTTATATGCAATAAATTTTTTAGATAGCCTACTTACATTAAAACAGCATTTTTCATATGAAAAATATGAATTATAGAATCAAATAAATTTTTGAAATTTATCAAAACCGATATTTTCTTATTAGCCGCATGCTAAGAGTCATTTGACCAAGATTTTGCTACTTACGGCATCCTTTTATATTATGATAGTTTCAGAACTTATACATGTCTGTTGCATTTATGTTTTATTTATATTATTTTATTTATTTATTCATAGGGAAGTTTTTTTTTAATGGATATCAGCCGTAAGAAAATGATGAATTCTTTATTCTGTTTTAAGGGCAAACAGATTAATCTTTCATAATCGAGCTCCGTGCGATATACGTAAATTAAAAAATATTTCATGCTTTAAAATTGTTTTTAAAACCATAGACAATCAGTAAACTGAGATGAACTTTGCAAACAAATTCCATTAAAAAAAAAAAAATCCTATTTGGTGATCTAAAAATTTAAATTGTACGATTACAAATATGTTAGATTTGTGTTTTTTCAATATTATTCTTTTATTTGTTTATAAAAGAAGTATTAATTTCGTTAATTTGTCTTAATATGTTAGGTTGGGTTTTTTTAATATGATTCTTTTATTCGTTTATAAAGGAAGTATTAATTTCGTTATGCAAAAATAGTCAGAAACAAATGCTGAACAATTTTTTTGCTTTATGTGCAAAATGTTTATTATTATTATGTATTGAAACCGGCACGTGATAAGATAAACTTTTAAAAAATCATGCTTAAAAATTATTTTAAAAAACATAATACATCAGTCAATTAAGATACAGATTTGAAACAAATTGCATTTGAAAGTAAATTTTTTCTCTATGCGACGAAAATTGAAAATGTACGATGGTCAGAAGATTAAAAAAATGCTGTAGCGGAAATTTCAAGACCGAAATTTGATCGTGAAGTGTTGCTATTCGCAAAATGACGTCAGCGTACGCACACGTTTGTCCTTTATAATGTACGGGGTGTCGTAAAAAGAACTGACTGATTTTAAAATTCCATAACTTGCAAACGGTGACAGATATGTAAAAAATTCTTGCAGGAGAGTTATGCATGAACTCAAAAGTTTTTTTTTTTTTTTTTACATTGATTTTCGATTTTAGTTCGAATTATAAATAATAGATGGCACTGCGATCAATAGACGCTAAAATCAGGCTCGATTTTTGGCACTTCGGGACCCACTCACTACATTTTAATCTCCTTTTTCCGCATGGAAGAGGAGAAAGGCCAAAAAATCGAGCCTGTATTTAGCTCCTATTGCTTAGAGCACCATCTATTGTTGGTAATTCGAACTAAAATCGAAAATCACTGTAAAAAACTTTTGACCTTATGCATAACCCTCCTGCAAGAATTTTTTAAATATCTGTCACCGTTTTCATGTTATTGAATTTTAAAATCAGTCAGTCCCTTTTAGGACATTCGGCAGATACGTAATCAATAAAATATAATAAAGATCTGTTATTACGATGTGGTTATCAATTGAAGCTCTTATGCTTGGTATTCCGGAATGAAAAATAGCAATATTTACCTTCTCAAAATTTTCATACGCACTTCTCATATCCATATTCATCCTTTTTTAAAAATTTGTATTTTGTTTGATCATTTTAAAATCATTTTAACTCAAAACTTGAAGTCACCGTTGTCAGCTTTTATGTAAATAGACGCACTCTTTACTTGAGATTCTAATCTCAATTCCGGAGAGTAAAAATTTCTGTAGTTTATGTTCTTTAGACGAATTTGTGTTAAAATGTTTAGTTTTATATAAGAAAATGATCGTTTTCTTTTAAATATGACTTCATTTTCACTTAAATGAGCATTTCGCCTAGTGTCTGAAACTTAGTATCAGTACACATGCTGAAGGAAAAGCAATATAGAAAATTTATGAGGAAAAATGCGTGGTTTCAAAAGCAGTATGTCATTTTCCGTTATTATTCCCCTACTATAATATGCTCCTAATGGGATTTTGTGCCACTAAACCCTATACAACAATTTTTATAAACAATTTTGAAATTTTATCAGAAAATGACATGAATAAAGATAAAAATGCCTCATTTTTTTTCTCTCTTCTCTGCAATAATAAAAGCTATGCAATTTTCATCATTTTGGAGAAATTTCATACAATGCTTTTAAAATTAAAATATAAAAGTAGTAGTATTTAAAAAAAAAAAAAAAAAAAAAAAAAAAAAAAAAAAAAAAAAAAAAAAAATAGTGCGATCACATCTACAGCTTTTAGTTGGAAAAAAAATATTAGTAAAATTGGTTCAGCAGAAAGATTAGGGCAGATGACTAAAAAACACACTTGTGTTTTAAATATATAGATTATATAAAATTAGTAAAAATTAAATTAAGCAAATTATGTTATTTTGATAAAATTATAGTAGAATGTTTTAAAGAATAGCATTAAAGTTTTATTATTCGAGAGAATTTTGGACAATAACTTCAGGAACATGATATTATTTTAAACCCCGAGTTATTTATTTGCTTGTCTAACTCGGCAAAGCAAATCTTTCCAGGCGAGAATCATCAATTTCTGTAATATAAATCGCTGTTATTTGCATGTCACCTCTCTTTTATAAAGACACTCTAAATTTTTGTAAAACATTGCGTTTTATCAGTGTGTGATGTCGATTACTTTATTTTCAAAAGTGAAGCATTTGAAAGCAGCTGGGCTGTGAAAATGACGCACTTCTACGAAGCATAATTCAGTTTTAAGAATTAAAATACACGCTGTTTTATAAAATGACGTCGTTTGCATCCTCTAAAGCAATTCACTTTTACAATCCAATCTTAAAGTTTGTCTATAGAAAAGTATGCATATGACATCATTATCGCGGAATAACAGACAATATTCTTGACATAGCCCGTATTTTAATTTCAACTTTTTTTTCTGCTTTTATGAGAAAATGGCAACAAAAAGATACAGTAATCTCCTATTTTAGACTATTTGCTGGTAACGTTTTGGTGCAAATCGCCCAACAGATGGCGCTGCTAAGCTGCATTTTGCAGCATTTACAAGATTTTCGTAATAGCTCAATCTCAAGAAATAATGCACGGATTTTCATCAAACTTCAGATTCAGTTAGTGCTTGACATGAATTGACGTTTTGCCCTTTGTGGTGTAAATCGCTCAACAGGTGGCGCTGCTATGCTGCATTTTTTGAGATTTCCGCAATAGCTCTATCTCAAGAACTAATGCTTGGGTTTTCAACAAACTTCAGATTCAGGTATACCTGGATATGAATTAGTGCTGTTTATGTTTTGGTGTAAATCGATCAACAGGTGGCGCTGCTATGCAGCATTTTTCACGATTTCCACAATAGCTCAATGTCCAGAACTAATGCACGGATTTTCATCAAACTTCAGATTCAGTTAGTCCTTGACATGAATTGATGTTTTGTACCTTTTCGTGTAAATCGCTCAACAGGTGGCGCTGGTGTGCTGCATTTTTTGTGATTTCCACAATAACTCCAGCTCTAGAACTAATGCACCGATTTTCATCAAACTTCAGATTCCGGTATACCTTAATATGAATTAGTGCTGTTTGTGTTTTGGTGCAAATCAGCAGCATTTTTCCGAATTTCCCCTACAGCCTATCTCAATAAGTAATGCATGAATTTTCATCAAACTTAAAATTCAGGTATACTTTGATACGAATTGGTTCTAAATTGATGTAATTTCTTTTACTATTTAAATGATTTAATTGGCATGATTTATATAGAAGAAAGTTTTGTGATGGCCACAACATACTAGTTTTTTATTCAAATCGTAAAATGAATAAATAGTTAAGGCATTGCCGTAAATATAGGTTTCTCAGCAGTGACTTCTTTGGCTACCATTATTTCCGTACAGTAATAATCTCCATGATAATTTTCTAAATCATTTTCAATAAAAATGTACTAAGAAGATTATTGTGTGGAAACAGTGGTTGACAATAAATTGACCGGTGGGAGCCCTGTAAATAAGTTTCGATTACTTTAATATTAGAAAATCTGATCTGATACTGCCGTCTACGGAAAAGTTACAGAAAGAAAAAAATCAGGCACGCTGAAATGGTGTTGGAGAAGTTACTTGAGGGTGCAATATGGTAAGAATTAAAAGTAAAACTTTGCAAATAGAAGTAATTTTTTTAACTGTGTATAAAAGCATGTTTTAAATCGAAACAGTTGGGGTCAAACACAAGGTTAAAATACCACAGGAATATACTAATTGTAACAAGATTCATCTATAATATCTCATTAATAATGGAAAAAATATTCAAATATTTTTGCAAATCTTTATTTCGCTCTTTCTAATTTTGCGCACTAGGATTCGTGCGCCTGGAGCAGTTTGCTCCAACTGCTCCTCGGTAGCTACGCCCCTGACTTGACCCCAGATTAAGGTTAGTACTATTCAAATGCATTTAGCATGTTTTATTTATTAATTAAAAATTTTATAATATTAAATATTATAAACATATAAATATTATAAGTAAACAATATAAATATTATAAGTAAATGGCTGGGTTCTTGTCAAATATCGTGTGAAGCGGAATACAAGAAGATTTGTTGGAAAGGTTCTTGAAATTAATTCTGACGGGCTTACTATTCAGTTTGCAAGATGAATGGATGGTGTGGGATTTAAATGGCTTGAAATGAAAGACAGACTTAGATAAAATGTAAAACTGTCTTCAAACTCAAATAATTTCTTAAAAATTTTCTGCAGAAAAACGCCACGCCCCTCCTAAGTCCTATATCGCCGCTAACAGCAAAAGTGAAAAAGTCCTCTTTCCAATCCCTCACATTACGTTAAATGCTCTCACCCCCCCCCCCCCCTTCCAGTTTTCTGAATTAGACTTTTGAAAAGAGGATAATGTTTACTAAGATATTAAAACTGAATTCCCTTTTCGAATGTAAAAAAGTCACTGCAAATCGCAGAGAAATGCTAATCAAGTGCACAAACATTCGCTAAAATTTCCAACCAAATAAACTTTATTTAAGAGATCAACATTTAACATTTACTTTTCAACACAAAAATTTATTTTTAATCTGTTAAATTAATCTTCAAAGCCTAAAATAATCTGCAGCACCTGCTTCTGTGCTGCACTGTTTCTGCTACCGGCCCTGACAAAAAAAAAAAAAAAAAAAAGAAAGAAAAAAGCATTGTACCTGCTGTTCCGGCATAAGCCCTGCACTTCCAATATTTTTAAGTTTTAAAAATAAATATGCCACGGCGCTTCTTCCATGGTACATGGCAAATAATTTCTAGATAGCTTTTTTTATCTGCAGACCTTCTCACAAGTCTGCGACGAGCCTCGCACAGATTCTCCGCCTGGGGTCTTAATAATTTTTTTTTATGAAAAATTTGTAAAAAAAACCCCATCAGAACTGTCTGCAAGCTTTGAAAATTTTCTGCGAATGGCGTTCGCGTGTTCGTCTATATTATCTGACTCTGATGAAAGATATACCATAAGCCGATCCTGACCAAATCAAAGCTATTCGTCGTTAACCCGAGTTTTCCATAAAAGTGATAGAATTATAAGTTTTGTGTTTAAAAATGACTTTACATTTGAAGTTGAATAAATTATTTTTTTATTCTGAAACTTGTTAGGCACAGAATGAACTTACAGACTGCTAATATTTTGATCTTTCTACAATAAAAATTAAAATTGGGTATATTAATGTTAGGGGACTATGTAATAAAAATTAAAAGTATTAATTTTGTTTGACAAAAATAAAAAAGGCTGAATCCATATCAACTCAGGCAGGGGGGTTACCTTCATAGTCTCAGAAGTTTTTGAATTGAACATATGTTAAAATTTAAGAAAAAGTAAGATACTTGTATATTTTCATTTTGCCCCAAAAAATTCCTGGCCCAAGATACAGGCCGCCAAAGATGACATCCCCGGCACCATTTCTCATTCACGATTTTCGATAAAAATTTTAAAGTGCCCTATCTCTAGAACGGTGCAAGATATTTTGTTGCGGTTTATTTTATTTTAAAGATAATATTCTTTTGTTTAAAATGATATACCCAATTTTGAAAAATGTATTCAACTTTTCTTGTGGCAGCCTTTTGAAAAAAAAAATTTTTTTTTGGAATCCCAAATGCCAATCCCAAAAATTTTGATTTTTTTGCTGTTGATCAATACCATTGGGAACTACCTTCACTGTAAAGGAGAACTTCCACTTTTGAGTTTAACAAATTTTAGAAACATTTAAAAAATTCAGAGAAGTTTACAGGAACTGTATATATACAGTTCCAGTAAAAGTCACTGAATTTCTGCTTATTTGTATCATATTTGTAAGGATAAGCCTACTATATATCCTAAACAAGTTAGAAATTGCAATATAAAATGTGGCAAATGAGGTGCGTGCGTACTAATACTAGTTTTATAAATATTCAGATCTTGGTGCAATAAGTGTTACACTCTTGGGCAAAAAGGCATGAATACAACATTTACTATGATTCTATATATTAAATTCAGTAATATGGAAGTAATATGAATCCATATTAAAAGGACTTAATCGCCATGGCAACCTAGAATCATTACCTATCATGGTATATCATTGAATCAATTATGTATTATAGGATTTTTAAATAGAATGAAGAAAACTTTTATTAATGTCTTTTATGTTTTAATTTGATTTTCATAGCATTTGAAGTTATACATACTTTATTTTCAATACTGAACATAGTAAAACAATCTCAATAACATATATCAATTACACAGCAATACAAATTATATTAATACAAGTTAGAGTTCAGACAGATGGGCAGACAAATCGAATCCATAAAGACTTTCAAATATGTTGGAAATTGTTAAAAACACATAAACAGGTCAGAATTTGACTTTTAGAAATTTATGTCAATAGACGGAAGCATACTTGAATACTTTCATACAACCCTGTATTTTACCTACTATCTTTATATACATGCCACTATTTAGCTAATATTTAATTAAGATTAAAACATCCTTAAAACCAGTGAAATCACACTTCCAGAGACGGCCATGTATCTAATTCTTTGCGTGGACCTGTATATCATTTTATCTATATTCTCCAAACATATCTTAGTATACTAAATGTAGTTCAGTGTAAAAATGCATAACTCATTTAAAAATCACCTTTAAGCTACTTTCATTCATACTCAGTAAACCCTTAAGATTTCTTTTGTGTAGCCCTGTATATGATCTACAGCATTTATGCACACAACGTAATATGGAAAAATTTAGTTAAAAACTCAATCACAGCTAAAAATGCACTTCCAGCAATACCCTTACGATTTCTTTTTTGTAGCCCTGTATATGATCTACAGCCTTTATACACACAACGTAATATGGAAATATTTAATTAAACTTAAAAACTCATATTGCAACTAAAAATGCACTTCCAGCAATCATCGCTAATGTACAGTATTTCCAATACGGTAAAGTATCCAAAATCTTTTGTGTGTCCCTGTAAATGCTATGCACTTTCTATGACACAAGAAGTAATTTTTTGTAAACCTCTGCAATAAAGTATGTATCACTTCAAATGTATGAAAATCAAATTAAAACATAAAAGACATTAATAAAAGCTTTCTTCATTCTATATAAAAATCCTGTAATATATAATTGATTCAATGATATACCATGACAGGCAATGATTCTAGGTTGCCATGGCGATTAAGTCCTTTTAAGATGGATTCATATTACTTCCGTATTACTGCAAATTGTAAATTCCGTATTACTGTGAATTATAGTAAATTTTGTATTCATGCCTTTTTGTAACACTTATTGCACCAAGATCTGAATATTTATAAAACTAGTTAATACTATGCACGCACCTCATTTGCCACATTTTATATTGCAATTTCTAACTTGTTTAGGATATATAGTAGGCTTATCCTTAGAAATATGATACAAATGAGTAAAAATTCAGTGACTTTAACTGGAACTGTATATATACAGTTCCTGTAAAATTCTCTGAATTTTTTAAATGTTTCTAAAATTTGTTGAACTCAAAAGTGGAAGTTCTCCTTTACAGTGAAGATAGTTCCCAATGGTATTGATCAACAGCAAAAAAATCAAAATTTTTAGGATTGGCATTTTCAAAAAAAAAAAAAAAAATTTTGAAAAAAAAAATTTTTTTTTTGAAAAGGTTGCCACAAGAAAAGTTGAATACATTTTTCAAAATTGGGTATATCATTTTAAACAAAAGAATATTATCTTAAAAAAAAAAAAACCGCAACAAAATATCTTGCACCGTTCTAGAGATAGAGCACTTTAAAATTTTTATCGAAAATGGCGAATTGGAAATGGTGCCCCGGATGCCATCTTTGGCAGCCTGTATCTCGGGCCAGGAATTTTTTGGGGCAAAACCAAAATATACAAGTATCTTATTTTTTATTGAATTTTAACATATGTTCAATTCAAAAACTTCTGAGACTATGAAGGTAAGATTTTTTCTTTGGCTGCCTGAATTGACATGGATCATACCAAAAATATTAACCTTAATGTTAATTTTGTTCCTATGTAAAAGTATTTTGTTTATTATTTTAAATCATACTCCCAAATCTATGACTTGAGTCAAGTATCCTTAATGGGTGGGTTAAGTATCCCTAAACATTGGGATACTTGACCCAAATTGAAAGTTTTAAATATTCATATTATACTACCTTTTACAATTAATACTTCAGAATAATAATAATAAATATTGTGTAATACTTCATTAAGTATATATAGACTGCATTTACACACCCATAAGTAATGTACAAAAACAATTAACAATCCAAAACTAACAATTGGGTCAAGTATCCCTAGTTTCCCCTATATTTTTTAAACAATGTTCGGATATAAGGGCTATAAGGTATTGTGCTCTAATAATTTTTAATTTCCTGTATGAGGTGAATCTTTAGATATCTTGGTTTTTTATCATTTATTTTCTTTTATGGTGTGCTATTAGGAGCTAAATTTTGTCATTTTAGGTTTAATGCCGAAAAAATTCGATGAAATAACGCATCTTCACTATAAATTAACCTACCAGCTCTTCTGATGATTCTGTGGGTTATTCATAGTTTCTTATTTTACATACTGATTTCCTATATTCATATCTTGTTCATATTTAGAATTTTACCATTTGTTCACATATTTGTTACTTCACCTTTATTTTATATATACAGTAAAAGCTCTGTTATCTGGCATTCAAGTAACCGGAAAGCTCAATTAACAGGAAAAATTCAGAGAGATCGTTTATTTTTTTCTTCCCATAAACATTTGAAAAATTTTTACTACTATTTTAGGAAGCATTCTTAAGTTATCTCAGCGACTGATTCGGCATAAAACAAATCTATGTGTATGTTCATGACAGTGAATGTTATAAAATAAAAATATAGTATAAAGAACTGTATATACAGGGCTTGAAATTCAATTTTTCCTAGGAGGGGAGTCTCCCTACCAACATTTATAAATGGAGGGGAGTTGAGCTATTTGGGAGGGAGAAAAAAAAAAATCTAAAACCCACTGTTATTTTACGTGTTACTTAAAGATTTACATTAATTATTTTGTCAGGTCTGTATTAATACAGACTGTCAGGGTGTTTCTGAGTAAAAAAAAAAAAAATCGGAAAGTCACAGCAAATTTCCTGAAAGGTTACAGCAGGGGATGGGAAGGGTTTGGAAAATCCTCTCCAGGCACTGATTATTTTTTGTTGCAGGTCGAACAAACTCTCTTTTTTAGGTTCGGTTTGATTTCAGTCTATGTTTTTCTGCAGCTCTTTGACTAAATTTGCGTTTTATCCGCTATCTTTTGACCGGGAGTGATTCTGTTCCGAATTTTCTGAAAAATTAAGGCAGTCATTTCCGAAAATAAAAAAATAAAAAAAAATCGGTAATAAACCCGAAAATTCGGACATAAACTATATCGCGAATTTCGACAAATGTTCGCCGAAACAAACCAATTTTGTCAAAGGATCGTGGGAAAAACGCCAGAGAATCGCGAAAAAATGCCAATTTCGTCAAAGGATCGCGAAAAACGGCAAATTTCGTCAAATGATGGCGAAAAAAACGGCAAATTTACGCAAAAGATCGCGAAAATACGGCAAATTTTCCCAAAAGAGCGCGGAAAAACGGCACATTTCGTCAAAAGATCGCGAAAAACGACAAGTTTTGTCAAAAGATTGCGAAAAATACCGCAAATTTCGACAAAGGGGCGCAAAAAACCACAGTTAGTGCCAGGAGTGGATTCCCTCCCTGCCCCCCCTCTGTTGTAACCTTTCAGAAAATTTACTGGGAATTTCAGAATATTTTTTTTTTTCACTCAGAATCATCCCTGCTTTTGACGAAATTCGCGTTTCATCCGCGATCTTTTAATGAAATTCGCGTTTTATCCGCGATCTTTTGTCGAAATTAGAGTTTTTTCGCGATTCTTTGATGAAATTCGCGGTTTTTTTCAGCGGCCCTTTGACTAAATTCGCGTTTATTTCATGATCCTTTGACGAAATTTCCATTTTTCCGCGATCCTTTGCCGAAACTCGCGTTTTTTTCGCGTTCTTCTGCCAAAATTTACGAATTTTTTGCTATCCTTTGATGAATTTCGAGTTTTTTTCTCGCGATCTGACGAAATTCACGTTTTTCCGCGATCCTTTGACAAAATTTGCGTTTTATTCACAATTCTTTGCGACGAAAGTGGCGATATTTCCTCGAACGATAGACGAAATTGATTTTTTCGGCGATCATTTGTCAAAATTCGCGATATTTTTCTCTTAAACTGATGACCGATTTTTCATAATTTTCGGAACCTAATGTCTTAAATTTTCAGAAAATTCGTAACAGAATCGCTCCTGAATTCGCGAATCGGTCGCGGACACTTGTCAACCGAAGTCGAGAAAAAAATAACGAAATTTGTCTATAGGTCGCGTGAAAAATTCGTGAATTTCAACGATCTTTCGCGGTAAATAAACCCCGCAAAATGTGTCAATCGGTAGCGTGAAAATATCGAGAAATTCGCAAGGCGTTCACGGTAGTTGATCGCATTTCAAAATGCAAAATTTTCAGGAAAATGGTAAGATTTTTTGGACGGGAGCGTCCCGCCCACGATATTCTTTTGGGCGGGATTTCAAAATTTTGGGCGCGAATCCCGCCATCCCGCCCTGAAATTCAAGCCCTGATATAGCTTGTTAGCATAGAATAACTTCATGTTGCATCATAGACTGCCACACCCACTGTTTTTCCTTGCGAAAGAGAGAAGTACGGGGTAGGGTGTCCCAAAATTCAGTGTAAAAAAAATTATTTTTTAAAAAGATGGGTCTCACCCTCTAAAAAGTTTCTTCTTCTCCTGTTATTAAAATATATGAAGTTTGAGCACATTTAGAAAAAATTAAGAGGTCCCTCAAGGTCACACAAGTTCACTGGTTTATGTAAAAATATAGAATTTTAATCAAAACCATAAGTTATGATCAATTACATATTTTATTTCTATAAGTAATTTTTTAGTACGTATTATAACAAAAATATAATAAAAAGCATAATTAAGTAGAAAAACAAAATTAAATATAAAAATATAATTAAAAACTGCCCTTGCTAATTTTATGTACTTTCACTGTACTCAGATACTTTCGATCATTAATAGTTCTGTTCTTGTATACAATAACATTGTGCCAATTCGGGAAAAATCAAGTTTGTCATTGAGACATAAGCAGCATTTCTTAAGAAAGATTAAAGATTTATATGGCAAACTAGTACGCTTAATGAAAAAAATCGAAAAAGGAATAATGCAAAAGACCAAGAGAGTCAAAGAATGTAGTGAAAATTTGGGTTTGTTATTTGTCATAAGTCACGCTAATTCGGAACAGCTTATTAAAATGAAGAGCATTGCCAGTTTTTCAAGCTACACATTAGAAAAGATCAGCTGAATGACAGAAACAATTTTCAAAGCGATTAAAAGAAGTTGCTTCATCTCAAAATTCCTTTGCTTTATCAACTGCATCTTTTACGTCAACAATGAATGAGACTGAAAATGAAAATTCTAAAGAAGACTTTGATGATGAATATGCTGTAGAAATTAATCCAGAAAAAAAATTGCATAAGAAACATTCAGATAAAGATGAACAAAGACCAAGGTCGGTAATAACACCAAAAGCTGTTGCTGCTTTTGATAGAAATAAGACTGTTCAAAGAGTGAAACTCTGTAATTCCCTCAACAAGTACTGTTCATCATGAACGTCAACGCTTATGTAGTGAAACTGAGCAACAGATAAAAATTGAGTTTAATGCTTTGTAATCAGTAGTTCCTTGGAACAGAAAGTTATTACCTGATTTATCATTACAGGAAATGAGAAAGGCAGACTGTTTACCAGTGTTAGTTTCCTCTCTAAAATATAGTAACACATAACTTCTTGGAATTCTAAGCCAGGGCCTGTTTACGGAACAGGCCCGTGAAGCCCTTGCTTACCCACTGAAATACAAAAGGGCCCCCAATTTTACTTTTCAAAACTAATTTTTAGAAAAAAGAAACTCAATCACTGTAAAAAATCCTTTTTTTCTTATGAAACTTTTTTTTTCTTACTATATGGCAATTTGTAAATCACAAAAAATATTTTGAAGTTCACATATTCTCAACTATAGTTCCATATTTGTCATTTACAAAATAAATTCGTTATTTACAATTAAACATATAATAAAATACTTTTATATAGGTAGTTTTAGTTTAATATTAAATATTTACTCTAAACTTTGATGATAAAATTTCAAATTATTTAAGCATACAAAAATGAGATTTAGTAAATAAAAAAGTCCTTCCGGCCAGTGCCGGGAGGAAGAGGTAGCTTTCAAAATCCTTATTTAAAAAAAGCCAACTTATATCATGCAAACACACGAAGCTCAATTTAGTGGAAACTGAATATAGGAGATTCAATACTAATTTTTATCAATATAATGAATGAGAATTTCGCAAAATTAGTCAGCTTTATCCAAGCTGCTTTTCTTTAAAGTAACTTATATTTGGCTGCCAAATTCGGCAATTTCTTAAAGTGCCTGTCATTTTAAGACAACATGGTGGATGAGGCTAAGCAGTGAACTTGGTCGAGACCTTAGTAATTGCTGTGCACATGCTCACTCACATCGGAATCGGTTAATATATAGGAGTGCTGTCGCATGCAAAAAATCAGATTTTTCAAAATGTCACCCACAATAGAAATTGAAACTGCTATATCTGAGCCATTTTTTAAGGTAAAGACAAACAAAAAATGCTCCTGAATCCTTATATCAAGATCAAATACTTAAGAAAGAAACCTTTTTCAATTTCTAATTTTTTTGCACCTCACTTTAAATATATATATATTTTTTAATTTAATGGCCGCCATTTTGAAACAAGATGGCTGATGAATCTGGCCAGCGAACTTGGTCGAGGTGTTGATGTATACTATCCACATGCCTTCTTACATCGAAATAGGCGAATACGTGTGTTATCGCGTGACAAATACAAGATCGTTTCAAAATGTTAGCCATGCTAGAAATTCAAAGTGCTATAAATCAACCATTTTTTAAGATATCAACAAAAGAACAAATTTTCAGAAACAAAAACTGCCCCGGAATCTTTGTATCAAGGCCAAACACATAAAAAAAATCTTTTTCATTTTCCAATTTTTTAATACCTCATTTTGAATTTTAAATTTAATTTTTTTAATGGCAACCCTTTTGAAACAAGATGGCGAATGAAGCTGGCCAACGAACTCGGTCGAGATATTGGTATGTACTATGTACAGACCAAGTTACATCCAAATAGGTTCATAAATACGCCTGTTATCGCGTGACAAAAATCAGGTCGTTTTAAAATGTCAGCCACAAGAGAAATTCAAAATGCTATTACGCAGTCATTTTTTTTTAGATATAGACGAAAGAAAAACTGTTCCGGAATCTTTGTATTAAAGTCAAACACATACAAAAAAAATCTTTTTCATCTTCCAATTTTTTGATATCTCATTTAAATTTTTTTATTTTTTTAAATGGCCGCCATTTTGAAACAAGATGGCGGATGAAGCTGGCCAACGAACTTGGTCGAGATATTTGTATGTACTATGTACACACCAAGGTACATCCAAGTTGGTTCATAAATACGCCTGTTATTACGTGAGAAAAATCAGGATGTTTCAAAATGTCAGCCACGCTAGAAATTCAAAATGCTTTAACTCAGCCATTTCTTAAGATATAGACGAAACAAAAACTGCTCCCGAATCTTTTTATTAAGGTCAAACACATAAGAAGAAAATATTTTTTCAATTTTCAATTTTTGGTACCACATTTCAAATTTAAATTTTTCTTAAAAATTTAAATGGCCGCCATTTTTAAACAAGATGGCGGGTGAAGCTGGCCAACGAACCCGGTCGAGACATTGGTATGTACTATGTATAAACGAAGTTACATCCAAATCGGTTCATAAATACGCCTTTTATCGCGTGACAAAATTCAGGACGTTTCAAAATGTCAGCCACGCTAGAAATTCAAAATGCTATAACTCAGCCATTTTTTAAGATATAGACGAAACAAAAACTGCTACGGAGTCTTTGTATAAAGGTCAAATACATAAGAAAAAAATATTTTTCCATTTTCAATTTTTTGGTACCACATTTCAAATTTTTAAAAAAATTTTAAATGGCCGCCCTTTTGAAACAAAATGGCGGATGAAGCTGGCCAACGAACTCGGTCGAGAGATTGGTATGTACTATGTACACACCGAATTACATCCAAATCGGTTCATAAATATGCCTTTTATCGCGTGACAAAATTCAGGACGTTTCAAAATGTCAGTCACGCTAGAAATTCAAAATGCTATAACTCAGCCATTTTTTAAGATATAGACGAAACAAAAACTGCTCCGGAATCTTTTTATCAAGGTCAAACACATAAGACAAAAATATTTTTCCATTTTTAATTTTTTAATACCACATTTCAAGTTTTAAATTTTTTTAAAAATTTTTAATGGCCGCCATTTTGAAACAAAACGTCGGATGAAGCTGGCCAACGAACTCGGTCGAGACATTGGTATGTACTATGTACACACCGAATTACATCGAAATCGGTTCATAATTACGGGAGTTACAGTGTGACATAGGTCAGATATATATTTATATATATCAATTTTGAACGGAGGGTGGTTTCGGGGTCTGGGGGTCATGATCGATGAAAATATACCAAAATTTTTTTAAATCGCTTTCCTCCGAACGGCTGCAATAGGTGGCTTTTTTGTAAAGAAAGCTACCTAAAAGCAATTTGTAGAGTAATAAGGGGCCCCCTGTGTGACGTCGGGCTTCCCCTATTCCTAAGTGTTAAGCGGGCCCTGTTCTAAGCTGTTGTTTGGTACAGGGGAAGCAGCAGCTAATAAGTTTTTTTAAAACTTTTATATCCATTGAAATGTGATTCTCAGATTATTTGTATGTGCTTTGGCACAACTTCTTCAAATACAGGAACGTTCAAAGGAACATGTGTTCTTCTTGAATATAAAAATGGAAGAATCGTTCTATGGTTTGCCTGTAGACACTACATGTTTGAAGTGTTACTTTCAGATATATTTAAAGTATGTCTTGGACCGTTGAGTGGACCTGAAATTATTATGTTTAAAAAATTTCGAAAAAATAGATTGAACTTCACTATCACAACCCACAATGTCAAAACAAGCCATTGATAGCACATCTGACTCTTTGAAAACTTTAATTATGAATCAACTTCAGACAGTTGCTAAACACTTTCCTAAGGATGATTACAGAGACCTGTGAAATATTTTTGCTCTTATGATTGGAATAGATGTGAACAATATTATACGAAAACCAGATGTTCTCCACAGAACTCAATGAATGGCAAAAGTTATTTATTCATTAAAAATGAACTAATGTTGATGATAATGAATCTATAATACAATTGTCATCTCAACAATTCCAAAACCTCCAAAGGTTCAATCATTTGTACTATGTGTATAAATTCAATCATGGTACAATTGCCAGTCGTTGTAGATGCACCAATGAATATCATTTTAGTGATGCAAATATTGCATGAATATGATGATATACAACTATGCAAAACAGGATTAAAGAAGATTCTATGTCGCTCTTGCTATTTAAGTGAAGAGCTTGCCACTCTTTGTTTTAAAAATTTCTTAGTGCCAAGGAGAAATGTGTTAGTTAAAATCGAAAAAAAAAAACACTTTTAAAACTTAAATATCTGTCACAGCTTCTTCTTTCACACCACATAAATAGACGATAGCTTCCTAAGTTTGCTGCTTGAGAAATGGCCAGAAACACAATCTTTTAAAGAAGCTGAAGAAATTGCTGAACATTTGCCATGTGTGAATGACTGTGCTGAGCAAGGCATATCATTAATCAAAGGATTCTATGATGCAACAAAAGATGAAGAACAAAAACAAAATTTATCGCATGTAGTTGAAATTAGGGATTGACCGAAGCAGCAATTTTGCAGAATACCGAAGCTTCGGTCAAAGTGTACACCGAATACTTAAAAATTTTTAATATGCATTTTTTCATATATTAGCTTATTTAATAAACTTTAATTAAAATTAAATTCTTAGTAATTTAATTCAGTTACATTTTTATTCTTAAATCTAATTACACCAAAAAATTTAATGACTACTTTCCACTCACAATTTCATTAACCCATCACTTATTTTTTATTATTTTATCACTAGCCAATACCCAAAATAACCTATGAAAGTATTAAACTATACAGGCTATTATTAAGGGAAAGAATTGTTAGAAAAACTAAAGTTCATTCAAATAAAAAGAAACAATGTTGCCATTAAGCTGATTTACTGATTGTCTAGTTATAAACATATTGAATAGGAATGTTCCCAAATACAAAAGGTAGATCAATTTATACATTTAACTATTATCTGTCAAATTATTGATACATATTTATATTTTGATTAATTTAACATTGTGGTGATGAAGATAACAAATTTGAGCAATTTTAATGGTTATAAAAGCTATAGGATAGGCATAGGGGTATACTTATTTGATGCGTTTTCTTTAATATTTATACACCTTAGATATGCAGAGATGAAATCTCACGTACTTATTTGAGGTGTATGTTAAAGAAAATACACATTAAATAAATTTAAATTAAGAAAACTAAAGTAGAAATAATTAAAATATATAAGAGAAAGATGCCCACCTTCCTTACTTTTTTTTTTCTCATCGTAGATAGTTGTTTTGATTTCATCCCTATGTAGGCTGTTTTAGGAAAGGTTTTTTTTTTATATTAAAAATGTCCTTTGACTTGTTTTTTGTAGTGCAATTGAACTCTGAACTCATGCACATAATATTGAAACTCATTGTTTAGCCTATTCTACTTCTAATTAAAAAAGAATTCTTCTACTTCTAAGAAAATACTTACCCGCAATTATTCGGCCGAATACTTAAAAGCTAGCCTAGTAGCTCTATGCCTTTATAATCATGTTTTTTCATATTTTTTGTTAAATTAAAATGTGGTGGGGTAGTTGAGGTAACATGACTGAGTTATACCAAAGCTAATTTTCCAAGCTTCCCTGTGCTTTTTCCGGAAAGGAGAGATATCAGATTATAAATAATGCAACATTATAAAAGATTAACAAATAAATTTAGAAACTACATCCTAACACAAAATACTGTTTACTTTTACTTTTTATTCAGAAAAAATAATTTTATCAAATGCAAATTTAATAATAATTATAATAAAAATAGTTATTTGATTGACTTTCCTAATGGCAGGGAAATAGGCTGAAACTCGTTTTCCTGTTTCACTGTTACATGGATGCCCCTCCCCTCTTCTTTCATGACAGATTTGTAGCATTCAACTATCCGGACTTTTCAAGTATCCAGCAATCGGCGTTTCCCAAGCATGCCAGTTAGTTGAGCTTTTACTGTAGTATACATATATCTTTTGGAATTTACTAATGCTTTAATGATAATAAAATATATTTATTATTTTAAGAAGGTAATGTGATTTGAAAATATAATTATTCTTATTTTTCTCTGAGTAGGTATATATCTTTATAAAATTATTATATTCTTTAAACAAACAATAAATTATTAATAAATTAAAGTAATATAAATTATTTTTACTATGATGTTAATAGAAAATATGTTTTTCAGGGGTAGGTGGTCCTAGGTGATATTTCAGGACATACTTTTTCGAATATTTCCGGACACATTTACCCAGCATACTTATTTTTTTCTCGCGATCGTTTGTGGAAGTTCGAGATTTTTTTTCTGCCATTACTAGCCAAAGTTTGAGATTTTTTTTCCGCAATCATTTAGAAAAACTCGAGTTTTTTTTCTGCCATCACTAGCCAAAGTTTGAGATTTTTTTTCCACGATTGTTTGCTGAAATTCGAGATTTTTTTCCCACAAACGTTTGCCGAAATTTGTGATTTTTTCCCACAATCATTTGCTGAAATTCATGTTTTTTTTTCCGTGATTGTTTGCCAAAATTCGCGAATTTCAGCGAATGATTGACGACATTCCGGATTTTTTTAGAAATTGATTGAAGATTATCGCAATTGTTTTCACTGATCGATTAATAAAATTTGCAATTTTTCTTCCGGTCCGGCTGAAAAATTCCCCAATTTTTTTTTTTTTTTTTTTTTTTTTTTTTTTTTTTTGTACGACCACTTGACGAAATTTGTGAGTTTTTCATCATCAGATGACAAAACGTTTCACTATTTTCTGACTCTAAAGCACCTATTAATTCCAAAGTACCGATTTTGCGCAATTCCGTGAAAAAACAAAAACAAACAAAAGAAAAAAAAAGAAAACCCAAACAAATATATATTATATATATATTCACGGAAAAATCATGACTGTTTGTGCTATAGTACAAAACTTGCAAAATTTCAGGACATATTACTATATTTCAGGACGTTTTTTCAATTTTCAGGAACTTAAGGAATATCAGGACAAGTACGACCCCTCATTTTTAGATGTTTTTTTCCAGCATATATACATATATATACAGTCAAATCTGTTCAATCAGTCACTACTGTATTTAAAATCTGTGATATTCATTTGCTGGCCAGGGATTTTTGCCTGCTCTCAGATGATCTCTCCGTTTATGGTAGCATTTTTAGCACTCATTTGTTGTATCCATGTATAAAGGGCATCCTCTAAGTCTTCATGTTTCGCTATTTTCAGCCTTTGTACAATTGACGGCAGATCGCCAGTGTCAATCCATTTTTCTGTATTTATCAAAATGTCTCCGATGCAGCGCCTGCTGGCAGGCTTTTTTCAGAGTGCAGAAAAATGATTGGAGATGTGTTGCTGCGATGCATTCACATTTCTTTCTTTATATTCACTTATAATCACTTCTTTATATTCACTATAATTGCCCGATATTTAATATTTTAAACTATCCATCTAAAATAATTAAAGCATTGATCTTCTGATAATTATAATAATTGATGCAAACATTAAATGATTATCACAAATATTTTATTAATTACTGGTATCCTAATTGTTAAATTTATTTGAAAATAACTATTTTGTTTCATTAGTATGTATTCATTAAATTCTGGTTCTAAATACAGTCATAAAAACAATTATATTTATTACTTTTTAAGGGGTGTCCATTACTGGAACAGAGGGTGTCCATTACTGGGCTTTTGATATATTTCTGTTATTTAAAATTAAATTTAGATTCATATTGGGAAATGAGACTATAAGAATGGTTAAATATTGTTGACAGGTTAATATAATGTTGAAAAAAACTGGTATATAATAATTATAACTATTAATTAATAAAAAAATAATTTTAAAAGAAATTCCTTAAGGGTGTCCATTACTGGCACATCTACCCTAGTAGCTAAAAGCAATCCTTCCTAGACCACCCAAACACAAGTTAACATAGAATTTTTTTTTTTTTTTAAAGGTACTTTTCCGTTAGCCGGGCGCGGTGTTATATATACATACATATATAATACATATATTGTATGTATACACATATATATATGTATATATGCATAGATGTATGTATACATATATATGTATATATAACACTGGCGTCCGGCTAACCGAAAAGTACCAAAAAAACATTACCTTTCAATTGTTTCAGCAAAGGATGACTGACCGACATATCTTATTTGTTAGGTAATGAGGAAAAATCGAGGGAAAAATCAAATTGCTGTGTTTATTTACATTTCGTTGCCGATTTTGCGTGCGTTGCCAATATTTATTTGTTAATTCTTAACGAATAATAAATAACAAATAATAAATAATTATAAATTTACTATAGGAATTATAGTATTTACACTATAATAATAAAAGTTATTTGCATTGAATTTCAATTTTAAATTTTTGCAGAAAATCCAAGCCCAAGTAGATAAAAAAAACTATTACTTTCACTATTGTTTTTATTTTACTTGTGAATATCGTGTTTGTGTAAGTGTAAGTATGTGGATTTTTTTTAACAATTTGTGGCCTTCGTTTGTGTGTTCTTTAAAATATGAAGCTTGCTATTTATGGCAGATATTCAGAGCATTTACTTATAAAATTTAATTTTCTAACAAAGTGCATTTTGATGTATTATATTTCCTAATTTCATTTGCCGAAATATGTTATCCCTGAGGAAATGCATTTTAGCCCTTCTTCTTTTGCTTTGTTTCTCTGTGTTGTTGTCACTTTTGATATTAATGTCTTCAATAACAAATTATTGTCCAGAAACGAATCAGTTACAATCTTATGATGATTCATCTTGGGGAGTTCATCGTCTTGCTGTTATTGTACCTTTTAGAGACAGATTCGAAGAGCTTTTGCAGTTTGCACCTCATATTCATAATTTTTTGAATGCTCAAAAAATTCGTCATATAATCTATATCATAAACCAATGTGATAAACTCCGTTTTAATCGTGCATCATTAATAAATGTTGGACATCTTATCAGTCGCAAAGATTGTGATTATTTAGCTATGCATGATGTTGATTTGTTACCTTTAAATCCTCAGCTTCGTTATACATATCCGGAAAATGGACCTTTCCATGTTGCATCGCCTGAATTTCATCCTAAATATCACTATTCAACATTTGTTGGTGGAATTCTTCTTCTTACCAAAGAACAGTTTGAATCGGTTAATGGCTTATCTAACCGATATTGGGGCTGGGGTTTAGAAGACGATGAATTCTTTGCTCGAATGAAAGAAGCTAAATTAAACATTAGTCGACCTCAAAATATTAATAGTGGTATACACAATACATTCAAACATTTACACGATCGCTCTTTGAGGCGAAGAGATACTGCTCGACTGTATAATCAGAAAGAAGCTACAAGGAAAAGAGATCGTGTAACTGGACTTGCTGATGTAAAGTATACAGTAATTTCAAGTCATCATCTGACTATAGATGCTGCACCAATAGTTTTATATAATGTTAAATTGATATGCAATCTTACATTAACTCCATGGTGTGAGAATAAACTTTCAAATAACAAGAAAAATTAATTAATTAAAAAGATACTATGCTTATTAAATGGAAAAGTTCTTCATTTTTTGTACAGATGTTATAGTTAAAATCGAACTTTTGATAAAGCTAAGCTTTTTTATATAAGTCTTAAATCTGTAGTGATCTTAAAATAATATAAAAAATAAATATAAATAAGCTTTCAAGCCAAACATGCTTCTATATATATATATATAAAGTAGAATAATATTATGTTTCCTATTTAAATGATCTTGATTTTTATAAAGTACTATTTATTAATGTGCTATGCAATATATTTATTGTGCTGTAAGTAAATTAAGTAGTTTTATCTTTTTAACATGTTTTTATGCATATTCTGTTTTTAAATCCTTTCTAAAAGAATGCAAATCAAAGACCTTTTATTGGTTTGTAAACAAAAAAAATATATAGGGTAGATGTTCCAGTAATGGACACCCCTTGATGTTTTTGAAATAAATATAAAAAATAAATATAAATAAGCTTTCAAGCCAAACATGCTTCTATATATATATATATAAAATAGAATAATATTATGTTTCCTATTTAAATGATCTTGATTTTTATAAAGTACTATTTATTAATGTGCTATGCAATATATTTATTGTGCTGTAAGTAAATTAAGTAGTTTTATCTTTTTAACATGTTTTTATGCATATTCTGTTTTTAAATCCTTTCTAAAAGAATGCAAATCAAAGACCTTTTATTGGTTTGTAAACAAAAAAATATATAGGGTAGATGTTCCAGTAATGGACACCCCTTGATGTTTTTGGTTCATAAAAAAATAACTAATAAATATTTAGCTTTAATTATTTTTTTTATAATTCCCCCTTGTATGTTTTATAAAACTATGTTATTGTTGACACTTTTAATCAAACCAATCAGGAATCAGAAAATGTTTCAAAGTTTTGCTGTTTTTCTGTGAAAATCTTAATGAAGAGGTTAAGAGCTAGCTTCGTTTAATTAATTTATATATTATTTATTTTCTTGCAAAATTTGAATGTTTTTGTTTGAGTAGCAAAAGAAAACTTTGAATTTTATATACTAATGGCTATTTACAAAATTTCATTTCTTTTTAAGGTTTTAAGAGGGGGTGTCCATTACTGGAATGGTTAATTAGTCATTTTCCAGTAATGGACACACCATGTAGACATTGCTAAAAATGCAATTTTAGTAATGTTTATAGTGCATAAAATACTTTGGCTTAACTGCAAACCTAAATAATCAAATTTAATTTTTAAATTATACTTACCAAAATGTAATAACACCAAAACTTTTAAATAAATAGCTGCTTTTAAGTTATGGCTAAGATGTGTTATTATCCCACCCTCCGCGATGTTGAGTATTTGGCGATTTTTATCGCTCTGGCAACCCCGGCGTTTGGCGTCTAGTAACTTATTATGGCAACCCCCTTTTTTACGACGTGAGAGCGTGAACATTCATTTCACTGCCGGGTGTCGTTGCTGACGGTTGGTTGACTCTTGTACCAGATACTCTTTGATATCGTGTTCTATGGCTGTCTTTTTATTTTTATGTTAAATTTATTGGATGTATTTCATTGACTATAGTTTCTGTAGTCCGTTTAAACGCTCTTGCTGAAGTAATTAAGAAATATGAGGAAATTTTGACATGAAAGGGGGGTTTGTTTATAGCGTGTCAATGCGTATTAAGCCTATTTTGGAAAATGACGGCAGTGTTATATTTTGTGCTGATATACAAGAAAGCAGATGTCTGTTAAGGTATGTTGATAATTTTATGTATATTTTGTTGCTTTAAGAGTTTTTTACATTTTGAGATTGCTACAAAACGAGAACTACTGAATTTTGAGAATGCTATATCGCGAAAAATGCTGAATTCGGCGATGTTTTTTTTTCGGAAAATGAGCGCGGAGCGCTCATACAACTATTGCTGATTGCCACTTTAGCGAGTCTCGTTTTTTGGGTATATTTTGCTGTTTTAAGAGTTTTTTACATTTTGAGATTGCTACAAGACGAGAACTGCTGAATTTTGAGAATGTTATATCGCGAGAAATGCTGAATTCGGCGATGTTTTTTTTCCATTAAATGTGCGCGAAGCGCTCATACAAGGATTACTGATTTGCCAGTTTAGCGAATTTTGTTTATTATTTACATTTTATTTTCGTTGAGCCAAACATGCGTATAAACAGGTGCTTGGCGACATTTACTACTTGGCGGAAAAGGGGTTTTCTCGCCAAAAAAAATCCAAGATGGCGGAGGGTGGGATAATAACACATCTGTTCCACCTCACATATTTTATAATCTGGCAATCAAACGAGACAGGAAGCAGAAAATACTGTTTAAGAGCACAGTCAAAGAGGGGCTCATAGGGCTTAATCCCTCTCCGTTTAAATAAAAACAATTAAGTTACAGAAGCTATTAAAAATCCATTTTCTGTCTTAAATGTTTCCTTATTAAAAAAAAAAAAAAAAAATACTATTAATGAAAGTCATAGGTAATATTCATGAAACTAGTAAATCTGCAGATCAGTGACCTCAAACATCAGTTCTACAGTTTTATTTTGAAATTAATTTTATTTAGTATTAAAAATATTCAACTCACAATATCATTTCTATCATATTTGTAATATTAATTATTATAACAGGGTTCGTACAGTCCTTAAAAGTGCTTAAATTTTTCAAAGGAAATTTTTGGTGCTTAAAAGTACTTATTTTCATGCAAAATCTGAAAAAAGTCCTTAAAAGTGCCTAATTCTACTCTCATATTAATTCTTAATCAAAGGTAAAACTATTCTGCATTTCTTTTAATTTCTGATTTTAAAAAAATCTTAATCCCGCCTTGTCTCCCCTTCTGAAATTTCACGTCCCCCTTCGTAATATCAAAGTTAAAAACTTTTTTTTAACCTTTTTCTACTCTCAGGGATATAAGATCTGCGCCAGACGAAGCCAAAATCGCTTTACTGCTCCAAGCTTCTACGAAACCGCTATTTTTTTTCATTTTGTACCAAACCTGCGCCAAAACGTACTTAGTGCCAAGATGAAATTTTGTACGATTTCGTCGATCCGAGAAACAAAAAAAAATCCATTTTTAACCTTTTTCTAGGCCGCTAATTGCGTCAAAAAAGCAAAAAACTGCGGTCAAAAGATCTCGAAAAATACGCGATGTTTGTCAAATGATCACGAAAAAAAACGTGAATTTTGTCAAAGGATCGCTAATTTCGTCAAAAACGAACAAAACGTGGTCAAAAGATCGTAAAAACGATAATTTTGTTAAAAGATGGCGAAAAAACTCCGCAAATTTCATCAAAAGGTCGCAAAAAAACCATAAGTTTCGTCAAAAGATTGCGAAAAACATGCAAATTTCGTCAAAAGATCGCGAAAAACACGCAAATTTTGTCGTAAGATCGCGGAAAACGCACGATTTCGTCAAAAGATCGCGCAAATTTTGTCGAAAGATCGCGAATTTTGCCAAAGGATCGCTAATTTCGTCAAAACACGATCTAAAGATCGTAAAAACGCTATTTTTATTAAAAAATGGCGAAAAGACCCCGCAAATTTAATCAAAAAGTTGCAAAAAACACACGAATTTCATCGAAATATCGCAATTAATATGTGCATTTTGTCAAAAGATAGCTGACTTCATCAAAAAACGAACAAAACGCAGTCAAAAGATTGTGAAAAATGCAAATTTCGTTAAAAGATCGCAAAAAATACGCTAATTTTGTCAAAAGATTGCCAAAAATACTCAAATTTCGTCAAAAGATTGCCAAAAATATGCAAATTTCGTCAAAAGATCGTGAAAAACATGCGAATTTTGTCATAGCGAAAAAAGACCCCGTTAATTTTGTCAAAGGATTACCAATTACTTCTAAAAACGAACAAAATGGGGTCAAAAGGTTGTGAAAAAAACGCAAATTTCGTTAAAAGATCTCGAAAAAAACCACAAATTTCATCAAAAGGTCACAAAAAACCGCAAATTTTGTTAAAAGATTAAAAAAAAAAAACGCTAATTTCGTCAAAAAATAGCGAACAGCACACTGATTTCAACAAAGGATAGCAAAAAATACGCGACTTTTGTCAAAAGATCGCAAAAAATACGCGACTTTTGTCAAAAGATCGCGAAAAATACGCGAATTTCGTCAAAAGATCACGAAAAATACGCAAATTTCGCCAAAAGATCGCGAGAAATACGCAAATTTCGACAAAAGATGGCGAGAAATACGCAAATTTCGCCAAAAGATCGCAAGAAATATGCAAATTTAATCAAAAGATTGCGAAAATACGCAAATTTGTTTTTTATTAGCATTAGAATTTCAATTTGCTCCAAAAACAGTTTTTATGGCTACAAAATTAATTTTTGCTGCTACAAAATTAATTTTTGCTGCTACAAAAATAGATTTTACTGCTCCAAAATTCGATTTTTGCTGCTACAAAATGGCTTTAGTGCACTTTCATACCTGTACTCTATTTCTTACTTTATATTGAATAAATAATCTGTCCTAAATTTCTGTAACAATTCATTCCATCACATTTCATTAAAATTTCACCTGAATTTCACCCTCAAAATTTATCTTCCTTCGTTTTTCTTTGCTCCCCCACAGTACTCAAAGTTTAAAAACTCTTCGAAACTGTTTAATTATTTTTTTTTTTGCTTTGTCATTTTATTGCCACAATAAATAATCAATCAAGATTTCTCTTCCCACCCGAAATTGGAATTTTCCTTTGCCCCCCCCCCGCCCCCCCACACACACACTTAAAGAACACATGGAATTTATAGTCTTTAAAACTCCTCTCAGTTTTTTTTTCTTGGAAATTAAAAATCTTGTATTATCTTGTAAGGTAAATAAATAAGTCATCTAATAAACTCCCTCCCTCCCTAAAAAATTTTAAAAAATATGCTTGTCCCTTTGCCCCCTCAACTTATAAAGTTTAAAATCTTAAAAATCTTTGCTTTTTTTAAAACTTTTTCTGCTCCATTAGTTAATTTATTGTAACAATAACTAATCGATCTTACAGTTTTACTCCCCCCTCCACCGAAATTGACGTTTCCCCGCCCTCCTCCTTACTTTCCAAGCATACAAAATTTAAAGTCTTTTAAACTGTAAGTTAATTATAAATCTGTTAAACTACCCCCCCCCCCCCCCCTCAATAATAAGAAAAAATTATGTTTCTCCTCTTTGTTTATCTTTACAATAAGAAAGTATTGGATTCAGGAAAATTTTCGACCGATTTACACGTTTTAGGGGTCAGATATCCTGAAAAACATGTTTTTACAAAATGAGTCTGACTCCGTTTGTCTGTATGTGACACAAATTTTGTGGGTGGTGTATCTCAAGGACTAATGCACAAAATTTAATAAAAATTTATATTCAGTTAATCCTCGATATAAGTTAGTGTTGATTAGTTTTTGATGTAAATTGCCCTACAGGTGATGCTGCTATGCTGCATTTTTCATGATTTACGCCATAGCTATATCTCAAGAACTAACTAAAGCACGAATTTTCATCAAACTTCAGATTCAGGTATACCTTGATAATTATAGGTGCTGATTATGGTTTGGTGTTAATCTCGCAACAGATGGCGCTGCTATGCTGCATTTTTCACGATTTCTGCAATAGTTATATCGCAAGAACTAATGCACGGATTTTCATCAAACTTCAGATTCAGTTAGATGTTTACATAAGTTGTTGCTGATTAGGTTTTGGTGTAAATCACGCTACAGGTGGTTCTGCTATGCTATATTTTGCAGGATTTCCATGGTTTTCAAGTCGTATCTCAAGAACTAATGCATGGAATTTCATATCTTTAGAATCCTCATGAGGGGCATAGACCATTTAATTTTGGCACTCTGATAATGAATTTTGTAGTATTAACATGTATGAGATAGAAGAAAGTTTTGGGATTTGCACATCTGACTAGTTTTTTCTTCTGCTGTATGTTATTTTAAAATTTTCTAAATTTCTACTGCCACATGGTGAAATCCCCCCCCCCCTTTCCCGTCCGTTTGAATATTTAAAACTTTTATAAAAATGAAAGAAACCCTTTATTAAAAAATGCATGTTATAATTTATTTGTTTATTTAATTTGAAGGTCCTTAAATTTTTTTGGTTTTGGTCCTTGAAAGTCCTTAAAAGTACTTGATTTTTATTTAAAGAAATGTGTACGAACCCTGTATAAATGATATATCAAGTAATCTCTGGAACATTGTTAAAAATAGTGACACAAAACTAAACATTAATATTCCAAAACTTTTTTTGTTGTTATTATTACCTTTTAAATTTACCACTGTTTCAATAATTTGATAGCTGTAATTGTCTGATATTTAGTATTTTAAACTATCCATCTAAAATAATTAAAACATCGATCTTCTGATAATTACAATAATTGATGCAAACAGTAAATGATTATCACAAATATTTTATTAATTACTGGTATCCTAATTGTTAAATTTATTTAAAAATAACTATTTTGTTTCATTAGTATGTATTCATTAAATTCTGGTTCTAAATACAGTCATAAAAACAATTATATTTATTACTTTTTATGGGATGTCCATTACTGGAACAGAGAGTGTCCACTACTGAGCCAGAGGCTGTCCATTACTGGGCTTTTGGGTGTTTTATTTCTGTTATTTAAAATTAAATTTCTATTCATATGGGGAAATGAGGCTATAAGAATGGTTAAATATTGTTGATAGATTAATATAATATTTAAAAAACTGGAATATAATAATTATAACTATTAATAAAAAAATAATTTTTAAAGAAATTCCTTAAGGGTGTCCATTACTGGCACATCTACCCTATATTATGGAATCTGTGGGTTTTTTTTTTTTTTTTTTTTTTTTCTGTTATCTAATATATTGCAAAATATTTTTTATGTATATCTAGGACAGGGGGTTTCCAATTTATACATTTTGCGGACCCAAAGAATTGTCCAAATGTGACATTATACATGGTGTAAAAAAAAAATGCTATCTATATAGAACTTGCATGAATATAAAAGTATGTACTAATTAAATTATTACTGTATGATTAAACGGATATCATTAAATTTGTATTTTTTTTTTTTTTTTTTTAATTCCTTTTTAACATTTTATTTCCTACAAAAAAGGTTTATGCTCAAATAGATTAAAATTGTTCTGAAGAACTGTAAAAGCCACAAAAATAGAAGTTTCAAGTCGCTATTTGGAAATCTCTGGTCTAGAAACATGTTAAGTTTTTTTAAGAAAAGAAAACTATTTAATGGTTTTTCTTAAAAGAACTGAAGATAATTATTTATTTAAACTCCGCTGATAAACTGAACAGTTGTTTAGGTGAAAGGTCCTTCTATATTCTATTGATTTTATTTGTCTATAAATATATTTTTAATATTTTAGATACTCAAAGGTTACATTTTAAAAAATATTATTTTCAAACAGTGATTTTGAATGTTAAATATCATTAAGTATAGTTTAGGGTCATCCATAAGAACTATTTAGTTTTTAAATTTTACTTATATTACCTACTACTTAAATTACATCTCTAGTCAGGCTTTCCAAGCCATTATTTTGAATAATATATGCAATCCTTTTCTGTACTTTATTTTTCTTGAATATAGTTAAACTATATATATATTTTGTGTGTGTGTGTGCGTTTAACTTCATTGTATATTACTCCTTATTGCATAAAGGTATATAACTATAGTATGATATCTCAGATAAAGGAGATAATAGGTGGATGAGACACATTTTTGACCCCATCAGGACAAAAAAAAGCAAAATTCTATAATATTTGATTGTTTTGATAAAATTTGTGATTAAAATTAACTGGTTCTATAATTGATTTGATTTGATTTTTTCCCTTAAGACTGTATAAATTTAAAGTATATCATATACAAGATTTGAATTACATACAAGATCTAAAATTATAACAAAAAAATAATTAAACTAAATTTGAAACTATATATTAAGTTTACAAAATATTTTTTAGTTGTTTTTAATAAATTTACACATTTACTCTTTTATTAGAAAATCTATCAGAATTGTATGTATAATAAAAAATTAAGTAACGTGAAATATTCTTTCCTTCAATACATGCCTTACACTAAACTGGAACTTAGAATCTATAAGATAGCAATAGCAACTATCTTATGATAAGAATAACCACTATGCAAGATGTAGTAGACTCTAGTTACTCTAAGTGTATTACTAATTAAAACTATATTCTAATTATGGCATTTATTTAATTATTTTCATGTTGTCTGTTGTCTTTTAAAAAGTCTATAATGCAATTTTCAGTGGTCATTGTTACCAGATAAAATGTTATCAGGGTTCCTACACGACTGGAAAACAGGGAATTGTCAGGGAAAATGACAAATGCTCAAAAAGTCAGGGAAAATTTTAAAAAACTTCTAAAACCTGGAAAAGTCAGGGATTTTTTTTTTTAATGCACTATCAAAAATTCTGATTTTTCCCTTAAAAGGAGAATTTTTGGTATATTCACATTTTTAACATAAATATGTTTTAGCTATACAGATGTGTCACCAAATAGTCGGTACTTAAGTGAAAGAAATGTTAAAAAGAATGAAAATTATAAAGCCAGACAAAAAAAGATAAAAGAAAGTTGTAGCTGAAGTTAAAATGTTAAAAGACAAGAAAATGAAACTTTTACACAACAAACTGCTTCTGAAACAACACAAATAAATGACATGATAGTAGAAGTCTAAAAAATGTTAAATGTTTAATATGTGTAAATTCAATTATGTAAATAAAAAGTTATTTTGAATCCATCTGTGCTGTTTTTAGTTTTGCTTGTTTATATATGTGTAATATGTATTGTAAATGTCAAATGATATAGATTTTTAGTTTCAATTTTATACATTATTTTACTTTTCAGATGTAAGTTTAATCATTAAGATCTTGAATTGTAATTCGTATTTCTAAAAATGTCGTGAATTTTGGTCAGGGAATTGTAGGAAATATGGCCTGGAAAACCTGGAAAAGTCAGGGAATTTTGTTATTCAAATAGAGTATGAACCCTGGTTATATTCTATGTTAGTGACATGTTTAAATTTTCGAGTCAGTTTGAGTATATTTTTCTTTTGTTTTGCTTTCTATTCAGAATTTGAATATTCATACAATCGTACAAAAGGACAGGACATAATCATGTTCTAACAAAATTTATGATGTTAATCAAAAAATGAATTATCACAATCAGTGCAGCCAATGTTGTAGTTGTAAAAAAAAAAAACAGGGGGCCCAGTAGCAGAAAATTCTCCAAGTGTCTGCGACAGATATTTCAGGACGAAGAAATAATCTGCAAGTAAAATATTTTTACAATTGAAGCGTTAACCCTTTGAGGGGCAAGCAATTGCGTTTGTATAATGCTGAATTCCCACTGTAAATTTGGAAAAAATTTATTTCTAAATAAGGAAAGTAATTTTTCAACTATTTTCTCTGAAAGTTATAAAAGTAAAACTTAGTTAAAATTTTCTGGTGCAAATCTTAATTAAACTTAGGTGGGCCCCTCAAGGGGTTAATTAATCAAACAATCACTTACCTGTAGCATTTTTATGCATTTTATAAATTTTTATTAATAATAATGTTAAGTTTTTGTATTAAGTAATAAAGAATTAAACATAAAGCAAAATAAAGGTTTGAAGAAAAAGAATCTACAAAGGAGAAAAGAAAATCTGCGACGCCTGTCTCCTGTCTCGAACTTTCTGCTTACCAGGCCAGAGGGTATACGCTAAAGTCATGAACATCATGTCTAGGGTATACAATATAGCTTTATTTGAGAAACAGAGGGTATACGGAGCTTCTTAAAAAAATCCTGAAGGTTTACCTGTGTATACCCTCCACTACACCTCTGAGTGCAGCATAGCAAAGTTTTGTGTGAATATAACTTTAAATGTATGCGCTAAAACCTCCTAAGACAAGATCAGAAGAAACTGAGGAAAATATCTATTTAAGCAAACTTCTATCTTAGTAGCTGGCTTGTCAGTTATAATTCTGCCATATTCTTTTCATCAAATTTTCTACTTTAGGAAAAATTTTGTTATAGGCACGTTTTGTTACCAAAGGTTTTACTGCATATATATTCTACTTGAATTAAATTCCCCTTTAAAATGTTAGAAAGTGTCATAACATACCTCTTTCAGACAATGTACATTGTGCCCTGAAAAAAAAAAAAAAACACAAACTATAAACAATTCTACTTATCTGTTAATACTAATTTATCCCTTAATCTTTAAATGTATCTCTGAACTTTGCTCTTATCTTTTTAGCAAAATTTAGATGTACATGCTCTTGTATACTGAAAGCATATTTTATTCAATTTCATTGTTGAACAACTTCAGTTGTTGCCCATGTATAGTTTTTGTGATACTTATTTAACTTTATCCAATCAACTTCTGATGTTGAGTAATTTTATTTTGATTTGTAATTTTACCATTTTAAATTATCAGTAAATATAAGTGGAACTTCAATAAGTCAACATTGATCAAAGAACAAAAAATATATAAAGTTATTTGAATACTGAGTAAGGGAATTCACAGCAGATCTATTTTTAATAATACATAAATATATTATTTATTTTCCCAGTAGCAGAAACCGTGCAGCACGGAAGCGGGCGCTGCAGATTATTTTAAACCTTGCAGATTAATCCACCAGCTTAAAAAGAAATGCTGGACTTAAAAATAGCTGAAATTTACTTTAGGACTAGCTAGATTTATGTTATTTGTTGTATTGTTTTATTATATTTTCTTTATAAACGGAAATTTTCCTTATTTTATGTGTTTCTGTTATTTCTTATGATAGTAAGCTTAGTCTAGCATTGTTAGGTCGCAGATAAATTTTAGTTTGCTGCAGATTGAGATAGAAAATTCTGCTTCTGGGTTTATTTTTAATTATATATTATTACATTACACAGAGATGCTAACCTCTAAAGATCTTTTTCAGTAATAAGATCCATAATTTAAAGTCATAACTAACTGTAATATAATTGATCATTAAAAACTAGCAATTTCAGATAATCACATTTTTTAAAAATCATGCATTAATTAAAATATTGTTACAATGTTAATCAGATTTGCAGTCAATAATTATTTGTTTAAAATAGCCCTGAATTTTGCTAAATAGAAAAGTTTTCAATTTTGAGCTGTATTATTAAATAGTTGAATGAAATAATGTGTTCATAGATTATTGGAGCATCATAGTCAGCAACTACTTAACCAGATTTCATGTGAAATCTAGTGTGCCAAACATAAAAGATTATCTTTTATATTTCAGTTCAGAATAGTTTATTTGATGTTGACTTATCCAATATTTTGCCATAATGTGTCTAGTTATCAGGGTTTTGCAGACAGGAAATACATTCATTGAATCATTTGTTTACAAAATATTGATGTTTCTGAAATATTGAGTTATTGAAGTTTCACTATATCAGGTACTTTTTAGTTATCTTTAGCCATCTATTGGTGACATTTTTCATGATAAAAGATATATCCTTGGCTTTGTTTACATTTAATATTTTATTTAAAAAAGGAATATGGTTATTTTTCTGGAAAAGTTCAGTCAATAAAAGTATCTCTCGAATTATTAAGGATGCACCGAATATTTGGTATTCAGCCATGCTACCGAATATTCGGTTTGACCGAATATCAAAATATTTGGCCAAACTGAATACTTAAAAAAAAACTTTTTAAACATATTTTTAAAAACCTTATACAACTTTCTATGTTTAACAGTCAATTTATAAAGATATTCAGAATAATTAGAAACACAATCATATTTCAATAAAAGAGAATGTTTTTGCGTTATTTATTCGCTATTTGTTAAGTATTATTTTTAAAAAATTAACCAATTACGAGGATTTTCATAGGAATTAATTATGTACAAATGCAAGTTCCTGAAGATTATCCTGTAAATAACCTGTTTCTTGCTAGGATTTTAAGAACAACGTTTACAATCTCTGAAAATGATTGTCCACTCCAGACAATGATCTAGGATGCATTTAAAAACTTTCTAGCTTAATCAAAGGGAGTAATTCTTGCTAAGTTTTCACCATATAAAATTTGAACAGATTGTATTATTTATTTACTTTTACTTCATTTTCTTCCTGACAAACAAATAATATATGATCCTGTACAATTTTTCTTCCAATTTTTTCACAATTTCTCTTTGATTTTACAATGTTTCTTTAGAATTAAAAAAAAAAATATTCATCTGTTTTAATTCTCAGAAGAAACCATGAAATTAAAAATTTTATTAATAAAAAAAGTTTTATAACTATCCTCTTCTTAAATAACTAAAGCAGATTTTTTTCAGCATAAGGTTTACTTGAAAAAAGCTCTTGTTTATTAGAATAAAAGTTTCTATTTTAAATATTATGTAAAATTGTTTTAAAATTTAACATTTGAATGCCTTTAAACTTTGAAATTTAAAAGTATTCGACAAGCCGAATATTCGGCATTTGGCTGAATATTCAGTGTTCGGCCTAGCAATTACTATTCGGTATTCGGTTCGTTTGTAGGCTGAATATTCGGTATTTGGTTCACTTGTAGGCCGAATATTCGGTATTCAGTTTGCTTGTAGGCCAAATATTCGGTAACCAGTTCACTTGTAGGCCGAATATTCTGTATTCGGCCAAAATCACTATTCAGTGCATCCCTACGAATTATATAAAGTGGTAAAAAGAGGAAAATTTCCACGAATTTGTTAATATCATGTACATGCATCATTATTGTTTAAAAGAGTGTTATATAGAAAAAATAAATAATGGGAAAAAATATTTATATTAGGGATGCACCGGATTTTGGCCGAATATTCGACCAACATGTAAACAGAATACTGAATATTCGGCTTAATTAAATTTCAGTGTTTACAAGTATTAAAAAGTTAAATTTTAAAACAATTTTACATAATATTAAACACACATACTTCCATAAACAAGATCTTTTTACAAGTAATTTTCACACACGCAAAAAAAAAAAATATATGCTTTTAATTGTTATTTAAGAAGAGGATAGTTTTAAAGCTTCTTTAATTGATAAAATTTTTAATTTCATGGATTCCTTGAATTAAAATGAGTAAAATTTTCTTGGTATATTCTAAAACAAATATTTTAAAATCAAAGTGAAATTTTGGAGGAATTGCTAGAAAAATTTTACAGTCATGTACTGTTTATTTGTCAAAAAAAAAACTAAAACCATCGTTACTGGTTAATTTTCTTACATTATACTTTTCAAATAGCAAATAAAGAATATAAAAGCATTCTCTTTTATTTAAATATAATTCTATTTCTAATTATTCTAAATACTTTTATTAATTGACAGTTAAAAATGGAAGTTGATTTAAAGTTTTTAAAAAGGGTTTTTTTATGTATTTGGGGTCTTGCTGAATATTCAGTGCATTCCTAATTTATATGAATTATTATTGCTTCATATGAAAATATTATATATATCTTCTATAATCTTTTATAATCTTCATATATAACCAGAAAGCCATTATCTGAAATATGTTCTAAATATGTATGCAATGATTACAAATAGGGATATTTCAGATTTTCTTAATTTTAGGTTTTAGACATTTTAGTATAGTTTTGAACACTTGGATAGTTTAAAAAAAAAAAAAAAAAAAAAAAAGCTTCTGGCTGTCATTGCTGAATACTTAGTTAGATAGAGCAAAAAATGGTGTGTTCATTGATCACAGCTCACAAAAATTAAAATAGAAGCAAATGCATATATAATATTGTAAATGCCTTTTTTTGTCACAAAAAAAAAAAAAAAAAAAAACTTCAAATAATCTTCTAATATACATTAGATTTGCCATTCAACTGTATTGAAAAGCAATATTTCGACTGTGCCTTTAAAAAGTTTGTTCAGAAGTTTTGTCCATTGAGGTACAAATCTCAAATCATGTATTCATTTCCAAATTCTGTCATTATTTGCATTTTACTGTAATCTGGAATCTCATAAATGCAATTTATTAAATGTGCATGTCAAAATTGACTTGTAATAGTTAATATAAATCATTTAATAAACTATGCAAGTTATTTATGTAGATAACCCTTTATATTGAGACTGTCATCGAATTGTTACAAATTGTTTGTGTCCGTTTATTGTTGAATTATGTTTAATAAACTTTTCCTATTTTGATTGTTTTTCTTTTTATATACATACAGTAATACTTGCTATGACAGAATCACAAAGGAATGGCAAAAAAATTTTTGACAGGCTTTCATTTTAACAGGTATTATCTTTTGTAATTTTATTGTATTCTTTTCATCAAGACCACAAAGTTTATTCCATACAGTTTCATGATGGTGCTGCACCCTGCCTGCCCTTTGATTTTAAAAAATAGCATCCTTATTGTCCCTCATCCAAAAAAAATAGCACCATTCTTCCCTTTAAGGCAAAAAATTGTTCCATACTGCATTTTGTATTAAAAAAATTGCTTGCATAGTAAAAAATGGCTCATTGTATCCTAATAAGATTACTCTGACTTTTAAATATCAAAAGTGCAGATAAAAGTTTAAAAAAAATATGCCCTTATGAATCTAAAATGTGCGTTTAAGAATCTAAAAAGTGCATTTTTCCTACCAGCAGTAACTTGCCCTTTCTTAATCTTAAACCTGAAGAAAATTCTAAGACCATAAAGTTTTCCATTTAAAACAGGATTCTGTTGTACCTACATATTTCATTACAGTATAAATATTGAGGTTTATTGTGACAAGTATAAAAAATGTGCTGCTAAAAGAAATTGTATTTCTTTTATTTTTTTACAATATAATTAGCTAATTACATTGCATTAATGATTTTAAAAAGCTGGACAAATTGTATATTTGTAAAAATGTTTGTTTTATTAATTTCAATGAAAATTTTAGTTCGGCATACCTGCCTTTGGTTTCTCTTAGCCTATTCAATCATCAAAAACTTTAATTCTACTGTATATACTTGCATATAAGCTGAACAATTTTGACTTAAAATTGTCTTTTGAAAAGGGTCAACTTTTATGCGAGTCAGATTTGGGGAGAAAAGTTTTTGCTCTCGGGGAGGCACTGTCACCCATTCCCTGTGGGAAAGAAGCACTGATTGCAATTACATCGACTCATAGATACATGCCTGTGAGCAAGATTTTCAAGAGACAGACATTAAATGTGAAGCATTTTCTTAGAATTAATAAAAATTACTATCTATATCTTACACACAAACTTATGCTAATTATACATCAATTTAAATTAATAAACAATAAATTAGTTATATCTTGATATTACTCTTATTTATCTTAAATGATGTTACTTACATTTTCTCAAAATTATGACCTATTATTTTTTTTCACAAGGGCAAAACTACAGTCTCTTTTTAAATTAGATAAGACATCAAAACTACAAAATATCATTGGGAGGGGGTGGAACATTTCTTGTAGGTATTTACATGCAACACATTTCATTTAGCTAAAAATATATACCAGTAGAGTCTTTCCCACCTATTTTGTAGAAGTGAAAGGGAAAGCATACCTCCCCCTATTAAATATATCTAAATATTCTGTAAAATCATAAAAAAAAGAAATAACAATTAGAAAATATACATACATTTTTTCTTTAAAAAAGTGTGACATGCACATGGTGTTTAAAAAAAGGTAGGACAATGTTTAAGAAGTGGGGTAGAGATTAGCAACATCTGTGTTAGAAACCAGGTCTAAATCTATTTATCCAACGAAAAATGTAGGGTACTAGCAAAACCTGCGGCTTTGCTCGCGTAATAATTGAAATATGCCAGGTGCTATTTGTGCACCTATTTTTATTAGACGAAATTATACTCCTACAGATAATTCAAAAGTTACTAACTAAGCCATAGTTTGACTAAACTTCATTATCACACTGCATTAGACGAAAATTAGACTTAATTTAACGAGAAGAACTAAAGCTAATTCTAAATAAATGATAATTTAGAATATACAGTAGCCTCCCTTTTAACCGGCCTCCTCTTAATTGGAACTCTGCTTTAACCGGCCGACTTTTTTTCCCAACATCAGGCAAAATTCAGGGATGACGGCCTCAGGAACTCAGCTTACGCTTTCGAATTGAAGTGCAATCCCAAGGGGAAGGAGGCAAAATTCAGAAAGGAGAACGTCAGTTCTAAATGGATAAACATTGACTTTCATCAGTGTTGAATTCAGGATGTGGCCCAGGTGGGAGGGACATTCCTTCCCCCAGGGACAATGAGATGTCCCCCTCCCCCCAGAAGATTTGAGATTTTGTGTATTTAATGGTCAAAAAGGCCCCCCCCCCCCCCTCCCGGAACTCTATAATGTCTAATCTATCTGCAAACTGTTCTATATAAACATTTAAAAAGCTTGAAGGAAGCGAACAGATCACCATAGAAGATGTATAACAATTGTTTGAGTCTGATAAAGATCTCGAGCATGAAGCATTATTTGACGAGGATATAATTAGGACTATAACTGATGTTGTTCAATATAGAGACGATCCTTATGATGATCCAGTTAAAGTTGACACTGCTAAAATTCCACATACGGGAGGAATAAAATCATTAAAGTTGGCGCTACACTATGTTGAGCAGCAGCTGACAGCTTCCTTGGTTAAACTTATGATGTTAAAGAGATGGAGAGATTATGCTGCAAATTGTCCTCCATATTGTCTTCAACAGAAGAAGGTCACTGATTTCTTTATGGTTGATTAACTTTAATATACATAATGTAGAACAATTTCAACTTCTTATAAAGGTGTGTGATACGATTTTCAACAATTTAATTTGTGTTAAATATTTTTCATTATTTGTTATCAATGATCATTTTTCTGTCAATTCAGTTAGGTATAACTAGTATTTTTTTCATGAAATATAGAAAATATGTACCTTTTTAAAACTACACAAATTGAAAACTAAATGCATCCTACAGGTTTAATTAATTCAATTATACAGATACTTATTTAATTTTTTTTACTTCTCCGCTTTAACTGGTTTTTCTCTTAACTGGCTAACCCTCGGTCCCATTTAGGCTGGTTAATCGGGAGGCTACTGTACTTTGAAGCTTTTATGATCATGGCAGTTTTCATTTCAAGATTTGAATTTTTTAGAAATCATTCTTAGAAACCCTTTACATGTTAAAAGTAGCCATCAATGATATATTCCAGTCTAACGGTTTACTCCACCCTCCTGGTAGTAGTGGCACCAACATAAATTATAAGTTATGTTGGAACAGGGGCTTTCACCATCAATTTGCCAACATTACTTTTGAAATCGGTTTGGTATTTCTTGAGATTCCATAGAAATCGTAATCTAAAAATGGGCGATTCGCCCATTTTGCCCTTTTAAATTTTGGTATTTTACAAAATGTTCTGAGAGAGCATTTGCATGTTATAAGTATCTACCATGCCAAATTTCAAGTTTCTGTCTAACAATTCCATAGAAATTGAAATTTAGAAAATTTTTAGTACATTTTTTTTCTCATTTCGCTCTTTTAAATTTCGATTTTCTTAAAGGTTATTTACATCTTATAAGTAACTACCATGCCAATTTCCAAGCTTCTAGCTCCTTCTATGTTACAAAAATCTCAATGTTAGAAAGTTTTTAGCTTCTCCACCTCTTTTTTTTTTTTTTCTAGTGGCACCAACATAAAATATAGCCTATGTTGGAGCAGGGACTGTTTCCATCTATTTGCTATCATTACTTTTGAAATCGGTTTGGTATTTCCTGAGATTCCATAGAAATCGCAATTTATAACACTTATTTCTCCATTTCACACTTTTAAATTTGAATTTTTTTAGAAACTGGTCTTAAAGATCATTTACATCTTATAATTACCTACTATGCCAAATTTCTAATTTTAACAATTCCATAGAAATCATAATTTAGAAAGTTTTAGAACTCTTTTCATGCATTTTTACCCTTTTCAAATTTCATTTTTTTTTTTTTTTTACAGGCAGTTCTTGTAGAAATTTTTTTGCTCCTGCAACACCCTAGAGGTTGTGGCACCGACATAAAATATAGCCTATGTTGGAGCAGGGAGTTACTACCATTACTTTTGTAACTGTTTAGATATTTCCTGATATTTCATAGAAATTGTAATTTAAAACGTTTTTCGCTCATGTCGCCCTTTTAAATTTAGAATTTTTTAGAAGCTGTTCTTGGAGAGCATTTACATCTTATATGTAACTATCCTTCCAAATTTATAGTTTCTAGCCCCATCAGTATAACAAAAATTGCAATTTTAGAAAGTTTTTTGCTCCTACAACACGCTGTAGGGTTGGTAGTGGCACTGACAACAAATATAGCCTATATTCGAGCTGGGACTGTCCCCATCAATTTGCAATTACTTCAGAAATCTTTTTGGTATTTGCTGATATTACACAGAAATCATAATTTAGGGCACTTTTTGCACATTTTCATTCTTTTTAAATTCTAATTTTTCAGAAACTGTTCTTTGAGAGCATTTACATCTTGAAGTAACTACCACGCCAAATTTCAAGTTCTAAATCCTTCAGTAACAGAAAAATCACATTTTTAGAAATGTTATTGCTCCTTTACCTCCTTGGGAGCAGTGCCATTGACCTGAAAGAAAGTCTATGTTGAAACAAGAATTGTCAACATCAATTTGCCACTATTAGTTTTTAAATCGATTTGGTAGTTCCAGAGATTACCCCATACAAACACACAAACAAACGTTGTTTTTTTATAATATCAGTATAGATAAGACTTCAAGTCGAACCCAGATATTTTTTTAGAACAGTAATGATAATAAAATATTTTAATGAAATTTTGAGTAAATGTACATTGCTTTCCCTTTATGTGAAATTTGATGTGACTTAAGGTGCTGGTAGTGCACAGTAATTCGGTCAATTATATACAGTGTTAACTACATCCCAAAATATAGAATACCTAATTCAGCACAGTTTGGAAGTGGATAATTATAAATTCCACCAATTCTCGTGATATTATTTATTACATTGACACATAGCAAGTTAAGTCTGTTGAAAATTTTGCTAAAATTGCTTCATTTTTAAAGTTAGGAATAAGAATTAGGGATTGTCTTGGAGTGAAACCCTGTTATTTTTTACTTACAAATTGGATTGCAACCATGATTTCCAATACAAAAAATGTTTGTTGTACTGTGCTCTTCCGTCTATTAAAATTTGCCTGTGATTTTTTTTTAAACACTTCATTTCATGCACATTCATTAGATAGACTGATTCTATTAGCCAATGATTTAATTAACCAGCGAGCGCCATTATCAAGAGCTCAACCTCCCCCCCCCCCCCCCCTAGAGCCATATTCTGCCACTTCTTTCAGTAACAGTTTTTTAAGTGAAACATTCTTCCAAAAAGTGCTGAATAAAAATGTTTGAATGAACAAGACTTGTGCTAAGGATTAACCAATTAATATCTGGAGCAAAAGACCTAGTGCAATTTTGAGGAAAAAAAAATGTGGGATTCATTTATTGCTCACCACAGTGATGCAGTAAAAAAGCAAGCTAAAAGTATAACAAACTTCCTGTTATCTCCAGTGGTTTGACATTATTGTTTTAGTCTTTATGCTTCTTCAAACTGTTGAAATTCAGCATCTGAAAATACTGAATCAGTTGAAGTTTATCATCTGAAAGTAAAGAAAAAAAAAGACAGATGTTACATTTGCCGCATGATGGATTGGAACAGTGGCGTAGGAACTTTGTACAAACAGGGGGAGCCGGGGCATAATGCGGAAAGCTAGTGGCACAGATCATTTCATTCATTTTGGAGGGTTCCTTCATAGTGTTGCACATTTCACAAATAGAAGTATAAAATAGAAGCATATCAAAAGATCACCAACTCTTTCCAATCCAGTTAAAATAATTTTTAATAGATATACTTGATACATAGAAACTTAATTTATGTGCGATCTGGAATACAATATTCAAATTTAAGGCTTCTCCCATTTCTATTTACCAAAAATTAAAGTGCTTTCTGTTGTTTTGCTTACAGTTTTTTTACAAATCTCTTCCAAATCAATTTTAAAGGCCTCCTCTTTATAAATATGTTATCGGTGCAGGTAATTTGTAGTAGACCTGTATAAGAACCCCTTTTTTTCTGGAAATCGGGAGGGTTGTAAACAATGAGAAAAAGGGTGAAGGCACAAACAAGTGTGTTCACCTCCCCCCCCCCCCCCTCTCTTTTCTTTGTTGTTTATTGTGTGAATTTTCTAGAAAAAGTATACTTTATTTTTTAATTCAGCAATGTATCGTAAACAGATGTGGTGCGAAAATTTCTCCTGGGGGAGCTGAGCCCGTCTGAAATATTCCAGGGGGAGCCACAGCTCCCCCGGTTCCTACGCCCTTGGATTGGAAGTGCATTGGACTATTATACCATATCTGCCAACCTTCCAGGTTTTTTAAACAAAATAAACATATGCTTTGAACTAAAAATTTTATGAAATTGAATAAGAACCATATATAAACAAGACACATTATTAAATAATTTTTTTTTAACCCTCCGAGCGTCTTGCAAAAGGGTAAAATTGTGATGTTGTTTTCTTTGCATTTTGTTTTAAATGCTAATAAAATATGATTCTTTCAACATTATAAAAAAAAACTCAATTAAAAATATGAATGTAACCCTTAAGAGTAATAATAATTCTTCAATGTATTTAAAATTCCATAAATCTATAGAATTATGTTATCTTAAATATTGCTTGTATTGCTGTGAAACCTGGAGCTTAGTGAACGGAATAATACGCCCCAAACACTTAGAGGGTTAATGCATTTTCTTTTTCTGTATATGTTTTTTAACTTGAAAAATACCAGAAAGTTTGCATCTCTACTAATAGAAAACATCAGATTATCCAAAATATGTTACATGCACAACATTTTTTTGATAAACTTGGCAGCATAGAGGATTATGCATCATTTTAATTAGCAGTGAAAGTGATTTACACAAAACACACAGTGATGAAACAGGGGATCTTATATATGATGACATAAAAAGACTGCTCAGTGAGGTCTGAGATAGGATTGAAATTAGAAAGATTCCTCAAGACTACAATTTTTATCTTCATTGAATTTATCCTATATATATATATATTTTGTTTTTAACCCATTTATGCCTAGCATCCCATTTTTGGGACGTTTCAAATTTTAATGCATTTGTATAATTTTCTTCTTCTTTATAACATGAAAATTGCATGAAATCATTATTTATAAATGTCTTTATCTATAATCGAGAGATGACAGCACAAGGTGGATATTTATTTGCTTAAATTAAGACTTTTTTCGGTGTTTATAGATTTTTAATTTTTCAAAAGGGCGAAATGTAAAAAGTAAGTTTATTTCTATTTTTTCTATCATGGACCCAAATTCGCAAGTTATAATCTTAGCTTGTGGACTTTTTTGAAATACGTATTTTTTTAAATTGTGAAATTAAATGTTCAAGCCTATTTTTTATGCATTTTTGTAATGTACAAAATATAGGGTTCTAGGCACAAATGGGCACATATTTTTGTTAGAAATTTAGGAGACAATTATTTATGCAATCTCCTTTCGAAGATATTTATGAAATAAATTGTTATTAACTCTGCAATACGATTAGTCTTATTTTATTATTAATAATAATTATAACGTTATTAGTCTCTGCAAAGAAATAAATATATATTTTTTGTAGTTCATTAAAATACTAAATATAGTACATAACTAGGGGGCTCTGCCCCCTGCAAGCTACGCTCACCAACCCCCGTTCAGACACCGCAGAATCTGAAAATCCAAAAATCTAATGGGTTTTAAAAATATTAGAGAAGATTAAATTATACTGAAAAAGCTGTGCAGATCTCCCTGTAAACAGGTTTCCATTCAATTCCCTTTGATTGCAAAATTTTAACGAAGAATCAGTTGCTGTTAAGACATCCAATGGTTGTTTTCGTTTTTGATTAAAGAGGATCAGTTAAACATTTGAAAAGAAGCTAAAATAAAATGAATTAAGCGTTCAGAGTCTTTGTCAACCGATATTTTAAAACAATCTCTATAACAATAGCCTAAATCATGTGACTATCATCAACAGTTCCGGGAGGAACACTTTGCTTTTTAATACTCTAGGTGCCATTTTGATACTTTAATGTTATCCAGGCACAGGTGATAAGTCGCCAAATATTATTCTATCCCCATCATTTCATCTATATTATAATAGCTCAAGTCATCAAATGCCATAAACAAATACGATCTGATCCCTTCGCCTTTGATATGAAAGTTTGGAACAAATGTCATGTAAATATTGGTGCGATTTTTTTCCAACGCCAATTTGGGGAACGCATCAACAGCATAAACAACAACATCCAGCTTACCATATCAAGCAAAATAACCATACTTTGGCATCAGTTAAGTACCCGTTGTGTATATGACATTGGCGTCAGAAAAAAATCGTGCCAATATGAGGCCGTATATGACATCTGTGCCGAAAGAAAAAAAAGCCGGTTGCAACTCTCGTCAATATCTTTTTTTCAACTCGCCAGTTAGCATTTTTTTTAATTGTTCGAGTGGTAAATTAAAACATTGATTTGAAGTTGAAATTAAATGTCATGGTTTGTTAATATTTCGCCAGATGTCATCGCATGTTTGGCATGATTTTTTTTTTTTTATGAAAATTTGGCGAAAGCCTCGTTTTCGAATACCAGTTACATATGTATTTTTGGTACTACTTAGTTATCCCGTCGACAAAAAATCTATCGCGTACTATAAGATTAAATGTCATTAATGCTTGATCGTAAATGTCACATTCACTTGACTTTTAGCAAGATACACGTGTTTACGTCATCAAGTGATTTTTATTTCGATGTTTTATTTTTATATTTATTAATGTTATACTAATTTATTTCTTTCGTTATTTAAAATAAAAATTTTGTCAATCTGTACAATTTGGCGATTTATATAATTTGCGAAATTGGGTGACGGAATAACTACTACATTGTACCGTATTTTTTAATTATTTTCTATTATTTTCAAAAGGGAATAGCAAAAAAATAATTAATTACTATAGAACAAAATAATTTATATAACTTTAAAAAAGAAATAAAAGTAAATATACATTTATTATTAAATAAACAACAATAGCCGGGTTACCATGTCTATCAAAATAATGCCATTTATGTGCCAATTAGGTACCCCAGTGCGTATATGACATCTGTGTCTAATATTTTTCTTAACGTTTTGTTTTTTTTTATAAAAAAAACAAACAAAAAAGTGAAAGCCATCAATTTAAATGTTTCATTTTTAAATGAAAGTTTTGTATTTAATAAAATGATAACGAAATACAAAAAAAGCATTGTTCTTAGCATAGATTTAAAGGAGGCCCAACTGTCGCCAAATTAATTTAAAATAGTAACCTTTTCTGAATTATGAAAAAAAAATTTCTGTTATGATTAAAATTTGAGTTGCCATCATTAGAAAAAATGTATTTAAAATTAGAAAAAAATTAATATTTCGAAAACTAATTCGAATTTAAAAATTCTAATACCAGTTTTGAGATCTGTGGATCAACACGGATTTTTGGTGTTAATTTCATCGCAAAGTATTCCATATTTTAGAAGAAATCGCCGTGAAACAAAATCAGTTGTTTAATCGGTCGATTCAAAGAATCGATACATTTCAGGCGTTTCATATGGTCGTTTCATAAATTCGTTTCATTAGGATTTTATATATATAGGGTAGATATACAATTTAAAAACATTTTAAATATAAATATAGGCAAAATATATAATTATGCATATTATTCTACTAGAAACATTCATATTTAGTTCTTTTACATTTTATCAAATAAATACAAAAAAAATTAAGCTTAATTTTTTTTAGTATTTTTCCAGTTCATTTTGCAACAGTTTAAAGTGATTTTACCAAAAAAATTGAGAAAACAAAAATTCAGGCACAAATGGGTTAAATCATTTTGGAAATATTATTTTTTTCTTTTCAAAATAAATATGTGAGCTATTTTGTTTCAGACAGCATTTATTAAGAATGGAGGTTGACCAAGCTGAAAATTTTTATTTTTTTCCTTTCAACACATACAATGGTTTTAGATTTTTTTCTTCCCAAAGCAAGAGAGTTGATTTATACACAAGTATTATATAGTAACCATTTTGATGAATCCCATTGTCTTTTAGTGAATTATTTTCTGTTTACTTTATAATTAAGATGGGCAAAATTATTTCTGCATTATTTAAATCTGGTAAGTCTTAACTTATTAATTATATAGATTTTCGATGAATTGGAAAGAGTGTCACATTTCTTTTTTCAATATTTTATGTTATTACTTTTTCCATATGTTCTGTAAAAAGTAGGTCTCTGATTCTGTGGGAGGGGAGGAGAATTATAACATACTTAATACTGATTAAAATGCTTAGTTTTATGTAGAATTTTTGTGATCATTCTGTAATTCTATATAGTGAACTCTTGTTAATGCATCTATGATTAAGTCTTATCTCCAGTTAACGAGGACAATTTCATTTGTCATTTTCTATTTACAAATAATATTAAAAGACATCAATTAATTTGTACTATTCATCAGATATTGTGAACAAATATTTCACAAATTGACTTAGCAGAGTTGAAGCTAAAGCTACTTTATATATTATTTCTTCAAAAGTAAAATTTGGTATAGTAACTTTTGTTTTTGAGAGATCACAAAATTGTCAATAACAATGATGAAGAAAAAGAAAACATTAAACCACCAAAAATGTAATTGGTAGAAAAATTACTAACACTTGTCCAGTCACAGTACCAATCAAAATGTGATGTAACAGACCAAAATTTTGATTGCCTCAAAACTGGAAAATGGTGGTGTAAATCATTTGTTCAGCTATTTCAATGAACATGAGATTAATTAAAATAAAGTTATGTAAGTACAGCAATTTCTTTGCATATTTTGTTTATTCTAATTTATTCTTTGTGTTAACAAATTGTCATTATTATTATTTTTTTTTATTTATTTATTTTTTTTTTTTTTTTTTTTTACTAAAATTATTAAATTAAAGAAGATTTGTTTATTTTAGCATAAATTGGTAGTCTTTAATTTCTGCCAAAAACTAAATTTTATTTATTCAACAGAAGGGATTTTTTTACACCATTGAAATTCTTACATTGGTTCATATGAACAAAAAATGGCCTCTCTTGAAAGTCCACACTAATGAGAGTTCACTGTATTTGAGGCAATCGAACATTTTCACAAATTTTCAGTATGCAAAGTACCAAAATAATCTGGTTAAATACTGATGATGTTATTCTGTAACTTCCCAGTGATGACAGTAAATAAATAACATATGTGTATTTATGGAGAATTTTACTATTATCATTAAATCTAGTTTGCATAGTTTTAAGTTTGAAAAGGATTTCAAAAAAAGAATAGATATATATGTAAATTATACAAGAAATAATGGTGCTTTTGCATCTCTTAAAAAGTTTCTTTGTTGTTCAGTTTCAAAATAAGATAAAAACAGACATACAGATAATTTAGATATAAATATTTCGATGTGATGACTTCTTAATTTTATATGCGTTGAAAAATTTGCAGTGGAAATTAAAAGTTGATAAGTTAATGAAAACAATTGATAGGAAACTATATCATACAGCTAAAAAAATACCTCCTTAAAAATTATGTAGAGTGTATTTGATAGTATGAAACTTCTTCAAATAATAGGAGGATGAAAAATGAATTTTGAAAGAAAGGAATCCTTTTTCTTTAGGTAAAAGCGTATGTAACCATGTTGTAGAATTCATTGCAAAATATGTGATGTCCAGTACCTCCTCAGTAGCAGAAAACGTGCAGCATGGCAGTAACTGCTTCAGATTATTTTAGACCTTGCAGATTAATCTAACAGATTAAAAAGAAATGTTGGGCTTAAAACATCTGCTAAAATATATTTTAGTAAGTTAGCTACAGCATTGTTAGGTTGCAGATAAATGTTAGTTTACTGCAGATTGACATAGAAAATTCTGCTATTGGAAGTACCTCTAAGTAATGAATTGCAAAGGGTTAGTATCAGTGTTATACTTCTAAAAAAAACAGAGGGTATACTTTACAACTTTACTTGAAAAATAGAGGGCATAGAAAGCTTCTTTAAAAAAAAATCCAGAGGGTATATAGCATATGCCACCATATACCGTCAACTATATACCTGTTTAGTATATATAATGCTAGAATCTAAATGATTGTTACTGAAAACAAAAAATAAAATTACTTTCATGGAACTCAGGTACAGTATACTATTTTCAATATAACCTTTTTAAGTATCGCATCAGAACCTCATAATATTCGCAAAAATATCACTTATCTTATAATCTTTTATCATATGAAATAGTCATCCTTAAGGCTGTTCAAATCAAAACTTACTACTTTCTGACACATTCTCAATTTCATTTTTATTCATACACCTACAAAATTTAAAAGTGTCCTTATTCAAATAACAACAAAATCGAATACTGTTTTCTGTTTTTCCATAAAGGTAAAGGATCTTTTTTAAAAAAGTTGTCATTTTAAGCTTTTTTTGGTATGTGACAGCCTGAGAAATGTTGTCATAAGACAGCAATTGATTTAATAGCTCAAAATTTCTCATTTATCTCATTTATTAAAAATGGAAAATGCTAGAAGATTTCAAATCACTTCAAAAAGTAATGCTTTTAAAATTTAATAGTTTTATGTATAAAAAGGGTTTTGTGAAAGTGATTTACACAAACGTGCATGTTATTGAATACGGAGAAAATAATTTTTTTGAGAACTTTCTCAATGGTTTCTTTTTGTGAGAAATTACATTAAATTTCTAATAAACATTAAAAATTGATAAGGAATAGATATTTATTCTTGAACCGATGTTAGAGATTAGCAGTGATGAAGAAAATGTATGCAGTTCTTTTAAAAGTCTCGAAATTTTTTAAATATAGTAGAATTTTGGTTATTCGTTTAACACAGGACTGTCCCTATGATGGATAATAGGATTGACAGATAATAGAAACTCCAACCACAAACATAACAAATAACCAGAAATGATGATAAAGATTAATTTTTGGCACAGGACATTGTAGTGTATAGATAGGTAAAAATTAAAATGGGTGGATTTTGTTATGCATTGAATTTCAGCCAGGTTTAGCCATATTGCTATTGGAGGAATAAATGCCTTCAAGGATGACTTGAAGGTGATCCAGATTATCACCTAGCACAGCCTGAACACTTTGTCCAGACCACATTGGTATCAAATCCATGAATAATAGCCCAATCTTATCACTTTATGACCAGCATGCTAAACACTGAGCTAAGTGGGCACTCTAAAATTGGAATTGGAATTTATTATACTGTTATAGCTCCTTGACTCCCAAATTTATACATTATGTAGTGTAAAAAATATTTTATTTAAAATACAATTCAAAAAACAACTAGTTCAGACTTAAATTTCAAATATGTATTACAAATAAAAAGATGAAAAGGAGTTTATGAAGCAGTATGTTACATTAAGCCTTAAGAAATTCTGTCACATTTCTTTATTTCAGTTCTCTGTAGGTGGTTTTTTTTTTTCCAATTGTGTTGCAGATATTACGCAGAAGCGATATGTATATAATATCTGCCTGTTCTTGCTGCTCGAATCATTTAATGCATTTAGAAAGTATAACTTAAAATCTTATCATGTTCAATGAAAAGCTTTAAACAATATGCTTACAAAGTCATTTTCCAGTTTATAAACATGCAGATGTAAACTGACAAATAACAATAGAATGATTTATGAATGTTTTTTGTATATAACAGATAATAGAAACTGATGGTTAAAAAAGTTTTACTATAATTATACAAAATTTTAAAAAGAATAATTAATCAATAAAATTATCTAAATTTTATTTAAAAATGCAATAGCATGAAAGTATGCATGATTAAATTTTTAAGGAATATTCTTCATTTTTAGTGTGTAAAGAGGTGTAAAACATCTCTGTTTTAACTGAAATATAAATTATAACTAAACAAAAATTTCTTTCTGAATAATCATTTCGTAATCTGATGTGTAACTGGACAGTTCACATCTGAAGTCCAGTATCACTGAATAATGGATTTTAGAGAGTGAGTGAATTGTAAGTTTGATTTCCTAAATTTCATGCGTTGCATCACCATTGTGCTGATTGGTGAGGCAATATACATGCTTCCACAATAAGATAAACTTCCAATTCTTAAACAATAAAAAGAAAGAATTTCAAAAACTGTTATCAATACTTATCCAAGTTCTGCCATTGTATAAATTTTTATGCAAGTTTTGTGCAAATTCTCCTGGTCCTAACAGGAAGGAAATTTGATAAAATATTTTCTGGCAACCTGCTCACTGTTTCATATACACAAACATTTTTTTTTTCCCAATATTTATACAATTTATTTAATATGACGAAGACATTTTTCTGTTTTTATATATAGACAAAAGTAAATTGCATATAAAAACAATAATATATATATATATATATATAAAATGTTTATATATATGTATATAAACATATATAAACAAGCATAAAAAAGTTCATTATGTTTGTTTTCATAGCTGTTTATATCATTTGGGCACAAATCTCTCTTTCTGAAGCCCGAAATGTACCAAGCTTTTTAAAAATACATCAAGGCCTCTATAGTTGAAAAATATCCCAAATTCTTCCTTAATTCTTTAGCTCTTAAACAACTGTTTGATATTCTGAAAAGAAACTTCCTCCTTTTCTTGAATTTCTATAAAATGATGATGTATGCAATTTAAATATTTGATGAGTAATTCCTTGGAATTAAAAAAAATTCATTTATATCTTTTCTTCATATTTTTAATGAATCATAAATACAGGGTGAATCTAAACTCTTGGCAAAACTTTAAGGGGTGATAGTACACATCAAGACAAACAATATTAAATAGGAAACTAAGAGTCCCAAACGTCTTCCGAAGGAGATGGGCACCATTAAAATTTAGAGTCCAAAATTTCAAATGATTATAAAAAACGGAAAAATTGGTCGATTCGTTTGTGGTTTTCACTAAAAGTAATCTTTATGCCAGTATTTTTTTAAAGATAAAGTTCAAAAATTGCCGATAGAGGGCGCTTTAAACTTTGGAGTAATGAACAACTATTTTTTACCGTTATTTTTTTATCTCATTAAATGCTTTCAAAAACTTAGACTTAATCTTAAATTTTGAGCTCAAAATCTCAATTGTTGGGAGTGGTTAAGTAGCGCAATCTGAACTGTGTTCAGGAGTAGAAATTTGAATTTGAAACCCCCCCTCCTCCTGAACACATTTCAGTTTGTGCTACTTATCCACTCCCAATGATTCAGATTTTGAGCTAAAAATTTAAGTTTGTCTAAGCTTTTGAAAGCATTTAATGAGATACAAAAAATAACGGTAAAAAATAGTTGTTCGTTACTCCAAAGTCTAAACACCCTCTATCGACATTTTTTTAACTTTAAAATTTATTTTCAAGAAAATACTGACATAAAGAACAGTTTTAGCGAAAACCTCAAACGAATCAACCAATTTTTCCGTATTTTATGTAATTTGAAATTTTGGACCCTAAACTTTAATGGAACCTATCTCCTTTGGAAGACGTTTGGGGCCCTTAGTTTCCTATTTAATATTGTTTGTCTTGATATGTACTATCACCCCTTAAAGTTTTGCCCAAGAGTTTAGATTTGTGATTTTACTTTTTGCATGGAACTTGCTCACTTTACAATTCTGGTTAAAAGTTTATTTTATTTTTTAGGGTGAATTCTAAATTAAAAGAAAAAAAAATAAGAAGATATGAGCAAAGTAAAAGGAAAACATCGCCAGCATAGTAAAGTAAATAAAAGAAGTAAAGAAAATACAAGGAAAGATGGAATCTATGCTGAGGAAGAAACTGGCTTAGCGGAGCATTTAGAAAACTTAAGTACTAATGATATAGGTAAAAATATTTGTTGCTTATTTTATTTTCTACTCTATTTAGTTTCCACGAGAGTTGTGCAGTATTGAAAATACATGTATTTGAAATACATTTTCAAAATGTACATTTGTATTTTAAATTGATAACATCAAAATATTTTTGTAATGTATTTTCTGATAGTTTTACGAAATATTTTGTATTTTCAAAATACTCAAAATACATTTTTTCCGTATTTCAAACTGCCATGTTTAAACTGCACACAGAAAAGCTGCACTTCATTAAAAGGAAATACATGCCTGTCTGTTTTGATTAGTTTTCAAATTCTGATCTGGAAGTTAATATAAACATAAGCACACTTTTCCTCTACTGCTATGATAAGGAGGTTGATGGGTATGTTGTTTAGCTACAGCAAACGTATTCTTGCTGATTAGTTACAAAAAATCTTTTGTATATCTTAATGTTGCTGTGGGAATTACAAGAAAAAAAACTTGTATTGTGATAGACCGGGCGGATTTTTCAGAGTTGCATAGGTGCAGCGCTCTATTACCGACAGTTGTTCATTGACCACAGATATAGGGAGCTCGATTTTTTTTCTGGTCTAGTAGTTTTATTTAAAAACTAGTATACAACCCGTCAAAAATGACAGAATGTTGATCTGCGTTTCATTTTCATAAGATTTCATACAGACAAATTGAATGAAGGTTTTATTATTAAAGGGTTTATATTGTAGAAAATGACAAAATCAAAATTATTATTATGGGATGTGGCTCTATTTATAAATCATAACTCACTTTTAGGACGAGCACTGACATTTATTGAGACAAACACACAAACAAAAATACAAATAAAAAACACTCTTCTCGTTCTTTAATTAACTTAAAAGCTATAATTCAGGTTTCATTTATTACGTCGTTGAATATTTCCAGCATTTCTACACGTCGTTTAAACCTTCTGTTTTGTAGTGTCGAAAGTATTCTGATTCTTTTACAAAATCAACATCGTCGAACTTTTTCCTCGTTCCATTACTTCCATTGCATTTCTACTTCACACAGCTTCGTTGGTTTACGTTCCCTTTTTTAATCTCAAAGCAGAAACACGGAGTTGGAGACATTAGGTCTAATGCAGGTGTTCCTACGAAATTCCCACAAGCGGCCGTCCTGACATCTGGAGCTGCCGCAGCGACATGTGGTAAAATAGAATCTGAAAAAACAAAAAACAAAAACCAGTAACTGTTCTTAAGGGGAATAGAGAAAAAAAAAATTAATCTGCACGCCATAGTTGAAGTAGCGTAACATCATATGGTTTGACTTATAAAATTGTTACAGATACATAAGAAGAAAAGATTTTAAAAAAATGTTTTTTTGAAGTTTCAGTTTTCGTCAGGCCAAGGTTTCATGTATTCAGCACAGGAGCTAGTATTTATTGGTCCTTCAGTTGATTAGATTTTCGTTACGTCGTAGGTATCGTTAGACTTCACTTTGATTACTTTATACGGACCTAAGAATTTAGATTTCAACTTTAAACCTGGTCCTTGCTGGGTTCTCTTAATTGCTACAAGGTCACCAAGCTTGTACTTCCAGGGTTTCTTATGTCGTAAATTATAGTGCTTGCGATTTTCTTGTTGGATTTCCAGAATATTCTTCTTGGCTTCTTTACGGAGCTCTTCTCTGTCTTTCATGAATTGTTCTTCGACTGCACTGTTTAAGAGGTCAATAATTTGTACATCTTCTTTCTGTTTCATTTTTGTACCAAATAATATTTCAAACGGTGTTTTCTTAATGCTTCGTTGGTAAGTTGAATTAATGACTTGTTGAACTTTAGGAACATGTTTAAACCATTTGGTCGGTTCGTCTTTGGACATTTTAGAGATTACAGAAATGATGGTGGAATTAAGTCGCTCTACTTGACCATTGGCATGGGGAAGGCCAGTTGTAACTGTCTCGTGCTTTATATTTTCATCTTGACAATAATCAGTAAATTCTTTGCTTGTGAATGCAGGACCTTTATCGCTAATGATAGTGGAAGGATTGCCAAAAGTATAACTTTGTTGTCGTAGTTTTGATATAACTTCCGTAGCAGAAGTGGTTTTACAGGGATACAACCAGACGAATTTAGTAAAGGCATCTATTAAAGACAGAATATGTTTGTAATTTTTGTTGGTTGTTTCAAGAGGGCCTAAATGATCAATGTGGTAGGTTTGGAGAGGAGTCTCTTCTTTAGGTAAGGGATGTAATTCACCTTCTTGTTTTCCACGTTTGCGATTATACAAAAGGCATGTTACACAATTTGCTATAATTTTATCAATTTTATTTGACATATTAGGGATGAGAAATTCTTCAATAAGGAGTTCTTCACAGCGTTTACGGCCAAAATGTCCTTTGTCATGAACGACTTTAATGACATTTAGCTGCGTTTCATCCGGCACAACTATCAGATCGATACTTTTATAAGTTTTATAGAGAACATTATTTTTAAGGAAATAGTTGTCATATGGCTTTGTTTTCAAAATTTTTTTGATGGCTTGTATATGTTCGTCAGTGTTCTGTGATTGTATAATTTTGGAAGTAAAACTATCTTGAATTATCATTCATATTGGATTTCTACTTAACGCGTCGACATGGCGCATGCGTGTACCTTGTCTGTGTTCAATTGTATAGTTATAGTCAGCTAACATTAAAGCCCATCGAGCAATCTTGGTGCAAAGATCTTTTTTATTCATAGTAAGGGTGAATGCGTTGCAATCTGTGGCTATCTTGAAAGGAATACCTAGAATGTAAACGCGAAATTTTTTAAGGGCTTCTATGACAGCTAAAACTTCTAATTCATAACTCGAATATTTACGTTCGGCATCTGTGGTTTTTTTGCTCATAAAGTAGACAGGGTGAAACTGATTGTCAATAGAAGACTTTTGAAGGAGGAATGCTCCGTAACCATCAATAGATGCATCACAGTGAACTTCTGTTTCGTTACTAGGGTTATAAATGCTTAAAACAGGACCTGAAGAAAGGATGTGTTTCAGCTGATTAAATGCATTTCGTTGCTGGTCACCTAAGTAAAATTTAGTGTCCTTTCTAAGGAGATCTGTTAAAGGCTTAGCTATTAAAGAGTAATCTTGAATGAATTTACGAAAATATGAAGTTAGTCCGACGAATGAATGTACATCTTTTAAACTGTTAGGTTCTGGGAAATTAAGGACAGCTTTAGTTTTTAAGGGAGATGGATGCAGTTGACCACTTTTAATGTGCTAACCCAAAAAATCAATTTCTCGCTGTAAAAAGTGACATTTTTTTAGATTCAACTCTAAACCATATTCGGATGCAGTTGTAAGGACGCGTTGTAATTTCTGGAGTCCTTCGACTTCGTTTTCAGCTGGTATTATGAAATCATCCATATAGATAATAAGTACTTTTTCATTAATGAGGTCTCGAAAAACGTTATAAATATATCTTTGAAACACTAAGGGTGCATCGCTAAGGCCATAATTCATATATAAGAATTCAAATTGACTAGAATGTGTTACGAACGAAGTATATTTTCTACTATTTTCTTCTATTTCGACATGAAAAAAAGCATTTTTAAGGTCAAGAGTAGTAAATACTTTTTCAGAATGCAACTGATCAATAATGTCATCAATTACTGGGAGGGGAAAACATTGTTTATGTGTTTTAGAATTTAATTTCCTATAGTCTACACACAATCTATATGAACCATCTTTCTTTTTTACTAGGATAATAGGTGATGAAAAATTACTAGTGCTTTTATGAATAATTCCTTTTTCGAGCCACTCAGAAATTTGTTTATCGACAAAGTTTTTCTCTATTTGCGCCAAGCGTCTGGGAGGACTAGTGACAGGTTCTTCGTTTTCCAGATGAATTGATAATTTAACATCAGTTGTCTTTATTTTTTTAGGAGAATAATTTTGAATAAGTTCTGAAATTTTTTAACGTATTGTTTCATCGGTAATATGAGATAAATCAAGATTAAGATCGTCTAACACATGAGCAACATTAATCAAAAATTTATTGGACGTATCGTCATTTTCTTCGATTTTTTTGCATCGAAATATTATTTTCAGAAATTGTTAAAATACTTTGTTGTATGATATCTGTACCAATAATAAGATCAAAAGATATGGAATAATCTGGGACTACATAAACATTAGTTGTATAATTAAAATCATCTATCATAATGTCCGTAGAGAAAAACCCAGGGGTTTGATTATAGTATTTCCTAATCCAGTTAATGTGATAGTTGAATGTTCAAGGTTCGAGACTGTAGGGAGTTTGCGGTAAATACTTTCCTTTAGCAAACTTCTTTCACTACCTGTGTCTACCAATGATGTAACATTTACAGACAAAATAATGACTTGTTTGGTCATGAAAGTGTTTGACATAACTGTGGAAACATTGGAGGGTTCTGACTTAACTCTAGGCCTCCTTGGTTGATCACATTGAGCCGATTGATTTATGGCCAAAATTCGAACAATTGAAACAACGAGGGCCTTTGTCTTTATGTCTGCATTGACTACTTTTATGATTTGACAAGCCACAATTAAAGCAAAAAAGATCAGATTTTGGTCAAAAGGATTTGTCTTTCACTGGCATTTCAGGTTTGACTTTACGAAATTTACTGTTCTCAAAGTCATGTCGAATTTTGTCATAAATTTTGAGCTTTTGCTTGAATTTGACAATGGATTGGCATCCATATAACATTGATTTTCTGAAAACAGGGTCGGGTATACCGTTTATGATATATTGCATTAATGCGGAATCCTCGATGTTATCACGCGAGCATATTTGTTTCATGATAAGAAAATATTCTTCTGTCGATTCATTTTCTTCCAATTTTTGTTTATTTAATATATCATGTAACTCGGCAGAATTATAAGTGGTACTAAATTCTGAAATTAAGAGTTGTTTAAGTTTGTCATATGAATTGATATGAAATTCTGTCTGTACTAATAACTGGGCTTTTCCTCGTAAGGATCTTTTACAAAATATGAATTTATGAAAGTCATATAAGTTAAACATATTAGTGACATCGTCGAAATTACTAAACCATACATTTATATCACTAAAAGAACTACCATCGAAAGGAGGTACGACAGTTTCAATATCAGTGAAATTAATCAGGGTTCACACAGACTCCTTAGACTCCTTGGAAACTCCTTAGAAATGAAAACATTCCCAAGTAGTACTTAGAACTACTTAGATAAGCAAGCCACTACTTAGAAACTCCTTATATTCTATTGCGGTTTCGGACGCAAGCGATATTGCTGCCGAGGAAAAAAAAAATCGTGATTGAAAAACGCACGGTAAATCCTTTATGCACGTCATTCATCTGAAGCACAACATTGATTGGGTAGGGTAATCTTAATAGCAGGGCTCCCACTAGGTCCGTTTTTCAATTATTAGGTCCGTAAAGACCGTTTTTCGACGCTGTTAGCCGACCTTTATTTAAAATTTTATCGATGTTTGGCATTTAGCCAAGAATCTCGGAAAAATCGCGTTTTTCGCAAATATGCCCCCCCCCCCCTCCAAAAAAAACCCGTCAAATTTCGTCAATCGATCGTGAAAAAAATTCGTAAATTTTGTCAAAAGATCGTGAAAAAATGCGAATTTCTCCAACAGATCGCGGGAAAGCTCGGATTTCTTAAAAAGACGATAATTTCTTAAAAGACAGCGAAAAATGCGAATCTACTCGAAGGATCACGAAAAAACGCGAATTTCGTTACAGATAGAGAAAAAAAGCAGATTTCTTCAAAAGATCGCATAAAACGCGAATTTCCTAAAAAATAGCGAAAAACTGCGAATTTCCTCAAAAGATCGCGAAAAACACGCGAATTTCCTCAAAGGATCGCGAAAAACACACGGTTTCCATCAAAAGATCGCGAAAAAAAACGTTAGTTTCGTGAAACGATTGAAATAAAACGCGAATTTCCCCAGAAGATCGCGAAAATCACGTGAATTTCCTCAAATGGTCGCGAAAAACACGCAAATTTCATCAAATGATCGCAAAAACACCCAAATTTCGTCAAAGGATCGCGAAAAAAACGCGGTTTCCATCAAAAGATCGCGAAAGAAACTCAGATTCGTTAAACAATCGAAATAAAACGCGAATTCCATTAAAAGATCGCGAAAAAAAGCGAATTACCCAGAAGGTCGCGAGAAAAAATGCGAATTTCTCCCAGAAGATCGCGAAAGAAACGCGAATTTCACCCAGAAGATCACGAAAAAAACGCGAATTTCATTATAAGATCGCGAAAACAATGCGAATTCGTCAAAATTTCACCTTCAAAGAAAGCGATTACCGCTGTTCTAAAAGAATAAATTCAAAACTTGTTATATTTTTTCTTGTATGTTGCATTTAGCATTCTTTTTTTTTTTTTTTTTTTATTTTGCCTTTTAAAATTTTTTTAAAGATGTATCATGTATGTGATATACATAATAAGTGTTTGGGGTTTGACATCTCTATTTATATGACCTAGGGGTGATTCTAGCGCGAATTTTCCGAAAATTCCTAAAATGTAAGGCATTCATTTCCGAAAACTTTAAAAAATCGGTCGCCAATCCGAAAATTCGGACATATGGTCGCGAAAAAAATAAATTCTGTCAATCGTTTGCAGAAAAATCGCCAATTTCGTCAAAGGATCGTGGGTAAAACACAAATTTCGTCAAAGAATCGCGAAAAAAAGCAAATTTCGTCAAAGAATCGCGAAAACCACCCACAGATTTCGTCAAAAGATCGCGAAAAAACCCACAAGTCTCGTCGAAAGATCGCAAAAACTCAAAAATTTCGTAAAAAGATCGCGAAAAAACGGCAAATTTCGTCAAAAGAGCGCGTAAAAACCCACAAATTTCGTCAAAAGATCGCGAAAAAACCCACAATTTTCGTCAAAAGATCGCGAAAAACCCCGCAAATTTCGTCAAAAGATCGCGAAAAAACACGAATTTCGTCAAAGAGCCAGGGAGAAAGCGCATAGCTAGTGTCGGAAGTGGATTTCCCCCTCCCCCCCTCTCTGGTGTAACTTTTTAGAAGATTTCCTGTGAATTTCAGAAATTTTTTTTTACTCAAAATCACCCCTGTGACATGACCATTGGTCACTGCATTAAAAAGTAGATTGTCAATTTTGTATTTAAACTTACAAAGTCAATTAAGTAATATTGTGAATACTGTGCAATTTCAGCACTAACAATTAGATTCTAATAGAGTAAAATTTGTTTTTGAAATGTTCTTTTCTCCAAATTGGGCATTAAAAATTGGAGTGTGCATACCACATAATGGTTCAGCAAATAAAAACATCGACAACAAAATAAAATGGCAAATCCTTAAAATTTTTTGGACTCCTTGGATTTTTTGGGTACTCCTTAGATTTTTTCTTCCCAACTCTGTATGAACCCTGATTAATAGACGATGGCACAAAACTTTGAACTGGAAATTGCTTCTGTTTGTCAAAATTTGATAATTCAGTATTGTTACTTGAAGCCATATTATTTGAAGGCAATTCGGTTTTTGAGTCAGTGTCACTTTCATTTTGTATAATATTATTTTGTAGTAAGGTCAAGTCTGAAAGGTATGTAACTAATCGGGTTGCGAGATCGTTTAAAGATCCTTTATTATCAATACAAAGTAGATTGCACACTGTAATCAGATCATTTAATGAAAAATCAGTTTGAACTTTAGTTATTTTATTTTTGAATTCGATGCTGTCGGTTTGAAAACCGAAACCAGTAAAAACACGTATTCTCTTTCTATTAGATCGATCACCTTCAGCATCAAATAGGAATTTATGTAATAATTTTATTTTATTTGTTCGTTCCTTTTTAAATGCAAGTTCCAGTTCTGGTATTTCAACTAACTTCATAATAAAATAATAATAATGAACTCACCGTTAGAATAATATCCGGCTTGAATCTGTATGATGAATAATTCTAATTAATAATATTGGTTTGTTAACTGGGACTTCTGACACCACTTTATGGGATGTGGCTCTATTTATAAATCATAACTCACTTTTAGGACGAGCACTGACATTTATTGAGACGAACACACAAACAAAAATACGGATAAAAAAAACACTCTTCTCGTTCTTTAATTAACTTAAAAGCTATAATTCAGGCTTCATTTATTACGTCGTTGAATATTTCCAACATTTCTACACGTCGTTTAAACCTTCGTTTTGTAGCGTCGAAAGTATTCTGATTCTTTTACAAAATCAACATCGTCGAACTTTTTCTTCGTTCCATTACTTCCACTGCGTTTCTACTTCACACAGCTTCATTGGTTTACGTTCCCTTTTTTAATCTTGAAGCAGAAACACTGAGTTGGAGACATTCGGTCTAATGCAGGTGTTCCTACGAAATTCCCACATTATTATTATTTCATTTGTAAAAATTTAATTTAATTTTATCAATGTTTAAGAGCTTAGCTTATATCCATTTGAAATTTACTTGCATTGAAAATAAAATTTATATTTCTTATCAAATGTAATTAATATGTAAGGAATATATGATGCCATGTACTACATATATTAATTACATCAATGCAGATATAATTTTGATTTTTAACATCGTAAAATTTGAACATAACCTTGGAGTGAAAACAAAATTGTAATTTAATAAGAGAATGTGAAAAAATAATTTTCTCATACTAATGCAATAATGATAACATCTTATATTTCATAACACGTGGGGAAAAATAATCGTGTTATTTATATTGCAAACAAAATTCTTAAACAAACAGATAAATGTTAACCTCTTAAAAAATTAATAAAACAAAATTTAAATTCTATCAAAGGTATCATAACAACAAAAATATTTTTATTTTATTTATATTGAACGGAATTTTAAAATTACATAACGAAAACATTTAAAAGATTATCTCGAATTACATCATAACGTCTTGTATATATTTTTTAAATAAAAAAGTATAATTTCAGTCAAAAGTTCCATCATTATTATTCATTGCCGAGAGATGGCACCAAAACAATGTTGAAATAAAGTGCAGCTCATACATGGAACTGCTGTCTTGTTTATATAAAATAATTAACTCCGTTTTTTTACAAAATGTAAGTCGGTATGTAAAAGTGGAAAATGCATTTCAAAATATTTAAAGGCTTTAATATGTTTTTACAAATATTTTTAGAGTGGAACTGGATGTTAAACGCTATTTTTTTTTTTTTTTTTTTTTTTTTTAATGAAACAATCAGAGTCATTCATTTGTTTCTATATTTGGAATTTGTGCTTATGAATGACAATGGTATTCATTTGTTTATATGAATAATCTGTTGTTGGTAGCTGGGTATTTTTAAATTGGAACTTAAATCATTATAACTGTATAGTTTTTGAAGCTTTTAGAGAAAATGAAGAAGAATAGATGTGATACAACGTTGTGGATTATTATAAGTCGAACAATTGCCTTATTCACAGGATCAGAATACTTAAGCCTAACATGGTCGCAATATTTTTTTTTCCACAGATGAGCGCAATTATCGGGGCCCAGATGAGTTCACTCCAGAACTGTTATACACTTACTGCTATTATATATGTAATATCGAAATAGATTTCTTAAAAATTCGGCTGTTTCATCAATTATATGAATTTTGTAAAAAAAAAAAAAAAAAAAATAGACAGTAACCATAAGAAAATTGCTTCAATGAACTTTTAAAGGAACGATTTGACTATGAAAAAAGGAAATTAATGTCTTTGCAATTTTTGCATTAGAATTATTCCTACTTTTTATGAATATTTTATAAGTGCTTTCTTTTAACGAATGTAAGAGCTTTCATATTTTTTCTGCTCTATATTAAAAGTTTCAAAATTTTCATAGTAAGTCCAAATGATATCTTATTTATTTGTTTTTATATATGGTTTGATATTTTACCTCTGAGTGTTTTAATTTTAAAACTACTTTATAGGAAGAATTCATACTTTTGTTAATAATAATAATTCAACTTGTGTTAAAAATTATCTAAGTTTTCCTTTATATTTTTGCATTCAGTGATATATATTTTAAATTTCGTATACATTATTTCTAAAAGTACCATAATCCGAAAATTGTGCCTCGAATATTTTGAGTGGGAGGCCTAAAAAAAAAATCTTGCATAGTTGAGAGCTCTTATTAAACACACATGTATTATATAAAGAGAAAAAAAAAAACATTTAAACAATTTTATTCATTGTCATTTCATTGTACATATCAAGCTGTTATAAAAGTGTTCTTTTGCAGACATAGACTGATTGAAAAGACTGATACTAGACTGATTTGCTTTTACTTTATTCTAATACATAAGAAGAAAGTATTGGAATCATGAAAATTTTCGACTTTCATTTTTTGCTTGATTTACACATTTCAGGATGTCTTGAACGCGATTTAACTATTTTTAAGAAATGTGTGTCTGTCTGAGACACAATTTTTGTGACCACTCTGTCTCAAGAACTAATATATGGATTTAAAAAATCATCAAACTTCAGATTAAGATCAACCTAGATAAACTTAGCTTTGGGTTTATATCGCCCAGCAAATAGCACTGCTATGCTTAATTATTTAATTCCATGATATCTATATTTTAAAAACCAATATGCAGAATTTCATCAAACTGCATACAGACCTCAATAGAAATACTTGCCGATTAGCTTTTAGTGTATATCGCTCAAGTGGAAGCTCTGATATGCTGTGTTTTTCATGATTTCCGTGATAGCTATATCTATAAAACTAATGGACAAAGTGTAATCTAATTTCATGTTATTTTAGATCTTCAAATAAATTAATGTTGATAAAATTTGGGGTGCATCGCTCAAAAGGTGGCATTGTTATGCTGTGTTTTTATGATTACCGTAACACGTATGAAAAATTCTCTTTTTTCTTTTTTTTTTTTTTTTTCTCCAAAATGATCATATTTTGTAAATCAAATTGAAATGAACATGGCACATGATGATGCATTCGATGGGCAGCTCAGTTGTGAGGCAACTCCACACTTTGCTGATGAGTAATTGTAGAGCACATCATGAGTAAACCATTTTCAAGCCTAGTCGTAGAACAAAACATGTTCTACAGATTTAAAAAAAAAAAAAAAAAAAAATTGAAATGAAATAAGTACCACGTATATAAAAGGTACCTTTTTAAAATAAATTTTCTAGTTCGTAGTGCATTTATTTGATTAAAAAAAAAAAAAAATTGAAGTTGGCAGATGTGCCATGGGAGCTATATCTCAAGAACTAAAGCACAGAATTTTATCAAATTTTATCATATTCAGTTAGTATGGATGGCATTTTGGTGTACATCGTCAAACAGATGATTTTTTGTGTTTTTTTTTTTGAATTTCCAAGATTTTTTTTTATCTCTGCACCTATTGAACAGAATTGTACCTAACTTTTTATACTTTTTCTGAAAATCAATACTGCCTCAATTTAGTCTTCGAACATACAGTAGCAGGCGATGCTATCCCATGCCTCCAGAAAGAGATACCTTATCGGATCCACAATTACCCTAACAATTCGGAAATAATCACAGTTATTTCTAATGAATAATTACCTTTAAACGGTAGTTTATTCATTATTAGTTCGTATCATCATTATTATTATCGCATATGAAAAAAGAGAATTTTTCATATGTGTTACGGTAATCATAAAAACACAGCATAACAATGTCACCTTTTGAGCGATGCACCGCAAATTTTATCAACATTAATTTATTTGAAGATCTAAAATAGCATGAAATTAGATTACACTTTGTCCATTAGTTTTATAGATATAGCTATCACGGAAATCATGAAAAACACAACACAGCATAGCAGAGTCTCCACTTGAGCAATATACACTAAAAGCTAATCGGCAAGTATTTCTATTGAGGTCTGTATGCAGTTTGATGAAATTCTGCATATTGGTTTTTTAAATATAGATATCATGGAATTAAATAATTTATTCATTATTAGTTATTTTTGTAACTTTTATACACTTTGAAGCACGTTATTGTTGCAATCTTTCAGGTTTTTCTGGTCTTTCGTTGAGTTTCAATTGGTTTTGCTTCTTTATTTGGAAATTTATAATTTTCTAATAATTTCTAATTAGTTTTGCAGACCAACTTTGCATTTGAGTTGTGCAATTTAATGCATAATAATTTTTAATTTTTTAAAAATGTATTTTGAATTTTAAATGTATTTTTAAAATATATGTATTTTGTATTTTTGAAATTTGGAAAGTATTTTGTATTTTAAGTTGTAAAACCAATGTATTTTGTATTGAAAATGGTTTTTCTATGCATTTTGTGCCACTCTGGTTTCCACATTTGAAATTGGTTTATTAAATGTTAGTTGTTTAAATATTACATTTAGAATACCTTTAAGATTGTACAATGGTCAACATTATGAAATTCAAATATACCCTGTTTGACTAATGTCCTGCATATAACTTTTTAATTTTGAGTATCACAAATCTTCACATTATTTAATCACAGAAATTCTGCAGTTATATAAAGTGAAGATCACCTTTTTTTATCTATATTTTATCCAATAAAATGATCAGAGTTTATTTCTACTATTTTTTTCAGTAAGTTTGTGGTGAATAAAGTTACTGCTCTTTCTTAAAACTCCCTTTGAAAGAGTTTTTAAGGGACTGAAAAAAGCTGGGAAATTTTATGAATTTACTTAGAAAAATATACAAATAAAATGTTTGGGTTTAAAAAATTCTATTTGAGAAAAACTGGTGAGTACACATGCATATACTACACCATTTTTTTTCTTTACTTCCCCCTTGTTTCCATCTTTAGAAAAATTAAGAAAATTCTGTTACACAAACTGTATAAATATATGTGGATGTGACTTGCGCTTTCCAAAACATCCTGACCGCAACGATGGGTGCAGCTAATTCTTATGAGAACTAACAAAGCTTGCAAATTTCAAAAGACAATAAACTTGATGACTTAGTGATTTTACATCTCCAGCTTGAGAACCGAAGGTTAAAATTGACTTCAGAGTTCTTTTGTGAGCTGACCTGGAAAGATGTCCCAGTCAGACTCAGATAGCACGATGAAGTATTGACAGCTGGTAAATCTCAGTGAAAGCCCTTTCCCTCCTAAAATTATAAATATTAATTGTATATAGATTGTATTGAAGTCTTTAACATTAGTCCAGATCTGCATTAAATCCTTATATTTGTTATCTATTGAGTGTGTCCCTTCTCACATGGGCACTCGAGCCGGTGCTGCAACTTCAACCGTTTTCCAAAACCCCTAGATGCCGCTGAAATCCTTCTTGTGAAATATAGAAGATCTATCGAAGATTCTATCCGAATGTTCCAACGATAAAGAAGAGAAAAAGAAGAAGACAAAATTTCGACGTAATACTGACCTACTTCTGTGTTATCAGGCCATCTGTTTTTTCCTAAGTGCAAGCAGAATCTGTGCTTTTTTTTTTTCTCCTCTCAGTGGATATTGTTGATTCATTCAGTGTTCTTTTTTAAAGGATAACAAAATTACAAGTAAGCCTTTAAGTATTTTTCATTCAATATTTTTTTACAAGAAATACTTCCAGTTTTGGCTCAGGTTAATTTGGCGCACGCCGAACGAATTAAGCTTTTACATACCCTTGTATTCGGTTCTGATGAAAATAGAAATAATGGGAAAAATTTAAGGAAGTTTGCGGCATTTAAATTTAAAATTGGGGATACAGAATTTGATGACAAAATAACGGAAACAGCTAAAAACTTCCCCTTAGCCCAACTCATTTCAATAGCAAATTTACTATGCCTTGACATCAGTGGTAACGAAGCTGACATCTCCCGATGTATTATTGAAGCACTTTTCGTATTATTGTAGCACTTCAGATCTAGAAAAATTTCAGTCCTCCATTTCACCACAGTCTGATTCAGAACCTGAAATCCCGAAGACAATGATTCTCGCAATACTTTGCAATTCAATTCATTATCGAATTTTTTCGGTACTACTTTGCCGCAATTTCCCCCCAAAATGCACAATCCATTGTCCCAAATATACCAAGTGACATTCATTCTGAACCACGTACATTGATTTCCTTTACCGATTTCAAAAATTTAATTACATCTTTTTCTGGCAAGCCAGTAGAAAATATTTTACAATGGTTAGAAAGATTTGAAGGTTGGGCTATAACATTTCAACTTAATGAGTTACAAAAATTTCTTTTTGTCGAAAGAGCTCTCAAAAGTACCGCGTTATTATTTGTCTGCAGTGAGCCAGCATTAACATCCTATGCAGCATTAAAACAAACTTTAATACAAGAATTCGCACATATTTCCTTTTCTGCCCATGTACCTGTAAGCCCAACGAAAAAATGAGTGAATATTTCCTCGTTATGAAAGAAATTGCCCAACGAGCTAAAGTAGATGATGCATCACTTATGCATTATGTTATCACCGGTATTAGAGATACACCTAATAATAAAGCAATTCTTTTTGGCTGTCACACTCTCACCGAGTTCAAATGTAAACTTCAAATTTATCAGCAAATTTGTGATCAAAATCCCCACCATCGCCAGTCACAGCCACGCTGTCCCATGTTATTAGTAAACCTTTACACACTGAAAAAGTGCCGAAAATTATCTGTTTTGCTTGCGGACAATCCGAACACCTTACAAAAGATTGTGTACACAAAAACAAAGGAATTAAATGCTTTGCGTGCAACCAATTTGGACACAAGAGTTACGAATGCATTCAGACCACCCGCTGTAAAGTTTCAAACTCAGACACCTCTCCCCCTGAAATTCGCGTAGTGGAATTAGATAAACCATGTCAAAACATGACAAAATTAGTGAAAATTGCAGATTTAGCAATAGATGGGTTGATAGATACCGGTTCGCATATTACCACCGTAAGAAAAGACTTGTACTGCTTACTCGGTTCCCCCATCCTCAACGAAGCAAACTTACAAATTGCAGGATTTGTCATTAAATCCTTATATTTGCTATCTATTGAGTTTGTCCCTTCTCACATATATATATCCTTTTAATTTGAATTTCAACTCCTTGAAGAAAAAAAATTCCTCTCTTTTTGTGTGGTTTTGGTTAGTGCAGCGAACTTTTTTTAAATGCTCCCTCAATTAGTGTGGCAAAAATTTTGTTTAGTGTGCAAATCATGACATGAGTCGTCTTTTATCTATCCTACAAATGACAGCAAGCTGTTTAAAGGCTCAAAAGGAAATAATAAAAAACTTAGAAAAAATTAGAATTTGTCAAGCAACATATGATAGACAGAGATCCAGACATCTGTAGAAATATCCAAGTACATTGAGGTTTAGAAAATCAAATGTCTTTGTATCCCAAGCAAAAGAAAAACAATGTAACTTGCTTTTGATAATTTTTAATTAAATAAGTTTAAATTTATGTAAGTTTGAAGCAATCAAGTTGTATTACAATAGATTTAAAATAAAATTATGTAGATTTGTAATAATTAACCTAATAGTAAGTGAGATAACATAAATAATCTAAAGCATTGCTGTGATTCAGAATTGAAATAGACTTTTAAGTGTTTCTTGATATTTATTTATTAAGATCGCTGTAATTAAAACTTTGCTAATTAGAGCCCTTCGCTATTGCAGTAATGAAGAACTCTTCTAGATTAAAAAGAAAAAGATTTTTAATGATTTAAATAATAACGATTATCCTTCAAGATAGTGTAATAGAATTTTTTCTGAAATTATACATGTCTATGTAGTGTCTCCTCCGCCTTTTCAGTAGAATACTATCAGTCAATTCATGTCCGTACCATATTACAGAAACGGTACTTCTTAGTTATCCCGTCGACCAATTTCGCCAAATTATATACATTGGCATAATTTTTATACCAAAAGAACAAATAAATTAGTAAAACATTAATAAAAATACAAATAAAACGTCGAATTAATGGTTTTATTGGCCAATATTGGCATTTAATCTTACAATTTGGCAACAGTAATTTGGTCGACAGAATAACTAAGAAGTACTACAGAAACCCATTAGAAAAAATCTCACACCTTTTTAAACCATTCGGTATATTTACATCTTTTGTTTCACAAAAATCTTTACAAGGTTCTCTCTGTAATTTTAAATGCGAATATCCTAGTTCTCAGTTAATAGGAATAATCTATGGCAGGGTCGGCGAACCTTTTCACATCCACGTGCCAATATTTTTCAAAAAAAAAAAAAAACTGAACATGGCGTGCTAACAACGCCACCCCCCATGTCCCATTCCCACCAAAAAATAGCGAATTAATTTAATAATGAATTATAAATTTGTTTAATTCTAATAATAATAAATAATAGTGTCAAAATTATTTATTACTATAAGATTATTATAAATGTAGCTAAATACCTGCAGGTAATACAACATACGCATTAAATTAAACAATGTATTATATAGAAAACTCGAACCAAAACATTTTTCACATGAAAAGGTTAATTAATCATAGAAATAATTGTAGAAAAAATATAATTATAGTTTTCATTTAATTTTACAAGCGTTTTAGCAATCAAATTATTATTTTTTCATAACTTATGAAGAAGGTCATGTTATATTAGTTTTATTAATACTTTTGCCATGTAAAAAATTAAAGATCAATTAACAAATTCTAGCAAAAGTCAAATAAAATCTCATGTGCAGGTCAAAACGCGTTAAATTATGCAGAAATATTACAGTAAAGAATAATTTGATTTGCTAGATTTCTATGCGAATCATAGATGCCATCATAATGAAATCGAGGAAATGGAGAATTGGGAAGGGTCAAATATGTCTAAGCGGGAAAGTTCCGTGATATAACATGTACACAAGTACCTATTATAGAAAACAATAATTATTTTCAATGAAGCTCGTGTATAAATAAAAAAAAGAATAAAGAGGTGCAGAATTTTGGGAATTTGACTCAATTTTGATTTAAAACTTCAATCAACGGCGTGCCTAAAATATTTTCCCTCGTGCCAGTTGCGGCACGCATGCCATAGGTTCGCCAACCCTGATCTATGGTATCCCATGTAAACAGTGTACACAATATATATTGAAGAGACTAGCCATGCCTTGGAAATACAGTTAAAAGAACACCAAAATTCTTTTAATTTAAGAAACTTAAGCTCTAAAATTGTAGTTCACACCATACAAACCAATCATTTCCCAGATTTTGAGATGGCCAAGGTTATTAAATCAAATTGCAACGGATACAAGAACCGTATTTTCCTGGAGGCATGATTTACTAGATCGGCAAAATTTCCACTTAATAAGACTAGTTCAGTTCCAGCTGAATAGGCCATTTTAATCTGATTCAAACACCCATCTCAGTGTTTAATTGTTTGTGACACATGCTGTGAACTGTAATTTGAATTTATGTGGTCTTTCGTGAATTCGCATTTATTTACATTACTGATGAAGAACTTTTCGAACGTTTCGAAAGAGATTTTTCTGATTAGAAATTTATCAGAATGTTTCTAATTTATAATATGGTTTAATAATTGAAAAGGTGTGTAACAATTCTGTAAAGAAAATTCTGACAAAGAATTAAAGTATTGTAAAAGAGAAATAATCAGTGCTTTTGTTTTTTAAATCACGTCTTTATAACTTTCACTTTAACATATGCAATTAAATTTAATTTTGTAAGATCATTTAACATTTATGAAAATTATAGCTATCTCATATACAGTAAATCAATATTGCAGGACACCTTTACTAAAACTTATTATTACAATTATACCTTTTGTGATGTATGATGAAATAAGGCAGGAAAATTGTTGAGATATTTCGAAATGTCGGCAACTTACTATACACTTCAGTACATTAATAACAAAATCATTAATAGAAAATACCTGTCTTGTATTAATTTTAAATTGTTTAAAATATATATACATTCAAGTATTAAAATTTTAAAGTAGTGTATTATTAAATAATTTTAATTATATTTATGTTTTTCATTTATTTGATTTGGAGCAAGATCTAATGTATCTAAATTTCTAATCTAATTCAAAATGTGTAAAAATCAGGTAGGAATATTTTTTTAATTTTATGAGCAAAATAAATTTATGTTTACATGATATACTTTAATCTCTATTTCAATTTCAAAGCACATTGTACTATGTATGTGTTTATAATATAGTCCTCCACTTACGATACTTTGCACTTATTATTGTTTAAAATATTTAATCACTGTTGTTAGGATTTGCTCATTTCTAGAAAAAGTTATCAGTCAATCAAAAATAATATTTCTTTTATTATATAATTATTTATTACATATTGTTATATATCGGATCTACCTGTACAATAGTAATATATTCATTGAAATTTTCTTTTCAGTGTTCTCTAATGCAATTGTGATCACTGTACTAAATTGATTTAACTAAAAACATGACTAAAAACATTTCAATGGTTATTTTAGATCCAGAGGAGCGTTTACAACTTCCTGAAGATTATAAATATAAAATTGACGTTCCTTTTCCTGTTGCAATGTGGGACTTCAATCACTGTGATCCAAAAAAGTGTTCTGGTAGAAAACTCTCTAGATTGGGGCTGATAAAGACTCTTCGACTCGGTCAAAGATTCAATGGAATTGTATTGAGTCCAGTTGCATCTTCATGTGTCGGACCACAAGACAAGTAAACTGATATAACTTGAATTCATATATCATTAGTAAATACTACAATTTTCTTTCTTCTCACAGAATATTATATTTCTGTTTATTTATTAATGTAACAAAAAACATTGTACTGTACATTTCCATGTATGAGCCGAGAATTGTTAGGGCATTATTTAGCTCCAAAGTGTGTGTGTGTGTGTGGGGGGGGGGGGGGGCTCAGCTTATACACAAGTCTAAGAAAAATTCCAACATTGATATTCTAAAATGAAAAAGATGGTAAATATAAAAACACAAAAAATACTTTCAAATTTCTAAAAATACTTTAGTACTCCATGTTTTACAATAAAAAAAGTAATCATCATTCACTATCCAAGCCCCCCACCAGTGGCCGAGAGATTCTGCTCTCGAAACTGGTAGACGGGAGATGCTGGGTTCGATCCTAATCGCGCCCGTCGGCCTAATCGTTCAGAGTTTTCGTGGTTTTCTTCGAACCTTGGTTCTCCAAGCGTTAATACGGGTTAGGTTCCCTTAGAAAGACCCCCCCCTTTGGGCCCATATCCCTTGTGTTGATAATTGGCCGACATAATACAACCAACCAACCACTATCCAAGCCATTGTCAGAATTTTCAAGCAACTCCTTAAAATTGCTTTTTTTCATTGCTATGTCAGTCTGTATATATATCGAGAGTGTCTAATTCATTATCATCATCATCATCTTTATCAAAAATGCTATCCTCATCTCCATCTATCGCATTACTGATGCAACATTTTCTGAAAGATTGAACGATCATTTCTTGTATTTCAAGCCAAAATTAGGAGGTTTAATTTTTATGAGCGAGCAAGTCATAACATAATGAACGGGACCCAATTAAACAGATTTGGCAGCATGCCAAGACAGAATAGGAGAGATCAGTAATTTCGAAGAGTTCATTTTTTTCTGTTCCCTATGCACAAAAAAGTGCTAACTTATCGTTCACTTTTCATCACCCTTTTAACATCGGCTTATATACAGACTATGCAGAGAGACTTTATAAATCTTGAGATAGAAAAAGAAGTAAGTTAAACTTTTAATTAAAAGTGTTTTAATTCATCATAATTCTGTTAAAATCACAAAAGACTGAAAATGCTCAATAATGACATCTGGATTTAATCAGCCTGATAATACCTATTTCTCACTGGGAAATTAATGAAGCTGTTTTTAGCAAAATGATTGTATACACTTAAAACTTTGACAAAACATTACTCAAATATAGCATATGTATATTTTTCATTTAGTTTTTTAAAATATATATCAGGAAACTTGAGTATTTTATTTATAATATTCTGTGAAGCACAATTGGCTTAAATATTGATATTTATAAATGCTTACATAGTCTGTCATGACTAGATGTTTGAAAATTATCAGTTCTTATCTACTATAGACAATCAAAGTGGGAACATTGACGATTAGAATTGCTTTAAAATGTGCTAATATACAAAAATTATAACAATTTTCTAGCTGCCACGGCAATGAATAATTAATAAGTAATATTATGAGCAAGGTTATCACCTCCTGCAGATTGCCATTGTGCTAAATCATAACAAAATGTTTCATTTGATGAGAAAACAAAAAATTAAAATCACAAAATTGTGAGAGGTTTTTATTTTTGTTTTGTTTTTCCTTTTCATCAACATTCTCAATGATGTTATTGAGTGATTGAAAACTTTCCTGTGTAACTTATTAATTATATTTTGATTTCTTTTTAAAGAACTTATCGATATTTATTATTATTATTATTTATTTATTTGTTTTGATTTAACCTACTAACATGCTATCCAGAATCCCGAGTTAACTCTGGTTTTTGTTTTGTTTAACTCATTAACATGCTATCCAGAATCCCGAGTTAACTCTAGTTTTTGTTTTCATTTAACTCACTAACATGCTATCCAGAATTAAGAGTTAACTCTGGTTTTTGTTTCGTAAAACTATTTAGAAATAAATCAAGCAAAATTGTTTCCTCTCAAATTTGTAAAGCAACTATAATATATTTGTTTTATTAGTTTCTTTAATCGATAGTTCAGTTTTGATCATGTATATTTGAATTCAAAATAAGCATAAGTAATGACACATTAGCATGTAGCACTACCAAAGCCAGTATGCATAAATTAAATCAAGGCAAAATATATCAACATTGCTATTAAATTTGCAATGCTAAATTATTATACTTTGGCAAACAAATTATTCATTAGTAAATCTCAACCTTGAGTATCATCATTCATTTTTAAACGATTAAAAAAAATTAAATTATCATTGTTATATGAAAGTATATTTATATACATATACATTCATGTTATATGATGAATGTAAGTATGGAGTCTTTAGAATGGATATAATTTAAAAGTATTTATTAATCGCAACCAGTCTGTTATTCAAATAAAATAAAGCAATTTTTAAGAGCTTTTTTTTTTTTTTTTTCCAAGAAAATGTTAAAATAACTGAGGTGGTAAAGACTTTTTTCAACTTACAGTAAAAAAAAAAAAAAAAAAAAAAAAAGATTCAACGATTGAGAACATTCAATTTACTACTCTGTTCTTTAAATGGAACAAAATACGCTTGCACGTGCTTACATCTAGAAAGTCTCCAGATTTATTTTTACTATATAAATGCATATTCTGCTACATCCAATGAAGAGAGCTTTAACTTTTTTTAAATCAATTTTATCAGTCATGTTTTTCCTAATTACTTCTGGTGTTTAAGAAACTTTTCTTGACTTCATAATTTATTTTCAGTTCAACATTCTCTTTAGTAAATGTATTCTAACAGGATTTTTTTTAATTTTACTACTTAAATAATGTTTTTAAAATATTCACTGTTTGAAAAGCATTTATTTTTATATGTTATGTTTTTAATGTAAAAGCTATTCCTTTTTGTGGTTAGTAAATTTCAATATTAAAGGCAAAGTTTTAAAATGTGTTACTTACATTTGTGTTTTTTAAATTATTATCTATCACTGTATTTTCAGTATATATGTAAGAAAAAAAATATTTTTCCTTCTATACGGAGCAGGAGTAAATAGATATATTTTATGCTAATGATTTTGATGTAAGTTTTTTTTAATTATTATTATAAAACATTTTAGTGAAAAATATAAGCAGAAAGTTTTTAATTATGATCCATAAACTTAAATTACTTAAGGTTTTTTCTCCCTCAGATCACAAGTAAAAAGTTTTCTGGTTATTATAAAATAAATTTTAAAAAGTATTTTGATAAAATTTGACTCCATCTTTCATGATTTCACTAAGTGACTTATTTTGATGACCCTCATATGATTAAAATTAAATTTTGAACTAAAATCATTTTTACTGTTCAAAACTTTCTTTTATTCTTAGATTAAAGGTCTGCATGGACCGGAATTTCCAGGCCTGAGCCTGGCCAGAACAAAAGGAATCTTGGCCCGGCCCGATGAAAAAAATTAAAAGTTCGGCATGGCTCATTTATATTTTCATAGTTCACGGCCCGGCCCATACAAAAATCAGTGAAAACAGGCCCGGCCCATGGAAAAATCAATTAAATGCAGCCTACTCAATTTCTACAAAAAATTCAGGTTTTTTCAAAACATACCATTAAGATTCTTTGAAAGAATAATACTCCATACATATTTATGGGATAATTTTACAGTATATTTTAAAATTACTATGTGTTCGCACGACAAAAAATACACAATAGCAACATTAATGATTACTTAGAGTCTTAGACGTTTCAATATTCAAATAAGGATTCATTAAAAAATTAATGGAGTTTAGAATAAAAGAAAAAAAGGAAGGTTAAAAACATGATAACTTTGGAAGCTGTATAATAAAAAGCAGATTTGTAAAAATATTTCTCTGCCATTTAATAAGGCTTTTCTCAAATCCAAAGGAGCTACTTTCTGATACATTTCTGAATTCATTTCTTTTCGGAAACACATAAGATCGACAGGTGTTCTTATTCAGAAACTATGTAATTGAATAACATTATCCATTTTTTTTATAAAGGCAATATATCTTTAAGAAAATACTGTCAAAATTAAAGTTTTGAATCGAATTTCCAGAAGCAATGGCACGGGAAAGGAGAAAAGCCTGCAGTCACATGACAAGAATCTTTTATATCTTGATAAGTAATTTATTTATAAAAAATGGAAAATGCTGTTCGATTCCAAATCTCTTCAGTAGTTAGACCTGTCAATTTTATGCCTTTACAGTTAAAACTATGTCAGAAAATTTTCTCATTGTTGAGCAGTGAATTTGTAAACCACCTTAAGGTATATTTCAAAGATTCCATTAGCAGAAGTTCGTTATCGCTATTAATATTTTTACAAAACATATTGCTTTCCCTATACATCAGGAGTACAATAAAGTCCAGTTCCAGCCTTGCTCAACTATGTAGAAAAAAATGCAAGCCTGGTCTCAGCTCAGCACGAGTCTGCTGAAAAAAATAAGCCCAGACTTAGACACCATTTAACTGTCCGATGCATGATCTCTATGCCAGGCATGTTACATTTCTGTATTGATGTTGTCAAACTGGCATCGGCTCGTGATGCACATTTATACTTATACTCGCAAAAGTCACCTTCATTGAAAACAGCTCATATTTTATCGACTTCAATTAAGTTTTTATAGCGAGCCAACAGGCCCACTTAAATTTTTTTTCGGCTCGGTCCGGTAGGCCTGTTCAATATTTTTGCTGGCCCAGCTCAGCCCGTTGAAAAAAATTGTTTTAATTCTGCCAGCCCATTCTGCAGCCTGTTTGAAAATTTGTCTTCCCTTTGGCGGCCTCGGGCCAAGACCAGGCCTGTGCAGACCTCTATCATAGATCCATGTGTGCCTAAAAAATATTTTGCATTAATGACTAAATAGCATCTCAGTTTAGGGAATGAATCTAAAACACACTTTTTCATTATAAAGTTAAAATGATGTTGGTTAATAATTCATGTATTTTATCTTTTTAATATACTTAAATTTTTTAACATTGATTGTCCATGATTATTTATATATTTAAAATTTATTGACAGAGAAATAATTCAGGAAAATGGAGTAGCTGTTGTGGATTGCTCATGGGCTCGTCTTAGTGACACTCCATTTAGTAAAATGAAAGGTCCAAATCTACGACTGTTGCCTTATCTTGTAGCAGCAAATCCCATCAATTATGGCAAACCTTGTCAGTTATCTTGTGTTGAAGCATTAGCTGCTATATTTCATATCACCGGTAAGTTTTTACTATTTACTAAAATAATAACTGTTAAGGGAGAAAAAAAAAAGAAAAGCTTAGAATAAATAATTTTGATTCATTCTATAAAACTTACATTTACAAAATCTGGAGCGACTCCATTTGACTTCCTAAACACTTTATAGAAAACTTTTCATTACAATATCACTTCATCCAAAAGTAATTGAAAAAATATGTGGCACAACATATTCAATTTATTGTACTAAATGCTTCAATTATAGATCTAATCTTCCGTAATAAGATCCATAGCCAAGTTGGCATCAAACATGAGCAATCCTGGCAACAGTTAGTTTTAAGTGTACGAGAATTACAACATTGGGTATAATATTCAGTTTGTGCCAAACCACGCTTGCTAGTGTATACCAGTTGGCTGTGGACTGTTGCAGAAGAATCCCTAGTTACAGGCTAGTCTATGGATATGGATAGGTAAAAGATGCTTATTGTAATAACTGTGATTATATGGGAATATCACCACATTCTTGAATTAGTGTCAATTTGGCATTGTTTTTGGCAATGTATTTTTGACACTAAATATGTCAATATTTCACCTGGAACAGCCGTATAGTATATGTATGTGCCTGTATATAGTATATTACATGCAAGTATTACAGTACATTTCTTTATCTACTTTTTCTGTCAAAAAGATACTTATCAGTTACCTCTGATCACAAAATGATTGATAAATTATTGAAAAATAGTTTAAATATCATATCCATCGGCCAATTTCTTCATAAGTGTATACAATTGCTTTTTCCCTCAATAAAATGCAATATCTAAATTCGCATGCTTTTATCAAACCAATAAAACCCACATAATTACAGTAAAACCTCCATAAAGCAACCACGTTCCATTCCAATAAAAATTGGTCACTCCGAGAGGTGGTCTCTTAATAGAGTTCATTTTTAAGCCTAGATTTTAATTGTTGAAAAAGAGTAACAATTAATGTTACTAAAATTTATTTTTCACATTACAAAAAAATGTAAAAATTTAAGTATCAAAACAAAAGTTAATTGCATAAATTAATTACTGCAGAGAGTTTTAAAAATAAATACATTACATTTGCATGCATTGATGTTTGCTTAGATTTTATGGTTTTATCTTCTATAACTTTTATTTCCAAGTCCTTTTGAAGTTCAGTAAATAAATGCAATTTTTTTTAGACGGGAACAAATAATGACAATTTCATTAACTTATCTATTTCTTTGAGAGTTTCCTGACAGAATAGGATGGGGGAGTTTTTGGCTGTCATTCTTAATTTGTCATCCGAGTTAAATTCATTGCCAAAAAGGCACAAAGGGGTTTAAGCACTTAAAAGTTACCGGAATAAAAAAAAAAAAAATCTAAACTTAGTTTAGAAGTTTGTTGAATAATGTGCTCTTCGGAATTATTTTTCTTATAAAACCTTCTTCTACCGACCAGGAAAAAACCGAATTTGTTTCATTTTTTCAAAGAAATGGGTCACTCATGGAGGGAGTTCAACTGGGATGGCCTCTGAATGGAGGTAAAATTAGTATTGAGTCTATGGGAATAAATTTCGTTCTGTGAAAAAATGATCATTCAGGGAGGTGGTTGCACAGGGAGGTTACATTGTACTTTTACTTTTTTTTTTTTTTTTAAGTTTTACTAAATTGAGTCATATTCGGGGGAAATATTTTTATTGTACCTACATGAGATGAGCTAACACAATAATAATAACTATTTTAATATTTGAGTTAAAAAAGAAAATACCTATATGTGTATATTGATATGTTAAAATTTTTGAGGTGTCCCTGTAAACGAAACTACACACAGTATGATGTCTATTTTAAAAATGTAAAATAGTACATATTAAAATTAGGTGACAGTTGGCCAATTGTATAAAAGTCTATTTTTAAAAAAACATGACAAAATGCATACAAACAAACATATCATTTTTAGATTTTAATTATATTGCAATGTGACCCTCTGGAGACCAAGACCTTTCCAATAACAAACAAGAAAGAAAAATCATGCGTCCAGCATAGATTATTTAACACTTTCCAACACATCCAGAATAATGTAATAAAAATACACTGTTTAATAAGTTAAAATATTATATCCAATTCAACCATATGAAAACGCATAACATATTTGAAAACCTAATTTCAACTGTTCCCATCTGCAATCAGAAAGTTATCTGAATCTTTGAGCAGCCCTATATATGCTATATAGGTTTGTATCTATTAACTACATGCATGCCAAAATTTAGTTCACTTAAGAAATACATATACTTAGTTGAAAATTCCCCTTCAGTAATTTCCTGTTATAAGGAGAATGGTTCGTGAATACTTTTGTGCAACCCTGTATATGACGTATAGAATTTATATATAATGAGTAACATGTAAAAAATTAGTTAAATTTAAAAGCTCATACCGAATTTTTAAATGTATGCTCCGGCAATTATTACTCAAAGACAGTACTGTAACCGTTTTCTTTTGTGTGTCTCTGTAAATGAATAAATAAAGGTGTCCTGGTATGTGAATACCTTTGTGCAGTCCTGTATATGAGATATAGAATTTATGTATAACGAGTAACATGCAAAAAATTAATTAAATTTAAAAGCGAGTATTGAGTTTTAAACCGTCCAACAATTATTACTCAAAGGCAGTACTGTAAAAGGTTTCTTTTGAGTGTCCCTGTAAATGAATAAAACATGCTATGAATTCCCTGTTCTTAATGTAATCGTAGTCAAATTTAGTGATTTATATCAGTTTCAATACATTTGAAATAGCGTAATGTCATTAAAATTCTCTGCAAACGATTTTTCCCCATATACTGTAATGTAATAGAATACTTTGGAGTGCCCCTGTAAATGAACTATTAATCCTACATACTTCATATACAATACCAACCATGCTTTGGTGACCCTAAATAACCTTTATCAATTGCATGAAAATCCGAGTATATTTATGGGAGTTTGAGTGTGGACAGACAGACAGGCAAACCGAATGCATATAAACACTTTTCAACTTTGTTGGAAAGTGTTAAAAAAGTATGAAAATTGGACCATCCATTCAAGAGTTTTTCAGGAACATAGGGGGGTAAAAAGATATAAATGAATTGCATAATCTCTTTCATAAAGGTCAGTTAAAAACACTGTTCAAAAGTAGTTAAAACTGCAATATATTTTATTTGAAATTATTTTAGTCATTGAAATTTTATATTCACCTTTAAAAAATTATAATTTCTGTGATTAATTTAAATAAAATGAATACAGACACTAAACACAATACCACTAAAAAAGATATGTATGTTTTTCCATATCCTTTGTTTTAAAGTGTAAAAAAAAAAAATCCAAAAAATAGAAGAGTAAATTTTATATTGTACAATCTCTTATTAATAGGGCTGGCAAGTTTTTGCCAAAAGTAGATAAAATCTTATTAACAGGGCTGGCAAGTTTATGCCAAAAGTAGATAAAACCTTTGAAGAAAATAGGGGGTAAAAATCATCCTGTCATAAATAAGTGTTCTCCAGTTTTTAGCAAAGTGGAAAAAATGAGAATATACTTATAGGAGATGTAATTACTTGCTAATTTAACTGTTAATGAATTAAACCACAATTTAAAGTAATTTTAAACTTATAAACTTTTTAAAGCACATAAATTAACATCTGAATTCCATTATTAATTATTAAAGGTACACATATATTAAGACATACTATAAATAGAATTAAATACAATAAACCCAATTGGAGTGAAAAATTAGACGGGGCCAGGACTCGAACCTGGGTCGACAGCGTACCAGTGCTATCTGATAGATGGACGGTGATGTTTCCCAACTTGGTTTATTAATGAAGGATTTCCGGACTAGGACTTGGCCAGGGTAGCTTAACGGTAGAGCAACAGCACGTTATGCTGTCAACCCAGGTTCGAGTCCTGGCCCCAGCTAATTTTTCACTCCAGTTGGGTTTACTGTATTTAATTGTATTTATAGTCTGTGTATCTCTAATAATTATAAACTTTTGAATAAAAAATAGGAGCTTTAGGTATAAATATATACATATTTGATTTAGATTTAATCACAAAGGACATTAAAAAATGAGTACAATTTTTATGTTGTCGTACATAATTTAATTATTTTATACACCTGGTTTATAGAATCACTGCAGAATTCTCAGTCCATATCACTTAAACATTAATCTAGAATCTATTAAGATTGCACAGACTTGTGCTAAATAAGTTTTCTAGTTTATTCAGGAGGGAAGGGGGATAAAAACTATTTAAACAAAAACAGAATTTTTGATGCTTCCCATATTTATTTTCATGAAGTGCCCATGAAAAGCTTTTTTGTTGTAAATTCAAGAGAGGGGAAAATGAACTGTGCAGACTTTCCAAAGTAACCTGATTTTGGTGAGTCTCTTGATTTTTACACATTTTCCTGCTCTCTTGATTTTTGGACACATTTCTCCTGATTTTCTTACGCATTTTTGAATAATCTGTTATTTTGATTACCAATAATTTGTCTCAAATAAAAATTTAAATCTTCATTATTGTTTTGTATGTGATTATGGGAAAGAAAATTTTCCTCAGTTATTCGTATTTAATTTAAAATGAATGCTGAACAGCCTAACTATAATATGCTTGAGTTTTTCTACATGTAAGAAGTACATATTTTTTCTTATTTGAGTAAAAGTGATATATTTGATCTTCAACGACAATGAAGCACAATTTTAAATTAAATTTGTATTAAGCATGCTGACATTTCAAATAATGTTTTTACTGGGGGGAAAAAAAATCCTGATTTCTGAAATAAAATCTCCTGGTTTGGGGATTCAGAAGTTGGTACATCAGAGTCTATTTTGAAGATTAAAATTTGTATTTTAATTTTTATTGTATCAAATTATTTTAATTTGTTAAATAATAATTTAATGATTAATCAGCAAAATTAACCAAATATTATAATTACTAAAGCATCAAATTCTGATTCAAGCTTTGGTTATATTATAAAAAAAATTATGCAGTTTGTATTTTAATTCAGCCCTCTTTTCCAGTTTTCTTTCAAAAATGCAATTTTGTGGGAAAATGGCTAACCCTGCTTATAAGGAACTATAAGTTTGCATGAAAACTTAGAGAACTACATAATTTAAAATATTAGTAAATAGACCTGAAAATATCTAGTTGCCACTCACCACATGGTGATTAAGCAGAAAAAAAAGTGGCAACTAAATAAAATATGAAACCAGCCATTTTATCAAAAGTTTTGCATAGTTTGATCTACACCAGTTGTTGCAGAACCTTTGTAACTGCTGTAATCTATATAAGAAATTTTAATATATTTAATTTTAATTTAATTCAACAAGAATTAAAATTGCAAAAAAGTGGCTGCTAAGCTAAAAGGGTCTGCTGGCCACTGGCTACTAACTAAAACTTTCAATTTTCAGGCCCATTTATAAACATTCAAAACATTAGGATAGTTTATTATTAAGGATAACTTAAAAAGTTTCTTCCATGCTTATATTACAGTGTATTCAGTAAATAACTTGTTGCATTTCAATGCCCATTTGTATGGTTATATACCTGTAAGTGAATCTGTTTATATGTGTATTTTTCTTTTATTTAAAAAGTCAATTATTCAAAAATCAAATAAATTGGGATCTGTAATTATGAACATGACTTAATTGCAAGTCCAGTTAATATGGTATTCAACACTAAAATACCATTTTAAATTTCTATAATTTTAGGTTTTGCGGATCTTGCAGAAGCTTACCTACATCAGTTTAAATGGGGACATGGTTTTCTTAGTCTAAATGATGAACTCTTAACTTTATATTCAGAATGTTCTTCATCTGCAGATGTGCTAAAAGTTCAAGACAGTTATCTTAAAAAAATTGAAGATGAATACAATGCCGAAAAAGGTAAGAAATAAAAGTATTGAATAGAAAACGTTTTAATTAAGTAATTTATACTATTAATAGAGGCTATCAATATTAGAGGTTACTTACAAAGTTTCATTTTTTGGTAGTTGTTAAATTAGCTATTTTCATGATGAAAGTACTAAAAAAAAAAAAAAAAAAAAAAAAAAAAAAAAAAAAAAAAAAAATTTTTTTGATGATATGTATCAAGATGCTTATGTAAGTAATTAAATTTAAGTAATATAAGATATTATTTTAATACATAGCTCTTTATGAAATGAATTTATGTAATGATTTTATGAAACAAATTTATGGAACTTTTTTTTTTAAATGCTTAAATGTAGGCTTTGTAGAACACTGACTGTAATGCAATTTTAATGTGTTGTTACAGTCACCTACAGCACATTTTTTCTTGAAGGGATGTGTGTTTCAATTATAGTTATGGTACAGGGTTGCACAAAAGAATTTAATTACACTACCATCTATAGGCAGTAATTATATAAAATGCATTTTAGTGTTATTATGTTATTTGAAACTCTATGAAATTTGTATATGTTATTTAGGCTTACTGCAATGTATTCTTCTATATCTTAAAAATAAAATAACTAAATTTCGATAAAATTGATTTTTTTTTTTTTTTTTTTTTTTTTTTTTTAATGTTTTACTGTATGCTAGCTGTACTGGAGTTAAAAATAGGTTGCACAGAATCAACACAATTTTCTTTTGTGTTTATAGCTTCTCCTGGTAGGAAATACAGGGAGGGCTCCCAAATGGTCTCCTTTCCCCCCTAAAGTATCTTTTTATAGAAAAAAGTCTTATTTATTTTCTGTTAATGCATTTTGGTCCACTTAATTTCCTTTCTGTGACTGGAAAAATTTCCAAAAAACTAATATAGAAAAATTCTCGCAAAATCCAACTCTATCATTATAAGTTCAAATGTCGCAAAGAACAAAATTTACTATAGTGGGTTTTCAAAACCACAATTCTTTTATGAATACCAGAATTCTCTTCCAATTTCTTTTGCAGAATGTGAAAAAAATGTTAAAAAAGACCATTAAAAGTCACCAAAAATTCAAAAATTACAGAAGACAAAATTTACCATAAAAAGTTGAAAGTTTGAAATCAAATGCCCAAAAAATTGCCTCTAAATGCAAAAAAGATTTAAAATTTCATAAAAAATTCAAAAATTGCTGTATGAATTCCAATTAAATTTTATTGAAAAGAAGAGAAAATTTACTAAACTGGGTTAAAAGATTGAAACCAGATTTTTTTTTATGAATGTTAAAAAATAGCCGCAGAATAAGAAAAAAAAAACCCTCTAAAAATCGCATAAAAAATACAAAATTTGCTGTACAAATTCTGAATCAACATAATTGAACAGATTTATGATTATTGAACAGATATTACTATATTAGGATAAAAAGTTGAAACTGGATTCCATTTACTAATATGGAAAAATCACTGCATGAAAATCACAAAAAATTCAGAAAATTGAAGAAGATAAAATGTACTGTAGTATGATAAAAACATTGTAACTGAAATTCTTTCACAAATGTGAAAAAATTGGCATGAGATGCAATTATTATTATTTTTTTTACTCTCTATCAATTCAAATTGGAGGATGCAGTCACAGAGAGGCAAAATTTACTACATTAATGCTAAAGTTTGAAATCAAATTCCTTTTACAAACAAGTAAAAAAAAAAAAATCATTGCAGAATGCAAAAAACACTAACAATCGCTATACAAATTCCGAATAAACTTTATTGAAAAGTGGGCAAAACATTAGGCTAAAAAATTAAAACTGGATTTCTTTTACTAATATTAAGTTTAAATTCTGTTGTCACAATTTGTATTTCTACTTTGGCAACACACTTTTTGTATGTGTAGTTTGGCAACACCTATTTTATTGTTCTCATTCTTGGATGTGTTCCTGGCATGTGTTACTGTGCCATGTAATATATTGTACTTTTTATATCCATTAAACTTAAGTAATTTAACTGAGCAATGGGTAATTTTGATAGGTTATGGCACCAGTTCATGCTTCCAACTGCGTTTACTTTAAGTAAAGTGAATTTGTTTCACTAATCTTCTTCAGAATAACTTTTCATTTCGAAGCACTGTACTAAGCCTAATTGTCAGAATGACCAGCGTTGACATTTCTGCAATAAATAAGTTTAATACACTAAATTACTCTCTGTGGAGATTTCAAATCGTATGTGCTTTAAAAGAAAAATCAGTATTTACAACTGCTAACGGTTCTAAAGTCAAGCCAGATACCGATGAAGCAAAAATAGAAAAATGGGAGAGGGATGACGCAGTAGCTATGTTTACAATATCTTCAGTTATGGAATTATCTCAAGTCACGCTTATTGAAAGCTGTTCTTCTTCAAAAGAAATGCTTGAAAAATTAGATTCTATTTTCAAATTGAAATCCGATTTTAACAAAATGCTTTTACTAGATAAATTTCATCAGATTAAAATCGAAAGTAATGAAATGGTCGTTCGGTATATTTCAAAAATTGAAAATCTTGTGCATCAAATAAAAGACTGTGGTGAGAGTATTAGCAATGCAACTATCATTACGAAAATATTGGGAACACTACCTCCGAAATATAGAAATTTCAGACAAGCTTGGTTATCTGTTGATAATAGTAAACAGAATTTATCGAATTTAACCGCGAGACTTATTAATGAAGAAACCTCATTATCTCAATCTGAACTGAGTGAGTCTGCATTTTTTACTTCTAATCGTCCAAAACTTGAACAAAAAAAGCCTGCAAACTACTCAAGAAATGAAAATAAATTCAAAACAAACAACTGAAGCACAGATAAATTGAAAATAACCTGTTATTCATGTCGAAAAAAAAGCCACTATGCAAAGGAATGCCGTTCCAAGCCTCGTGAAAAAGCTAATGATTATATAGAAAGAAACAAGGGTTCATCAAGTTATGGTGCATTTAGCAGCGAAATAGGGAAAACTGCAGAAAGAAGTGAACAATGGATTCTCGACAGTAGTACATCTGCTCATATGAGCTATAACATCAATTATTTCAACAACTTTACTGAATTAAATAATAATGAAGCTATTTGTCTTGGCAACAATCTAGAATTACCCATTAAAGGAAGTGGAAATGTAAATATTCAGAAGTTTATTAATGGAGAATGGCAAGAAAGAGAAATACACAATGTTCTCTTGTACCTGATCTGAAGAAAAATCTGCTCTCTGAAGGTGTGATAACAAGTAAAAGCATGAAAATAATAAAAATGCAAGATCATGCTGATATTTACAATTGTGAAGATGAATTAGTTGGCACTGCAGTATGTTCTGCAAACAACTTATATCACATGCTCTTTAAAACTATAAGTTCGCCTGAAGCTAACATTTCTCAGAAGAATAATTTGAAAGTGTGGCATGAAAGTGTTAGAAAATGCTCTTTTGTTTTCAAGAACATCCACCAGATGGCAGCATCGGACAATCATTTTTTATTTGATCTACTGTGTCAGACACTCAGTTCAATCAGTGTTGCTTCTTCCCTTATAGCAGTTGGCAGCAAAATGCTGCTTGATTAAAAGAATCCAATAATATTCCAAAGGAATATAATATGATAAAAAAAAAACTGCAACAAGCCATAGTTCAAAGTATTTCTTTGTGTTTGTAAATAGTCTTATACATCTGTTTTGTTTTATTGTGAAATGTGATCCGTATTTTGACTAGCATATATATTATTCTAGTGTATTCAATCTTCTAATAAATGTTCTTTGTTCATCCAAAGAAGAGTATATTTCCATTGAAACACATCAAAACATAAAGGTAAAACTTTTAACTTTTTTTTATTGTTTACCTATTGAGGAATTTCGTATTCATGCCTTCCATATGGAATAACATTCTAACAGTCGATTATGAGACTGAAGTTATCTTAATTTTAAATATAGTAATATAAAAGAAGAAAATATAATATAATTAAATTCAAAGAAATAATTATTTTCTGAATGTTGGTATTTTTCTTAAGTGAATGATATAAAAGAAAATTCAAAGAATTGTTTTTCTTTTGAAATCAAAAGTAGTGTGTATTGATAAGAAAAGAAATTATTTTGCCAATTTCTTATTGAAATTTTATTATACAAGTTGCAAATGTAAATTTATGTCTTAAACAAAGAATTGAACATTTAAGAACAGTTTTTCTGAAATCAAAAGTAACTTCAAAAATTGTTCTCAATTGTTCTATTTGAGTTTATAATTGTTGTTTTGATGTATTAATAAGATAAAAAGTTTTATTTTCTGTGAAATAAGCAAATATTATTATATCATAATGTCTAGTATTAAAGAATCTCATTATGTTGATAAATTAACTGATGACAACTATTCAGTTTGGAAGTTTAAAATAGAGCAATTGTTAATCAAAGAAGGTCTGTATGATGTTGTATTTGAACCTAAAAAGGAAAATGATGATAATTGGGTAAAAAATGATAGAAATGCTAGGGCATTAATTTGTTTAAATATCTCAGATTCACAAATTGTTCATGTCAGACATGCTAAAAGTGCTAAAGAAACATATGATCAATTGAAATCTGTTCATGAAAGAGTAAATTTAACTAATAAACTTTATCTTCTTAGGAAGCTGTATTCCATTAAATATAATGAAAGTATTAAAATGCAGGATCATATTAATTCTGCCTTAGAATTAGCAGAAAAATTAAGAAGTATAGGTGAAGTAATACAAGATGATAAGTTAATAGCTATTTTGCTCTGTTCCTTACCAAATTCTTATAGTACCTTTATAACTGCTATTGAAAGTAAATATGAAACAGATTTATCATTAAAATATGTTCAAAACAAATTAATTGATGAGTATCTTAGAAGAGTTGAAACTAAACAAATTTCAACAAAATTTGAATCTATTGCTTTAAAGGGTAATAGGGATAAACCAAAGCATTTGAATAAGCAGAAATTTTGTTCTCATTGCAAAAAGAATAATCACAACCGTGAAGATTGTTTTCACTTAAAGGGTAATAATACTAACAAAACAAAACCAAATTTTACTCAAGATAGATCACGTCAACAGTTTAAAAAACCAAACAATTTCTCTGCCTCTACTGCTAGTCAAAATGAAAATCTATCAGATTCTCAAAACTATCATGAATTAATGGAAGAATCAAATTCTTCGAGTTTTGTTATGAAATCTCAACAAAATGGAAATAAAAACAAAAATTTGTCTTTTGTTATTGATTCAGGTGCGTCTGTTCATTTAGCTAATTCCTTGGAACTGTCCTCAGAATTAAAAAGTTCGAATAAAGATACAATTACAATTGCTAATGGAACTAAATTAACTGCAAAGGGAAAGGGTAAATGTACTTTTAATATTGAAACACTTCATGGTCAAACAAATAGAGTTACATTGGATCATGTGCTTTATGTTCCCGAGTTGGATAGTAATTTATTATCTGTCCAGTCTTGTACTGAGAAAGGTTTTGTTGTAACATTTAAAGATGATATATGTTTAATTAAAAAGGGCAACATCTTAGTTGCAGATGCAAAAGCTGATGAGGGGTTATACAGATTAAAAATAATACCTACAAATGAAAAGGTATATAGTGCTTCAAAAATATTACCCGTTTGTTCTAATGTTAACTGCATTCTAAAATGGCACCAAAGGCTGGGCCATAGAAATTTGGAATCCATCAAGAAAATTCAAAAGGATGATTTAGCTTTAGGTATTACTGTGAATAATTGCTCTCATAATACTGAATGTTCAAGTTGCATAAAAGCTAAGTTAACAGAAAAATCATTTCCAAAAGAAACGCAATACAGAAGTAAAAAACCACTTGATTTGATATACAGCGACGTATGCGGTCCTGCAGAAACAAAAAGTATGGGATCAAAAAGATATTTCGTTACATTTATTGATGATTACTCTCGTTATACACAAGTATATTTTATTTCTTCTAAAGATGAAGTATTTGATAAATTAAAAGAGTATGTTGCATCAACAACAAACAAATTTAGATTGAAGATTAAATCCTTGCGTAGTGACAATGGAACAGAATATTGCAACGAATCTGTCAAAGACTACCTTAAAAACTTAGGAATAAATCATGAAACAACGACGCCATATTCACCGTCCCAAAATGGAGTCGCAGAAAGAAAGAATCGCTCGCTTATTGAAATGAGTAAAGCCATGCTTATAAATGCTAAATTGCCAAAAACATTCTGGGCAGAAGCCATAGCTACAGCAGCCTACTTACAAAATAGATTACCTACAAAATCAACTGAAAAGACACCATATGAACTGTGGAATGGGCATAAGCCAAATTTGAGTCACCTTAAAGTATTTGGATGCAAAGCATATGTGTATGTTCATAAACAGAAGAGACAAAAATTTGACGAAAAAGCCACTGAAGGAGTCTTTGTTGGTTACGATTTAAGAAGCAAAGGATACCGAATTTATATAGGCGGTAGAAAAATAGTGATAAGCAGAACAGTGAAGTTTTTTGAAAATATGAACTGTGAAAATGTCTTTAAAGAAAATCCTGAAGAGCGAATTTCAGATTTAATGCACTTCAATTTTTCAGAAGAAAATCTTGAAAATGATAGTGAAGCTATCCAAATAGAAAATACTGCAGAAGAAATAAAAATGGATGAAAAATCAGTAGATAGCCCAACAACTGAAGAAAGTGAACATAATTTCCAGAGAAGAATATCTAACAGAGAGACTAAAGGAATTCCACCAGAAAGATATTCTTATAAAACTGAAGACAGTTATTCCAAAAATCAAGATCCTGAAACTTTTAAAGATGTTTTACGATTACCAGTAAAAGATCAACAGAAATGGTTTCAAGCTATGAAGGAAGAATTTAACCCTTTAAAGGAAAATGAAGTGTTTGAGCTTGTTACTTTACCCAAAGGCAAGCACGCCATTGGCTGTAAATGGGTTTACAAAACAAAGCGTAATGAAAATGGAGAAGAAATAAAATGCAAAGCACGATTAGTTGCCAAAGGCTTCGCTCAAAAATTAGGCACTGATTATGATGAAACCTTCTCTCCTGTCGTCAAACATACAACTATTAGAGCTTTTCTGACCTGGGCAGCTTATCATAAAGCCAGAGTATTTCAAGTAGATGTTAAAACAGCCTTTCTACATGGTAAACTAGATAATGAAGAATTATACATGCATCAACCAGAAGGCTTTCATGATGAAGAAAATAAAGACAAAGTCTATAAATTAAAAAAGGCTATATACGGTCTTAAACAAGCCGCCAAGTGCTGGAATGAAGAAATAGAGAATACTTTAAAGGCATATGGATTTAAACAAAGTGAAGCTGATCCATGTTTGTTCATAAAAGAAAAATCAAAGAAGACAATTTATCTCATACTGTATGTAGATGATATGCTGATGAGCTCAGAAGATGAAAATGAAGTTAATGAAGTAATAAATTACTTAAAGAAATATTATCCCATAACATCACTAGGAGAAGCAAAATACTTCTTAGGTATAGAAATTTGTAGAAAAGAAGATGGAAGTTATTTACTTTCACAAAGAAGTAAAATAAATCAATTAGTTAAGGATTTTCAGCTTGAAGAAGCCAAACCAACTTACACCCCAATGGGAACTAACTATTATAGTTTAGATAAAGAAGAAAATCTTTTGTCATCAAATGATAATTATAGACAAGCTATAGGAAGCCTTTTATATATTTCCTCATGCACAAGACCTGATATTACCACTCCTACACACATACTAAGTCGAAGATGCAATAATCAAAGACAAAAGGACTGGAATGCTGTTAAGAGGTTAATAAGATACTTAAAAACAACGAAAGACCTTGATCTCCACATTTCTTCAAAAGAATATCCTAATATAGTTGCATACTCGGATGCAGACTGGGGACAAGATGCTACAGACAGAAAATCCACCTCAGGAAATGTAATCTTCTTAGGCAATAGCTGCATTTCTTGGTTCTCACGAAAACAAACATGTGTGACGTTATCGTCAGCAGAAGCTGAATATGTGGCACTGTCACAAGGAACTCAAGAGATGCTATGGATCTTAAAATTATGTAAAGATATCAATTTACAACAACATTTTCCTATTAGAATTTTTGAGGATAACCAATCTACAATTAAATTGGTTGAAAGTGAAAAATTTAAATCTCGCACTAAGCACATTGATACAAAGTATCATTACATACGAGATTTAAAAACTAAAAATGTTATAGATGTCAAATATCTATCAACAAATGAAATGATAGCAGATATAATGACGAAGCCACTGCCAAAGGCCAAATTTGAACTTTGTAGAAACCTTATCCACCTGGTGTCAGATTCTATCACAAAACGGGAGAGATGTTAGAAAATGCTCTTTTGTTTTCAAGAACATCCACCAGATGGCAGCGTCGGACAATCATTTTTTATTTGATCTACTGTGTCAGACACTCAGTTCAGTCAGTGTTGCTTCTTCCCTTATAGCAGTTGGCAGCAAAATGCTGCTTGATTAAAAGAATCCAATAATATTCCAAAGGAATATAATATGATAAAAAAAAACTGCAACAAGCCATAGTTCAAAGTATTTCTTTGTGTTTGTAAATAGTCTTATACATCTGTTTTGTTTTATTGTGAAATGTGATCCGTATTTTGACCAGCATATATATTATTCTAGTGTATTCAATCTTCTAATAAATGTTCTTTGTTCATCCAAAGAAGAGTATATTTCCATTGAAACACATCAAAACATAAAAGTAAAACTTTTAACTTTTTTTTATTGTTTACCTATTGAGGAATTTCGTATTCATGCCTTCCATATGGAATAACATTCTAACAGAAAGAACAGGGCATATAAATTTGAAAACTCTATATAAACTAAGTAAGAGAAGCTTAATTGAAAAACTAGATATTTCAGAAAAAGATGAATTTTTCTGCGAGGGATGTCAATATGGTAAACAACATAGATTTTCATTCAGTGCTAAAGAATACAAAGCAACTAAACCAGGAGAGTTAATAGACAGTGATATCTGTGGTCCCATGTCTGTTCAATCGGTAGGTGGAGCAAACTATTTCATTTTAATGAAAGATGATTTCGGTGGTTACAGAACAGTTAACTTTCTCAAACATAAAAGTGATGCTCTAGGAGCTTTCCAAAACTTTGTTCAATTATGTGAAAATAAGTTCGGTCATCAAGTTAAAGCACTTCAAGTTGACAATGGTAAAGAATACATCAATCTACACTTTGATGAGTATCTGCATAAGAAGGGTATTCAATTAGAGACAACAGCTCCGTATACTCCCCAGCAGAATGAAGATCTGAAAGAGATATGTGCACAATAGTAGAAAATGCTCGTTCCATGATCTATTCCAAATTCCAAAGAACTGCCTTTGTACATGTGGGCAGAAGCTGTAAACACAGCTGTTTACATCCTGAATAGAACTCCTACAACAGATTCAACACCTTTTGAATTATGGACTGGAAAATCTATCGCTTAATCATCTGAGAATTTTTGGTTCAGAAGCCTACATGCATGTACCTGATGTTCTTCGAAAGAAGCTAGAACCCAAAAGCAAGAAAATGATATTCATAGGGTATGAGAAGGAATCGACAAACTATCGCCTCTTCGATCCAGTCACTAAATCTATCAAAGTATCAAGAAATGTAATCTTCAATGAAAAAAATTGTAAATTGAATATCTCAGAGTCAGCATCAACAATTGTCCACAATCATATGAAGAAGCAATGAATTCTCCTCAAGCAGAAAACTGGAAAGAAGCCATTTGAATTCTCTTCAGAAGAATGAGACCTGGTATCTTGTACCCCTTCCAGAGAAAAGTAAAGTAATCGGGTCCAAGTGGGTATTTAAAATAAAATATCTTCCCGATGGAAAATTGACAGATATAAAGCCAGACTCTGTGACAAAGGGTTCTCTCAAGTGGAGGGAGTAGACTTCAGAGAAACTTTTTCACCAACCTCAAGGTTTGACACTATAAGAGTTTTATTAGCTATAGCTGCACAAAGAAAATGGAAAATTCTACAAATAGATGTGAAAACTGTTTTTCTCTATGGTGAAGTTGAAGAAACAATTTTTATGCAACCTCCTCCATGCTCAGGTTGTTTTAAAGACCTAGGGTGTCGACTTAAAAATCTCTGTATGGTTTAAAACAAGCATCCAGATGCTGGAACAAGACCTTTTCAGATTTTCTCACTAGTTTTGGCTTTAAACATAGTAATGCTGATCCTTGTATTTTCAATGGTAATTTTCAAGGTAAGAAAGTACTTCTAATTTTGTATGTAGATGATGCTTTATTATTTTGTGAAGAAAAGAAGACATTAATTGAAATTGTAGATGATTTTTAAAAAAAAGTTTGAAGCAACTATTTGTGAAATTGGTTATTTTGTTGAAATTGAAATAAACTACAGAGCAAGCGGCACAATTTTCTTACATTCAGAAAGTTATATAAAGAGAATCTTGAAGTGATTTTATTTAGATGATGTGTTGGAAGTACAATCGAAATATGTCAGTCGATATGTAATCATAATCGTTTGAGATGCGTGCGCATCCTGTCTCATCCTGTCCCGAAACTGTAGAATAATTTTAGTTGTAGTTCGGATTCTGTATTTGTTGTTTTGCGTTCCGTGTCGTCTTTTGTGTTCTTCATAATAAACTTTCATGTTTAAAAGTAAAACCTGCTGTGGTTATTTAGTATTTAAGGCGCACTGTGTTACAGGTTATGGGCCCAGACCCAAACCTATTATTAGAAATATTGCGAAGTAAATATTAATTGAAATTTTTGTAAAGTTAGTTTTCCGAATGTTGTTTTGAAATGGCCGGAACCGAAACACAGCAGGGACAGTTTATTAAACTGAATGAAAGTAATTGGAATGTATGGAAATTCCAAGTTAAGGTCACGCTTATAGCTAAGGAACTATATGATATAGTAACGGGATTAAAAGTAAAACCGGAAGCAACTGATGCCGGATATTCTGATTTCATTGTCAGAGATGCAAAAGCGCAAGAAATTTTGGTTTCACGTATGGAAGCCGGACCAATATCGCATATAATTTCATGTGTTACAGCAAAAGAAATGTGGGACAAGTTACACACTATTTATGAAAGAAAATCAAATGTAAGTATTCATTTGTTACAACAACAGTTTTTCAATTTGAAGTTTGATGACAACGTGATGAATTTTTTATCTAAAGTTCAGAATATGGTTGCCGAAATTAAGCAACATAACGAAGTAATTCCTGAAAAAATGATCATTACAAAAATAATTATGGCTCTGCCCGAACAATATAAGCACTTCTCTTCAGCCTGGGAATCCGTAGCAGATGAACAGCGAACTTTAAGTAACTTAACTGCTCGTTTGTTAGTTGAGGAAGAAAGATTAAAAACGAAAGAAGAAACTGTTGCTCTTACAGCTAAAAATCAAAGTAATATCAAGTGTTTTTCTTGCGGAAAATTAGGTCACAAGAAATTTCAATGTAGGTATGGTAATAATGTTCCTAAGAACAGAAATATTGTTTGTAATTTTTGTAATAAGAAAGGGCATGTATTTAAAGATTGTTATTTTCGTAAAAATAAAAATATGAAGTCTAATGGTGAAAATGGCAAAAGTTTTGCACTTATGGGAATTATAAATTCTGAATCAGATGTAGAATTCTATTTAGACAGTGGAGCTTCAGAACATATGTGTAATGATGTAAGTCTATTTGGAAATTATTTGAAATTGAAAGAGGCTAAACAGATAAAAATAGGTGATGGAACCTCTATAACAGCTATTGGAATAGGAACTATTTATGTTCAGTCATATAATGGTGAAAAATATATTAAAACTGAACTTCAAAATGTATTGCATGTCCCTCAATTAAAAGTAAACTTATTTTCTCAAGGTAAAGCTCTAGATAAAGGTTTATGTATGTCATCCAACTCAGAATGTGCTAAATTTATTCATCAAAAATCTAAAGAAATAGTTGCTATAGCTAAACGTGAAGATAAACTTTTTAAAATGATATTTCGCTTAGATAAAAGCAGAGTGACCATAGACGAAAATACCAGTGAGTTTGAAAATCTAAATAAATGTTGTGTTGCTGACAGTAGTGTTAAAAGTAAAAAGAAAAGTCTCTTATGGTGGCATGAAAAGTTAGCTCATCAACATTTTGATCATGTCAAGAAGCTGCTTACAGAAAATGAAATTACCTGGGAAAATTCTTCTGATATTCCATTCTGTGAGGCATGCATTCAAGGAAAGCAACAACGTAGTCCCTTTCAAGAAAGTAAATCGAAATCTACTGAAATTTGTAATATAATTCATGCAGATTTATGTGGTCCAATAGAAGTAGCATCAATTGGAAAGTCTCGTTACATGTTAGTGTTAAAAGATGATTACTCTCACTTTAGGAAGCTTTATTTTCTCGAAAATAAGTATCAAGTGTATGATAAATTGTTAGAGTTCATATTGATGTGCAAAAACCAGATGAATAAAAATATCCGAGTAATAAGATCTGACAATGGCAAAGAATTCCGGAATGATAAAATTAAAGAACTTTTGATTCATCATGGCATAGAGCATGAAACTTCTGTCCCATATAATCCACAGCAAAATGGCCGAGCTGAACGAGAAATGAGAACCATCATGGAAGCTGCAAGAACTATGTTGGTAGCAAAAAATTTAGATAAGAAGTTCTGGGCAGAAGCTGCGAATACAGCTGTATACATAATTAACAGAACAGGTACTAGCACAGTGAAAGGAAAAACACCCTATGAATTGTGGAAAAACAAGACTTTTGACATTAGAAATTTAAAGTTTACATTTGGATCTGAAGTATGGGTTCACATCCCAAAAGAAAAACGTAGAAAATTAGATGTTAAGAGTGAAAAAGGAATTTTTGTTGGATATGGTGAAAATACTAAAGGATTCAGAGTCTACTTCTCAAAAACAAACACAGTGACATTACATAGAGATATAATAATTAATCCAAATGAGAAACCTTCCTATACAGTAAAGAATGAAAATTTTGTTTTGGATTTAATTGATCCTGTGCAACATCAAAGTTCAGAATTTGATGAAGATAAGGATACTGACATGGATTCGGATAACTTGGCCAATAATCAACAACAAGATGATGATGACAACTGCAGTACAGATTCACCTGCTCCCCAGTTAAGTAATACCAAAATGCACCTTCGAGCAAGAGATAACCTGAGGAAACCATCGAGATTTGAGGACTTTGAAACAAGCTACATAAGTATAACCGATGTGGAAGAACCTATCACTTATGAAGAAGCTATGAACTCAAGTTCATCGAAAAAGTGGCAAGTGGCCATAAATGCTGAACTGAAAGCCCTCTCTGAAAATGACACTTGGGACATTGTTGATGAACCAAATGACTGTAATATAATAGACAGTAAGTGGGTTTTTAAAATTAAGCGGGACAATAAAGGTAAGATTTCATTATTTAAATGCAGATTGGTTGCTAGGGGTTATCAACAAAAAGGGTTAATATTTGAAGATGTATATTCTCCTGTAGCTAAGTTAAATACTTTAAGAATGTTGTTAGCAATTAGTGTAAATTTTGATTGGGTTGTATATCAAATGGATGTATGTAGTGCTTTCTTACATGGGGAAATCAAAGAGGATGTTTTTATGTATTTACCTGATAATTGTAATTTACCTGATGGGAAAGTATGTAAGCTTAAAAAGGCTATATACGGGTTAAAAAGAGCACCAAAATATTGGTATGAAAAATTTCAGAAATTTATGTCTTCTCAAAATTTTGTAAAATCTGAAAATGATCAATGTTTGTATTTCAAATTTTCGAATGATTGTAAACTTTATGTATTGATATATGTTGATGATTTGATTATCACAGGTTCTGATAGCAAGCAAATAAATGATTTTAAATGTGAAATGAAAAGAAATTTTAAAATGAAAGATTTTGGTCCTATTTCTTACTATTTGGGTATATCTATTTCTCAGAATGTAAATGAAGGTATTTTAACATTAGATCAGAGTAACTATTTAGAAAATGTGTTGAAAAGATTTGATATGTTTGAATGTAAAAGTATCTCTACTCCTATGGACACTAACTTTAATTATGAATGTTTAATTAATGAAAAATCAGAAAATGTAAATGTGGAAAATAAATGTAGAAAATTAATTGGTTGTATCATGTATGCAATGCTAGGAAGCAGACCTGATTTATGTAATTCTATCAGTATTTTGAGTAGATATCAAAACTATGCAAGTGAAAAGTTATTGTTGTTCTTAAAAAGAGTGTTACATTATATTAAAGGTACAGTTGACTTGAAGTTAGTGTATAGAAAAAATGTAAATGCTGAATTAGTTAAAGGTTTTGTTGACGCTGATTGGGGGGGTGATACTATTAACAGGAAATCTACAACAGGGTATTGTTTTCAAATTTATAATTGTACAATTTCATGGTGTTCTAAACAACAAACTTGTGTAGCTTTATCGTCTACAGAGGCGGAGTACATTGCCTTGAGCCTATGTGTAAGTGAAGCTTGCTGGGTTCAAAATTTATTGATTGAATTAAATTTAAATGGTTGTGGAAATTTTGTTATACCGCTCTATGAGGATAATCAGTCAGCTATTCGTATCAGTAAGTCATGTGAACAACCTAAAAGATTAAAGCACATAAATGTTAAGTATCATTTTGTGCAAGAAAAAGTAAGAGATAGAACTGTTTCAATTAATTACATTCCATCTACAGAACAGGTTGCTGATTTATTAACTAAGCCTCTAAGTAAAGTATTGTTTGAAAAATTCAGAAAAATAATGTTCGGTTAATTTTTTTTTATGTTGTATGTATAATATATATATATTGTATTGTATGTTAAGTGTTATGATTTTTATGTTGGGCATATTTAGATTGAGGGAGGATGTTGGAAGTACAATCGAAATATGTCAGTCGATATGTAATCATAATCGTTTGAGATGCGTGCGCATCCTGTCTCATCCTGTCCCGAAACTGTAGAATAATTTTAGTTGTAGTTCGGATTCTGTATTTGTTGTTTTGCGTTCCGTGTCGTCTTTTGTGTTCTTCATAATAAACTTTCATGTTTAAAAGTAAAACCTGCTGTGGTTATTTAGTATTTAAGGCGCACTGTGTTACATGATGTAAGTCCAAACAGTATACCTGCAGATCCTGAAACAATTCTATCATCAGAATCTAATCCATTACCAGAAGGAAAAACTATCCCTTATAGAGAAGCTATTGGATCTTTAATGTTTCTTGCCACCATGACACGTCCGGATATAGCTTTTTCTGTTAATCTTGTCAGCCGATTTCAAAACAATCTAGGCCAAGTGCATTGGAATGCAGTGAAACGTATTTTCAGATACCTGAAAGGCACGGCAGCGTATGGCATTGAATATTCTCCAGTAGATAATCATGGTTGTCACCTTTTTGGTTTTTCTGATTCTGACTTTGCTAATGATGTTGACACAAGAAAATCCACTTCCAGTTATGTGTTCAAAATTAGTAATGGTCCTGTTACTTGATCTAGCTAGAAGCAGCCAATTGTTTCTACATCTACAACTGAGGCTGAATATATTGCAGCTTCAACTGCTGTGAAAGAAATATTGTGGTTATGACAACTTCTACAAGATGTGAGTGAAAGTGAAATTTGTAAAGAGGGTGTTACTCTCTTCATTGATAATCAAAGTGCTATTAAGCTGATCAAAAACCCAGTATTTCACAAGTGTACAAAACATATTGACATGCGCTATCATTTTATTCATGAAAAATGTGATGATGGGTTAGTCATTGTGAAATATGTGAAATCAGAAGAGCAGTTAGCTGATATTTTTACAAAAGATTTTCCCAAGGTAAGATTTCAAAAATTAAGAGAAATGCTCATGTAATATAACTGTACTAAGTGTCTAACTAAGTAAGTTTTATATATCTATTATGTATATTCTAGTGACAACATAATTGGAGGGAGTATTAAGTTTAAATTCTGTTGTCACAATTTGTATTTCTACTTTGGCTACACACTTTTTGTATGTGTAGTTTGGCAACACCTATTTTGTTGTTCTCATTCTTGGATGTGTTCCTGGCATGTGTCGCCATTCCATGTAATATATTGTACTTTTTATATTCATTAAACTTAAGTAATTTAACCGAGCAATGAGTAATTTTGATAACTAATGTGGAAAATCTGCCTTGAAATGTGAAAAAATGTTAAAAATCACATCAAAAATTACATTAAAAAATCTGATCAAAAAATCCAAAAACTGGCTTCAAGGTGCATATCTCAGGCATACAGGATCCTTCCAGCCAAATCTTGTAGCTCTGTGCACAGTGATCTCTTCAGCACAAAGACAGACACATAGATAAACTTCCATTTTATTATTACAGATTTTTGTTATCGATTTTGATAGAGAAGTATATCTCAGATATTAAAGGAAATCTTAAATACAATTTCTTCTTGTTTTTTTTCTATATTTTCTTTAATGTATATTTATATTTATCAGAAGAAAGTATGTGAATCATGAAAACGATTTTTATTTTTTGATGGATTTACATGTTTTAGGTTGACCTGTTTTTGAAAATCTCTCTGAATGTGATACAAATTTTCTAGCCACTTAATCTCAAAAACTAAAACATGGAATTTCATCAAACGCCATAGCACATATATGTGCTAATTAGATTTTGGCATTAATGGCCCAAAATGTGATGCTGCATTTTTGTCAATTTACATGATAAATATATCTCAACATCTGTGGGGTGGAATTTCATCAAACTTCACATTCACTTAACCCTTGATATAAATTGATGCTGATTCAATTTTTCATCCAACAGATTGCAGGGACTGGGACACATTTTTAATGATTTCCATGATAGCCAGATCTCGGTATGTTTGGAATAGAATTTCACCATTAATACGTAAGATGATTATGAACCCTGTGGCAGAATTTCTTAAAACTTTCTGCGACAAGCCTCATTAACAAAGTTTTTCTGCAACATGATATTTTTTAACTGTAGAAATGAATGACAAATTTGTACATAACAAAATTTAAAAGAAGACACTAAAGAACTAATATATCATAAACCAGGTATTATATGTTTTTTATATGTAATGGTCTTATCTGTTTTTAAACTACATGTAAAAAAATGCCAAAGACCTAACTTTAATGAATCAGCGTTAGATGAATTATTCAGCTTATTTACTGTAATTTGGCCCATTTCCCCCCCAAAAAACATAACTAAATAAGGAGTTAGTTGCATAAAAAATTTAATATTCTGGAAACTTCTGATGAAACTTTCCTAAATTTAACACTTTTTACTTTTAATGAAAATAGCAATCCTAAAAAATAATATTTCTATCAACTACTTTTAATGACTTTGAGATGAAAGTTTTCTGCAAGTGGTCGTTCCGTTTCTGTGACAATGTTGCCACATTTCTGCCTTGGGAATTATGAATAACTGTTGATTCAATATTGGTTTTTATCACTTCCCAGGGTGCATTGCCGTACTGTGCTTTTTCTAAAAAATGTAGTATACCTCATAATTGTCAGTGCGTAATTCTGCTAACAATTGATTGATTTAATATTTTCTTAGATGCATTAACATGTAGTGTTTATTTTTTTTTTGCAAATCATTTTTTTTCAACGTGAGTGCCAAATATTGGAATACTTTCTATCTTCTTGCAGTAGGATATTTAGCTGAGTATATTATTTAGTGACCCATCTTTATAAAGAAAACCAATTAAAATATTTCATGGGTTAATTTTTAAAAATTTGCTTGCATATTTAGGAAAACTCAGTGCAGTATTTTTAGACATGATCCCTTTTTAAAATATAAATAGTCCCCCAAAGTACCCTTTCCCAATTTTGGCAGACATAGGATAATAAAATTTAAATTAATTTGTTGAGTTAGTATGTCTTTTATATCTAACTAGCTAGAGTACCTGGCGTTGCCCAGAATTTTAAGCATGTTTGTTTTAAAAAATCATTTTCAAATTAAACATACAGTATAAAATAAACAATAAAAAAAAGCAGTAAAGCCATCTTTATTTCAGTTCTTCACTAAGAATGAGCTCTAGGGACCTAAACCTTTGTGGAAATTCTAATATACACACATACACATACGTATGTATATGGAATAGATTTAAAAATGGTGAAAACAAATTCGGAGAACCTCAAAATGTTAAAATATGCCAATATTTCCATAATCAGGTTTTTATCATGTTTCAATATGTTTTTTCAAACTCATAAGACGTTATATATTCACCTGCTGATGTGCATTATATTTCCAATATGACTTAATGTTCAATTTTTTTTTATTTGTCAAACTATTTATTTCATTTTTTATGTGGAAATCTTGCAATAGAAAAGTTAGAACATAATATTAACTTTTTTTTTTAATTCGTCAAACTATTTATTTCTTTTTTCATGTGGAAATCTTGCAATAGAAAAGTAATTGTTGTGGTGAAAATTTTATTATGGATTTTTAATTGTTGGCAACTGCTATAGTGAAAAATGTTTAAATTTGATGGGAAATTGCTGTTAAATGGGTGTTTTTTTTTATTAATTAAAACTTAACTTTAATTCAATTGTGGATTACTTTAGTTACCTCGGCTGTGTTTTAATATACATGTACGTAACATTTCACAATTCTGGCTTCTAAAATGTGGATTTGTATAGAATTACAGGCAGATTTTCATTTTTATATGTTAGATAAACGCAGTAAGCTTTTTCCATGGTAAAATTAAAATTTTATAAAAAATTTCACATACTTTTTTTTTTAGTAGTGTCCCTGGAACGAAACTGTGTAACTAAAACTTTAAAATGGATTTTTTTTTTTTTTTTTTTTTTTGCATTTATAACATCTTATGGGAGAAATAGAGTAACCAAAATTAAGTATTTTTTTATGTGCTTTTCTTCATAAATCTCCTTCATGGTCAAATTTATGTTTGCTAAATATTTTCACATGATAGTTTTTTTTTTTTTTTTTTTTTTTTTTTTTTTTACACTGGTAACGCCCCAGGTGGTAAATCACATAATTAAAATTTTAAAATAGATTTTTTCATGCTTTCTTATGTGACTACACTCCAAGTTAAAATTAGATATAACAGATTTAACTCAACTTTCTTTTATACTGAAACTCTCCCTAGCGAGAAAACAATAATCAAATTTTAAATTTTAAAACAAATTATGTATCACTGCCTTAAAATAAAAATAGGCAGTACAAACTCAATGCAATTTTCTTTTGTGTTTATAGCATACCCCTGTAAAAAACAGAGTAACCAAACTTAAATAAAATTAATTGTTTTATGTTTTTTTATCTTCAGGATAAGCCTCTGCAGTAGTCAAATTTATGTTTTTATAAAAAATTTCACATGCTAGGTTTTTTTTTTTTTTTTTTTTTTTTTTTTTAATGCTGTTAATAGTACTGCTGGGAAATAGACTAACTACATTTGAGTAAAATTTATTTTTCAGTTTTACTGTATGACGATATTTAGGATGATTATTTTGAATTTAAACTCATTTCATAATACAAACAAAATTCTATATTATGTAAATGGAAATCATTACGAATTAGCATTTCATCTGAACTATCAACTAAGTTGGTACATAAAGCAGCCAAATGTAAGATATATTCAATTATTCTGTTTGCCGGCCTACAATCTATGCACAATTTTAATTTCTTAAAATGCTATTTCAAATTGCTAAAAAGGTGTAAGATTAAAACTTTAAAAACAATAAAATAATTTTATTTGACTGCTGACATGTTTTGACCCTACCCGAGTCATTTTCAGAAAAAAAAAAAATAAATAAATTCTAATGACTTGGCTCGGGTAGGGTCAGAACATGTCAATAGTCAAATAAAACTAATAAATTCATAAGACGAAATGCAATTTTTTACCTTGATTCAACATAAAATAAATAATGTGAACATTAAAAAGGTCCACAATCTTACTTAAAAGGCGACTAAAGTAGTGAAAAAGATGTTACAAGTTTAAAATATACATTTTATTTAAAACTTCTTAGTATTTTCAAGCCTTCTAAGCTCTTCATCAGAGAATATCTTAATAACTAAATGTTGTTTATTTATACAAATACATCACTTTGTTTTGAAAATTTGAATTGAAAAAAAAATCATTTAAAAATTGAATTAAAATTTGAAGTATGGAAGTTAAATATGTTCTTCTACCCATGGAAAGTGACATATGAGAAACAGAGTGATGTCATAAAATAAATGGAACTGCATTTAATAATAATAATATATATTTCCTCTAATTAAATTAAATCCAAGAAACTGCTACTGCCACTTCTACTTTCAACGCTAGTAATTATTGGCACTCTCATTTTCATTACAAAGTGCCGTATTTGTATAAATAAACAACCTTTATTTATTAAGATATTCTCTGATGATGAACTTAAAAAGCTTGAAAGTAATAAGAAGTTTTAAATAAAATGTATATTTTAAACTTGTAACATCTTTTTCATTACATTAGTCGCCTTTTAAGTAAGATTGTGGACCTTTTTAATGTTCACATTATATATTTCAAATAAAACTATTTTACTGTTTTTAAAGTTTTAACCTTATACTTTTTTAGCAATTAGAAATAGTATATTATTGCAAGGTGTTAATCTGTTATATATTTATTCTTAAAATGCTCTTAAATTTAATAATTTTTAATTTGTTATTGGGAAGATTACAATGCTTTTCTGCAGTGACCCGGAGCCGAACAATTTTTGATGCTCCAGCTCCTCTCCTAGAGAAAATACTGTGGCTCCAGCTCCGGCTCCAACTCGGCTCCGACTTTGTGCTTTTGAGTTGCAGATTTTAATTTACACATTTAATTTTTTGCTCACAAATATTTTCTACCTTCATTAAAGATCTGACAAAATGCATTTTTCTTCTCATCAAACTTGAAATGCTTGTTCAGAAAATATGACATCTTTTAGCTTTTGCTTTTAAAATAGAAAGTTTGGTGGAATTTTAAACACAAAAATCTTAAATTTCTTCTACACTTTTCAAACAGCCAAAATTGTACAACTACACATGTAAACAACAGGCGGCCATATTTGTTTTCAAATAGTGTTGTCACTTAGTTCAAGTAGAAAGTAGATGTAAAGTAGTGTTACCATGTTTTGAGAAGGTTTCCTTCTCTAATAATAATAAAAACCTAAAACATGATATAATTAAAATACTGAATAATGATGTAATTAAAATATTTTAAGCCTAGAAATTTAAAAGACTGAAAAAAAAAAAGACTTAAAAGAATATTAAAAACTAAAGGAGCCCTGGAGCCAGGGAAAATTTAGAGCTCCAGCTCCGGCTCCAGCTCCAGGGAAAACACAGCTCCGGAGCACTCCGGCTCCGGGCTCCAGCTCCAGGTCCCTGCTTTTCTGCCAATATGTGAATCTGCTGAAATTCCAGGCAATTACATACCAGTGCAGGAGGAGATCGCCCCTTGATGCATATCTATAGATCTGATATTTTAGTTCTTCAAAGTATTCGAGGGAGAAAAAACTGATTTAATGCAAAAAGAGATTAAAATTCAACAAATTTTTAATTGTAAATTGTAATTTAAATTTTTATTTAATGACAGCATATGTTCATATTGCATATAAACATGGTTTTATTTACATGTGAATTATATAGCATAAAATAGTGTTCAATTTTGGCAAAAAGCAATTTGTGATAAATATCTTTAAAAAGATATAGAGGTAGTTTTTAACTTTTATACCTAATTTGTTCCTGAAGTTTGCATAAAATTGAAATGTATGAAACTGAAAGATCGCTTGTAATACAAACAAGAATTTTAATTCACTAAATATTATGTTTTTTATCAAGCGATTCTTATTAAGTATCTACATTAAAATATCTAATAAAAATTATAAACGTCAAAGTAAATTATGAAATTAATATCTGTTTATATAAAATCCAAGTCTCTGTGTGTTTCTCACAATTCCAATATGACCGCCTCATTGCAAAGATTAATTGTTGAAAATTACTAATGCAGGGTTACCACAGTAGCGCCAAATGTTAACCAACTTGGTGAAATATTGCCAAATTTGACAAAATATCGCCAAATTTGGCGATGAAAATAAGTTGTCATATGTGAAGCCAATTTGGCGATAGCTAGCTAATTTGGCAAAATTTCCATTTAAAATCATTAATGCTTCATAATCAAGGTCACTGCAATTTAAACTGTGCGCTTTTAAGGGTTTTTTCAAAATCTATGTGTGAGAATTTAAAGTGTAAAGTACGAAAATGTACGTTTTTATATCTTCATCCTGATGCTACTAATAACTTAACAGCCAATAGACGGAGCTGTACTGTCTGAACTCCTAACTGCCCGATTTTAATGTACTTTAGGTACTTTTTCAGTATAGGGACCTTGGCGAGATAGAGAAAATGAAATTTGGCAACATATTTTCTAGCAACTTATTCACTGTTTCATATACACAAGTAATTTTTCAACATTTTTACAATTTATTTAGTATAAAGAAGCCATTTGACTATTTTTGTATAGAAACTGAAGTAAATTGTATATAAGAAACAACAATAATATAGATATAAATAAAATGTTTATAGATTATATAAATAAACTTAAAAGTTCATTAATTTTTTTTAATTGCTGTTTATATCATTTTGCAAAAAATCTCACTTCTGAAGCCCAAATTATGACAAACTTTAAAAAAGTACGCCAAGGCTCCCATACTGAAAAAGTACCGCGCTTTATTTAGTCGAATACAAAAGTTAAATTCTCGGTACATTTCCACTTTAGGTGATTTGGCGAAGAAGGAAAATTGGCAACATATTTTCCGGCAACCTATTCGCTGTTTCATATCATATACACACACATTTTTTTCCAATATTTATACAATTTATTTAGCATAAAGAAGCCATGTATCTAATTTTATAATACAGACATGGCCTGTAATCAGCAAAAAGCCTCAAATCCGCACAACACTTGGAACCAAGCTGTACGGATTAGCGGTCTTCCACTGTATTACAGTTTTTCATAAATGAGTTTCGTTTTCAAAACCTACTATTTTCATCTATCACTGTGGGACAAATGGGAAAAACTCATATTCTTGCATATATGTTGTATATATTTTTATATCTCATTTTCCGTCATTTTTGATGGACTATCTTTCTAGTAATATAGTAAAAACAATGGTAGATAATTGATTCTTGGAATTGGTTTAATAATTATTGCATTAGTGATAATAACAATAAATATTTTAATTAATTCTTACACATGTTTAAAAATACTTAAAATATTTAAATTAAAAATCAGAGATTATGGTTAAATTTTGGAGTAAATACATATATATCCAACTCCTAATCTGCAAAAGTTTAAATCGAATGTTCTGCAGATTAGAAATTTTTTCAGATTATGGGTTATTGTTTGTTTATATATATATGAACTAGGGGGCTCTGCCCCCTACGAGCTATGCTTGCCAACCCCCGTTCAGACATACCAGATTCTAAAAGCATGCTAATTTCATCGGCCTTAAAAAGTTTGAATTATAATTAAAAAAAACAGTGACGGTCTCCCTGTAAACAGGTTTTCATTCATTTTCCTTTGATTGGAGATTTTTAAGACTAAATCAGACGCTGCTAAGAGATACAATGGCTGTTTTCGTCTTTGATTAAAAACAAGAAAGAAATAATCATGCATACGGCATAGATTATGAAACACTTTCCAACACTCCCTGAAAGCTTTAACAAAATTTCATTATTTAGGGAAATAAGGTAAATAAGATAACTAACTAAACATTTAAAAGACTGATTTCAGCAGTTACCATCCATAGCCAAATATTTATTCCAATTCTTCCGAACAGCCGTGTATTTGATCTGTAGGCTGATATATATACTATATAATAGAAAATTTAGTTTATCAAGAAAACGCATAACAGGTTGAAATTTCTCTTTCAGCAATTTAGACTAATAGGTGGAAACATACTTCAATACTTTTGTACAGCCCTGTTGTTTACCTAGTACCTTTATTACACGCCACTATTTAGCTAAACTTTAATTCAAACTAAATCACTCTTAAAACTACTGAAATCGCATTTCCAGAATTTATCATCTATAGGTGGCCATGTATCCAATTCTTTGCGTGGCCCTGTATATCATTTTATCTATATTCTACAAACATTTCTTAGAAAACTACATGCAGTTCAGCATAACACATTTTAAACCCACCTTTGAGCAATTTACGGTCATACTCAGTAACCTTTACGAATTCTTTTGCGTAGTCCTGTATATCAATTATAACATTTACACACACCATATAGTATGCATAAATATAGTGAAACTTAAAAGTGCATATCATAATTAAAAATGCATTCCCTGCCATCGCCGCTAATATACAGTATTTCGGATAGAAAATACCTGTCTGAAATGTTTTGCATGTTCCTGTAAATGCTATGCACTTCGTATTATACATGAAATAACTTAAGTAAGCCTCACCGACGTATATCAATTTTATTATATATGAATTTGTATAATTAAACTACGCCGCAAACAATTTCCCCTATACCATTTGTAATGGAATTCTTTTGTGTAGCCCTGTAAATTAATAGTAACTAATCGATGCACTGCATATGCTATAGCATGTTTTCTGCATGTTTTAGTGCACTTCATAAATGCATATATTTTTTATTATGTTTGAAAGGGTGTAACATCTTTAAAATTCATTTGAAATGATTTTTTTCCCATTGGCCGTAATGTAACGGAATACTTTTGACTGTCCCTGTAAATGAACTAAACATGCTACAAACTTCATTTGAAATAGGGTTCGTGCTAGGCTAAACGTCAATAACCAAAAATTTCAGTGCGATCCGAGTATATTTACGAGAGTTAGAGTGCGAACAGACAAACCGAAATCAATAACACTTTTCAACTTTGTTGGAAAGTGTTAAAAATTAGTTAAAAATTTGAAAGTAAGCTAATGTGAAATGAATTAAGTACACAGAGTCTTTGTCTCTCGGTAATTTTTAACACCGCTATGAGAAAATTCTTTTAAATGTATCGTTTTAAATCTGACGTAATTTTCACCAAAGTTTCCTTTCTCTTTTTAATATTCACATGAAAATTCTTTTGTTGTGAGAAAGGAAATATTATTTGCTCTGTCTTAGAATTCACGATAATAGTTGAAAAGATTTTCTCAAAATATGAAATAAACGTCTCGTGCAAATATATTTTTTAATTTAAAGTGTTTTGACAACTTTTATTTATTTGGCCTTTTTTAAATATGACGTAATTTCCTCCATTTGTGACTTTTATCACATAATAATGAATTTAGTATTTAAAAATTTTCTTTCCCTTTTAAAATTCACGTGTAACTGCAGTTTTTATGATGTAATTTTCAATATTTTCCTGATTTTTAACACGTAATCACTTAATTCTAATTTGAAAGTTTTTTTCTGTTTATAATAGCCCCGTGTAACTAAATTTTTTATTTGAAGGAAATATTATTCTAAGCGCTGTTTTTAAAGTTGGCAACAGTTTAAAATAATTGCCCTTTTCTAAACTGTGTAAAAAATATCTCTCGAAATGCTGAAAATTTGAATTTAAAATGGAAATAAATCCTCAAAAAATGAGTCAAATTAAAAAGATAATTGCAGTCTGCACATCTGGAACTTCCAATGTATAAAATGATCTAAAAATGTTTAAGTTCCTATGTATAGTTTTTCTCCTATAAAACTTTTTTGATGGAACGATTTTGACCATCTTTAACATTAAATATTTCTTAAAATAATTATTCGATTTAAAAACTGTCTGCATCAGCGTGTTTATCAAACATGTCTCTATAATAAGACCGATTTTCATATTTTTGTATGAAACAGTTTTCTAAATATTAACAAAGAAAGACCCCCGGTCTTAAAAAATATGGATGCCGATCTAGTAGGAGTATACCCGGATGATCTACGCAGATTTTCATTGGTCCATTTCCAAATCAAAACTTTTTTTTATATATAGAAGGATATATATATTTTGCAGATGCAAAATGAGTTATCATTATACAGTGCTGGAAAAAAGTTTAAGACCACATGCTAATTTTGTTATTTAGAATAAAATTCTGAAAAGAGTTATATAGCGTGAATTTAGACACAAGTCTCTGATATAATACGTGAATGTAATTCAATTGTAAAAGTTAAAAAGTACTTTTTCAAGTGTTAAAATCTTGTAATATTAACAAATGGAAATAAGTTTGGACCAGTATCTTCTTTTGTATCCAGCATAATGAGACAATGTCATGACTGTAGTATTTTATGCGGGACTCATCTGTGATTATATTTATAGGATAGTAGACACTGGATTTGAAGTTTTTGGATATGCAACTGCTGCTTTGAGCATGGTTCGTGGGAAATCATTGGCTGAAAAAGAAAAGGGTAAAATAACAGCTTTTTAGGATTACAAGCTGCATGAAATGCAAATGAACCTAAAAATAAATAAATTTAAAACTGTTGTGCATCATTTTCTTTATGATCCTATGAATTATGTTAGAAATAAAAGAAATGGATGGCTATCAAAACTCTCAGCCTGGTGTAAACAGAACATTATTAGAATGGCGGTTCAAGATTGTATTTATCCTTTTACTATAAAATCTCCTCTAGAACTCTCAGTAACATCAAGAATTGTTAGAAATGTGTTAAAACATGCCTAGTGCTTGAATTATGCTAAATTAAAAGCCAAGCCAAAACTACAAAAGCATCACATTGATGCAAGACTAAAACCCACATCTTCCAATGTCTTAAAATTCAATCTATAGCACAAATTGGTTTTTACTAATGAAAAAATATTCACCCTTGATGATACAGATGATTTAAGATATTACTGGCATGTTTTACCAAGTCAGCCATATCTGCTTTCAAAATGTGTGCAAGGTTTTGACTCAGTCATGAATTTAGCAGACTTTAATGCTAAAGAAAAAAACAAGTTTGGTTTTTACAGAGATAAGGATGAATTCTTTTGACTATCAAGATATTCTGGGTAATCATTTTGTTCCTCTTAAAGATGAACTTATGGATCAGAATGTGGCATCGCTTCAAGACAATGCTTCTATTTGCAAGTCTGTGTAAACTTCAGATTGGTTATCTGCCAACAACATCAAAACTTTAGGCATTCCATCTAAAATTCCTGACATAAATCATATAGAAAACGTCTGGAGAATGTTGGTTTGTCAAGTTTATGCCAACAGAAAGCAGTTTGATTTGATTGTTGAACTGAAAGCAGCCATTTTGGAAATATTGAAACAAATACCGATTTCCACATGTCGAAACCTGGTCAAATCCTTCACAAAGCATCTTTTGGAAATCATCTGTGTTAAGGATAAACAAACAAAGTACTAAAAAGTACTGTACAAATCATTTACATGTGTAATTTCGATTTTAAATATACTGGTCCTAAACTTTTTGCCACCAAATTATATTATCTAGAAATTTATTTTTGCTTTTTTAAAAAATATATTATTGTAATTTAAAACAAATAACAAAACTTGTGTAACTTTGTGTATATAAATTTGCAATGATATTCTGCATTCACTAGAGCTTTAGTGTTTTTGTTGGTGGTCCTAAACTTTTTTCCAGCACTGTATGTTAAAATGGGGAGATAATGATTTCAAATAAGTTTTGCAATAAAATATCGCTTCAACATTAAAAAAGCTTATCAATTTCATAAAAGTAAATAATGGAAGCATAATCAAATATTCAGCAATAAAATAAGTATGCATATTTAAATGTACTAATTGAAATGTACATTCATCATTGATTACACTTAATTATTTTAACAGAATTATGCTGGTTGATAAAGAAATTATGAGAGTTGTCATTTTCCCAATTGAGTGAAAAGGTGTCAAGAGCCAGGATTCGAACCTAGGACCTTGGCTTAAGCTGCCAACTCTGTTCCAATTACTCTATCCTAGATAAACCTGGCATGTGCATTTCATTCAGACAATCTTCTTGTAATTACATCTGAAGTTTATCTAGTCTGACATCTAGTCAAGTTATCTGAAACAATTCAACAGAATAATAATCCAAAGCTAAAGGAACTCCAATAAGCATTGGATATGAAATGTTAGAAGTATAATTGCATATCCTATGTTTATTGGAATTCTTTTACTTGTGGTTTATTCTGTTGAACAGTTTCAAAAACCGGACCAGATATCATTAACTAAAGATTGCCTGAGTAAAATACATCAGTCAAATTGTTTAATTTATAGTTCAGAGAGAAGTAAGGATTAAACTGAAAATTTTATTAAATTAACGAAAGAAAAGTGACTTTCTGTTGTTACCCATTTTTTCAACATCTTAACTATATAATATTTCATTATTTACATCTGAATATGTATTGTGATTTAATGATTTTTCTGATGATGGGTCTGTAGATTAAAAGTTGACTGTATTAGTATCTGGTGTTTTCTTTATAAATTTATCAAGAGATAGCTGAATTATACTTTTTTTTTTCCTTGGTAAAGAGTTCTATAGTATACTATGTATTTTTTAATAATTATTATTGCACTTTTGACATGAGGTATACAATACACTCTCCATTGGGATTAGTATACTATACTTTCAGTATAGTATTGATTAGTATATTAGTGAAAATTTGTCAAGAATCATGAAGGCTTCCTTCATATTCTTAATTATCAAAATTTCAATTGAGAGATTTTTTTATCTGTGCTTTTTCAGTTAATTTGTATTTAATTTTTAGTTTAGTTTACTTTTGGCATTATATCTTCATTTGATTCTATATAAATGTGTAATAAACAAGATTATTTAGAGGACTCTATTTCAAACTATATTACAATATTTTTCTCCTTGGTCAAAATACTTATTATGCAAAGTTTTCAAAGATTATGTTGTGAGAAACTATATTATAGGCTGTGTGCCCAGTGCAAATTATTCAAACCTTTCAGATTGATCTGACAGCTTACAAAGAAATGTTGGGCTTAAAAAAAATTGTTAAAATTTACTTCAAATTTCTAGATTTACTATACCTTTTTATTATACTTTGTTTGCAAATGCAAATCTTGCTTATATGATGGATTACTACTACTGTAACTACTGGTGTATAAGATGCAGTTTAAATAAATCTGTTTCCCACCAGACATTTTATTTAATAAAATGTAATCTGTTTCTGCTTGGTACTTATTTGATTTCATTTATTAAATAAAATTTCTTTAAGTCATGGCTTATATGCTAGAAATTATGGTATTTATTATGTTAGTAAGCCTGGTCCAGCATTTTTGGATTGCAGATAAATTATAATTTGCTGCAGATTGATGAAAATTCTGCATCTGGGTATGTGTGCAAAATTATGCATATCACAGTTAATTCATTAAAAATGAAAAAGCTGTATATGATACTTTAACTTACATGAATGTACTATTAACTTGTATATGCTGAGAAAAATGCTAGATGATCGGTCCAGTTTGTATTAAATCTATTCTTAACTTTCATTTATTGGAAAATTTGTTTCTGTGAAAATTTTGTAACACAATCATGAATACATTTTCATTCTAACATGCATGAAATTTCCAAATATTCTAATTCAAACTCAAAAAAGAAAAAAAATTACTTAATTTTTTTTTTTATATAAATATAATTTAGCATTAATTTACTATTAATCACTAGAAGACTTATCACTGTTTTATAATTTAATATCCTGAAAATTAGTTTGAAACATCAGTTTTGGCAATGTTTTCTGAAAAATGGGTATATTATTTTTCTAGATAAGTAAAAATCTGATCTGTTATTTGAAGTTGTAGTCTAAATGAGACTATCTGAGATAAACTCTGAATGAGCATTTTTAAATCTTTTTTTTAATATCTTCTGATTTTTTCCTTGAAAATCTTTTATTAATTTTTGCTCAGATCTAGCTGACAGGTATTCGTGTGTAAACTGATAAAATATTTCTTTCTTTTAGATAAAATTGATTTACCACCATCAGATGAAAGCTCTAGTGAAGAGGATTGTGAAAATATGAATCATGATAATGAAATGTGATATTAAGTGATATGAATATTTATTTGCTATTGTATGTAATAAACAAAATTAATTATCTTTTATCTTAGTTTAATTCATATACTTCATAATGAAAATTGATCAACCTTTCTATTTTTCTGTGTACATTTTAAACATAAATTATGAATGAATTACAAAAATTTATTCCATACTAATATATAACCCCCATCAAAAATGATGGAACGTGAATGATAAATCTTCAAAACAATATTTTAAAAAATATTTTTCTGACTAAAAAAAAAAAAAATATATTCCTTATGCATTTTTTTAATCAAAAAATATTATCCTTTGATTTTTGATGATTAGAACAAAGATATCATGTAAACTACAGTTTAAAATCATATTTTATATATTTCAGCATGGAACAGGAAAAGATCAAAGTTGCATTGCATTTGTAACATATGTATATGTGTATAGATATATATATATATGTGTGTGTACATATACATATAGAAAAAAAATATGCTTAATTCCATAAAACATTTTATAAAATATTTTACATGTTCGTATTACTGAGTACAAGATTTTTTTATATATAAGTTTTTTTACCCTATATTAATTTTGTGACTTACTCATTATTGTACTACTCAGAAACTAATTTTGAATTATTCTGTAATACGCTAAACAGCAATTTTTTAATGATTTTAACTTATTTACTTATATATATTAACTTAATTAACTTATTATTATTAAGATATTAACTTAATTTTTTAAAGTAAATTGCTATTAATTGCATTATAACTTTTTTTTTTTTTTTTTTTTTTCTAGAAACTTACTACATTAAAATTCATAATTTTATCTGCAAGATAATTAAACTATCTTGTACAACTGTGTTATACATTCTTTACGTTTATATTCCAATGAGAGTTAATAAGAAATATTCATTTTATTTGCAATGCCTTCAAATCTAATAAAATGCATTTAAAAAAAAGTATGATTACAGCAGAAAATTTCTTTATTTATATTAATTGCTCACAGATGGCACCAAAAGAATTAGGAAGAAACATAAGCTCCTGATTCTCCTGAAGGCAGTTTCAATTGACGTCATGCTGGAGGTCATACACTACAAATAGGCAGTTCTGATTGGTGGAACTACCTTGACATCCACTTGAAGTACAATGGTTTATCAGCTGATTGCAAGTTTCCTATTTTTAATTTGGAACTTAATTGGATAGTTTTTGAAGGTTTTAAACAAAATTAAAATATTTAAAGACTTTAATATACTTTTACAAATATTTTAAGAACAAAATTTTATAATTAACCTGTATTTTTTTTTTTTTTTTTTTTTTTTTTTTTTATGAAGTGTTCAAAGAGTCATTCATTTGTTTCAAGATTCAGAAATTGTGAATGACAACAGTGTTCTTTTGATTATATCTAGTAATCTCATGTTTATAATAGCTTATTTTTAATTTGAAACTTAACACATTATAATTGGATATGATATTAAGGTGATTACTCAGTAACTATTTCAATAAATCTATTATGCATCTGACTCGCATCTTAAATTAGGTAAATATTAAGTTTTTATCTCTTTCATCAAACAATTCACTACTCCTTTTTCATTCTGCACATTTGAACAACAAACCTATTTCAATTCCACCTGTACACTAAAGGGTTGCCGTTACAGACTGGCGCGTTTATCGCCCGTTGGGCGAAAGCATTTGACAGGTCGCCACAGAGTATTCCCCCAGTGAACAAGGTGAACGACAGTAACATACAGAAAAAAAAGAAATACATATACACAAATACAATAAGATACAAATAGAATTATATAAACAAAATTAAATAATAGTTACAAGTCTTTTGGGAAAATGTACATGACGACCACTACGTGTGACATAGTTAGGTGAATTGCTCTCATCTTTTTTAGTAGAAATTGGAAGTTCAACAGAGTCAGGAATTTTATTATCATATGATTCTGATAACAGATAAGCAGGCTTAACACGGTCGATTGACACTCGCAATTTTTTTCCTTAATCATTATGGTAATGTTTTTATTATTGCGAGAAATAACAGGATGTGGACCAGTGTAAGGCTGAGATAATGGCGACTGCACTCTGTCAACTCGTAAAAAGATGTGCGAGCAAGTTTGTAAAGATGGGTTAATATAACACTTGTCTGTGCAACGAGCAGATGTTGCTACTGGATTTAAAAGTCGCATATTGTTGCGAAGATTCATAATGAAATCATCAGTACAAGGTGGGATCTCTGATGTAGATAACATGTCACTAGGAAGTCGTAAAGTTGTGCCATATACTAGTTCAGCACAAGAAGCATGCAAGTCTTTTTTAACGGCTGTTCTGATACCTAGGAGAACTACAGGAAGTATCTCGGACCATCTATTGTTCTCGTGAGCTTTCAGAGACGATTTAAGATATCTGTGAAAATGTTCTATAATTCCATTGGAAATTGGATGGTATGCCGTTGTGCGGATTTTATTTGTGCCCAACATGCAGGTAAATTCGCCATATATAGCCGATCGCATTTGGAGACCTTGGTCTGATGTGATGACTGAAGGACAACCAAAGCGGGAGATCCATGTATTGAATATTGCACTGCATACAGTCGTTGCTAGCGTATCTTTGATAGGAATGGCCTCTGACCATCTAGAAAAACGATCAATGATCGTTAAAAGATGAGTATAGCCATCAGATGGAGCGAAAGGGCCTACGAGATCTATATGTATTTGATCGAAGCGTGCATCCGGAAGAGCAAATGTAGCAAAAGAGGCTTTAGTGTGCCTCTGTATTTTAGAGCGCTGGCATGGTTCGCAACATCGAACCCACGTTTTAATTTGACGCTTCATGCCTGGTCATACATATCTGGCGCATATGAGTTTAGTAGTAGCAGCTATACCAGGATGGGGAAGTTTGTGAAGATGATCAAAAATAAGCTTTCGAAAGGAGTTTGGAACAATTGGACGAGGAGTTCCAGTTGAGATGTCACATAGCAAATTACAGTCAGACATTTGACAAGGTGTTAGTTCAAATTTAAGAGACGAGGTATTATTTACAGAAAGTTTCTGAATTTTAGGATCATTTTTCTGTGCATCTGCAAATTCATGAAAATTTAATGCTGGAGATTCTGTAATTGAATCGATTTCAATATGTGAAAGTGCATCAGCAACAATATTTTGAGAGCCTTTCACATGCCGAATATCAGTCGAATACTGTGAAATTAAATCTAGGTGGCGTAATTGCCGCAGGGAGCATTTATTTGGATTTTGTCGAAAGGCATAAATTAGTGGCTTTTGATCCGTGTATATTTGAAAGTGCCATCCGTCTAACATATACCTGAATTTTTTTATGGCAGAGTAAATAGCGAATAATTCCCTATCATACGTTGACCATTTACGTTGGCTCGAATTGAGCTTCATTGAAAAAAAAGCTATTGGTTCCCAATTATTCTCAGAAAACTGCATCAAAGTACCCCCAACTGCAACATCGGACGCGTCTACCCATAGGCTAATTTGAGCGCCGGGAGTTGGATGCTTCAAAAGAGTAGCGTTAGCAATTGCATTTTTAGCAGCATTGAAGGCTGCAGCAGCTTGATCAGTCCATTCAAGGTGTTCAATTGGTTTATGAACACAGGAAGGATGTTTTTTCATATTTTTATGCCCTTCTAATAATTGTACTAAGGAGGAAAGTATATTAACAGCATTCGGAATGAAACATCTGTAAAAATTGAACATTCCTAAAAATCGTCATAATTGGGTTAAAGTGGTTGGTTGAGGAAATTTTATTATACACTCGAATTTATCAGGAAGATGTGAAATTCCCTTTTTGGAAAGATTAAATCCCAAAAAAATCAATTGTAGATTTTCCAAATATGCATTTTGAAACATTAATACAAAGTCCATATTCTGGTAATTTTGTAAATAAAAGTTTTAAATGTTCCAAATGTTCATCAGGGTTTTTAGATGCAATGAGAATATTGTCAACAAAGACATAAACACCTGGTAAATTACGGGTGATTTCATCTATAAAACATTGGAAAGTCGCGGATGCATTGCACAAATCCAAATTGCATTCGTGTACTTTCATATAATCCAAAGGGTATACATATAGCAGTTTTATGAATATCATCTGGGTTGACCGGCATTTGATGGTATGCCTTTATAAGGTCAACCTGACTGAAAATTTTTGAACCATGAAATGAACTGGTAAAATCTGCTATACAAGGGATTGGGTATTTATCTTTAATTGTTTGAAAATTAAGAGCCCTGTAGTCACCAACAGGTCGCCACTCCAACGTACCTTTTTTGGGTGCCATATGGAGAGGAAATGCATAGTTACTACTAGAAGGTCTCAGATGTCCTAATTGCATCATGTTTTGAAATTCTTGTTTTGCAATTTGTAAACGATCAGGAGCTAACCTTCACGGTTTTGCGAAAACAGGAGGACCTTTCGTTATTATATGATGTACCGTATTATGTTTAACGGGTTGATTGGGATCTGGCAATTTCGTGATGGAAGGAAATTGCTGTAGGAGTTTATGATAAATAGTATCACTAAAAACAGATTTTACTGAATGGAAATTTGTATGTTTTATATGGCCAATGGATTGAAATTTAGTTTTCATGTCCCAAAGACATTTATTATGAAGATCAGGCACCAATTCAAAATAATGGAGAAAATCAGCTCCAAGAATGGGTGTGCTGACATTGGCAATTAGAAAAGTCCATGTAAATTGTCTCCTTAATTTAAAGTCCAATGTGAGTGTTTTTTGTCCATAAACATTAATTGTTGATGAATTTGCTGGAAAGAGCTTTTGTTGGGAAGGATTTCTCTTTTGAAAATTATTCGCACATAATACTGACATGTCTGACCCACTGTCGACCAAGAAGGAAACGTTTGTCCTCTGATCTCTAATAAATAGGCGACGTGATTCTTGGGGCAAAGAATAAGTTGCCTCTATTCTTTGCTGTCTGCATTTCCCGTCCATGAACAAGGTTTAACACATTTTTCTTCCTTACACTTATTTCCAAAACGATGATGAAACCAACACACAGAAGAGTCGCGCTTAATAGAATTACTTCTGTTACGGGATTTTTATATCCGCGGAATGGGGATCGACCTCGAGAAGTTGAAAGCTGATCGATTCTTTTATTTAATTTTTCAATTTTGCAAAACAATTTACTTTCAAGTGACTGGTCATTTATTTTGGAAACTGCTAAATTTTCAACAGGTGATGGGGTAACTTCAAGTATTTTATCAGAAATTTCAGCTGCTTTATCTAAAGAAAGATTTGAAACAGTGGCTAAAATTGACTATACCGAAGATGGTAAACGTTGAAGAAATAATTCCATCATTAAATTTTCGGGAACGCTAAGAAATTCGGCGCGACGTTTCATATCGCACAATAATTCAGAGGGTTTGAGGCCTCCTAATTCTTCTCCAGATAAAAGCTTACGAATTTCCTGCTGAGAAGATTCACCTGAACAATTAATTAATTCAGTTTTCAATTTAGTGTAAGGATCAGTAGCATCAGGTTTTATAAAAACATCGCGAACTAATGATGCAATGTCGGGTGGGAGATGGGATACTAAATAATTATATTTAGTAATCGATTCAGTAATTGGTTTTGGGGTGGCGAGAGCAAATGTGCTTTCGCACATTATAAACCATAAAGCAGGGTCAGATCTGTTATATACAGGAATTTGTACTCCGTTAACTTCTGACATTGTATGTTTATGCCTCCCAACAAAATACAAATAAAAATTTCAAATTTGAATCAAGTATAAAAAATATGATTCACAGTTCATAAAAGTAAAAATAAAGCATGTTCACATAAAATTTTTAAGGGGATAGGACAAAGAAAAAGCTTAAAATGAAAATTGAGAACAAAATTAAAAAGAATTAGAATTTTTTAAAACTTATCTGGACATCATTAATCCTAAGATGAAGTTGCATAATCCTCTATTACATGCAGATATAGGCACAGATGCTGCATTTCAGCATTTAGGAGATTACTCCATGATTTTTTTTTTTTAATTCGTAGAACATAAACACATTAGGAATCACCTTGGTTTCTTTATTCGAAGGCACGAAAATTGTAGTAAATTCTCTATAGAAAATCACAAAATAAATATGCGTGCAAACATCGGGTCACCATTAAGGTGATTACTCAGTAACTATTTCAATAAATCTATTATACATCTTAAATTAGGTAAATATTAAGTTTTTATTTCTTTCATCAAACAATTCACTACTCCTTTTTCAGTCTGCACATTCGAACAAAAATCTATTTCAATTCCACCTGTACACTGGAGGGTTGCCGTTACAGACTGGCACGTTTATCGTCCGTTGGGCGAAAGCATTTGAAAGGGAACCACAATATACATGTTTTATATGAAAATATGCTGAACAAACATTATTTCAAGTAGAAGAAATTATCATTTAGCTGTCATATGTTAGCATATGTTTTCCATTAAGCCTAACATAGTGTTTAGCTTCGCAGACCAGAATCGTTTGCACCAGAATGGTTTTACACTTTTCTCTACTCGGATTTTATTATAAGTTGATAAATCAGGGCTCGAAAAATCTATTGCCCAACATGCCAGGGGAATGTAAAATTTCTGATCGGCATGTATTATTCTTATTAACATGCCCGAACTTGCATGTATTTTTGACGGCATTTGAGATGCAATAGATTACTATTTGTAATCAGTGAAAGCTAGGGAAAATATCAAATATAGCTATCCGCAGCTATAACTCAAACAATATCTGACAGTATGGACAAACGATAAGAGGAGACAGAAGAGCGAAAGTGATCAGTATCACGCCATACTTATAACAGTTGTTTTGACAAGTTTACATAAATTTTTGCCTATTCTGTAAAATGAAAAACTCAAGACACCATTGGCGAACAACTACATCATTTGTTCTGTATACACATCTTTTCAAAATGTATTACTAATATACTTTTATTTGTTCAAATAATGTTTTATATTTCAACTAGTACATCTACATGTAAAAGGGGCTTTAGCTGTGTGAATCAAGTTAAAACCTCCCTTCGATGTTGCCTTTTAGACGGAAGCTATGAATGACTTAATACAAATAAGCATTGCTGGTCCTGACACTTATATCTATGACCTTTCAGTGGCTATTAAACACTATTAAACACTAGCAATCGACAGCCAAAGGTACACAACACATTAGTGGACATTCTCTACACTAGCAATTGAATGTAGAGAATCTAACTCATAATAAAACAATATTTAATTAGTTTTGTGATGTGATTTTTTTATTTATTAAATGAGAATTATTTAGTAAAAAATTTTGAATCACAAGAGTTTAATATTCCCTTGAATAAAAAATATTCAGTGTATTCTTTATTGTTTTATAAATTATGTTATATTTGCCAGCTTTAAAATTACAGCATCAAAATTTGGAAGTGCTTTTACTTTGAAGTACTTTTTAGTCGGGAATGTAAATTTTTTATTTGGGCATTTTTTTTTTCTACCACATGCCCATTTAGGCATGTAAAATTTTTAAATTTTTTCTAGCCCTGATATAAATACCAGAATGATAGCATCCTTTCATTAAAATTGCAGTACTAATTTGAAAATTATAATTTGTAGAAAATACATTTAAATTTTCTTAAAAGTTTTGTTGTTTATGCTGCTCAATACAGATTTTTATCGGCATTGAATTGAAAAATTTACAAACAAATTAGGTAACTGTCATTTAATTGATTCAGTTTCAAATAAAATTGTTCTGGGGTTCTTAATTATGTAACTTATATATTTTTTAGGATTGGTTGGTTACCAATTGTATTATTGAGTCAGAATTAATTGGTAAATACATTAAGTTGTACTGTTACTGGTATTATGAAGCAATCAGTATTGTGATTTCAATATAGCAGTGACTGACAGATGTTTTTATTTTTATTTTAAGAACAATCATGGGAGTTTTTAAAAGCATATTTAATTACCGAAAGGATTGTCTCCATCCAAGATTTAATACCAGATGAATAATGAACTAAAATGTTTGCCAGTGAATGTGGCGATAAGAAATGTGTTGTGTGATCGTAAAAGGGTTAAAGTACACGTTGTGAAGTTCTTTTAATAAATTACTATTGATCGTTAAAGAAATAATAAAACTGGAGAGTTCTTACTTGAAATGTAGACAATGAAGAGGCAAAGTGATGAAAACAAATATTCTTTATTTCTTACGTTAGTAGCAGTAGAAGGTTATAAAAATACTTGCTTCTGGTCACCATTTTAAAATAGAAGAACTAATCTTTTAAGAAGAAAAATAGTAGCCAACATGGAATAAATCCATGGGATTCCTTTTTAATGAGAGCAGCACAACTTTAAAGTATTAAACTTTGAGAAAGAACATATCCATATAACAAAAATATGACCCATAGTACGGCAAACTTTTTCGGTCAAAAAGAGCGGCACGGCATTCGAACGGCCGGCCAGCGGGCTGGCGCTCCGCTAAAACTACGTTAAAAGACTACATCTTTTGCAGACAACATCAAACCAAATTCTGAATTTAAAATTAACGAGTTTTAGTATTTAAATGATGAATACAGGGTTGACAAAGTAATTAAAAGGCAGATTTTAAATTGATTAGCTAAATTAACATTTACGGGAAATTAATGAAAATCGAATTACAAGCTGCAGAATTCAAAATGTTTCACTGATTGGAAAACGAAACCAAACGATTCTCCTGTCAGCGATCGGCGTCAAAAGAGGGCGGCGCATAATTTCAATGACGTCATCATAAAGCAAGTCGACCTCCTCGATACGAGAGCTCCAAAGATGTGCTCCTAAAATAGCGGAGTGCACATGCGCAAGCTGCCAATTCGCCCGAAGGCAGATATGAATATCGGCGGTGAAAAATGAACTTGCTTTACGGTGAGAGATAAAAGCGTCAACATCGCGGCGTAAAGATTGAGTTTAAATAGACATCGATGCAAAAAAACTAGCTGAAAGGAAATAAAAATAAACCAAATTTAAATACTGTGAGAAGTATTCTCACAGTGAAAGTATTTAATCCATGGAGAGAGGATGTATTATTCCACTTTCATGAGAAAGCATCTGTTAATCATATGTAATATAGCCGAAGACAATCCCATTATCTTCAAATAGATGTAGAGAGACAGTGATGTAGATAAGTTTTGGGACCCCCCTCTCCAAATAACCATGTTATCCCACCCACACCTCCTGCGAAAAAAGAAAAAATAAGAAGAAAGTACACACTTTTTTTTAAGCATGTGTGCTGCATCATGATATAGGGTTTTCACTAGTCTAATGTGCCTTATAGGAAAGTACTGCACATTGTTCTACAGTGTAAATCTAGTTATCCTGACTGATGTGTTCTGAACACAATCTGGATATGAAGGAATCTGAATAATTGGAGTTATTACAAAAAAGTTAAGTTGCAAAATAAAAGTTTTCTCATCATTTTTGTGTACCAAAAAGTAGTCCTGATGTATGTTGAAAATAAGGCTACTTTTGCTGTAAACAATTTAGTATAGCACTCAAATAATTTTAGGGGTATAAAATTAACGGTTAAATATGTCCAATAAAGTTAAGTATTTTGTTGTGGGCATTTCTTTGTGTGCTGCCAGGATTTATTATCAGTGTTGTAGTCGTAAAAAACACAGACGGTATACGCTCTAAGCAGAGGGTATACGCTCAAAGCAGAGCGTATACCCTAGAGTGTATATACTATAGCTTTCTTGAGAAACAGAGGGCATACTGTGTTCCTTAAAAAAATCCAGAAGGTATACGGCGTATACCCTCCACTACAACCCTGTTTATTATGTATTGCACACAATAATTATGCATAAAAGTTCTAAATCTGAATTTCTGCATCACAGAATGGATTTTTTCTTTATTTTATGTTTCACATGATAACAAAGTTTATTTAAATTACTGAAACATTTTTTTAATTTTTTTGAATGCACTTTGTATTTTTAAATTATCAGATTCACAACACTGTTGATATTAACTTCTGAATTTTTCAAAAATAAAAATTTAGGCTAGGACTATTTTTTAGCAATGTATTACTGGTAAAGAAGTTATTAAAATAAACATGGTGGTTCTTTGAATCTTCAACAATAGATAGTAAATTTAACACCACTTTTGTACCTAAAGTATGTTTGTCAGATTCAGAAATATTTGATTATTTTCCACAATGGTGTAAAGTTGTAACAGTATCCATCGTTGCCACACAGAGCCCATATCTAATAGGTTCATACCCGGGTGCAGAATCGGCACAACGCTGCGACGCACGTCGCAGACTCTTGAGAAGGCCTGCAGACTATTTTTCAACTGTTAAAATTTAGAAAAAAAAAAGTTTGTTAGAAATTATTTGCCATGTGCCATAATAATACGATCTAAGCCACATGCGATTGACGAAGCTTCCCTTTAAAATATAAATAATTCACGGAGAAAACTCTAGACACGCGATCATGAAACGCCCATTATTAAATGAGTCAATCATCTTAGGGGTGATTTCTTTAGAAATAAAAAAAAATCGGTCATTAGTTCGAAAATTCGGACGTAAATATCACGAATTTCGATAAATGTTCGCCGAAAAAACAATTTCGTCAATCGTTTGCAGTTAAAATAGCCCATTTCGTCAAAGGATCGGTAAAAAAAACGTGAATTTCGTCAAAAGAACGTGAAGAAAAAACGAAATTTTGTCATAAGATCAAGAAGGAAACGTCAATTTCGTCAAAGCCTGGTGGAAAAAAAGCGACTTCTGTCAAATGATCGCGGAAAAAACAAGAACATCGTCAAAGAGCTACGGAAAAATAGCAACTTTCGTCAAAGGATTGCAGAAAAACGCAAATTTCGTCAAAGGATCGCAGAAAGAACGCGGATTTTATCGAAGGATCGCTATAAAAATGAGATTTTCGTCAAAAGATCGTAGAAAATAGGCGAATTTCGTCAAAAGGTGGCGAAATTTTGGTCATAAGATCGGAAAAAAAAGCCCATTTCGTCAAAGGGCTTCGGAAAAATAGCAACTTTCCACAAACGATGGCGCGAAAACGCGAGTTTCGTCAAATGATCGGGAAAAAAGGTTAATTTTGACAAATGATCGCGAAAAAAGCGTGAATTCTGTCAAAGGATTGCGGAAAAGCGCGAATTTCGTGAAAAGATCGCGGAAGAAACGCAAATTTCGTCGAAAAACCGCAGAAAAAAGCGAATTTCGCGCAAAGATCACTAAAAAACACGGATTTCGCTAAAAGATCGCGAAAAAACACGCATATCGTCAAAAGATCGCGGAGAAAACGCGAATTTTTTTCAAAGGATCGGCGGAAAAAACGCTAATCTAGTCAAAAGATCGCGAACATCGTTGAAAGATCGCGAAAAAAAACGTGAACAACGTCGAAAGATCGCGAAAAAAACGCGAACATCGTCGAAAGATCGCGAAGAAAACGCGAACATCGTCGAAAGATCGCGAAAAAAAAAGGCAGACATTGCCGAAAGATTGCAATAAAAAAAAGGCTGGACATCGTCGAAAGATCGCGAAAAAACGCTCATTTCGTCAAAGGATCGAGGAAAAAAAGGTGAATTCCGTCAAAGATTCGCGGAAAAATTTGCTGCAACATTGATGTTTTTACAAGATTTTTTTACAGCTGAGTGGCAGGTTTTAGTTAGCCATGTTTTGAGTGAAAGCATGTTAAATTTTCAATTGCGCAACTAGCTGAGATTAGTAAATAAAACATTGCATTAGAATTATAGTATTTGCATGAATTACTCAAATTTGATTTTCTAAGAATTTCACTCTGCTCCAATAACAGCTTTTATTGCTAAAAAATTAGATTTTTGCTGCTACAAAAATGGATTTTACTGCTACAAAATTAGATTTTTGCTGCTTCAAAGTGGCTTTAGTGCACTTTCATCCGTGTATTATCACATCTATGTATAATTTTTGATATTATCACATTGTATCAATCTTTTCAAAAATTTTAGAAATTGGTGTTCATATGTTATTTTGATTGATCTTCTGTTTTCAAACTTCACAGAAATTTTGACAAATTTTATGAAAGCTTTTTCAGAAAGCATGTTAAACATTTTGAGGACAAAGGTAAATTATTTCAAAAAGTACTTTCCTTTTATGTTAATCACAAATACTGGGGGGGGGGGGGGGGGAGTGCACGAGGGATTGGAAAGAGGGCGTTTGTCTTTAAGTTCTGCAGACTGTTTTTAAAGTTTCTACTTGTGTTGCAGACTGCAGAAAAAAATTCTGCTGCTGGGGGTTCATACCCAAATCTAATAGGTTTAGATTTTTTAACCCTTTGAGCTCCGGGTTATTAAAATTTTTAAAATATGCTAAAAAAACACTTAAAATGTGATTAGGGGACTGTCTGAAATTGAACTATGTGATTAAAAAAATTTTTAAATACCCCCTTTAGGTTGGGGGACGTGGGAAGTTTTTCCACCATCAGAGCTCTAGGACATTCATTTCAACATGCAAATACAAGAAATGGCACAGCAAAGTTATTCTAAAATTACTATAATTGCTAAAATTTCAACATATTTTAAGCAGTTACATTGTTAGACAAATTCTAAGACTACTAAATATTTATAAAAATTATTAAATGTAAAAATTCAAAATTTTAAAATCATAATTTAAAAATACAAACTAATCAAAAATATATCAAATTTATAGATGAAACAGATGTTAAAAATATTTAATTTTTGTTTAGAAATATTTAAAACATAATAAACTCGTCAATCTGTTGAATTAAACACAAATTTAGATTCCTAGGAATTAAATTATAAGCATCCAAATTTTGGTTCTGAAACACTATCAAGTATGTAATTTGTAGTGCTGCCATCTAGTGACAAATCACATTTTTCTAGTCCTTAGAGCTCTGATGGTAGAAAATTCTACCATTACTTATTTCTGTCCCCTGTAATTATTTAAATTTTCAGTTTAGTAATTTGCATGTAATTATTATTAAGTGATTGAAGTGTCCAAGAGAAAAAAAAGTTGCATCCTTTGAAAAATATTTCTTTATAATGCTTGAAAAATACAAAATTTCTAAACCTTCAAAATTGGAGTGTTTTTAAAATCACATTAAAAACCAACTAGGTATTGGCCGGGAGTAGTGCTGCCATCTAGATTGGAAGAAGACAAATAAAATCTGCAAAACTCAGTTTTTGCTTTTCAGATTGTGTCGTTTTGAAGGAAATTAAAAGATCTTGAATTTATGTGGGTGAAAATTCACCCGGTAGAGCTCAAAGGGTTAAACTGTTTCTGTGTATGATGATCATAATACCGAATGAATATTTCATCAACAACCAAATATTCGTGGAAAATGCCCCATTTCTGAAAATTCTTGGAAAGCATTTCTAACAAGGAACGTATTTTAAATGATTTATCCTGTTTGTTAAACTGATAAAATTTCTTATCTTGGAAATGTAATAATCTCTTGAACTCTAAGTAGAAATTTCTAGTCATAGCATTCTTCACCTATTGCTACTCCTAAATCATTCGCTTCTGCTCCGTAGTCCCATTCACTGGGTAAAGTATGTTAGACTGAAAGTATCAGAAATCCTATAAATGTTTTTATCTCAAGTTTAGTCACATTATAGTTCAATTTATTTTTCACTTCATGAGCATATCGATTAACGATCATATCATAAACACTTTCAGTAAAAAAATCTTCAAACAGCTCAACTAGACTCATATGTTGACTTAATTTTCAACATTTTTATTTTAAGGTGTAATTTAATATAAATTCTCCTATAGAACATACCTCTCACTTACCCTCCTTGACAGATTACTAAAGCTTTAGTCCTCAATCATTTGTATTACTTTAACTCATTAAGATGATTAAGATGACAGTTGGAAAAAAGAAAAGAGGAAGAAAAAAGAAAGGGGAAATTTTAAGAGGTGATTAAATAAAACTTCTAAAAATTAGAATTTGCAAAAACGTGGAAGATTTTTCTCATTTGCCATGGGACAAAGGTTGTACTGATTTGGCAACCTCCATGAAACTTTATTAAATTCCCTGACTTTTCCAGGATTTTGGATAAAATATAGAAATTCCCTGACATTTCCCTGACTTATTAGACAAAATTCTGAATTCCCTGACTTTTCCAGGTTCTCCAGGTAGATTAGCAATCCTGTAAGTTATTGATTTAAGGATGCTTAGTAATGTAAGGTTTTTTCCAGTTACCTATCAGACTTTTATATTATATACTTATTAAAAATAATCTTTGCCTTAACTAACCAAAAAAAAAAAAAAAGGTTAACTTTATTTTCTTGAGAAGATTAGTTAATTAAATTTAAATTAAGTCAAACAAAATAAAAACTGATTAAAAGTCTAATGAATTTGTTAGTTAATTGATTAAAAGACTTTGATTAACCCAGTTAAAACTTTTTTAAATAGATCCTCACCTCTATTTACAATCAAACTGAATTTTTATTATGTTATATTATTTAATAAAATTAACTATTACTAAATATAACAATCATATTATGAACATTTACTTACATTAACATATTAGTACATCTAAATAATTGTAATAATAAAATTTTATTTTACATTTAATGCCAATATTTATTTATTGTAAAACACCAAATCCCCTTTTTTTTCCAGGCCAAATATATTTATTATAGCATGTAGGTCATTTTATTTAAAATAAAATAAATCTAGAATAGTACTAAGTTTTTAACTCTACATTAATAAAGTTATGCATGAAAATATTTAAAACAAAAAAATCTTATAAACAAATTTAATCCAAAAATAATGTTCATTCATTTAAATTTCATGGGGAATAACTTATCATCATTATTATTATTTTTTTTTTTACTTGTGGCACCCTCAACCTTAAAATAACTATTAAAATCTTAATTTAAATTTTTGAATGCCTGTTCAATTTTATATAAAAATCACAGGTTGAACTGATATGTGGGAACCATATTTCAATGTTAGGCAGCACATAAAATGTAATTAAGGCAGTTCTCAAAAAAAAAAAAAATAAATAAAAAAATACTTTCCCCCATCCAACAATGCAAAACTTTTCTGATACATTTTCACAGTTTCATTTTTAAATATAAAAGCATGAAATTGGTAGGAATGACTCTTGAAGTTATTTGGAACCTAATAACATCTTTCTTTTTTTGATAAATGTAGTTGAGTTATAAGTTATTGCTTCCTCATGATGATTTTTCTCAGACTGTAGTGTCAGGAAATTTGGTTCAAAATACCGACTTTGACAGCCTTTTCTGAAAGATCTTCTGCCTTTATTGGAAAATGAAAAACTCTATTTGATTTCATAATATGTGAATAAGAGCTTGTGCCAATTTCATGCATCTAAGATAAAAATTGACTTCTTGAATGTATCATAAAGCTGGATTTGAGAACAGCCTTAAAGAAATTCACTGATGTCTTTTTTGCTTCTGTTTTCAATGCTTTCTATAAAATAGGAAAAAACAGAAGTGCATTCAAGAGACGTTTTTTTCTTCAATTTTATATTTTGGTAAAACACATTTTTAACATTTGATTCACACAGACTCATATCAATATGAATACATACATACATTTATAGTTTCCTCAGTTTTTTTTTTAAATTTACAGATTTCTTACCATCAACAGCGTATAAGAATTAAAACTAACTTTTAATATCAAAAGTTAACTCAATTCCATTGGAAAGGTTTTGTTATATGATCATCAAAAATATAAAAAGAAGTATAGTCATGGGTCAGAGTAGCAATGCATATAAAACGCAATCAGATGAATAGATATTATTAGAGATCTACTGAAAATTTGGTTTAGTTTTCGACTCAAAATCCGAGTTTTGCCAAAAAATTTTTTAATAAATACATTATTTAATAAATACGTATAATTAATTAATAATTATGTATATTTATGTATGTATTAATTACTTTAATACATACAATTTAATTACTTTAAAATAATTTTTGGACATAGAAAGATCACCGAAATTCGGTTTCGGTCGATCCTTAGATATTATCATAAAAATTAATGCTTCTAAGATATGAATTTACTTTTAAGGAAAAAATGTCGAATTTTTTTAATAAATATCAGGATTGTATAAAGGGAGGGATGGTAGCAACAGGTGTACTGGCCTAAAGCGCTAAAATTGGGAAATATTTTCTTAGAATTTTTTCTTTTTAATTTGTTAGAATTTATATTGTCATTGCATTACTAACAAAGGTAACAAAAGGAAGAATTTTCTCTGCAATCAGGGAATATCAACTTTCACAATTCTTCATTCTCTAATGTCACTTTTAATTCTCTTATTGTTCACAGGCACCTGTAGTACACACTGAACTAACTGGATGTATAAACTCAATATCCCTTTTCTGTATTTTTTTCCCCCCTCAATGAAGGTACATGTAGATAATCTCAAATTTTTATCTGTCTCTATCTTCGATCTTAATGTTCTGAAAATCTGAGAATATTTTTCTTACAGAGATTTGTATAATATTAGAGATTTTAATTATATAGATACAGCTTATTTAAAAATCAGGAAGAGATTTTAATAGTTGTTTTTTATATTGTTCGATAATTATTTGCTTTTAAGAACGTTTTGTTTTTTTCACATTCACAATTATGTTTCTTAAGAAAAAAAATGATACAGTAGACTCCCTCAAATCCACACAGCTTGGGACCAGAGGTTGTGCGGATTTTAGAATTTTGCAGATTTCTGGTCATTGATTTGTTTACATTTTTGAAACATTAATTTGATTGGTAGATAAGCAAGGGAAATTATAATGAATGCTTACAATAAAGTGAAACACTAAAATAATTTATTAGTTTAAAAGTAATTATTAAAATAATTATGTAAAATAAAAATTTAGAAAAATATTAAATTATTACCAATGAAATCGATTCAATTCGATTCCAAAAGTCCTATGCTGCCATCTAGTGGAAAAGCGATCGTAAGATCGGAATATTTGATATAGATATGCTAATTTATATCAAAATCAAAAGTAATGTAAATTTATTTAGTAATAAATCAGCTGTAATAGCCAAATGAGAATGATTAACAAAAAATTAAATTAAAAAATAATGCGTTAGTCGCTGATTTTGGCACCATCTTGAATTTTGTTCCTGCAACTTAACTGTAGATTTCATTGTTTACATATGAAAAAATGCACGGATTTTAGGCGTTCGTGGATTTTAGGGTCGCGGATTTAAGGGAGTCTACTGTATCACTTCAATGCTATACCACTGAAATGATTTATCAAAAACAAGAAAAACTAAAATAGTGTTGGAAGAATAGAGTGGTGATGAAAAGAAGGGCTGCCAGATTATTATTGTGCCCCCCAAACTACTCTTTCTTCACATAGCCTTCACAGATAACAGTTCAGGCTAGTTGAATTGCAATAATTAAAGCTACATAATTATATAATAAACTAGCACAATCCTGGCTTTGTCCATGTCAATACAATAAGAAGGAAAATACAATAAGAAGACAATCACAGTAAGGAGCTCTGTGTATTCATGCCCATAAATTGTTAAACAGATGATCAGAAAAAAAATTATGTTAATTATATGCAGTCACAGTAAAATTCTTCAGCTTTATAAATGAGGATGCATTGCATGTTTCCTTTGATGTGTGTAACAGAAAAATTTACGATTTCCCTCACAATACAAAAAACAAATGTAAAAAATTCAACGAATTTGCTTAGTATCTAGTGAAATTCTATTTCACATGGCATTATTTTTAAATGGAAACTTGTATTTTCATCCATAAAAACTAAATCTATAAAGATTATATAAAAACGTCATTTTGTAGACTTTTTCAGTCATGACGTGAATCCTGAAGTTTTGTTTGAGAAGAGAAAGAACAGATTCTGGGAAAAAAAAAAAAAACAGTTGCTATTTTTTATTTCCTATTTAATATAAATCTTAGAAAATGTTACAACTGTATCTAAAGTATCAACATCTAGCTATAGCTGTAATATTACAAAAGAAATAGAAATAAAGCACAGTAATCGTTTGTTTAGAATAAGTTTGATGTCACATTGAAAGTGCCTTGTTTCAACTTTAAATACAGTGCAACCTCGATTATCCGAGCTAATTGGGACCGTGAGTACCTCGGATATCAGAATTCTTGGTTAATAGAAACTGTATGTGAAATCTCGCCGAGCTTGCGAATTTAATATGTCTTAAAATTAAAAAAAAAAAAATAGAACTTTTTTTAAATAATAAAAATAAATATATGTAAAGTTCTGTTTCACAGCTTAACAAATTTAAAAAGGAAATCAATTACTAGTAGTAAATTTTAAAAAGCAAATTGAAAAATTTACAAAAGTTCACACGGTCACTGAAAATAAAGCATTGTTTGCTGTTGACTTCTTAGGGTTCAATGTTTCTTGGGAGTTGAGTGCTTTTGGGGGCAGAAGAGCCTTTATAGCATGGACAGTTAACTAAAAAATGTGGTCATTTTCAATGCTCATTCAAAAGAAAAAAAACCAGACTTTGTTATCGGCTCGGTTAACAGAAACCTTGATTAATCGAGGTTCTACTGTACATTTAAATGAAGGTACTATATGATTTTAATGTACTATAGTACGATTTTTAAATTTTGTATATAAAAAATATGCATGATCTTCTCCAAATGTCATCAGTTTGAAATGCAAAAATATAGCAAGTGGGTTAGAATCTCCCAAGGAAATATTTTAAATATTTGAATGCATCAAAAGTTCATAAACTTAACATTACGGAGGAGAATTCCGAAGCTGAGTGACCAGCCCTCTTAAGGCCTAGTGTATTTTTACCTGTCGAAATAAAAACAAGTAAGAAAAATCATGCGTACAGCATAGATTATGAAACATTTTTATTGGTTTATAAAAACAAAGTACATATGTGCTATAATTTTTTCTTTCTATTTCTTGTGCCATTTTTTGAAATGTGGCAACAGTAAAGAAAAAATTGCATTTGGAAAAAAAAAAAAAATAAACTATAGCAACTGGTTGAAAAAAGGAGTAAAGACTAGTCTGAGAAATTTTTAAAGTAACCAGTAATTTTACTCTTATTCTAAAATGTATCTTTATTAAGTTTTGTGCAAATTGATCAAAATTTGTAGATTTGTATGAGGAACATACACCCAAACATTGATTGTCTCAGATTGAAGTATTTTGCATCAATGCCAAACTCCATTAGCTATTTTATTTCTCCCTCTTAACAAATGGCCTTTTAGATTTGATGTGGGATTACTTTTGTTGTGTCACATTTAGAGTTCATCCATTAATTATGTAAAACAAGTTTTGTTATGCCAATCTTCAGAGATCCCCCCCCCCTCCCTCCTCTCCTGTTGTAATGTCACATTTTCTACAACTATTAATTTAGAACTAATTTTATGCAAAAATAATAATAAGAATTGATGTACAATCTGTTACCTACTAATATATTATAAAATCCCAGAGTTTCTCCTAAGTTTGAGGAGGGTGCTGCATCCTGCCTGCCCTTTGATTTAAAAAATAACACCCTTATTGCTGACATTAAAAATAGTACCCTTTTTGCCTCTCAGTCAAAAGAATTGTGCCCTTCTTGCCCCTCAGTTAAAGTTATTTGATTTTTAAAAATTATGCCCTTACTGCCTTTTGTATTGAAAAATTTGTTCATATAGTAAAAACTGAGTCATTGTTGTGTCTTGAAAAAGAGTGCTCTTACTTTTAAATATTAAAATTGCCTTTAAAAATCAAAAGAATGACTTTAAAATTTTTTAAAAAGTGTCCTTTTCTACTAGCAGCACACTGCCATTTTTTATACCTGGGAGAAACTCTGAAAATCCTTAAGGGGACTGATCACTCAGCTTCAGATTTCCCCTCACTAATGTAAAGTCTATGGGCATTTGATGCATTCGTATATTTAAAATATCTCCTCCGGAAATTAATATTTTTAAGTTCTATTTTTTGTGTACACTTCCTAAAAGATGTTTCTTTTTTTCTTAGTTCTCAGAATATTTCTAAATTATAGACTTAATTTTATAGGAAGTGTTAAAATCTTACTCACATTCGCCTGCTTTTAACACATAAAATATTAAATTCAGCACAGATTTTAGAAATATTTTGAAAACTAAGAAAATAAAAGAGGCATCCTTTAAGAAGAGTACACAGAAAAAAGATGTTAAAAATATGAATCTCCCAAGGAAATATTTTAAATATATGAATGCATCAAAAGTTCATAAACTTAACATTACGGAGGAGAATTCCGAAGCTGAGTGACCAGCCCTCTTAAGGCCTAGTGTACTTTTACCTGTCGAAATAAAAACAAGTAAGAAAAATCATGCGTACAGCATAGATTATGAAACACTTTCCAACACTCCCTGAAAGCTTTAACGAAACTTCATTACTTAGGGAAATAAGGTAAATAAGATAACTAAGTAAACATTTTAAAATGTGATTCCAATAGTTACCGCCCATAGCCAAATATGTATTCCAATTCTTTTGAACAGCCCTGTATTTGATCTGTATATTGATATATATTCCATATAATGGGAAAATTTAGTTTAGCAAGAAAAAGTCCCGCCACTATTTAGCTAAAATTTAATTCAAACTAAAATACTCTTAAAACTACTGAAGCCACATTTCCAGAAATTATCATCCATTGACGAAATGTATTCAATTCTTTGCGTGACCCTGTATATCATTTTATCTATATTCTACAAACTTTTTAAAATAAACTAAATGCAGTTTAGCGTAAAAAATGCATAACTCATTTAAAAACCACATTTAACTAATTTGTGCTAATATCAAGTAACCAATACGAATTATTTTGTGTAGCCCTGTATATGAATCATAGAATTTATACACACCATATAATATGCATAAATATAGTGGAACATAAATGCACATATCATAATTAAAAATGCATTTCTAGCAATCGCCGCTAATGTACAGTACTCCTGATACAATATACTATCTGAAAACTTTTTGTCCCTGTAAATGCTATGCACTTCGTAATATACATGAAATAACTTAATAGTAAACCTCAGCGATGTATATCAATTTCATTATATGTGAAAAAGTTTAACATAATTAAAATATGCCGCAAACAATTCCATCCTCCGTCCCAATATCATTATATAACGGAATTCTTTTGAGTGGCCCTGTAAAAGAATAATAACTATTCTTTGCACCGCATATTATACAGAATGCATGTTTTAGTGCACTCCATAAATGCATATCAATTTTGGTATGTTTCGATGCGTGTAACATCATTAAAAACCCTTTTAAACGATTTCTTCCCATAAGCCCCATTGTAACGGAAAACTTTTGACTGTCCCTGTAAATGAACTAAACACGCTACAAACTTCATTTGAAATAGGGAATGTGCTATGGTAAATGTCAATAATCACCAAAAATTTCAGGACAATCTGAGTCTATTTACGGGAGTTACAGCGCAGACAGACAAACCGAAGTCATAAACACTTTTCAACTTTGTTGGAAAGTGTTAAAATAGAGAAGAAAATGTACCTAATTTTACCTGGAATTAAAAAAAATATTTTTTAATTAACTTTATTCTGTTGTTAGAAATTTGATGCTTACTTAACTCTTTTCATACTTTAGATGTGGCATAACAACATGTCTACCTATTCCTCACCTCCTGTCACACTTTGTGCACCACCCTCTTAAAGTGTGATGTAATTGATGACCATTTATAATCAGTGGTTGAAATTTTGAAAATTTCAAAGTATTTTTATGAAACTACGCCAATTTTTATTAAAACGCAAAAGGTCATTTTGTTAGAAGGAAACATTTATATCAACTTTTTATTTTCATCGAATAAACATTCCATACAAATACATAAGTTATAAAAATATCAAACTGTCCAGTAAAGAAAATTGAGCATTGTAAGGTAAAAACACAATTTATATACTAGTACACAATGGCAATTTATGCACTGCACAATTTGGCTTTTTTTAACCCGATACTTAACACACATCAGATCTAGCAGATTAATTTGATTTAAAATTAATAATAATTATTTTTTACAGTGGATTCACTATACTTCAAACTACACGCATGTAAAACAGGGCTGCCAGAGGCAACTATTTTTATATTCTGTTTGAACAAATATTTTTCTAATATAAATTTCGAAGTTTATTTCTCTTGCAAATGTTGTCAAAGTCTGTGTTAAGAATTTCTGTTTTGAGAAAGTGGCGGCAGTTAGAATTAAAAAATAGTCGCCTGTGGCAGCTCTGTAAAATGTTCAAATTAACAAAAAGTTACCAAAGTCAAGGAAATACATGTACACCAATTTGAACATAATAAAACAAAGAAATATTATGTTTTATGTGTTGCAAAAAGAAAATAATATATATACACAACACACACATGCATATATAAATATATATACAGGATGTTTGTAGACTGCTTAGAAAAAAAATCTGAGTGATGATAGTACCTAGCAAAACAAATAATAGTTTCAATGGAATAACAAAATCATAAGTTGCAAAATCCCATGCAGATCATCGAAAGACTCAAAGTGATATTCAAAGGTGTCATTGTATAGCTCACACCAGCTAATGAAAGACTGGCGCATCTACCAGCAGACGCCTGGTGTTGTATTGATCTTGTCCGTTGCAACAGCAATAAGGATTTTTGTAACAATACCTTTGACAGAGTTTACAGGTGTTTCATTCTTAACTAGAAGAAGAAGCCAAGCAGATTTAGATCCAATAAACGTGGAGGCCACACCACAGATCTACTGTGTACCTTGATCACGATCAGTCAATCAATCACATGCAGCTATAAATGCTTCTTCTTATTATTAGAAATTTGCATACAGTGATGTTCCGGAGAAGGGCTGCATTTCTGGAGAACAGAAATGACATCAGAAGTGAACACTTGTGCTTGTTGGATGTGTTTTTAAGTTTCACTTTTCTGGCACTCTGAGTGGACTGCGACCTTCTATTGAAAATATTGTTCATCTTAATGGGTAATATCACCACCCAAATTTTTCCTAAACAATTTATGAACAACCTGTATATATTTATATAATTTAACTTTTGTATATGCTCAATAGTCAAACACTATCCAACTGCAATGAACTCTATCAACATTTTAAAAAAAATCAAATTACAAAATATTTAACCAATAAACAAAATGCAGAATAAACACCAAACACTATAAAATACAATAAGAAAATTAAAAGAATTGTTTATAATATAGTAGACCCCTCAAATCAGCATAGCTTGGGACCAGGGATTGTGCAGACTTTAGAATTTTGCAGATTTCTGGTCACTGCTTTGTTTACACTTTTTAAACAGTTCTTTGAATGTAATAGTAATGTACTTGAAATTATAATGAATACTTATATAGAGGTAAAGTAATAAAAATTAAGAAAATTTAAAACATTATTAAAGTAAAAGTAAAGGTTAAGTAAATAATAATGCATAAATAAATACAGTAAACTCTCTATAAGGCAGACTCTGTGTAAGACGGAAATCTAACTCGGAAAAATTTTCAAGTCCCTGCGAATCCATAGACATAGAGTAAAATTTGTCTAAGGCGGTATATTGTCTATTACGGAAAATTTTCTCCGTCCCGATCGATTCTGCCTTAGATAGAGTCTACTGTATTAATAATGATGATGAGAGATATTTTTCTTGAATTATTCAGTGAAACCTGCTTCATAAAGGTGCACTAATAATTTACATCAAAATCGTAAAATAACAAAATTCTATTTCATATTAAGCCAGACTTAATAACGAAAAAAAAAAAAAAGAAAAGCCCGATTAATGCATAAATGTATTTGGTAAAAAAATCACATTAGCCTCTGATATCAGGCTATCTTGAATTTATTCAAAAATAAATTTATACTTCCTTTATGAGAAAGTATGAGATGACAGATTCACTAGAATTACATATTAAAATGTGTCTAGAATGATATAATTTTTTTTTTTTTTAATTTTTCCCGTACATCTTAACTGTAAGTTTTTCTGTTTACATCTGCAAATGTGCAGATTTTAGGCATTTAGATTTGAGGGAGTCTACTGTATATACATAATTCATTAAACAATGCTATGCTATGTTCCCATTATTTACTTTCAGAAATCCATAAACTTAGTAGTAGTTTCTTTTTATGCAGTTAAGAAAATAAATTTATTTTAATGATAGAAACACCTTTTTTTAAGCTTTGTTTCTAAGAAACCACCTGGGTAACAAAAAATGAAATTAATATTTTGAACTTCTGCTTTCAGTGTACTCTTCTTAAAGGATGTCTCTTTTTTTTCTTAGTTTTCAAAATATTTCTAAATCTAAGCTTAATTTAATATTTTATGTGTGAAAAGCGAACGAACTGTGAGAAAGATTTTAACACTTCACATAAAATTAAGTATATACAGTCGAACCTCGTTATCCAGACACTCTAATGACCAGAAAAAAGTGTCATCATAAGCAGAGTGTCACGGTAACCAGAATTGGCGAAAAATGTGTTTATAATAAGCTGTATTTTTAATTAATTAATGACACTTTTAAATTCATAACTGTTCTTGCAGTTTTAAGCAATAAACACAAAAACAAAATTGAAAATAATAAAAATCAGATTTATGATGACATTTAAGATGGATTATAAGACGGGGCTCCATCTCCTGGTCTCATCCAGGCCCTTGTGCCCCCGATCCGGTTGGCCCAAAGGACTTCCCTCACAAAGGCTCCGGTCACCGACTGCGCACGTTATGCAGCTTATCTCCCAAGAAAAGACACGACTAGCCGATTGCGACAGCCCTCACCACCCAGCATGAAAAGCACCAAGGCGTCCCTTCTCTTGGTTGGTCAATTTTCCTAAACTGTTGGGATATCCAGAGTTGAAAATTATTCAATGACATAAAATCCGGAGTTTATTTATATTACAATCATATACGGAAAATCGGGACTTTCAAAAGCTGATGTGATAAGCGGAGTGACTTAAAACCGGGTTTCGGGTCTGACTGTATTTTAGAAATATTTTCACAACTAAGAAAAAAAAAGAGACATCCTTTAAGAAGAGTACACAGAAAACAGAAGTTCAAAATATTAATTTCCTGAGGAGATATTTTAAATAAATGAATGCATCACACACCCATTTACTTAACATTAGTGAGAGGAATTCAGAAGCTGACAGATTAACAGCCTTAATTTCTTTTGGAAACAAAATTCTTTTGGTTCCTTGATTTCTTTTTGAAAACTAAAAATATATAAATTGAAACTGAATTTTTTTATTGGTGTCAATGCAGAGTAACCAAAGATGTGGTGTAATACTATGTGCAATAAATGCACAGAACATCTTAACTCAAAATTTTCAATTTATCAAAAAATAACTATAAACAGTATTTTCACATTCTTTTCAAAGTGACTTTTAAGAGAATTAGATTCAACTTTGGAACAGCTTGCGTATTCGCCCGGAGTCCACCAACTTGTTTTTTTTTGTTTGGGTGCCCATCTTATTTGGTCATTTATAGCCACTTTAGGCTTAATTTTTGAAAATTTAGAGACTAAACATGAAAATAAACCCAATACAAATAAAAAAATTTTAAACAGAAATCAGCACTCCAAACATTATTTGTAAAAAAAAAAAAAAAAAAAAAAAGATAGGGAGAGGGGGAATTCGTAATTAGCAAACGGTAAATACATAAATTTTAAAACAGTAGAGTAAAGCAAATATTCATTTTTAACAGTACAGTAAACTCTCGACTATCTGGCCTAATGTGACGGAAGGGTAGGCCGGATGACAAAAAAGCCGGATAGGCCGGAGTTCTACAAATATTTACTAACTTCGTGCCCTCCCCCCGCCATGATATTAAAAACACATGTTACACATATTAAGATAAATTTTATGCATACAGTTTCAAAATAAGCAAAACATTGACATAAAACGTAATCCTAATTTCCCAAAAAAATGAGTAAATCTTATTTTACTGATTATTAATAAATGATTGCACAAATATGAAAAGTTATGCATAAGATAAGAGTCAAAACTTACAGTTTTTAGTTTTTTTAAAGTCCTTAACAAAGGATTGCTTCTCCCTGTTAGCCCTTTCGCAACATAATGTCCCTGCATTTATGCAAGTAGATGATATCAGCTAGATGTCGTCGATACCTGCTGGCTAATGCACTGCAGTGCTGCCTCAATCGTCTTAAACCTTTAAGAATGTGGGATGAGATTTTTCCGGCAATCCTTTTAATCTTTTTCTTCTGATATTTCTCCCTCTGTCGACAGTTCTACAATATCATTTTCAATTAATCCATTAACTTCGTCGTTTGCCATCCATTCTGTAATATCTTCTGCACTGACATCATCAGAACCCGGTATATTTTTCAGCAACGATAGAAGCTTATTGGTCTCGTCTCCCATTGCAGTTCCCAACACGGATTTATGTCCACCTTTTTAGTCCAAAAGAATGTTACAAGAGCTTGCAATTACTATGTTTGGAATTTTTATCCTATGCTTTTGGCACCCATCTGGACAGGTACCCGACCGCTTTAGCCGCTTGGAACATTCCTCATTTTATTTTTACTAGGCCCGATAGTACGGAGGGCCAGATAGTCGCGAGCCGGATAGTCGGGAATTTACTGTATATATTTCAAAATTACGGCCAAAAAAATTCAGAGATTAAACATTAAAAAAAAAAAAAAATCCAAATGAAGAAATTTAAAATCGGCCAAAAAAAATGGCAGCCATCTCAGGCAAATACTCAAGGGTAGCCTCAACTTGAAACTAACCAATATTTTGAATTAAGGAGGGAAAAAAAGTTAGTTTTAACACAATATAATTTAAACAGCCAACACTGTAGTGTACATAAAATGTTCTGATATTTCCATTTAGTAGGAATTTACATTATGATTAAAGTTGATCAAAGTGGAATTGCATCAGAATTAAGCTTTTGAATATCTTATTTTATACAGCTTGTTTTTGATAATCAAAATATTTCATTACAAGGTAGAAACATAGTTTAAAATGATAAAAGCAAGCTAAAATAATGCAAAATTCAATTTATTAAACATATAACATCAAATTGACAGCTTTTAGCAATAAACGATATTAATAATGGCAGTTTTATTTCTGGGAGATTGTTATGCCCACCAGTATGAATATATTATAAATATTTAATATAAATATACTGTATCAATGAACATAATATAGGGGAGAGTGATAATGAATGGGCCAATTTTTGGTTTTTAATTTTTGTATTTTTTTTTTTTTTTTTTTTGGCTCAGAATTGGCTTTTCAGTTACTTTACTTATTTGGTTACATAAAAAAGTCATAAAATTGGCTTAGAAAATGTCTATAATGAATGATAATAGAAAATAAAAATATAGAAATTTGGCCCATTCATCCCCACCCATGGGGCTGAATGGGCCACTAAATGAATTCAATGAAAAAATGTGGAATTAATCTTTTATGCACCAAATATGACAAAATGAATGGCACTTGACATAATATGATCAAAAGCATACTCAAATAGTAAGTAATACACAATTCTTATCAAAATTTATAAAAATCAAAAGTGATATTATTAAATTGCATAATTGTAGCAAAAAAATGACCAAATAATGAGATTATAAGAAAGAAAGAACATAAAAATAATAGATAATACACATTATGATTTAACGAAATTTATATATTTCAAAATTAATATTAAACGACATGGTTGTAACTGCCTATTAGTATTAATTGACTATTTAGTGTAAATTTCTGGTATTATTTATTCTACCCATCAGATTAAGAATATAAACAATTATTCTAGTTTTATATCAAATGGAAAAATACTGGTAGGTGTGGTCAACAACTGGACAGTTCACCTTAATCATTTATACAATTTAACTTATGTTTCTAATAAACAACTGATATTTCTTAGGATATGTGCAAATCATTATTTAGACATCACAATAAACGAAACCTATTCTAACTAGACAGTAATTTAATCTAAATTCATTACAGTCAGTTATGTTTCATATTAAAGAGAAAATTAGAAAAAAAGAAAGAAAAACCATATTTTCATGATCAGGGCAAAGGTGGCCCATTCATGACCATGATATAGTGACCCATTCAGCCCCATCTATACTTCTAGAATATATTCAGGTTTTTTTTAATACATTCAATTCAAATAACATCTAAATACATCCTAAAATTATTTTACAGATATGCAAAGACTTGCTAATACACATATCTGCAATGAAATAGTAGATACTTTTGAGCTTATTTATTTTACTGAAAAGGGAAAAAATTTACTTTTCAATCAGATTCTTGACCATCATACTCTAGTTGGAAAATGGCTTCTTCCAAACAACGGAAAATTTGATGAGTTTGGTAGAACAAATAGCTTCATCTATTGGTGGCATCTAAAATAATTTTATGCAAATGCTTTTTCATATTTTGTTAATGGCCCATTCATTACCACTCTCCCCTACCTACATCTATGCTATATCATTTTATAAAGTTATATATATAATATATATATATAAATACTTCTGTTCCTGCCTTTAATATGGCAACTACATAGTATTAACTATGCAGCTGCAATGAAAAATGCAAAAAAAAAAAAAAAAAAAAAAATAATAATAATAATAATAAATAATAAGGTTTAGTGTAATTAAAATTTTTGGGACAGTAAATTTGACCTAGAACACAGGTACCCAGAAAGTAACAGCTGAGGAAGATTCTTCTTTAACATCATTGAATCTTAGGCAGTCCCATTCATATAAAGTAATATCCTGACTTTTTTTTTTCATAAGGGTCTCCCTGGATATAAAAAACTGTATAAATTCGGTACTTCTCCATCATAACGTCGACTACTTTACTTAAAAAAAAAAAAAAAAAACTATATTGCCAAACTGTAACACCAAATAAAAAAAAAAAACAAATGGAAGGATATGGTCATTGGATGCATGCATTGTAACAATTTTCAGTGCTTTTTCCCTTTTAATATCATTACATCGTTGTTTAATGATGTAATTATTTTAATTAACAAAATAACTAATAAATCAGAAAAACATCATTAAAAATGAACGTCTAATTAAAAATCACTTGATGACATAACAAACAAGTGTAATGCATCTGATGTCAAGTGAATGTGATGCCATAATTAAGCATTTTTGGCGTTAAATTTTATAGTTTGGTGAAAGAGTTCTTTAACGAAAGCAGTCGATGGGATAGTGGAGAAGTACCATAAACTCCTTTTTTTCTATTGAAAACACATAAAATCTAATTTTGAGACTTTATTTGAATATCTCAGATTAAATGATCCCAGAAAGCTATATAGTTTAGGAGTTTTATTTCAACTTTTTAATTTAATATTTTGAGGAAATTAATGTGAATTCCATTTGTTAAACTTCTATTTATATCTTTCAAAAATCATTCATAGTAATGTCTATAATGTAAATCTAATGCTTCAATAAAAAGCCAAGGGTTATAATTTGAAAGAAAACAAAATATAAATTAATTTCTCTTTGCATCTTAATATTTTTAAATTTATGAATCGTCCTTTAAAATTTATGGTTATATTAGCATGAAATTCTGAGTACATTCAATGTGGCCAAACGTTTTTTAGTAATAAGTTGAGGTATAGCTATTGAATAATTCAAAATGTATATATAAGTATCCCCATATGCTGACATAATATCAGTATCCTGAAAGAGGGATACAGGAAAGATCCTGTTGTAATGGATTCATAAATATAATGATTGTCTATTATGAACACAGTACATTAAAACTTGAATTTATGTACGATTCATTTAATGATACTCATGACAGGAAAAGTCCCATAACGTGTGCTGGAAGTTTTGCCGTTAAATGTTTTAATAAATATATATATATATATCTTTGTAATGGCAGTTGTGAAGCAAGATTTTTAATCATCTTATCTGCATCTTTGGAAATACTAAATAACAATAAATATTTATATAAATTGTATAATTTTTTTGCATTTTTGTACAGACCTATTCTCTGTTTTATGATTTTAAGTGTTATTTATATCATATAATTATAAGAGATGCACCTTTCCAGAGAAGAGATTCCCACAAATTATTTTCAATAAGCTTTTTTCTATCGTTTATTAATTTTTACAATTATTTAGAAAATGAGGGTTTCAAGGGGACAGAGCCATCCTGACAATAATTATTAAACATAAAACACCCTCTTAGGTTTGTTAAATATATGTTTATTTATCTTTATTGCTTGTTAAAATATACAAAATAATGATAAAATGTTGTTTCTAGCACTATACCTAACTTTTTTAGATGGTGCAAAAACGTGGTTTAAGAACTGCATATTTATAAATATAAAAGGAAAAAAAACATTTTTTGGTACTTTTCGGTTAGCCGGGCGCCAGTATTACATATACATATTTATATACATACATATATGTAAATATACACATATATACATATACACATATTGTATATATACACACATATATATATGTAAATATATATGTATATATACATACATGTATACATAAATATATATGTATATATAACACTGGCGCCCGGTTAACCGAAAAGTACCCATTTTTTTGTCATGTTGAAAAACTGTGAAAGATATTAAAACGACCCTTTTGGACTTTTTCACCAAATGGCACAGGATATGGAATCCTTCCCCTCATAAAGGATTATCTGAAGTGTTTCAATCACAAAAGACTAAACTTGAAGTAACAATAAATTATTCAATGAGTCTGGCAAATTGAGCTTTTTAACGGGTTCAGGTGACAAGACAATACACTTTTTAATTAATAAAGTACGAACAAAACAAGCTGTTATATTTAGTAAAGATGGTGGACTTCCATTCAGTGAAGCAATCCAGTTGCAGAATGACTCATCCTTTTGCCAAACTTCTGGTAATTTATCGAAAGATAACCAATTTTGATAACTATTAACTTTACAACCCGCAGAAACACATAAACGAAAAGTTTCACGGTCAACATACTCGACACTTTTTTTTAGGAGACTTTCCTGATCAGCTGCACATATAATAGATCCTCTTCGTAAAAAGAAATGTATAATGTTACGTGCCGGTACCCAATTTTGCTCAAGAGCACCTCTTATAGGATGCCATATGGAACGTTTACTATTTAAATCCACACCTTTGCTTAAAAGAAGTTCAATGATATCTAACCTAGCGTATCTCGCAGCAGCCCAGAAGGCAGTTCTACCAAAAAAATCACGTTGTTCTAAGTCTATAGAAGGAGCACTTAGCAAAATATTTATTGCGATTTTATCTCTTAGTCGACATGCTCCGAAAAGTGGTGGCTCCATTTTATTATCCTTACTTATGAGATTAACATTAGCACCTCTTTTAACTAACATTTCAAGTATACCATAGCGCTTTAGATAAAGAGCTGAGCTAACTGGAGTACAACCTCTCCAGTAGGTGTCAATGAGATCTTTTCTCTTGATACATCGTTTTAGTACAGGAATATTTGATGAATAAATAGCGACATGCAAGTCAGATGATGTGCAGTGCATATTTTCAAAAAATAGGATATCCAAAATCAGTCGATTGATTTAATTGTCTTTGTTTAATGTTTATATAAATGGTAGATTGATTGATTGATATATGTTGTTTGTCGAGGTTAAGCGTAGATTCCTGGAGTTTATAAAGATCGCAGGCGGGGAGGTCCCGATCGTTAAAACATTCAAGCATTAAAATCCAACAGAAAATAGAAAACAAAAATAATAAACTAAAAATTTCTACGCTTAATAAAGGCTGCGTTCAGCGACGCCACCCTTTCACCCTAGAGGGCTACCCTGTCACGTGAGGTGCTACAGCCCTTTTACCCGGAGCGAAAGCCAGGGTTCTTCGGGGTGGTTCGTTGCTGAACGGCTTGGGGTAGGGTAATTTGACAAGACAGCAAAACAGTAAACATATATGGCTGAGACGTTCGTTGATTTTCTGAAATAAACATAGCGTTTTATTTACAATTTACACATCGGATTTAATGTTATGTGGCGAAATTTATTATTAAGATTCTCACGATTTAGTTAGCATAGTGCTTTTTAAAATGAAATAATTAAAGGAAAGTGGATTGCCAAATTTATCAAGATATGATTGCAAATTTCATGAAATTATCATCCATGCCGTTCCGTTGAGGAGTTTTGTGATTTATTGTTTTTATTTTGCACATTTGAGTGTGGCGTTATTATCGAATTTCAAAAATTAAAATTTTGTTGGTTTTGCACTCGTTATTTTCATCTAGTACAGTCAAGATTTTTGTTATACCGCAGATAAACTTGTCCCCTGCAGTATGATTTAATAGATGTTTTCTTTTAATTTGAAACTAAATCTATATCTGGAATGCTTTCTTAGCCATAACGTGACACTTGAAATAAGGATTTCTTTTTTCAACTGGAATTCAACAACTTTTAGTAAATGCATCATGCATGTATTGCTGCAATAAATAATATTTGTTTATATGCATTTTTTTAATTCATTTCATTATATCTGTTATTCATTGTGTATATTAAAGGACAAGTCTGTAATAATATATTTAAATAAAGATTTAAATATTCTTATCTATTAGTTGTAACATTTAAAATATATTGAAACCTCAAATTTGAAAGCTCAATTTAAAAAAAAAAAGAAAAAATGTTTGCTTATTTCAGTTTTAATTTGTCATTATATCTATAATATCATATTCAGTTTCAGTCCTTGAAGGATATCAGGATAATAAATATTGAAAGTAAATCATGTTTTTAATTGGGAATCTTAACTGAGCAAATATCTTAATTGAGAAGCAAATTAGCTTGAATATATATAATATCTTGGTTCCTATTTTTTGTACATATTTATGAAATAATTTTACAGTAAATTTTAAAATTCTTATGTGTTCGCAAGACAGAAAATGCACAATAGCAACATAAACAATTACTTCGATTCTTAGACATTTCAACATTCAAATAAGTATTCATTAAAAAATTAATGTGGCTTAGAAGAAAAGGAGGGTTAAAAACATCATAACTTTTGAAGCTGTAGTATAATAAAAATTAGTGTTGTGAAAATATTTCTCTGTCATTTATTAAGGCTTTCCTCAAATCTAAAAGAGCTACTTTCTGAATTTACTTCTTTTCGGAAATACATAAGATTGGCAGGTATTCTTATTCAGAAACTATGTAATAGAAGGGCATTATCCATTTTTTTGATAAAAGCAATACATCTTTGAGAAAGTACTGGCAAAGTAAGTGCTTTGAATCAAATTTTCCAGAAGCGATAGCATGGGAAAGGGGAAAAACCTGCAGTCACGTGACAAGAATCTCTTATATCTCAATAAGTATTTTAGGTACTTCTTAGTTATCCCGTCGACCAATTTTGCCAAATTATATAAACCGCCAAACCACTGGCCAAATTATACACATTGACATAATTTTTATTTTAAATAACGAAAGAACAAATAAATTAGTAAAACATTAATAAAAAATGCAAATAAAACGTTGAATTAATGGTTTTATTGGCCATTATTGGCATTTAATCTTACAATTAATTAATTAAGGGCAACCATTATTGGCATTTAATCTTACAATTTGGCGACAGTAATTTGGTCGATGGGATGACTAAGAAGTACCATATTTTATTTATCAAAAATGGAAAACGTTATTAGATTCCAAATCCCTTTAATAATCAGGCCTGTCAATTTTATGCCTTTACAGTTAAAAATGTGTCAGAAAGCTTGCATTGTTGAGCATTGAATTTGGGAGAAACTTTAAGGTGTATTTCCAAAGATTCCGTTAAGAGAAGTTCATTATCGCAAGTAATTTTTTGGTACTTACGTATTAACGCCACTGCAGCTTATATATATAAATATGTGTATATTTATGTATATATATATATATATATATGGGTACTTTTTGGTTAGCCAGGCACCAGTGTTATACATACACATATATATACATATGTATTCATACACATATATATGTACATAAATATATATTTATATACATATATATATATGCGTATATATAATACTGGCACCTGGCTAACTGAAAAGTACCTATATATGTGTATATTTATGTATATATATATATACTTATTATAGCTGCGGTGGCTTTAATATGTAAGTACCAATTTTTTTTACAATACATGGTGCCCGCCTTACACATCCTGAGAAAAATGAAGTCCAGTTTCGGTCCGGCTCTACTATGTAGAAAAAAAATGAAAATCTGATATCTGTGCGGCACGAGTCTGCTGAAAAAATTAAGCCCAGCCTCAGACACCTAGTAACTGTCAGATGCCGATCTCTACGCTGGACGTTATATTTCTGTATTCATGTTGTCAAACTAGCATCGGCTTGTGACGTACATTTATACTTATTCTTGCGAAAGTCATATTCATTGAAAATGGCTCATATTTTATTAACTTTGTTTAAATTTTTATATCGAGCTGGTAGGCCCATTTAAATTTTTTATCGGCCCGGCCCTTTGAAAAAATTGTCCTAATTCTGCTGGCCTAGCTTGTTTGAAAATTTGCCTTTATTCTGCCGGGCCCATGCAGACCTCCAGTTTGCACGTCGTCACCATTTCAAAACTTTTTTAATACAGTAGACTCCCTTAAATCCGTGAACGACTAAAATCCGCATATTTTTTCAGATGTAAACAATGAAATTTACAGTTAAGTTGCCGGAACAAAATTCAAGATGGCGCCGAAATCAGCGACTACCGCAATGTTTTTTTTACTAAATTTTTTGTTAATCATTCTCTTTTGGTTATTACAGCCGATTTATTACTAAATAAATTTACATTACTTTTGATTTTGATATAAATTAGAATATCTATATGATAAGGTATCGATCTCACGATCGCTTTACCAGTAGATGGCAGCACGGGACTTTTGGAATCGAATTGAATCGATTTCATCGGTAATAATTTAATATTTTTCTATATTTTTATTTTGCATAATTCTTTTAATAATTACTTATGTTTAAACTAATAAATTATTTTAATATTTTACTTATTTTAATGTTTTAGTTTATTGTAAGCATTCATTATAATTTCCCTTGCTGAACTACCAATCAAATTAATGTTTCAAAAATGTAAACAAATCAATGACCAGAAATCCGCAAAATTCTAAAATCTGTACAACCTCTGGTCCCAAGCTGTGCGGATTTGAGGGAGTCTACTGTATCAAATGAATTTTCAAATATTTGATACATACATACGAGAATCACAATCTTCTTCAGACTCTGTAGCAGGCAGAGTTTGTTTTGAAAACAATTCCTTCTTAGCTTTTTTCCTCTTTTTACTTTTTAATTGCTTAATAAAAGCATTTTTTACTGGCTTGGTTAGAACAAAACTCCTTTTTTTTCTGTTATCTTACTCGTACTTCTAATATATTCTATTTACTACTGTATTATTACTATAACGAAACATGTTTCATTGTACCCCGTCTGCAAGTGTTTCAACCTCAGTGTACCCCCACACTGAGGTTACTAAGTAAAAATTTATTTACAAACTTCTAACATTTATTTTGGTTTTGGAAATATGAAGACAACAATCCAAAGATAACAATGTATAGAAAAAATAATTATTACATATAACAACAACGACAAAGAGAAAAATTACTTTTAGTAAAGAAACTTACTTTCAGTAGTGTAAAACCAATAATCTTCTATTGCTAATGTTGTAGAAGTGTGAATGTATCCAAATCACATCAGTAACTGGAACATATAGTTGTATACCATGTATATAAACTGTAACTCTCTGTGACAAATTTGACTGATTTTACAAGTAATGTTTCATTGTACACTGTCTTCCCCTATATATTTGCTTTCATTTATTAAGTAAAATTTCTGGTTCAATTAATGTTAATTTGATCTGAGGCATATTTTCTAAAAATTTCAGGACTTCTCTTACTTATTTAATTATCAGAGTTACCCAGAATTAATAATTCCACCCATCTTTTATTACCACAAAAATATAGGTACTTCCTTCATATAGCAATTCCTAAGGATGAATCGTCAAATATATATGGCACTATGGCACATTGTTGAATTCAGGAGGTAGCCTGGGGGAGGCACTCCCACAAGAGCAATAAGATGCCCCCTGCCACCTGGAACTCTATAATGCCCCCCCCCCCTCACCCGGAGTAATAGACATCCCTCCCAGAGAAAGTGTCTGAATTCAACACCGATGTGGCATATATAGGAGATTGTCGAAACTTTAACTGTGACCTTGGCATAATTATAATAGTGGGGGCTGCTTTAACAAGAAAGTACCAAAATATCCAATAAATGTATTTTAAAGAAACATTAATAATGGATATCTCTAGTATGTTAAATACAGGGATGAGAATTTTCCGTCTTTTGGCGGATTTCCGCTTTTTTTTTCTAAACGAAATTCCGCCTTTTTTCCGAGGATTCTGCATTTTTTCTCCTGCAAAATTTTATTTTCCGAAATTTTTACTTTCCTATCGATTCCGCTTTTCTTCCGATTTCGAAAGAACATTCAAAGGTGATGAAAAAACGGCAAATTTCGTCAAAAGATCGCGAAAAAGTGGCAAATTTTGTCAAAAGATCGCGAAAAAGCGGTAAATGTCACCAAAAGATCGCAAAAAACTACAAATATCGTCAGAAGATCGCAAATAAACGGCAAATTTCGTCAAAAGATCGCGAAAAAACGGCAAATTTCGTCAAAAGATCGCGAAAAAGCGGAAAATTTCGTCAAAAGATCGCGATATAGTAGAAAATTTCGTCAAAAGATTGCGAAAAAGCAGAAAATTTTGTCAAAAGATCGAAAAAGCAAAATTTTGTCAAAAGATCGCGAAAAAAGCAGCAAAATTTGTCAAAAGATAGCGAAAAAAACTACAAATATCATCAGAAGATCGTGAATAAACGGCAAAGTTCGCGAAAAAACGGTAAATTTCGTCAATAGATCGCGAAAAAGCGGCGCATTTCGTCAAAAGATCGCGAAAAAACTGCAAATTTCATCAAAAGATCGCGTAAAAGCTGTAAATTTTGTCAAAAGATCGCGAAAAAGCGGCAAATTTCGTCAAAATAGCGCGAAAAATACATGTATGTAGTGCTTTTTGTGTATCCTCCCTTTCCCCCCTCTTTTGTAACCTTTCAGAAAATTTGCTGTGAATTTAAATTTTTTTTTTTTTTACTCAGAATCGCTCCTGATTCAGAATTCACATTAAGCTGGAGGCTGTAGGTCCTGGTTCAATTAGCCTGTGTGACAAAAAATAACTAACCATTGTGATTTTCACTAAGTTTTTCATATTTTTTGCTAAAAAATTTATTAAAATTATGACACACAAAAACTGTATTCTTAATTAAATTATTTCATTTTCAGGAGCGGTCATGATTCTGATAAGTCGAGCATTTCATATGACCTACACTCAATGTTTTAAGAGCTGTGTGTAATTTGGCTATTTTCACTCCTGTAATGTAGTATACAGGTTTGTGCGCTTGTCTCCATTTGCCCGGAAATCAGACCCTGGTTTTATTTCTTAAAGTATCTTTCATAAATAATATGTGGTTCAATTTTTTGTTTGCGCGTGGTTTCAGTCTTTTTGCTTTTTTGCAATTCTCATCCCTGTAAATAAGATACCTACTTTGCATGCAAATTGTCTATGAACACTCTTATATTTAACAAAAAAAAAAAAAACCAATGGAAAAAATACTATCTTATTTAAACTATATTATTATCCTTTTATTATTTTCGAGAAAAAGGTATTGATGCAATTTTAAATAGTCAAATATTATTACCACCATCATTATTCGTACTGCATTCATTTTAATTAAAATATAAACCTTTCTCTCATTTTATTTAAAACACACAACTTTTCTTTAAAATATATGCTTTCACTTATTTAATTTAAAATACAAGAAAGAAATAGCACCACAAACGAGAATATAACACCTTCACACACGAAAACTAAAAGCTACTACTATTGGTGAGAGAAAAAAATGTGAGAAAAAAAATTTGTACCCAGCTAACATAAAAGTACCAGACTTTTATACAGAGCCAGTGAAAGCAAGTTGTAAGTAGTACCCACCACCCTGAATCTGTGATATCAGATATCATTACCAAAGCTCTGAAGATCGATAAAAATGAAAAAAAAAATTGCAAAAGGCAATAAATAGTGTTGCTGCAGTTGTTATACTAGAAATATAAATGACGCACTATTCTTAATAACTCTAGTTTGACATTTAAATTTCCAAATTGGTACTTTTCTGGGCACTATTTGATTATCCCGTTGACCAAAAAACTGTTGCCAAACTGTAAGATTATACCCTTTTCTGTTATATTGGCTTTTGCTCTTTTTTTTTTCTTTTTTTTTTTTTAATGCTTGCTGCATTTCAAGCTTCAGAAAATGAGATTTGTTACCAAATGTCATAAATAGCTATATAAACAAACCTGGTGAACTTTTATTCTTTTTTATATATGTATTTATCTATATAATCATATAGTATATATATATAACTTTTTTTTATACAAATTACTTCTGTTTGTATATAAAAATAGATAAATAGCTTCTTTGTGTTAACGTAGTACATGCAATATTGTGTATGCTATCTTGGCACTAGTCAACAGATATTTGATACAACCCCTCATCTTTTTGGGAACAACAGATTTCGAGCTTATTCTATCAACGATAATTTTCAAACTATGATTTTGAGACTTTCACATAAGTTGCTCTATATACTTAGCTTATTAGAAGCAGAAAACTTTGCGAAATTCGGGACTGTTTTCATAAAAAATTAATATCTCTATGAGAATACATGCTATCCTCCTAAAAATGAATACTGTTTATTACAATAAGCCACTTAATCATAATCTCCAGTTTGAACGCTTTTGCTACAATAGTTTTTACAGGGTTATCCAAAAGATATTCGTTCTTTTTCAATTTGTTGACGGTCCCCTATGGGGTTCAGGAAAAAATCCTCACTGAAATTTATGACCTGTACTATTCTGTTTACACACCTGGAGCTTCAGGATAATTCCTCAAAAAGAACAAATATCTTTTGGATAACCCTGTAAAAACTAATGTAGCAAAAGCGTTCAAACTCGAGATTATTAATAAGTGTCTTATTGTAATATACTGTGTTCATTTTTATGAGGATAGCATGTATAGTAGTAGAGAAATGAAGGTTTTTATAAAATCAGTCCCAAATTTCGCCAAGTTTTTTGCTTATAATTTGCAGAGGTCTTAATATAAAAAAAAAGTTATTTTCAGAAAATATGACAAACAGCATTGTACACAATACTCTATAATGAGAATTAAAAAATAATAAAAATTGGATGAAAAATGAGCAGGTTTACTAAAAAATGTTTCACTGCACATGCGCGAATGCAATCAAAATGTAATATGCATAATGTATTAGCTAAGTATATCGAGCAACTTTTGTGAAAGTCTCAAAATCATAGCTTGAAAATTCTGAAAATTATCGTGGATAGAATAAGCTCGAAATCCATTGTTTCCAAAAAGAAGCAAAAAGATGAGGGGTTGTATCCAAATATAGTAGTACATGCAATATTGTGTACGCTATCTTGGCACTAATCAACAGATATTTGATACAACCCCTTATCTGTTAAACAATTTTTAGTAAACATGCTCATTTTTCATCCAATTTTTATTATTTTATAATTCTGATTGCAGAGTATTGTGTACAATGCTGTTTGTCATATTTTCTGAAAAGAACTCTTTTTTTTTTTATATTAAGAACTCTGCAAATTATAAGCAAAAAACTTGGTGAAATTTGGGACTGTTTTTATAAAAACCTTAATTTCTCGACGAGTATAAATGATATCCTCATAAAAATGAACACAGTTTATTACAATAAGACACTTATTAATAATCTCGAGTTTGAACACTTTTGCTACATTAGTTTTTACAGGGTTATCCAAAAGATATTCATTCTTTTTCAATTTGTTGACGGTCCCCCCCCCCCCCACCAATGGGGTTTTGGGGAAAAAATCTTCACGGAAATATATGACCTGTACTATACTGTTTACACACCTGCAGTTTCAGGTTGATTCCTCAAGTATTTTTCTAGATATTTAATAAAGCGTCAAAAATCGCAAGTGATCGGTCACCTTTGGCCATATAGTGTATATTGTATATATACATACCTACTGTTGTGAAGATAATCGATTCAATAAGTTTGAACAGATTACCTTCACAACACATACATGTATTGGCATCCGGCTAACCGAAAAGTACCAAAAATTCTTTTAATTATGGGATTAACAAAAATAATAAATGTTAACAAAAGGTGATTTCTTTATTAGAAATTCTATAACTTATGAGAACACCATCACATGTCAAACAACTTTCTTCTTTTTTTTTTTTTAAGTATGTATTTTAAATGCATTGAATTTATCTTAAAGTAATGAAAGATTGAATAAATACAACTATACTTTGAATATATATGTAAACATAACTAATCAAGGTACAGATGTCATATTCGCCCCATATTGGCGCGATTTTTTTCGGTTGCCAATTTGGCGAAAACATCAACAGCATAAACAACATAATCCGGGTTACCACATCAATCACTTTGGCGCAAGTTAAGTACCCGTTGCCTATATGATATTGGCGACAGAAAAAAATCGCGCCAATATGGGGCGAATATGACATTTGTACCCTAATCAATAAGTACTTATGTAGACAGCATAAAATTAGAGCAAAGATTACTTACTTAAAATAATAAACTTTACTTTTAAAAAGTACATGAATAGTAAAAATTGAAGTATTTACTTCTTTAATATAAAATCAGTCTCTGAAGATTTAAAAAGTGGAAAAAATCTTAAAGATTTTAGTATAGGAAGACTAGTTTTATGCATAAAATTTGCTATTTAGTGATACAACGAGTTAGAAAAGATAAAACTACAAAAATACTTTCTTGTAATATGCACACATTGTACTTTCTTTATTAAACAATGAAAATATTAAACTCCTATGAATAACTTTATTTAAATTCAGTTGCTACAAATAACTCTTACTAATTTTAGAATTCCTAATGAACAACACTTTTCGGATAAAGGTATTAAACAAAAAATACACTTGATGAAAATTTTTAACTTTTTAATAGAGTTATTATTCAAAAAATGTACAAGTAAAATAATTTTGCAAATCCCAAATGAACTTAATAATATTAATTTATTGTAAATGTAGATCCATTGGTGACATATAAACTGTAGGATAAATGAAACCAGGGAAACAGCAACACCGGTGTAGATGACATCTAGGCCAACAGCAAGCTCAAAATACTATAGTGTTGGTTGGGAAGATCATATTATCTAAAGAACTAGCAAGTTACACTCGAAGACAGAATATCGAAATAAACTCCTGCCTCCAAGTGTAGCCAGCTGTCATAAAAATTCCACACTATATCTTTCCTCCATTCTTCATTATTCAGTCCATTTTCTTCCAACGTCAACTTCTATCTTCAGTGGTAACTGTAGTACGTTATACATTTTAAATTAATATTTTGATATTAAGTTCATTTGAGATTAGGAAAGTTATATTAACTGTACATTTTTTAGATAACAACCATATTAAAGCGTCCTTTATTTTTCAGTAAATAATTTCATTTTACGCCAGTGTCTGAAAAGTTTCATCTATTATAAACTCATTAAGTATTCCAAAATAAAAGAGAGTCATCGATAACTACTAATTTAAAATGAAGTAGTAATTGTAATGAGTAGTATAATATTTCATTTATTAAAAAAAGTTATGAATATATTTAATTTTGCTGTAAAAATATAAATAAATACTCTTTTAGTTTCATTACATTGAGAGCTACTTGCCTAGAAATACATTTTGAACATTATATCAGTGCTACTGATTTAAATCTGAGCTACATATTGAAATAGCTTTAATTCAATCTGAGTAAACTGTTTATTCAACCCAATTTATGATATTTCAGAAGTGATAAATTTATTACAAGAGAAGATAGATTTACATAAGATAAAAACTTCGTTTGTAAATATGGAAAAGCAAAAATAATAGGAAGCAAATTTTTTCTACTAATATAAACAAAGATATATTTAATAGGATTATTCAGAATGCACACATAAAATTACTTCATTTATATATTAAAAAATAAACTAGCATAGTAATTTCAAAATAATATAAATAAAATACTTGTACTAGAATATAATATTGCTGAAACAATAATATATATTACATAAATATCTATTTCAAAAAGTAAAATTTTTGTTAATAATAACAATAATGATGATCGCTTAATTGGAATTTTCATGTCAGGTGAATTTTCAAAACAGGTGTGAATTTTCATTCTGTGGACTATTAAATAATCTCTCAAATTATTTCGGATATTTTTGAGATTTTATGTTTCTCACTAATTAAAGTTAAGAAAAATTAATCATGAAATCTTGTAATGCAAATGATGGAAATATATATAAAAATGTTATTACATTACACACACACACACAAAAAAAAAAAAAAAAAAATGCATTTTCACAATGCTCTACTCAGCACACTTCGTAATTTTTATTTCCCCATGTTAATTAAAACTTATGAATGATGAATTAAAACTTACATGAACTTTCTGTCGTTTACCTACCAGGTAAACGGAAATACAGATTAAACAACATCAGTTGTATACAAGATGTATTCAAGTCTAATATAAACAAACCTAAAAAACCCCTCACGTGATCAAATCACCCCAGAAAACTTTGAGGGTGGAAAAAAGCCATTCGGTGTGACACTTTCTTCCTTCCTGAACGCTAACCCGGTGTAGCCCTTATCACGTGATTTCGTCTCTGAACGACCACCCTGTAAACAGGGTGGAAAGTGCCACTCGGGGTGGCTGTGCTGAACGCGCCCAAAATCTCCCAAAAAACCCGTTTAACAGTGATGACGTCAAAAAAAAAAAAAATCCAGATTTTGAGTTGAGTTGTTTTATTACTGACTCTCTTTATCCCATTGGTTTATTTAAGCTATTCATCACCCTATACTAGATTCGGATTGGATCATTTCGTTGGTATCATTTCTAATCTAAATCGTTTCGTTGAGCTCCCGCCATTTCTGTCCGCTGACGCCGTTACGTGTACGTGTAGTGTAAAGAAGGTTAAGTATCGAGTGAACCGTTTGTGAACGCTTTAGACGAGGATTAATTCAGATTCCGTTAATTTGGTAAGAAACTTGTTACAACTTCTACCTGTTTAATTTTTATATTTATTTCCATGATATTGTTTAGAAGTTGTATTTATTGATATTACAATATATTCAAACTTCTGTATTTTTTAAGCTTGAAAACGTATTAAATTAGGAATCCATGGATGAAGAAATAAATTCTGTCTACAAATGTATTTTTTGTAGATGCGCGTTGAACGTAAAATTCGAAGAATCGCCGTTAGACAGTTTTCTTTTGCATTAAGTTATTTATGTTGTATTTGATGCTCCTCTAACTTGAGATTTTCGAACATTTACATAAGTAATTTAGTTTACTTTGAATGCTTCTAGATTATAGTGAATAGTACTATATCTCGCAAGCCTTTCGATTGCGTTTATTTTAAATCTATTGAAACATTCAGAATATCAGGAGTCGTTCCACCCACGTCACCCAAAAAACTTTTTTCATCATGACACCCATCAACTCCGATTTTCACGGAACTTTGTAAACTTGATACTACTACTTAGCTGCAAACTCATGTAAATTTTTTTCTCTGGTCCTTATAGTGTTTGAGGTATGAGGGGTCAAATTTTTAAAAACATTGCATGAACATGCCACCCGAGATGCGCCGCTTATAGTGTGACGGATCAGAAAAAAATTTCCATCTCTGTGCCTAATCCACATATCACTTTAAAATTTTTATTCTTTGTCAATCAAAATATGGAGATTTCAGAAAAAAATGATTTAACCCAACTTTTCTTGATTCTGAGAGTAATTTAAAATCAATTTAGTTCAAAATAAATTTTTTTGTGCAAAAATAATTCTATTGTTCAATAAGCATTACCCACCTAAAGCAGAGTAGTTACCATGCCGATTTTTTTTATTTTTAACTGGCCCTTAAAGTGTGTTTTAAAAGGCTATGAAAGAAAAGTAATGCGATTTTGACTGCTTATGATAGTATTTTAATGTTTAAGGGGTTCTGTCACGACCATCATTCAGGGGTAATTTTGGTACAGATGTCATATTCGCCCCATATTGGCGCGTTATTTTTCCGACGCTGATTTGGCGAAAACATCAACAGCATAAACAACATCCGGCTTACCATATCAAGCAAAATAACGACACTTTGGCGCCGGTTAAGTATACATTGCGTATATGATATTGGCGTCAGAAAAAAATCGCGCCAATATGGGGCGATTATGACATCTGTGCCGTAATTTTTTACCCTTTTTATTTTTTTTAAGTATGCAATAGATAAAAACGATTACCGCATTCAAATATTTCTTTTAGTTTATTCACAAATTTTTGTGCACAAAAATAATGGAAAATGGCAGAGTTATGGCCTGGTTCCATCCAGGGGTACCTTTCAGCAAACGTAGTGTGTGGTAGACAGAATAACAGCTTATCAAAAACAAAACAATGTATTTAATGTATTAAATTTCCGAAAAGAAAAATCGGCCATAAATCTGAAAATTCATACATAAAATAGGATAGATGTGCCAGTAATGGACACCCCTTAATGTTTTTGCTTCATAAAAAAAAAAAAAAAACTATTTAGCTTTATTTTTTTTTTTTTTTTATAATTCCCCCTTGCATGTTTTATAAAACTGGGTTATTATTGACATTTTTAATCGGGGTTGCCGGCTTTTATTTTTAAAAGTTGGTTTACAGTTAATTCGTTTTAAATTTGGATCAATTGATTTTTAATACTTAAAAATATTTTCTACTAAAACATAATTAATTTTTGTCAAATAAGTCATAACTTCTGGAAGGCAATTATGTGTGAAAAAAAAATAAATATTGAAAAGAATATAAGTTAGACTCCAAATTGGTGTTTTGAAATTACGTATTATATAGCTACACATATACTACACATTTTAAAGATTAATTAAACAATGACAAAATGTAACACACCATGGAAATTCTGGAAACATTCTTATGTGCCCATATGGAGAGATAGTTAAAAATAGTAAAATGTTAAGAGAAATTAGAAAGGATATAATATTTGAAGAGTTTGGTACATAAGTGTATAAAAAATAGAGCATTTAAACAGGTTAAAAAAATTAAATCTCTAAATAAATTTTGAAAAGCTTGTTGCTAAGCATATTCATGCATATGCTATTCGTCAAGACTCCCTTATCATATTATCAGACTTGACAATCCGGTGTAAGTCTATGGGTTAGGGATGGGTAGAGAAACGCGGAACAGTTCCAAGAGAAAAAACGAAGGAACTGTTTCTCTTCGCCAAAAAGAACCGCTCCTTTCAACCTAAAATTCCATCTGTCAACAAAGCAAACGTTGTCACATTTTTCTCTCACTTGCGATTGGTTGATGTCAAAAGGTTTCCAAACAATGAGCAGGGTTCGCACAGACTCCTTGGAAACTCCTTAGAAATGAAAACACTCCCAAGTAGTACTTAGAACTACTTAGATAAGCAAACCACTACTTAGAAACTCCTTATATTCTATTGCGGCTTCGGACGCAAGCGATATTGCTGCCGAGGAAAAAAAAAATCGTGATTGAAAAACGCACTTTAAATCCTTTATGCACATCATTCAATCTGAAGCACAACATTGATTGGGTAGGGTAATTTTAATAGCAGGGCTCCCACTAGATCCGTTTTTCAATTATTAGGTCCGCAAAGACCGTTTTCGACACTGTTAGCCGACCTTTATTTTAAATTTTATCGATGTTTGGCATTTAGCCAAGAATCTCGGAAAAATCGCATTTGCTTTAGCAAATATGCCCCCCCCCCAAAAAAAAAACCCCCCCGTCAAATTTCGTCAATCGATCGCGGAAAAAAATTCGTAAATTTTGTCAAAGGATCGTGAAAAAACGCGAATTTCTCCAACAGATCGCGGGAAAACTGATTTCTTAAAAGACAGCAAAAAACGCGAATTTACACAAAGGATCACGAAAAAACGCGAATTTCGCTACAGATCGAGAAAAAAGCAGATTTCCTCAAAAGATCGCATAAAACGCAAATTTCCTAAAAAATGCGAATTTCCTCAAAAAATCGCGAAAAACACGCAAATTTCCTCAAAAAATCGCGAAAAACACGCAAATTTCCTCAAAAAATCGCGAAAAACACGCAAATTTCCTCAAAAAATCGCGAAAGACACGCGAATTTCCTCAAAAAATCGCGAAAGACACGCGAATTTCCTCAAAAAATCGCGAAAGACACGCGAATTTCCTCAAAAAATCGCGAAAGACACGCGAATTTCCTCAAAAGATCGCGAAAGACACGCGAATTTCCTCAAAAGATCGCGAAAGACACGCGAATTTCCTCAAAAGATCGCGAAAGACACGCGAATTTCCTCAAAAGATCGCGAAAGACACGCGAATTTCCTCAAAGGATCGCGAAAGACACGCGAATTTCCTCAAAGGATCGCGAAAGACACGCGAATTTCCTCAAAGGATCGCGAAAGACACGCGAATTTCCTCAAAGGATCGCGAAAGACACGCAAATTTCCTCAAAGGATCGCGAAAGACACGCAAATTTCCTCAAAGGATCGCGAAAGACACGCAAATTTCCTCAAAGGATCGCGAAAGACACGCAAATTTCCTCAAAGGATCGCGAAAGACACGCAAATTTCCTCAAAGGATCGCGAAAGACACGCAAATTTCCTCAAAGGATCGCGAAAGACACGCAAATTTCCTCAAAGGATCGCGAAAGACACGCAAATTTCCTCAAAGGATCGCGAAAGACACGCAAATTTCCTCAAAGGATCGCGAAAGACACGCAAATTTCCTCAAAGGATCGCGAAAGACACGCAAATTTCCTCAAAGGATCGCGAAAGACACGCAAATTTCCTCAAAGGATCGCGAAAGACACGCAAATTTCCTCAAAGGATCGCGAAAGACACGCAAATTTCCTCAAAGGATCGCGAAAGACACGCAAATTTCCTCAAAGGATCGCGAAAGACACGCAAATTTCCTCAAAGGATCGCGAAAGACACGCAAATTTCCTCAAAGGATCGCGAAAGACACGCAAATTTCCTCAAAGGATCGCGAAAGACACGCAAATTTCCTCAAAGGATCGCGAAAGACACGCAAATTTCCTCAAAGGATCGCGAAAGACACGCAAATTTCCTCAAAGGATCGCGAAAGACACGCAAATTTCCTCAAAGGATCGCGAAAGACACGCAAATTTCCTCAAAGGATCGCGAAAGACACGCAAATTTCCTCAAAGGATCGCGAAAGACACGCAAATTTCCTCAAAGGATCGCGAAAGACACGCAAATTTCCTCAAAGGATCGCGAAAAACACACGGTTTCCATCAAAAAAATCGCGAAAAAAACGTTAGTTTCGTGAAACGATCGAAATAAAAGGCGAATTTCCCCAGAAGATCGCGAAAAACACGTGAATTTCCTCAAAGGATCTCAAAAACACCCAAATTCCGCCTAAGGATCGTGAAAAATATGCAAATTTCGTCAAAGGATCGCGAAAAACACGCGGTTTCCATCAAAAGATCGCGAAAGAAACTCATATTCGTTAAACAATCGCAATAAAACGCGAATTCCATTAAAAGATCGCGAAAAAAAAGCGAATTACCCAGAAGGTCGCGAGAAAAAACACGAATTTCTCCCAGAAGATCGCGAAAGAAACGCGAATTTCCACCAGAAGATCGCGGAAAAAAACGCGAATTTCATCATAAGATCGCGAAAACAATGCGAATTCGTCAAAATTTCACCTTCAAAGAAAGCGATTACCGCTGTTCTAAAAGAATAAATTCAAAACTTGTTATATTTTTTCTTGTATGTTGCATATAGCATTCTTTTTTTTTTTTTTTTTTTTCCCCCTTTAAAATTTTCTTTAAGATGTATGATGTATCTGATATACATAATAAGTGTTTGGAGTTTGACATTTCTATTTATATGACCTAGGGGTGATTCTAGTTCGAATTTTCCGAAACTTCCGAAAATGTAAGACATTCATTTCCGAAAACTTTAAAAAATTCAGACATATGGTCACGAAAAAAATAAATTTTGTCAATCGTTTGCAGAAAAATCGCCAATTTTGTCAAAGGATCACGAGGAAAATGCAAATTTCGTCAAAGAACCGCGAAAAAACGCAAATTTCGTCAAATAATCGCGACCCCCCCCCCCCCCCCCCCCCCCCGCCAATTTTGTCAAAAGATTGCGGAAAACCCCGCAAATTTCGTCGAAAGATCGCGAAAAACCCACAAGTCTCGTCGAAAGATCGCGAAAAACCCACAAGTCTCGTCGAAAGATCGCGAAAAACCCACAAGTCTCGTCGAAAGATCGCGAAAAACCCACAAGTCTCGTCGAAAGATCGCGAAAAACCCACAAGTCTCGTCGAAAGATCGCGAAAAACCCACAAGTCTCGTCGAAAGATCGCGAAAAACCCACAAGTCTCGTCGAAAGATCGCGAAAAACCCACAAGTCTCGTCGAAAGATCGCGAAAAACCCACAAGTCTCGTCGAAAGATCGCGAAAAACCCACAAGTCTCGTCGAAAGATCGCGAAAAACCCACAAGTCTCGTCGAAAGATCGCGAAAAACCCACAAGTCTCGTCGAAAGATCGCGAAAAACCCACAAGTCTCGTCGAAAGATCGCGAAAAACCCACAAGTCTCGTCGAAAGATCGCGAAAAACCCACAAGTCTCGTCGAAAGATCGCGAAAAACCCACAAGTCTCGTCGAAAGATCGCGAAAAACCCACAAGTCTCGTCGAAAGATCGCGAAAAACCCACAAGTCTCGTCGAAAGATCGCGAAAAACCCACAAGTCTCGTCGAAAGATCGCGAAAAACCCACAAGTCTCGTCGAAAGATCGCGAAAAACCCACAAGTCTCGTCGAAAGATCGCGAAAAACCCACAAGTCTCGTCGAAAGATCGCGAAAAAACGGCAAATTTCGTCGAAAGATCGCGAAAAAACGGCAAATTTCGTCAAAAGATCGCGAAAAAACGGCAAATTTCGTCAAAAGATCGCGAAAAAAATGGCAAATTTCGTCAAAAGATCGCGAAAAAAATGGCAAATTTCGTCAAAAGATCGCGAAAAAAATGGCAAATTTCGTCAAAAGATCGCGAAAAAAATGGCAAATTTCGTCAAAAGATCGCGAAAAAAATGGCAAATTTCGTCAAAAGATCGCGAAAAAAATGGCAAATTTCGTCAAAAGATCGCGAAAAAAATGGCAAATTTCGTCAAAAGATCGCGAAAAAAATGGCAAATTTCGTCAAAAGATCGCGAAAAAAATGGCAAATTTCGTCAAAAGATCGCGAAAAAAATGGCAAATTTCGTCAAAAGATCGCGAAAAAAATGGCAAATTTCGTCAAAAGATCGCGAAAAAAATGGCAAATTTCGTCAAAAGATCGCGAAAAAAATGGCAAATTTCGTCAAAAGATCGCGAAAAAAATGGCAAATTTCGTCAAAAGATCGCGAAAAAAATGGCAAATTTCGTCAAAAGATCGCGAAAAAAATGGCAAATTTCGTCAAAAGATCGCGAAAAAACCCACAAATTTCGTCAAAAGATCGCGAAAAAACCCACAAATTTCGTCAAAAGATCGCGAAAAAACACGAATTTCGTGTCGGAAGTGGATTTCCCCCTCCCGCCCTCTCTGGTATAACTTTTCAGAAGATTTCCTGTTAATTTCAGAAATTTTTTTTTACTCAAAATCACCCCTGTGACATGACCATTGGTCACTGCATAAAAAAGTAGATTGTCAATTTTGTATTTAAACTTACGAAATCAATAAGCAATATATTGTGAATACTGTGCAATTTCAGCACTAACAATTATATTCTAATAGAGTAAAATTTGTTTTCGAAATTGTATTTTCTCCAAATTGGGCATTAAAAATTGGAGTGTGCATACCACATAACGGTGTAGCAAATAAAAACATCGACAACAAAATAAAATGGCAAACCCTTAAAAATTTTTGGACTCCTTGGATTTTTTGGGTACTCCTTAGATTTTTTCTTCCCAACTCTGTATGAACCCTGAATGAGAAACGTCATTAAAGTATCAAATGCTAGATGCCAGAAAAGGGGGAAATCGTCTGATTAACGATGCCAAATCAGAGGAGTAGTTTAAAAGGAACATACCTTTGGGGGAGGGGGAACTTCTCGTTTCTGTTTCTCGTCATTGCGCAGCCGCGGAAAAACGCAAGGAACAGATAGTGGAATGGAGCAGATTGAGAAACGTACTTCAGGAACATAATTTTTTTGCTGTTTCTTTTTTGTTCGTATCATTTTAGAGGTATTTTGCTCTGATTAGTGTGTGTGTGAGGGGGGTTAAGAAGCTCTGGTAAGAAAGGAACTTTGTTGGTGCCAGGTTGAAAATTCAGTTTTCACTTTGACATGACGGATAGAATTTGTCGGTCGCTGATAGGCAAATAAAGAAGGAACAGATGTCATATTCACCCCATATTGGCGCGATTTTTTCTGTCGCCAATATCATATAGGCAGCGATGCCGCGGACGCGCTATAGCGCGTAAATTACGCAAAAAATCGGAGACGGGACGCAAAAAAATAGCTCTTACGTGTCCCGTGGGACGCGTAAATTCGTTAAAAAGTCACGGAAAAAAGCAGATTTTCGCCAAAAGATCGCAAAAAAGCACAAATTTCATCAAAGTATCATGAAAAAAAGCGATATTCGTCAAAGAATCGCGAAAAAACAGCGTATTGCGTCAAAGAATCGCGAAAAAACAGCGTATTTCGTCAAGGGATCGCGAAAAAACAGCGTATTTCGTCAAGGGATCGCGAAAAAATAGCGAATTTCGTCAAAAAATCACGGAAAAAAGCAGATTTTTTTCAAAGGATCGCGAAAAACACAAATTATATCAAAATATCGCGGAAAAAACGCGATTTTCGTAAAAGGGCTGCGAAAAAAATATCGTATTCCGTCAAAAGATCGCGAAAGAATAACGAATTTCGTCAAAAAATCAGATTTTTGTCAAAGGATCGCGAAAAAGTGCAAATTTCATCAAAATATCTCGGAGAAAAGGCAATTTTCGTAAAAGGGTCGCGACAAAATAGCGTATGTCGTCAAAAGATTGCGAAAAAATAAAGAATTTCGTCAAAAAATCGCGGAATACAGCCGAATTTCGTCAAAGAATCTCGAAAAAAGATCACATTTCGTCAAAGTATCGCGGAAAAAATACCATTGTCGTAAAAGAGCCGCGATAAAATAACGTATTTGGACAAAAAATCGCGAAAAAATAGCGAATCTCGTCAAAAAAATCACGGAAAAAAGCAGAATTTCATCAAAGGATCTAGAAAAAAACACATTTTGTCAAAGTATCGCAGAAAAAAAAACACTATTTTCGTAACAGGTTCGCGAAAATTTAGCGAATTTCGTCAAATGATCGCGAAAAAAACGCGAATTTCTCCAAAGCACCAAAAAAGATGTGCAAACCAAACTTATGGGTAGAACATTCATAAAATGGGATTTAATTACTTTTTTTTATAAGATTCTTAAAAATACATCAATGATTTCAGTGTACTTTGATAATGTATTCAGGGGTGGACCAGTGACCCCCTCCCCCCTTCTTACTGTATTGAAATGTCTCTTACCTTCGGAAGATTTAGGATTTGATGTTTATTAATGATTTAGATGCGAGTTTCCCTTCCAAGGAAAATGTCTGATTCCAACATGACAAATAATTCAATGGGAAGTGTAATGAAAACATCCATTCATTTAATAAAATGTACCCCTTTACTTAACATAAGTATTCTTTTTTTCCGCAAAAATATCTTTTTCAATAAACCCATCTTGCCCCTTTTTAAAAGAAATGCGAACATTAGTGATACTTGTTAGTGGAACTTGGTATCTTCTACTCTCAAATAAGCATTATTTTACAATTAAAATTCTATCTTGCATTTTTACTTTTAAAAAAGTAAAGGAAATTTTTCTTAATATTTAAAAATATATATCTTATTTGAGTGCAAATAATACTGGTTTTAATTCATTATTTAATTATTATTAAAACAATAATTAATGCATTTATTTTATCTTTTCCAAATAAGCAAATTTCATTTATTCCTTTAAAATATGAATTATTATTGATGGGGACCCACTTTTGTAAAAAAGGGACCCAGATTTTTGGGAATCCTGGGTCCCGGGGACCCAGGATTTTTCAAGTACAGCGGCATCACTGTATAGGTAACAGGTACTTAACTTGCGTCAAAGTGTCGTTATTTTGTTTGATGTGGTAACCCGGATTATGTTTATGCTGTTTTCGCCAAATTGGCAACCAAAAAGAATCGCGCCAATATGGGGCGAATATGACATCTGTACCATAAAGAAAAGGGGAGGTCTCTTAACCCATTTTCTTACTGAAGATACGTCTGATGTCTTTACTGAAGACGTCTTTAGCATTTTCATGAATTTAGTACTATAATTTAATATGCGTTATTAATGTAAAAAATAATTACTGTTTTTTAACCATAAGGTAGATGTACCAGTTTTGGCCACATTTAGCGAAAATTTACATTTCTTGATCGATTAAAGCATATTAAATCATAACATCATTCTTTAGTATATTTGTCTTTCTGTTAACTATGACTTTCTACAGAATATTTTAGGTTGTGAGTAATAACTCATCAAGTAATTTATTCCAATTTGTACCAGTTTTGGCCATCTCTATGCACCAGTTTTGGCCACTCCAATATCATGTAGTTTAACAAACATTTTAATTGATAATAAGTAAAAATAAAGCATTTTTATGCAACATCTATTTTACCACACATATATTTGTTTGCTGTATAAAGTGAATTTTGCAAATTTCTTTATGAATTGATAAGAACATCAAATAAAATATACTTATGTTGATTTTAACTGAAAATTTCAATTAAAAAACAAAAAATATATTTAAATTTGATTAATAAAAGGGACAACAGTGCCTATAGGACATAAAGATTAACTATTTAATCAGTTTTATAATTATTCATGAATTGTGGCTTGTTTAGAACACTTGAATCTTTATCAAAGAGTTTTCTTGAAAGCATTTTCTGATTTTTGTTTGATTTTCATCAGAAAGTTATGAAATCATCTTTTGATTTATATTAGCTTGTGCCTTATTTAAATACCTTGCTTCTTTACAAGTTATTTTAGGGTGTGATTTCAGAAGCAAATCATACCATTTCATACCTGGTCTTCCATCTTGAAATGGAGTTTCTATCTTGCCAGCTACAATTTTCTGGGCAGAATCTTTAAAGTTATTCCATTTTTATAGGAAATAGTATTCTGACAATATCTAAAATCCACTTTTCTAATTGATTTTTAACTTCAATTCCTAGTACCTAGACTACTTGAGATTCAACATTATTAGAGAAAAGTGGTGTCCGTCCTGCAAAATTGTGATGAAAGGCGAGAACAGGTTACTCCAAAACTCTGCTAGCTTGTAGTGCTGGCATTACATTTTGAATGGCCTTAATTTTACTTCCTATCTTAGAGCAGCGTTCCCTCTAGGCCATTTTTTATTAGCACAGAATCTCTTAAACTTGATAAAAGGAATCCTGTTTTGTTTTTTATTTAAATGTGAAATACATTCTTACTTAAGTACTTAGATATCTCTAGTAGGGATTTACTGAATAGTTGATTCGGTGTTCGGTGATTCGGCATGTAAACCTTCGGCAATTAGAAAAAATTCGGCATGTAGAAGTAGAAGAATTCTCTTTTACTTAGAAGTAGAATAGGCTAAATGGTGAGTTTCAATATTATGTGCATGAGTTCAAAGTTCAGCTGCACTACCAAAAACAAGTCAAAGGCCATTTTTAATCACAAAAAAACGTTTTTTTTTCTTTCCTAAAACAGTCTATATAGGGGTGAAATCAGAACAACTGTCTACGATATAGGAAAAAAAAGTAAGGAATATGGGCATCTTTCCATTACCATTTAATTTTAATTATTTCTACATTAGTTTTTTTAATTTATTTAATGTGTATTCTCTTTAATATACACATCTCTGTATATCTAAGGTTTATATTAAAGAAAATACATGCATCAAATAAGTATACTCCTATGCCTATCCATTTTAACCATCCTAACTGCTTTTATAACCATTAAAATTAAAATCGCTCAAATTTATTTTCATCACCACAGTGATAAATATTAATCAAAATATAAATATGTATTAATAATTTCTCAGAAAGTAGTTAAATGTACAAATTGATATACCTTTTTGTATTTGAGAACATTCTAATTCAATATGTATATAATTAGACAATCAGTAAATCAGCTTAATGACAACATTGTTTCTTTTTATTTGAATGAACTCTTGTTTTTCTGAGAATCCTTATCCTTAATAATAGCCTGTATAGTTTAATACTTTCATTGGGTTAATTTGGATATTGACTAGTGATAAAATAAAAAATAAGTGATGGGTTAATGAATTTGTGAGTTGAAAGAAGTCATTAAATTTTTTTGTGTAATTAGATTTAAGAATAAAAATGTAACTGAATTAAATTAAGAATTTAATTTTAATTAAAGTTTATTAAAAAAGCTAATATATGCAAAAATGTGTATTAAAAATTTTTAAGTATTCGGTTGCCGAATACCGAATATTCGGTGTACATTTTGACCGAAGCTTCGGTATTCGGCAAAATTGCTGATTAGGTCAATCCCTAATCTCTAGTAAAGATTTTCACAATATTTAGTATTTCTAAATCCCTGTGCCTGAAATGTTGCAAAAATTATGGAACTTCATTTCTTTTGGAAAAATACAAGCAATTAAATCATGCTATAATTTTATTGAACTTTTTAATTTATAAGTTGTAAAATCTTTAAACATTTATGTTTTAGTTTATTTATCATATCTAAACATTACATATCGCCTCCCCTTTTGTTTTATCAATACTAAACACAATACTACATTTTCTTTAGCAATGTCATTCTTTAGTGACTAACACAATGTCCTTCTTTCTAAAGTGAATTATCTATTGGATAGAGAATAACAAAATCTCTTTTATAAGAACTGCCATTAGCCTTGCTTTTATTATTGAAGCCATTACTATATAAAACAAAATTAAATTGATTTTTCCAGATGTCCTTAAATTTATTAAATGGCTAAAATTCACTCTATAATGAATAGGGATTCACCGAAGCAGCAATATTGCCGAATACCGAAACTTCGGTCGAAGTGTACACCGAATATTCGGTATTCGGCAACCGAATACTTAAAAAAATTTAATACATATTTTTGAATATATTAGCTTTTTTAATAAACTAAAATTAAATTCTGAATAATTTAATTCAGTTCTCATAAATTCATTAAACCATCACTACTACCCAAAGTAACCTCTGAATGTATTAAATTATACAGGCTATTATTAAGAATAAGAATTGTCAGAAAAACAAAAGTTCATTCAATTAAAAAGAAACAATGTTGTTATTAAGCTGATTTATTGATTGTCTAAGCAGGGTTGTAATTTTAACCGGTCAAAATTGATTTTGACCAGGACACTGGATAAAAGTGGTTTTAACCGTCCAAAATTGGTCAGAAATGGTCAAAACTGTTAAAAATGGTCTTAATTTTAATAATTTTTTATTTCCAATTAAAAGTAACTTAATAAGTAATAAAAGTAACAGGCAATTAAAAAAATAATACACTGATAAGTTAAGGAGGCTCATTAATAAAATATGCTTATGCAATACTGTGCTGTCCTCTAAAAAAAACCCACTTTTTTAATTTCTCACTATATAAAATTTAATAAAAAATACAAAACAATTTGAAGTAGCTACATTTTCACAGCCTGTCCTGACTAAGATTTTAATGTATAGTATTTTTTTTTCTATCAATATATTACAAAATGGCAGCCAATTAAACAAGACTTTGAAAAAAACCCACTTTTTTCTAAAAATAACCCACATGTAAAAACACTTCTAGAAATCAAGATATTAAACAGCAAAGTTTTTCTTTCATTATTAATTAGTTTTAAAACACAATTCTGCAAAGAAAAAGAAAAAAAATATTTTAATAATTGTAAATTGAAGGATTTACAAATGAAAAATTATAAATGTAATTTTTTGCTTATTTTTTAAAAAACTAAATAAACACTTAAGTAATTTTAAATGCTTTTATTATTGTAAATGACATATAGAAACAGGGCAAAAAGAAATTTTGACTTCTGTGATTTTTTTTTATTAAGTTCTAGGGTGGGTTTTTTTTAGAGGACAGCACTATACAATAAGAAAGCTAGATCCATAATTGCCCTTTCATTGTTAATTGCATATCAACAGGGAAAAAGTCATTCTTCCTTTCAGCTGCTGATACAGGGATATCTAAAAAAAAACTGCCCAGTATTGTTTAAAACTAGCAGCTAAACTAGCTAAAGAAGTAGAAAACAAGTTTGTAAAGTAAAGAAGTTTTGTAAGTGACAATGAAAACAAGATGAAACACATGAGAGTAGTAGAGTTTTAAAAATGCATATAGAGATGAACTGTTTATTTCTTATGGATGTGCTGCACATTACTTGAATCTTGTAGGACAAGATATTACAAACAAAGTTAGTTCAATAATGAAGATGTTATTGAAATAAAAAATTGCAGATGAGTATGAAGGATGATATTGATGATATACAAAGAAGTAAAATATTTACAAAATCAATTTATTTCTCTTGCTTTAGATAAACTTCAAAAAGAAGATGCTACTACAGTCAAGGATCTATAATCCGCAATTTTCTATAATTTGCATTGCTTAATGAATGTAAACAATTAAACAAATTTACAAATTCTTGATCCAAAAATGATTTTTTAAAAGAAATATCTGAAATTTTTAAATATAAAAGTGAATATAATCAATTTTTTAATACAAGAATTTGAAAAAAGCATTTTTTGAGATAGCATATTAAATTAATTATTATATTTCACATTTTTCTTTTCATGTTACACTGAATATGGAATTAAAATAGTGTCCAGAAAAATTAATTATTATATTTCATATTTTTCTTTTCATGTTATACTGAATATGGAATTGAAAATAGTGTCCAGAAAAATTAATTATTATATTTCATATTTTTCTTTTCATGTTATACTGAATATGGAATTAAAATAGTGTCCAGAAATAAGAAAATGAGATGTAATCCATAATACTCCATAATCCGCAATATTCCATAATCTGCGCAACCTTTGGTCCCAACTTGTGCGGATTAAAGAACTTTGCCTGTATATCTGATGCATGCGACGAATAGTTAAGATTGCTAAAAGAGAAAGATCTTGAAACTTATTTTAAAATGATAGTCTCGATTTAATGAAAATGTTACCCCAGTTCATTTTCTGGCTTATATGCTGAATCCTGTCAGCATGGGTAACAGTATTTATGAAGAGAAGCAAAACATAGCAAGGCAGTGGTTACACGATAATATTGATCCTACCTTTTTGCCTCTTGTTATTGCATTTCAAGCAGAACCCTTACCATATCCAAAAAAGATACAATTGGGCCTGATATCTGGTGTGTAGCAATGAAGAAGGTTAAAAGAATTGATATAAAATTTGTTGAATCCACATTACATCTAATGAATTGTTGTGCCAGATCGTCATCAATTGAAAGATTGTTTTCTAAATTTGGAATAATCCAAAATAAATTACGAAACCATCTAAGTTTAGAGACAACCGCAAAACTTGTTACTTAAATCATTTTTTAAATTCAATAAAAACTGAGTATCTTGGTGTTATGTTATTTATGTTATAACTTTTTTTATTTGGTATTTGCTGGTGTACTTATATTATGACATTTTTAACAAATGTCAACTTAGTTTTTAACATATGCTAGTAAAACATATTTAATTAGTAGTAAATAAATTGAATAGTCAATTTCAGTGGTCAAAATGGTCAAAATTGATTTTGACCAGGACGGTTAAAACCACCATGGTTAAAACCGAGACAACCCTGTGTCTAAGTCTGATTATAAACATATTGAATAAGAATGTTCTCAAATACAAAAGGTATATCAATTTGTACATTTAACCATTTTCTGTCATTATTGATAGATATTTATATTTTGATTAATATTTTAACATTGTAGTGATGAAGATAACAAATTTGAGAGATTTTGATTTAATGTTTATAAAAGCTATAAGATAGGCATAGGGGTATACTTATACTTATTTGATGCGTGTGTTTTTTTTTAATATACACCTTAGATATACAGAGATGAACTCTGATATGCTTATTTGATGTGTATAGTATAAGTATATTAAAGAAAGTACACATTAAATAAATTTGAAAGAAACTAATGTAGAAGTAATTAATATTAAATGATAAGGGAAAGATCCCCATCTTCCTTACTTTTTTCCCCCTCTATTGTAGACAGTTGTTTTGATTTCATCCTTATGCCAACTGTTTTAGGAAGGAAAGTTTTTTTTTTTTTAATTAAATAGCCTTTGACTTGTTTTTTGTAGTGCAGCTGAACTCTGAACTCATGCACATAATATTGAAACTCATCGTTTAGCTTATTCTATTTTAAAGTAAAACAGAATTCTTCTACTTGTAAGAAAATACTTATTTGCAACTATTCAAAGTATTTGGCCGAAGCCGAATATTCGGCTTACATACCGAATCAATTATTCGGTATTCGGTTAATCCCTAATAATGAATCACGTGGCCAAAAGTGGAACATAATGTTGTACCCTTTTTGGCCACCCCCATGGCCATAACTGGTACATATAGCAAATTTAATGCGCCAGTTTTGCCCCCCCCCCCCCCCATTAAACTGTTAAAATAATTAAATTAAATGTAAAATTGCAGTAGAGGGAAAGGGTCATTCCATGTCAAATCAACGTGGGGTCTGGACCTCAACATCTCGGATTTCCATAATTTTTGGTTTATAGTTTGTATCCATGAAGTATATGAAAAATCTAATTTTTTTTTTTTTTTTTTCCCCTAGCGGATTTTTGTTTTTACGGAATTTTAAAAATTGCCAAAAGTACGAAATTTAACCAAACTCTCAATCACAAAATCCTTTACAATTCTTTAACAAATTGGGCTAGAGAGTTAAGTTATATCTCATTTGGAAGCTCTTTTTATGGGTTTTAATATGATATGCAACACTAACAATTTTGTGTAAAGTAAATTTTTTGACAAATTTTCAAAATTTTGGAATTTAAATTTTTCAAAAACACCATCTTTAATTTTTTTCAAAAAAATATATGTTAATCTTTGACTTTTTGGCTACAAGTATGCCAAATTTCAAGATGGAGAAATGATGGGGTTTTGAACTATTAATTTTTAAATATGAGTTATACATGAAAAATTTCAAGTATCAGGGGGAAATTAACAATTGTACAATTTCTTTTCATATATAATTCACACTTCTTTTTCATTGAAATTTTCAGAGTTTGATGCTAAGCAAATTTAGTTCTAAGGCATAAAAATTTTCTAAAGCATATTTCTCAAAATATAATTATATAATTTGCCCTTAAGGGGACTCTTCATTCACTTGAAAGCACCTGATCGGTAAAGTTAATATGGGCAGGTTGTTTTCGAATTTTTCGTTTAAATTTGAATATTTTTAAATGATTATTTTTACATAGGATAGTTGATGTCGATCTCTCATATGTCTATGTTTTTATTTTTAGATTTCGGTTGCAGATTTTTTAATAAAGGTACTTTCGGTTTCGAAAGTTACAGTACCTTTTATTTAAAAAAAATCTGCAACCGAAATCAAAAAATTAAAAAAATTCCTTATTAAAGATTGACCTGAGCTATCCTATGAAAAAAAAAAATCGTTTAAAAATATTCAAATTTAAATGAGAAATTCGAAAACAGTCTGCCCATAGCATTACCAAGCACATGTTTTCAAGTAAGTGAAGAGTGTTTTCACCTGGCACTTCTATCTTTTGATAGTTTAATTCTACAGCCATCACATATTTTAATGCCCTTTTGAATATTAAATCTTAAACTGCACTACCAAGTTGTTACATTCCTAAGTTTGCCTGATTTTGAATGAATTGTTTCTTTATAGGGATTGATCTGGATGGGTTACCTCATCTATATAGCTTTTCTATTTTCATTTTAACTCATTTAATTATGTCTTTTTCTTAAACTCACTTTTCTTTTGTTTTATTCTTTGTTTGTCACAGCATGTCCCTAAAGGGATTTTGTGCAATAAAACTCAATACAACCAACCTTTATAGGGATTGCAGCATTTAACAGAAAATAATGCCCAGTCTTTATCTTCTGACATCATTAAAAGTAGTAATTCAAGACTTCTTTGTTAAAGCGTTCGATTAAAGTGAAATGAAGCTTGTTTATTAAATAGTTATCCTTCTGTATGTAAAAAATAATAACGATTTGGGAATGTGTCAAACGATTTTGAAATGAACCAATGAAAATCTGCATAGATACCTCAAAATGCATCTGATTAGTCAGAGCTTTCTGACTTTTCTTAACAGGAGTTGTGCTTGGCGAAAACCATGAAAGTAGAGAGGATGGGTGGGGAAAGGGAAGAATCTTGTGCATTTTGATACTTATTTAAGGGGTTGATGGCAAAAGTGATTTTTACAGAAAGAAGATAATTTACATTAACTAATGAGAAGGGGGGGGGGGTCATCTGCATTTCGATTGCCTTCTGCTATTTTTTATGAGGGAGGGTATGTAGATTATTTAATTATTATTACTATAAAAAAAAAGATAGAAGAAAATATTTATATATATATAATTTTACACATATATGTTGGTGGCGAAGTGAAAATTTCAGGAGAGGAGATTTATTTAAGATTATTTACTGTAACTACAAATTATCGACTTCATTACAAAGATAAGAAAAAAAATTCCAATAATTTTAATAAAGTTGTTGCTTTTTAAATTTAACATACTTTTTTAATTTATACTATTTTAAATTTTCTATTAATTTATAATTTTATTTACTTATAAATTTTACCTTTTTTTTTTTAATGATTTTATATTTAATAATTCTTATAATTATGAAACTCAGTAAGCTCTAATGATATGTGCTCGGATATATGAAAAAAAAATTGTCAGGAGTTGGGGAGGACCGTATTTTTACCAAGTGGAATCTAAAAATTGAATGCATAGGAAATAAGGGATCGCAAAGCAATCCAGAATGGAAACACGAAACAATTACATATGGGGATGGCTTCGCAATACCGAACAGAATAGCGAAGTGATTACAAAGGGGGTTGATGATGCGTAGCGAGCAGCGGGGCTGAGCCCCTCCCCTCTAGTTAAAAGATAATTAATATAGGGCATACTTTTACAAAAACTGTTTAAATGCAGAATTTATATCACTGAGTGCACAAGTAAAAAAATTGCGGTGCAGTTGTAATGCAAACCTAAACTAAAAAAGAAAACTGCTCTCTGATTGGCTGGTCTGATTAAACTAAATAAAAAGCCTCTCCACCTGAATGGCTACAGTCAACTGAAACCAAAACTAAAAACGAGAAAGTAAAATTGTAATTAAGTAAGACATCCAAATATATTAGAATTTCAAGTAAATAAGAACTGAAAAATCTTATTAAAACATCATTATTATTTTTTTTATTGTTTAATGGTGTTTTAAGAAGATATTTTAGTTTTTATTGTTTCACACCAGTTTCAATTTATATTCTTTCAATTACTTATAAAAAGAGTAGAAATATAAAACACCTTATTTCCAGGTATAAGGTACCAGTTAACCCTGAAAAGTTTCAATAAACCATTCTTATTCAAAAATTAATAGCTCGAAATCCCATCATTTCTCCATCTTGAAATTTTGCATACTTGTAGCCAAAAAGTCAAAAATTAACATATATTTTTTTGAAAAAAATCAAAAATGGTGTTTTTAAAAAATTTAAATTCAAAAATTTTGAAAATTTGTCAAAATTTATTTTATTCAAAATAGTTAGTGTTGCATATCATATTAAAGCCCATAAAAAGAGCTTTCAAATAAGATATAACTTAACTTTCTAGCCCAATTTGTTAAAGAATTATAGAGGATTTTGTGGTTGAGAATTTGGTTAAATTTGGTACTTTTGACCATTTTTAAAATTCCGTAAAAAATAAACCGCTAAGAAAAAAAAAAATAAAAAAATATTTTTCATATACCCCATAGATACAAACTATAAACCAAAAATTATAGAAATTTGAGATGTCAAGGTCCAAAAATTGCATTTTTCTCGTTGATTTGACATGGAATGACCCGAAAGCTTACCTCATAAAACCTAATAGCAATTTGTTTCAGAACAAATAGAACCCAATAAGTGCCTAATGTTGAAAGATTCTGAAAACTTGTCAGCTAAGCAAAAATCTTAATACATGTAAGTAGGGATTGACCGAATACCGAATAGTTGATTCGGTATTCGGTGGTTCGGCATGTAAACCGAATATTCGGCTTCGGCCGAATACTTTTAAGTATTCGGCTTCGGCCGAATACTTTTAAGTATTCGGCCGAATAATTGCAGATAAGTACTTTCTTAGAAGTAGAAGAATTCTCTTTTACTTAGCAGTAGAATAGGCTAAACAATGAGTTTCAATATTATGTGGATGAGTTCAGAGTTCAGCTGCACTACAAAAAACAAGTGTCAAAGTCCATTTTTTATTTAAAAAAAACTTTTTCCTTCCTAAAATAGTCTACATAGGTGTGAAATCAAAAGAACTCTGTCTACAACAGAGAAAAAAAAAAGTAAGGAAGATGTGCATCTTTCCCTTATCATTTAATTTTACTTACTTCTATATTAGTTTTTTTTAATTTAAATTTATTTAATTTGTATTTTCTTTAATATGCACATCAAATAAGTATATCAGAGTTCACATCGGTATATCTAAGGCATATATTAAAGAAAATACACACATCAAATAAGTATACCCCTATGCCTATCCGCTTTTATAACCATTATATCAAAATCGCTCAAATTTCTTATCTTCACCACCACAATGTTAAAATATTAATCAAAATATTCTATCAATAATTTGACAGAAAATAGTTAAATGTACAAATTTATATAATACTTTTTGTATTTTGAGAACATCCCTATTTAATATGTTTATAATTAGAGTTAGACAATCAGTAAATCAGATTAATGATAACATTGTTTTTTATTATTTGAATGAACTTTTGTTTTTCTGACAATCCTTATCCTTAATAATACCCTGTATAGTTTAATACTTTCATAGGTTATTTTTGGTTATTGACTAGTGATAAAATAATAAAAAATAAGCGATGGGTTAATGAATTTGTGAGTGGAAAGAAGTCATTAAATTTTTTTGTGTAATTAGATTTTAGAATAAAAATGTAACTGAATTAAATTATTGAGAATTTTATTTCAATTAAAGCTTATTAAAAAAGCTAATATATGCAAAAATGCATATTAAAAAATTTCAAGTATTCGGTTGCCGAATACCGAAGCTTCGGTATACACTTCGACCGAAGCTTCGGTATTCGGCAAAATTGCTGATTCGGTCAATCCCTACATGTAAGCACACACTAGTTTCACACTTTTTTTTTTGCAAGTCATATTTTATCAAAAAATAAATTATATTGTAAATGATAAGAGTTTGCTTAAAATGTAAGAATGCCTATTATTTGTTAGCATTAATTCACAGGCTAAATATTGGACAAATTGATCCAATGTGGCCAAAACTGGTGCATCTACCCTAAGATATTTATTTTGTATTTAATACATAAAAATTTCAATTTACACATTTTAATACACAAAAATGTCAATTTCTTTTTTGTGAGTATCGAATTATATTTCTTTTCTTTTTCAATATTTGTTCTACAAATGTATGAATGTTAATAGGCACATAAAAATCAATACTAGTATTAATAATAGTAAAACATTTTCGTTTACATCTGAATGAAGGTTTCTAGTCCGCCCCCAACTCAAAATTTGTTACTATAACTAAAGATTATTTTTTAACTATTTTATAAACTCTATTTTTGTGCAGCTGAATAATAAGGATATGTTAAAATAGCAAAAGGAATGAGGTTAAATTAATGTTAATTAGGGATTGACCGAAGCAGCAATTTTGCCGAATACCGAAGCTTCGCTCGAAGTGTACACCGAATATTCGGTATTCGGCAACCGAATACTTAAAAAATTTTAATAAACATTTTTGCATATATTAGCTTTTTAATAAACTAAATTAAAATTAAATTCTCAATAATTTAATTCAGTTTTCATAAATTCATTACACCATCACTTATTTTTGATTATTTTATCACTAGTCAATACCTAAAATAACCTCTGAAAGTGTTTAATTATACAGGCTATTATTAAGAATAAAGATTGTCAGAAAAACAAAAGTTCATTCAAATAAAAAGAAACAATGTTGTCATTAAGCTGATTTACTGATTATCTAATTATGAACATATTGAATAGGAATGTTCTCAAATACAAAAGTTGTCATATCAATTTGTACATTTAACCATTTTCTGTCATATTGATAGATATTTATATTTTGATTAATATTTTAACATTGTGGTGATGAAGATAACAAATTTAAACGATTTTAATTTTTATAAAAGCTATAGGAAGACATAGTGATATACTTATTTGTGTGTATTTTCTTTAATATACACCTTAGATATACAGAGAGAACTCTGATATACTTATCTGATGTGTATAAGTATATTAAAGAAAATACATATTAAATAAATTAAAAAGAAACTAATGTAGAAGTAATTAAAATTAAATGATAAGGGAAAGATGCCCACCTTTCTTACTTTTTTTTTCCTCTATTGTAGACAGTTGTTTTGATTTCATCCCTGTCGACTATTTTAGGAAGGAAAAAGCTTTTTTTTTTTTATTATTAAAAATGGCCTTTGACTTTTTTTTTTTTGTAGTACGCTGAACTCTGAACTCAAGCACATAATATTGAAACTCATCGTTTAGCCCAATCTACTTCTAAGTAAAAGAGAACTCTTCTACTTCTAAGAAAATTCTTATCTGCAACTATTCGGCCGAATACTTTTAAGTATTCGGCCGAAGCCGACTATTCGGTATTCGGTCAATCCCTAATGTTAATACAATAATAATAAAACAGCACTAGTAAGGTTATTAGTAAGGTAAAAGTTGAATGCTATTTCTAGAAAATGAACAAAATTCTGACAAATGAATCAATAAAAACTTTTTAATTTATGAAGAAATCCTCAACGAATTTTTAAAACATGTAATTTGTATTACAAAATATTTCAGCAAAAAATTTCATTTTAAAACTTGAAATTAAAAGAATTAAGGAATATTGCTGTAGATTCTTAAAAAGGGTATTTAAAAAAAGCTAATCGAATGGTTTTTTAATTTTCGATAAATGGACTACATCTTGAGCTATTAGCTATTGTTGTATCATGATGGTAGTTTTTCTTTTTCTCTGCACTGTCGCGTCCGGAAATTCGGTTAAAGATATCAAATTCGCAGAATTTTCCGAAACACCTACCTTTTTATTGAAAATGGGGAAAACCCATTCAATTAGCTAATTTTTGAGCAAAAGTACCTAGTAATTTTATGCGTTTGCGAATAAAAATGAAATTAAGAATGTGTCAGAAAGAACACAGTTTAGATTTGAGAACAGACTGGGCAATTCCACGGGTAACTGACTGACATTCACAAAGCAAAACAATAAGTATTTTGTAACATACCACACAAAATATACCTTTTTTAAATTGGTTTTTCACTGATTTATTGCCTCTTTTTAAGCTAAATCCAATGTTATAATTGAATTTCCAAAATAATTTTTTATTAATTGTAAAAAAAAAAAAAAAATAGTTAAAAGCATGGTAACTGACTGACATTAATGCAACCTACATGAAAAGTAAGACTCAATTAGATTCTTCTGAAATTATAATGAATTTTAAATAGTTTCATTGGGGGTCACAGAACAGCTAATAAGCTTTGAACTTATGGCATTTGAGTTTTTAAAAAAATGATAAAATAAAGAACGATAGCAATTTACAACAAACTGGTAACTGACTGACATTTCTAAATATCCTTAAGCAAAACATTCAAAATGGTAGTAAAATGTAATAAAGTTTACACAAGACAAGCAATTAAAGATGATTATTAGTTTTATTCTATCAACAACTTTTGTTTATAAAGGATTTTTTTATTTTGTTATAAGCTTTGATGATCTTTTTCTCTTCGATAACTTGAAATGGACCAGATCCTTGCAAAGTTATAGGGCCATAAAAAATAAACTGCTTTTCAATTTCTTCTACATCATCCGATCTTGGCCACTCATATGTTTGTCCAAGTCCTATTTTCAAGAATTTCACTTTGACCGTTTCCTCATTATCATCTATCACTCTTCCAGTATAATATTGTAGATGGGTTATTCTCTACAATACTTGCAAATTTGGCCAGCAGTCTGACTTGAATGAGGCATATGTAAATTTTCATAAAAATTAGATAAATGGTAAGAAATCAGTCAATTATTGAAGATTTTAATAGCAACAGAAATTGTTTTAAAAATTTGACTTAACAAAAAAAATAAAATAAAAATTTGTGGAAAAAATAAAATAAAAAATGTGAGGGAATGACAAGTGAGGGAATGATGAAATAAGACATTTTTACTAGTTGTAGGGGGAAAATGCAAAATTATGAAGAAATCCAAACTGTTTCCTTTAAGAGAAACACTTAATATATAATGTATGATAAAATTAAAATTTTTGATATTTACAAAAAAATTAATATTCTGTGTGAGGGAATGACTGCTAATAAAAACACTTCCGGATATACTGCCTAAAAAACAATTCTGTAAAATTAACAAAATCTTACACCACCAATTTATGTTGCTGGACTGACAAGTGCTCAAAATAGCTTCTTCTCTGTGAAGGATGCTAGACTGCTACTGCTCATTAGTGGTAGATATTTGAGATAATAGCAATGTGTGAGGGAATGATGGTCTAACATGGGGAAACATATAATTGATTGAGTAGACTATATAATAATAGTAAAAATTAATATTTTTATTATTTTTTGTAATGTATCAAATAAGAACTTTATTTTGCTTAGGGTATTTTTAATTATTTTTATTTCTGGATGGAAAGAAATAGGCAATAAAATATGGTAGTACAGGTGGGGGAAAGGTGAGGGAATGATGTTTGCATGATATATATTATATTTTTAAATACTAAATTTATTCATTTTTAAATTTTACTTTCTGCCCCTAATAAACTATGTTTAGATCTTCTAATAAAAATAAAAATAAATAAAAATGTAATAAAATTAAGAGCATTTATATGGCTGGGAAGCACTTTTTGCACTATTGCAGAGAATAACCCAGATCATAATAAACTGCATAGTAGTTTTCTTTACTAACAGTCACTTCACACAGTTTTGAATTTATTTCTTTCTGAAAGTAGTGAGTTTGAAAATTTGTGCTTTGACTATATTGACTGTAGAAAATAAAGTTTTCCTCTACTGTTTTGAAATGATGCATTTTTTGTATTAGGAATGGGCAAAACGTCAAGAAATCTGTCATCTAATTCACTTTTTAAGGCACTTATATCTTCTCCTTTTAACAAGAATAACTTGTATCTTCATATCTTTGTCTTTAACTGCATCGTAGAAGGCTAAAGCACTATTAATGATTGATTTTTTACTAAGCACTTGCATCCATGCTAAACGCTTTATTTGCCCACCGATTCCATCCACAGCTCCCTTGCCATGAGAGGTGGCAAAAAAATGCCACTCAACATCATTGATTTCAAATTCCTTGCAAAAATAGGTTAAGTTGCATAGGTTATAGCGTTGTTTGAATTTACTTGCCGCCAGGGTTGGGTTTTTGACATGACAAGCGTCAAAAACTGGTTTAAACTGTCAAAAACTGGTTTAAACTGTCAAAAACTAGTTTAAACTGTCAAAAACTGGTTTAAACTGTCAAAAACTGGTTTAAACTGTCAAAAACTGGTTTAAACTGTCAAAAACTGGTTTAAACTGTCAAAAACTGGTTTAAACTGTCAAACTGGTTTAAACTGTCAAACTGGTTTAAACTGTCAAAAACTGGTTTAAACTGTCAAAAACTGACAAATACATGTAACACGCTAAAACATTTTAACAATAGGTAAACATTAAATAAGTCAATGATTTATGTGATCTTTTATTGAAATTTAATAATTTAAAAAATATATTTGCAATAAAATTTTTTTTTTTTTTTTTTTTTTTTTCAACCAGAAGAAGATTTTGTACAATTAAATAATCCGGATCAATTTTACCCCGCAGCATGCTGCAGCACACCACGTGTTTAGCACATTTATTTACACCCAAAAGATTTTTGAGTTTAGAGTAGGGATTGACCGAAGCAGGAATTTTGCCGAATACCGAAGCTTCGGTCAAAGTGTACACCGAATATTCGGTATTCGGCGACCGAATACTTAAAAAGTTTTAATAAACAATTTTGCATATATATTGCCTTTTTTAATAAACTTTAATTAAAATTAAATTCTTAACAATTTAATTCAGTTACATTTTTATTCTTAAATCCAATTAGACAAAAAAAAAAAAATATATATATATAAAGTCTTTTTTCTACTCACAAATTCATTAATCCAACTATACAGGCTATTATTAAGGATAAAGATTGTCAGAAAACAAAAGTTTATTCAAATAAAAAGAAACAATGTTGTCATTAAGCTGATTTACTGATTGTCTAAGTCTAATTATAAACATATTGAATAGAAATGTTCTCCAATATAAAAGGTATATCAATTTGTACATTTAACTATTATTAGAACTATTGTTGAATCAACTATTTTCTGTCAAATTATTGATATTTATATTTCAATAATGATTTAACTTTGTGGTGATGAAGATAAAAAAATTTCAGCGATTTTAACTTAATGGATATAAAAGCTAAAGGATAGGCATATGGGTATACTTATTTGATGCGCATATTAAAAAAATACACATTAAATAAATTTAAATTTAAAAAAAAAACTAATGTAGAAAGAATTAAAATTAAATGATAAGGGAAAGATGCCCTATCCTCCTTACCTTTTTTCTCTCTAGTGTAGACAGTTGTTTTGATTTTATCTCTGTGTAGACTATTTTAGGAAGGGAAAAGTTTCTTTTTTTCTTCATTAAAATTGGCCTTTGACTTGTTTTTTGTAGTACAGTTGAACTCTGAACTCATGGACATAATATTGAAACTCGTCATTTAGCCTATTCTACTTTTAAATAAGAGAATTCTTGTACTTTCAAGAAAATAATTAGCCACAATTATTCGGCCGAATACTTTTAAGTATTCGGCCGAAGCCGAATATTCGGTTTACATGCCGAATACCGAATCGACTATTCGGTATTCGGTCAATCCCTAGTTTAGAGTGTATGAAGCGTTAGAAAATCAGGGTTGTCTCGGTTTTAACCATGGTGGTTTTAACCAGTGGTTTAAACCGGTTTTAACCGTCCTGGTCAAAATCAATTTTGACCATTTTGACCACTGAAATTGGCTATTCAATTTATTTATTACTAATCAAATATGTTTTACTAGCATATGTTAAAAACTAAGTTAACATTTGTTAAAAATGTCATAATATAAGTAACATAACACCAGCAAATACCAAATTAAAAAAGTAACATAACACCAAAATACAACACAAATGTTTTAATTATTTTTTATACACAAGCTCTTTTATTTTTTTATGCAAGTTGTGTTGAATTTAAAACATGATTACAAGTAACAAGTTTTGCAGTTGTCTCTAAACTTAGATGGTTTCATAATCTATTTTGGATTATTCCAAATTTAGAAAACAATCTTTCAGTTGATGATGAACTGGCACAACAGTTCATTAGATGTAATGTGAATTCAACAAATTTTATATCAATGCCTTTAACCTTCTTCATTGCTACCAGTGGTGTAATCGTAAAAAAAACAGAGGGTATACGTTCTAAGCAGAGGGTATACGCTTAAGGCAGATGGTATACCCTAGTGTATATATACTATGGTTTTTTTGAGAAACAGAGGGTATACGGTGTTCCTTCAAAAAATCCAGAGGGTATACGGCATATACCCCCGTATACTCTCCACTACACCCCTGATTGCTACCCACGAGGCATCAGGCCCAATTGTATCTTTTACACTTTCAGAAAAATAGGATTTTGGATATGGTGAGGATTATGCTTGAAATACAATCACAAGAGGCAAAAAGGTAGGATCAATATTATCGTGTAACCACTGCCTTGCTATGTTTTGCTTCTCTTCATCAATACTTTTACTCATATGTAGACAGGATTCAGCATATGAGCCAGAAAATGAACTGGGGTAACATTTTATTAAATCGAGACTGTATCGTTTTAGAATAAGTTTCAAGATCTTTTTCTTTTAGCAATCTTAACAATTCATCGCATGCATCAGATATAGTAGCATTTTTCTTTTTAAGTTTATCTAAAGCAAGGGAAATAGGCTTAAGTTGATTTTATAAATGTTTTACTTTTTTGTATTCATCGTTAATGATTTTAACAATGCTATCATCAATATTATCTTCATGCTCATCTGCAATTTTTCATTTCAATAACATGCTTCATTATTGAATTAACTTTGTTTTTGTTTGTAATATCTTGTCCTACTAGATTCAAGTAATGCGCAGCACATCCATAAGAAATAAACAGTTCATCTCTATATTCATTTTGAAAATCTTCTCTTATGCATTTCATCTTGTTTTCATTGTCACTTACAAAACTTCTTACTTTACAAGCAAACTTGTTTTCTACCTCTTCTTTAGCATCAGCTGCTAGTTTTAATCAATACGGGGCAGTTTTTTTAAATGCCCTGTATCAACAGCTGAAAGGAAGAATGATTTTTTTCCCTGTTGATACACAATTAACAGTGATAGGGCAATTATGGATCTAGCTTTCTTATTGTATTGCATAAGCATATTTCACTAATGAGCTGCCTTAACTTATCAGTGTATTATTTTTTTTAACTGCCAGTTACTTTTATTACTTATTAAGTTACTTTTATTTGCAAAGAAAAAATAATTATTAAAATTAAGACCATTTTTAACAGTTTTGACCATTTCTGACCACTTTTGACCAATTTTGGACGGTTAAAACCATTTTTATCCAGTGTCCTGGTCAAAATCAATTTTGACCGGTTAAAATTACAACCCTGTAGAAAATAGTCTGTCTCTTAATTGCTGAGCTAGTAGGACTTGCTCATCTAGCAATACTTTTGCTATCAAGTTTTGAAGCAGGCTCAAAAAGCTGTTGCATTTAATGATACCTTTCCACCAAGCAATGGCGTCCTCACTATAGCACTGAAATAAGAAGACGGGAAAGGGGATTCTTTCTTCAATTCAAGGAAATTCTTTAGCTTCATACACAATCAGTATGGGTAAGCATCCATAAATTCTCTCTGTAGCTCAAGCGCGAGCTGAATCAACTGATACAGCAATCAACCCTTGCCCCTGATGGTTGGGATGCAAAGTATAAGCCAAAGAATGGTATGGTTTCATGATTTGATCCCTTCTATTATGCACTTTTTCAATATGGGCTTAAAGGAATTTTCTTTTAGATGACAAGCCAATTTTGTTCAGTTTTTAAAATCAAAAACATTTTTATATATTGAAAGAAAGCATGTTTTAAAAAGATTTTGACTTTAAGCTTTTTTTTTTTTTTTTTTAATTATTTCCCTTATTTTGTAATGTTTAAAATTAATAATCCAATTTCAATTTTGAATGGAATGGTTATTGCCTAGACTAGAATAACATTGATGCACATTATCTTGTTATATATACAAAAAAAATCTGCACTAATTAAAACGATTTTAAGTAAGAGAAAAAATGTGTAGCTCAGGTGAGCTTAATGTCTACTTTTTAGAAAAACACAATTTTACCCAAAAAAAAAAAAAAATTAAATAAAAATTTTACCCTTTTAAAAAGTTGTACTTAACAATAATACTTTATGTACTAATTACTGATATACAGTAAGAGTTAATTTAAAGTATTACATGTAATGTTGTCATGTGTGACATTTAATTTGAATTTTTACAGATCAATTTTGTATTTGAGGTTTTTGACATGGCGGTTTAAACCCTACATAAACTGACACATGTTAAAAACCTGCCAACCCTGTAATTATTACTAATACTATATATACTAATTATACAATTATTTTTTTTTTTCGCGATCTTTTGACAAAATTCGCGTTTTTTTTCGCGATCTTTTGACAAAATTCGCGTTTTTTTTTTTTCGCGATCTTTCGACAAAATTCGCACTTTTTTTTTCATAATTTTTTGATGAAATTCGCGTTTTTTTCGCGATCTATTGACAAAATTCGCGTTTTTTTTCGCGATCTTTTGACAAAATTCGCACTTTTTTCATAATTTTTTGACTAAATTCGCGTTCATTTTCGCGATTCTTCGACGAAATTCTCTTTTACGCGATTCTTTGACAAAATTCGGGTTTTTTCGCGATCTTTTGACAATTAGAGTTTTTTTTTCGCAATCTTTTGACAAAATTCGCACTTTTTTCATAATTTTTTGATGAAATTTGCGTTCGTTTTCGCGATTCTTCGACGAAATTCTCTTTTTTTCGCGATTCTTCGACAAAATTCAGGTTTTTCGCGATCTTTTGACAAAATTCGCACTTTTTTCATAATTTTTTGATAAAATTCGCGTTCGTTTTCACGATTCTTCGACGAAATTCTCTTTTACGCGATTCTTTGACAAAATTCGGGGTTTTTCACGATCTTTTGACAATTTGCGTTTTTTTCGCGATCTTTTGACAAAATTCGCACTTTTTTCATAATTTTTTGATGAAATTCGCGTTCGTTTTCGCGATTCTTCGACGAAATTCTCTTTTACGCGATTCTTCGACAAAATTCGGGTTTTTTCTGCGATCTATTGACAAAATTCGGGTTTTTTCTGCAATCTATTGACAAAATTCGGGTTTTTTCTGCGATCTATTGACAAAATTCGCGGTTTTTTTTTTTCGCGATCTTTTGACAAAATTCGCGGGTTTTTTTTTCGCGATCTTTTGACAAAATTCGCGTTTTTTTCCGATCTTTTGACAAAATTCGCGTTTTTTTCCGATCTTTTGACAAAATTCGCGTTTTTTTTTTCGATCTTTTGACAAAATTCGCGTTTTTTTTTTTTCGATCTTTTGACAAAATTCGCGTTTTTTTTTTCGATCTTTTGACAAAATTCGCGTTTTTTTTTTTCGATCTTTTGACAAAATTCGCGGTTGTTTTTTTTTTCGCGATCTTTTGACAAAATTCGCGTTTTTTTCCGATCTTTTGACAAAATTCGCGTTTTTTTCCGATCTTTTGACAAAATTCGCGTTTTTTTCCGATCTTTTGACAAAATTCGCGTTTTTTTTTCGATCTTTTGACAAAATTCGCGTTTTTTTTTTTTTCGATCTTTTGACAAAATTCGCGTTTTTTTTTTTTTCGATCTTTTGACAAAATTCGCGTTTTTTTTTTTCGATCTTTTGACAAAATTCGCGTTTTTTTTTTTTTCGATCTTTTGACAAAATTCGCGTTTTTTTTCGATCTTTTGACAAAATTCGCGTTTTTTTTTTCGATCTTTTGACAAAATTCGCGTTTTTTTTTTTCGATCTTTTGACAAAATTCGCGTTTTTTTTTTTTTTTTCGATCTTTTGACAAAATTCGCGTTTTTTTTCCGATCTTTTGACAAAATTCGCGTTTTTTTCGCGACCTTTTGACAAAATTCGCGTTTTTTTTTCATAATTTTTTCATGAAATTCGCGATTCTAAGACGAAATTGTCTTTTTTACGCGATTCTTTGACAAAATTCGGGTTTTTTTCGCGATCTATTGACGATATTTGCGTTTTTTTCGCGATCTATTGACGATATTTGCGTTTTTTTCGCGATCTATTGACGATATTTGCGGTTTTTTCGTGATCTATTGACGATATTTGCGTTTTTTTCGCGATCTATTGACGATGTTATTGCCCTTTGTACATATAAACAGCTAGCTAATAGATTCATTGGTTATTGCAGCTATTATACAACAGGTTTCTTTTTTTTTTTCTAAAATCATTACGTTTGTGAAGGATTTAATTTGGAGATTGAAAAAAAAATTCTGAAATGTCTATTTTTAAGTGAAAGAATTTGGTTAAAGGTCATACGTTTTAAGGAGAAAAAACTGTGAAGGATCCTTTTAAGAGACTAAAGTTCTAAAGAGATCCCTGCTTACAGATAAGATTTTCCATGTTAAGGTTTTCACGAGGAACACTAAACATGAAAAAAATATAAATAAGAGTATCAGAATGTAGCAATTATAAAATTTTGACTACATTATTTCATAAATAAAATTTCAATTTTTCCAATTTGGAAAAATTGAAAAATAGCCCTTCGGGGAAAAAAACTGAAAAAAACCTGTTTTTTTTCCAACTTTTCCGGGGTTTTCCCAAGCATTCCCATCTCTACTTAGAAGTTAAAAAAATTACAGTAGAATATTTAAGAGTACAATGATACATCTGCTTTGTTTAATGGCTGGCTTATACAACGTAACATTATTTTTTGAAGATGACACTTTATTTGCTGGGAGAAAGAAATAGCATACCAGGGGCTAATAATTTTTTTAATTGAAAAATTTGAACATAAATGTAAGCTTGTGTGCTTTTTAATTTTAACCATTTGGAAAAATGGTTATTGTCCTCAGTCAAGGTAGGAAATCAAAAACATATCTGAAGCTTTTTATTAGTTGAATCCGCATTTTATTCCTTTCTTTGATGTGTCTATACAGTAATCTGTATTTTCCCTTTACTTTCAACAGAGATGGATACTTCTGTTGCCACTATGACAAAAAAGTAATAAAAACTGAAAAAAAAAAAACAAAAAAAAAAATAGGAACAAATTGAGATACAGCATTCAAACAAATTGCATTTAAAAGTACATTTTTTTCTCTATACGAAGGTGTAAAAAGTAATATTGTGGGATGTTTAGAAGTTTAAGAATGAAATTTCATTTAAAATTGGTCCAGGAATATTAATGTTTAATCCATGGTGTAGGTAATGTATGACCAGCTCCGTAGAAGTTTAAAAATTGACAGTACTGAAAAATGTAATCCATGGCGTACGTAATGTATGATCAACTCGGTCCGACTTTTTATGTCCTTAAATTTTAGTCTTTGAAAAAATCATTTTCCAAATGGTCGTTGTAATTTGTTTTGTCCCACATAATTATTGATTCTACATTTAAAAATCAGCTTTAAATGTAAGGCTTGGAAATTTTTTGTTGTTGTTGTGTGTGTGTGGGGGGGGGGGGGGGGGGTTAGCTAAAAAAACCTATCAAAGCATTAGTTCTTATCTACAGAATGACACAATGAATAACAGTTAAAAAATTCATTTACGCTTGTTTTGAATGAAAATATCATGCAGAATATTTTGAAAATTAGTGTCAAATATATGAAAATATCAAAATTCATGATATTTTGAAAATAAATATCGGATATATATCATGATATATATCAAGATATATATCCATTGATATATATATCACCGAACCCTGAAAGCATCTGATGCAGATGTGGACAAATTTGAAATTTGAGAACTAGCAGTGTTGGTTAAAATGCCTTCTTTCTTTGCTAAATCAAATACCAGTGCTTTCCTTTTATTTGGGGAGTTTGGTAGGGCAGAAATTGCCCACTTTGCTTATCCATAGGTCTGGCGTGAAGGAAATGCTTCAGAAGGTGAAAGAATGTTCTCTGAAATAGAAGCAGAAGTTGTAGAGGATTTAATATCTGATTTTCTACTTCTTTCATTCCTTTTATAAATCTTGTTCTTTTCCTTTAATTTTTTTTCTTTCAGATTTGCTCATATTTTATCTTTTTCTTTTTTGGAGTTTATTTTTTACTTGATACTTTTCATATTTTCCTTTCTCTTTCAATCTTTCTCTATATCTTTTCTGCTTTTCAGAACATGAAACAGAACAAAGAAGTCTTTGTTTATATTCTTAAAAATTAAAGTTGGGTTGCTTTAAGCTAACAAAAAGTTGAGTTGTTTTATATTTAAAAAGTAAAACTAACTTTATTAGGAGCAGGGAGCTGGAGCCCGGAGCCGGAGCTGTGTTTTCGCTGGAGCTGGAGCTCTAAATTTTCCCCAGCTCCAGGGCTCCTTTAGTTTTTAATATTCTTTTAAATCTTTTTTTTTTTTTTTTTTTTTTTTTTTTCCCCTAAGTCTTTTAAATTTCTAGGCTTAAAATATTTTAATTACAGTAGATCTTTATAACGCGATTCTATATAATGCAGTTCTCCATATAACGCACAACTTCTCGGATGTAAACAATGAATTTTGCAGGTAAGAAGCACCTGAAATCCCACATCGTAAAAATTGCTACTCTCTAGAAAACTACATTTGATACATTAATTCAACTTTATCTCCTTAATTCAAAACTTTTTAATGAAAAAAAAAAATTGCTATTACAATAAATATATTTTTGGAAGTGAGTAATATAATGAATGATTGGGTCCAGGTATAGTTGAACCATGTTTATAAAATAAACAATATAAAATGATCATATAATGCAAAAATTTATAATTTGGATAATTCCTGGTGTCAAAAAGTGCAGTATAAAGATACTCTAATGTATTTTGGTATGTTTCAGATTTATATGGTCGTGTTTATAAGGTAAATTTAATGATGTGTGAAATGTGATCCATATAATGCAAAATTCTATATAACGCACAACCTTGCGTTTTTAGGTTTGCGTTATAAAGATCTTCTACTGTACATCATTATTCAGTATTTTAATTATATCATTTTTTAGGTTTTTGTTATTATTAGTACCTTAGGAAACCTTCTCGAAACATGGTAACACTACTTTACTTCTACTTTCTACTTGAACTAAGTGACAACACTATTTGAAAACAAATATGGCCGCCTGTTGTTTACATGTGTAGTTGTACAATTTTGGCTGTTTGAAAAGTGTAGAAGAAATTTAAGATTTTTGTGTTTAAAATTCCACCAAACTTTCTATTTTAAAAGCAAAAGCTAAAAGATGTCATACTTTCTGAACAAGCATTTGAAGTTTGATGATAAGAAAAATGCATTTTGTCAGATCTTTAATGAAGATAGAAAGTATTTGTGAGCAAAAAATTAAACGTGTAAATTAAAATCTGCAACTCAAAAGCGCGAAGTTGGAGCCACAGTATTTTCTCTAGGAGCGGAGCTGGAGCATCAAAAATTGTTCGGCTCCGGGTCACTGATTAGGTGTCATTTTAAAGTAAAATAAAATGTCAGTCAGTTACCATCCCAATGTCAGTCAGTTACCTAAGAATTTTCTGTGTTCCAGATTCAAACTTCCAATTCTATTTATTCAGTATTTGAGTACTAATAATGTAAACAGAGAATACATATTTTGAAAAGTTTCCAACAAAGTTCCATGCTGAGTGAGAAAAGTTAACATTTTCCGGTAACTGACTGACATTAATGAACTGAATTTAAAATTTCTCCTAAACGAAATACCATAAGGATATTTTGTGAGATAATCTTACAATATGAAACTCTATAATGTATGTAACAAAATACAGTGACCATTTATTTTAAAATTAAAAAATGTTTTAGAAAAATTGTTGATTACTGTATACCAAATTTTCAAACAAAATTTCTGAAAGGAGATGGACATCTATTATGGCTTTTTTCAAAATAAAACAATGTTATAATTTAATATTTAACTCTGTACTATTAAAGTAGATACTTCAAGCTTTAAAACGATATACAATACTCGATATTTCGTTGAAATTCAAATTTTGATGCTCAGGTTGACATTTTCATGGAATTGCCCGACTTAAGAAAATCAAGAAAGTATAGGGTAGATGTACCAGTTTTGGCCACATTTAGAGAAAATTTGAAATAGAAATTCAGTAAAAGCTCTGTTATCTGGCATTCAAGTAACCAGAAAGATCAACTAACCGGAAAAATTCAGAGAAATCGTTTTTTTCCCCCCTATAAACAGTTGAAAAATTTTTACTATTTTAGGAAATTTACTGTTAGCATTCTCAAATTATCTCAGCGACTAATTCGGCGTAAAACAGATCTGTGTGTATGTTCGTAACAGTGAACGTTATAAAATAAAAATATAGCATAAAGAACTGTCTATAGCTCGTTAGCACAGAATAACTTCCTGTTACGTCATAGTCTGCCGCATCGGCTGTTTTTCCTTCCGAAAGAGAGAAGGAGGGGGTCACGGAAAAACGTGAATTTCGTCGGATTGCAGGAAAAAACTTGAAATTCACCAAAGGATCGCAAAAAAAAATCATAAATTTCGGCAAAGGAACACGAAAAAAATGAGAGTATAAATAACAGTTGGTTGGTTGTATTTATGTCGGCCAATTATCAGCACGTGGGATATAGGCCCTGGGGGGGGGGGGGAGTGCCTTCCGTGGAGGTCTTTCTAAGGGAACCTAACCCGTATTAACACTTGGAAAACCAAGGTTCGAAGAAAACTCCGAACGATTAGGCCGACGGGCGCGATTGGGATCGAACCCAGCACCTCCCGTCTACCAGCTTCGAGAGCAGAACCTCTCGGCCACTGGTGGGGTTATAAATAACGGAATAACGCGGAATAAACACGAATTTAGTGTTCAGTCAAACGGCCTCTGAGAAAAACCACGAATTTCATCAAAGAATCGCGAAAAAAAAAAACAATCTCGCCAAAGAATTGCGAAAAAAAAAACGTGAATCTCACCAAAGAATCGCGAAAACCCCCCCGCTTTCGTCAAAGGATCGCGAAAAAAATAACTTAAATTCCGTCAAAGGGGCACAAAAAAAACCACATAGCTAGTGCTGGGAGTAATCCCCCCCCCCCCCTTTCATCCTCCCTGTTGTAACCTTTCAGAAAATTTGCTGTCAGTTTCAGAATAATTTTTTTTTTTTTTTTTTTTTTTAACTCAGAATCACTCCTGCTTTCTTACTTTTTTAAAATTAAAAACAGTGAGTTTTAAATTTTTTTCTCCCTTCCATTTATAAATGTTGGTAGGGAGACTCCCCTCCTATGAAAAATTGAATTTCAAGCCCTGTGACATTACCTAAGAGGGTGTGGGCTGAAATTCAATGATTTGTTAGGAAAATGCAATGCTTATATTTTCTTTTAAAATGCATACTTCAACGAACCTATCCTTTTTGAATCCTCATGATGCGCATAGGTTATTTAAATTTGACACTGTGATAGCGAATTTTGAAGTTTTAACATTTATGAGGCAGATGAAAGTTTTGGGATTGGCACATCCAACTACTTCAATTTTTGAAGGAAAATGAAAATATTACCTTATTTTGTCTTAGAGACATCGATTAAAAAATTCATAGTATCGATTTAAAAAAAAAAAAAAAAAATCTAAATCGCCCATCACTACTGCGCTCTGCCGGATATCCGGCAGAGAAGTTTGACATCCGGTGATTGTGATCTGGATATCCGTTGCATCCCTATTATGCATATTTGTTGTTAAAACTTTAAACTTGTTGAATATCCCTGCGCGTCATTTGATCACGTGAAGACGCTGGTTCCTTCCTCTGACGTCACATCAGGTGGGAAACGTATATGTGCTGCGTCATTCAAAGTGTTGCAGTTAGTTAGAAAATGAAAGAATGTGAAAATTAAGATTGATAGAACAGAAAAATAAAAGAAAATAAACCATTAATTTGTATTACTTTTAAACTTTCAAAAATATTAAAATAAATACCAGTAGCTCAAAAATAAAATAACCTCGTTTCGAGTAGCTCCATGGTTGATATTTTAAACATAAATTCCAAAATATTGAAAAATTAATATAATAAAATACACATTTGATGGTTGATAAACAATTTAATTAGTGGGAAGTACACATTCCAGAGACTAAACATTGACGAAGAGAAGTTGCGCAATCTTCAACTCATCAACTGCCAATCAATAAAAATATGGCTTCCACCAACCAATCTGTCTTCACAGCCAAACAAACATACCGAAATATTTAATTTAAAATGAGCTTTGTGGACAGTGTGAATTCATCCCAATAGTTTCATAATTCTGTACCAGTACTTTAACAATAATATATCATAACACTTAATTATTTACTTTTAACTGACTTTAATTCACCCAAAACAAAGATTGTTACTTTGTAAACAAACCGACCGCGATTGACAACAAAACAAAATTTAAGTAAAAACATCGTTGAAATAAGTTAATATATAACAATTAAATTCATAAATGATTGATATGGTAATTTTACACTTTTAAATATCATTCTGAGTTACGACATAACAGGAATACCCTGATGAGTTTTCTGGGTTATTTATATTCCTTAAAAGACAATATTTTTGTATAGTATTCCTTTACTTACCTAATCGGAACCTAAATTTAGCGTGAATATTATTATATGGAATTATGCCATTAAATGCCCGGAAAACATTAACCCTGTGTAAATAAAAAATTGGTAAATTTCATATTTAAGTGACCAAAACATCAAACTAATAAGTTTTTTCATAGGTGGTAAAAACATGTTTTTCCAAAGACTGTAAAAACCATGGTTAAAACTAGGGATTGGCCGAAGCAGCAATTTTGCCGAATACCGAAGCTTCGGTCGAAGTGTACACCGAAGCTTCGGTATTCGGCAACCGAATACTTGAAACTTTGTAATACACATTTTTGCATGTATTAGCTGTTTTAATAAGCTTTAATTGAAATTAAATTCTCAATAATTCAGTTACATTTTTATTCTTAAATCTAATTACACAAAAAAATTTAATGACTTCTTTCCACTCACAAATTCATTAACCCACCACTTATTTTTTATTTTATCACTAGTCAATACCCAAAAATAAGCTATGAAAATATTAAACTATACAGGATATTATTAAGGATAAGGATTGTCAGAAAAACAAAAGTTCATTCAAATACAAAGAAACAATGTTGTCATTAAGCTGATTTACTGATTGTCTAATTATAAACATTGAATAGGAATGTTCTCAAAATACAAAAGGTATCATATCAATCTGTACATTTAACTATTTTCTGTCAAATTATTGATAGAATATTTATATTTTGATTAATATTTTAACATTCTGGCGTTGAAGAAGAGAAATTTGAGCGATTTTGATGTAACAGTTATAAAAGCTATAAGATTGGCATAGGGGTATACTTATTTGATGTGTGTATTTTATTTAATATATACCTTAGATATACAGATATAAACTGATTTACTTATTTGATGTGTATATTAAAGAAAATACACATTAAATAAATTTAAATAAAAAAAAAACTAATGTAGAAGTAAATAAAATTAAATGATAAAGGAAAAATGCGCATCTTCCTTACTTTTTTTTTTTTTTTTTTTTTTTTTTTTTGTCTGTTGTAGACAGTTGTTTTGATTTCACACCTACGCAGACTTTATTAAGGAAAAAGTTTTTTTAAATTAAAAATGGCCTTTGACATGTTTTTTGTAATGCAGCTGAACTCTGAACTCATGCACATAATATTGAAACTCACTGTTTAGCTTATTCTACTTCTAAGAAAATACTTATCTGTAATTATTTGGCCGAATATTCGGTTTACATGCCGAACCACCGAATACCGAATCAACTATTCGGTATTCGGTCAATCCCTAGTTAAAACTAGGGATTGACCGAAGCAGCAATTTTGCCGAATACCGAAGCTTCAGTCGAAGTGTACACTGAATATTCGGTATTCGGCAACCGAATACAATTCAGTTACATTTTTATTCTTAAATCTAATTAACAAAAAAATTAATGACTTCTTTCCACTCACAAATTCAGTAACCCATCACTTATTTTTTATTATTTTATCACTAGTCAATACCCAAAAATAACCTATGAAAGTATTAAACTATGCAGGCTATTATTAAGAGTAAGGATTGCCAGAAAAACAAAAGTTCATTCAAATAAAAAGAAACAATGTTGTTAAGCTGATTTACTGATTGTATAATTATAAACATAATGAAAAGGAATGTTCTCAAAATACAAAAGGTATCATATCAATTTGTACATTTAACTATTTTCTATCAAATTATTGATAGATATTTATATTTTGATTAATATTTTAACGCTGTGGTGATGAAGATTACAAATTTGAGCGATTTTGATATAACGGTTATAAAAGCTATAGGATAAGCATTGGGGTATACTTATTGGATGTGTGTATTTTCTTTAATAACCTTAGATATACAGATATGAACTCTAATATACTTATTTGATGTGTATATTAAAGAAAATACATATTAAATAAATTTAAATTTAAAAAAACTAGAAGTAATTAAAATTAAATGACAAGGGAAAGATGTGCATCTTCCTTACTTTTTTTTTCTCTAGTTGGCAGTTGTTTTGATTTCACCCCTATGTAGACTATTTTAGGAAGGAAAAAGTTTTTTTTAAAATAAAAAATGGCCTTTGACTTGTTTTTTGTAGTGCAAGCTGAATTCTGAACTCATGTACATAATATTAAAACTCATTGTTTAGCCTATTCTACTGCTAAGTAAAAGAATTCTTCTAATTTTAAAAAAATACTTGCCTGCAATTATTCGGCCGAATATTCGGTTTACATGCCGAACCACCGAATACCGAATCAACTATTCAGTATTCGGTCAATCCCTAGTTAAAACCATCAGACGGTAAATACCGTCCAACCCTGTCCAAAAGAATATGCCAAAAAAGGACATTGTCACCGGATGCTGCGCTCTGGCAAATTGGTCTAGATTCAATACAAAAATAAGATTAGAAGGACTGCAAAGATCTTGTGGTGCACATCAAAGAAAAATTCCGAGCTCCAATCAAACATATATAGAAACATCAAAAACAAGTTAATCCTTGCAATTAACAGAAATTAGGGCTTGACAATTTAAAATTAACCTACATTTCTGGTGTAGTAGAAGAAATAAATGCAGTTTAAATTTCAAACTTTTGACTTTGATTGAACAAGCATTCAAATTTGTATTTAAATTTTAAACAAAGAAAATACCAGAGTCAGGGTTTGATTTTAATTCCATTAAGGATATCGATGATTCCATCACTGAATATACATTGCTCATGCAAGTACTGTATTTACGCGCGTATAAGTCGACCCCCTATTTCCCCAATCAAGAAATTTGAATTTTTTAAAATCCCGCGTATAAGTCGACCCCCCCACTTTTTTGATCAAGAAATTCGAATTTTTTTTTTTTTTTTAAATACATTATTCAAAATCATATGGAAAAAAGAGAAAGTACTAAATATACAATAATAAAGAAACTAATTTTTTTTTTCATTTATTCGAAATCATATGAAAAAAAAGTATTAAATATGTAATAATGAAGATAATAAAATACTAAAGTAATATACCAAGTTAAACTGATTCAAGGTCCAATTCAGTATCGGATTTGCCAAACAATTCACAAAAATCTTCCGTCATCTCTGTATCGCGACATTCTTCCTCGTCGTTATCACATTAGAAATTGGCATCATCTTCTGTGCTGTCTAGTTCGTTGCTTATCCAGCATTTCTTGAACGATTTTATAATTTCGGAAGGAATTTGATTCCACGCATCTTTAACCCACTGGGCAATTATGCATTTTCGTGCTTTCTAATGTTACTGTCCTTTGTAAATGTTGGACAACCAGATGAAATCCACTCTGTCCAACATTTTCTAACATTTGTTTTGAAGGGCTTTTAGAGGCAAATGTCTAGGGGTTGAAGGACAGATGTAGAACCTCCCCGGATTACAGCTACAGTCGTTTTCAGTTCTTTTGTCGCTTTATTCACGTTTTCAGAAAAGTGGCCACAAAACGAGTCTTAAATTAAAAGGGAAGGTTTTTTGAAAACAGCTCCCGGTCTTTTATCCCACAGAGTAAGGAGATTTTAATAGATCTCCATACTCTGCGTTTTAACCCACACATTTTTAAGCCAGTCGACTGTTCTGTCAGCATCCATCCACCCATCTTCGTGGACTCGAATCAGCACACCAGAAGGAAATGTAACGTTTTTCTTTTTAAAAATAATCAACGGATGAAGCTTATTACCGTCGGCCAAACGGGAAAGAACGACCGTAAAACGGGTTTTTCGTGCCCAGTCGTTTTTACCAAAATGCTTTTTTCCCCCTTGCAATTCACTGTTTTATTTTCTGGTAGAGGATTTTCCATATTTCCTATATAGCAAAGTTCAAAAGATTTAATTTTTCTTTGATCGATGACGTATTTTTGAAATTTCATAATCTTTGCTTCCAAGTCGGATGGTAATTTTTGTACCAGTTTAGTGCGCTGGCGTAAAGTCAAACCACGACTAGATTCTTAAATCTAGTGCACCGATGTTCTGGTGCACGAAACGTGTTTGGAACACCATACTTTTCTTCTTTTGGAAGCTTCATTGCTCGTAAACGTATGCCAGTTCTAGTGACAATAAAACCATGCAAACATTTTTTAGTTCTGGGAAGGGCGATTTTCCACGCCGCAAAGCTTTTTTTGATTTTGGTATGTTTTCTAGCTTCGCCAATCGCGAATCAATTTTTCGTGAACCTCAAACTGACGAGAAGCGGCACAGTTGTACACACGGACTCTTTCCGCAAAAGAAATAACTTTAAGTTTAAATCCAGCTGCGTATGAATTGCGTTTCTGTTTTCTAATAACTAAATCAGCCATATCAGCAGAAACAAGGAGAAAAAGTGCAGTAAGTTAAACGAAGAAATAATGAATATGTGTACTATCAAGAACACCCAAGATATAACACGGGTCACGTATTTTTAGTCTCATGTTTCTAGCAACTTGCAGACGATTCAATTGCACATAGAGGTAATACGTTCTCGGAGTTTTATCCACTGATCTGTCATAGGGAAGAGGGGGAGGGGAAGTAGGCGTACATTCATCGCCAGAACCAAACCTGTCACTCAGTCTCCTCTTTTTTTTTCTCATGGTATGGAAATCGACAGTAAACAACGTCATTCTGTTGTGGAATGCGAAAAGAGAATAATTGTCTTTCAGAAGGGCATTTTTGACTTCTGGTAAAATAAAATAAAAAAAGGACCCTCGTGTAAGTCGACCCCCCAAACTAAAGTCTTTTTTTTTTTTTTTTTTTTGTCCAAAATTTCTCGACTTATACGCGGGTAAATACGGTAGTTAAAAATGAAGGCATGTCAGCTATTGCAAAGTTTTCTGAAATTTTTTTAAGAGCATAGCCATACGTTTCCGAAAACCTTCCAAATTTATAAATGTTGTGCTGTCTGTCACAAGTTTACCTTGTGAAAGAAGATTCAGGGCCCAAAATGGAATAAAATCTAAATTCAGAAATTCATTTAACAACCTCGTTGTTAAGGAGCCATACTGTTTGGTTGAAAGTTGAAAAATAGACTGTATAAAAACTTTTTTAAATAAAAAAACATTTTGCATAATTATTCTAAGTTTATTTAAATTACTTCAATGGCATTTTGTCATGTCTATATTACAGGGGTGATTGGTAGTAGTAGATTGGTAGTTCAGGTAATATACCTGAATTCAGGTATTTATTTCATTTTCAATACTGGAATTCCAGTTTTTCTGATAGTTAAATTCATAAAATAACACTAAAATATCAATTTCATAGGACTGTTAAACATAATTAAAAGTAATATATTTCATAATGAGAGAAATGGACCTCCCTGCAATAAATTGTTCTCTCCATACCAAAACTTCTCGCTAAAATTTCAGGTATTTTTTCATGAATTCACAATCACCCTTGATATTAATACAGACATGACACAATGTAAATCTTTAAATAGCAGGTAAAATAACAGTGGGTTTTAGATTCCCCCCCCCCCCTCCCAAACAGCTCTTTTTATCTCATTGAAATCATTGGTATCCTGCTTTAATATTTGAGATCTGAAATAGAAAATGTGCAAAATAACAGCATAATTTACTAATTTTCTAAAGTTGCTATGTGTACTTTAAAATCTGGGTCAGGTTCAAATCTATTTTTTTTCCATTTTAACTTATCAACGTCTAATGTAAAATTTATTTGCGGAATTTCAAATATGTTATATCAATTCCTGAAATATTAAATGGAAAACAAACTGGTAAAATTGTAGCATTCGAACATGGGATATCCAAAGCTTTCTTAAAACGTGCATTTGTTGTGGATTTTGTGTCCAATATCTCGGCCAATCACAACTCTTAAAATTAGCCAATGACAATCCTGAAATCGGAGGATTCTGACCAATAGCGAAGGCTGATACGAGAGCCAATGAAGGGTTGGCAGAAATGACGTCTCACCAATGAGATAACGGGTCATGATGACGTAATGTGCAGAGCGTCTGAGTCGTTTGTGGTCAGTGCAGTATTTTGTTTTCTGCTGTGTTAGTAACGTAAATTTGAGGAGTTTGTTTATTAGTAATAATCCCGCGTTTTCCAAATTTTGGAGTTATGTAAGTATATTATCAATATATTAGTGTTTCAAATTATATTTTTAAGTAATTTTATTGAGATATATACTTAGCGAAAACTTGCTATGTAGTTTCTCATAGTGCCTTGAACCCGGAAAGCGTTGTCCGCCATTTTCTCTTTGTGTACCGTTACCTGCACGATAACCCAGATGTTGTCATTCCACATATTATCTTCCCTAGTAGCCTAGTTGTTTGATAAATTTAACCATACCCAAATACAAGATACTTATATTTGTTTCATATTTTAAGTTATTTCATCTCAGGTGAGTTTCCAGGTAAAATTACCTTGAAAGTGATTTCGTAAAACGAACAGTTTCATTTTTTTTTTTAAGCCAGCGTTATTAAAACTGTATCAAACTTTTTTGTCTTGTTTTAAACATTTTTCACATAAGGTTTTGTCGTGTTAACTCTTATTTACGAAGTTGTCTTCAAGGTCCATAAAATATCACTTTAATTTTCAGATTGAGAAATGGCTCGTACAAAACAGACAGCTCGTAAATCTACCGGAGGAAAAGCTCCCCGTAAGCAGCTGGCGACAAAAGCTGCTCGTAAAAGTGCACCATCCACTGGTGGAGTTAAGAAACCTCATCGATACAGGCCCGGTACTGTTGCTTTGCGTGAGATCCGTCGTTACCAGAAGTCAACAGAGTTGCTGATCAGGAAATTGCCCTTCCAGCGACTCGTGAGAGAAATTGCTCAAGATTTCAAGACTGATCTCCGTTTTCAGAGTGCAGCAATTGGTGCATTGCAAGTAAGTTGATTTTTAAGGAATATCAAAGGGGATATTATTTGTATACTGTGTTATTTTAGATTTTGTAATGTGTTTTCAAAGTGTTCTTATATTTTCGTGCTTGAAATGTATACAGCAGATACAGTATGTGCAATTTCATTCTTCATAAATGGGCCACAAATTTTTTATTACAATGGGTGGGACATTATTTTGGTCCAACAACCAATTTTTTAAAAGCATTAATTATATTTCAAATAAAAATACCTAAGAAATTTGTTTGTTAAAGATGAAAAGTATTTTTGTTATGCAAGTTTAATAGTGGTTTATATTTTGCCTTAATTTGTGTGTACTGGCTTTGATAATTGCTTATGCTTATTTTTGAACTCAACAAAAAGGGGGGGGGGGTGAGATTCTATTCTTTGTTATTCTATCCTTAAATTCCCCCCTACCTGTGTTTAAAGCTTTGCTCTCATTTTTTTATTTTTAAGCCAGCAGCTAGTTTGAACCAAAGTCTAGCTGTTAATGCAAAATGTTAGAAACTTTTTAAAAAGTTATCTTTCTTTTACTGCATTTATGAATGTTTGATACTGAAGTTTAAACAAAAATGATATGCAAATAAGTTTCTGGCCATTAAGATAGCATTGAAAGCAATATGCTTAAAATGTAAAAATCTTATGCAAATAAGTTTCTGGCCATTAAGATAGCATTGAAAGCAATATGCTTAAAATGTAAAAATCTTAAGATTCTGTTTACTTGTACAACATAGTAGCATTTTGATTTGAACAAATTTTAGCTATAGAAAATACTCGCTTTAAGGAATTATATTTGATTTATTAAAGAAATGTCATTGCAGGTACTTCCCTCTCCCCCAAAAAATGGTCAGGGCTAAATCAGGGACTAAGATACATTTGGGGAAGGAGGTAAAATTTTCTTTAGAGGGACTTTGACATTTGAGGAGTTCATGACCATAGTAGACAAAGTGTATTTAGATGGTCCATAAAATCTTTTATGCACTCCAACAGCGTTTGAAATCCTTGGTGGTCCATTGGTCTGAGACCACCAAAAATTCAATCAGACCACTATGTTGAAAAATTTAGTGGTCCGCAGGATCAGATACTTTTTCCTGGTCTCTTACAAGTAAACCTAAATTTTCTAGTCCCTGAGAAAACGCAACCAAGCACAAATCGCATAATAAATAAAAATTACATTAAACCTTAGTCAGTTGAAATAATTAATCGGAAATTTTATTTATAGTAAATTATAATTTTATGCTGAAAATTTTGAATATAAGTTTGGTTTATATTCTAGGACAGGCTTGGCGAACCTTTTAATAGCCACGTGCCATTTTTTTTCCTAAACATATTTTGTGACCTAGACATGCCAACAAATTTAGTAGATTGAAAAAAATTTTTTTTTTTTTTTTTTTTTTTTAAATGGGTATCATACAGGTGAGGCATTACACTATAATAATCACCAAAAATTACATTTTTTTCCTTTATTTGGTGATTTATCTTCCGTTGGCGATGAAATGAAATTTCGAAAATGCTTTTTTTTTTATGTCGAATACTCTTTAAAAGATAAAAATGTTTCATATTGAACTCATTAAATAAATTTAATGTAAATAATTTGAGTTTTGTCAGTTTTAGTTTGATTTAACTATAGTTTTGTCATGTATGTATATGGGTAATTTTCAAAAAATTTGCCAAAACCCCGTCCTTGGACTTTGGTGCTTATTTTTTTTTTTTTTTAATTATTCAGACAAAGACATTAATATTCTAACTTATGTACTGTTTGCTGTACAATGTGCCATTTATTTTAAATGTCTGATGAATTTCAATGCTAAAAAAATAACAAATCTTGTCTGGAAAAGTGGTTTGACTGTCCCTAGCTTGTTTGCTCAGCCAAAAACTTAATTTTTTTAAATTAAATCTTCATTATTTGTTTGAAAAAATGAATGCAACCTATTGTATATGCAATAAACAAAACTATAATGACATTTTAAAAAAAATGTTTTTACTATCTGATAACAATATGAAACAGTAAAGGTCTGTCTCCAGAAGTGCATCATGTTACCTATTTTAATTTTGATTATTTACATATGTGGAGCTACTCATTAGTACATATCTTATATCTAGTGTGTTTTCACTTGTCCAGACTTGTAGAATGCTACTTAGTGTAATTTTGTGAAGATTTGAAAATTGATAAGGGTGATATTTTACAACAAAGCTTTAAGGGAGGTGAGTATTTTTATTCATCATCATGAGTGTTACCATACTTTAATAAAGTAATTAAGGCTAAAATGGTTATTTTGTCCTAAAAAAATTTGTTTTGTTTTAATTATTATAGAATAAAGACATTGAAGTATAATAATGTCATGAGTGTTACTTTATAAAAGGTAACACTCATGACCTACTGGTAACACTCATGACAAAATGAGTATTTAATGAATTTTTTTAGTGGAATTTAGCATGAATGCGCACAAGATGAACAGAGCATTTAAGATCTGCATAATCTTTGTTATTTTAGCAGAGTTTTCCCAAGGTTTAATGTTGTTCACGCCGGTGCGGTGGGTCACACTAGACTGTCTCAAAGCTGCAAGTCTCTGGCTTTTTGAATACCAGTATTTTAATATAGAAAATGTTGTTTTATTTAATGAGAACAATTGAGCGATTTAAAGGAACATTTTCTCTAAAATTAGTGGTGTGCAAAAAGTCGGAGACTTGACAGCTCTGAAACAGTCGTGTGACCTATCGTGCCGGCGTGGACGTGTTAAAAAGAGGCAGGGTTCTGCTTGTTTGAAAAAGACACTTTTTTTATACTTAAGAGGACATTTTTATTCTTAAGGGCACTTTTTTTTCTAAAGACACTTTTTAGATTCTAAAGTGTTCTTTTTTTTTTTTTTTTTTTTTTTGGAGGGGGGGGGGGGGGCATTTTTCTGTTTTATTTAAAGACGCTTTTAATATTTAAATTCAAGGGATTCTTTTCAAGTCAACAATGAGGAAGTTTTTACTATGCAAATAATTTTTTTAATACAAAAAAAGAAAGAGCTAATTTTTGGGGGAAAGGGGCAAGAAGGGTGCTGATTTTTTGGATGAGGGGCAAGGGGGGTACTATTTTGTAAATCAAAGGGCAGGAAGGGTGCAGCAAGTCCCCAGATGGGACATTGAGTCAGCCGTATAGGCAAAAAAACAAACATGGAAAGGGGTCATTTGTGCAACTTTAAAAAGATTAGATGATCAGATTGTTGCACATGGTACCAATATACCTGATGCTGAAACTTTATTTGATGCACTACAAAGCAATAATTTAAAAGTGGAACTATTTTTCGTACCAGAGGAAAAAAAATTTTCATTATTTACAACAAATACCATCTAGTCTTCGAACTGTTCCATACACTCATTCTATCCATCAATTTATATTATAACAGTGAAACATGAGGAAGACTTTTATCGTAATTTTTCCTGCTTTTGTGAAGAAAACAAATGGGCAGAAGGAAAATTTTGTAAATGCTTTGAAACAATAAGATAAATCTCACTTATTAAAGAGGTTAAAAACATTCAAGATCTAAAGAGAAAAAGACCTATTTATAGCAGTGATTCTCATCACAATGATTCTAAGATTTCTTCTTTTGATATTGAGTAGTGGATCTGAACCTGGAAGTGTAAATCTTTAACCAGGTACTTATGTGTTAGTTTAATTAAAAACAAAACATCGGTATGTTGGAGAGTTGAAAGTTGTTTTTCAGGGTAACTGATGAAAAGGGCCAAATGTTTGGGCTAATGAAAGGGGATATCTCATGTGGAATATAATCATGTTATAACTTTACCTAGTCCACAAATTGTTATGAAAGGCAATAGCATCTATTTTCCATTTCCAATACATGTGTATTAAAAAACACAATGCTTTTTATCAAGAGTGTTATCATTTGTCATGAGTCTTATTTCATGAAGTGTTTTAAATTTTTACCATTTAAAAATATTTATCATAACTTTTATAGGAATTAAGAGAATACTTCAAATAACATATTTTAACAGCAAAAATATCCTCTAAATTTACTTTCTTTAAAATTTCATTACAACAATGTTCAGTGAAAAAAAAAAACAACGTAACGCTCATGACAGTGTACACAGTAATTTAAAAAAAAAAAAATTGCTCATTTTGTATGTATCCTTGTTAAAGGACCCATATGTAATTGAAAATTTTCATTTTATAGAAATTCAATCATTTTGTCCGGTAACACTCATGACATTGGAGCCCAGAGATTCATTTTCAAAGTTAAATATTTTTAATGACACAAAAAATTAAGCTCGAATATTATTATATTCTAAAAGATTAATTATTTTTAAGCCTGTGTATTAACAATAAATTTAATTTTAAACAATTTTAATTTTTTTAAATGCTGTTTTGGCAAACTTTTTGAAAATGACCCATGTATATGTATGTATGTAAAGTTAAATATAAAATTTTATGAATTTAAAAAAATTGTTTCAATATCTCAAAATTAAGTCCAAATGAACACTGTCAAGTCCATTCAATTTTGTTGCTATGGAAACGACGAATTTTTTGATGTTGAAATAAATAACTGGTAAATGAATCTATGCCATTATCTAATGCCATTATTTTGGAATATGCTTAAATATATATGATAAAGTATTAATATATATAATATAAATAGTAATTAATATAAGTATATAAAGTATTTTTTATATATGAAATTGTTTTTAAAATAATAAAATTAAATAACAAGCAACATAAATATAATATGGAAAAATGTATTAATGAAACTCATTGTTTGTGTTTAAATTCATTAAATACTTATTCACTTCGGCCAAACTGAATATTTGGTGCATCCTTGAAAGGGACTTAACATAATTTATGTAGCGGGACAGTAATGATGACTGCGGCACGGTCACTTTTCAATTCTACCACTACATCAGGTGTTTGTTTTGATGTACTTTCTCATATAGGTCAAAATTTGGAAATTTCATTAGCGGCCACTTTAAATTTTACCGTTTAGCATTTTGAAATATAAAAGTATTAATCTAAAACTGAGTAGCCCAAATAAATATTAATATAACTATATTGGAATGAAAAAAATTAGAATCCTTGATGAAATGCAAGAAAATTTTATCTCCTTGTAAAAAAGTGGCCACTGATAGAAAATTTTTCACTAGCCACTTTTTTTCATTTACTGGCCCTGTGGCCGGTGGCTAGTGCTAATTTTGACCTTTACTTTCTCATGTCATCTGTTGGTTCACTGTGTGAGTTGATAAAACAGATCTTAATGTGCCTTCTAAATGGACTCGTACACACATATTTTTTAATTAGGGATGCACCAAATATTCGGTATTCGGCCATGTTACTGAATATTTGGTTTGGCCTGATATCAAACTATTCGGTATGCTGAATATTCAGCTTGGCCAAATACCAAATTATTCGGCATGCCGAATATTTAAAAACTTTTAAAATATTTTTTTAAAACCTTATATAACTTCTACGCTTAAAAGTCAACTTATAATGGTATTCAGAATAATTAGAAACAATCATATTTAAATAAAAGAGAATGTTTTTACATTATTTGCTGTTTGTTAGTAAATTTAAGATTAACCAATCACAAGGATTTTCATAGGAATTAATTCTCTACAAATGCAAGTTCCTCAACATTGTCCAGTAAATAATCAGTTTCTTGCTAAGATTTTAAGAACAACATTTACAATCTCTGAAAATGATTGCCTACACCAGACACCGATCTAGGATGCATTTAAAAACTTCCTTGCTTTAATCAAAGGGAGTAGAACAGTTATTCTTGTTAAGTTGTCACCCTATACTTGAATCGATTGTGTTCAGTCGGACCTCTATTTAACGAACCTCTATTTTGCAAACTTTTCCTTGGAACCAAGAACATTTTTTTTACGAATTTCTTCTTAAAATAACCTCCAAATAGCGAAGTGCATTCTCTATTTAATGAACTTGTGATCAAAGAATTTTTTTCTCCCCATTTCTCATAATATTTCTGGATATTTCAAACATTCTTTCTTTAAACACATTTTATGATGTTCAATGGCCTTGAACTGGTTTTACCCAGGCGCCGCCTTTGTCAGCAGTGAGAATACGGTAAGTACAGAGAAGTAACTTACCCTTAGAGTAATCCCTTAGAGTAACTTACAAAAATGTGGATACATTAAGAAAAAAAGAAGAAATTAACCATGATGTGCTGATTGATGATTGTATTTCACTTAATTCTGCAATTGAGACCTCGGAAACACTATCCGAATTGGATATTTTCAAGTGTGGGGGGGGAAAAAAAATACAACAATGAATTGCAATGAGACTAATATGATGATGATGATGGAAATGATCATGATGCAGGAATTAACAAAACTTCGTATGATGAAATGCTAAAATCATTTGAAACAATCTGACGTGCATTATAGTTAAAAGAAAATACGCATGAAGGGGTTTTTTAGTGTATTGCAAAAATGAGACGTATTACGAGGAAAAGCACTTTTTAAAAGAGAGAACTCGGACAAAATTAAGTTTTTCAGAAACTAAATTTAAGGACGCATATGTTAATGTATGGATAAAATTACTTGTTATAATAATAATAAATATGATAACGTCATTAAAATTCGTTCATTTTAATGTAAAACTATTTACTTTAAACAGAAAATACAGTGTATTTCCAGGCAATGTTTTGTTTTCCTTGCAGATTTCAAAGATTTACACACATAGAATAAATGAATTGGTGATGGATATTGGTGGGTAAAATAAAACAAATCTATATAATTTATATTTAAAAAAAAATGGGATTAATTACTTTTAGTAAAAATATTTGGTGCTTATGAGTTTAAAATCGACTTTATGTAGTTTAAGTATTTTAAAAGGTAGATCTCTATTTAATGAATTTTCCATATAGTGAACTTTTTTACGGGATTTAGCGACTTCGTTAAATAGAGGTTCGACTGTATTTATTAACTTTAGTCTCTTCCTGACAAGCAAATATATGATCCTGTACAATTTTTTCACAATTTTTCTTTTTGATTTTAAAATGTTTGTTTTAGAATTTAAGAAAATTTTATTCATTTGTTTTAATTCTCAGAAAAAAACATGTAATTTAAAATTTTTTTATGACTACTTAAATAACTCAAAGCAGATTATTTTCAGCATAAAATTTACTTGAAAAAAGCTCTTGTACAATAAGTTTGTTTTAAATATTATGTAAAATTGTTTTAAAGTTTTAACATTTTAATGCCTTTAAACTTTGAAATGTAAAAGTATTCGACAGATTCGGCCGGGGGGAGCCTACCAATTGGCTTGAGCACAACAAGCCCCACCCAAAAGTATTCGACAAGCCGAATATTCTGTATTCAGCCAAAATCACTATTCGGTGCATCCCTAATTTTAATGGACTTGGTTTACTATGGTTGTGAGCCCTTCATTTAATTGTCCATCTACAAAAACTCCTTTTGTTTGAAGATACTGCAATTTCTTGGTAAATGCAAATTTTACGTATTTTATAGGCTGTGTTCTTGAAGTTAGAGGTACATACATGCCAATCTCTTAAAATTAGTTGAATAATGTACTTCGCTCTCTCATTTAACAATTGTTATGCTAATTCTGTTTTTGTGTGGGGAAGGTCCTTGCAGAATCCTGTCATCAGTGAAACCTCTTCGCCCCCCTCCTCCCCCCCTTTTTTCCTCCTCTTAACTGATTTTGACCGGGTGGGGGGGGGGGATCATTTTGTGGGTAAAAAGCTTGCTCTATTTTGATACATTGTTTAAAACTTCTAAAATATTTGTCTTTTTAAATCCACAATATTAAATTTACAAGTTTCCCAGCGACATAGCAAATCTGGAAAGTCGAGGAATTTGAAAGTAGCCTGGGATAGTAAGGAAAATATTTTTTAAGTGTATAGGAAAAGTATGGAAGTATGGAGGGGGGTAAAAGATGCGAAATTCATTAAAAAAAAAAATAATAATAAAAATAAATAAATAAATAAAAATGAGAAAATCGGTCCCGGAACCAATTCTCTAATTTTGTTAATGGGATCACATAAATAAGATTCCACTGTATGCCCGTTTGGTCATGGATTTTTTTTAAGGATTTGGTCAGGGAAAGTCATATAAATACTAGAGATGTTTTGCTGAGAACTCTTGACTTGATAAAATTGAGGATGGATTATATAATGCAGAGGAAGAGGGAATAATTGTAACATTGAATAAATGTTATTTTGCTTGTATTTGTGTGTATATATTTTTATCAATTGTAAAATCTATCATCTCAGTAGCAGAAAGTTCGAGACATGTTTAAATTCCAATCTAGTTGAATATGGCTGAAAATTTTATCAAACAAAGACAAGATATGGAAATATCAAAAAGATTAAGAAATAAAAGTAAAAATGTTAATGATAAAATTACAGCAACTTGAAATTTAATTGCAGTTTTTTTTTTTTTTTTTTTTTTTTTTTTTCTTTTTAAGAAACTGATATTTGCACTTAACCCTTTCAAGGGCAAAGCATCTTCAATGCTAAAGTGTTGAAGTAAATGATTGGCACCAAAATTTGTCAAGAAATTTATTTGTAAATAAGGAAAAGGCTATATTTCACGTACTTAAATAGAAAATATTTTATCACAATTCTGCTGCCATTGTAGTGTTTGGGAATTAAAATTAAGTAGTTTCATAATCATACCACCGTTCCTGAAAGAGTTAGGAAACTTTTCTGCCTATCTAAGATTGCGTATAATTATTTTCACGGGGTATATATCACCGGGTAATATTAACCCGGGAGGACGGGCGCCACAAAGTAACACCACACCGGGCATGGGGTGTCAGCACACCCCATACATATTAAATACCATAGATATGAAAAACACTTTAGAATTCTGTCTGTTAGTGAAATACATGATAATTACTCTTTCTCGTGAAAAATAACTGAAATGTTAAATTATAGTTAATTTTAAAACTTAATCAACAATAAATTAGAAGTGCTCAACGGCAGCAAACTAATATTTTAGAGCGTGGGGTGTCAAAACACCCCGCGCCCGTCCTGCCGGGTTAAAACTCAAATATAAACCATATGTCTGATAAAACCAGTTCAGCTTGCATCCCTCCCCCCCTTCTCTCTCTCTCTCTCTCTCTCTCTCTCTCTCTCTCTCTCTCTCTCCCCCAAGATGCAACAACAGAAATTGCATTTAATCGCATTAAATTTTTTTATTTTCTAAAATATATTTTTCTATAAATATTACATTTTAAGTCTTGTTTTTTTTTCTTTTTATTCATTAAATTAGTTTTATAGATGGCACATCATGGCTACAAATTATATTTTATGGAGAAAGTTGGCACTCTGATGTAAAGGTTCGCCAACCCTGACCTATACATGTGTCTATAATAGTTTCCCCCAGAGTTTCAAGAAGGGGTGCTGCGTCCTGACTGCCTTTAGGTTTACAAAATAGTATGTGCCCTTTTCTCACTAGCAGCAGCACCCTGTCCTTAAACCTGTGAGAAACTGATAAGTAGAAGATGTGTAGTTGGGGGGGGAAATGTAAACACCACTAACTCTGCAATTAATTATAATAGAAGAAAGTTGCTGTTGTTACCAAATGGTTGAAAATATCCCAATTTTAAATGATGTATGTAAAAAAAAAAAAATGGGGAGGGGGATCATCTGTAAGTCCTTCTCTCTCTTCCCCCCCCCCCCCACACACACACAAAAATGAAAAATCAAATTTTAAAACTTCGGTTCAAACTATGCCTAGATGTATTGAAGCCATTCGAATGAAAAGTTTTGAATTACAACCGTTCTAGTTTGCATGCGATTTTTTTTTTTTTTTCAAATGCAACTAATGTACTCTGGAAATAACTAAATTAACAAGCAAAAAACCTTAGAGGGGAAAAAATTGGTACTTTTCGGTTAGCCGAGTGCCAGTGTTACATATGTAAATATAACATTTTATCTACTCAAATCCTTGGAGTTTGTTTCTGAATTGCTACACTATCAAATCAAAGGCAAGCTTTCATTAAGCATCTGAAAGTCATGTAAATTAGGTTCTTTAACTAGGAAAAGGAAGTTTTCATAAGGTTTTTTTTGGGGGGGGGGGGGGGAATAGGATATTTTATTCTATTTATAAAACCCTTCTGGGTAGTTTCAGTTATGCATTTTTGGAAATGTATTTCTGGAGTAAAGATCAATTTGGCATGCATATATTTAGCATAGATTTTTGAGTAAAGTCTTAAACAGTCAAATCATTCAAAATGATAAATTTATTTTGAAAAATTAATCTCTGTACTTCACATAAGTTCATCAGATACCTTTGGATGGATTTATACTTTTAGCAAACTGTTTCCAATTTTCTTTTGGTTTAATGAATTTGTACATTTATTGTTTATTTTTTCTTGTAATACTTTCTAAGTTCCAAAAAGAAAATAACAATCATATGTACAGTTATAATTCATTTTATTGTATGAATGACTGTTAAAATGTGTCTAAATTATAAGAATTTGACTTTATTGTATACATGGGAAAAAAGTTACCTTTTTTCTCCCAATTTCATGCCTGATACACATATGTATATATAACACTGGTGCCCAGCTAACCGAAAAGTACCTTTTTTATTGCATGTAATTTCACAAATTCATTCCTAGCCTTGATGCTGATTTGTCTTTAAAATTTTAAGTTATTTATGTTCATGTAAAGTTAATGTTATGTTTGAATTTTAGGAAGCCAGTGAAGCGTACTTAGTTGGTCTGTTTGAAGATACAAATTTGTGCGCCATCCACGCAAAGAGAGTGACCATCATGCCCAAAGACATCCAGTTGGCTAGAAGGATCAGAGGAGAACGTGCATAAACATGGGATGGACATTTTACAACTCCACTTTCATCTCAAGTGTAACATTCATGAACTATAGCCTTTTATATATATACTGACTGGTTCTTGTTTTAAACAATCACAAAAATCATTTTTAAGATATTCTCTAAGTTATTACTATTTGTCCAAGCAGCCGGATTCAGGATCAGTGTTAGTTTGGTCTTCAAAAAAATTGTTAGATTGTGTGTAGATTTGTGTCACATATAATCTTCATTGATTTTAATGTGCATCTTTTCACTTCGTCATTGTGTGTGGCTTTTTCAAATTTATCTTCTAAATCAGTGCTGCTTGAATATCTTTTGTTATATTATTTCTTTTCTGAAAAAGGAATGTGTGCCACAAAATTGAAATTTAAATAAAAATTATGTCCATGTATACTTGCATTACACTGCCAGCATTAATTTGTGTTCATAGATCATTTTTGTTTTTTCTTTCCCTTTTCTCACTGGACATACCTTTAGTCACACCATCTCATGTCAACTATTGTTGTGGATTTTAAAAATGCATATGTTCTGGCAGTATTGTTCTCTTGTAGAAACATTAGTTAATTTGTGGTCAAATAAATGATTTACATTCCGATGCAATGGTTCTTTATTTGCAGGGAAAGCTATATTTTTATATTAAATGTAATTGCAGATTACGTTGATTTGCAAGTATGGCTTATTTATTAGTTAGAAAATTCACTCAATTAAAAGGTGAAATATTACTTTAAATTTATTTTATAGACTTTGTTTTGCTACTGATTTATCTTAATGGGACGAGGGACCTTTATAAATCAATTCTTTATTTTTTGAAATTTTGACTTTAAATATTATTCAGGGGTACATTATATGCATTATGACAAGCATTTATAAAAAAAAAAAAAAAAAAAAATTTTTATTATTTTTGAGAAAAAAAGTTTTTACGCGTCGTCTTAGAAATCTTCGAAATGCCCCATGCGCATTCCAAATCAATGAAAATCCCCAATATTTTTTATAAAAGTTTGGTTTATGTAATTGTAAAAATTATAACTGCAAATTAAGTTTCATTAATTAGTATCGTACAATGGTATATACATTAATATTATAATAATTATGTAAAACCTTATTATATACTAGTGATATTTTAACATTTATTAAAATGATGATGCAGTAATCATTTCAGAAAGAAAAGGGGCAGTTCCAAAAAAGGCACTATTTCATGGAGAAATATATTAGTAATGATATAAGGAAAAGAAAAATAATTTTTATTATGATAGTCTCCTTAATTTTTAATTTTATGAATCCCAAATTGAAAAACACAAATAACATGTTTTAATAATATCCTGTTTTTCTAAAGAAATGAATTTCTATTTTTGTAAGATTTTGGGCACACGAATATAGAAATACTGTTGAATGGTAAGTTTTTAAAAAAGAAATCTCTTGTTACAACTACATGTGAATTTAACTTTTTTTTTAATGCGGGGTGCATTTTGTCAATTTCAAAAGGGACAGGTTATGGCACCCTTAAAAAAAAAAAAAGGCCTAGAATTTCATTAGTAGCGCAAATAACAAATATTTGCATCTGTGCTTAGAAAAGTTACTGTTAACCTTTTCACGACGGGTGTGTCATATAAGCATCAGTCCCAAACTCGCGTTACAGGACAGTACATTGCTCTACAGGGACGGTGTTCTGTTGGAGTGTCTCTGAGGACATGGCATTTTGAACTCGGATTTTAAATTGAACAAATGGAGTTTAGTCTCATATTTTTTTTATAATTGAATATATTAATTCAATTATATTATAAATATTGAATATATTAATTCAATTATAATTATATATTAATTCAATAGTATATTAATTTAATTTTTTTCATTGGCATTCAACAAAGCTATATCTGTTAAATCAAAGAATTTCTTATACCATACTTATATTATACCCGATTTGCGTCTCCGCTATCAAAATAATCAATCGTATGCTTATTTAAGATTAGAGTGTACTCTTCTGTTAAAAAAATTTTCTCTTAGCCATCGCAATCTTAGCTGAATTGTCTTAACCCGTGCAAAAAACTTTCGTCTACTAGCTATGGAAGATACAAACGAAATAAAAACTGGAATTTCTAAAGCAATTGCAGCAACCCTTATCTCGCCCAAAGAAGAACAGATATCACTCGATTGCTATTAATTTATTATAAAAGTAGAACGAGAAACTAAGACACTTGACTATTTATTCTTTTATTTACAGAAATTTAATACACTTGCTATGTTTGTTTTATATAAAATAATGAATAAATTACCTAAAGGAAATGAGTGCAAATTACATTAGATTTAAATATAATTTAAAAATGAAACTTTTAAGGTTAAAAATAGAGATGTGTCATTTGTTGAGGAACGATTCCGGCAGTGAAACTGAAGGAACGATTCCATTCTGTAAAAAGGAATCGGTCCTTTTCGGAACGAGTCCGAAAAGGAACGACTCCTCGGATTCGGTCCTTTTTGGAACGGTTCCTCGGATTCGGTCTTTTTTGGAACGGTTCCTCGGATTCGGTCCTTTTTGGAACGGTTCCTCGGATTCGGTCCTTTTTGGAACGGTTCCTCGGATTCGGTCCAAAATGTACAGACTCCGAAAAGGACCGAATCCGAGGAACCGTTCCGAAAAGGACCGATTCCTCGGAAATCGGTTCTTTTCTTGTAGACTGGTCAGTTTTAATAAATTAAAATACACTATTTTATTTCAAAATAACAGATTTTGATTCTATTAAAGCTGGCTTTATTGCCAAAATATCCTTCTAATGTGTGTGCCCCTCCCCCCCCCTACTCAAAAAAAGAAAAAAAAAAGAAAAGTAAAGAAAGAAAGAAAAAAGAAATTGAAGTGCGGGGCGGAGTAGGGCGTTTAATAAACATTACTATTTCATCTTCTTGTGCTAAATTAATCTGAAAGAAATAATTAAAAAAAATATTTTATACGAATTGGATTTTTTACACCTGAGTGAAAAAGTGCCCGAGATGGGATTCGAACCCAGAAACTTTACGTGCTTTACCGATTGAGTACCTGGACCCCGAGGGTAATGGAACACCATGTGTACTTTAATACACTAATACATTTTCTAATTGGTAAATGTATCATACGAAATGAATTTTTTCTAAATGAATTCTTAAGGCTGTTCTCAAATCCAAAAGGATAAATTTGTGACAAAAGTTTTAATTTATTTTTATTCGGAAATGCATGAAACGAACAGGTGTTGTTGTTCAGAAACTATGTAATCGAGCTGTTTTTTCCGTTTTTTTGCAAACGCAATAGGCCTTTCAGAAAATAGTGTCAAAGTGGGCGTTTTGAACCGAATTTCCGTGCGAAAGAGGCATAATTTCTCAAAAATGGGTGAAAAAACATGTTTGTCACGTGATCAAAATCGATTATAACTCAATAGGTAATTTACTGATCAAAAGATGGAAAACACAGTTAGATTCCAAATCGCTTCCATGGTCAAACATTCCAATTTTATATCTTTCCGTTAAAAAATGAATTTGTAAATGTGTCAAAATGTTTTACGCTTGTTGAGCAGATCACTTAAGAACAGCCTTAAGAAAAACAAAGAAAATGCTTGTTTAATTACTAGTGAAAAATATTTTATTAAATCTGACTAGAAACAGTTTTGAATAATGTAAGAAATATATCACTAGGCCATAAAAATTGCATTTTAATAGGATAATAATAACTGATTTTCAATTATTTTAATAATTGTAGAGTTACACACTTTCATGCATATTTCACTATTTCATGTTTTTTCCTCAAACATAATTTCAATTTGAGAATCCTCTTTGTCAAAATAAATATATGACCAGCTACGAGCGCTTGAGTACCACTTTATTTCCACAGTTTGGCGTCTTGTTTTTCTCTCCTGAAGATGATGATTAAAAAAATCTCAACTCCCTAAGATTGTTGTTTTAATCAACTTACATTGAGGTTTATTACATAGAGTAAAATCTGTTAGAACAAGGAATTTTTGTAAAACGTTTCTTTCTTTCTTAAGATAATGAATATTTCAAAAAGCATAATGTCTAATAATAATAATAAGATAACAGTAACAGTGGTGCGTGGGATTGAAATAATTTAACCGCGGTTCGCTCTCTTAATGGCTGTTTTGAGTATAAAAACGGGAAAGAAAAATCACGTGCTACATATAGATTATCGGACTTTCTCCAACACTGCGACATATATAAAGCTGCCTATTTTATGCTTGTTTCGGTTTAATAGATTTATGTTAACCCTCCGCCTACCAGAGGGGTTCAATGGCCCCGACAGGTACATTTATAATGATATTTCTAATTTATTTTAAAAACTGAAATTTCTGTAAATATGGGTTTTTTCTGGGATGTTCTATTCTTTTGAGTAGAACATTCCAGAAAAAGTCACATATTTACAAAATTTTCATTTTTTAAAATGTGAAAAATCAATTTGAATGTATCTATCGGGTTTGTTGCACCGGTCTGGTATGCGGAAGGTTAATATTGCATTTAAAAAGTTTTACAATATACGAATTTAGTTATTGGTTTCCAAAGAATACACGTTGTGATTTTGTACAGTTTTTTCAATTGTTATTTTACTTCTATTTCTTGCTAAATAATTAGAATTTAAATAACTGTGACTTTGTTTTAATTCAACGTAAAATAAAAGCAAAAAAAAAAAAAATCGTTTATCGTAATAATTTCTTATAATAATTCAGATTTCTTGATCATTATTGATACTCGTAAATCTCGAAATCAATGCCATGATTAATGCCTGTTACTGTGGTGATGGATAATACATATCTGAGTTTAATTTCGATCAAATCGAGGCTCCCTTCATGCTAAACTAAATTTAATGTTTCAAGCCTAATACCAAATTTCCGTTTTTATTGAGGTAAAACTTACTGCAAATACGATACTAAATTTTATGTATTTTCCTTTCTTATTGTTATTCTTTTCACTTAGAAGATTTATTTATTTATTTTCTTTTTTTTTCTTAAATTACATAGTTTTCTGAAAAGTTCGAATTTAACAAAATGTTTTATCTATTTTAAATAGTTTTGACAATAAAAAGTTTAACTCCGAATAAAAAATTGTCAAATTCTCAAATTAAGGTTGGTATTATCTATAACACGTTTGCAATAGATGTCTTTCATTCAACGGCCGAAACATCGTCAAAAGGATAGTTCTTTATATAGTACTACACTCTGTAATAATAATGGACATACTTTTAATTTGTTTAATTTAATTAAACCAATAAACCGTTTTTCAGTTAAAATGTTAGCAAATTTCAAATTTAAAGAAATAGAACTTTGAAGTTTAGTGAATCACTATATCTTTTGGCGGAGATAATATGTACTATATATGAATAAAATCATATATATTACTATATATATATATATTATAATATTAATGCATATAATATTATCTTATAAATATCACTAGCCATAGCCCTGCTAATGAATCTGTTTACAAATCATCTGAAGGAACTTCTACCCTTTCGTGTAACACAAGTGTTCCATGACTTCATGAGTTATGAAGCTCCAAAGATCCCAATCCAAACAAACATATTAGCATTGCAATTCACTCACACCGAACTGAGATTCTGTATGATATAAGTGGAGAGAGGGTGACGTCGGATGAGGGTGTGAAATTAGAGAAATTCCTGTAGGTTCTCGTGAAATTGGAGATTCAAAAATAGTTGTAAGTTTATTGAAATTCTACGTAGTTAACAGCAGTTCACAAATAGCGATGTTAGGATAAAAGACAAGACATACATCAGTCACTCAGGAAAGACAGTGTGCAAAAACGTGCTTTACTTTTTAACTCTTTCCAATAAAGTTAGTGTTTATGAATGCGGTTTGTCTGTCCGTCAGACCGTCTGTTCACGCCCTAAGGCAAGTCACACACTAAGGCGACACATAAGACATGTCGCTTGAATTCGCTAGAAAAACTGGTTTAAAACAAGTTTGCAACAACTTCGTTCTTTGTTTCGACCGGTTTTTGCACTTCATGTTGCGCTTTGTGTCGTTCTGTGGTCTCAGTGTGTAATATACCTAACACCCGTAAATATACTCGGATTCCCATGCAATTGATATATGTTAATGATGTTTACCATGGGATGTTTGGTATTCAATATGAAGAGTGTAGCATTAATAGTTTATTTACAGGGGCACTCAAAAGTATTTCGTTACATTATGGTCAACGGGAAAAAATCGTTTGCAGCGCATTTTAATGACATTAAGCTATTTCAAATGCATTAAAATTGATATATATCACTGAATTGCACTACAAGATGATTGCTATAGAATAGGTTGTTTCACTTCTGAACCAGATCCTGAAGGCGGTGATAATAATGTTGATGAATTATGCGAAATATCCTGTGTGCGTAAAGTTAGGGAGCTCAGGAGAAAGACGATAAAGGGCATAAAGTTATTGAAAGTACGGACACTGGAACAAAAATGTAATCTACTTTAACTAGTTACATATCCAAACCAGTAGGGCCATCCAAATGAAAAATGAGATTCAGAATGAAAAATGAAATTAAGATTACCTAGAGGTAGATTTTGAAGAGGAATCTATGAGACTAAAAATTCCTAGACGCTGGTGACAAATATCAGAGCAATAATAAAATTTTCTATACAGGATGTCCACTCTCAACGATGTCCAATAGCTAATTCCTAAACCGTTAGTCATAGCCATATAGTTCCGATTACAAAAATGTTTTAAATGGGGGTAAAGAAGTATTTAAAAAGTGATTTGGGTCAATAGAATCATTTCTTGAAAAATTATGAAATTTAATTTTTTATACGATCTCCCGGTCCTTCAAGTTATAGTTAGTAAAACTTTTCTATTACACTTACAAGTAAGACAAATAAAAGTCCTATTATTCTACGACTAAAACTGACCGAAGTAATGGCTGTTTCAACTTGGAGCATATTTTTTGCTGTGAAATAGGGGTCATTTACAAATTTACTAGAAATATAAATAATCTTCAGATATCTAAAAAATATAGTTGATAGTAAAATTAACATTGAATTATGAATTTGAAATCTATAATCATTCTGAAATATTAATGCAAAATATACAGCTTGTACTAAACATATAACAGGAAAAAAATAATAGAATTTTCGTTAAATAAAATGTTGAAAAGCAACACCCTCGATTCTTTGCACACTGAATCCAAAAATGGCCTTCATTTTTTATCACAAAGTACAGATTTTTTGCAAATCGTAAATTTGAAAGCTAAAAAGTGAAAAATTTTCGGAAATCTGATTCTGATAGTATAAAATAGATGTGATTGTTATTTCTTTAACTTTTGATAATTGATTTTTATGTATTTTTTACTATTGAATCCGAAAATGACCTTCATTTTTAACCATCACGTCAGGATTTTTCGCAAATCGTAAATTTCAAAGTTTAAAAGTTCAAAGTTTTAATTGAACCTCTTCCCTTCCCACATCATCGGATCCCCGAGCTGTTTAGCTGTAAGAATCCCAGTATAAGCCAAAAATTGAGTAAATTCTTGAATTAAATAAAATTAAATTGAATAAAAGAAGTTTTACATCCATTTTATAGTATCAGATTTTCGCTATTTTTTAACTTTGAAATTTACCATTTACAAAAAAGTCTAACATGATGGTTAAATATGAAGGTAATTTTTACATTCAGTGCTAAAAAGCACATACAAATCAGTCGTAAAAGTTAAAAAATACAACCATCGACTCTATTTTATAGTATTAGCTATTTTTTCAATTTTGAAATTTACTATTTGCGAAAAATTCTGACATGATGGTTAAAAATGAAAATAATTTTCGGATTCAGCGCTAAAAAATACATAAAAATCATAATTTTGAAAATACATAATTTTAAAAATAAAAAAACACAACCATCGCAGTCTTGTGTTATCTAATATAAAACTTTTTAGAAAACTTGTTGGCAGTAATCTATCCGAAATTTTTTGTGTTACCCTGTAAAATAAGTACATAATGGTAACCACTGAAAATCATAATAATATTACATTGTTATCTGATTTACGCCAATATGTAAAATTTAACATCGATCGCATATTTTAAAGTGAGTTGAATTTCGAGTACAAATTTTGAACTGGAAAGACATACATACGATCGTTTCAAGTTAACCCGTTACCCGCTCGTGTTGCGTTCACGCAACGGTCAAAATAACTGCTCATGGTTACATTAATTACTTTGTCACCACTATTTTACAATTAAAAAATTGCCTTATTTATTGGCAGAAATTTTGATATTTTAATAAAGCGGAAATTACCTTTCTGAATTTGTGGTGACAAGCGGCTTTCAACAAGAAATTTGAAAATTCCTACTTATAGTTTGACGGTTAATAGGTTAAATAAAAGCTTATAAAAATAGCAGAGTTTTTGTTAAAAAAAATCGTGAAAAGAAACAGCTTCAAATCCTTACAAAAATCTGTCGTAATACGATTTCTTTCAAAGCGCAGCTACACATGAAATAAATCCTTCAAATACTTTAAGCACTTTGTTTACGACCTCTTGAAGCATGGCTAAACTCATGTGTATTCGGATGCAGAAAAGTGGCATAAGTCTTACATTTCAAAGTTTCGTATAACTTCATGAATTTTAGTGTTAGATGAATGGGACTTTTTTTGTCTTTCTTTCAAGAGAACAGGAAATTTTTACTAAATATCTCTTATAGGGCGGAGGACCGTATAAAAAATTAAATTTCGTAACTTTTTTAGAAATATTTTTATTGATCCAAACGACTTTCAGAATAATTTTTTACCTTATTTAAAACATTTTTGTAATTGGAACTATAGGTCTATGACTAACGGCTTAGGACTTAGCCACTGAACATCGTTGAGAGTAAAGACACACTGTATAAAAAAGTCCTTCTGGCCAGTGCCGGGAGGAAGAGGTAGCTTTCATAATCCTTATTTAAAAAAAGCCAACTTATATCATGCAAACACACGAAGCTCAATTTAGTGGAAACCGAATATAGGAGATTCAATACTAATTTTTATCAATATAATGAATGAGAATTTCGCGAAATTAGTCAGCATTATCCAAGCTGCTTTTCTTTAAAGTAACTTATATTTGGCTGCCAAACTCGGCAATTTCTTAAAGTGCCTGTCATTTTAAGACAACATGGTGGATGAGGCTAAGCAGTGAACTTGGTCGAGACCTTAGTAATTGCTGTGCACATGCTCACTCACATCGGAATCGGTTGATATATACGAGTGCTGTCGCATGCAAAAAATCAGATTTTTCAAAATGTCACCCACAATAGAAATTGAAACTTCTATATCTGAGCCATTTTTTAAGGTAAAGACAAACAAAAAATGCTCCTGAATCCTTATATCAAGATCAAATACTTAAGAAAGAAACCTTTTTCAATTTCTAATTTTTTTGCACCTCACTTTAAATATATATATATTTTTTAATTTAATGGCCGCCATTTTGAAACAAGATGGCTGATGAATCTGGCCAGCGAACTTGGTCGAGGTGTTGATGTATACTATCCACAGGCCTTCTTACATCGAAATAGGCGAATACGTGTGTTATCGCGTGACAAATACAAGATTGTTTCAAAATGTTAGCCATGCTAGAAATTCAAAGTGCTATAAATCAACCATTTTTTAAGATATCAACAAAAGAACAAATTTTCAGAAACAAAAACTGCTCCGGAATCTTTGTATCAAGGCCAAACACATAAAAAAAATCTTTTTCATTTTCCAATTTTTTAATACCTCATTTTGAATTTTAAATTTAATTTTTTCAAAATGGCAACCCTTTTGAAACAAGATGGCGAATGAAGCTGGCCAACGAACTCGGTCGAGACATTGGTATGTACTATGTACAGACCAAGTTACATCCAAATAGGTTCACAAATACGCCTGTTATCGCGTGACAAAAATCAGGTCGTTTTAAAATGTCAGCCACGCTAGAAATTCAAAATGCTATAACTCAGCCATTTCTTAAGATATAGACGAAACAAAAACTGCTCCCGAATCTTTTTATCAAGGTCAAACACATAAGAAGAAAATATTTTTTCAATTTTTGGTACCACATTTCAAATTTAAATTTTTCTTAAAAATTTAAATGGCCGCCATTTTTAAACAAGATGGCGGAGGAAGCTTGCCAACGAAACCGGTCGAGACATTGGTATGTACTATGTATAAACGAAGTTACATCCAAATCGGTTCATAAATACGCCTTTTATCGCGTGACAAAATTCAGGACGTTTCAAAATGTCAGTCACGCTAGAAATTCAAAATGCTATAACTCAGCCATTTTTTAAGATATAGACGAAACAAAAACTGCTCTGAAATCTTTGTATAAAGGTCAAATACATAAGAAAAAAATATTTTTCCATTTTCAATTTTTTGGTACCACATTTCAAATTTTAAATTTTTTAAAAATTTTAAATGGCCGCCATTTTGAAACGAAATGGCGGATGAAGCTGGCCAACGAACTCGGTCGAGACATTGGTATGCACTATGTACACACCGAATTACATCGAAATCGGTTAATAATTACGCGAGTTACAGTGTCACATAGGTCAGATATATATATATATATATCAATTTTGAACGGAGGGTGGTTTCGGGGTCTGGAGGTCATGATCGATGAAAATATACCAAAATTTTTTTAAATCGCTTTCCTCCGAACGGCTGCAATAGGTAGCTTTTTTGTAAAGAAAGCTACCTAATAATAATATAAATGGACGGTCATTTGACGACCTATTTTCAAGAGAAACCAATGATTACACTGAAAATCGAATAGACCTTGCACCGCCCTTAAATTTCCAAGAGGAATTATGCTTTATACCATAAATCATAAAGTTAGAAATAACTGCAAATTAATTGCACACACTGATCAATGAAATGAACTCTTAAAAACAAAATCATCTGTCCAAAACATTACAAAATTAAAGCGACTGGATGCCTAAGAAAATGGATGGGTACATAAGAAAATAAATTAGTAAAAAATATTATGGATTGCATGTGGTTCTCTTTATCTCGGAAGTGTTTTTTTCCCCTTGGAATCCTTTATTTTTCAAAATCGTTCTTTTTTCTCGGATTCGTTCCTTTTTTTCGGAACGACTCCAATGAACTCGTTCCTTTCGGTGAACGATTCCTTAAAAGGAACGATGTTGCCCATCTCTAGTTAAAAACAATGCTTTCTACAAACTTAACTGTTTTTAATTTTTTACAATACTGAGGAATTGAGCTTAATTCAAGAAATCCCGAGAAAGCGTCCTCCCCGCAAAAAAGCAAGTGATTTTGTTTTTTTCCACGACGGATCAGAAAGACATAATATATCGCAAATGTGAATAGTAAAATACATACTTTCGGTGTTTGCACTTACCTTTTTGTTTTCATATCATCCTAGACCTCAGAGGAAGCCGTAAACGCAGTTATGGTATGGGGTGCGTTATGGTATTTTACGGTATATGGAATTTCAAAATAGTCATAGCACTATTTTCAGTAAAAGTCTCCTTTCTTTAGGTGGATTTCGTAAGAAATACTACCTATTGCAGTCGTTACCATGGTGCAACTTGTAAAATTCCTTCATCATAACTTTTCATTATAGGAACCAAAAACCCACCCCCACCTAAAGTTTATAGTATGTATGTACTGAAATTTTTTTTTCGCACGATAAAAGTCACAATTATGCACGGATCGTCTTCAAACTCTCCACACATTGATATGGCTAATATCTCTGCGGGGATTGTAAATAAGAAACATCGGTCCAGTGTAGTAGAAATGAGGGAAGGTTAAAAATTTTTGCATACCGCCTTAACATGATTCTGATAAAATCAGTTCTTCCAGAACAATGACAGGAAAATTTAAACATTTTTCGTTGTAGCTGTTGCCAACAATAAAAAAAAACCCACAATTCTTATCACTACTTTTTCTATTGCAAGATTTCCATGTGAAAAAAAATATATATATATCGTATCTCCATACATATAAGTAGGGATGTAACGAATATTCAGTATTCGGCTTGGCTGATTTTTGAAGAGATATTCAGCCGAATGTAATTGGATATTTTGTCGAATAGTTGCATATTTGGTTAAATAAGTTCCAGAAAATCAAAACAATGCAATTTTAAATATTTTCAAAAAACAATATCAAATTTATATCTAAATACATGAATTATTATAAGAAAAATAAATCCTAATACTTACTCAATTTTTAAGCTTCATGTCAAGTTATAAATAACTATATAATGCTACATTAACTTCAGGAGGCATTGTGAAATATGGTGTGGAAAAAGTATTATGAGGGGCTTGTTAATTTTGAGGGAAAGGAAAGAGAGAAGTATATCTTGGTAGCAGAAAAGAATAATTATATTTTAAGAAAACCTTTTTCTTTACATATAGAATGTACATTTATTTACATTTGAGTTGAATGAGAGAGGATATAAAAAGGCAGGACACATGCAAGTTCTTATTTTTGTGGGGTGAAATTATTTTACTAAAATAAAAAGTTAATGAGTTTCTATTTTAGATAAAATACATATAAATTACTAGAACTATCTATGGATTACATTTAAAAAATTATGAAATAAATTATTTTTTACATTTTTGAAAGTCATATGTTATCTTATTGGCATCAAAATATTTAAAATATTACAAAAAGTACTTTCAGCTTATGATTTTTGAATACTCAAACAAAAAATTAATTTCAATTAGTTCTTAATTTAATTCATTTTAAAATTGAAAAAATAAAAGAAAATAAACAATTTAAAAAATTTAAGTCCGTATTCGGCCTAAAACTTGGCCGAATATTTGGAGTTCTGTCGCCAACTTGGCAATATCTCTAATATTTTGCCAAATTCTCATAGACTTCCGTTGTAAACCAATAGGGTTTATTTGCTTACAGAAAATCAACAAATTGATATATTTTAATGCAACAAAAACTAATATTGGTACTACTTGGTTATCCCGTCGACCAAAAATCTGTCGCCCAGCTATCAGATTAAATGCCAATAATGGTTGATCGTAAATGTAGTATTCACTTGACTTTAAGCAAATTACACGTGTTTACGTTGAAATTAGTATACTTAACTTCGAAATCTACCTGCGTTTGTAGGCCAAGCCAGCAGAGATTTTTATTAAAAGGGATGAAGTCTCTAAACTGCGGAAACTGGTTCGCTCACTTTTAGTAAAAAAAGGTAACTAAAATCTACATTTTTCTTTCAGGTTTTGTCGATATCCTCAACATCATTGTTGATATTCTCGCACAAAAGCCATGTGTACAGTTACTCTTAGTATTATCCCAGCTAATATGCGGACACAGTTAAAATAAGCAATTTGCACATTAAGAAAAGTTCTTTTTTTAAACTGTATTATGATTTCTCGTTAATAACTACAAAAGTAGGGTCACTGTTAAAACGAGCAAAAAAATTGTTCTCTTCAATTTGAGTTTCATCGAAAAGTATGGTAGAATTAATAAAGGAATCCCATCACCTGTCTGTAAGAACAATAGTGCATAACCCTCTTCACTGATTTTCAATTCCAGTCACAATTTGTTTTTAATCACAAGAATGAAAACAAAGATCCCAAGAAACTTTTTTTTTTTCCTTCATGGTCATGTTGTCATTGTATTTCATTTTGAACAATGGAGTAGACAATGTTTAAATTAGCAGAAAGCTTTGTGCTATTAAAAGAAAAGCCTGTGGAGCTCATAATTACTTCCCACCGTTTTGTCCGATGCCACAAATTCTTTTATTCTTGGTTAATTCGAATATACATTTAAAATGTGAAAAATGTTTGCCTGGCGTCAGGGTTAAAACAGATGCTAAAATGCCTTTGCGTATGGGTGGATAAACAAGGTGTAACATGGGCTATGTTTATTTACTTTATTCAAATATATTTACTTTCTAATTTCACTATTTTCATTGAGAATCATGGACATTTTTCTTCATTGTTGCAAAAAAAAAAAAGTAAAGCCGTAATAGTTTGTCTACAGTAATTTTCAGTTAAGATTTTTCACATCGAAAATGAAATTGAAATAATTTTTTTAAAGAATTAAAAAGATGAATATGGCGTCATAGTATAAATAAAAGGACATTTTGAAACATTTGTTAGTAATACAAGAAACATTAATGAGTAATTGCAGAAAGCCGGTGAATGACGTCAAAAAATTTAAATATTTCAGATATTAATTTTTAAGCATGAATATCAATTGCATACAGGTGAGCCCCTATTTTCTGATGCTTAGAAGTTAATAAAATTTACAAATTTATTTTCCAGGTTGCATTGTTAATATTACGTCGCATTACACATGGACATGTTTTTTCTGTATTGTTCATGGGCAATTTCTTTTTGTGTCATCAAAGGAAAAAAAAATTTATTTGTAAATTTTAAAAAGATAGGGACTTTTAACGTTAAGTCTAGTGCAGTGGTTCCCAACATTTTTTGGCCGTGCCCCACCTAAGCGTCTTTAAAATTGTGATGTCCCCCCCTCCTCCCCTTTGCAATGTATATTTTTTATTATATAAAAAATGAATAGTTATTTATATGAAAGAAGCCTAAAAGAGATAGTTAAGTATGTTAAGTCCTTTATCATTCAAAAGGATGAAGGACAATTTTTTAATAAATATGGTTTTTACACAACTCTTTGAATTTCAGTGAGGCCATACATCTTCACATTTACATCTAGAAAAATTTTGTAGTTTTTTGGCAACTTACCTCAGTCAGAAAAGTGTTATACAATCTGCATTTTTACTTTCAAGAAATTGCTTGAATTTCTTTTTTCCTTACATTTGATAAAATTGATATATTTTATAGTTGGTTTTTGTACTTCATTAATACAGTCTGTTTGTATAACATAATTCACAAGTAGCAACTATGGATTTGCAACTTCCCAGTTTTAAGTAGCCATTATTCTAAATAACTGTAACATACACTAAAATATTAAAACCAGATAAATTGTAAAGGTTTTTAAATACATTAAATAATTAAAGGTATATATAAATATCATACAGACATACAAACAATGAATACAATAAACCCAATTAGCCAGAGCCAGGAATCTAACCCGGGACCACAGTATACAAGACTGCTACTCTGGTCGATAGTGGTAGCAGTCTTGTATACTGTGGTCCCGGGTTCGATTGCTGGCTCTGGCTAATTTTTCACTCCAGTTGGGTTTATTGTATTTATTGTTTGTCTGTATAATATTTATTTATATATACCTTAATTGTTTCTCTCTCTCTCTCTCCCCCCCCCCTCAAATGTCAAATTGCGTCCTGTGTGATGTACGCCCCACGTTGGTAACCACTGGTCTAGAGCATATTTTATCTAAAATTATAGTCTTAGAGGTGCTTTCTCTCTCTCTTTTTTTTTTTTTTTTTTTTTCCCCTTTTGGGGACACAAACGACTGGTGTTGACACAAAATAAAATATCTCAAGTTAAACTTCGGTAACAATTTCCTCTTGCATTTACATCACCTCCTGTGAGAAAATAGGGTTTAAAAAAAGAAAAAAAAAGTTTCCTTCTATTACAGCTATTCTGTTAGTAAGCAGTCGAGATTTAACTTTAATTTTCCGAAAAAATTGAAGTGGCAGAAAAAAACTGATTTTTCTAGGGAAAAAGTTTAGTTTTTCAGTCTTAGAATTTTCATAGTAGTATTCATGCTTTAACGCTATCGTTTAATTATTTCATGTCTGTTAAAATGATTTTTCAGTTGATTTGTTTAGCTACCAATCGAGGTAATGTAAAAGCCACAGCCAATATATCTGCAGTTTGAAATCAAATATATTATAGATACCATTTACATAGTATTAATAAGTATATAAATGATGCTAATTTAAAGAAACATTGTTGCAGTTCTGTCATTATAAATATCAGTATTCAAATTACATTTTTCTTTCTACAGTTATAATTTTCATTTCCTGTAAAAAAAAAAGGTGCTTTTCGGTTAGCCGGGTGCCAGTGTTATATATACATGTATGTATATATAACACAGTATGTATATAACACTGGCACCTGGCTAACCGAAAAGTATCAAAAATATATTTAGTTTTGGTATAGCTTTCCAGTCTACTCAAACCAAGTATAAAAAGTTTTGATTTAGTTTGGATTACACAGGTTTGCAACCAAAAACCAGAAAAGGAGGGAAAAAAAATCACATCAAGTTTTTCCGCAAAAATGATGCTTTTAGTTTAAGCACAAAATTTCTCTTTTTAGCCTGAAATTTGTTATCCTATTCTTGAGTAAAAAACCATATCCAATAAATGCTTCCATTACACTTGAGATATGAACTACAAAACACAGTAATACAAATAAAAAATGCAAGGAATTTGATGAACAAACAGAAGCAGTTACACACAGGCATAAGCTGCTACTATGATTCATACAACTACTGAAATGCAGAGTGTAGTCCAGAGGGAGTATAATTTGGAACATAGTTGCTTGTAATAAAATATTGCTCTTTTTCGTTGATTGTGCTTTTCTAATGTAAACTCCCCATGTTTTGCAACCATACTGTGTCGTGTGTGATGGCAGTCATTTTTGGATTCAGTGCTAAAAATATCCCATGCAGCTGAAAATATTTATTTTCCTGCAGACCTGTGTTATGAAACTAAACCAAAACTTTTTATACTTTCCACGCATTTAGTTCAGGCAGAGACAGTGTTAGTAGTGCAGAATCAGCTAATTCAGATTCTAACTCTGAATAAGTATAAAAAGTTCCTTCAACGCAATTTTGTACAGGAAGTTTACATTATTTTACCATTTCCATTAACCATCATATCATATATATTATAAAGCAGTAAGATCTAAAAGTTCCGCCCGAATGTTTTCAGAAACTACCCTGTGGATTTTTTTACAAATAGTGTCATTCGATAGAGAATATTCACGTGGTGGCTTATGAGTAAAATATACAGGGATAACTGTGATTTTTGGTAATAAATTTCGCATTTTATTGTTATTTTGAACGAAAAGGTTGCCAGAGGTTATTTTTTGGCGACAAATTAATTGAAATCTCTGTATCCATTAGAAAATAAATGGAAAAATAATTACTGATATTTAATTGTTAAAAAAACAAAGAAAAATCCATTTAAATGAGGGATTATGTTAAAAAACGAATATATTTAATTTAAAGCTAAAACAAATATTTGTAATTTAATTTAAACCTGAAAGAAATATTTGTAATGCTTAAAAATTAATTTAATGAGAAGAATTACAATTGATACGCAATATTTGGCTCATTATCGCTTGCGTTAGATTATAGAAATGAATTTGAAAATTTGATTAGATGAATTTTTAATGACTTTTTTTTTCCTTTTGTTCTTTTCTTTTTATCTAATTGCCCCGTCACGTAACTTATAGAAGAAACAAGCAGTGAGTCACATGTGTAATTATTTATTTCTTTACGATTTTTTTACTTTTGTCGCCAAACAATGGGATTTTAAGTAAAAAATGTGTAAGTGTGACACTAGCTTGAGGATATTCTCATAAATGGTGTTTTTTCAAGTGAACGAGATCTTTTTTTGAGTACATTTTTATATTCAATTGTAACTTATATGGATATCGGTTAATGTTTTAAAAATGAAATCAAATACTTAAATTTTAGTGTGAATTTCTGCCACACATACATATTGTAAAATAATTTCATATTTTTTAAAATTTTTTCACCGTAATTCCGAAAGCATGTGATATTTATAAACTCGAACTCAGATCAATGAATATTATCCATTTTTTTAAGCAAATATTATCTATTGTTTATTTTATTTTTTCTTAAGTCATATCACCAATATCATTTATAGGAAAATTCACACCTTCGAAATCTAGGAAATAAAGATAGTTTTTAAAGGAAATTTATACAATCATGCGTTATTATTATCGAAAAATTATAAGTCCGACAGTTCATGACATTTTTCTAATTTGGCGTCTAAACCTCAAAATATCTAACATTACATCCGTTACTCTAGCAACGAAAAAAAATTCAAATTAACTCTTTTGGATAAAGAATAAAAACGGCTCAATGAGTTTGAAAAAAAAAAAAACTAACATCTTAATGAAAAAAAATGGTACTACTTAGTTATCCCGTTGACCAATTTCGCCAAATTATATAAACTGCCAAACCACTCGCCAAATTACATTAATTGTCATAAGTTGCATTTTAATAATGAAAGAACAAATAAATTAGTATAACATTAATAAAAATACAAATAAAGCGTCGAAATAAAAATAACTTCCTTGAAGTCAAGTTAATGTGACATTTACGATCAACCGTTATTGGCATTTAATCTTATAATTTGGCGATAGATTTTTGGTTGACGGGATAACTAAGTAGAACCAAAAGGAAAAAAAAATAGTAATTTTATGTAAAATAAAAGGGACAATTTTACTAAGAAAGTGTTACAGAACGAAAAGGTACTGCTTAGATTTTCCGTCGACCAAAAATCTATCTCCAAACTATAAGCCTAAAATTAAATGCCAATAATGGTTGATCATAAATGTCAAATTCACCTGACTTTAAGCAAGTTACACGTGTTTACGTCACAAAGTGATTTTTATTTCGACGTTTTATTTGTATTTTTATTAATGTTATAATAATTTATTTGTTCTTTCGTTATTTAAAATAAATATTATGTCAATTTGTATAATTTGGCGAAATTGGTCGATGGGATAACTAAGTAGTACCAACGAAAATATTTAAATATGAAAGCAATGTTTGTAACAACTTAAAAATTATTTTCAATGAAAGTGGAATTGGAAAAATATTTGGCGATTTATAATTTGCTCCTCGATAAGAAGAAAAAATGGGTACATTTGTAACAGCCGTGCGCAGGTCTCGCCAATAGCATTTTTAAAATTTCCAGTAGCAGTAGTTACATTTTTCGTATGTAAATTAAACTTAAAAATAATTCTTTGTTTTAAATTATGAAATTATTTCCTGTTATTGTTTGTCTTTTCAGTTTTTTAAATGAAATTAGTGTAAGGCATGCATTTTAAATGAAATGAGTGAAAGGTTTGTATCTTAAATGAAAATAATAAATATAAGAATGTTTTCATACCATAATCTGTTGATTTATGACCTGCGCCCGGTTAACATAAAAGTATCACAAAAGCCACATATTCACTTTTCTTTGGGCTCATAGGGGTCCAAGTTAACCTTCTGTAATCGGATACTTCACATATTGGTGTATTAGCTATAATGTTGAAAGCATCGTTTATGTTTGAAGCGAAAATTTCACAAAGAATTCTATTACACAAAATCGCATCATCATCATCTACTACATATTTAAAACGGAAATTTGCATTTCATTCCGATTGTTTATAATACTTTGATAGGATATACCACAAATGGTGGTACAGATGTCATATACGCCCCGTATTGGCAAGATTTTTTACCGATGGTAATTTGGCAAAAACAAGCAGCATTAACAACAACTTCCAGGTTACCATATCAAGCAAAATAACGACACTTTGGCGTCAGTTAAGTATTGTTGCGTATTGCAATGTTTCTGACATTGGCGTCAGAAAAAAATCGCGCCTGTATGGGGCATGTATGACATCTGTGCCAAAAAAAAAAGTTAAAAAATTAAGTGAACCTGATTATGAAAGAGTTTAGCCTTTTTAAAAAAAATCTACAGAACGTATTTTGATACAAGTGACACTGTTACATAACTTTTCAAGAATGGTGTTAGTATATAACATTTCATTATATGTTGATTAGTTATAGAGCTATTAATTCCTGTTGTCATAACGGTCTCATTACCCTACCAAAAGTGCATTGTTAGTTAACAACTAAAAGAATTACTTCTTAATAGCTAGATTTTGTCCAACGCTTAAGGTAATATTATATCACAATGGCGTTCGCATCGTTTTCAGCAATGAGTAAGGTCCATATTGTTTAAAATGAAAGTTCAAATTCACCAATGTTCATTTGGAAAAATTGACCAGCGCAGCGAGCATAGCCTGCTAGTTATTGAAATAATTTTGCACATGAATTCATTTTTAACAAGAGAAGATTATCTTACCAGGCATATATCTAGGTTGTTTTTTTTTGGTGAAATTGTGAACTTATATATACTTGTCCAAAATGTAATCGGAATTTGCGAATTAGAAATTACTGTTATATTTAGGTTCCTATTTACATTTTTAAATAAACAACAAAGATTCACCGATGGACACTAATAAATAAAATTACATATGGTTTTTTAATATTACATAACGTCTTCACAGTTTCTATGGTCACAGTACAAGTAACAGATTTCCCGTAAACGCTGGATACGTGACTAAAGGTAATTAATTTTTATAGAAAAGGTCCTCCCATGCAGGCATGAGATTCTTCCGCGATTTTTTGCCGTTTCTCGCATTGATGATTTGTTCCGAAATTTTTTAAAAATCGGTCGTGAGTCCGAAAATTCGGACATAAAAAATATCACAAATTCCGACAAGTGATCGCCGAGAAAACACTTCCGTCAATCGTTCGCAGAAGAAAATAGCCAATTTCATCAATGGATCGTGGAAAAAAACCCAGCAAATTTCGTCATAGAATCGCAAAAAAACGCTATCGTCAAAGGGTTGCGGGAAAATGGCAATTTTCATCAAAGGATCGCGGAAAAAAACACTAATTTCGTCAAAGATTCGTGGAGGAAAATGCGAATCTTGTCAAAATATCGCGAAAAAACGCGGATTTCGTTTAAGGATCACAAAAAAACTTAATTTTGCCAAAAGATCGCTAATTTTGTCAGAGTCTAGAAAATACGCGAATTCTGTTAAGGGATCACGGGGAGAAACGCTAATTTTGCTTAAAATCCGCTTATTCTGTCAAAGGATCGCAGAAAAAATTCGAAATCTGCGAAGGATCGTGGAAAAAACGGGAATTTTGTTAAAAGATTGCGATAAGCGAAATTTTATCAAAAGATTGCGGAAGAATCACGAATTTCACCAAAAGATTGCAGTAAAACCAGAGTTGCGTCAAAAGATCGCCGAAAAAACGGGAATTCCGTCAAATTGCGTAAAAAACGCCAATTTTGTCAAAAGATCATGGAAGAAACACAAATTTCGTTAAAAGATCGCAGCAAAAACGTGAATTTCGTTCTAAATATCAAAACGAGAATTTTGTCTAGACTGCAGAAAAAACTGGAATTTCGTCAAAAGACCGCCGAAAAAACGCGAATTCCGTCAAAGGATCACCGACAAAACGTGAATTCCGTTAAAAGATAAACGAAAAAACGTGAATTCCGCTAAAAGATCGCTGAAGAAACTCTAATTCCGTCAAAAGATTGCCGAAAAAACGTGAATTCCGTCAAAAGATCGCGGGGGAAAATGCAAAAATCGCTAATAGTGTTAAAGGGGTGTGGGAAAAAAAGCGAATTTCAATCATGGAAAATGTGGTGCAACATTAATGTTTTCACCAGATTTTTCTTGCAGCTGAGTTGGTAAGTTAAACATGAGCTGCGATATTTATTAACTGGTATTTTGAGTGAAAGCATGTTAGCTAGTTGTCCAATTCAAATTTTAGGATTGCTGTGTAAAACATTGCATCAGAATGAACTTAAAATAGAAACTTCCATTTCAAAATTACTTATAATATTTGCATAGATTATTACAAGGTGTCTATAGAATCTGGAAATCAGGGAGGTTTATCACTCTGGAAAAATCAGGGAACTTTGTAAAAAGTACTAGAAAATCAGGGAAATTTGTCTATATTGTGAATATATTTGCATTTTCACCTTGCCAACGAGACTGATTTGCCTATTTTATGTACCATATTTTTTCACATGCTGATTAATCTTTCCCAATATTTTTTAAAAGATGCGCATGGTATGAGTTTTTGATATTTAACGTAAATTAAGGTGATCAGATGTCCTGATTTTCTGTACATAGCACTTATACTGAAGGCAATTTACACATTTTTAAAAATTTTAAATGATACATTAGCATAACCTTACCAGGTGCCCAGCTTAATCCAATTAGTTATCCCGTTAGATCTAGATAAGTCTTAGAATTGAATATTTTTCAGAAAATGAGGAAATTTTCTGGTCACCCTAGATCCATTGGCTTCTATATGATGTTGGACTACTGTCCGACTCTGACAAGAAAAACCCTGCAACTGGTTTTGACTCGGTCCTGTTGCCAGGGTAACTGGTCAGTCGACTTTATTTTAGGGAAGTCCAGCATTTTCTTTTCTCCCGTTCAATCTGTCATTCCGAGAATTTTTGTAGCATTTTCTGCCCTTCCCCTTTTACAAACTAAGTTCCTTCCTTGCAAGTTTTGGAACCTCCGAAAACGGAAAATCTACTCGGAGTTTTTCTTGTCTGAGCCAGACAGTAATGAAGTTGGACGCTATGAAGTTAGTTGAATTCGGATTTATAAAACTGTCAACCAATACTTAATGAATATTAAGCAATTTTCGCGTTTTTCTCTTGTTTTTCCTCCCAAATGAGATATTAGCAAGCTGTATAAGTGTGCTATACGAGGAATCAGCATACATGGAAAAAATACCGTATGTGTATTGTTAATAATGGAAATCAGGGAAGTCTGATAAAAATAGTCAGGGAAATCAGGGAACTTTTTTTTAGAATTTCTGTAGACACCCTGTATTAATTTGGTTCCTCCCCCTTCCCCAAATAAAGTAGGATTTAAATAAATAGTGACAATTTTATTGCGAATAAAATAACTTGATTGTCTGATATATGCGTTATGTTAGTTATTTTCCCCGTTTCACACGCTTTTCATCTGTTTGCAATCTAATGCCTGCTCCCATGTTCGGATCCCTGACCTTGTCTATTTTCTCCCAGATTTCCAAATATTACAATTAATGAGATTCTTCCGCGATTTTCTGCTTTTTTGTCATTTTCAGATTTTTTGTAGTTTCTCGCATTGATGATTTGTTCCGAAATTTTTAAAAAATCGGTCGTCAGTCTGAAAATTCGGACATAAAAAATATCACAAATTTCGACAAGTGATCGCCGAGAAAAAAACTTCCGTCAATCGTTTACAGAAGAAAATAGCCAATTTCGTCAATGGATCGCGGGAACGCAAATTTCGTCAAAGGGTTGTGGGAAAGTGGCAACTTCCATCAAAGGATCGCGGGAAAAACACGAATTTTGTCAAAATACCGCGAGAAAACGCGGATTTCGTTTAAGGATCACAAAAAACTCTTAATTTTGCCAAAAGATAGCGAATTTTATCAGTCAAGAAAATACGTGAATTCTGTCAAGGGATTACGAAAAAAAAACTCTTTAATTTCGCCAAAAGAAATCTGAAAAAGCGCGAAATCTGTCAAAGGATCGCGGAAAAAACGCAGATTTCGTCAAAGATTCGCGGAAAAACGTGAAATCTGTCAAGCAATCGCGAATTCTGTTAAAGGATTGCAAAAAAAAACCCGCGAATTTTGTCAAAAGATTTCGGAATAAACGCCTATTCTAAAAAAAGATAGCGGGAAAAACAGGAATTTTGTTAAGATTTGTGAAAGAAAGGGAATTTTATCAAAAGATTGCGAAAGAATCACGAATTTCGCCATAAGATTGCAGTAAAACCCGAGTTGCGTCAAAAGATCGAAGAAAAAACGCCAATTTTGTAAAAGGATCGCGGGAAAACGGAAATTTTGTCAAGAGATTGTGGAAGAAACTGAAATTTTGTCAAAAGATCGTGGAAGAAACTGAAATTTCGTCAAAAGATCGCAGCAAAAACGCGAATTTCGTTCTAAATATCGCCAAAAATGGGAATTCCGTCAAATTGCGTAAAAAACGCCAATTTTGTCAAAAGATCGTGGAAGAAACGAAACTTTTATCGAAAGATTGCCGAAAAAACGTGAATTCCATCAAAAGATCGCGGGGAAAATGCAAAAATCGCTAATAGTGTTAAAGGGATGTGAGAAAAAAGCGAATTTCAATCATGAAAAATGTGCTGCAACGTTAATGTTTTAACCAGATTTTTCTTGCAGCTGAGTGGTAGGTTAAACATGAGCTGCCATGCTTATTAACTGGTATTTTGAGTGAAAGCATGTTAGCTAGTTGTCCAATTGAAATTTTAAGATTGTTGTGTGAAACATTGCATCAGAATAAACTTAAAATAGAAACTTTAATTTTAGAATTACTTACAGTATTTGCATAAATTATTAATTTGATCCCCCCCCCCCCCCCCCAAATAAAGTAGTATTTAAATAAAAATACTGACAATTTTATTGCGAATAAAATAACCTTTGATTGTGTGATACATGCGTTATTTTTTTTTTCTTTTTCCCGTTTCACGCGCTTTTCCTCTTTTTTCATCTGTTTGCAATCTCATGCTTGGATTTAATTAAACCTTAAATGCCTGATTTTTCAAAAACCATTGTAATAATGTTTTTCGGCTTTCATTTTTTAAATAAAACATGGAAAAAATATTTTAAAAAGTCATATTTTGTTTTAAGTATGGTTTACGGCTAAAAAACAGTTTGTTACTAATCGGCAATACTGGTCTTTAATTGAAAAAATAATTTTCCTTGATAAAATTCTATAACATTAAACACACAAGAATTTTAGGAACTATAATAAGAAATAAATTGTACTTGCTCACAACAGAACAAAATAGGGTATTTCGCAAACTTCCAAAAAGAACAAGTAGCAACAATTTAAAAAAATCTTATCTTTATTCTTAAACAGCACAAGTGTTTCCATCTACGTGTTGAAAATCGATTTAATATTTTCAGAATGTATTTTATTGGCAACATCGGGCATTATAGCTTCAATATCTATCTATATTATAAAGGACAAACATATCTGTGCGTAACGCATACGCCATTCTGCGAATGGCAACACTTTGAAATTTGAAATGAAATTTCGGTTTTGCAATCTATATTATAAAGGACAAACATATCTGTGCGTAACGCATACGCCATTCTGCGAATGGCAACACTTTGAAATTTGAAATGAAATTTCGGTTTTGCAATTTTTTTAATTTCTAAATATAGCAGTTTCAATTTTTACACCGTCGTATAGGGGAAAAAATGTACTTTTAAATGCAATTTTTTTTTAAAGCTCAATCTCAATTTATATTTGAGATATTAATTTTTTTATAGTTTTTAGTACCAATTTTGTAATTGTGGCAACTGATGTACTCCATTTCTATTAAAAGTAAAGGGAAAATAGTCATAATTTATTTTTATTGATTATATCCTTATTGATGCCATTTTCAAATTACAAATAAAAGTAACCTTTCTCTAATTTTTGGACAGAAAATGACGTCAGCCATTAAAAAAAAAAAAAAAAACACGCATTCTTTTTCATAAATCAAAAGATTGAAGAAGATATTTCAATATTTTTACATTACGCTAATACCGAGTTTGAGACGCTAGGCAAAATGATGTCATATTTAAAACTAAACGATCATTTTCTTTGATAAAACTAAATATATTTGACCAATACTATGGCTACTAAAGGCAAATTTCTGAATGGTAAATTTTCGCGGGTACTGAGATTAGAACTCAAATTTTATGCGAATGTTCACATGAAAAGTTGCAACGGACAAACATGACTAAGTTTGGAAATACATTCATTAATAATAATGTATTGCGTGTTATAATACTTTTAAATTGTGAATTTGAGTGGTGCATATCTAAATTTTCAGAAAGTGAAAATAACGTACAGTTTAGATTTTATGGGGGAAAACTTTTTGATGTGACAAAGCGAAATCTTTTTTTACGGATTTTTCATCCCGTAAAAACAAACGTAAAAGCCTCAATCGGTAACTTCAACAAAATTACTCATCTTTATTACGTATTCTAATATAGTTTATTTTTTCAATAAATTAAGCAGTTGAAGTTTTTGGAAATAATATTTTGGTAATTTTAGGTTAAAAACGTTATTTGTTTTAAGAGTTAGATAACCAATGCAAGATGAATTTTTTATTATAATTATCTTTGTAGGTTTATTATAAATTCGATCTAACAGTTCCATTCTAAACATTTTAAGTCGTCTAATATCGACGGGTTCCAACTCGTTATTCTAATAGTATTTTAGAGGATAAATTTGGTATGTTGCCGGGAACAAATACCGAACTACTTATAGTGTTTTAAAATCGTACGGGTTTATCTTCCGCAAACGACTCACACACAGCAGACTTTTAAAAACATTCCTGCTGGAAAATTATTTAACAAACATTAAAAATTAATGAACTGAGATACAGTTTTAAGAAAAAATGCATTTGAAAGTACATATGTTTTGCTTTTGCCGACGGTGTAAACATTGAAATTGTGCGACGTTTAGAAAAATTAAAATTTGCGATGAAATGAAATGCGTTGCTCAACCGTTGCTATCATCGATATGACGTCAGCGTTGCGAACGAAACATGCTTTTACTTTATAATAAAGACAGAGATGCAAACTTGAAAGATAAAAATTTGTCTTCGAAGAAATTGCCCCTTTCCACAATTATTGACTGTTTTCCTCTATCCTGGACTATTTAAATTTCTTCTCTATGCTTACATACATCCTTCGGATGGAATGTTACAAAAATTATCGTTTTCGCCAACTTTAAGTGTTCTGCGAATAGCCTGTTAGACACATATAAAGAGAATGTAATTGATACTGGGTAAATGAAGAATTTATGTGTAAAACATCCTAACTGACATTTTTGTATCTTTTATTAATTTTTATTAAAAAATATGTAACTTCACCCTGACATCATTTTAGAAATACAAGGTTTACTTAAAACTCAATATGTGCCATCATTTTCTAAGATAAATTTTTTATAAGTGCAACAAGTTTTTGTTATAAACTAGTGGGCACTGCCCCCTACAAGCTACGCTCCTGAAGCCCTGTTCATACACCGTGGACTCTAAAAACTTGTTAATTTGATCGGCTTTAAAAAGATTATGGTAGAGATAATTATAATTAAATTACTAGTGGATTTCTTCCTGTAAAAGGGTTTCCAGGAATTTAAGGTTGAATCAGCTACTTTTGAGACATCTGTTTTCGTGTTTGATTAAATAAGATCAGTTGAACATTCGAAAATCAGCAACTATAAAATGAACTAAGTAAACAGAGCAAACAATCTTTCATTCATCAAATACCCCTTGAAATTTACCAATGTGAGTGACAATAACAGTACATTTTTTACACATTAGTTGATTTCTTCAGAAAACATTAAGCTACTTGAATTTTTCAAAGGACCGTTCTTTTTCTTGTTTGTTTCTTTCTTTGGAAATTGCTACGAATCCCAATTCTTTTCTCAAACAATAAAGCACTCCTCAAAAATATCATTATACAGAAATTAGAATTGCAGCTTCTTTGAAAGAACGAAAAAGTTTACACACTTTAAAGGGATCCGCATAACATTGTAAATTTCTGTTGTAGAGATTCAACAAAAGGTACACGAAGTGGCATCGTTCCCCACCTCAACCCATTAGTGTAAAAAATTATGGCACCATATGCCTTTTGACAGGACATAATCCTATTTTGTTCTCTAATTGCCGAAACGTCAGTGAGGTTTATCATTGACACTCGTAAAGTGTTTGGTTTTCGTTTACTTGTTTGTCTGTTCCGCGAAAACTGCCGTTAAAAGCGTGGGATTTATATCTTGGGGGGGGGGGGGGTGACCGCCCCGATCGATCCCCTCGTGGGTGCGCGCCTAGGGGAATCTCCTCCTGGATCTAATTGTGTGTTTTTCCGCGGCACTTTGACGAAATTCGCGTATTTTTTTCGCGATTCTTTTAACGAAATTCGCGTATTTTTTCCGCGATCTGTTGACGAAATTTGCATTTTTTGTATGATTGTTTGGCGAAATTTGCATTTTTCCGCAATTGTTTGGCGAAATGGCGTTTTTTCTGCGATCCTTTGGCGAAATTTGCTTTTTTCTGCGATCCTTTGGAAAAATTCGCGGTTTTTTCTGCGATCCTTTGACAAAATTCGCTATTTTTCTGCGATCCTTTGACGAAATTCGCATTTTTTCTGCGACCCTTTGAGGAAATTCGCGTTTTTTCTGCGACCCTTTGAGGAAATTTGGGTTTTTTCTGCGATCCTTTGACGAAATTCGGGTTTTTTTCTGCTATCCTTTGACACCGCGCTTGTTTTTCGTGGTCCTTAGACGAAATTCGCATTTTTTTTCGTGGTCCTTTGGCGAAATTCACGTTTTTTGCACGATCCTTTGACGAAATTCGCGTTTTTTGCGCGATTTTTTGATCTGCGAACGATTGACGAAATTGATATTTTTCGGTGACGTTTTGTCGAAATTCGCGATAATCGGTGGATTTATATTTTTTGATCCAAGAAGGGGGACGGGGCATCGCGGCGATCTCCCCCCTTCCTTGGATCCACGCCTGTGAAGAGATATACACACCACTTAGATGACACATTTTGACTTTCAAGGATGTTAAGGCTGTTCCCAACTGCTCTGCTCAACAAGCGCAAAACGTTTTGACACATTTACAATTTCATTTTTTAATGGAAAGATATAAAATTGGAAAGCCTGACCATGGAAACGAATTAGAATCGAACTGTGTTTTCCATTTTTGGATCAATCAATTACCTATTGAGTTAAGCGATTTTGATCACGTGAGACGGCCCTTTTTCTCCCCTTATTGACTGGATTTTCTTCCTTCGGTTCAAAATGCCAACTTTGTCAGTATTTTCCGTAGGATCTATTGCGTTTACAAGAAAACGAAAAAAAAAAAAAAAAAGCTCGATGTCATAGTTTCAGACTACAGCAGATGACATTTTATGACCTTGTTGAAAGATTAGTAAACTGGACTTCTCTGAAACGATTTTTTTCTCATTAACTCTGGCAAGAAAAGAAAACTTTCGCTCAGATTTGGTGAGCTCTGGACTAAACTGTTGCTTCTTTGGCGCGCCCCCACCCCCTCTCACACACATTCACATACGCGAGTGCACTGCTTTAATTACATTAATTCTCAAATCAGAAATATATAATATATTTGTTCGTGTAACCTTTCAAATATTCGGAAATTAAAATTTTGACTATATCACAATCATAACATTATCACTTGAATTTGAATTTCTGGGGTGGGCACTGGCACTATCTGAGGTGGGCCCGGCCCCCTCTCTAGTTACGCCTATGTTCACAGATAAGCTCAAAAATAGTAATTCCAAAACGTAGCAAATCAGCAGGGCCATAACGACTGCCTTTCACCCCCATTTATGGGGCCCCAGAAGTAAGCTACCTTTGAGTCGAATAATAAGGTTTTTTAACTTTTAAAATTATTATTTTTAAGATGTAATTTTAATAATAATTTATACTATATTTAAATTTATTTTTTAAGAAAGATCTCTGTCAGATAAAAGAAAAAAAAAAGGGAAGAAATGATTTTTTTTTTTTCATCCGGAAAAGATGTATTTTCTACTCTTATTTCCTTCAACCAAACAGATGACAACGTCATTCTTCTTAAAAATGTGCAGTTGAGCGAAATTTTGAAGCCTCTAAATTTATTTAAAAAGTTAAATGGTTTTTTCAGTCTTTTTAGGGCCTCCTATAAGCGTGGGGGAAATGCAATTATTGCAAATCTTCTTTTAAAATAGATGTAATTAACCAATCATCACATACTAATTATCACCCCAATGAATAAGCAAAATTCTCCTTTTAATAATATATTTAACTAAAATTTCTTTACCTTTTTAAAATATATATTTCCTTATCTCATTTGCAGTTTATAAATATCTAATGTTTACCAAATTTTCAGCTGTTAACAACAACAACAAAAAATTCTCATCCTAGAATCATTAACAGTGAAGTAACATACTTTTCTCTGGTTAACAAATAAAAATATATTCTTTGATTATATGAGGTTTTTTTCCAGCAGTAATCTAAAAACTCTAAAAAGTTATTGACTCATTTGGTGACAGTGTCGGACGTGGAACATAAATCTGCAAGTATCATGATTTAATTTTTTTAAAGCGTTCTCGTTCTTATACTAGAACAGAAAAACAAGACTTCTGTGATCATTTTGTTTATGAAAAAAAAAAAATAGAAATAGGATAGAGTGATAACAGACAGATGCCTCAGTTATTTATTGAAACCGCGAGAATCTGAAAGATTAACGATTATGAAAGTAGTAATTAAATTGCTTTTACTTAAATAAAAGGCTTTTTAGCAGAGATAAAAAGATAAATACTAAATTTATTTCAGAAATATTAACAGATTTTAGATATTAACGCAGCTTAAAAAGCATTAACAACACAATATATTTTGATAAATTTGCTACTACTAAGTATGTGATCACTTCCTATATTTAAAGAAATATTCTTTTACTTTTTTCATATGAGAGTAAATAAAATTTTACAGTTTAAAAAAGAATAAACCCGAGCCTGAAGGCTGGTATAAAATCGACCTAAAGCAAAAGACTTCGGTAATTTGAATGTTAAATTTACAATAGTTGTTTATGCTTTTTATTGCTTTGGTTTTTAGATGCAACGAATTTACTAAAATCTAATTTATAATCATATAAAGCAATGATTTCCCCCCCCCCCCTAAGTTTATGAGTAGTAAAGATTCAAAATCCTTCCCAGGTGAGGGTGATGGTGAAGATCCTGGTCGCGCCACTCTAGGGAGAAAAAAATAAAAGTGCCCAGTTAAACTGATGGTATTGAGCTCACAGGCTATTCACACTTAATTGTATATTATACTCTTATTTCAAATAATCCCCCTCAAAAAATAAATGAAGGGGGATTAGCCCTCGTTTCCTCCTTTTATACTTAACCAATGAACCTCCAAATGTAAATGGAAGCTCCTTAACATAATAAACTGGTATACCAAATTTGAAGCAAATCTGATAATTCTGCATGAAAAAAAAAACATTTCTCTAAATTAAGGTGGGGGGGGGGGGGTAACCCCCCTTTATACTTAACTAATGAACCTCCAAATCTAATCAGGAAAGGTCCTTATCAGAATGAACATAGAAAAAAAAGTAAATTAGATAATTCTGCATGAAGATCCATTTATCTAAATTAAGGGGAGGGGTCTTTCCCCCCTTTTATACTTAACCAATGAACCTCCAAATCGAATGAAGAAAGTGCCAAGCAAATCGAATAATTCTGCATGAAAAACCCATTTATCTAAATTAAGGGTGGGGGTCTAGCCCCCCCCCCCTTTACACTTAACCAATAAACCTCCAAATTTAATCAAAGCACCTCCTTAACAGAATAAACAGGTATACCAAATTTGGAGCAAATCGAATAACTCTGCATGAAAAACCCATTTATCTAAATTAAGAGGGAGCCCCCTTTCCCCCTTTATACTTAACTAATGAACCTCCAAATCTAATCAAAGCAGCTTCTTAACATAAACCAGTATACCAAATTTGTAGCAAACTAGGTAATTCAGCATGAAAAAACCCATTTATCTAAATTAAGGTTGGGGGTCTATCCCCCCCCCCCCCTTTATCCTTAACTAATGAACTTCCAAATTTAATCAGGGAAGCTCCTTAACATAATAAACTGGTATACCAAATTTGAAGGAAACCAGGTAATTCAACATAAAAAAAAACATTTCGCTAAATTAAGTCCCCCATTTCCCCCTGTATGCCTAACCAATGAACCTTCAAATCTAATCAGGAAAGCTCCTTATCAGAATGAACCTAGAAAAAAAAAATTAAACTAAATTGGATAATTCTGCATGAAAACACATTTACCTAAATTAAGGGGAGGGGACTTTCCCCCTTTTATACTTAACTAATGAACCTCCAAATCTAATGAAGGAAGCGCCATATCGGAAGAAACCGGTAAATCAAATTCAAGCAAATCGAATACTTCTGCATGAAAAACCCATTTATCTAAATTAAGGGTGAAGCAGGGGTGCAAGTGCTGCGCATATCTGCGCAGAAATAGCGTTTTTCTTTAAATTTGCGCCAAAACGTACTTAGTAGCAAAATTAAATTTAGCACGGTTTCGTCGATCCAAGAAACAAAGAAAAAATCTATTTTTAACTTTTTCCAGACCGCTAATAATCATCAAAAAATGAAAAGTGGTCAAAACGTAGCGCATTTCGTTAAAAGATCGCGAATTGTACCAAAAAAGTGCGAATTTCATCAAAAGATCGCGACAAACAAGCCAAGGATCGCTAAAGGATCTCGTCAAAGGATCGCTAATTTCGCCAAAAAACTTACAAAACGCGCTGAAAAGATTGTGAATTTTGTCAAAGGATCGCGAATTTCGTCAAAATACCGCGAAGAACACGCAAATTTTTTTCAAAGATCGTGAAAAACACGCGAATTCCGTCAAAAGATCCCGAAAAACGTGAATTTTATCAAAGGATCGCTAGTTTCGTGAAAAACGAACAAAACGCGGACAAAAGATCGCAAAACCTCACGTAAATTTTGTCAGTAGATCGCATAAAAGCCCAAATTTTGTCAGGAGATCGCAAAAAAACTCAAATTTCGTCGAAAGATCGCAACAAATATGCGAATTTCGTCGAAAGATCGCGAAAAATATGCGAATTTAGTCAAATATCGCGAAAAATACGCATATTTCGTCAAAGGATTCCGAAAAACACGCTAATTTCGTGAAATGCTCTAGGAGATTTTGTGTTTATTTTACTTCGTGATTTTCTGAAATAGATCCCTTTTGGGTTCCTTTTTATGCAAAATTTGGTCCCTTTTTTTAGAAGTTGAGTGGGAGTGCTGTATGTTGTATTCCTATGCTTTTCTCTGATTAATTAAAATTTCTGCTTTTTTTCTTCCTGCTGCTAATTTTTCATTACCCAATTGCCGTTTAGTATATTCAGAGTTAGCTAAAAGTGTGGAGAAATTTTATCTGAGTAATTATTCTTTCAAATGTCAAAATATTTTCAAGATAGCAATCATTTTTATTTTTAGGAGTTTATTAGCATTAGAGTTTCAATCTGCTCCAAAAACAGCTTTTATTGCTCCAAAATCGGTTTCTTGTTGTTCCAAAAATGAATTTTACTGCTCCAAAATCAGATTTTTGCTGCTCCAAAAATGGGTTTTACTGCTCCAAATTCAGATTTTTGCTGCTCCAAAATGGCTTTAGTGCACTTTCATCCCTGGTGGAGTCTAGCCCCCCTTTTCCACCCTTTATACTTAACTAAGGAACTTCCAAATCTACTAATCAAGGCAGCTCTTTAACATAATAAACCGGTATACCAAATTTGGAGCAAATCGAATAGTTCTGCTTAAAAATCCCATTTATCTAAATTAAGGAGGGGACTAGCCCCCTTTATTCTTAAACAATGGATCCCCAAAACTAATCAGGGAAGCGCCTTATCAGAGTGAACCTATAAGAAAAAAATTGAAGAAAATCGGATGTTTCTATCAAGAGTTATCGCGTTACGTACATACAGAATTGGCGGGCACATTAGCTCACAGGCTTTGATAGTCTGTGAGCTAAAAAGAAAAGTGCCCAATTAAACTGATGGCATTGAGCTCGCAGGCTATTCACACTAACTGTATATTATACTCTTATTTCAAAGAATAATGCCCCTCGAAAAATAAATTAAGGGGCGTTTGCCCCCTGTTTCCCTTCTTTATACTTAATCAATGACCCTCCAAATGTTATCTGGGAAGCGCCTTATCGAAATAAACCGGTATACCAAATTTATGCAAATCTGATAGAAAAACCCATTTATCTAAATTTAATAAGGTTATTAGCCCTCCTTTATATTTAACCAATGAAGTTCCAAATCTAATTAGGGAAGCGCCTTATCAGAATAAACCGGTATACCAAATTGGATTAAAAAAACCCATCTATCTAAATTAGGGGGCATTAGCCCCGGTCCCCCCCCCCCTTTAGACTATAACAATGAACCTTCAAATCTAATCAGAGAAACTCGTTATCGAAATGAGCCGATATACCAAAATCTGATAATTCTGCATGAAAAACCCATTTATCTAAGTTAAGGGGGGGGGGATTAGCCCCCTCCCCCCTTTATACTTAACCAATGAACCCCCAAAACTAATCAGGGAAGCGCCTTATCAGAATGAACCTAGAAAAAAAAATTGAAGCAAATCGGATATTTTTATCAAGAGTTATCGCGTTACGTACTTACATGCATACATACATACCGAACCGTCGGGCACATTAGCTCTCAGGCATTGATAGCCTGTGAGCTAAACAGTGCTAAGAGCGTGTAACTAAGGGGGTGGGGGAGAGGGACAGAAAATAAAAGATGACATTAACAGCTTTCCAAGGATATGTTATACGAGATGGTTTGGAAGAAACAATAACTATGCCCCTCGTCCTCGAGGGGACAAGTAAGTCCCAAACGGTCGGAGGGGCGACCTCAAATGTATCTTTGGTTAAGGTTACAAAATGTGGATTTATAATAAAATAGAACGAGAATTTGGCATTTTAAAAATTGGATGCATATTTTGAACGGCCCTGTAAATTAAGGTTGGAGAGAACTTGAAAAATAACACATAATAAAGTAGTAAGCCGAATAACTAGGCTTCTAAACAAAAGTATAACGATTTAACCTAGTGTTTAATTCAGGGGATGGTCCGGTGGGGAGATTCCCCCCGGAAATTTTAAGATTTTATGCTTTTTTATTGCTAATGTGCAATTCCCCCTCCCCTTACGGATCTCTAAAATACGCTCTCTCCCGGAGTCGCAGAAATCCCTCCCGTAGAAAATTACCTGCATCCAACACTGATGTAACCAAGAAAGAAAAAAAAAATCCTTCCTTATATGAAATTTTACATCAATTCTGCCACTAAAACAGTAAAATTGGAAGAATAAATATAACGATTCAACCTGATCCCGAATCGTGGATCGACCACGATTCAATTTGAATTGATTGAAGTAAATTAAAGGATAACGACGATTCTGTTCGCATCTAAACAAGGCCATGTTGATTATAATCAAGAAAGCCCTGATCTAAAGAATCATCCGCAAAACGATTCTATCTCGCATCTAAAGAATCGTCTTGAAAACGATTCAACCCGCATCTAAAGATCGACATCGAATTTGTGTACTGAATCGATTCGCTATTTCCGATACTACGTTACGGGTGGAATCGATTCGTTCATTTTTTCTTGCTTTCTTTTGTATTTAGAAAAAGAAAAGTATTGGATTCGTGAAAAATTTCGACTACCGGTTTTCGAAGGATTTATAGTTTTCGAAGGTCTTGTCTGGAATACGATTTGACTATTTTTACTTTCTTCTATCTTGACAAGAAGAAAGTATTGGTTTCATGAAAATTTCCGAATTCCAGTTTTCGACGGATTTACACGTTTTATGGGTCAGAGATTCCAAAAAACATGTTTTTACAAAATGTCTGTCTGTGAGTTTGTCCTTCTGTATGTGACACAAATTTTGTGAGTGCTCTATCTCAAGAACTAATGCACGGAATTTAATAAAAATTTATATTCAGGTAGTCCCTGATATAGATTGGTGCTGGTTAGTTTTTTGGTGTAAATCGCCCTGCAGGTGGCGCTGCAATGTAGCATTTTGCAGGATTTCCGCAAAAGCTCTATCTCAAGAACTTGGTCGATATGGTGGACTGTAGACGTTTAATTTTCTTTTTAATTGATTTTATTTCACACGTAAAAATTGCACAAGATACTTAACACAAACATAAATTTCACAAATTTGAATAGATTGCAAATCATAATTAATATCCATCGCGTAGTTTGGATGGAGTATTTTGACATTTGTATTGATGCTTTGGCGATCAATAGCTTAATTACCTTTTTTACAGACTGCTCGCTAGGGGGAGCTCGTTATACTTCCGGAACGGAACATGCCGCCCGGGGATGAAATATGACATATTTCAGCAATTAATATAACCATAATACAATAGATAACTAATTAACACTAAAAAATGATACTTAAATACAAAATACTTAATATACAAAACAATCAGGAAAATTACTTTAAAATAATATATAAGAAATACAATGATGCATAAACATTATTTAACAGACCTGAATGGGCAACAGGCACACTTTTGAAATGCCTCTTTAAAATATACCACATGCTGTTTTGACTTTGACTGGACGAACCCTATTGTCCCTGCCTGGAATTATTTCCATAATTTGGGCAAGAGCCCACTTATATGGTGGGAGATTTTCTTTTTTTAATAATGGGTCTATCTATATTATAAAGGACAAACATATCTGTGCGTAACGCATACGTCATTTTGCGAATGGCAACACTTTGAAATTTGAAATAAAATTTTGGTTTTGCATTTTCTCTACTGCAAATTTTTAAACTTCTATGCATCACACAATTTAACTTTTTACACCGTCGTATAAGGAAAAAAATTCTCTTTTAAATACTATTTTTTTGAAAGCTGTATCTCAATTTGTTTTTGAGATATTAATTTTTTTTGTAATTTTTAATACAAATTTTGTAATTGTGGCAACTGAAGTACTCCATTTATATTGAAAGTAAAGGGAAAATATTCATGGTTTATTATTTTTATTCATTATATCCTTATTGATGCCATTTTCACATTACAAATAAAAGTAACTTTTTTATAATTTTTGAACAGAAAATGATGTCAGACATTAAATAAAACACGCATTCTTCTTCATAAATCAGCTACATTTTAATATTTTTACATTACGCTGATAAATGAGTTTGAGGCGCTCGGCAAAATGATTCATTGAGTAAAAATGATATATTTAAAACAAAACGATCATTTTTTTTTTTTAATAAAACTAAATATTTGACTAACACTATAAATGTCGAATACTATGACAACTAAAGTCAAATTTCTGAAAAATTTTTTCGCGCGGGTTCTAAGATTAGAACTTAATGTTTGTGCGAATGTTCACATGAAAAATTGTATCGGACAAACGTGACTTTAACTTTGGAAATGCATTCATTAATAATCTATTCTTTTGCGCGTTAAAATACTTTCAAATTGTGAATTTGAGTGGTGCGTATGTAAATTACGAGAATGTGAAAATAACGTACAGTTTAGATTTTATGGGGGAAAATTTTATGATGTGACAAAGCGAAATACTTTTTACTGATTTTTCATCCCGTAAAAACAAACATAAGAGCTCCATCGATAACTTCATCATAATTACTCATCTTGATTACGTAATATAATACAGTTTAATTTTTCAATAATTTAAGCAGTTGAAGTTTGTAGAAATAATATTTTGGTAATTTTGGGTTTAAAATATTATTTGTTTTAAGAGTTAGACAACCAATGTAAGATGATTTTTTTGTTGTAATTATTTTTGTAGGTTTATTATAATTTCGATCTGACAGTTCCTTTCAAACATTTTAGTACGTCGAATTTCGACGGGTTGCAACTCGTTTTAATAATAATCTATTGTCAGGGTTCATTGTTTAATCTATTGTCAGAGATATTCATAACATTAGGCTCTGGAATACTGTTAATGGGTCTGCCAATTAAAAAATGCCCTGGCGTAAGCACTTCAAACTCATTTATGTCATCAGAAAGTGGAAATAAAGGTCGGGAATTTAGGATCCCCTCAATTTGAACTACTAAAGTTTCAAAATCCTCTAGAGTAATTTTATTATTACCTACGGCCCTGAGCAAATGATGTTTGAAGGACTTGCCGCCAGCTTCCCATAGACCGCCAAAATTAGAAGATCGCGGAGGGATAAATTTCCAAGTTATGAATTCTTCAGCAAAGAAATTTGATAATTCCTCGTTGGGAGTGGTCAATAATTTCTTAAAGTTATTTAATTCTGTTGACGCACCTTTAAAATTAGTGGCATTGTCAGAAGTTAGCGTATTTACTTTGCCTCTCCTGGCGCAAAATCTTTTAAGCGCAGCGATGAATGCAGCAGCGGATAACTCGCTTACTATCTCTAGATGAATAGCCTTGGTAGCCATGCATATAAATATGGCCACATAACTTTTGGAATAAGTGCCCTTTCTCTGATTTTTGTTCTTAATGTGGAAGGGGCCACAAAAATCGACACCTGAATTGAGAAACGTGTGGTTAGGTATTACCGCGTTGCGATGGGATGTCTCCCATTAACAGATCTAGTGTTTTGGGGTTATGCCTGAAACATGTGACACAAGCGTGCACTGTTTTTCGGGCAATGCTTTTAGCCTTTATAGGCCAATATTTCATCCTTACTTGATGAACTAATCCCTGAGCACCTATGTGAAAGTACTTTTTATGAAAGTACTCAAAAATTAATTTAGTGAGTTTATGATCACTGGGCAGAATTAATTGGTGCTTAGCATCAAAAGGTAAGTCAGAATTTATTAATCTGCCCCCTACACGAAGTAATCCACAGTAGTGATGGGCGATTCTGGAAAATTTGAGAATCGATTAAAATCGGCATCGTATAAAACAGAATTGATCACAATAAGAATCGATTCCCGAATTCTAGAATCGATATTTCGACGTTCACAGATAAGCTCAAAAATAGCAATTCCAAAACGTAGCGAATCAGCACGGCCGTAACGACTACCTCTCACCCCTCACCCGCATTTATGGGGGTCCTAGACAATGTCAGTGGCCTAGAAGTAAGCTACATTTGAGTTGAATAATAAGGTTTTTTAACTTTTAAAATTATTATTTTTAAGATGTAATTTTAATAATAATTTATATTATATTTACATTTATTTTTTAAGAAAAATCTCGGTCAGATTTAAAAAAAAAAAAAAAAGGAAGAAATATTTTTTTTTCATTCGGAAAAGATGTACCGTATTTTATGGAAGAAACGCCGCACTCCTCAAATTGGCCTGAATAAGCTTAAAAATATCGTAATCGCCGCATCCATCGGAACGCTACTTTTGTCGACAGCGTCACCAGAGCCCGATCAAGCTGAAGTTGGGCCCAGGGCCTGTTAAAATGTTGGATCCCCTCCCCCTACCTCCCCATTCCCGGTGACACTTTCAGAAAAATAAGTAGGTTTATTTGATGAGTTGACAAAGTTGTTTGGATGAAAGTTTCAAGTTTACAAAGAAAAAAAAAAATTAACTTACAAGAATAATCAAGAAAATGAATTACCGTCCACTTTCTCAAATAAGCATTTGTATAATTCACAAACATCTATGATCCACAGTTTATGTTGCAGAATAAATGAGGATGTCTTTTTCAAAACTCGCCTTATCCAAAATCATAAAAATTGTGTTTTCCCTAAAAGTCTAGTAATCATTTTAAACTATAATTCTGACATTGTAAAATCCTCGTTTATATAAAAACCAATAGACACAGTATGCAGTTTTTGGCATTTTCCCCAAATTTGATTTTCTGGATACGGCAAGTTTTGAAAATTATAGGTACTCTCAAATTGAAAAGGACTTTTACAGAAAAATTAAATATGGAGGTTTTTTATTACAGTAAAACTTTGTTTTTATGTCAGGGACAAAAATATAAAATGCAAGCACAGGAAAAACTTAAATTGTGAGAAAATACACACAAATTTGTGGGCCCCTGAAATGGGTGGGCCCAGGGCCGAGGCCCGTGCATTAATCAGGCCCTGAGCGTCACATTGACCTAACTTTAATCAAAGTTTTCTGAGCAGAGTAGGATGCTTCATTTTTAATATCTTAAGATGCCTGGAGTTTTATTTAAAATATTTAAACCCGATTTTAAATATTTTTATGAGTTTTTAAATTAAGGAAACTCAGTTGATATATTAAAAAAATCGTAAACGCCTCACATGGCGTACTTGGAAAAAAATTAACTTTTAAACTCGTAAACGCCGCGGCGTTTCTTCCATAAAATACTTTCTACTCTTATTTCCTTCAACCAAACAGATGAGTTACTTCCTATAAACGTCATTCTTCTTTAAAATGTGCAGATGAGCGAAATTTTGGAGGCTCTAAATTTATTAAAAAAGTTACATGGTTTTTCAGTCTTTTTAGGGCCTCCTCCTAGCGTGGGGGAAGTGCAGTTATTGCAAATCTTCTTTTAAAATAGCTGTAATGATGTAATTAACCAATCATCCCATACTAATTATCTCCCAATGAATAAGCAAAATTATCTTTTTAATAATATATTTAACTAAAATTTCTTTCCCTTTTTAAAATATATATCTCCTTATCTCAATTTACAGTTTATAAATATCTTTCTTTTTAATGTTTAACAAATTTTCAGCTGTTAACAACAACAAAAAAGTTCTCATCTTAGAATCATTAACAGTGAAATAACTTCTCTCTGGTTAACAAATAAATAAAAATATATCCTTTGATTATTTGGGGTTTTTTTCCAGCAGTAATCTAAAAACTCTAAACAGTTATTGACTCATTCTCTGACAGTGTCGGACGTGGAACACAAATTGCAAATATCATAATTTTCTTCCTTTCTTTTCTTTTCTTTCTTTTTTTTTTAAATAGCTTTTTCGTTCTTATACTAGAACAGAGAAACAGGACTTCTGTGATCATTTTGTTTATGAAAAAACAAAGAAAAAGAAATAGGATAGAGTGATAAAAAGCAGATGCCTCAGTTATTTACTGAAACGACGAGAATCTGAAAGATTAATGATAATGAAAGTAGTAATTAAATTGCTTTTACTTAAATAAAAGGCTTTTTAACACAGAGAAAAAGATAAATATTAAATTTATTTCAGAAATATAAACAGATTTTAGATAATAACGCAGCTTAAAAAGCATTAACAACACAATGTATTTAGATAAATTTTATTTGATATAAATTTGCTACTAATAAGTATGCGATCACTTCCTATAGTTCCTATAGTGAAGAAATATTCTTTTACTTTTTTCATACGTGAGTAAATAAAATTTTACAGTTTAAAAAAGAATAAGCCCGAGCCTGAAGGCTGGTATAAAATTGACCTAAAACAAGACTTCGGTCATCTGAATGTTAAATTTACAATGGTTGCTTATGCTTTTTATTTCATTGGTTTTTAGATGCCACGAATTTACTAAAATCTAATTTATAATCATATAAAGCAAGGATTTTTTTTTTCTAAGTTTATGAGTAGTAAAGATTCAAAATCCTTCCCAGGTGAGGGTGATGGTGAAGATCCTGGTTGCGCCACTCTAGAGAGAAAAAAATAAAAATAAAAGTGCCCAGTTAAACTGATGGCATTGAGCTCACAGGCTATTCACACTAATTGTATATTATACTCTTATTTCAAAGAATAATCCTCCCCTCAAGAAATAAATGAAAGGGATTAGCCCCCATTTCCCCCCCTTTAACTTAACCAATGAACCTCCAAATGTAATCAGGGAAGCTCCTTAACACAATAAACAGGTATACCAAATTTGAAGCAAATCAGGTAATTCAGCATGAAAAAGTCATTTCGCTAAATTAAGGGGGGTATTAGCTCCCCCATTTCCCCCTTTATGCCTAACCAATTAACCTTCAAATGTAATCAGGAAAGCTCTTTATCAGAATGAACCTAGAAAAAAAAAAAAAAAAATTAAGGTAAATTGGATAATTCTGCATAAAAACACAGTTATTTAAATTAAGAGGAGGGGACTTGCCGCCCTTTCCCCCTTTTATACTTAACTAATGAACCTCCAAATCTAATGAAGAAAGCGCCATATCGGAATAAACCGGTATATCAAATTTGAAGAAAATCGAATACTTCTGCATGAAAAACCCATTTATCTAAAAAGAGGGGGGACAATCCTCTGTCCTCCCCATTTATACTTAACCAATAAACCTCCAAATATAATCAGGGCAGCTTCCTAACATAATAAACCGGTATACCAAATTTGGAGCAAATCGAATAACTCTGCATGAAAAACCCATTTATCTAAATTAAGGGCGGGGGATCTAGCCCCCTTTATACTTAACTAATGAAGTTCCAAATCTAATTAAAAAAAACCCTGATCTGAAAAACCCATTTATCTAAATTAAGGGCGGAGATCTATTCCCCCCCCCCCCCTTTCCACCCTTTATACTTAACTAAGGAACTTCCAAATCTAATCAAGGCAGCTCTTTAGCATAATAAACCGGTATACCAAATTTGGAGTAAATCGAATAATTCTGCATGAAAAACCCATTTATCTAAATTAAGGAGGGGACTAGCCTCCCTTTTTCCCCTTTATCGTTAACCAATGAATCCCCAAAACTAATCACTGAAGCATCTTATTAGAGTGAACCTAGAAAAAAAATTGAAGCAAATCGGATGTTTCTATCAAGAGTTATCATGCTACGTACATACATACATACGTACGTACATTAGGGTGGAGCGCTCGCCTATGGGGAAAAAAAAATTTCTTCAAATCAAAATTGGCCGGTGTGGGAAAGTTGCTCTATCAGATCCTCATTCTGAATATAAAATATCTTTGAAAAATATTAATATTAAATACTGCCCCAAGGTCATTGAATATTGGGAAAAAACGTAAAAGCGCTCGGCTATGGAAAATGTTTTTTTTTTTCAAATCAAAATGAGGCGGTGTGATAAAGTTGCTCTATCATATCCTAATTCTGAATAAAAAATATCTTTGAAAAATATTAATATTAAATACTGCCCCAAGGTCATTGAATATTGAGAAAAAAAATAAAAGTTGTGCATTTTCCCATTTTTTCCCTCAAATATACGAACTATTTTATTAATTTAATTTAAAAGGATGATCATCGAATTATCATTATTGTTATTATAAATTTATAGTAAAATTATGTAATATTTATATCAAATTCGCTTTTATTATGCTTACTCAACGACTATACTTTTTTTAATATATGAAATTTGGGTAATTGTAATTGTTTTATATTTTTTACTTAACCTGTGTAAAAAAATATAATTTGAAATTATTCTTAATGAACTATAGTAATAAGATAAAAATAATTTACTATTGCAATTTACAAGCAACGAAGTTACCATTTTATAGTAGTCCATACTGTTTTTTGGTTTTAAAAACTGCCCTTTTTTTCCGAGACTCCAGACAAGTATTAATGAACTCAACGCGTCTCAAAGGACCACAAACAGCAGAAGAAGCCTCCGTAACAAGTTTCACACATCTTTCAGTGGCCTGATTGTGACAAGGGAATAGTTTAATCTTAGGTAAGATGTCTTCATCTATTGCCTTTGGATTTAGGATACAATTTGTAAGAATTTAAGTTAAAAACAACTATTTAGGGAGGAAATTTTGGGGGGAAGTTAAAAATTCGGATTCAGTGACCCAAAAAACTTAAAGTAAACCTTATAGAGAAAGTTCGGAGGGGAGATGTGTGGTCGAATGTAAACTTGTGAGTGGGTGGTTGTATCACGGTCACTTCAGCCCAATTTATAGAATCTATATAGACTTTGGCTTCCAAATTTATCCGTATGTAAAGAATTTCTTGACTTTCGAGATTTTATTGTTCTGCGTAGTGCCAAAGCTCTTACATAGTATGTAAATGTGTTGGCACTACGCATAATAATAAAATCTTTAAAGTGAAGACATTCTTTAGGTACGTTCAAGTTACCTGAAATCACGTATGTAAAGAATTTTTTGACTTTCGAGATTTTATTATTCTGCGCAGTGCCACACTTATATAGTATGAATGAGAATAATAATGCTATGCAGAATAATAAAAGTTTGACGAAAACAAACGATCAAGTTACCTGAGAGACCAAAGACTATATCGATTTCATAAATTAGGCTGAAGTGACCGTGACATAACCACCATTAACTAAGTTCTTAGATCATAACATTCTTACAAAGTGTATCCTAAATCCAAAGGCAATAGATGAAGACATCTTACCTAAGATTAAACTATTCCCTTGACACAATCAAGCCACTGAAAGATGTGTGAGACTTGTTATGGAGGCTTCTTCTGCTGTTTGTGGTCCTTTGAGACACCATGGATTCATTGAAACGTCTGGAGTCTCGGAAAAAAATGCCAGTTTTTGAAACCAAAAAACAGTATGGACTACTATAAAATGGTAACTTCACTGCTTATAAATTAAACAGTTAATTATTTTTACCTTATTACTATAGTTCTTTAAGAATAATTTCAAATTATATTTTCTTACACAGGTTAAGTAAAATATGTAAAACAATTATAATTACCCAAATTTCATATATTTAAAAAAAGTATAGTCGTTGAATTAGTATAATAATAGCGAATTTTATATAAATATTACATAATTTTACTATAAATATATAATAATTATAATAATAATTTGATGATCATCCTTTTAAATTAAGTTTATAAAATAATTTGAAAATTTGAGGGGAAAAAATGGGAAAATGCGCAATTTTTACGTTTTTTCTCAATATTCAATGACCTTGGGGCACTATTTAATATTAATATTTTTAAAAGATATTTTTTATTCAGAATGAGGATATGATAGAGCAACTTTCCCATACCGCCCCATTTTGATTAGGAAAAGAATTTTTTTTTTCCACAGGCGAGCACTTTTACGTTTTTTCTCAATATTCAATGACCTTGGGGCAGTATTTAATATTAATATTTTTCAAAAATATTTTATATTCAGAATGAGGATCTGATAGAGCACCTTTCCCACCCCGGCCAATTTTGATTTGAAGAAAAAAAAAATTTCGCTCCACCCTAACGTACATACAGAACCTGCGGGCACATATGCTTTCAGGCTTTGATAGCCTGTGAGCTAAAAAGAAAAGTGGCCAGTTAAACTGATGGCATTGAGCTCGCAGGCTATTCACACTAGCTGTATATTATACTCTTATTTCAAAGAATAATGCCCCTCGAAAAATAAATTAAGGGGGATTGCCCCCTCGTTTCTCCTCTTTATACTTAACCAATGACCCTCCAAATGTCATCAGGGAAGCGCCTTATCAAAATAAACCGGTATACCAAATTTGAAGCAAATCGAATAGAAAAACCCATTTATCTAAATTTAAGAGGCGTATTAGCCCCCCCCCCCCCTTATAGTTAACCACAATGAACTTCCAAATCTAGTTAGGGAAGCGCCTTATCAGAATAAACCGGTATACAAAATTTGAAGCAAATCGGATAGAAAAACCCATCTATCTAAATTAGCGGGTATTAGCCCCCCCTTTAGACTATAACAATGAACCTTCATATCTAATCAGAGAAGCTCGTTATTAAAATTAACCGGTATCATAAAATTTGATAATTCTGCATGAAAAATCCATTTATCTAAGTTAAGGGGGTGGGGGATTAGCCCCCACTTTCCCCTTTATACTTAACCAATGAACTCCCAAAACTAATCAGGGAAGCGCCTTATCAGAATGAACCTAGAAATTTTTTTAAAAGCAAATCGGATATTTTTATCAAGAGTTATTGCATTACGTACATGATTACATATGGCGGGCACATTAGCTCTCAGGCTTTGATAGCCTGTGAGCTAAAAAGTGCCAAGAGCGTGTAACTAGGGTGAGGGTGAAGGAGGGACAGAAAAAAAAAGAGGACATTAAAAGCTCTCCAATGTTATGTTACACGAGATGGTTTGGAAGAAACAATAACTATGCCCCCCGGGGGACAGGTAAGTCCCAAACGGTCGGAGGGGCGACCTCAAATGTATCTTTGGTCAAGGTTTCAAAATGTGGATTTATAATAAAATAGAACGAGAATTTGGCATTAAAAAAATTCCATGCATATTTTGAACGGCCCTGTAAATTAAGATTGGCAAGGAAGGGGGGGTGGGGTGGATTAGAAAGGACGAACTTGAAAAATACAACATAATAAACTAGTAACCCGAATAACTGGGCTTCTAAACAAAAGTATAACGATTTAACATAGTGTTGAATTCAGGGGATGGTCCGGTGAGCACATTCACCGCGGAACATTGAAAGCCCCCGAGAGTTTTAAGATTTTATGCTTTTTAATGACAAATGTGTAATTCCTCCCTCCTCTTACGGATCTCTAAAATAGTTTCTCTGTAGTCGCAGTATTCAGGATGATTAGAGACCCACTTGTGTAGCTCCATCCCTCTCCTTTTTAAGATCAGAATTAGTTGAGATTGCAAGTCCTGTGCGTCTTGTAAGGAACCTGCACCAGATAAACATCATCAACATACATGCCGTTATGAATCACTTCTGCAGCTTTTGGAAAATCTTTTCTTTCTTCATCAGGAAGAGCTTTCAACGTTTGCGTGGCAAGAAAGGGAGCACTAACAGTGCCATATGTAACCGTGTTGAGTTCATATATTTTTATCGGGACGTTCTTACTGGACTTCCAAAGAATTTTTTACAAATTTCTCTGTTGTGGGTCAATCAGTATCTGCCTGTACATTTTCTTAATGTCTGCACAGAATGCATATTTGTGGGTACGGAATCTAGTTATAATCGAAAATAAATCTTGCTGAACCGTTCCCCCATTTAATAAAATAGAATTAAGTGAATAACCACTAGATATATTTGAACTTGCATTGAAGACAACTCTCAGGGGAGTGGATATTTTTTCCGGTTTATACACAGCATGATGTGGAATGTAATAAGACAGCTTGTTTTCGTTTTCACTTTTAATTTGTGTCATATGCCCCAAAGTTTCGTATTCTTCCATAAAAGCTGTATATAAGTTAGCCATTGTTTTATTTTTATCTAATTTAGCCCATAAACTATTTAATCGCCTAGCTGCAATTTCTCTAGAACTTCCTAACACTGATTCTGCATTTTCTTTCAATGGTAGTTGTACTGTAAATCTACCGATGTGATCGCGTTTATAGGTGCTTCTAAAATGTTCCTCACAAAATATTTCTTCATCCCCTTTGACAGTTTCTTTATTATCCCCAGGTAAAGATTCTATTTCAAAAAATTTCTGTAAAGTACAGTCGAACCTCTATTTTGCGAATTTCTCTATTTTGCAAACTTTTTCCTTGGAACCAAGAATATTTTGCGAATTTCTTCGTAAAATAATCTCCAAATAGCGAAGTGCATTCTCTATTTAACGAACTTTTTCTTGTGATCAAAATTTTTTTTTCTCCCCATTTCTCAAAATATTTCTGGACATTTCAAACTTATTCTTTCTTTAAACACATTTTATGATGTTCAATGGCCTTGAACTGGTTTTACCATGCGCCTTCTTTGTCAGCAGTGAGAATTCGGTAAGTACGGAGGACGAAGACGATAATCCCTTAGAGTAACTTTTAAAAATGTGGATACAGTGAGAAAAAAAGAAGAAATTAACCATGATGTACTGATTGATGATTCTATTTCACTTAATTCTGAAATTGAGACCTCGGAAACACTATCAGAATTGGATATTTTCGACAGTGTGAAAAATAAAAACAATACAGCAATGAATTGCGATGAAGACGAATATGATGGTGATGGAAATGGTCATTATGCAGGAATTAACAAAACTTCGTATGATGAAATGCTAAAATCATTTGAAACAATCCGACACGAATTATAGTTAGAAGAAAACACACATGAAGGGGGTTTTGGTACATTGCAAAGATGCGAAACTTATTATGAGAAAAAGCACTTTTTTAAATAAAAAACTCAGGCAAAATTAACAGAGTTTTTCAGAAATTAAATTTAAGGACGCATATGCTAATGTACGGTTAAAAATAATAATAATAAGTACGATAATGTCATTAAAATTTGTTAATTTTAATGTAAAACTACTTACTTTAACCAGAAAATACAGTGTATTCCCGGGCAATGTTTTGTTTTCCTTGCAGATGTCAAAGATTTAAACACATAGAAAAAAGGAATTGATTATGGATATTGGTGGGTAAAATAAATCGATATAATTTATTTTAAAAAATGTGATAAATTACTTTTAGTAAACATACGAGGCATGTTTTTTAAGTAAGTACCGTTTTGCGATTCCGCCACCGCAGCGCTACAGTCGGTGTTCTGCACATGCGCGCTGGTTACCTATATCTCGTCTATGCACTGACGCCATTACAGTCTGATTCTTCATTGTATACGTTGTTTACTGAGTGTTTAAGATGCCTCCGACAATCGTGAGTCCCGCTGATTGTGAAGTACGGGCTGTTATACGATTTCTTAGTGCTAAAGGCGTAAAACCGATCGATATTCATCGTGAGATCTGTGAAGTTTACGGACAAAACATTATGAGTGATGGAATGGTAAGGAAATGGGTGAGAGCATTTAAAGATGGCCGCACAAATGTGCATGATGAAGAACGGAGTGGGCGTCCTTCGGTCGTTAATGAAGATTTGGTGCAGAAAGTGGACGAAAAGGTGAGAGAAAACAGACGCTTTACAATTTCATTATTGTGCGACTGCTTTCCTCAATATTCTCGTAGTGTTTTGTATCGCATTGTGACCGAGAACTTGAATTACCGGAAATTGTGTTCACGTTGGGTTCCAAAAATGTTGTCGGATTTGCACAAAACTCAACGTTTAGGCAGTGCATTGACTTTCCTTGAGCGGTACCACAATGAAGGTGAAAATTTTTTAGACCAAATTGTTACTGGTGACGAAACATGGGTGGCCTACGTCACACCAGAATCGAAACAACAATCCATGGAATGGCGACATTCATCGTCACCCAAAAAAGTGAAGTTTAAGCAAACAATTTCTGTCCAGAAAATCATGTGCACAGTTTTTTGGGACAAAAAAGGAGTATTGCTAGTGGAGTTTCTGCCTCATAATGAGACAGTCAATGCAGCATCTTATTGTGAGACATTGAACAATCTACATTGTGCAATCCAGAACAAAAGACGTGGCAAGTTGAGTAAGGGTATCGTTTTGCTGCATGACAATGCCCGTCCACATGTGGCTAATCGGACCAAAGATCTCATCAAATCTTTTAAATGGGAAACTCTAGATCATCCTCCATACAGCCCTGATCTGGCGCCCAGTGACTACCATTTGTTCCTGCACTTGAAGAAACACCTGGGTGGTCAGCGTCTTCAAGACGATAACGAAGTCAAAACATTTGTGATACAGTGGTTAAAAAGTCAGGCGGCAGCATTTTATGAGGAGGGTATTCAAAAACTGGTGCCACGTTATGACAAGTGCCTCAATAATCACGGAAATTATGTAGAAAAGTAGATGAAGGTACAGGCTTTCATGTAAAAATAAAATTATTGCGATATCTTTGCACGTCTTTTTTTAATTCCAAAACGGTACTTACTTAAAAAACATGCCTCGTATTTAGTGTTTATGAATTTAAAATCTGTTTTATGTAGTTTAAAGTATTTTAAAAGGTGAATCTCTAACGAATTTTCCATATAACGAACTTTTTTCCGGGATTTAGCGACTTCGTTAAATAGAGGTTCTACTGTATTGTCTAAGCTATTTTCAGTTAAGATGCAACAATATGACTTATTTTCAACTTGTGGAAGTGAACCTGCGATTATATACCCAAATACTGTATTCTGTAACATACAATTAGCATTTGCTAAACGAATTTGCTCACTCTTTAAAATGTCAAAAAATACCTTGCTACCAATCAATGCATCAATCTGACCAGGTATGTGAAAATTATTGTCCGCAAATTCTATGTAGTTAGGAATGCATAAATTTGAAATGTCTAATCTTTCAACCGGAATATTGTTTGTTATTTTACGTAGAACTGCAAACTCTAATGTTTTAGAAAATGTTCCTTTTTCATTTGATATTTTTGCATTGATTATTTGCTTTATTTTCTGTGATGACTCGTTAATTCCAGAAACAATACCCTGGAATGGTTTTGGTTTTAGATTTAATTTCTTGCATGCGCTCTTACGTAAAACGTTAATCGAGGACCCATTATCTAGAATTGTTCTTAATCTAATTTTATTTCCATACACATCTGTTACTAAAATTATAGCTGTGTTTAATATTGTGCAATTTCTTTTATCTTCTAGTAACAAATTGGAACCAATTAATGGCGTTTCTTTATTTTCAGATTCAGAATTGCTTATTTGTTTAACAAACTCGTTATTTTTATTTATTATTGCCGTTTACTACATGAAGTAAATGATATGTCAGAAACTATTGTGTGACAATTTGCATGTTCTGCAAGTAAATTTTGAATTGCATTGACCTTAATGTAATCGTAAACAATTTGAACATAATTTATTCTTATTTACAATCATTTTCCTTTCACGAATACTCATGTTTAAAAAAACAGAACATTTGAAAAGGGGGTGATCCGAATTGCATAACACACATGGCTTTAATTTATTTTTATTTTTATCGTTGATAAAAAATGATCTGGATTTATTTACTGCGCAATTATTCTTAGTTTTCCAAAGCTTCGTTTGAGACATACTGGCGTCAGTCGAAAGTTTTATCAATTCTAAAACTAAGCATCTTTTTTCCAAAAAAAATAAATTAAATAATCAAACGTCGGAACATTTGAGTTTTCAAGAGATAATTCAAACTGCTTTTGAGTTTCGCTATGCAATTTTTTCAGAATTATATTTATGAACACACTTTCTGATAAATTATTTTTTGTATATTCTAGAGATGGGCATTATTTAACGTATTAGGATAAATAACAATATTATTCGTTTATAGTGCATTATTTAGTAACAGATTAACGGAAAGTCCCTGTTAAATTTGGAACGCATTACCTGCAAAGTATATATATATATATATAAAAAGCTGAAAGAATAGTTTTTTAGAAATATATATTAAAATTATAATAAAAATAAAATTTCCAAAATTTGTTTTCGATATTATCAAAAAAAAAAAAAAAAGCTTAAAAATGTAGTTTCAAATTAAAAAAAAGGCCTATTTTAAACGGTTATGAACGCTTATTATAATGCGCCAAAGCTAATAGAAAGAAATCACTAACAGCCGCAGACAGTCAAAAATCTTCCTTTCATGTCTTTAGTAGCCTGCAATGGCTAGAATGATATAGCAAATAGCTTCAGTGCAAAAAATGAGTAAAGCTTAGTAGCTATGAAGCAATTCGCAATCAAGCAATCAGAGCTCACACTAGCCAACAGCTGGCCATTCGCTAGAAAAGAAAGCTACCACTGTTAAAATGTCCCGAGAAACCGCATAGAGCTTGACAGTTATTTTATTAGAAATATTCATTACTGTTGATTCTAATACTGTAACTGCTTTAACTCAATACGAAGACAAAATATTTTTTAATACATCCCACTGATATACGTTAAACTGTTGTAATTTGTTGTACAGATAAATAGTATTGAATAACATCATTTTAGTAGATGAGATTTATTGGAATGAAAAGTAAAACGCATTTTTTAATAAAGGATATCGATATCAGAGAATGGTAATAATTCCGAATTCGTTGCATTGCAGAGTTAGCTCGTTAGCCATTTTTGACCTGGTAGTGATTTATTTGAATTTGATTGTTTAAAAGGGATTAGAGGATGGGAATGATTTTGATTTCGCTGCATTTTTGACACAGTTATTGCGGTAGCCATTTTTGATTGGATAGTGCTGGTGGTTTCTTTGAATTTGAATGCTTAAAAGGGATATTGCTCATGGAGTTTGACAGGTTTTTTTCTTTTTTTTTTAATTTAACAGTGGATTTTTTTTTAGAAAGGGAGGCATGTGTTTTTATTATTTATTTATTAGTTTCTCAATACTGTGTTTTTAGAAAATAAGAGCTAGAAACATTTTTATTTCTGTGATTTTATTTCACTGTAAATAAAAGAAAGACAATAGCATTGCATTATTTGTGCGAGCACTTAATTTTAATACAATTGTAACTAATTTGAAAAACGTAATAAAAATCTCTTCGGATAAATTGCTTTTAATTAAAAGTGTATAAATAACATTTTCAGATTCTTGTGGATTATCTTGGGATAGACATTGATAAATATAGCTGCAATGAAGTTGGGGATCAAATTTCTTTTTTGCCGAAACGTCAGTGAAGGCTTACTGTGGAGACCCGAAATTTTTTGGTTTTCATCTGTTTGTTTGTTTGTTAGTTAGTTAGTCTGTCTGTCCCGCGATAACTGCCGTAAAAAGCATCCGATTAGCTTGAAATTAAGGATGTATATTGGTGAGCTCCCCGGATTTAGCTGTATAGTTTTGGGTTAAATTTGGTTCATTCGTTCCGAATATATAGAACATTTTATTTTGTGACATAACGCTTTTATATGGGAAGTCAGACGATTTTCAAATTTTCATTTGTTGAACGAAATCGCTCATATGAATAATAGATTTAAATGGTAAATTTTGGATGCTGAAATTTTTAAATAAGAGTATTTATTCCTTTTAGTTTGCAATTTTGTCAAAACATTTGTCAGAGCTTTTAAATTAGGTGTATAACTTATGACGGAATTTTATACATGTGTTCGAATAATATAAAACATTTTATTTTATGAATTTACTTATATTTCATTTTTTTTTTCTTTTAACCATTGCGTAGCAACTATATCCCATCTAAAAATATCATAAATGTGAAAGTATGTATGGTTTTTTAAGTCAAATCAAAGTTAAAAGGAATGAATTAATGAATGCCTTTGTATAGATATTTGCATATAGATTGATTTAAACACAGAAATGAAAATAGTATTTATATACTATATAGAATAATATTTTTATTTATGTATTCAACTATTTTGATTATAAATGAAAAAGTTCGTTATTTTCATACAGAATAAACTGACATTATTCTATTAAACTTTATAAACTTTATTGTTGCCAAAAAAAATGTATAACAATTTCTCCCAAAATGTTAATTTTAATTTGTAAGATTTTCACGTGCAAAAGGAAAATGGAATAAGCAAATTACAAATAATAAAAAAGATAAATAGGACAGGAATGAATATATATAAACATTTCACACCAAATACCACCTAAAATAATTTTTGTAGTGGTATTTTCCCAACATTACGAAGAAAGATTCCTCGATTTACACGATTTTACTTGGCCTTCCTTTTCTCATTGGTTACGATTTCATTTTCGCAATTGTGTATATTAATTGGCACAAAATTTTACATTTTTATGACTGAGGTATATGTAAAGGCCATACAAATAAATTCCGTATTGTCTCCTATAAAATGTGATAAAGTGTTGGTTAACTATAGATGTTTCTATTAAGAGGAGCAGAGCTGACAAGCCTCCGGCGTTCTGGATACCAGTATTATAATTATACAAAAAATGTTACTTTATTTAATTGAAACATTTGCACGATTTAAAAGAACAACATTTTCTATAAGATAATAGTGTTGTGCAAAAAGCCTGAGACTTGCCATGTCTGGTGGGGAGTGAAATGTTTTATTTCATGCATTTATCTCTATTTTAATGCTACGTGAACAACGTCCTGTGTAACAGCTTGTAGAGTGTAAAATAAATTATTAAAATAATCCCTATTATGAAAAATGAAACAAAATGCCCGGCTAAGGGAAATAAAAGGTTAGTTAACCTTTCGTAATTTGACCTGAACACAGGTGTGCGTCAAATTTCAACGGTGTTTGTAACATCACGATTTTAAATTAAATGTGGATACTATTAAAAGGCTATCACAAAAAATACTTAACGGCGCCAAATCACGTTTATCTATTTAGTCAATTGGAAGTGGACACGATGATGAATTATTAACTGTTAAGTTTAGAAGTCCCCCTACTTTAGGGTGATTTTAGTAAGTTAATGCTATAGAGTACATTTTTAGATATTTAGATTAGATCTTAGCTATAAATATTGCAGAATGGTAATCAAAATTATTTTTTGGAAACAAAAATTATAAAGGTATTAGATTTCTAAATTAGATGTCTCAGTTTACATTTCCAAAAATTCTTTATCCATTAGATACAAGTGTTTGTGGTTAGCAGGCAAGTAAATACTGCTGTATGGATATTAGGATAACGTAAAATGCTTGACTAAATTGTTGCTTATCCTTATAAATCGCAGTGTAAAAAGGAATCTAAGATATAGGATAATCATTAACTCAATCAATAGAAAATTACAAATGCAAAATAAATTACACAACGGGTGGTTCAGGGGGGGGGTGCCTCCCTGAAGAAATTTGCTTTATTATATAAAAATTACTAGAATAAGTAGCTCGTGAGAATTTCAGAATATCATTACATAACAACGTGTTTAATTTAACGCTTCTAATGTCTGAAACCATCGAAATATATTTTTTTTTCTTTTATAAATGTTTGTATAATTTAAAAAGTTTAAATTTTGTTTTTGTAGAAAGATTAATATTACGCAAAGTTTGCTAAAAACAATAAGTTGCAGAGATGACGTTGAGGCTCTTGATCTGCAGATTTACTAGTTATAAATCATGTTGTTAAAGCAGTGTTTATTTTTATATAGCATGTCTTTTCTTATCGTTTGCCAAAAGCTAATTTCTAAACCATTAGTTTTATAGGTGTAGTTCCAATTGCAAAAATATTTCAAATTTTGTTCTGTATCATATAAAAATCGATTTACGTTAAAATAGCTGATTTTTAAATACTTAAGCAATTAATTTTTTTTACAGTATCTGGGGCTTATAAGTTTCTCTATGTTTTAAGATGTGAAACAGTAAACATTTATTCTTCTATGGCCAAAACTAACCGAGTTAAGGTACTTGAAATTTAATGAATTTTGTGATTTTTAGTCACCATATATGGAAAAACATGTTTTTAGTATTACATTGATAAATTGCATCTGACTAAAAATGTATAAATAATATTTTCATGTTCTTGTGGTTTTCGCTATGCATATGCGTTGATACACATGGCAGCAACAAAATCGGGAATAAAATTCATTTTATTTATTTATTTTTATTATTACTTTTCTTTTACAAATCATGTTGTTAAAACTGTGTTTATTTTTATACAGGGTGTCTCTTCTTATCGTTTACCAAAAGCTAATTTCTAAATTGTTAGTTTTAGTGGTATTGTTCCAATTGCAAAAATGTTTCAGATTTTGTTATGCATCATTTAAAATCCAATTTGCGTTAAAATAAGTGCTTTTTAAATAGCTAAGAAATTAAAATTTTTTCACAACATCTGGGTCCTATAAGCTTCATTCAGAAAAAGTTTCTCCATGTTATAACCACTAAAACAGTAAAAATTTTATTTTCCTATAGCTAAAACTTATTGAGTTATGATACTTAGAACTTTATGAATTTTCGACGTTTTTGTCACCATAAACAAAAAACGTGTTTTTAGTGCCAGAAAAACTGAAAATTCATAAAATTAAAAGTATCATAACTAGGTAAATTTTGTCCTGTAAAAATTAAGTTTTTAAACAAAAACTGATTTTAATGGCGTGGATTCACCTTAACAAAAAACAGTGTCTATACGTACGTGCCTAAATTATTTCAAACATTTTGTTTAAAGGCCTTCTAATTAAAACACTCGTTGACATCATACACAGCCATTAGTTATATGTTAAAAAAAATAACAGGTTGTTGGAACCTGTTACTTGTGCAAGCGTGGAACAATGCAACCTGTTAACCAAAAGTAACTCTTTTCGCCATCCCTAGTATATTCCATAATTTTGAGTGTGCGAATGTTTTTGTTAATACAATCAATAAAATTACAGTTTTTTAACAGTAATCTAACAGTTTTTTCAAATTTTAAGTGAATAACACAATTTTTACCCACCGTCCTAGGATGGGCATTTACACTAGTTTAATCAGAGGCTGCGGTAACCATTCGCCAAATGCGAATACATCGTGAAATTGGCGAGAAAGAAATTATGGCGAAAAAGCTGGCGAATCATTTTTTTGAGACTCTTTTGTTGTTGTAATCATGATTTGCAGCGTAAATGAATTTTTAGCGTGAGTTCGCGTACGGCTGCATTTCCAGTCTATATTCCCCCTGTTCTTCTCGGCCGGCCAATTGGGGGTGATTCTGTTCCGAATTTTCAGAAAATTTAAGACATTCATTTCCAAAAATTTTTAAAAATCGGTCATCAATCCGAAAATTTCGGACATAAAAATATCGCAAATTTCGACAAATGGTCGTCGAAAAAAATTAATTTTGTCAATCGTTTGAGGAAAAATCGCGAATTTCAACAAAGGATCACGAGAAAAACGCAAATTTCGTCAAAGAATCGCGGAGAAAACACGAATTTTTGTCAAAAGATCAACGAAAAAACTGCAAATTTCATCAAAAGATCTCGAAAAAACTCAAATTTCGTTAAAAGATCACAGATTTCGTGAAAAGATCGCGAAAAATTGCAAACTTCGTGAAAAATCCACGAAAACCGCAAACTTCGTGAAAAGATCACGAAAAACCGCAAATTTCGTCAAAAAATCGCGAACCCCCCCACAAGTTTTGTCAAAAGATCGCGAAAATAATTACAAAAGCTACTCATACATAATAAATTTAATAAACCTACTTCAGGCTTGAAAGGGCTAATGATATAGATATATATCATACATATATATATATGTATACATAATACACTTTTGGCTAATAATAGATAAATTTGGCTAATTTGTTGGCTAATAGTCTTAATTTCTTAGCGCGGTCCTTGTTAATTATAGTTTACGGTTATGTTTGGGACAGGGGTGATTCAGAGTCAAAAAAAATTTCGGAAATTCACATTGCATTTTCGGGAATACGGCGGGCGGGGGGGGGGGGGGATTAACCAAATTTGCCGTTTATTCGCGATCTTTTGACGAAATTTTCAGTTTTTTCGCGATCTTCTGTCGAAATTTGCCATTTTCCTGCATTTTTTCGCGATATTTTGACGAAATTTGCCGTTTTATCGCGATCTTTTGACAAGAATTGCAGTTTTTTCGCGATCCTTTTACGAAATTTGCATTTTTCCTGCGATTCTTTGATGAAATTAGCTTTTTTTTTTTCGTGACAGCTGGACGAAATTCGCGATCCTTTATCGAAATTTGCGTATTTTCACGATCTTCTGACGAAATTTGCGTTTTCCGCAAATTTCCACGCTGATTTTTCTTCGAACGATTGACGAAATTGATCTTTTTCAGCGATCATTTGTTGAAATACGCGATATATTTTATGTCCGAATTTTCGGATTTATGGCCGATTTTTTTAAAATTTTCGGAACAGAATCACCCCTGGTTTAGGAAGATTTTGACTCCAAACTACGATGAAAAGGAAAATATAGTCCATACATTGAATACATTTAGGTAAATTGAGGAGTTTATGGTAAAATTTTGTGAAATTTAGCCCAATAGGCAAAACACTCTACAGTAAATTCTATCGCATATATATGTATTTTCTGTCTACATGTAATTTGTATGACAGTGGTGAAAATAATAAACTAAAATCTAAGATATACATTTTTCATGAGTTAAGTGTCAATAACTTGCAATTTGATTTTTATAGTGATATTTCAATAGCTTTTAGAGAAATTACGTTTTGTGTATTGAATTTTCACAGAAAAGTGCATTTTCTATAAAATACATTTATTTAACTAAAATATTTACTTAACTATTTTAAACTTTTTTTAACATTTACTTAACAGTTATGTGAATTGGAAATTTACTGTACTTATCGATCAAGGTCCCTTTATTTTTTTTTTTTTTTTTTTTTTTTTTTGTGCTAACTTTTTTAAACTAAAATATCAATAAAAAAGGAAAAATAGTATACAAATTAGGATATCTGATTACGTTTAAAATGAGATTTTTGTGTAAAGTTTTCGTTTTCTTTGTATTACATTTTATTAAAGCCCACATTTTTAACTTTTCAAATCTGCGCTTACGTTTATTGTATTAAAAAAAATATAAGTTATCAGAATTTAAAATCTACTTGATAGCTGTAAATGAAACTGGAAGTGCCAAACATCTCAGCATTAATTTTTTTCTCCTTCGCCAAAACTGTCTTTTAAGCGTCGCACAGGAGTATTTTCTGAAAAATGTGGACAAAATTATTTTATGAGCTGTATCAAGTTGAAATGTTGCATAAAGCTATTTAGAGTCATTATATATATATATTTTAAAAATATATATAATTTTTTTACGAATTTACAAAAAATTTTTGCTTTTTAATAAGTGAACTACTATTTAAATCAGTTTAGAATAAACATTTATGATATTTAATGAAATATTCCGTTTTTTTTTAACATATTTATAACAAGTTCTTTCTGTAACTTACTATTCTAATCATATTCATCCTCATCTTCCTCTTATTTTGGATGTTGTCCGTATGGTGTTTTTGGTTTTTTAGCTAGAAAAAGGCCTTTTTTCTTAAGCTTTGGCCTTGAACTACTTATAAAAGGATCAGAATTTAGTAAACGTCTGTTCAAAACATTTTAATTACATTGCTCCCGAGAAACTTTTCTGGAAAAAGTTTGCCTATATTGGCGGAAATGTTTGTTTCTAGCTTCAGCAACCTCGTTCGAAAGTTGATTGATAGGCAATACTGCATGTTTAATTACTGTGGCCCTATGTGCTAAAACTTTATGTACTGTTGGTAACATTGGGTGCTACCCATATAATTCGACATAAAGATTTGCAGTTTCTTCGGTGTAATTTGAAATTTTTTAACATCAATTCTATGTGCACTGGATAGTGCCTCTAAACGTGAAGGAACAAACTCTGAAATATCTGTTTAAATTGCGATCTGTTGGGAGCCATCGCAACACCATTTAGATATTTGTTCGGGATTGTGGTTTTCTTCTTCTGTGTTATTTAGAATAACCTCTTCTAAATATTTACACAGTCTTAAAGAAGTGTGATCAAGAAGATCTGTAGGTTAACTTCTGCGCTTGTTTCTGTCACATTCATCGACTCCTTACTTATATAGCAATCCTTCTTCGCTTTCTTAATCAGAAAATAATTAGTAAATATTCTTATTTGCACTATGAATAATTTCCATTTGCTTTCTCGCTACTTGATCTCGCTAGTAGTAGTTTAAAAATTGATAAGGCTTCTGATGGTGTATGCTTCTTAATTGTGGGTTTTTTTGCTGAAGTTATAATTTTTCTGTATTTTTGTATCTTTTGTTGACTTAAGAATTTCATGAGTGTCGAGCCATCAATATTACCAGCAGCTCGTTGATTTGTACTAGTTGCCTATGTTAATTGATCAAGAGGAACTTGCTCCATTAAACCTCTTGTTTTTTGTCAATTGCTTCTGTCACACAATTCGGCGAAATCTTTTGTTGGTCTACCTTTTTTGATATTGTACTGATAGTATATTCTACTAGTAATTTTATGGAACTGTTAAGCCAATGTTCATTTACCTTAAGAAAGTGCCATTTTGCCCTATTGGAAGCCTCCCTTTTTAAAAAAAAATCCGATTTGAAACGGCTTAACGAACGTATTAATGATATTTGTTTATCTACTGGATATTTCATCATTTTTGTAACTTTACTTTCCATGAAACATAATTTTTCATCTGTTTTCGTATTAGAACAATCTTGTTTAAGGTCAAACAGCAACTTTCTTGAAAGATCTTTTGCTGTTATTGAAGTTTATAAAAGAAAAATGAAGATTTTTCGTTTTCAAAATATCATCATTTTATACCACTTTTTTTTTATAAAACGGTAAAATTTTGGCCGACAAGCATTCATAAATCACTAAACATTTAAAAGAACTAGTAAAAATTACACTTATTTTTAAAGATAAAACAATATGGCTATTTCCATAATTATATTCTTTTATAACTAAAACTAAATACAGTAATTTAAGCTACATACCTCCCACTTCTATGTCCATAAATGATTTTATTCAGATCTCCACTGTATGCAACAATAATTGCAATTAAATAATGCGCTTCTCACCACATCGCTGAGAAAAGAGAAATCTGTGATGCACGGCAGCTGTGTTCAGACTGATAACGCGACGGGGAGTGCTACCGAGCATTCCTAAGATATTGTTTACGGAAGCACTGACTAATAAGCTATACAATCACATAACGTATTGCGGTTTTTAATGAAGTTCATTCTTCGACTTTTGTCCAGCTTTTTTTAGAAATACTCCACTGTGCGTCGTTTACACGGAGCGAGTTTACTATACTTGGGTAACGAGGAACTTGATAGTATTGAATATACTGCAATCGTCATACTTCCGCGACAAGAAGAAGTGCGTTGACTATTTTAATAAAATCTCACCCGATATCTGTTTTTTTTTTCCAAAATTTTAATGCAAAAGCGATTCATTGACTAAATGAAACTGATTTAAGTTGAAATTTGTCACTATTATGATATGTATGTATTAAATTTATATAAAAATCTATTTATTCGCTTTGGCGAAATTTTGGCGCTAATGAACATGTGTTGTACAGAGATTGTAAACCTATTAGAGATAACGTCTCCCCAATTTCCGATGTGTTAACAGATAATTTACTCTAAGATTGCGGTTTTTAATCTGCAATATATATTTTTTATTTTTGAAACTTTTTAAAATACTGAAACAATTTTTGTGGATTTGAACGTATCGGAAAATTTTAACCCAAATGGATACCAAGCATGACAATAAAATATTTAAAACAATAAAAAATGCAAAATAAAAGGAATAGAAAGGTGTTTATTTATAATGCTGAGGTTGTAACTAAAAAAGTTGAAGAAAGTTATTCTGCTCGAATACGAATTTTTCTACTGGCAAATTCGTTATTTTTAACAGAAACATAGGCATATGCAAGGGGGGGGGGGGGCTCTAAATTCTTGAAAAAAAAAATAATAAGATCTGTTAAAAACATTACTGTTTAATACTTTTTTGTTTTTTTTTTTCTCTTTAAATCCTGATAAATTTATTTCTGAATATTAAATATTATTTAATTGTTAAATTCCTAAGTTAATTTTTATTTTCATATGTTTTAAAAATTGTCTTGTACAGGAATTTTTATGGTTATAGGCAATATTAGAAAAAAAATTGCATAATCATGCTAATGTAGTACAGACGTTTTGGCATGAATATGAGATTGAATTAAAAATAAAGGGAAAATATTGATAATAAAAATAAGCTTAAAAGTTTATTTTACATATTTTTATAGTGTATATTCATACATGATATAATTTGTTTCCCTTTAGATTTGTTTTCCTTCTTACATTCAAAGTAGACTGTTTCATAATAATGGAACCCATCAGTCCATCAGAAGAAAATGGTGCATTCCAAAGGTATAAGTTTGATTGAAAAAAACTACTTAATACTTTGAGCAAAAAGTAGAGGCTACACCTGCGATTTTCATATCACTAATAGAATTGCATAGCTGGCAATTTGTACGGTTTTGTTAGCTCTAAAATTTAGTACAAAATTTTGCTATATGTAATCTTTGACAATTGTAAATTTCAGCGATTGAATTAGGCAAAATTTACTGGCAAGTTTTAGTGGTAAGAAAAAATCTTAGAAATCTTAGCGCCTTTTCAAATAAACAATTTCATTCCCCGTTTTTCTTAAAAGTAATGGAAATGTACATCAAAGAAATGTTACTAGTACCATAAAATTGAATGAATTAAGTGAAAATTTATATTTCATCTCTATAGTTGTTGACGATTTATGTAAATCTGGTTTATCCGAGGTGAGCTTGGTCCATATTAACTCGGATAATTGAGACGCTACTGTAGTACTACTAGAAACCTCGGCAATTTGACAGACTTGTTTTGTAGAATGAGCTATCGGAACAATTAATTCTCCTTTTTCTGCTTCTTGATCACAAAATTGAATGACATTATATATAATTTTCTTACTACCACTCCTGAAAGATTTATTTCTACTCGAACTAGCCATTTGAACACTGAATACAGAAGTTTTAATTTGAATTAAAACGAGATATTAATACAATTTTAAACCTTTTATCGGAAGTAAAAAATAACAAACAAGTAAGTGCTAATCTTAGTGACAACGCAGACGAGAACTTCGGAAAATGCCCATCGTAGCGAAACATCCCTTTGGAAAGTAGAATCGTCCAGAGTGCTAGGCGCGGCTTTCGAAAATGAATAGTATGAGCAAAATGGGGTCCCGAAAGGTACAGCTTACTCCCCTTAAGAGAAAAGCTTCTTTCCACTGATGCCTGCCTATGTGAAAATGTTAATATGGCTTTGACTAAAATCCCCAAATATTTAGGAAGTTGTTCATTATCAGTCATGGAAAGGACATTTTCCCAGTAGTAATCTATCGGTTGCTAGGTCATGTTAAAGTTCCATTCCTCACAGATATCATCATCATTTACATAGATATTCCATTCATCTGTGAGTTAATCAACATTTTAGAAGCTTTCATAATATTCATTACGCTGTTTGCTATGTCTGGTGTAGTTGCATGACCTAGAAGATCATTTCCAACCTATTTTTCGGAGACACTACCATTTTTTTTTTTTTTTTAAATTACAATATCTCAAAAAAATGTCTAATTGTTTTAAGTTCTGATAATTTAATGTCTCATCATACATGAGAGAGAAAAAAGGAGATGGCAAAAACAAAACAACAGAAACAACCATAAATGCTAGCATGTGATTATAGTACCAAATATGAGAAAGTAGAGAAAAGCAGGAAATATAGGATGGTTACAGATATATAGGAAATTTTTGAATTATAAGAAATATAGGACAACTTTTGACCCCTGTAATGGCTTTTGGCAATTTTTTTGCTCAATCATTCTAAGTGTCATTTATTATCATAAAAAAAAAAGAAAAAATTAAAAATTCATAAAAAAAAAAAATCTGAAATTTTTCAATTCAACGATTAATGGATTAATCAACATTTCATAAGATGGATATTAGACATACATATGAGTTTAAAATTAATGATAGAAAAAATAAATATATAGCTAATTAATGTAATTTACAATAGTTGCATTGATCATTACATACAAAACTGAAGAAAAAAATGTTTATTATGAACCCAAAATAATAAAAGCACAACTTTAAAAAATGTAAACAAATGATTAAAATATAATAAATAAAGATGAAGCTTATAGTGGGGAATAAATTTCATTTTCAAAAAAGTTCACATTTGAGTAAAATTCACAGCTCACGCTAAGAACAGAGTAATTTTTATAAATTAGATTCCAAGTGAGTTCTTTCTTTTGTTTTTACAGCAAGGGAATTTTTTTTTCTCCAGTACAATATAAAATTCTCAATAGGTAAGTGGTAACACAAGGAACAGAAATGCACATGAGTTCATTTTGAATAATAATTTTTTATAACAGCAAGATCAATATGATGAAACTGTCATGTTTTTTTCCCAAGAGCCTTTTTGGTGAGGTTTGCCTTGGCCTTTTCTGCTTCTGCTTTTGCTATACAAAATAAAAAGGAAAAAAGTTTACATATAACAAAGACATAATTTAATTTCACATAACAAAATAAAGCTAATGAATTCCTTAAGTTAATACAGTCGAACCTCGTTAACACTAAATCGCTTAATGCAAAATTTCGCTTAACACGAAATAATACTGGGGTCCCGTCAGATAAGTCTGAAAACCAATGTAAATTAATTCGTTTAACACGAAATAGAATTTCGCAAAATCCCGCTTAAGGCGAAATTTTTTTTGCTCGAAAATCAAAGCATTCTTTCTTAAGTGAAGTTTTCAATATTTCAAACTTACATGTCACATCTTATTTACTAAAAATGGAATTTTTCTCATTGTTTGAAAATGACAAAGAGGAAAAGGGTTTCAAAAAATGGTGAAATATTTGGCTAATCTCTGCTTTTCTTTATCCGCTGATATTCCGCCTCCCCCCCCCCTTCGCTTAAGTTGCATTTATTCACATCCTGAGCAAGTATGCCTGAGATGGGAATCAATCATATGTCTTCCTATTCTTTTCAAATTACATTTTGTGGTCATCGACAAAAGAAAGGAGAAATGAACAAAAGAAAGGGGAGGTGATCAATAGAAAGGGTTGGTGTCCGAACTGTCAGGGGCTCCTGCTCTTGACCTCTGATCTATATAAATCGTATCTGTTAGCTATCTGTTTGGTCCTTTATGCGGACATAATGCCTCTCTGAGCTATAGATCGGCCACGATGAATGTTTGGGTGAAGGAGTTTCTTTTTTTAATGTGATTGTTCCATTAATTGTTTGACAGTGACATAAACCATAAACAGTGTTTCCACAACCATATCTTCGAGTGAAAGAAGTGGCGATCCTTACTTCTATATCTGACTACTGAAACTTTGTTCGTAATTGCTCTGTAGAATTCTTTGAAAGATGAATCGAAAACAACAAGCTGTATCTTTAGAAACAAAGCAAAAGATTTTAAATGAAGTCAGCGATGAAGTGCTGAAAAAATCAGAAATTGCGGCAAAGTATGGCATACCCAAAAGCACACTCTCTACAATTTTGAAGAATCGTGAAAAGATTGAAGCGGCTTATGCTGTCAGTCAATTCGAAACAGCAAGAAAATGGATGCGCACAGGAAAAAAATGAAGAAATTGAAATTGCTCTCTTATGGTGGATAAATGAAGCAAGAAGCCAGAACATTGTTTTAACTAGTGCAGTTTTGCAAGAGAAATCAAAGGCTTTTGCTGATGCTCTCGGTTACAACGATTTCACATGTTCTAACGGATGGCTGACAAGATTTAAAGAGCGTCATAGAATTATCTGCAAAAAGATATGTGGAGAAGAATCTGCCGTAGATGAGAATTCTATACAGTCTTTTTTATTAAGAAAGTGGTTATACGATAAAAAAAAATTATGCACCCCGTGACATTTTTAACGCCGATGAAACGGGCCTTTTTTTCAAAGCACAACCCTCGCGAATACTTACTTTAAAAGGAGAAAAGTGTACTGTAGGAAAATTCAGCAAAGAAAGAATTACGACGATTATGGTCGGCTGCAACATGGACGAAAGTGCAAAATTGCCATTGCTCGTGATCTGTAAGTCGGCAAAACCACGTTGTTTCAAAAACGTTAAAACTTTGCCAGTTTGCTACACTTCCTGCAAAAATGCATGGATAAACAATGTTATTTTTACGAAATGGTTACTTGGTCTGGACTTAAAATTCTACCGAGAAAAGAGAAAAATTTGCTTATTGCTGACCAATTGCAGTGCTCATAAAAATGTCCCAGTATTAAAAGCAATTGAATGTGTCTTTCTTCCTCCGAACACTACAGCAAAACTTCAGCCTTGTGACCAAGGAATTACCCAATGCTTAAAAGTGCAGTACAGAAAAACAATTGTTCATAAAATGATTCAATGTTTTGATAATAAAACAGAATTTTCTGTGAATTTACTAGAATCTATAATTTATCTAAGAAATGCCTGGAACAGTATCACTACTGGAACTGCGAAAAATTGTTTCACGCGGGATTTACGCATGAGATAAATGAAGAAACTAATGAAACAGAATCTGAAATGAGGACTGATTCAATAGAAGCCGAAAAACGGGGAATTATTTCGCAAACATGTTTGTCGAGTATATTTGCATTGATGAAGATGTACTGACTTCGGATGTGACGACAGACGAAGAAATAATTGCTTCAAGATGACAACAAAAAAAATGACAACATCGACATCTCAGACGAGGATGAAGAATTCGACACAGAACTGAAAAGTTCAGTGTCATTAAATGAAGCTACCGCAGCATTAAAAACGGTACAACGTTTCCTTATGGAACAAGAGAATGCTTCCCGAGCTTTGGACAAGTTAGATGACGTCCATACGTTTCTAGAACAAAGCAGTCTGCAAAAATTTAAACAAAAGTCAATAACGGACTTTTTTAGAAAATGATTAGCAGGTAAATAAACTTCTTATTGCCTAAAATGATGACCAATTTGTTTTATTTCTTAATTAAATTTTCTATTTCTTAATTAAAATTTCTATTTCTTATTAATTTATGATTTTAGCAGGGATATATTTGTAAGCTTATTTATTTAGTTTTTTTTAATCTAATATAGATGGCACCACTATTTTAACGGTTAACACGAAATCCCGGATAACACGAAAAAATTTTGCAGCCCCTTCAATTTCGTGTTAACGAGGTTCGACTGTACTACAATGAAAGCAGGGTCACAAAGTGAGTCAATGGGTCCTGATAGATATTCAAATAGGGGTGTCTATTCCAGCTCAGCTACAAATTCAACTGACTTTTCCAGGTTTATCCAGATGGCTAAACACCCTATCAAATGTTGGTCCCTTTTGAAGTATGGTATTAGTAAATTGAATTGAATAATTATTTTTCAAAAGGTCATACATATATATTTGTTTAAAATCTAAATATTATACTATATTAACAAAATACAGAAAAAATTGCACTGGTGATCAAAAGTTCTGTAGTCATTTTTAGCTTTATCATTTTTACTTACTTTTAGCAGTCACAGGTCCCCTCTAATGCTGGGGATACAATGGCTTCTGCCACCATAGACACTCAATAGTCCCCCCTCTGCTAATAATTTATTAGTTGGTGGAAAGTTTTTTTCAAATACCTTTTCTCAGTGCTGTGTAAGAAAATTATTCACACAAATTACATGACTCAAATTACCACTTTAATTTTCTTATTTAATAATCGTTTTTACTTGAAAAATTTATAAAAGAAAAAAAAAGAAAGAGAGCAAAACTTTTTTTTTTTTTTTTTTCTGTAGCTCCGAATGAAAGAGGAAAAGATATGATCAGACTTGTATAAAACCAAAAACTTTCTGCGCAGATAAATATTGGGTCAGGAACTTTCTGCAAATTAATGTATAATAAAATTATGTGTTATATTATTTGTACGATATGAATTAAAAATAGTAGTTTAAAATAATTACCATTTAAATTAATTGTTGGATTCTCTTACTAATAGCAGATAATGCACAGTGAAATCTTAATATTATGGAAATGCATGTAAGTGGAAGACTTCAGTAAATAACACAGTTGAAGTAAACTAACTACCGTATTTTCGGGTGTATAGCCCGCGGGTTATACAAGAAAAAAACATTTGGAACAGCTGCTGCGGCTTATACATGGTGCGGACTATACAAAGATTTTTTTAAAAAAAGAAACGGAAAATCGTGATTTTTCTATAATTTTTAAACCCGAAAAAATTTTAAAAATCGTCGAAATTTGTAAATTTTTTTCGCTATGCCGCGAAATTTAAAGAATTTTCCCGTGTTTGTAATGTTTTTTTACTGATTAAATGCTATTATTATTTATTTCTGTCTTTGAAAATAGAGATATTATTGGTTTGTTTATGACGGACTCTGAAACTTCCGATTTTGAAGGATTTTCCGATTCCAGTGATTAAAATAAATATTTTTGAGCAAATTACTGTGTGCCTTTTTATACAGTAGTTTTATATTACTTATAGTAATTATTGTTTAAAATAACATATTTTCTAGGAGGTAAAACGCCATTAATGGCTCCAGTTGTATATTACATCCAGTTCTCTCAAAGTTACTGTTGTGATAATTTACCTATTATCTGCTGCTGCAATTCAAAAAATTTAACTGAGATAAATGGTATTTAATGTTTGCCAGAAATGTATGCAATTATCACAATAATTACATTTACTTTTTGACATGAAAAAAAAAATATTGTGGAAAAATTTGTGTATTGTGTTGCTTATGATAGCTAATTATCTACGAAATGGGCCCGGAGAGGCGGGGATGCCCTCCGTGGGGGTCTTTCTAACGGAACCTAACCCGTATTTACGCACAAAAATCCAAGTTTAGAAGAAAACTCCGAACGATTAGGCCGACGGGCGCGATTGGGTTCGAACCCAGGAACTCCTGTCTACCAGCTTTTGAGAGCAGAACCTCTCGGCCATTGGTGGGGCGTAGAAAAACGAAAATATTTCTTGAATTACCTCTGACAATAATTTTGTTATTTTTAAAGGAAAAAAAAGTGACTTTTTTTCCAGATTAAAAATAATGATAATAATAAATAAGTTAAAATCTGGTTTTATTATTATGGAAGTATTAAAAAAAAAGATTTTAGTATCGTAATTTACGGAAGAAACGCCGCGGCGTTTACGTGTTTTAAATTGAAATTTCAAGCGATGCGGCGTTTACGCGCAATTGATTTTTTTTTTTCACTTTCAAAAATTCAGATACCAAAGATAAGAAATTTCATATTAATGAGATTTTATAATAATGTGGGCGAGCCGAAATTTTCAGACCCAGGCAATCGAAATATATTGGCCCTGCCTGGGCTAAACTTGAACCATTTATGCTAAAAATTTGGCCCACCCAGTCAAGAAAAATCGATTAAAATCAAGTCTGGGATCCTATCAATAAAATTATTTAAGATATATTTTTTACATACTCATGCAAACATTTGGCAGCTTAAACTAGTATGTCCACAATCTATGAAATATGGAATGGCAACATTATTGATTACTTAGAGAAATTCATTTAAATGATAACTCATTAGAAAAAATAATGTAGTTTAAAATGGAAGAAAAATATTTTAGAAAAAATAATTTTGAAGCTCTATAAAGATTTTTTTAAACATATTTCTCTATAATTTAATAAAATGAAATAAATTTCTAAAGATTTCGTCGAACAAAGGAAACATTTCACTGTTATTTTTGCAAAAACCTGCCGGTTTAACATGGCACCGAAAAAAAAAAAAAAAAAAAAAAAAAGTAGTTCTCCAGTCCCGGCCCGGATCGGCCGTAGATAAAAATTAAGCTCGATCGCGGCCCGGGTCTATTAAAAAGAGATTAACCAGGTCCATGCAGATCTCTAATGTGTACGTTTTAAGTGAAAATCCTATAAAAATGATTTAAAACAATATTCATAGGATACATAAAACAAATTAGTGGATATAATTTTTTAAATGCTTAATATTCCATATTTTCTAAGAAAATATAACTACAAGAAAATAATCTATTTGTAAAAAATGTATTTTTCTAGAAAAAAATACATCCCCCCCCCCCTCTATCCATAACAAAACAATAGCAGGTAAAATCAACTCTGAACCTGAACTGCAAGGTCCGATTGTATCCTATCCGAATCCGAAAATTCTACAAAGTCAACTCGAGACCCGACAAGAACAAATTTTGTCAACCGAAATATTAAAACCAGAAACTAAAATGAAGGAAAATTAATCCATATTTTAACTGCATTTACGGAAAAGTAGTCTATAATTATGTTTTTCTTGTATCAAATTATTTCGGCATTTACCATTTTAACAAATATTCAGCAGCATCTTTTGGAGAAAAAAAAAAAAAAAGTTAACTCGAACGAATCAAATTCCAACCCGACCCACGTCAAAAGAAAGAAAAAAAAATCCCGCCAACACGACCCGAACTTTAGTCGGGTTCGGGTACTATCCGATTACCCGACCCAATGCAGGATTCAATTCTGTACCAAGTGATTGAAATAAATATAAAATATAACTTTTAAATGTTCATGCAAGAAATATTTTTAAAACATCTACAATAACGCCAAATATTCTCAAAAACGACCATAAAATAAATCAGATTAAATTGCATTGTTAAATCATCTTGTATTTAAGAAACAGCACAGTGATGGTAAGTATTTTTTTTTTCTTGGTAATCATTTCGTGTATAAACGCTTTTAAAGCAAAATCTTCTAATTGAAATCTATATTTATTTCTTTGAGATTCTGACAGCTAAAAAGTTCCAAACAGAGCGATAGAAGAAGGGGGGGAAAAAAAAAAAGAAAATAGCTTTAGGATAGCACGTGATATCTTTTTGTAGTGGTTAGCATGAATCATATAATGTTTATAATCCTTATCGCTCCACGTGCAAAGAAATAATAAAAGTAGGTCATGAAATTGCTTGCAGATTGATTGGAATTAAATAAAACCGATTCGAATTAAATAAAGTTTTGTTTTGTTTCTGATAACTTTATTATAAAACACGCATACACACATAAATAACGGCTGCATTCACTATAAGTCATTTTTAATTTTAAATGTATAAAACTATTGCCGCATTTATTAATACTTTAAGAAATCGAACAGCGTTTTTCAGTTTTTGATAAGGGAAAAAACATTTAGAAAATGCTGAAAGTTGATTTTTTAACTGAATTTCCAGATGAGACAGCTCGGGAAAGGTAATCATCAAATAGCAATCGCTTATAACTTAAGATATAATACATTTATCGAAAATAGAAAAACGCATTCGATTTCAAATCACTTTGAAAGATATGCCAGCAGATTCCATGCTTTTCCGTTTAAAATTCTCGATGAATTATTGCGCGAGGTTTCTTTTTAATCTCCCCCCGTCCCCTTATAAAAAAATCTGTATTCTAGATCTACAAATTCTTTTAGAAATGATTAAAATGAGAATTTTCATATCTTATTCAATTGACGAAATGGGATGTGATAACGTTATTTTATTTGTACATAGCGCTAAATATTAAAATTAATACGTTTATTATCTATTTGTAAATAATTGTAATATATGGCACTGTGAAAATAAATGTCATTTTAGCACGTCGTCATTTTAATGTCATTCAAGCACGCTATTTAAGATACTTGAGTTAAAGTTGAAATTGCTAACGCCCAATCGTTCTCATGACGCTCTTTAGTGTATAGAAAAGTTTACTCAATTTTAACGGGATTTTTTCTTTTAAATATTATTCATAATGAATTATTAATTTTGAATATCGTTCTTATATTATTTATAACAAATTAATAATTTCATATTTCCAGAGCTCCCACTCAACTGGTGTAGTAAAAAAGGGGACCAAAAGGGAGCAGATATTTTGTAAAAAAAAGAGATCAAAAGGAAACTATTTTCGCAAATCGTAAAATAAAATAAACAAGGAAACCCTCCTTTCCTTCAATTGTCACTAATTAATAAATGTTCAAAGTATAATTTGTTATAAAGAAAACGCTTGCTCCGATTCAAATTCTGAAATTCATTATCTTAAAGCCATTGTTATTGGTAGAGGTTACAAACCTTCTAAGACAGGTTGAATTTCACGAATTTTTCCACGACTATTTAAAGAAATTTGCGTGTTTTTCGGGATCCTTTGATGAAATTTATATGTTTTTTACTATATCTTGACGAAATTAAAGTTTTTAAAATCTTTTGACGGAATTAGTTTTTTTTTCGATTTTTTGACGAAATTTGTGCTTTTTTCCGCAATTTTTTGACCGTTTTTTTTTCGCGATATTTTGATGCAATTCGCGTTCTTTTCGCAATCTTTTGACGAAATTCACGTTTTTTCGCGATCCTTTGACGAAATTCGCATGTTTTTTTTGCCACCTTTTGACGAAAATCGCGTTTTCTGCGATTCTTTGACAAAATTTGCGTTTTATTGAGAGATCTTTTGATGAAATTCGTGTTTTTTCGCGATCTTTTTACAAAATTCTCGTTTTTTTCGCGATCCTTTGCCGAAATTTGCGTGTTTTTCGCGATCCTTTGCTGTAATTTGCGACCTTTTGACGAAAAACGCGTTTTTGGCTATTCTTTGACAAAACTTGCGGTTTTTTTCGCAATCTTTTGAGGAAATTAGTCTTTTTTGCGATCTTTTAAACCGCTTTTTTCTTTCTATCTTTTGACCGCGTTTTTTTCTATCTTTTAACGAAATTCACGATCTTTTGAAGAAATTTGCGCATTTTCGCAATCCTTTGACAATGTTGGCGATTCTTTTCGTGATCGATTAACGAAATTTAATGGTATTTTTTGGAACATATTTGCGAAAAGCGCGCTTTTTCCGCGATGCTCGGCTAAATGCCAAACATCGGTAAAATTTTAAATAAAAGTCGGTTAAAAGTGTCAAAAAACAGACTTTACGGACCTAACAATGAAAAAACGGACCAATACCGACTTGAAGCAAAAAAACGGATCTAGTGGGAGCCCTGTAATTTTGGTGCTTGTGGTTTTTAAAATTTCAGTTTAATTAATTTTTTTGTTGCAAAATCATTCGCGATATACCAAGGTAATAATGCAATTTATCATCCGCGCCATATGCAGGAATTTAAGCTGCAAATTTCACGCAATTTTAGTGTAGTTTTTCGTATTTATATTATTTAAATTATATTAATAATTTCGAATTGTGCATTTAAATTATTTATTTCTAATTAATAATTTCATTTTTATGATTTCTTAATTCTTCTTATTAATGTGTTTCTGTTTAGCACGCCATTCGCGATTACCTCGGAAATTTCACATGCGGCGTAAACCCTGGTCGAAATATACATTCGTAGATGGTGTATAGCCCGCGGGTTATACAACGATGCAGCTCCGCGGCTTATACACGAACTTTTTTATGGCACTGCTCGATTTAGGGGTGCGGGCTATACACTGGATGCGGGCTATACACCCGAAAATACGGTATTTAATGATGAGCGAACATTATTTACACATGAAAAAATGTTGTCAGCATAGCTTTGCTGAACTAAACTTAAAGTAACTTAAAATATAAATAACATCTGTTTGTAATAAGAACCGCCAGCAGACTTCATACATATGTAGCGAAAGCTACAATGCCTTAATTACATGGCAAAAATCTAAACAGACGCTGTTCTTAAGCAAGACAACAGAAAAAGAGATAGAGAAAGATGCAACGCTACATCTCATTAAATACACCAGCTTGTTGTGGAAATCTGCATAAAGCCGTTGCCAATACATGAAAAAAAAAATACGTACCCAGAACGCCAGTGACTCACGATGACGTCAAACATCGACCAATTAGAATGCAGGAAACATCGCATAGGCCGAAAACAGTGAGTAACGGTGATTCAAGATCACAGCAATTACGGCGTGACTGAATCGCATATTTACCGGCAGAAAACATGTGAAGCAGTGGCGTTCGGTCGTATTTTAACATAGACTTGGGGATGGTAAAAATAAAAGGTATGTCATGTATACAGAATTTAATAAAATTAATTTTAATTTACATTTTAACAAACATGACATAACATTAATTAATATTAATTAAAGAATAATTATTTTGGTCAAAAAATAATAAAGCTAAAAATCCATGACAGAGGGTAAGACGGGTAATTCTGAATAAAAAAAAAAAAAAAAAAAAAAAAAAAAAAAAAAAAAGCAAATTTTCGGAAAGGTTACAGCAGAGGGGGGGGGGGAGAGAGAGAGGAATTCCCTCCCGGCACTAATTATTTTTGTTGCTCGTTGAGTTAACTGTTTTCAGGTCGGGTGGATTACGGGATGAGTGCAGATTCCTGTAAATTGGCTTTGGGTAAGAAGATTTTTCAAAAGTTAGTTCAGTATATTATTTCAGATTAAAAACTATGCCTATAATAATAATCATAGATGTTTGTATGTGTGCTGTTTTTAAAGAGACCACTGGGTTTTTCTAGCTTACCCTATGAAATTTGCATTTTTTCACGGTCCTTTGACGAAATTTACGATAATTTGATGAAATCTGCGTTTTTTCACGACTCTTGACGAGATTGTTGGGAAATACAAATGTATCTCCCAAGGGTTAAGTATTTGCAGAGCTGTCTTAATGCAGTGGAAAAACACTATTGCTGAAGAAAATAAAACGTTAAGTAACCAAATTAAATAAAAAAGTAAATATTAAACTAATAGAAATGATAGAAATCATGACAACAGTTTAAGAAGAAAAACATCTATTAAAAATCATTAAAAACAAAAAGAAACATTTAAAAGAAAAAAAAATATATTAACATCACATAAATAGACTTATTTGGCTTTAAATATCACAATAGCTTTTCACATACCTTATTACTACGAATTCCATGACGTGGAATGAAAATACAATATAACACTAAATATATTACAGACTAATACTAAATATATTACAGACTATTAACATCTTAATTGAAACCAGAAATCTATTTCTTGAAAAAAAAATATCCGGAACCGATAGTCAAAACTGTTCGATAGTCAAAGTTCAATGACGGCGTATCCTCACTGCCCACGATGCAATATGAATTTTTCACATTCATTCTAAAAGGAAACAATGAAAAACTTGCTTCATGAACTTGAACTTTAATAAAATGAAACTCCTTTAAACAGACTGACTTCTATTCTTAAAAAACTGTAAGTTGAACATTAACATTTGATCTTAGGGATGGGCATTATTTAACGTATTAGGATAAAAAACACTCTTACTATGCTGGAACCTAATACTCCATTATTATGTTACCGAAAGTTCCTGTTAATTAAATAACATAGGATTTTAAATGGAAGCGTCTTCATTCATTTGCCTTAATCAAGAATTCAATTTCGTGCCTCTAAAATAGAACAACATTCACTAAAATCTTCCTCAATCGTGTCTTTTGAGACGTGCACATCTTCACTCTCTAGTTATTGGCAACTCTGTTAGGTGTGTGGTGCTACAAAATTATTTTACATTTCACCAATCCCTAATGCATGAATAGTAACAATTTGCAGCACTAATTAAACGTTTTTTTGGCTTGGTGACTGTGGCTAGATCACTACCATCACATACTTTCTCTGATTCTGATTGTGCAAAGTAGAGCATAAACGAAACACTGAAACAAATAGTAGATCAGAAAAACATCTGAAAATTGATAAGAAAAAAAGCTCATGCTTGACATGTTTTGTACTCATGAATCGTATATATATATATATATTAATTGTTTCATTTATTGTTTCATTTAGCATTTCCTTAACAAAAAGCCAAGTTTGACTTTCTAAAACCCAGCAATGTTTTGCCTAACTTTTGACCTGACCCTTTTTTTCCAACTAAAAATATATTTTCGTGCTTTTATTTCTTGTTTTGCTTCTAATTTTCGACGATTAAGAAAATTATATACCTTATGAATAGCCAAATATATAGGACAGTTACACATTAGAAATTAGGAATTACTATGAACATGGAGTTAAGATTCAGATTTTTTTTTTTTTTTTTTTTTTTTTTTAAAGATAGCACAACATTACCCTTATTCAATATTCCAAACTAAAATTGAACAATTATACATAATTTAAAAGCATCGATTTCTACCTCCCCCCCCCCCCCCAAAAAAAAAGGCAGCAAAACTTGAGTTATACATAGTGTACATTAGAGCTTAGATTGATTTCAATTGAAAACCAACCACAGATAATTCATTAATTCATTCGGATACATTTTCATTACGCCATCAGTAAATCTAGTTCTTAACACATAAAATGATTGTTTATCGTTTAGTAAGCTTCTGAATAAACAGATGTAATAGAACATCTTTGCAATTATTTATCTGTTAAAATTTTTTCTGCGGTCAATATAACATTTGTGTATTTTGAAACATTTGTTACGAAAGTGTTTTAAATGAAAAAAATACGCTAAAGATAAAATCTATCTAAAAGGATAATAGTGTCTCAGGAATTACATTTGATTATTTACTCTTCATGTTTTTGGAATGAATGAAAGAGTGTTTTGCACATTGAGTAATTATTATTGAGGAAGTAATAGGGAATGATTTGATCTGTGTTGATATTTTGAATGAGAAATATTTATGGGCAGTTTCATTGAATATTTAAAAGGGCTATTACAACTTACTCATGGAGGGTTTTTTTTTTTTTGGGGGGGGGGGGGGATTCTCGCACTATAAATTTTGCTTTTTGGGCAAATGTGTTATGTCATGTTTGTTAAAATGTAAATTAAAATTAACTTTAATTAAATTCTGTTTGACATGACATACCTTTTATTTTTACCATCCCCAAGTCTATGTTAGAATACGACAGGACGCCACTGCTTCACATGTTTTCTGCCGGTAAATATGCGATTCAGTCACGCCGTAACTGCTGTGATCTTGAATCACCGTTATTCACTGTTCTCGGCATGCGCGATGTTTCCTGCATTCTAATTGGTCAATGTTTGACGTCATCGTTCGTGAGTCACTGGCGTTCTGGGTACGTATTTCTTTTCATGTAATGGCAACGGCTTTATGCAGATTTCCACAACAAGCTGGTGTATTTAATGAGATGTAACGTTGCATCTTTCTCTCTCTCTTTTCTGTTGTCTTGCTTGTGAGCAGCGTTTGTTTAGATTTTCGCCATGTAATTAAGGCATAGCTTTCGCTACGTATGTATGAAGTCTGCTGGCGGTTCTTATTACAAACAGATGTTATTTATATTTTAAGTTACTTTAAGTTTAGTTCAGCAAAGCTATGCTGACAACATTTTTTCATGTGTAAATAATGTTCGCTCATCATTAAATAGTTAGTTTACTTCAACTGTGTTATTTACTGAAGTCTTCCACTTACATGCATTTCCATAATATCCAGATTTCACTGCGCATTATCTGCTAATAGTAAAAGAATCCAACAAAATGTTTTCAATATTTTTGTTTTATCATTGCGTTTAATGGGAGCCGGAAAACATTTAATATCTGTCATTTTATTTCGCTGAAAAAAAAAAAGAAAGAAAGAAAATAGCCTCCTATAATTTGTGAAAAAACTTAATTTTAGCACAGTTGTAATTAATTTGAAAAACATATTTGTATGAACAAAATATGTTTGGACAAATTTAATTTGACTAAAAGTATATAAATAATATTTTTGTGTTCTTGTGAAATTAGTCTTGAATATGAGTTGATAGATATGGCTGCTATGAGGTCGGGGATCAAATTTCTTTTTTCTAGTACTTTCCAACGTAGCTGAAAAGTGTTTATGAAATCTCTTTGTATGTCCGCCTGTCTGTCCTTGCTCTACTTCGTGTAAATATTGTCCGATTGCCATGAAATGGATATATGTTTTTCTTGGGATTTAGTGTAGCATGTTCGGTACTGAAAGGGAAGTGTGTAGCATTTTTGGTTCATTTACAGGGCCACTCAAAAGAAATCCATTCCATTACGGTATATGGTGAAAAATCACTTGCCATGTATTTTTAATGATATTACAGTGTTTAAAACGTATTGAAATTGATATACATCACTGAGGTGTACTGCAAGGTTGTTACTATACAATATGGTGTGCATAGAACTTATCATTTATTTACAAGAACATACAAAAGTATTTGGATATAGAAGAAAATGAGCAATAATTGAACTATTGAAGACTACGCACAATAATTGCTGGAAGTGCATTTTCATTTGTGGTACTCATTTTTAAATTTAACTATTTTTTAAATATTACTTGGTGTGTATAAATTCTAGATCGTATACAATATACAAGGTCAAACAAAAGTTCTCAACAATGTTCGTATATTAGTGCAATTAGTTCGACTATATGTGCAACAAGATTTACTAGGATTAACAGGTGAATTTTCCTTTACTTCCACAGGTTTCTGTATGAAATCCCATGCTCCATAATGCAGTAACAGAACTTTTATTTCATGATTCTTCCACGATTCCCAGGTAATGCCAGTCAGCAGGGTGATGTTTTGACTTGTCTCCATCAGCCCCCGTCAGTTAAAAACGGCAACTCTTTAAATTCACAGGAAACTAACAGTATAAAAGTTCGTTATAAGTTCCATTTAAAAAAAAAAACGATGAGTCTACGGAAAACAGGAACCACCTTTTCTTCACTTACGCATTTCCAAAAAATACTTAAATATTCGGGTTACGAGTCGTTGGGCCCATAACCCAATTGTTGTATTTTTATGTATATAAATAAGACTTCAGCAGGTGTTGCACAGTAGAATCTGAATTACATGAAAATGCATATGAGTGGAAGACTTTAAGAAATGAACACAGCAGGAGTAGACTTAAATATTTAATGATGGTCTAGAAAAATATACAGGGTGATTCATAAAAGATGGGCAGAACTTTAAGGGGTTATAGTACACTTAAAGACAAATAATATTAAATAGGAGACTAAGGGTCCCAGACGTATTCCCAAGGAGATAGGGGGCATTAAAGTTTAGGGTCCAAAATTTCAAATGATTATAAAACATGGAAAAATTGGTCGATTCGTTTACGGTTTTTGCAAAAAATTTTCTTTATGCCAGTATTTTCTTGAAATAAAATTTTAAAGTTCAATTTCAAAAAATGCCGATAGGGGGCGCTTTAGACTTTGGAGTAACAAACAACTATTTTTTAACGTTATTTTTTGTATTTCTTTAAATGATTTCGAAAGCTTAGACTTAAACTTAAATTTTGATCTAAAAATCTGAGTCCTAACGAGTAGTTAAGTAGCGTAAACTGAAATTTGAAACCCTTCTCCCCCCAGAACAAAAATCAGTTATTCCCGATCTTTGTGTCGTAGATTAGGCTCTAACTACTGCCGCGTTTTGCTAAAATTATTCTTTATGTCAGTATTTTCTTGAAAATAAATTTTAAAGAAAATTTTCCAAAAATTCCGATAGAGGGCGCTTAGACTTTGGAGTAACGAACAACTATTTTATACCGTTATTTTTTGTGTCTCATTAAATGCTTTCTAAAGCTTAGACTTAAACTTAAATTTTCAGCTCAAAATCTGAATCGCTGAGCGTGGTTCAGTAGCGAGGGGAGGGGGTTCAAATTTCAACTTCTGAACATAGTTCAGTTTGCACTACTTAACCATGCCCAACGATTCTGTGCTGTGATACGAGGCAAAAATACAACTTTCGTCAAGGACTGCATAGTCGGAATTCACTCATAAAGGCACTGGCACAGTTGGAAACGTCGCTCATGCAAACGTTAAAGCTCCATTCCTGACGCTAGTCACCGGGTGAAGAAGGAAACAGAAAGTATGCAAATGTCAAATGGGGAAGAAGAAGAACACGTATGCAAAATTTCGACACGATTCAGGCATAAAAACCACTGAACGGTGAGTCAAGTGTAAGTCGCTGTAGTAATGAATCGGAAGATGGTGCCCTTCACGAATAAGGAAAAGGCTGAGATGCATTTAATTTACGGAGCGGCAGATGGAAATGGTGCAGAGGCACAACCAATGTACGGAGTGCGATTTCCCAACAGGCGGTTGCCTAACCGCAAAACTTTCGAGCGCTTGCACAGACAGTTGTGTGAGACGGGATCATTTCTCGCTTCCCGGTCGAATGCAGGTCGTGCAAAAAAGGACGAATCAGTAGTTGTTGCAGAAGCCATTCTGGATGTAGTAGCGGCGCAGCCAAGTACAAGTACACGAACAGTGGCTAGGCAGGTGGATACCTCACAGTCCATGACTTGGAGGGTACTGAAGGATGAACATTTGCTCCCGTTTCATGTGCAACGAGTCCAGAAACTGTCTCCAGGGGATTATCCAAATCGTATTGAATTCGCCCGCTGGTTTCTGCAGCAGAACGCGCTAAATCCACATTTTGGACGAACTGTGCTTTTCACCGATGAATGTACCTTCACACGTGAAGGTACATTTAACACACACAATGCACATGTATGGGCGGATGTCACGTACCACATACCTACGTATCCACATGCTCATCAGAGACGCTTTTCCATCAATGTTTGGGCAGGAATCCTCGGAGACCACCTAATCGGACCGTACCTTCTTCCTGAACGCCTCAACGGTAAAACATACCTCACATTTCTGCAACATGTGCTGCCAGACCTGTTAAACGTTGTTCCTCCACGCATCCGGCGGGTCATGTGGTTCCAGCACGATGGAGCGCCAGCCCATTACGTACGAGACGTCCGCAACTATCTGGACATCACATTTCCGAACAGATGGATTGGTCGAGGTGGTCCTGTTGCTTGGCCTGCTCGCTCGCCAGATCTTTCACCCCTCGATTTCTTTTTTTGGGGACGATTGAAGGCTCTTATGTATGAGACACCCATTGAATCCCCCGAGGAACTGGTCGCCAGACTTTCTGCCGCTGTAGGGGAAGTGCTCGAAAAGCCTGATGTTTTCGCGAATGTTCGCCGTTCCATTCTTCGCCGTTGTTCTGCGTGCATAACCTCTGGTGGTCACAATTTTGAACATTTATTGTAATTACATGTTAATAAATATGCTTTGGTAACATAATCCTAATTTGTGTCTTTTTACCTCGTATCACAGCACACAATGTGTGGACATGGTAAACTGAACTGTGCTCAGGAGTAGAAATTTCAAACCCCTCTCCCCAGAAACTTAACCACGTCTAACGGTTCAGATTTTGGGCTGAAAATTTAAGTCTAAGCTTTAGAAAGCATTTAATGAGACACAAAAAATAACGGTATAAAATAGTTGTTCCTTACTCCAAAGTCTAAAGCGCCCTTTATCGAAATTTTTTGAAAATTTTCTTTAAAATTTATTTTCAAGAAAATACTGACATAAAGAATAATTTTAGCAAAACGCGGCAGTAGTTAGAGCCTAATCTACGACACAAAGATCGGGAATAACTGATTTTTGTTCTGGGGGGAGAAGGGTTTCAAATTTCAAATTTCAGTTTACGCTACTTAACTACTCGTTAGGACTCAGATTTTTAGATCAAAATTTAAGTTTAAGTCTAAGCTTTCGAAATCATTTAAAGAAATACAAAAAATAACGTTAAAAAATAGTTGTTTGTTACTCCAAAGTCTAAAGCGCCCCCTATCGGCATTTTTTGAAATTGAACTTTAAAATTTTATTTCAAGAAAATACTGGCATAAAGAAAATTTTTTGCAAAAACCGCAAACGAATCGACCAATTTTTCCATGTTTTATAATCATTTGAAATTTCGGACCCTAAACTTTAATGCCCCCTATCTCCTTGGGAATACGTCTGGGACCCTTAGTCTCCTATTTAATATTATTTGTCTTTAAGTGTACTATAACCCCTTAAAGTTCTGCCCATCTTTTATGAATCACCCTGTATACATGAAGAATGATGTCAGCATGACTTCGTCGAATTAACTTAAAACATGAATAAAACTTCGTTCACAAAACAAGAAAAACCGCCAGCATCTTTCACCTTAACGTAGCAAAGCTACAATGCCTTAATTACATGGCGAAAACAAAATTAAACACTGCTTACAAGTAAGTGAAAACAAGAGAAAGATGCAACATTACATTCCATTAGATATACTAGTTTGTTGTAGAAATCTGCATTAAGTTGTTGTCATTACATGAAGTGCAATACACATGCGGAACGCCATTGGCTCATGAACAAACATCGACAAATCAGAGAGCAGGAAACATTGTGTAAGCCAAGAACAGTGATTCAAGATCACAGTAATTACGGTGTGACTGAATCGCGTATTTACCGGCAAAAAGCATGTGAAGCAATGGTGCTCGGTCGTAATTTAAAGTAGACTTGGGGATGGTAAAAACACAAGGTATGTCATGTTAAACAGGATTTAAATAAAGATATTAATTTTAATTTTTAATATATGACATAATACTTGTTTAATCTGTGACTGCAGCTTGCAGCGCATTCCGTCGGTTCGCCACTGCTCTAGGAGGTGCCATCATACAGTTTCTCATTTGTGATGGAAAAAGTTCACTTTTTTCTTCTTATCGGCACTAGACCTTTTCAGTCTCTTTCTGGCCAGGGGAAAAACAGTATTTTACAATGCTCTCATTAGCAGTAAAATTTTCTCTTCTGTCTTCTTGGCCTGTTTTAATATAAGCCGGGAAGGAATTCGCCTTTTTCCGGGAGAGGCTGAAATTGATATTTTTAGTAAAGCTGTTCATGGTTGCGTTAAATTTTGACAGAAAAAAGCATTCACAGTTTAAAGAACTGTCGCATAAAATGCTTGTGAAAATATTCCCTCTAAAAGCTCATCTGTTTCAAATCAAGGTCATTCGTGAATTAAACGTAGGTTTTACTTGCCAGGGACTGGTAAAATTTTACATATTAACCGGGTTTTTTACATGCATAAGATAGGTGTATTTCAAAGAACAGAAGAAAACTCTCATATTAAGTGGTTTCGCATATTAACGGGGTTCGACTGTACTTAGTTTCATAATTAGAAAAAAATTCCTGAATTTTTCTCATAAGTTTCAAATTTCTCAGACTTATTTTTGGAAATTTCAAATTTCCCTAACTTTTCCTCGGGAATTGTAAAATATTTCTGATTTTTCGATAACTTCTACAGTGCATAAACATTTCCCTGACTTTTCTTGGTGACTAGACATACAGTTTCTTAAATATATACTAGACAGCTTTTTCCTTTCCTTTATTCCTCCTACTTCAGTTACTAAACACCCAAATAGGCAAAAGCTGGTACGAAAAAAACATTATCACTGTTCACTATAGTAAAGCTTAGATACCTTTGAGAACTATCAGATTCAACTGATTTCTTAACATTTTCCAAATAATAGCATTTGTGTGTGATTGAATATATTCTTTAAAAACATGTTAGCTTAACAGAATTGTAAGATTTCAGCATTGTTTCTTACCAAATACTTATTGTTTTTCCAACTTGCTGCAAAACTTGCTTGAAAAATAAATAACTAAAATAAAAATCGATGAATGCTTATAAAACCAGAAGTCAAGAAAAATATTTTACTTCATTACTATCAAATTAAAAGACTTTCATTGTGGCAACGAAAATAATCCCTAAGAGTGCCTTGTGTTCGAGTGGCCCAATTTTAATTTCTATGACAATTTTCAAATTGGTCACTAAAATTTCATACACTTTTTTTTCTCCTAAAATTTAAACCTAAAAAGCAATACCTGCAGTGTACAAAGGACGTATAACACATATATGTTTTCACCAAGTTACTGCATCACACATAAAAAAAAATTGTAACCTGTAACGTATAGGTGCAGATTCACGGCCGCCAGTTGCCACGTGGTGACTAAATGTTTTACTTTGGCGACTAACTGCTGTCATGAAATAAAGCGTGATTTTTGTCGATAGAAAACCTCCCACAATTTTTGTCAATCGATCAAAGGGAAAGAAAAAAAAAAGGCAAATTCCATCATTCCGTACTGAAAAAATCTCAGGCATGCAAGTGCAATAGTCAGGGATGAGAATTGCAAAAAAGCAAAAAGACTGAAACCACGCGCAAACAAAAAATTGTACCACATTTTATCCGTGAAAGATACTTTAAGAAATAAAACCAGGGTCTGATTTCCAGGCAAATGGAGACAAGCGCACAAACCTGTATACTACATTACAGGAGTGAAAATAGCCAAATTACACACAGCTGTTAAAACATTGAGTGTAGGTCATATGAAATGCTCGACTTATCAGAATCATGACCGCTCCTGAAAATGAAATAATTTAATTAAGAAGAGTTTTCGTGTGTCATAATTTTAATAAATTTTTTGGCAAAAAATATGAAACTTAATGAAAATCACAATGGTAAGTTATTTTTGGTCACACAGGCTAATTGGACCAGGACCTACAGCCAGCTTAATGTGAATTCTGAATCAGGAGCGATTCTGAGAAAAAAAAAAAAAAAAAATTGAAATTCGCAGCAAATTTTCTGAAAGGTCACAAAAGAGGAGGGAAGGGGAGGATACACTAAAAGCACTAAATACATGTATTTTTCGCACCATTTTGACGAAATTTGTCGCTTTTTTGCGATCTATTGACGAAATTTACCGTTTTTTCGTGAACTTTGCCGTTTATTCGCAATCTTCTGATGATATTTGTAGTTTTTTTTCATATCTTTTGAAAAATTTTGCTGCTTTTTCGCGATCTTTTGACAAAATTTTGCTGCTTTTTCACGATCTTTTGACAAAATTTTGCTGCTTTTTAGCGATCTTTTGACAAAATTTTGCTGCTTTTTAGCGATCTTTTGACAAAATTTTGCTGCTTTTTAGCGATCTTTTGACAAAATTTTGCTGCTTTTTAGCGATCTTTTGACAAAATTTTGCTGCTTTTTAGCGATCTTTTGACAAAATTTTGCTGCTTTTTAGCGATCTTTTGACAAAATTTTTCTGCTTTTTCGCGATCTTTTGACGAAATTTTCTGCTTTTTCGCGATCTTTTGACGAAATTTTCTGCTTTTTGCAATCTTTTGACGAAATTTTCTGATTTTTTGCAATCTTTTGACGAAATTTTCTGATTTTTTGCAATCTTTTGACGAAATTTTCTGATTTTTCGCGATCTTTTGACGAAATTTTCTGATTTTTCGCGATCTTTTGACGAAATTTTCTGCTTTATCGCGATCTTTTGACGAAATTTGCCGTTTATTTGTGATCTTCTGACGATATCTGTAGTTTTTTGTGATCTTTTGGTGACATTTACCGCTTTTTCGCGATCTTCTGACAAAATTTGCCGCTTTTTCGCGATCTTTTGACAAAATTTGCCGTATTTTCATCACCTTTGAGTGTTTTTTCGAAATCGGAAGAAAAGCGGAATCGATAGGAAAGTGAAAATTTCGGAAAATAACAAAATTTTGCAGGAGAAAAAATACGGAATCCTCGGAAAAAAAAGACGGAATTTCGAGAGAAAAAAAAAAAAAAAAAGCGGAAATCCGCCAAAAGACTGAAAATTCTCATCCCTGAATAGTGCTTCCAAAAAAGTGAGAAAAGTGACAAAAAGATCAAAATAAGTGACAAAAAAGTGACTAAAGCATGTCAAAAAAGTGACTACAGTGTGTCAAAAAAGTGACTAAAGCGTAACAAAAGAGGCAGGGGGAAGGGGGGCTAAAGCACAAGAAAAAAAAGTGACATGAATGATACATGACAATGATTTTTTTTTTCAATCAATTTGTAAGTTAAATTATGTAAATAAAACACCTTTTTGTTTTTAAGATGACAATACTCTACCAAAATGATGGATAAGATAAAACCTTAGATTTATTTAATCATATAAAGCAAAAAGTACAATGTTACCATAATAAAATTTTAAAATTGAATTATAAATAGTAAGGTTGTTTGTCACAAAAAAATTACAGGGGTCTTACCTATCACCTTTTAATTACCACTATTTCTAAAGAACCATCTTCATTTTATTTCTATAACATTTGCAACAGAAATCCACTGTCAGTAAATAGTGATATTAAAATAGGTCATTGATAGGATCCTCGCAATATTTTCTGTGACAAGCTCCATTTTATAACTGCAACTAACTATACAACAAGAAACTAGATGTTTACGAAAAAATGATGGAAATAAATTAAAATTCTATTGCTGAATTCACATCGAGTAAGTAATTAAAACTCTTGGAAAAAGCACAAATAAAATGCACCAAATGAAAAATAAATGCTAAAATAAAAAATAAAATGCACACATCTATGTCTGTAAAACAGTTTTTCCTGACTGACTCATAATCAATGCACAGCCCAAAGTACTGAACCTAGAAGCATGAAAATTGGGGACAAAATACTTCTTATGACATAAACGTGCACTAAGAAAGGACTTTTGAAAATTCCCCCTCTGAGGGGGTTAAAGGGGGAGGTCTAAAATTTTAGAACTCCAGGCCATATCTCAGCAGCCGTTTTAGGTAGGAGCATGAAATTCCAGAAAATAAATCTACTAAAAATAATTAAACACATATTTCAAGAATTAATAGAAATTCCTCCTCCCCCTCCCCCCAAAAAGAAAGAATTAAAGAGTCGTCGAAAATTTTAAAACATTTGGCCATATCTCAGTAGCCGTATTAGGTAGAAGCATGAAAGTCCAAAAAATAAATCTACTAAAAAAGTAATTAAACATGTATTTAAGAGATTTCAGAATTCATCCCCCCGCCCCCTCTAAGCAGGTTAAAGAGATAATCGAAAGTTTCAGGTCATTTCACCATATCTCAGCAACCACTTTAGGTAGGGGCATGAAATACAAAAAATAATTAAACATGCTTAAAAAATAATTATGCATGTACTTCAGTAATTTTAGAAATTCCCTCCTAAGGTGGTTAAAGGGGGCGGGGGAGGGTCGAAACTTTTAGAACATTTGGCCATATCTCAGCAGCCATTTTAAGTAGCAGCCTGAATGTCCAGAAAATAACTGTGCTAAAAAATATTTAGACAAGTATTTCAGCGATTTTTGAAAGCCCTCCCTCTCTATGGGGGTTAAAGAAAAGTAAAAAAAATTAGGCCATATCTTTGCAGGCGTTTTAGGTAAGAGCAGGAAATTCCAGAAAATAAATCTACTAAAAAATAATATCAAGTATTTCAACAATTTTAGAACCCTCCCACCCTCTAAGGGAGGATAGAAAATTTTAGAACATTTAGTCATATCTCAGCAGCCGTGTTAGGTAGGAACTTGAAATTCAAGATAACAAACCTATTAAAAAAATAAACATGTATTTCAGAAATTCCTGCCTAAGGGGCTTAAGGGGGTGGTCGAAAATTTTGGACATTTTGTAATATCTCAGTAGCAGTTTTAGGTAGAAATGGGAAATTCAAGATAACAAACCTATTAATAACATAGTTAAAAACAGGTACTTCAGTGATTTTAGACTCATTTTGTCTATTATGTTGCCAACATCGACTTTGAATTGGATAATGTAAGATTATACGAATAAGACAACAATTTTGGATATTTGATTAGACATAAAGAATTTTTTTTTTCATTTTTGCTATTATATTTCATTTAATAAAAATTCTTTTAGAGAAACAGACCAGCATAGTGGGCTATCTATCTATCTATCTATATATATATATAACCAATAATTAAACATAACCTACCACCATCAAAAACCGTAATATTATGAATTAAAGCTGTAAGTATATAAAGATTAAATTAATTATAAGAATTATTATGGAAGAAAAATAAGAAAGTGGACACCGACATATAATGGAAATGCTTATATATTGAATTACGTTTTCAAAGGCACAGAATTCAATGATATAAGCAAAATGGTTGTTTTCTGTGGGAAAAATAAGCTAAAGCTAAAAGTTATTTTCCCCTGTGCCCAAACAATCATTAAAATCAAGTGAATTGATTAAAAATGAAAACAGAATAGAAACAAATATTATGAAATGGAAAAATCAATAAAACCTATTTAAATATTTATAGGATATAAAATGAAATAATAAACACCATACCGTTTAATATTTTAGAATAAATCCACGCGCACATGGCACCCATAATATCGTAAAGATTAAGGTGAATAAAACAGTTAAGAAATCACAGTAATTGATACCATAGGATGCAGTTAATACATATTGAAATAAATGTTAAATAACTTTTAATATAAAATAATATAAATAGAAAGTAATTACATAATTAAAATGCACTATTAAATTAATTAAAAACCGTTAAACAATATCGTCAAAATTTAGCTAAAAATTCCCCCTGGTGTAGTAAATTATAACTGAAATGTAGCTGGAAAAAGTAAATGTAGAACTTATCGAAAAAAAAAAAAAAAAAACACCACAAATTGTGGTGCTGCCATCTAGTATTACTTTTATGATTTAATTGTCAAAAGACAAACAGTTGTAAGCAATTGAATGTAACAATTGTTTTATTTACAGCAAAACCAAACATATCCTTATATATAGATAATTATAAACAGAATATAAACCACACAATGTATTTTTAAAAAACTATTGTTAATAAAATTTAAAAAGCATACAAAATATTCTATTAGCTAGCTTATTTAAACTACACTAAGAATTTAAATAATTCTAGAACATCGATAATATATAGCATATAGCTATATGCTATAAAACAAAATAAATTCATTAATAATTAATATAAATAATTATTAAAAATATAAAAATCTTTAATAAAAACTATTATATATAAGATAATTATAAAATGAACAGGAAATAAACATATGGTAGTATAAAGAAGGTGAACAGATACTTAAATTCCGATTACCTAAAAAGCACAAATATAGTGTGTGGATTATTTTATACATCCATAAAAATCCTAAAAGTATGAATGTGGGACATTCAAAAACATTAAACCGATAATAAATTTTATAACACTAAGTGAAAATAAATAAATATTATAATATTAATAAGAATAGAGGAATAATAATAAAAATAATTACCCAATTTTAATACATACAGTATAACTTTATTTATATTAAATATACTTATATGTATATTAATCACTATAAAAATGGCATACTATTAGTAATTAATAAGATATTGTCCTTATTAAATTAAAATTTATAACAAATGATTGTAAATAAGATTAAACAATAATAAGCTAATTATTAATGAAATTCACCAATTACATATAAAATATCAAATCAACATCCTTATAAAATACGTATCAAAAATAATAATACAAAAGCCCCCAATTTTTTTTTTTTTTTTTTTTTTTTTAATTAACCATTGCGTATTATCCAGACAACACCACCCTCCTCCGTACTCTAACATCTACCCACCCATCCAACCTATAATAATTTTTTTATGTTATTTTACAATTTTTATTTTTTTATAGAGATTTTTTTATTTTATAATTTTTTTGTAATTTTGTTTACGCATGTGTTAATTTGTTTTAAAAGATCATGTAAGAAAAATACTAATTGTATATTAATGAATATATGAATTTTTTTGGAAAACCATGATTTAATGCATCATAAATTAGTTTTTTAATATTATTGTTAATTAGAGGAGAAGAACATAAACATTTTATTCTATATAAATGATTAAGTATTATATTTCGAAATACAGAATGATGTAGACAAGATTTAAAATTTGTAAATGTATTAACTTTGAATTTAAATTCTTTACGTTTGTCATATAAATCTGTGATTGTTTTGTTGTCTTTTATTGTAATTTTAAGATCTAAGAAGTTAATTGTATTGTTAGATAAAAGGTTTTCCGTTAATTCCAAATTAGTGGGCTAATCTACTGGAAATTGAGTAATTTCAGAATGATCAGTATCAATTAAAATTATGTCATCAATATAACGATATAAATGTAGATTATTATTAGTAAAATTACGTTCATAATGATATAAGTATAAGTCTGAGAGTAAACTGGATGTACAACTGCCTTGTGGTATGCCGACATGCTGTAAATATAAAGTGTTATCTTGCAAGATATAATTATTATAGATAATGAAGTTAGTTAAAGATTTAAAATATGCAATATCAATAGTAGATGGTAATTCCAGTTTTTTATAATACTTTTTAAATAATGCATTTATAATTTTATGTAAATCTAATAGGTCTATATTATTAAAAAGATCTTTGAAGTCATATGTCGTTATATTATATACACAATGAAGATTTTTTAAAATATTGACAAGTTGATAGCTATTTTTCATACAATGTGTATTATCATTGTTTGTAGTAAGTACATATAATTGATTAAGAATTTTTAAGAGAAGTTTATTGGCTTTATTATAATATGTATTGCAACCAATAGTTACAGTCCTAAATTTAATCGGAGTTTTATGAAATTTGGGAATAAGAACTAAATATGGATAATTAAAGTTAGTAGATAAAATATTTAATAGTTTATAATAACTTCGAATTTTACGATTATTTACAATTACATTTTCATTAGTTTTTTGAAATGACTTATTAGAAGAAATACAATTAGTAAGAAGTTGGTGATAATAAGATTTACAAATAATAGCATAATTATTAGGAGATTTGTCTACATATGTAATAACGTAGTTTTTTTGTAATTTAGTAATTTGTTGGAAAATATGCTGTGTATTAATAGAAACCAAATCAGCCATATTATTTTTTAAAGCCACAGTTAATTTTTCAATTACTAATATTTTCCACTGATTAAAATATTCAATAGGCTTATTATAAGAGATAGAAATTTTATAAATAAAAATATCAATATCATGTGTAAACTGTTTGATAATAGATTTAACATTAAATTTAGATGGAAGTCTATATTTAGTACCATAACCCATTAGTTGTTTCAATTTAAAATCATTAACAATATCAAGATTTCCAGTGATTATATGTCCATGATCATTGTTTATGTATTTTTTTAGAGTGGGGTCATTGCATTTACACGGAAAATTACTTGCAGCAGATGTATTTTTTGAAAATGTATTGTAGTTAAAAATCTTTCTACCAATTGTATTAGGATATTTAAAGGTTTTGAGATATGAAGATTATTAATAGGAAAAAAACAATTTTTATTATTAATTATAGAATTGATATTAATTTTATTAAATATGTGATTTGAAAAAGTAATTAACATTTGAGTATTCATGTTTTGAATTTTATGGTTTTTTTGTAAATTAATATTTAAAAGATTAACCCTAGACATAATGAGGTCAAAATAAATATCTGAGAAATGTTTAGAGAAAGATTTACTTAGAAATACATTTAAATGTTGTACAATCTGTTTCTTTTTAATAGCAAAGATGTGTTTACGAATTAACAACCAGTTATAATTCTCTAAATATTTTCTTTGAAGATCATTTATATGTTTAGTGATAGATTTTTTGGAAACTACAACTGATGATGAACCCTTTCCTCGTTTATTACGTGTTGTTTTACCATTTAAATTATGATTAAGAGTAGGATAAATTGGAGAATAATCAATATTGTTATTTATAGATGTGAAGACTTTGACAGGTCTGTTAAATACTTCACTGTAAGTCCATAAGGATAAATTGTGTTGTAATATTTCATAAATGATGATTCCATATAAAGACGTTCTGATTTATTTTTTAGAATTTGAAGAATTTCAATTGTCGTATTTTTAAATTGATGTATATGAAAATGTTGAATTTCAGCTGTAGATTGTATATTTTTTGCTTTGTTATTATTAGAGTCTGAACGATGATGATTGATACGTTTATGAATTGGACCTGATGTTTCACCAATATATTTCATATTACATAAGTTGCACTTTATACTATAAATCACATTAAATGCTTTACAAAAGCTTGAATAATTAGGATCTGAGATAATTTGTGTCTGAGAAGCGTATGGACATGTCTTGCACCGAGCATCATAACACTTACGAAAAAATAAAGGACGAGGGGGAGAGTATAAATGGTTGCTGGATGACGATCCAGGAACAACCCAATTATTGTTCCTGTACCGGGCACTACACTGCATAGATGCTAAGTGTATCTTGCCAGGATCGAGATGTTTACTAAGAACTGCCATATAAAAATTATGTTTGGAAAATGCAATAATTGCCATAAATAAAAGAAAATTTAATAATATAAAAATTAATTATTAATTAAATTAGTCTTGAATAAATAATAAATCTTGAGTAAGAATAATATATACAATATTTACAATAATAGAAGCAGAACGTAAAAACAATCTTCAAATTTACCATAACCAAATAATGATAACCCATATTTCGTAGACTAAAAAAGCAAGATACCACTGGACCCCCTTTGATAACAAGTAAGGCAAAAAACATATATATAGAATTTGTCCTGACTGACTCATAATCAATGCACAGACCAAACTACAAAACCTCGAAGCATGAAAATTGGAGGGGGGATACCTATTATGACATAAGCGCGCACTAAGGAGATTTTTAAAAATCCCTTCCCCCCTTTTTTAGGGGATAAAAATTTTTAGAACAACTGGCCATATCTCAGCAGCCGTTTTAGGTAGGAGCATGAAATTCCAGAAAATAAATCTACTAAAAAAAACTGACACACGTATTTCAGCGATTTTACAAAATCCCTCCCTAAGGCGGTTCAAAAGAGGAGGGGTAAAAATTTTTACAACATTTGGCATATCTCAGCAGCCGTTTTCAGTAGGAGCATGAAATTCCAGAAATGACATCTACTAAAATAAATTTAAACATGTCTTTCAATGATTTTAGAAATTCTCCACCTAAGGGGTTAAAGGTGAGGGCAAAAATTTAATTCTACCCAACTTTTCAATGAAACTCAAATGCAACTGAACGATGTTTTGCTCATATATCCTACTTTTGTAATTCATAATAAGAGAGAAAAGCATAGTACAGTTTAAGCGACGAGCATTTCTTAATGTCCAAATTGCTTGTTTTAACTGTGACCTCATATTAACCGAGTTCGACTGTATTTACACATGGCTTTTTGTGCAAGAATACCAATAATTATTGATGCTGAGGATATCGAGAAATCTGAAAGATAAAAATGTCAAATTTAGTTACACTTTTTTACTAAAAGTGAGCAAACCAGTTTCTGCAGCTTGCTCACTTTTAGAGACTTCATCTCTTTCAGTCAAAAAAAGTGACTTTTTTCAAAAATAGTGACTAAAAGTGAGAAGTTTTTAAAAAAGTGACTAAAAGTGAGAAAAGGGACTAACTTGCATCCCTGAAATCTGGAAAATATCAAGAATTGAATTTCGTCAACCAGTTGCAGAAAAAATGGTTGACAAAATTCACATTTTTTCTGCAATCTTTTGACGGAATTTGCATTGTTTATGCGATCCTTTGATGAAATCAGTGTTTTTTGTGATCACTTGACGAAATTTGCATTTTTTTCAGGATTCTTTGATGAAATTCGCATTTTCCCTGCGATACTCTGATGAAATTCGCGTTGTTTTTGTGGTCCTTTGACAATATTAACTTTTTTTGTGCAGTCCTTTGATGAAATCAGTGTTTTTTGGGATCACTTGATGAAATTCGCGTTTTTTTCTGGATCCTTTGGCAAAATTGGAAATTTTTTTTTTGTCCGAATGCCTTAAATTTTCAGAAAATTCAGAACAGAATCACTCCTATAATATTCTGTGATAAGATTTTTTTAAAGATAACTTTTCTTGTGTGTTCTTCTAAAACAAGTGTTGCAATTGTCTTTCAATTTCTATAGTGCAAAATAATAACTCACACTATATTTTGAATTGTACATAGTTTAAAATTGATATTACACTTAATTTATACCCAAATTAAAAGAATTTTGTGATTAAATTAAATATACACATTTCATATATTTAGTCTATGTTATGTTGTACACTAAGCAAATTATTTTTCACTTTGAATTCCTGAGTTTTTCCCCATATAAATGCTATTGCTTTTATGCAATTTTTTTACAATGTGGCGACTAGATTTTTTGGGTTTAGAAGCCACTGGCTCCTTGAAAATTTTGGGAATCTGCACCTATACTGTAAAGCCTATATCAGGGGTGATTCTGAGTTTAAAAAAAAAAAAAAAAAAAATCTGAAATTGACAGCAAATTTTCTGAAAAGTTAGAGCAGGAAAGGGAGGGGGGAGAGAAATCCACTCCTGGCACTAACTATGCGTTTTTTCTGCGGCCCTTTGACGAAATTTGCGATCTATTAACGAACTTTGTGGCTTTTCGCAATCTTGTGACGAAATTTGCGGCTTTTCCGTGATCTTTCGACAAAATTTGAAGGTTTTTTTGTGATTTTTTTGACAAAATTTGCTGTTTTTTGTGATCGTTCGATGAAATTCACGCTTTTCCCCGCAATCTTTCCACGAAATTTGCAGTTTTTCTGTAATCTTTCAATGAAATTTGTATTTTTTCTCGTGATCATTTGATGAAATTTGTAGTTTTTTTTGCGTTTTATGGCCGAATGAGTTTTTTCCGTGATTCTTTGACGAAATTTACATTTTTTCTGCAATCCTTTGGCAAAATTGGCAGTTTTTCTGCAAACGATTTACAAAATTTCTTTCTTTCGATGACCATTTGTCGAAATTCGCAATATTTTTTATGTCTTTATTTCAGGATTGGTGACAGATTTTAATTTTTATTTTTTGGAAATGAATGCCTTAAATTTTCGGAACAGAATCACCCCTAGCCAACATTAAATGTAAAATAAAAGTTATAGCTATTTGCACAACTGTCAAACCTTCAAATTTATAATATTATTATTTCCGAATAATAATCTTTTCCTTATTTTATCTAAAATTTCTGTCATTAAAAAAAGCAACTATAACTATTTCTATTTGGAATTATTAAAAAATCTGAAGGTTTGGCAGCTATATATTTCTAATTATATTCATGACTCTTAAAAGTTAAAAAATAAAGAAAGGTGTATGCCATGCCAAGCACATGCAATTTTTCAAAGGGTATAGAAGGCACAAAAGCTTGAGAATCACTGGTTTACAGCAAAGAAGAAATGCATTACCTCTCAATTCTTCATCACGTTTTTTAGCTGCCTCTTCTCGCTGCTTTTTTATGATAGCAAGTCTCGCTAAGTCTGCTTTAGCTTCAGTGGTTTTGCCAGCTGCATGGAGTTTTTGATAATGCACCTTAGCCTTTTGCTTCTCTAATTCTTCTCTAGATAAAAATAATAATAGTAATAATAATTAATAATAATAGTAACAAAACAAGAAAATCCTAATTTAAAACTATCTATATTTTTTGTAAAATTTGGGGGGAAGACTCCTAATTTTGGGAGGACCCAAGATCTGGAAAGCCTTTGGTCCCAAGGATTCAGGATAATAGGTTCTGTACTGTATTAATAAAAGAAAGTTTGTGTCTGTGTGCAATGACTAGAAAAATCTACTGCACACACAAGGTTGAAAATTTGTGTGAGGATGGTCCAAAGCATGACCGAATGCACTCGACTCTTAATTTTTAAGAATTAGCTGAATTATTAATAAAAAACACATTGAAAATACCTAAAAAACAAACAAAAAAAAAAAAAACAGCAGGCACATCCACACATACTCAGATCAAAGTTTTCCAAAGACCATACAAGCAGAGAAAATGCAAAGTGCGAGATCAGCTTTTTTTCTTTGGCGTTTTTGTTAATACTCTATGGACAACAAGTACAAAATACAGAAAAATGAATGACATATTCTTAAAATTTGCATATTTACGTTTTGAACACCACAATTTGTTAGAAAAATAATTAATATCAAACCTTAAAGTAAAAAGAAAAATTATGAAACATCAAATTCACGTTGTTTTATTTTTTCTATTTTGAAATATGAATTTCTTCTATAAAATCTTTTTTTTTTTCCGCCTTAAAAAAACTAATTGCATATTTTATTTAGAAGCCTTATAATTATTCAATTTCTGTAATAAAAATTGGTACTTTTTTATGGTTTTTCCAAATATTAAGCGACCGTTAAGGGGTTAAAGATGACCAGATATCAGAAGCAACTATTAGATCGAATATGGTATCAAAAGTGGCGAGACATGAAACATGGAAACCCAAAAGAATTATGGCTGAATAAGACAACTGTAACAAAACTGCTTTTTCCAGCATGAACAATATTTGATGTGCGTGCTTCTTACATTACTAGTTTCTGCAGCTGAAAATGAAAGATCTTTTTCTTAAAGTTAAAACCTAATCTCAAAAACTCCCATGGGGAGCGCGGCAGATCGCATGGACGGCTCATGCGATCACTTATGTGAAATCATTTCCAATATCTATTACAGCACAAGTTCTTAATTCAGTGGCAAGAAATTAAACATGGAAATTACTGTTTTAAACTTAACCACTTGATCCTAACTTCATTGTAGGCAAATGTTATGTAATATGAAACTTGATTTAACCCATTCGCTGCCAAAACTATAAAGTAAGAATTTTCAAATTTTTTTGTTGAAAGTCGTTTACCACCACAAATTCAGAAAGGTAAATTTCGCTTTACTAGTACAGTGGAATTTCTGCCAATAAATGAGGCAATTTTTTAAATTCTAAAATAGTGGAGATAAAGTAATTAATAAATTAAAGCCATGAGTATACTCATAGGTGACAGCGAATGGGTTAATTAAATTTAACTCTTCAGTAAGCGCTCAGCTTTTTACATCATAGTGAATCTTTTTCACTGGTAAATATTAATGCAACTTCAATATATTATTAGTTGCAGTTATAGAGATTGGCCTTATATTTTTTATCCATGTTTTTTCTTTAAATTAAGAAATTAAATAAGGATATACTTAAATTCTTAAAATTACTCGAAATACTTCTATTATATATACACAGTCAAGACAAGATTGCAAGGGACTGGTAAAAAGCTCTATTTTAGACAGGCTTCCATGTAAAGAAGTGTAATTAATTATGCTTCTAAGAAACACTACCTCAATAAGATCTATTGTTTGTTTCGCAGGGATTCTGAAACTCTTCCGTTTGAGACAGGATTCCATTATAGAAAGATTCCGCTTTCACAGGTTTCACTAAAGAACGATGAATATCCCCTTTCAGACAGGTTTTCAGCAAATTTAATTGTATCGCAATTCCTATTAAGACCATGTAACGGTTCCGTTAAAGACAGGATTCTGTTATAGACAATTACTATTTTGACAAGTTTTATTCTATTCATATGACATAAATAAGTATATTTATATAAATACACAAAACTTATAAAAATGGAACCTGCCTCTAACGGAATTCTGTCTAAAACAAAAATGTACCATAGTGCTACGGAAAGGAATACTATACAAATACACCTGATAACACATAAACCTGTGTAAAACGGAATTTTCCACCAATATTTACGATTTTATCTTGACAGGTTTTACTATATAAATAACCTGAAGGAAAAATTCTGGACCCCCCCCCCCCCCTTCCCGAAACGAAATCCTGGCTACGCCACTGCCTCCCAGCACGCTATCTACTATACTGAAAGATAAGGAAAGCATTTTCAAAAGACATAAGTTAAGTGTCAACCCAAAGTGCAAAAGGATGAAGACGTGTGCCTTCCCAGATACCGAAACAGCCCTCGTAAAATGGTTTACATATTACAGGACATAGAAGAGCGTAATTCCTTTAAGTGGTAAGATGTTACGTGAGAAAGCTTTCTATTTCACAAAATTATTGAATGTGGAAGGCTTCACTGCAAGCACGGGGTGGCTTGAAAAATTAAAGCCAGACACAACATTGTGTTTTGGACATTACACAGTGAAGCAAAAGATGTGTCTGATGCACTCTGTGATGAATGGAAGACAGTTTCATTACCCAAACTTCTTGCAGGTTATAGCGTGGACGACGTTTTCAATGTGGATGAAATGGGACTTTTTTGCGAATGTTTTCCTAACAAGACGATGATGTTTAAGGGGGAATCATGTTTCGGTGGAAAGCTAAGTAAAGAACGTTTAACTGTCCTTGTCGGAGCAAATGCTTCTGGAACAGAAAAATTACCTTTACTGGTCATCGGTAAATACAAAAATCCTCGCTATTTCAAACATAAAAAGTCACTTCCTGTACAGTACAGATCTAATCACAAAGCTTGGATGACGCTAATATTGTTCGAGGAATACATCAGAAATTTGGATGTAGTGTTTCATGCAAAAAAAAACGTAAAGTGTTGATCTTCGTTGATCAGTGTACAACTCACAGTCAACTTTTGATCTAGAAATCTATAAAGTTAGAATTTCTCCCTTCTAACACGACATCTAAGTTACAACCAGCAGACCAGGGAATAATTAAATGTTTCAAGCATTCCTACAGAAAAAGTCTACTGCAGAAGGCAATCGAGGATGACGAAAATGGAATTAATCAAAAGTGTGATGTGTTAGAAGCAATTAGACTAATTTCCAGTGCCTGGAACAATGATGTGAAACAAATCACTATCAAAAATTGCTTCAGTAGATGTGGCTTCTTTGCAAGCAATGTGGACTCATGTGTTGTGAATGAAAATCTACAAGATCAAGTTATTTCTGAAGATGACGATACTGAGTTTTTGAATATTGACGAAAGTGTTGCAGTTTGTGGAGAACTCAGTGATTCAGATATACAGTGTTCCACAAAAGTGATGGTACAGAGAGTAGTTCTTGAAAAATATGCACATTTCACTGTGTTGAATAGAAATAACGTTTGTTAATAAATTGAAATAATTAATTAACAGCCTTTGTTACATTATACAATAAAATGTTAATGGAAATTTCCTTTGAACATACTGAAAAAATATTATAAATTTATTATAGTTCAAAAATACTTCCACAAAAGTCATGGTACATTAGTAAAAATTTTTACATTTTCACTCATTTGCATATTTTACTGAACACAGTCGTACTCACACAGAATCCACAACACATATAAACGTCTTTGTTGTTATCTCAGCAGAAGAAATGTCACATGAATTTTAAAAATAACAGAAAAAGAACTTACAGTAAAGGAAACAAAATTAATTGTTAATCTTTATGGAAAAAAGGATAAATCTTAAACAATCTTTTAAAGGAAAAAAGGTGAAATAATGTCTCAAAGCCATTTCATCATAAAAAAGTTAATTAATAGGTACATACACCAAAAAAGGATTACAAATAAAGCTTGAAATGGCCTTTCCTAAAAAATTACAGTGAGACATGTTAGAATAATAGTACTCTGCATATCTGAAAATCCCTCAATTAGTGCAAGAAAAATAACAGAAGAATTGGAAATGTATGGCAATTAAATAATATATACAGAAACTATCAACAGTGTCATTAGTGATCCTGAGTTTAGGTCAAGATCTGCAAGGCGGAAAAGGTACATCTCTCCGATCAACAGAAAGGAAAGAATAGAATTTACCAGAAAATCTTCATATGTATTTCTGAAACATATAATTCTTTCACATGAGTCTAAGTTTAATATTTTCAGCATAAATGGATGAATTGGACTTTGGAGGAGAAAGTATGATGCACTGAACCCCAGATGTACGACAAAAACTGCAAAGCATGTTGGAAGAGTTGCAATCATTTGGGACTGTATGTCAGTTTCAGGAGTATGAAATTTTGATTTCACTGAAACTATTATGGACAAGTTTGAATAGTTAAATATTTTAAATAAAATTTGGAAGACAGTGCATTAAAGTTAGGTGTCTCACAGGACTGTTACTTCCAATAAGAGAATGATCCCAGGTACACTGCTCATATCGTCCGATTATGGCTGCTTTACAATGCCCCACACGCACTTGCCACCTATTCACAAATTCCAGACATAAATCCCATTAAACATTTATAGAGTATCTTACAGCAGCAAGTGAATAGTTATGATACCAGAAATAAAAAAAATAGTTGAAAACTTTTGTGTTTTACTTGCAGAATGGAATAAAATTTAAAAAATATTACAGAAAATCTGGTAAAACCAATGGTAAACAGACTTAAAGCAATCCTGAAAATGAAAGGATATGCAACTAAATAATAGAAAAGGTTTTTCTTTAATAATTTTAAAAAATTTCCACATGTACCATGACTTTTGTGGAAGCATTTTTGAACTTACATTTTATGTATTTTTATTTTTGAAGTTTCTAAAAGAAATTATTATTACATTTTTCTTGTATAATATAGAAAAAGCTGTTATTAAATAATTCTGAATTGTTAATTCAATTTTATTTGCACTCATCATGGTTAATTTTGCATATTTTCCGAAAAATACTTCCTGTACCAACACTTTTGTGGAATACTGTAATTGAAGCAATAAAAAAGGTGGAGAACAATCCTGAATCTGAAGAAGATGACGAAGTAAATTGCATTTCACCACCAAATAATCAAGAAGCACATGCGGCAATGACAACACTACAGCAATATCTCGAAAGTAGAGACGATGTGGATGATTTTCTTTTCCTTTGTTTACAAAATGCGAGTGACTTTCTAACCAGTGAAAGACTAAAAAGTTCCTTCAAGCAGTCATCATCAACAAGTTTTTTTTTCACAAAATTTGAGTTTGTAAGTACCTTATATTATGTACTATTAAATTGTATTTCTCTTTAGTGCTCATTTTGCCAGACACCGTTATTACAGTATAATTTCAATTCCTATATATAAGATGGAATTATTTTTTAAACTTTTTCCGTATGTATTTAAGGTTTTTGATAAGTCGAACTTACGATAACTCGAATATTTTTGCTGGTCCCTTCGAATTCAACTTATCGAGAATTCACTGTACAACTAAATATCAATATTTTTAACAAGAAAATTATTAACAGAATTCGGTAATTTTATATTTATTACTCAAAAGTTTCAAAGAGTTTGCACAATAAAAACTATTTTTTTTTTTTTAAATATTAAATGACCCAATGTGGAAATAAAATTGAGAAGAATTTTTTAGCATCAGAGGGTCTTCTATTATTAGGTTTGTTTGGAAAGATTTTAACTTAAATACATTAATTCATTCAACACTGATTTTAGGCACATTAAGAGCAGACTACTTTGGTCTTTCATTTAAAAATATAAAATCAAAACAGATCGGAGCATGCTTAGCAAGGTTGGCAAAAAACCAGTTTTTTTTTTAAAACCCCCCAAAAACCGGTTTATTTGGTTTAAACCAGGTGTTTTTAGTTTAAACCGAGTTTTTAAAAATAACTTTCCCTATTACCTATACATGCATAATTATTGATAAAAATAAATATTGTTGGATATATAAGTAATATAACTTCATTTAAAAATAATTTAAATTCAATAATTACAGTCAGTTATGCAAAAAAAAAAAAAAAAAAAAAAATATGAAATCATTTAAAATTTAAACATTAGTAACAGCTATATCTTATGTCATAAGAATAAAATGCTCTACACGTGAAACATTGATACCTTTAAAATCTTGGTAAACAAATCCCTTGATTGCTATGACTAATAAATAAATATATGATATAATTTCATGAATATAATATGCTTTCCCATGGTTAGCCAAAAAAATTTCTTTGAAATACTCCTACTTGTGATCTGGGATGTTTGATTTTTCTGTTAGAACACTACATATGAGCAATTATGATTTTTTATTAAAAAAAATTTATAAAAAATCTTTTATAAAAAATTGTCACAATGATTTGACATTTAGAAATTGAGTCTACATCGTTCAAGAAGTATCGTGTAGTTATTGTCGCCTGACACTTCTGTTCTGAAACTGCCAGTTTTTTTTTTTTTTTTTTAAGCAGCAGTAAAATAAGCAGAAACACTACCAGCTTTTTAGACTATTGAAAATATTGATCTAAAAAGGGACAGAAGTTTTACAAAAGTTGTTATCCACTAAAACATTTAAACAACCATCAGACTTAATAAACAGGTTTTTTCTTCTACATTAAAGCAGGGTTGTTCAATTTAAATCAGCTTGATTTAAATTGCGATTTAAATCAAATGATTTTTTTTTAAAAATCATTGATTTAAATCAGTTTTTTTTTACATTGATATTTACAGGTTAAATAAGAATCAAATTCATCATTTATGTTATAAGGAAAGTAATCATTCATTTCAGATTAAAAATTACATTGTAATAACATTAAATAAAACTTTTATAAGTTCAAAATACTATTATTTTACGAAAGTAAATGCAATTGTATTAAAAATGTTGATAAATGCTCTCTCACTTTTAAATTGTTTTCTTTTTTAAGCTATAATTAGTACCTTATTCATGTGTCTGTCCAGGATTTGTGAATTTGTAAAAATCATTATACATACATTCTTGTTTATGTTTTTAACAGGATCATATATATATATATATATATATATACACACGCTTAACGTGAATTACTTTTAACATGAATTGTTTTCACAGTCCCTTATAAAAACAAATACAAAGATTTGATACTGGTAACATGAATTACTGTTAACATGAACAAAATTTTGATTCCCCTTGAGATTCATGTTAACGAGGTTCGACTGTATATATATATATTAAAATTTTTTTTAAAAAATTAACTTTTAAATTTTATATGGGGCACCCTCTTATTTTGTTTTATGTATAAAATAATGACTTCCACAAAAATTTCAAAATTTTAAAACATGTTTTAAGGGTCGCTACCAAGGTTTGAATCTTTCAAAAAAATTAAAAATTGACATTTTGTAATTATAAATTATTAATACAAATTCATAGTCATTGCCAAATTGAGTCATGGTATGATATTAGGCAGTAAGAACTGTCATTTGTTTCAAGTTTCAACATATTTACACAGCTATTGTCCAAACACAGGCAGGCTTCTTTCATGTCTACACTCTATTTCACCACAACTTGGCAGCATTGTGAAAGGTAGAGACAGTAAGTAACATTTGGATGGCAAAATTTTAGAAGACATTTTAGGATCTGAAACTATAGTTAGATTACGCATTATTGTTTCATGTAAAAGGTATTTACCAGTTACTTGATGTCCAAAAACTCCAATCAGAAACATTTGAGGCAATAGCTTCTGCTGTTAACGAAATATTGGAATCGTGGCGACTACAGAGCAAGTAAAATGTATGAGTTTTGATATAACCTTTGTTAATACCGGATTATCAAGAGAAGCTTGTTCTCTTCTGAAGCAGAACATGAACAAATAAATGCTTTGGCTTGCCATTATCACATCCTTGAAATACTGTTTTTGTTCTTTATCTTTTGTATGGAGTTTATTGTTTTTCTCCATGAGTGCTACCCGCTTTCGGCTACACCATTAACAACTTTGACTGAAGTCGCCAATGCTTTACATGTCTTGTAGGATTCATTTTCATTCCAAATAGTCACATCTGTTTTAAAAAAGTCTGAAGGTAAATCCATAAATTAAAAAAAGAAAACAACCTCAGAGTGTTGCTTAACCTTGCAAGTCTTTTTGGAGAATGACTTCAGGATCAGCCCATGTACATTTCAAGGGATCCTAATTTTCTTCACTTTTCAAAGCATGCACCATTTTTCTTTTACTTTAAAAAAAGACATTATCATAGAAAAATGCAAAAGCAACTAGTTCTTCTGTCAAGTACAGAAATGTCCTAGGAACTTCTTCATAGCACACAAACAAATGGTTTTATTTACATTTTCGTACTTTTTCAAGTTCTTCAGGAGCAATAAATCATTGGGTCTGATACCAGCTGTGAATGTAGATTTCCACCACAATCGAGTAAACTTGACGAACTCCAGATTCTTTCTGCTCAGAGTGTTTAAACTGATCTCTAAATAAATAAATCTTGAGCGAGTAACATATATGGACTTCACCATCCATGGAGCTCGATGCAATTCACCCAGGGCTCTAAAGTAAACACCTCTTTTGGGTACTCCTCCTAGGAAAATAATAGCTCTATCAGTTTCTTGTAATCGTCCATTGGTTGATAATCATTAAGATGATTTTGAGCAAACTCTATGATTTCTAATACATTAATCTGTTATTTTTTCATTGATTAAATTGTTAGTTATGGAAGCCTGAAATATGCCATGATCGATAGACATCCACGAAATTTTAAATTGTTTGAATAACAGAATGTTTGATCCGCTTGAAACTCCGAGTGACTTAACAACAACTTCCTGGAGCATAATTTTAAGGATGTGATGATGGCAAGCAAAATCATTTCTTTATTAATATTTTGTTTCAGAAGAGGACAAGCTTCTCCTGATAATCTGGTATTAACGAAGGCTATATCAAAACTCATACATTTTACTTGCTCTGTAGTCCCCACGATTCCAATGTTTCATTAACAGCAGAAACTATTGCCTCACCTGCTTCTGATTGTAATTTTTGGCCATAAAGTAACTGGTCAATACCTTTACATGAAACAATAATGGATAATCTAACTACAGATTCAGATCCTGAAATGTCTTCTAAAATTTTGCCATACCAGTATATAGTCAAATGAACGTTTGCCGAAAAATCTTTTTTTAAGTTTTGGGCTCTGCTTGCTCGGCTTTGGATACAAATATGACCATTTAGTACGACATTTTACGAATATCAAAGAATCAAATTGTATAATCTATAAACATTATCTCATAAATTTCTACGTATTTTAGCTATTTAAGATTAAAAAATAACAGAGAACTATTTTTCAAAGCGGAATGTTACTGTCTTTACCTTTCACAATGTTGCGAAGTTCATGTGAAATAGAGTGTAGACATGAAAGGCTCATGTCTGTGTTTGGACAATAGCTGTGTAAATACGTTGAAATTTGAAACAAATGACAGTCTTTACAGCCTAATATCATGCCATAACTCAATTTGGCAATGACTATGAATTTGTATTAATAATTTATAATTAGATTACAAAATATGCCATTTAAAATTTTTTTTTAAAGATTTAAACCTTGGTAGCGACCCCTAAAACTTGTTTTAAAACTTTGAAATTTTTGTGGAAGTCATTATTTTATACATAGAACAAAATAAGGGGGTGCCCCATATAAAATTTAAAAGTTAATTTTTTAAGGACCACCTTAATATATATAAAAGAGTATGTAATAGATACTTTGTTGACTTTAACTGTTTTGTGACAGGTTAAATTTTATTTTAAAATAATTAATTTGTGAAAGTTTAAGGCTGGCGACAGAAAAGTTTAGGGAAAGGTCTATTTTGAAGACAAAAAATTTTGTGAAAGGCCCTGTTTTAAGATGAAAATTTGCATGAAGTGTCCAGTCTAAATATTTAAAAAATTGTGAAAGGCTCTTTAAAGGACCCAAATTTTTCCTAAACAAATCCCTGTTATTTTTAAGCTAAGCATGATTGATTGTTGAAATTGTCAACGACTGAGGCGATAACACTGACAATTGATAGTTTTAGGCTTTCAATTATGTGATTATTTTTCACCTAGTAACTATTTTGTCAATTATTAGATTAGTATAGTATTGTGTGAATCAAAAGTTGAAACAATAATGTCATTTACCAATACTAAGTATCAGGGACCCGGAGCTGTAGCTGGAGCCTGGAGCGCTAAATTTCCTCCAGCTCCAGGGCTCCTTTAGTTTTAAAATTCTTTTAAATCTTTTTTTTTTTTTCAGTCTTTTAAATATCTAGTCTTAAAATATTTTAATTACATCATTATTCAGTATTTTAATTATATCATTTTTTAGGTTTTTATTATTATTAGAGAAGGAAACCTTCTCAAAACATGGTAACACTACTTTACTTCTACTTGAACTAAGTGATAATACTATTTGAAAACAAATATGGCCACCTGTTGTTTACATGCGTAGTTGTACAATTTTGGCTGTTTGAAAAGTGTAGAAGAAATTTAAGATTTTTGCGTTTAAAATTCTACCAAACTTTCTATTTTAAAAGCAAAAGCTAAAAGATGTCATATTTTCTGAACAAGCATTTCAAGTTTGATGAGAAGAAAAATGCATTTTGTCAGATCTTTAATGAAGGTAGAAAGTATTTGTGAGCAAAAAATTAAACGTGTAAATTAAAATCTGCAACTCAAAAGCGCGAAGTCGGAGCCAAGTTGGAGCCACAGTATTTTCTCTAGGAGCGGAGCTGGAGCATCAAAATTTGTTCGGCTCCGGGTCACTGCTAAGTATGGTTACAGAGAGCTTTTGGATTTTTTGATACATAAGGAAAATGGTTAGCAGAAGAAAAGATCCAATGTGGCTTTATTTTACAGAAAAAAAAAACTATTTTTGGAAAAGGTGTAATAATATGCAAATAGCGTAGTGATAAAATTATGGTGATTATGGCAAGAATGTTAAACACAAACTTGCAGTCTATGTGATAACATAGAATCTGAATCTGCAATGGAATACACATATAAATTTAAAATTCTTTGTTACAATTATTATGTGTTTATGTGTTATATATATATTATTGGAGTAACACATTAATGAAAAATAAATAGCTTTAAATTAACTAGAAATTTATACACAGAACATACATAGATTTATCTATAACAATTTAAATTTAATAGTAGAATAATAAAATTTTAAGTTTTAAGTGAATCTTTTAAATTTGTTTGCAAGAATTTTTAATTTTTATTTAAAATATCTTGAATTCTTATCTAGGAAATGTAATGAAATTAATAGAAATGTGTAAATCTATGCAGAAAAAAAAATAAATAAGTACATGCACATACATAAATAAGTACACAAATAATAATAAAAAATAAAAAAAAATCAGATTTTTTTTTTATTTTTAACAACCCTGTGTTAAAGTATAATACACATTACTTTTAAATGATTAAACCAAAAATTAATAATATCTATGATCCAATCTCTTGTGCGATTTTGATTATAAGAGCCAACATCTATAAAGGATTTTCTCTACCTTGACTGTAGTATTTTTTTTTTTTTTTTTTTTTTTTTCAGTGAAGACTAATTTGTTGAACATTTAAATATTTTTTTTTTTTTTCTTGACCTAATCATCTTCACAATTATAAATAAAATCCTCTGCAAGACAAAGACAGTGTCTCCATTATGATTAACTTTTTTATATAATATCAGTATCTGAGGTTTTTAAAGAATTTTTAATATTCAAATACTTATGATTTTGGTGTGATAACTCCAAGACAACATTTTTTACTATTAGATTCAACAAATAACAGAAAAATAGATTGGCAATATTGAGATGCTATAACTAGCACACAGATTTTCAATGTTCTCCTTTTCGACTTCATATCTTGAGATTCTTTTTTATTCTTCTTAAAGGATAATTTCCACAATCAAGAAAACTTTCTTTACAGCTTGACTGAAATCTTAAAGATCATTTTATGTTATTAATTGCTGTAAATAATCTGCATTTTCTCAAATGAAAATATTTTATGCCAAATATTGAATATTTTCAATCTATTTTATTTTTGCTAAATTCCCATGTTTTAAGTTTTCTCTTTAGCGCACCAGATATGTTTATCAACTTATGCAATTTTCATTCTACATGCATACAAACATTACCTAAACTCACTGTGTGTCACGTTGACTGCTGAGATAGAGTGTTAAAAGTAGAAATTATTTATATCCAATAATTTGAAACACTTAAATTACAAAAGTTTTTTTGAGAAAAAAACCAGTTGGTTTAAACCGTGCCAACCCTGATGCTTAGTACACTGCCGGAATCAATGAGGCCCTTAACTTTAATTTTTCTTGGATAGATTATCATTTAAAAAAATCATACAAAATCGAGGGTGCACACTAGTGAGAGCACTAAGACCCCAAGTATTAGGATCGCTTAGAAATATCTGCGGTAAAATATATAAAATCATTCAACATTGTTTTTAAGTATATTGAAGGTTATTATCATGGGTCCGGGCAACACCAGGCGTGTCAGCTAGTTAAAAATAAAGACATGTGAAATAGGTATATTCATTCTATTTCATACAAAATATATTACTTCTGGAGATTATAAATGTAACTAGGGGGCTCTGCCCCCTGCAAGCTACGCTCACCAACCCCCGTTCAGACACCACAGAATCTAAAAACACGCTAATCTGATTGGTTTAAAAAATATTATAGAAGATTGAATTATACTGAAAAAAGCTGTGCAGATCTTCCTGTAAACGGGTTTCCATTCAATTTCCTTTGATTTCAAAAATTTAAGGCCGAATCAGTTGCTGTTAAGACATCCAATGGTTGTTTTCGTGTTTGATTAAAGAGGATCAGTTAAACGTTTGAAAAGAAGCTAAAAATAAAAGGAATTAAGTGTACAGAGTCTTTGTCTCCCGGTATTTTAAAACAATTTCTATAACAATAGCCTAAGTCACGTGACTATCATCAAGAGTTCCGGGCGAACCACTTCTCTTTTTATATTCCTGGTGCCATTTTGGTACTTTAATATTAGCCAGGTACAGGTGATAAGTTGCCAAATATTATTCTATCGCCATCATTTCATCTATATTATAATAGTCCAAGTCATGTAACTGCCATAAATAAATACGCTCTGATCCCTTTGCTTTTCATATGAAAGTTTGGCCCAGATATCATATACGGCCCCATATTGGCGCGATTTTTTTCCGACGCTAATTTGGGGAAAAGATCAACAGCATAAACAACAACATCCGGCTTATCAAATCAAGCAAAATAACGGTATTATGGCGCCAGTTAAGTACCCGTTGCGTATATGACATTGGCGTCAGAAAAAAATAGCGCCAATATGGGACCGTATGTGGCATCTGTGCCGAAAGTTTTCCATTTCGATTTTAAAAAATCAATTTTTTTTTCGAATAATACTACATAAAAGCATTGTCGCAAAGAATTCTTGGTACTGTTACGCTAGCCGGGTGCAAATCTCGCCAATAACTATTTTTCAACTCGCCAGTTAGCATTTTTTTAAATTTTTCGATTGGTAAATTAAAACATCGCTTTGAAGTTGAAATTAAATGTCATCGTTTGTTACATCATTTAATATTTGGCCAGATGCCATATACGCACCCGGTTGATTTTTTTTTACGAAAATTTGGCGAAATCCTCGCTTTTGAATACCAGTTACATATGTATTTTTGGTACTACTTAGTTATCCCGTCGAACAAAAATATATCACCAAACTATAAGATTAAATGCCAATAATGGTTGATAAATGTCACATTCACTTGACTTTAAGCAAGTTACATGTCTTTACATCATCAAGTGATTTTTATTTCAACGTTTTATTTGTATATTTATTAATGTTATACTATTTTCTTTGTTCTTTCGTTATTTAAAATAAAAATTATGTCAATTTGTATAATTTGGCGAGTGGTTTGTCAATTTATATAATTTGGCGAAATGGGTCGATGGAATAACTAAATATATTTTATGTATTTTTTAATTATTTTCTATTATTTTTTATTTTTAAAGGAAAATAACCAAAAAAATAATTAACTATAGAACAAAACAATTTATGTAATTTAAAAAAAGAAAATAAAGTAAAACACTTATTATTAAATAAACAACAATAGCCGGGTTACCATGTCAACCAAAATAATGCCATTTTGGCGCCAATTAGGTACCCTGGTGCGTATATGACATCTGTGCCTAATATTTTTCTTTTCATTTCGTTTAAAAAAATAAAGAAGTGAAAGCCATTTATTTTAAATGTTTCTGTTTGTATTAAATAAAATGACAATGAAATACATATTGAATTATGGATAAAAGTAACATGATACATTTCTTAGCATACATTTAAGGGAGGCCAAACTTCTCGCCAAATTAGTTTAAAATAGTAACCTTTTCTAAAATCTGAAAAACAAATATCTGTTTGATTAAAATTTGAGTTGCCATCATTAGAAAAATGTATATCAAATTAGTAAAAATTAATATTTCGAAAACTAATTCGAATTTAAAAATTCTAATACCATTTTAAATATTTTGAAATCTGCGGATCAATATTGATTTTTGGCGTTAATTTCATCGCAAAGTATTCCATATTTTAGGAGAAATAGCCGTGAAACATAATCAGTTGTTTAATCAGTCGATTCAAAGAATCGTTACATTTCAGCCGTTTCATATATTCATTTCATAAATTCGTTTCATTAGGATTTTATATATATAGGGTAGATATCAAAAAAGGCTAAATTGATTACTGTTTCATATTTTCAGTAAACTATATCAACAAATAATTTACTCTTTTTCCTTAATCAAACATAATGGATAGGGCCCTAGCCTGGAGCTAGAGTAGTTCGAGCCCCAGCCTGGTGTTTGGATACCACCTACCATTTAATCATAAAATTAATTCTGGTTTCAAAAATCTTCTTCGCAGATGACTTATGCAAATTGCGTAGTTGCTTCTGATTCGCTTGCATGGTCAGTTTAAAGTGTTAGCGGTGTCATAATATTGTACAACGTTTGGTAAGAAGAAACTGAATCTTGGCAAACACGATGAATTTTGACATAGCACAAAATTAGCACTTGCCAATCGTCTAGTAACACTTAAAATGTGGCGATTAACTTTATTGTCTTTACTCGCCAAACTCAATGGGCACCATTCACCAAACGCGATGGTTGAAAGATCGATGCTGTCAGCCTGTGAAAACATGGTTGAACAGAGCTACAGTGGTTAATATAGAAGACTTCATTTCAAGACACCAGTTATAAAACAACTATTTATTGAAGCACGATGTGTTGCGTTGTCCTTCAGACTGCAGGTTCGGTAAATTCAAATTATTTCATAGTGCTTCGAAGAATAAAAACGTCTTCATAACTTAGTTCTAATATATTGTAAATAAGATTCGTAACTTGAATAAGTAAACACACTCTACAGTTCAAATTAAACTTCTTTCTTAAAAAACAACTATGTACATTTTATTTACAAATACCGGGTGTCCCAAAAAGGACTGACTGATTTTAAAATTCAATAACTTGCAAACGGTGACAGATATTTAAAAAATTCTTGCAGGAGGGTTATGCATAAGGTCAAAAGTTTTTTTACAGTGATTTTCAATTTTAGTTCGAATTACAAACAATAGATGGCGCTGCGATCAATAGACGCTGAATTCAGGCTCCATTTTTGGTACTTCGTGGCCCGGATAATACATTTCCATCTCCTTTTTCAGCATGGAACAAGAGAAAGGACCAGAAATCGAGCCTGTATTTAGCGACTATTGCTTACAGCGCCATCTATTGTTTGTAATTCGAACTAAAATCGAAAATCACTGTAATAAAACTTTTGACCTTATGCATAACCTTCCTGCAAGAATTTTTTAAATATCTGTCACCGTTTGCAAGTTATTGAATTTTAAAATCAGTCAGTCCTTTTTGGGACACCCGGTATATAGGTATATTAATATTATTATTACTCTCATTTGAGAGTTCCATTATTACCGTCAGACCGGTTCAAAACAAACTTTACATCTACACTGAAAAGAAAATCGGAAAACAATAAAAAGGGGGTTGCCACAATGCCGACTAACAGAAAATGGCAAGCATCGCCAAGTTGGCATTCTCAACATCCTGCCCCGGGCTGAACACTTAGTTCAGCATCTATATTAAACAATTTAATAAACATAAGAATATACTTACATACATGACAAATTTTCAGATACATACTTACATACAGCTACAGATATAAAAGCAAAAATAATAAGAATGCTGCAATCTACAAAAGAAAATAAAACACATGAATTGTATGAAAATTAAACAATAATAAGGGTAAATATGAGTAACAAAACAAATTAAATGTTCGATAATAGTTCATATCTTTAGTGTAAGAGTTTTAGTGTCTTTTAGTCCACTAAGTCCAATTCAAGATTATATAGCAATTGCACAGGTCGTTTAAGATCGCCTTTTGCAGTCTGTAATACACATGATCTGATTTTCGAGTCACGACCAAATATGAGTTCTTTAACACGACCACACTTCCACATATGTTTTGGGAGCTTTTCATCATGAATTATCACTATATCGTTAACTTTGAACTGAGGCGATGAATTTATGTTTTTCACTTGAAAAGCAGATCTAAGTTCTAACAAATATTCGTTTCTCCACCTTTTCCAAAAGTGGTCAGTAATTTGTTGCTTATATTTATATTTTCTCGTCAACAAAATCTTATTAGATTTCTCTTGCGTACAGACTGGTAATCCATAAGAAGGTAAGGACATTAATCGTTTACCAACTAAAAAATGAGATGGCGTTAAAGGTGATGGTTCAGCATTTTCTTCGTAGAGATAACATAAAGGACGTGAATTAATCACCGCTTCAATTTCTGTAAGTATTGTTTCTAGCTCTTCATAACGGAGACAAGTTTTTCCGAGAACCTTTTTTAAAGGTGTTTTAACTGATCTGTCTTTCGGTAAAGGTGCTATTTCCACCTTTCCAGGAATGGCATTAAGTTTTCGACATATCATACACGATCTTAAGACGGATTTTACAAATCTTCTTCCCTTTAATATAAAATACCTTTCACGAAGGTGAGCTAAAGTGACAGCTACACCAAAATGGTACATTTTTTCATGAGCATCCTTAATTAGTAATTTTACAAAATAAGATTTATTAGGAAGTATCCACGGATGTTTTTCCTGCTCTGTAACTTCAGAAAACTGAAGTCTTCCGGATAAAACAAGTAAGTCATTTTCATCGAATTGTGGATTAAGGTTGTACAAAGAAGAATCTTTATTAAGTGGTTTTTTTTGTTTAAGTGCTTCTATTTCAACTTTAAATGAAGTTTCCTGAGTTTGTTTAATCCAGTATTTTTCTGCTGTTTCTATTTCTGAGGTAGTTAAAGGTCCTAAAATTTTAGGGTTTTTCGAATTGGCATTATGAATAAAACGCATTATCCAAGCAGTAATATTATACACGCGATTTAAACTACTGAACTTTGCCATATCAAATACTGGCTTAGGGATAGAGTTTGATTCGTTACACAATAATGTTAAATTTGGTTTTGCTTTCATTTCATTAAAAGCTTCGGGAACCATTTCTATAGCCCTTTTTGAAGGCCACATATCTTCTGATAGTGATAACCAAGGTGGGCCGCACCACCATACATTATTACCCATTAACTTCGATAAGTTTTCCCCTCGCGTAAGTAGATCTGCAGGGTTTTCTTTTCCGCGACAATAATTCCAGTCCTTTGGATCTGTCAATGACTGAATTTCGGTTACACGATTGGAAATAAAGGGTTTCCAGTTTGTAGTAGAACCCTTAATCCAACAGATAGTTATCTCTGAGTCCGACCATAACTTTATATTTAAATTCGAAATATGTAATTTTTGTTTTAAATATTTCCACATTCTAGCGGCAACTACTGCACTGATCAATTCCAGCCGTGGAATAGTTAACTTCTTGAGGGGGGCTATTCTACATTTACTCCAAACAAAACTAGTTTGAATTTCGCCAGTTAATGAAATGGAACGCAAATAAGCAACTGCTCCATACCCTTTGGGACTAGCATCACAGAATATGTGAATTTGTGAATTTTCAGAAATGTTTATCATATTAGGAAAATATTTTCGGGTTATTTCAAATGTGCGTAAATGTACAACTTCTGAACACCAAGTGTTCCACTCGCATTTCAAATCTTCAGGTAATTTATTGTCCCACTCTAAACCTCTTTGCCATGTTTCTTGCAACAAGGCTTTAATACGTATTACAAATGGATTCAAAAATCCTAATGGATCATAAATTTTCAGTAACATTTTAAGAACTGTTCGCTTCGTGGGATCATCGATGTAATATTCTTCAAAGGGCTGCGCATCTAACATCAAAATATCAGATTCAGTATTCCATATCAGTCCAAGCACTTTTAAGATACTACCTGTCTTTTCCTCCCTTATACCTAAGTTACCAGATTCCCACATTTCCCTAAGTTTAATAGAATTTGTTTTTAATTTCCTCAAATTCATCCCAGCTTCTTTAAGAATTTCAGAAGCTGTAACTGATAAATAATAAGCTTCGTTATCTAAATCTGATCCGGAAATTAAATCATTGACATAGAGGGAATTATCTAACATATATACAACATTTGGATGTTGATCTCGATATTTCTTTATATGATGTTTAATTGTGGCAGCCAAAATAAATGGTGAGCATGTAACGCCAAATGGTACACGTCTAAATCTTAAAATTTTGAAAAAGTTGTTTGTGTCATTATCGAACCAAAGAAATTTAAGGTAATCTCGGTCTTCTTCAGCTACAGAAATTTGAAGAAAGGCCTTTTCAATATCTGCACAAAACGCAGTATTGAATTTTCTGAAATTAATAATAATTTCTAATAAATCGGGGTTCAAATTTGGGCCACCGTACAAACAATCATTTAATGATTTGCTATTTTCTTTTGAGGAAGCGTCAAATACCATTCTAACTTTAGTTGTGGGTTTATCATCTCGCAAGACAGGTCGGTGGGGCATAAAATAACCGCTATCTACAGTTTTATTAGAACATGCTTCCACTATGTTATTTAATTCCTGTTCAATCACAATTTCTTTATATTTCTGCAATAATTCCTTATCTTTAAGCAATTTTCGATTTAAGTTAATAAATCGGTTTCTAGCATTGTTATAATTACTTCCTAAATCTCTTCTATCATCTTTCCATAACAATTTAGCTTCGTATCGGTGCTCAAGAAAATGCAAATTGTTTTCGAATTTTTCGATTATCTCTTTATCTAATTCAGAAATATTTTCTTCAGTGTTCATCCCTAAAGTTTCTAACTCCCACAATGTTTTCAAATCATTTTGAATAGGTTTCATAACCTGAGTGGACAAGACCCCAGCTTGCTTACTCTCACAATTTTTATTTACGTCAATTGTCCCGCAGAGGGAATGCCCAAATAAATTTTCACAGACGAACAATGATTTATTTATGGGGTATGTTTTGTCATTAATTTGATATAAATAATCAGCTCCTATTAATATATCAACATCACTATTTTCCAAATGTTCCCACCTGTCAAGACGAAATTTGGAAAGTTTTCTCTTAATTTTGATTGAAAGAGGAAGAATTTGTATCAGAGAATTAGTTATTAGCGGTGTGACTAATGCTTCAATTATTATACTACGTTTTCTATTCGTCAAGTGAATTAGCTTTAGCTTAACGACATCATAACATCGTTCTTCAGATTTTCTCGAACCGAAAGTATAGACAATTAATTTTTCCTTTCTAATGACCTCAGGTTTTAATTTTGAAACTAAATTTTCTGTAATAAAAGTTCGATGACTAGCAGAGTCAAATAAACAAAGAGCAGTTTCTGAATTTTCACCCGCTTCCACTTTTACATGAATTGTTTGCAATATTACTTCTCTACTGATATTATTTATATTGCCTTTGCAATGATATACGGAGGAAATAATGCTACCTGAATTTTTTGATTCTTCTGTTTTTTTATTAGAATTACAAAGTATAGTATGATGATATGTTTTACCACACACTTTGCAATTTTCATTCGAAATTTTACAAAAATTCGCGATGTGAAATTTACGGAAGCATTTAAAACACCTTCCTTCCCTTTTTAATTTTTCTCGCATTTCCGGAATGGTGAAAGACTTACACTTTTCAGTATCGTGATCAGTTTGATTACAAAATATGCAGTTATTTTTAATATTTGTGGTTAAGGCAGAAGCTGATGGAATGAATTTTTTATAATTTTTCTTATAATTTTCCTGCTTCTCAGGGATTTTTTCAAAATGGTTTAATTGGACAGTGGTCTCGCGAGATTCAATTTCATCTTTAATGAAATTTATCAGCTCATTAACATCCCAGTCAGTGTTTTTAATTCGTTTTCTATTAAATTCTAGTGCAATATCTGATGGAATAAGTTTCAGAAGAATCGGACATAACAAGTGCCCATATGAACCTGAGGCAACACCTAAAGAATTAAGATTTCTTATTTGAATTTCGCATTCATCATACAAATCTCTAAAAGCCTTAATGTTACTAGAATTTCGTACTGGTTTCAAATTTAGCAGTTTAGTCATGTGACTATTTATTAACAGGTCATCACGACCAAAACGATTTTTCAATAATTCTATAGCATGAGCATAATTTTCCTTAGTCAGCGAAAAGCCTGCTATAGTATTTGCAGCACTTCCGCCCAAAAGTGACTTTAAGTAGGAAAATTTATCAATCGGAGTTAAATGTTCATTATTGTCAATCGCATTCGAAAACTGACTCCAAAATTCGAGCCATAAACACGAATCACCATAATATTTAGATATATTAAGTTTAGGAAGTTTAATCAAATTTTGATTCAGAATTTTCTGACTTTTTAGTAGAGAACTATTGTTGCTACTACTATCACTTTCAATGTCTGAAGAATCTTGTTTAGTTTCAGGAGTAACTGTGTTATCATTTAAAAATTTGGAAATTTTATATTTCCATTCAATAATATTCTCATTATAAGATTCCGATTTCTCGATTTCTTTTTCAAATTCAGTACTTGGAACCAGTGGTTCAATTTCAGAATTTAATGATTTTAAAGTTTTCATTTTGTCATTCAATTGCTGTTTAAAAAGATCCAGCTGTGATTTTCTATTCTCAAGCTCTAATTCTTGTGTATTATCTAATAAATCCCTTATTTTATCAAATATTTTCGTAGTTTGACTACGAATCGTAGCTCTTTTTTTTTTCAAAGTTTCGCAATCCATCATAAAATAAAGAATTCAATTTATTCAATACAGTTCAGTTAATAAATATATTCATAATTCTATCTATTCAATATAATTTAATTTGAGGTACTTACCTCAATCGATGATGAAATCCAGACATCCTGGAGCTTTGATGCCAGAAAAATGTTGCGTTGTCCTTCAGACTGCAGGTTCGGTAAATTCAAATTATTTCATAGTGCTTCGAAGAATAAAAACGTCTTCATAACTTAGTTCTAATATATTGTAAATAAGATTCGTAACTTGAATAAGTAAACACACTCTACAGTTCAAATTAAACTTCTTTCTTAAAAAACAACTATGTACATTTTATTTACAAATATATAGGTATATTAATATTATTATTACTCTCATTTGAGAGTTTCATTATTACCGTCAGACCGGTTCAAAACAAACTTTACATCTACACTGAAAAGAAAATCAGAAAACAATAAAAAGGGGGTTGCCACAATGCCGACTAACAGAAAATGGCAAGCATCGCCAAGTTGGCATTCTCAACACGATGACATGATGATTTTACATAACAACAGCGTTACTTCACCATTAAATCATAATAAAACTAAAATAAAATTTCAATGCAGCTACATTATGAAAGATGACAAGTGCAAAAACAATTTCTCGAAGCTACGGATCTACAATCTGTCCAGACATTCATACACCAAAAACAGCAAGTGTTTTGCATAAAACTGCAGCTAATCCGTAAGTACAAACTTATGCAAACACATCCGAAACGCCACTTACACAAACACATCTGCAACGCCATTGGCTGCAAACTATGACGTTGCAAGTCGACCACTCCTGGCGAAAGACATGATCCGGAAATCACTGCTACTAGCAGTTTTCAGTAATGGCACTTGCCTCAGGAGCTAATGATACGAGAAACTGACGGTCATTTCGGATATGTAAACTAGTCAAGAGAGGGTGAAAAATAAACGTGCATCAATATCAAAAGTAAATACTTTAAAACTTTATAGTTTTATTTAAACGTTACTGTATACTTAGATAAGTTTAAAGTAATTGATGCGCAACAACCGGCCTCCTTTTTCACCATCTCTTGAGCGTTACAAAAATATGAAAAAGGTTATATCAGATACAAAATTACAAATACATGAAAAATTCAAAGAGGTTCAAAAATGTAAAACTTCAAAAGTTCAACAACAAGAAAGTTACGCTTTAAATTAAAAAAAATCCCTGCCGGCCCAGCCTACAGGCAGAGGTAGATTTCGAAGTTAAGTATACTAATTTCACCAACAAAAACTAAATCTTGATTAGATATAAATCCACTTTAACAGTTTTATCTGTCTGCTTTTGACGAGTTTTTATTTCTTTTTTATAAAATAGCTGGTTTTATGAGAATCATGTTAAGGCGATATTAAAAAAAAAAATTTCCATACTCAACAACTCGAAATTTTCTGGCACATTTTCAGATTAATTTTTAATAAAAAAAAAAAATATGAAACATGCTGACGTGATTTTTAAAAGATTTATAAGTGACCTGTGTTTTTATTTTTCTTTCAATTAATTAAAACTTGATTAATAAACAATTATTTTCTCAGTAGGGCAATATTTTTCGTTTCTAACACAATCGCTTCGGGAAATTCTGTTCAAAATGCCCACTTTGACATAATTTTTTGAAATATATTCTGCCTCTATCAAAAAATCGATCATTACTGTACATTATATAGTTTCTGAATAAGAGAATTTAGCAATTGGATGCGTTTGAGAGCAAAATTGAATTTAAAAATGAGTCAGAAAATAGACAGTTTGGATTTGAATGCACCCTTAATAAGATGATTTTTTTCGTCAACCGCTATGAATTTTTAATTTGTTTTTGCTTTAAGAATTGGCCCTATCAAAAACTTGTCTATATAAATGTTGAAGGCAATATTAAGAAGATATATGATAAGTTCATGGAGATTTTATATCTTGTGAATTGACGGAGTTATGAAAATTTTTCTTCTTCAACCCCCCTTTTTTGTTTTAGTTTTTTTTTTTCTTGCAGTACGAATTGGTCCTATCAAAAACTTGTGAATATAAAAGTTGTAGATATTATTAAGGAGATGTATAATAAAATTAATTGGATTTGATATATTGAGAACTGACGAAGTTAGGAATTTTTTTCTCAACAAAAACCCTATTTTTTGCGTCCCTTGAGTCCATTTTTAATTTTATCAAAAATCTGTGATACATAAATTTTTGGTCCTATTTTTAGAAGTAATAAAAACTTTAAACTGATTTGATATGTACAAAAATTAAGAAGTTATGGGGTTTTTTCGGTTTTCACAAAACCCCTCCCTATTTCCATCCCCTTTGTCCGCTTTTGCCCATTAACGAACTTGACTGAGATTTTATGTCCCTTGATTTTATGTATCAGTTTGGAAGAGATTTGTGCAGAATTGCGGAAGTTATCGTGTCCAGAAGAAAGTGATAACACAATTGCTTCGGGAAATTCCGTTCAAAATGCCCACTTTGACATAATTTTTTGAAATATATTCTGCCTCTATCAAAAAAATCGATCATTGCGGTACATTATATAGTTTCTGAATAAGCGAATATACCAATTAAATGCGTTTGAGAGCAAAAATGAATCAGAAAATAAGCAGTTTGGATTTGAGTGCATCCTTAATGCAATGATTTTTCCAACACAATCCGCTTCGGGAAATTCGGTTCAAAATGCCCACTTTAACAGCATTTTTTTAAGTATATTCTGCCTCTATCAAAAAATCGACCATTACGGTATATTATATAGTTTCTGAGTAAGAAAACGTACCAATTGGAAGCCTTTGGGAGCAAAAATGAATTGTAAAATGAGTCAGAAAATACGCAGTTTGGATTTGAATACACCCTTACTTAGATGATTTTTTTCTTCAACCGTTATGTATTTTTAATTTGTTTTTGCTGTAAGAATTGGTCCTATCAAAAACTTGTCTATATAGATGTTGTAGGCAATATTAAGAAGATATATGATAAATTCATGGGGATTTTATATCTTTTGAATTGACGGAGTTATGGATTTTTTACTTCTTCAAACCCCCTTTTTGTTTTCGTTTTTAATTTTTTTTTGCGGTACGAATTTGTCCTATCAAAAACTTGTGAATATGAAAGTTGTAGATAATATTAAGGAGATATATAATAAAATTAATTGGAATTGATATCTTGAGAATTGACGATGTTATGAATTTTTTTCTCCCAAAAACCCTATTTTTTGCACCCCTTGAGCCCATTTTTAACTTTATCAAAAATCTGTGATACATAAAATTTTGGCCCTATTTTTAGGAGTAATAAAATCTTTAAACTGATTTGATATGTACAAAAATTAAGAAGTTATGGGGGTTTTCGGTTTTCACAAAACCCCTCCCTATTTCCATCCCCTTGGTCCGATTTTGCCCATTAACGAACTTGACTGAGATTTTATGTCCCTTGATTTTATGTATCAGTTTGGAAGAGATTTGTGCAGAATTGCAGAAGTTATCGTGTCCAGAAGAAAGTGATATATATATATATATAGATAGATAGATAGATAGATATATAAAGTTTTTTACTGAGGGTGGTTTTGGGTTCTAGGAGTCATGATCGGTGTAGATCTGCAAAAATTTTTCAGAAATTCCAACATAGGAACGATCCCAATAGGTAGTATTTCATACGAAATCTACCTAAAACAACAATCTGATCAATGTCAGGTCATACAAGACTTTATTGGCAAGGCATTGATCAGAGTGAACATTGTAAGAAAAATTATAACAGCCCCGATAAAAATTTAAATATCAAAAATTCTCTTACAAAATTTCTGTAACTGCTCTTTAATATGTGGTTTTGTAAAACTATCTGCAAGATTAAATTTACTAGGAATATATTTAAGTTTAAATACTTTATCAAATACTAAGTTTCTAAGAAAATGATATTTTATATGAATGTGCTTGGTTTTCTGATTTTCAAAAGGAGAATTAGAAAAGGCTATTGCAGCTTGGTTATCACAGAACAGAGTACAATCCCTCAAGTTTAAGTTAAGCACTTCATTTTGCAAAATATTTTTGACCCAGATTAATTCTTTAGCAACTTCAGTTAAGCTGACGTACTCGGCCTCCATGGTTGAAAGACTTATACATTTCTGTTTAAAAGTCTTCCATGATATGGGCGTTTCATCTAAAAACAAAATATACCCTCCAATAGAGACTCGATCATCTCTGTTTGCTGCAAAATCCGAGTCGGAATAACATGAAAGATTTAACTGACTGACTCTGGATAACTCAAGTATATAATTTTTAGTATATTTTAAATAACCTAACAATTTTAGCAAGCTATTCCAATGAGTAATTCCAGGATTTGATTGAAATTGGGATAATAAATTAACCGCATACATTATGTCAGGTCTAGTCATCCCAGCTATAAAAGATAAACAGCCTATAAGATTTCTATATGGAAACCTAGACATTATTTCTATCTCCTCTTTAGTGGAAGGTGAATCTTGTTTTGACAAAACCAAGCCCTTGGGAATAGGTAAAGAGCTTACTGGAAATTTAAATTCTGCAAACATTTCACAAACTTTCTCAATATATGAAGTCTGGTGAATGTACAGACGATTTCCTATCTCTTCAAACTCTATGACCAATAGCTTTCTGGTTGTCCCCAAAATTTTTAAATTGAAATGTTTTTGCAGCAAATTTATTCCAAAGTCTAAATCATCTTTAGTTTTACCAAAAAGAATAATATCGTCAACATAAAGTAAAAGGATCAATCTGGGCTGAAACATGTACACACAATTGCACCAATCGAGTTTATGAAAATCTAGTTTGGATAAAACATCATCCACTTCGAAGAACCATTGTCTGCCGGATTGATGCAGACCATAAATGACCTTATTTAACTTACAAACTTTATTTTTTTCTTTAATAAAACCCTCAGGTTGGTGCATGTGTACAGTCTCATCTAGATTTGCATAAAGGTAAGCATTGTTGACGTCTACCTGGACATTACCCCATTTTAACAGACACGAAAATATGGCAAAGAATAGTCTGACAATTGAAAAACTCACGACCGGACTGAAAACTTCCTCATAATTTTCTCCTTTAACTTGATTAAAACCTTTCGCCACCAATCTAGCTTTATACCTCACTATTTCATTTTTCTCGTTCCTTTTTAAGGTATACACCCAACGGTTACCAAGAATTTTAGCATCTTTTGGTGGTGTCACACGATCCCAAACGTTACGTTCATACATAACATTTAATTCCTGGTTCATTGCGTCCCTCCAATTTAATGCTTCGGGGGTTTTTATGGCTTGATTGTAGGTTTGTGGAATTTTAATTTCAGTTAAGTTGGCTTCATCTACATTATAAAAATTAGTTACTTTACCGGATTCTTTATTTTTACTGCTGAAATTAAATAAATTTTTGTCACATTCTATTTTATTTGTTTTACAATAATCTGTTAATTCATTAAAAGATCTAATTCTAGTATTGGTTCCTTCTATGCCATAATAAATGCCCGTTTTATTTCCTGTTTTACGTGGTACTTCCTTAGGGGTCCATGGAAGGATTTACAAGGTTTTAAACTACTCTGTTCTAAGCTCTGGTCTAGATCTGAAGCACTAACTTTTTCAGTGTCATTCCCCAATTGAGGTGTATTCTCAGGTTCATCATAAAAAATGTTCCTATCTTCTGGAAAATCAAAAAGTGAAAAGTTAAATTTTTGCTCTTTTAGTTTTGAAAAAATGTCTATCCCCCTTCTTGTTTCATCAAACTTAACATTAATAGTTTCCACAATTTTATTTTCATCTATCAACCAAATTCGGTAGCCTTTAGTTGTTTGAGCATAGCCACACATGATTCCTAGTTTAACTCGCATATCGAGCTTCCTTCTAACCTGCTTGGACACTCCAACATAAGCATGGGTGCAAGTTTGAAATTTGGCCAAGCCTGAAAATATTTTGAATCCCCCCCCCCCCTCCTTCACTGAATGAGCACATACGCACGTGCCGAAGCACCACTTAGACAAAACCCAACACGTTAAACATTATATGGAGTAAAATTCAATTATGTTGAAATGAATTAAAAAAAATAAGTGCACATGCATGCAAAACATTCATATTCATGTAAACAGTATTTGAAAAGCAGCTAAAACAATGAAGCTGACATGCTATGACGCATAAAATTGGGAAATACTCAAGAATATGCATTTATACACAATGTTTTTGTAATTTTAAAAACCCGTAAATGGCAAGAAAAAAAAAATTACCTCAAATATCTGCAGATCAATCTTGTTAATTTCTAAGGTAGTTGTCTTTTTCTTTCTTTTTTTTTAAATGTTTGATTACAAAACACAGTTTGAAAAATATCCCATTCATATCCACTTTTAGATTATAGTAAAACTAAGTTCACTATCTTAACAACTAGTAATTAACAATATGCAGTTTAACATATAAATTGCAGAAAAATGGGTATGAAGCAAAAATTTTGCAGTTTACTACATGTGGAAGCAACAGTTTAAGAAAAAGTGCTGAATCATTTCAGGAATTAATATCAAAATAAATAAAAGCACCTTAAAAGAAAGTTAAAAAAAAAAACTCAAAGAACACTAAAATACAAATTACATTGATGGTAGAAGTATAAATTACAGCAAACGAAGTTATTGAAGTTCTATCATATTTTCATTTTATTTCTTCTAGCATTAACAAATTTTTTTGCATGTTAAATTACCATCAATTTAACAAAATTCACCAGTGTTATAAAAGAAGAAAGTCAATTGGATATCTTCTCTGTATAAAAATAGGAAACATTCATTTGTGTTGTTCCCTGACCACTTGACCAAATTGTATTTTTTCTTCGATCTTTAGCCAAAATTTGCATTTTATCCTTGATCTTTAGCCGAAATTTGCGTTTTTTCAATGATCTTTGGCCGAAATTTGTGTTTTTCAACGATCTTTGGCCGAAATTTACGATTTTTCTACGAAATTCATGTATTTTTTACGATCTTTCGACGAAATCCACGTATTTTACACGATCTTCTGACATAATTCGCATTTTTCGCCATCTTTTGACAAAATTCGCGTTTTTTCCGCGATCATTTGATGAAAATTGTGTTTAGGCGCGTCTTTTTCGCGATCCTTCCAACGAAAATCGTGTCTTTTTCGCGATCGTTTGACGGAGATCGCGTCTATTTCGCGATTTTTTAACGGAGACTGCGTCATTTTCGCGATCCTTTGAAGGAAATAGCGTCTTTTTCGCGATCCTTTGACAGAAGTTGCGTTTTTTTTCCGCAGTCTTTTGACAGAAATTGCGTCTTTTTCGTGATCCTTTGACAGAAATAGCATTTTCTCTAAAATCATTTGACGAAAATAGGGGTTTTTTTTTTTTGCGATCCTTTGACGAAAATAGAGTCTTTTTAGCGATCCTTTGATGAAGACCGTGTCATTTTCGTGATTCTTTGACTGAGATCGTGTCATTTTCGTGATTCTTTGACAGAGATTGCGTCATTTTCGAGATCCTTTGACAGAAATAGCATTTTTATTTTTGCGATCCTTGCACGAAAACCGTGTCTTTTTAGTGACCCTTTGATGGAAATAGCATCTTTTCGCTATTTTTTGACGGAGAACGTGTCATTTTCGCGATTTTTTGACGGAGATCGCGTCTTTTTTTGCGATTCTTTAGCTAGAATTTTCAGATTGTAATCAAAAGTTTAAACGGGATGGGAAAAAAGGGGAGTTATTTTAAGCTCAAATCTAAACATTTTGCGCAAATCCTGAGAAATCTAAAAACGGATTTTTTTTTTTTTGTCCGTTTTTGGAGATTTTTCCGTCTTTGGGAATTTCCAAAAGCCGGAATTCCGGCCCGTGGCCGGAAAACTTGCACCCATGAACATAAGTTAAACAACCGAATTTCTTTAAATGAGAAACTGAAGGTTTTCAACCTAAATACATCTCAAAAGGGGTCTGGTTATTTTGTTTGTGACATACTCTATTCAAGGTATATGAAAAACACTGTAAGGCTTCAGCCCAAAATTTTTGAGACAAGCCACTAGCATTGAAGAGAGTTAACACCATCAAGAGCAGTCAAACTGAAACGCTCCGCAACGCCATTCATTTCTGGGTTATATGGATTCGTTTTCTCATGAACAATCCCCTGCTTCTCCAAAAAAATGTCAAATTCTTTGTTACAGAATTCCATACCACCATCAGTTCTTATAGAAATTATTTTCTTATTTAAGTACCTTTCGGTACTACATAGGCCCTACTCTGAAATTTCAAAAATGTCTGAAAAACATCAGACTTATTCCTGATGGTGTATAGATACTGTAACAAAACGAGAAAAATCATCAATGATGGTGAAAAAATACCTACTCCCTCCATATGATGTCACCTGTAAAGGCTCGCACAAATCCATATGTAAGAGCTCCAGAACAGTTTTTGACCTCATTTTATTTATTGCTTTAAATGATGTTCTTTTGGATTTTGCAAGTTTACAGGAGATGCAAACCTTGGCCAACTTTGACAGCATTGGACATCCTTTAACACTTTCATTTTTACCTGTGTTAATTAAGTATTTGTTATTTACATGGCAAAACCTTTCGTGCCTCAATTCATTTAAGTTAATTTTTTCAGAATGATTAGCTGAAATGTTAGCCGAGTTGCTTTCTCCTTTACACATAGTTTAATAATGACAAGGTTTCAAAAAATACAAATCACTTTTTCTAACTGCATAAAATAACCAATTCCAATCCCTGTCATATACCATAAGTTTACCTTTACTACCAACAAAATTTACACCTATCTTTTCAAGTTTGCTACCAGACAAGAGATTTCTACACAAATTTGGATTATACAAAACATTCTTTAAGATAATCTGATTAAAGCTACCATCTTTACACTTTATAAAAAAATTTATAGTATCCTTCCCCTGAACAGGACTTTCCTTTTCTCCAACAGCAAGAGACATCTGCATATTTGAAACTGGTTCAAAATCCAAAAACAAGTTTTTGTCATTGCAAAAATGAGCTGTAGCAGCTGTGTCAAAGACACAGCTAAGACTTATGCAAATTGCATAGTTGCTTCTGATTGGCTTGCATGGTCAGTTTAAAGTGTTGGTGGTGTCAGAATATTGTACAACGTTTGGTAAGAAGAAACTGAATCTTGGCAAACAAGATGAATTTTGATATAGCACAAAATTAGCACTTGCAATCGTCGAGTAACACTTAAAACATGCCGATTAACTTTACTGTCTTTACTCGCCAAACTCAATGGGCACCATTCACCAAACGCGATGGTTGAAAGATCGATGCCTAAGAAAAGTAGCAGGGGTGATTCTGTTCTGAATTTTATGAAAATTTAAAGCATTCGGTTCCGGAAGTAAAAAAAAAAAAAAAAAAAAATCAGCCATCAGTCCGAAAATTTGGATTTAATCGCTAAATTTCAATATGGCCACCGAAAAAAATCAATTTTGTCAATCGTTCGCTGAAAAAAAAATCACCAATTCCATCAAAGAATTGCGGGAAAAACGTGAATTTTGACCAAGGGCCACATAAGAAACGCAAATTTCGTGAAAAGATCACGAAAAATGCAAATTTCGCGAAAAGATCGTGGAAAAAACACAACTTTCATGACAAGATCGCAGAAAAAACATGAATTTCGTCAAAGAATCGCCTAAAAACGCAAAATTCTTCAAAAAAAATCTCAAAAATTGCACATTTTTTCAATGAATGGCGAAAAACCCTCACAAATTTCGTGAAAAGATCGTGGAAAAAACACAGATTTCATCAAAAGATTGCGGGGAAAAAAAAGGATTTTGCCAAAAGATTGCATAAAAAACGCAGATTTTGCCTAACAATCGTGAAAAAAAAAGAATTTCATCAAAAGATCATGGAAAAAAAAAAAAAAAAAAATGCGAAATTCGTTAAATGGTCACATTCGTTAAATGCATAGTTAGTGGCGGGGGGGGGGGGGGATTCCCCCTCTCTGGACCTTTCTCAAAATTTACTGTGAATTTATTTTATTGCAATTAATAGTAAAAATAGAACATTCAAGATTTTATTAAAATAATTCTTAAAATATATTTCAATTTTCTTGTCTCTTTTATACATTGCATTAAGTATGTCTAAATATCTTCAAATATGTGTGACTTTTATTTTGAAAGCAGTAATTTCTTGGTTATATTTTTCTGTTAGATGTTAATGCCAGTTTTATTTTTTCAGTTGAGTGTAATCATATCTACAGTAGCAGAAACTGTCCAGCATGGCAGCGGGCACTGCAGATTATTTTAAACCTTGCAGATTAATCAACCAGCTTAAAAAGAAAGGCTGGGCTTACTTTAAGTCTCTTGTTTTATGATATTTGTTTCATAATTTTATTATATTTTCTTTATAAAGGCTAATTTTTCTTATTTTATAGGATATTGTTGTTTTAGTAGGCTTAATCTAACACTGTTCGGTTGGAGATAAATTTTAGTATGCTGCAGACTGGCACAGAAAATTCTGCTTCTGGGATCATATCCAACAATAAATAAAAGATATTAGTAAATTACAATGTTGATAGTTAGAAAAAAAAACACAATTTTGTATGGAGCGTACATAACTTTGTTACTGGCCAGTGAAAAAAATCCATGTACTGGCCAGTGAGTAAAAAAGTTAATTCTGACTTATAAATCTTGATAGAAGTCAGTGAAATGCTGCTAAGTAGTAACGTATCTACTAAAAAACTTCTTTTCAAAAGGTAAAAAAAAAAAAAAATAAATAAATAAAAAAATGAAATTTAACAAATTACGACGACTATTTGGAAAATGATTTTTTCAAAGACTAAAATTTAAGACATAAAAAACCGCACAGAGTTGATTATACATTACGTACGCCATGGATTAAACATTAATATTCCTGAACCAATTTTAAATGAAATTTCATTCTTAAACTTCTAAACATCCCACAATATTACTTTTTACACTGTCGTATAGAGAAAAATATGTACTTTTAAATGCAATTTATTTGAAAGCTGTATCTCAATTTATTTCTGAGTTATTAATTTTTTTTTTTGTAGTTTTTATTACTTTTTTGTCATAGTGGCAACAGAAGTATCCATCTCTGTTGAAAGTAAAGGGAAAATACAGATTACTGTATAGACCAATCAGAAAACGAATAAAATGCGGGATTCAACTAATAAAATGCTTCAGATATGTTTTTGATTTCCTAACCTGACCGAGGACAATAACCATTTTTTCCAAACGGTTAAAAAAAAAAATAGAAATATAAAAAGCAGCCTTTGTGGAGATCGACCTTAGCTATTTAATGCAAGAAAGAAAGAAAGAAAAAAATAAATACATTGAAATTGTAATTTTTATAATTTTATGATATGAATTATGAAATTAATATTCGAAAAAATTAACAATTGCAACCTACAATTTTTTTGATGGATTTAGATTTATTAAGTCCTTCTTTATGGAAATCCAAAATTTCACATTTTTCTTCCAAGTAGTTTTCAAATGATGCTTAAAAAATGACAAAATGATGGTTTAAGGGGCATCTATGATAGAAGTGACTATATATTTAAAAATTTCTTATGTTATCCTGTAATCTAGCAGTCTTCAATGACTGCTTGAGTGGCACTTAAAGATGCCTTGATCAAGAAGGGGACTCTCTCGTTCAACAATCTAGTTCACTTCAATTTGGATACAGCCCATAAAATAGGCTCGTTTTAAAATAATTAATTTCTCGGAAACTTATTATACGAATGGCATAAAAATTTGTTTTTAGGCTGATTGAAGGGAGGGTGTGGAGTTCATTTATGCTATTGAAAAAAACAAAAACAAAGTTATGGTTTGTTTTAATATGTAGAAGGCCCCCAAAGCAAATTTTATATACATCATTTAAAAGTAGACTTTATTAGCAATCGTGTGATACCAGTAACTTTCTTCTACGATAATGTTTTGAAGAGTTAGTAAGAGGTGTTTACTTTTTTTTCCACGACTGTACCACTTTCTGTAAAATAACTTTTGTCATACCTCATACACTTAGATAAGGATATTTTTTAGAGAAATCAACCAGAAATATTTTTTTTTTGTAAATTGCTGTATGGTTTAATATAAAAATAGTTGTCAGCCCTGGCCCATAATTAAAAGGTTAATGTTTTATTTAAAAATGGTTTTTAAGCTTTTACACACTTATTTTAAAACATTAATGTTTATAAAGTCAATGGAATTATTTTGAGCATTTTTCAGACAACATTAACATGTTAAGTGCCACCATACAGATTTGCCAGATTAGCCTCCATTTTTATCCAGAAATTTAGTTTTCATACCAGAAATAAAGAATAGTATCTTAAGCTTTATTTAATAAAAGACATTTAGTGATAATATAAAGTAAAATATCTTCTTTCAAAATTTCTGGTATCAATTTAAAATTTCTGACCACTTTCGCTGCCGATCCTGCCGGGATGTCATCACGCGCTGGCATGGGATCGGCAGTGAAAGAGTTAATGTTTATAAAGTCGATGGAATTATTTTGAGTATTTTTCAGACAATCTATTTTAAAATACTAATTTTGATAATAGTCAAAAAAGGATTCAAAGGATTAAATTGTAAACTATCAATTTATGGAAAGTTTTATAACAGTCAGAATTTTTAACAGAACTTGTTTAAATAACAAATATACATGCTTAAAAGATTTCACAAAGACAAAATAAAGAAAAGGGATAATTTTGTTAATAAGAGGATAAAAGATAAATTTATGAATAAGTAATTAATATTTTATTATTAATTACCTCTCCCTCCGTGACAGTTGTGTATTTTCTGTATCTAACTTTATATCATGAATTTTCTTTTCTTTATGAACAACACGATTAGGATTTTCAACTTCAATTAAATGTTGAACACCTTTGGCCTTAACCTACAAAGCAAAATTATTTCTTAAAAAATATTAAAAATATAAAATTTTTATATTAAAAATATAAGCTAGAAAGATATAAAACATCATGAAATACAATACATGAAACAATTTTTAAATTTCATACTTCTTTTCCTTCTTCTTCCTCAGTTTCACTTTCTTCTTCTTCTTCAGATGAACTACCCTTTGATTCTTCAGAGTCATCATCACTGCTGATTTCACCTCGTTGTTGCTGGTTGAAATGGAGAAAAGAAAGTTTGTGAGAAGAATCATTAACTAGACTTATATTCAGTACTCATTAATAAGTTATCTAGATAAAACGCTTGACATTGCATTAAAAAGAAAAAAAAAATGCCATGCCAGTGGTTTTTATTCAAAATTGACTTTTACATACTGAAGCAGTTTAATTTTACAGAATAATTATTAATAAATTTTATAACTTGACTAATAGGCATTTTTTATTGACTTAGAATTTAATGAATAGTCTGTGTTGAAAACATTAGTTTTGGAATACCGCATTAATAATGGTGATTCATTATTAATAATAACTAGCTGCCTCTGGCGACCAGTTTGGTCTCCCTTAAATGTATCTAAGCTTGAAACATGTTACTTTTATTCATAATGTTATTTAGTTGCGTGCCTTCACTAAATGTAAAGATTCTGATAGAGAAATCAACAAATCCATGCAATCAGAACAGCATATTAATATATATATATTTGTCATTATGAAAACAGATAAGCGTTGAATTAAAAATCCCTTCATGAAGTAACAAACAGGTGTAACGAATCTGACGTCACGTTAATGTGACTTCAAGATCTTGCTTGTTGTGTGAATGATTACCTCCATAAATTAATAATTTTTTTTCGTTCACTGAAGAAAGATTATTTTATGTTTACTTTGGAGGAAAGAGATATGAGTTGTCAATCTAATTTTAACTGAAGTTATCTCAAAACATATACGTGTTTTTGAATATAACTCATCTCTCAAATTTTAAATGTTTTAAATATTTTCCTAAAATTGAATTTTAAATAGTTTTATTTAAAAAAATTTGAGTAAAAATGGCTGAACTTTTATGTTGGACGGACGCAAATCTCGCCAACAGCATTTTTTTGCTTGCTGGGTCATTCCATGTCAAATCATCCAGCAATTTTACAAAATGTTACCCACCATCTCAGATTTTGACGAAACTTGGTACATGAAAACATACATGTATAAGATGCTACCACGTGAAATTTTAATTGAATCCAATTAAAATATTTTAAATTATAAGCATCTGAACATGCAACACTTTTCTTTTTCTATGGACATTTTTAAAGTGTTGATTTTCTGTATGGTTCTACAAAAAACTTCATAACTCTTTACCAAATAATTAAAATGGTTAAATTTTTTGGCAGAACTTTCTTTATATTATTTATTTCATAAAGTAATACCAATTTTTATTTTTTTTTTACAACAAATATATTTTTTTAATTTTTGAACTTTTGAATACCCATAAAAAATTGACATTTCATATATGAATTTCACAAAAATATTTTTAGATGTGCCACCCATTTTATTTTGCTAAATATTTTTTTATGAGCTCTTTATTAGTCAATCTTTTCTCAATAAAAAAATTAAAGAGGTGTTTTTTGAAAAACTTGAGAAAAAAATTTTTCTTTGACATTTTTTGAATGTCCATATAAAATTGACATTTCATGTATGAATTTCAAAAGAAAAAATATTTTTAGATGTACCACCCATTTTATTTTGTTAAATATTTTTTATAAGCTTTTTATTAGTCAATCTTTTCTCAAAAAAAAAAAAAAAAAAAAAAAAATATATATATATATATATATATATATATATATAAATAAAGAGGTGTTTTTTAAAAAACTTGAGAAAAATAAAATTTCTTAGATTTTTTTTTTTTTTTTTTTTTTTTTATGCATGTATTTTGAAGACATATAAACATGTAAAGAAATAATCTAGCATAAAGATGATCTGGAGACTGATAAACTTTATTATTATTCAATCAACTCGTAAATTCTGGATGCCCCCTCCCCTTACATTCCAAAGATTCATGAGATACATATTTTTCAATATCCTGTCAAAATAAACATAAGTGCCATATTTTTCTAACTAATCCTAGATTTAAATATTTATTTATTTTATTTATTCTTTTTTTTTTTGGGGGGGGGGGGGCATCTTGACAATTTTTGTCAAAATAGTTTCAATTATTAATATATGATATTATAAGAGGATTGACTTTTAAAACTAACATCAAGTCTTAACTTCATAAACAGAAATAAAATTATTATAACTAAATTAAGTAGAATTAGTAGCAATTCAAGGTAAAAATAATGAAATTATTAAAAAAGCAAATGAATAAAGATTTATTTTGATAAATGTCGTGTATAATTTAACAATATGTTACATAAAATTCTAGGTTATATATCCTGTAATAAAATCATAAAAATTATATATTTTTTTCTTTGTTACTGATATAATATATACATACAAAATTTACTTATATACAGGGTGATTCAGCTCGTCGGTGACAAACTTTAAGGATCGATAGAGCACACCTAGACGAACATTTTTGAATAGGGAATGTAGGGTCCCTGACGCGATGGTAAGGCGCTAGACGCTTTCGAAAATTTGGGTGCCGAAATTCGAAACGTCATAAAAACTAGGGAAATGGTTAGATTTTCTTGCTTGTTGCGTCGAAATGATTCTGTTTGTTTAGACTTTCTTCAGTACCAATTTGATAAGCGTATCTCTTAAAACATGGATAGGGGGCGCTGCAGACTTTGGAGAGCTAGACAACAACTTTAAGCCCGTTATTTTGATAATTTAACACATGCTCGCCAAAGTTTATACTCTAACTTAAAGTTTGAACCCAAAAGTAGAGCCCTGCAAAAAGCGTAAGAGCCGGAATAAAATGTCAAAGTACAGGGTGGTCGAAACTCGAAGGCTCCTAAGAGATAAACAAACAGATTTCTTGACTTATGGCATGCATTTTCATGATTCTGTTTGCTGGGGCTCTCTGAAACTCAGTTGAACGGTACAAAAAGAAACATCGATAGGGGGCGCTTTGGGCAAAAAACATAATTCGTTGACATTTCGGACGCTAACTGGAAACGGTACGCTACGATCAGTTAGTAATAATGAAAACACATTTTCTACCTCTGCTCAACACTTCTGAATAAATTTAGACCAAAAACATCAATGATACTGGAAATTTATTTACAAAAAATAACACTACAGAAGATGCTCGAAATTTCGACCTTGGGCCATGATGCAGGCTTCGCACCTCCGTCGCATTGAGGAGTGTGTGTTTCCAACAATGCCAGGAGTATCTCTGATCTGCCCTGCAGCTGCCACAATGCGCGCCACAAGTTCTTCAGCACTGCTGACAGGTGTATGGTATACCTCGGCCTTCAGGTAACCCCAAAGGAAGAAATCCAAGCAGGTGAGGTCTGGTGATCGGGCAGGCCAGTGAACTGGACCCCCACGCCCGATTCACCGCTGGCCATACCTTGCGTTTAGATGGAGACGCACGTCGTTCGTGTAATGGGCCGGAGCTCCATCGTGCTGGAACCACATCTGGCGACGCGAACCTTCGGGTACGTGCGCCTCATCCAGAAGCTGCGGCAGCACTTGATCCAGGAAAATCAGGTAATTTCCACCTGTCAGCCGTTCAGGTAACAAATAAGGGCCAATGAGGCAATCCCCCAGAATGCCGGCCCACACATTTACTGAGAAACGCTCCTGGGCTGCTCGGCTTCTGGTTTCATGTGGATTTTCATCACACCACACATGACTGTTGTGGGCGTTCCACATTCCCTCCCGGCTGAAGGTGGACTCGTCCGTAAACAAAATGCTGTTTACAAAACGGGGATCCCTGGATCTCATCGCCAAGTACCATCTTGAGAATTCCACTCGAGGGCCAAAATCCTGCTCTCTGAGCAACTGCACCCGCTGGATGTGGTAGGGGTGCAGATTCCGGGAACGTAAGATGCGCCACGCAGTTGCTTGCGAAATGCCAACATGTCTGGCGATATCTCTCGTGCTAAGACCTGGGTTGTCCTCAACCAGGTTAAGCACAGCCTCTTCGTTGTCGGGGGTGCTCACTGATCGCTCCCGTTCAGGCCTGCCTCCGTCGAAAGATCCCGTTGTGGACAACCTCTGGTGTACTCGAGCGAAGAAGGCATGGCAGGGGATTTGCCTGTTGGGGTAACGCTCGGCGTACAACCGCTGAGCGGCTCGTCCATTACAACCAGCAGCGCCATACGCCAAATGCATGTCAGCCAATTCAGAGTTTGTGTACCGTTCCATCCTACTACCGATCTGCAGACAAGTAACCCGAAGCTTAAGTAGGTACCGCACGTTCAAAAGACGTGTCTGCGCATACAACTACGTCATCTCGCGTTGTCGTCTACGCATTACGTATCTTTTGCATATCGATATGGTACAATATCTTTTGCATAAATCAGCAAAAAGCACCTTATGTAAATTTTATTGCGCGCATTGTGCATGATTGAAACCAGCTATGTTTGTTAAAAAAAACAAACAAACTGCAGTTTTAATAGCTTCTTATGATAAGTAAATTACTCTCTTGTTTTGTTTCTAACTGATCGTAGTGCCCCGTTTCCAGTTAGCGTCCGAAATGTCAACGAATTATGTTTTTTGCCCAAAGCGCCCCCTATCGATGTTTCTTTTTGTACCGTTCAACTGAGTTTCAGAGAGCCCCAGCAAACAGAATCATGAAAATGCATGCCATAAGTCAAGAAATCTGTTTGTTTATCTCCTAGGAGCCTTCGAGTTTCGACCACTCTGTACTTTGACATTTTATTCCGGCTCTTACGCTTTTTGCAGGGCTCTACTTTTGGGTTCAAACTTTAAGTTAGAGTATAAACTTTGGCGAGCATGTGTTAAATTATCAAAATAACGGGCTTAAAGTTGTTGTCTAGCTCTCCAAAGTCTGCAGCGCCCCCTATCCATGTTTTAAGAGATACGCTTATCAAATTGGTACTGAAGAAAGTCTAAACAAACAGAATCATTTCGACGCAACAAGCAAGAAAATCTAACCATTTCCCTAGTTTTTATGACGTTTCGAATTTCGGCACCCAAATTTTCGAAAGCGCCTAGCGCCTTACCATCGCGTCAGGGACCCTACATTCCCTATTCAAAAATGTTCGTCTAGGTGTGCTCTATCGATCCTTAAAGTTTGTCACCGACGAGCTGAATCACCCTGTATATGAGACAGAAGTTTTTCAAGTTTTAACCAATTTCAAATATAAGATTTATTTCTGTGCCAGATTTGCACTTTTTTATAATTGAATGGTTAGAGGTGTTTATGATAAATTTAAATTAAATGGAAATAGGAAATAGAAATTCAACATATTATTTCACTAGATATTGCTTTTTATAAATGCTCCACTTACGATTGATTGTTTCAGTAGATTCTTTTGAAAGAGCATATGGCCGTCCTGTTGCAGCAGTCAATTCAATGCTACATAATATATGGTTGAAGGGCACGTTGCAATAATCATTATTTGGCCAGCAAAATGAAGTAGAAGGTCCGTTGAGATACATAAACTTTATATTTGCATCTTTTTCATCAAAATCTATGCTCTGAATAATCTCAATATACCAGTGATTATTTATGTTTTTATTACTTTAATTTTTATTTCATTTTGAAGACTATAGGTGAAACAAAATTTAAACTATAAATTTATACTTTCCACATTTTTTTTAAAGAAAATGCAAAGCTTAGATTGTTTGAATGAATATAGCTTTATAAATCAGTTTATACTGGTTGTTTTTCAGTTAGTATAATGGAAATTTTATTTAAATACATAACGGAAGTTAATTTTCTGTAACAGAAATAATATGAATTTTATACTTTAATTTATTTAAATAACATTAAAAACAGTTTTTAGAAACAAAATTATAGTTTAATTATAATATTTGTTTATTATTATTATACGTATTTTTGAAGAATTTTGAACTTTAACAATACTTTAGATATATTCTGTAAAATTAAGAAAAAAATTTTTTCTCAAGAATTTCTAAAAACACCTTTCTGATTTTTTTTATTATTAAATGGTTTCCTTTTAAACTATATATATATATAAAAATCAGCCAAATCAAATGGGTGGCACATGTAAAAAAAAAAAAAAAATGAATTACATATTTACATATTTTTCTTAACTCCTTAGATAAAATATTTTTTTAAAACAATATTAGAGTTCTAAAAAGTTTTATAAACCATTCTTTTAATAAAATACATTATTAAGAATCTCTAAAAAAATATATATCTAATTTTATTAATAATATTTAGCAAAATGAGCATTTTTATCCAACATTACATGTTTGATGGAAGATCATTTTCTGCAAAAAATTGAGTGAGAGGGGTATTTTTAAATGCTTGTAACTCATGAAAAACATTATTTTACACTGAAATTTGGTGTAACAGCATATCTTTAGACATTGTTTTTGTGTTTAAAATTTCATAGAAATCTGTGACGGTGGGTGACATGGTCTGGATGAAGTGATATGGAATGACCCTGGCTAGCTTTTATTTTTCGAGTGTGTAAATTAGAAACAGTGCTTTGATCAGGGTTGGCAGGTTTTTGACACGTGTCAGTTTTTGACGGTTTAAACCGTCATGTCAAAAACCCCTTGTCAAAAACCTCAAATACTACAGTGATCTGTAAAATTTCACATTAAATGTCACATATTAGATGTAATATTTAAAATTCACTATTACTGTAATTGTATAATTATTATATAGTATTAGTAATAATTACAGGGTTGGCAGGTGTTTGACATGTGTCAGTTTATGTCTGGTTTAAACCGTCATGTCAAAAACCTCAAATACTAAATTGATCTGTAAAAATTCAAATTAAATGTCACACATGACAACATTACATGTAACATTTTAAATTCACTCGTACTGTATATCAGTAATTAGTACATAGTAAAAAAGTATTATTGTTAAGTACAACTTTTTAACAGGGTAAAATTTTTATTTAAATTTTTTTTTGTAAAATTGTGTTTTTCTAAAAACTATACATTAAGCTCACCTGAGCTGTACATTTTTTCTCTTACTTAAAATCGTTTTAATTTCTCTTATTTTTGAGAGCTTAAAGCATTAGCTAGCTTTTTTTACGGGGAAAAAAAACTTAGAAAAGTGCAGATATTTTGTATATATAACAAGATAATGTGCATCAATGTTATTCTAGTCTAGGCAATAACCATTCCATTCAAAATTGAAATTGGATTATTAATTTTAAACATTTACAAAATAAGAGAAGTAATTAAAAAAAAAAAGCTTAAAGTCAAAATCTTCTTAAAACATTCTTTCTTTTAATATATAAAAATGTTTTCGATTTTAAAACTGAACAAAATTGGCTCGGTCATCTAAAAGAAAATTCCTTTAAGCCCATATTGAAATAGTGCATAATAGAAGGAATCAAATCATGAAACCATACCATTGTTTGGCTTATACTTTGCATCCCAACCGTCAGGGGCAAAGGTTGACAGCTGTATCAGTTGATTCAGCTCGCGCTTGACCTACAGAGAGAATTTATGGATGCTTACCCATACTGACTGTGTATGAAGCTAAAGAATTTCCTTGAATTGAAGAAAGAATCTCCTTTCCCGTCTTCTTATTTCAGTGCTATAGGGAAGACTCCATTGCTTTGTGGAAAGGTATCACTAAATGCAACAGCTTTTTGAGCCTGCTTCAAAACTTGCTCAATGCTTTTGCTATAAAGTCCTACTAGCTCAGCATCAATTAAGAGACAGACTATTTTCTAACGCTTCATACACTCTAAACTCAAAAATCTTTTGGGTGTAAATAAATGTGCTAAACACGTGGTGTGCTGCAGCATGCTGCGGGGTAAAATTGATCAGGATTATTTAATTGTACAAAATTATTTTCTTCTGGTTCAAAAAAAAAAAAAAAAAAAAAAAAAATATTTTATTGCAAATAATATATTTTTTAAATTATTAAATTTCAATAAAAGATCACATAAATCATTGACTTATTTAATGTTTACCTATTGTTAAAATGTTTTAGTGTGTTACATGCAGGGTTGGTAAGTTTTTGCCATAGGCGGAAAAAACCGTGGAAAAAACCTGGTTAAAACCGTCCTGGCAAAAATAGGTTTTTGCCAATGGCTGGCAAAAATAGGCTGTCCATTTAATTTTTTTCTCAGAAAAAGAAAAAAAAATATTTGATGAAAGAAAAAAGAAACTTAATACTTAGTTAAATCAATATTCTAAATTTATTTTTGAACTCTTAAGTTAAATAAACATAATTATGCATTTTATGAAAGAATATAAACTTTTATAACAAAATTATAAATGAAAAAAATAACTTTATTATTTATTCATGTTTATACAATTATCAATGATTATTCACATAATAGAACTGTGGAGACTCTAAATGAGTAAAGCATTTATGTTTATATGTGTGAGAAATTCAAATAAACAATTATATTCTAAATTCAATTTTTTAATACAGTAGACTCCCTCAAATCTGCACAGCTTGGGACCAGAGGTGCGGATTTTAGAATTTTGCGGATTTCTGGTCATTGATTTGTTTACATTTTTGAAACATTAAAATAAGTAAAATATTAAAATAATTTATTAGTTTAAACGTAAGTAATTATTAAAAGGATTATGTAAAATAAAAATTTAGAAAGATATTAAATTATTACCGATGAAATCAATTCAATTCGATTACAAATGTCCTATGCTGCCATCTAGTGGTAAAGCGATCGTAAGATCGATACAACATTATGCTATTATCAGTATATATAGCTAATTGTGCTCTCTGTAACTTTTTTCATTGTTATTTAGAGTCTTGAATGCTTTTCTTATACTGTTTTGTATGTTTCGAAATAAATTTGTCTATAATTTAAAAAAATTCCGCGAACAATAATTTTAAAATAGCGTTCCAGTTCGTTTATTTTTCCATTTCGAATCCTGGAATTTTTTATATAGATATGCTAATTTATATCAAAATCAAAAGTAATGTAAATTTATTTAGTAATAAATCAGCTGTAATAACCAAAAGAGAATGATTAACCAAAAATTTATTTAAAAAAACATTGCGGTAGTCGCTGATTTCGGCGCCATCTTGAATTTTGTTCCTGCAACTTAACTGTAAATTTCATTGTTTACATCTGAAAAAATACGCGGATTTTAGGGTTGCAGATTTAAGGGAGTCTACTGTATAAAATTATATTTAAAGCAGAATACTATTAAATTTCAAATAATTCAGAGATATCTACATCACAGCCTAATTTTTGCTGTTTTAGCATAGCATATTTAGCTGTTTTAGCATAGCATATTTAGCTGTTTTAGCATAGCATCCCACCTATTTTATAAAGATTTAAAATATGTAAAAATATTTAATTATATTTATTAATTAGCAAATTAAATAAAAATATTAAATGATATGTTACTAAATTTAACTGTTTATACCATTATTATCTTTATTAGCTTATAGATTTTATTACACATTAAAGAAAAATAAGAATTTGCCCTTTTTTCTATTTTTGCTCTGGTTTTTTCCAGTTTTTGCCACTGTCCTGGCAAAAATGCCAACCCTGGTTACATGTATTTGGCAGTTTTCGACGGTTTAAACCAGCTTATGACAGTTTAAACCAGTTTTTGACGCTTGTCATGTCAAAAACCCAACCCTGGCTTTGATGTTGAAATAAAATATTTTCGTACATGTTATTTTTGGCACAGATGTCATACATTGTCATATATATTGGTACAATTTTTTTCTGATGCCAATGTCATACACGCAACGGTTACTTAACTGGCACCAAAGTGTCGTTATTTTGCTTGACATGGTAACCTGAATGTTGTTGTTTATGCTGTTGATGTTTTTGCCAAATTGGCGTAAAAAAAAAATTGCAAAAAAGACATCTGTGCCTTATTTTTATTACTATTGATTATTTATTTAGATGTTTTTTTCCCTATAGGCAAATTGGGATTTTTTTAAAATCTTGGTGCAATTCTGGCTTCAAAATGGGAGATATGTTGCAAAAATATATAAACAGCTTTGAAAACAAACCTGATGAACTTTCATTTTCGTTTACATATGTAATTATATATATTTATAAACATTTTACTTATACATAGACAATTGCTTCTGTTTTTATATAAAAAAGGATAAATGTTTTTTTTTTATGTTAAAAAAATTGCATTCAAATAGAAAACTAGTATGTTGTGGCCATCACAAAACTTTCTTCTATATAAATCACGTCAATTAAATCATTTAAATAGTACAAGATATTACATCCATTTAGCACCCATTCATATCAAAGTATATCTGAGTTTGAAGTTTGATGAAAATTCGTGCATTAGTGCTTGAGATAGAGCTACAGCGGAAATTCTGAAAAATATAGCATAGCAGTGCTACCTGTTGAGCGATTTACACCAAAACATAAACAGCACTAATTGATATCAAGATATACCTGAATCTGAAGTTCGTTGAAAATCCAAGCATTAGTTCTTGAGATAGAGCTATTGTGGAAATCGTAAATAATGCAGTATAGCAGCGCCACCTATTGAGCAATTTACACCAAAATGTATAAAACTTCAATTGGTGTCAAGGAATAACTGAATCTGAAGTTTGATGAAAATCCGTGTATTAGTTCGGGAGATTGAGCTATTGTGGAAATCATAAAAAATGTTGCATAGCAGCACCACCTGTTGAGCGATTTACACCAAAAACTGATCAGATCCAGATTATATCAAGGTCTAATTGAATCTGAAGTTATGTGAAATTCCATGCATTAGTTCTTGAGATAGAGCGCCCACAAAATTTTTGTCACATACAGAGTGACAGACAGACATTTTCTAAAAACCATCAAATCGTATTCAGGACATTCTAAAACATATAAATCCGTCGAAAACCAGAAGTCGAAAATTTTCACGAATCCAATACTTTCTTCTTGTAAAGATAGAAGAAAGTAAAAAGATGCTTGTGTATATGAAACAGTAAATAGGTTACCAGAAAATACGTTGCCAAATTTCTTTTCTCGCCAATCACTTTTTCGCCAAATACCTATACTGAAAAAGTACTTTTATTTATTTACTTATTGTATTTTAAATGAGCAGAAGAAAGACGTGTATTTTAAATGTATCTGATATATGTATTTTAAATTTATTTGCTTTAAATGACAGTCATGTATTTTAAATAAGTCAGCAATAGCTTTATATTTTAAATAAAATGATGGCGATGGAACCCTATTTGCCGATTGAATCACCTGTGCCCAGCTAACATAAAAGCAGCAAAATAGCATATAAAAAGTGAAGCGGTCAGCCTGGAACCATTGATGACAGTCACATGACTTAAGCTTTTATTATATAGATTGTTACATTCCAGTACCTTTATTTGGCTTTGACACTTTTTTTACTTTCTTCTATCTTTACAAGAAGAAAGTATTGGATTCATGAAAATTTTTGAATTCCGGTTTTCGACAGATTTACACGTTTTAGGGGTCAGAGATTCCAAAAAACATGTTTTTACAGAATGTCTGTCTGTGAGTCTGTGTATGTGACACAAATTTTGTGGGCGCTCTATCTCAAGAATCACGGAATTAAACAAAAATTTATATTAACTTAGTCCCTAATACAAATTGATGCTGATTAGTATTTGGTGTAAATTGCTCAACAGGTGGCGCTGCTATGTTGCATTTTTCATGATTTTCGCAATAGCTCTATCTCAAGAACTAATGCACAGATTTTGATCAAACTTCAGATTTAGTTAGTCCTTGATATGAATTAATGCTGATTACGCTTTGTTGTAAATCGCCCAACAGGTGGCGCTGTTATGATGAATTTTGCAGGATTTACACGATTTCCCCAATAGCTCTATCTCAAAAACTAATGCACGGATTTTCTCCAAACTTCAGATTCAGTCAGACATTGACATAAATTGTTGCTGATTAGGATTTGGTATAAATCACCCAATAGGTGGCGCTGCTAGGCAGCATTTTGCTGGATTTAGATGATTTCAGCGATAGTCATATCTCAAGAACTAATGCACGGAATTTCATATCTTTAGAATCCTCATGAGATGCATAGATTGCCATTTAATTTTGGCAGTGTGATAGCGAATTTTGAAGTATTAACATGTATGAGATAGAAGAAAGTTTTGGGATTGGTACATTCCAACTAGTTTAAAAATTACTAGTTTTAAAATAGTTTAAAAATTTACTACTAGTTTAAAAATTAGAGCCGTACCGAGTACTCGGTAAATACTCGGTATTCGGCCTATTCGGCCAATTTGCCGAGTACTCGGTACTCGGCGAAATTTTGGCCAAGTACTCGGCCAATACTGAGTAGTTGTAAGAATTTCATTTTTTAAGTATATGAATTTAAAACTGATCTGTAAAAAGTTATTCGAATATCAATGCATAATATATGCAATAATTCATAAAACTATTTACTCGGTATTTAACAATATGTCTACAAAATATAGAAAAAGTTAAGAACAAAAACCCTTATAAAATAATTCTAGATTAAAATTTAGTTTCACATTTATACAAATAAAAATAAGTTCTTTTTAAATATATAGGAAAACAGAAAATACTATTATTTTGGATAAAGAAACTGAAAATACAATAAATGTAATAAAAAAAATAATAATTAAATTTATTATATTTCAAATTATGGTTCAGAAACACCAAAGGTTCTACATTATCAGTGGACGGGGCATTTCTTTTACTACTGTAAATTTGACTTGCCTCTGAAAATATACGTTCAGAATAAACAGTGGTTGAAGGTGCACATAAGAATTTTTTTGCAAGGTTGCACATAATCGAAAAAGTTTTTTTCCTCCCACCATGCAAATGGAGTGCGTTTTACGCAAGTTTTCTGTTAAGAAAGCCTGTATCTCTTTTTGTACCTCTCTTTTTATTTTTCTCTTTCTTATTTTTAATCAAAAGAAAATAAGGTACAGTTACAAAATAAATATGAAATGCTTTGTGTTATTCAATGAATAGTTTTGTTACAGTAACCAATAAACCTTTTTTATTTTTGATAGACAGATTTCAGGTATTGGAATATATTGGAAGGTTAACTTTTTATTGGTTAATAATTGTACTTGTTATGTGTCAATTCTCCTTTTTTTGCTACTGTTTCGAATTGTCAGAAATTGTCTTTAAAAGGTGCACAAATAAATTTCAAATTTAATTAGTTAATTTATATATACTATATATGTATATTATATACATGTACACAGGTATTATATATGTATGTACACACAGGTATATATATATATATATATGTACACAGATATATTTATATATATGTACACACATATGTACACCTAAGCTCACATTATGTGCACATCAGTGTTTTTCTTCTTATTACACAACTACTCGGTATTCAGTACTCGGCCGAGTAGTCAGTGGCCGAGTACTTGGTCAAAGTACTACTCGGTACACCACTATTAAAAATGTTATTGGTTTTTTAATTCAATTTTAAATAAAAAAATTAAAGATAAATGTAATTTATTACTTAACAAAAAACACACCATAAAAATCTTTATTAATTAATTTTAAGGACTATATTGATATGCAAGTCTTATTTCTTTCTGTTCTGCTGTAAATATTTAAGGCAGGGTTGCAAAAAAGCCGGCTAAAATTTAAAAAAACCAGGCCGGTGGCTTTTTTTGGCCAAAATTGGCCATAATTGGCTTTTATACAATGAAGCATTGTAATTATAAACTACACATTTTAAAGTGTTTTTAATTAGTTTTAATGACATTTAATTGATTTAGAGTTTAATAAGTAATCCAATTTCTCAATAATGAGAAATTATCCAACATTACTACTGGAATAAAACTTAGATGGTTTTGCTAGTGATTTGTAGTCAGAATTGCAAATATGTCAGCTAAATTTTAAAAGAGTTATACTAACTGCCAATTTTTTCAGTTTTACTGCTTTATAAAATTAAAGAGGACAATTGTTACTTAGTTACACGTTTTATTACTTAATTTTAAGAGCTATTAATATACAAGTCTTATTTTATTTCTAGTGAACATTTAAAATTATACATAGTCATATTAATAAAAACACCATTTCTCACTATTAAAACATTGCGAACAGCATATGCATGAATATGCTTAACAACAAGCTTTTCAAAATTTTATTTAGAGAATTTTTTCTTCTTGTTTAAATGCTCTATTTTTTATACACTTATGTACCACTCTCCTCAAATATTATATCCTTTCTAATTTCTCTTTTAACTTTTATAACTTAATCTCTCAATATGGACACACAAGAATGTTTCCATTTTGACGTGCTACATTTTGTCACTCATTAATTAAATATAATCTTTAAAATGTGTAGTATATGTGCAGCTATGTAATACAGAATTTCAAAATACCAGTTTGGAACCTAACTTATATTATTTTCAATGTTTATATATATATATATTTTTTTTTCAGACATCATGCCTTCACATTTGCCTTCTAGAAGTTATAGACTTATTTATTTGACAAAATTTAATAGAAATCTATCATTTTTTTAGTAGAAAATATTTATAAGTGTATTAAAAATTAATTGATCCAAATTTAAAACAAATTAACTGTAAACCAACTTAAAAAAAATAAAAGCCGACTTTTTTTAATAAAAGCCAGCTTTTTTTAAGTGGTTAAAACCAAAAAAAAGCTGGCCGGCTTTTTTTGGCTTGGCTAAAAGCCGGCAACCTTGATTTAAGGTCATATATAAAAACAAAATTATAATAGAAAACGTTATTTTTTTATTATTTAAGAGGATTTAAATATATACAAGAGCTGCTAATTTATGCCAGGAAGTTCTAGTCTTGTGCTTTGATCATTGATTTGCCAATCATTAGTGTTTGGCTGGCAATGACTGTTGCCGAAACATTAGAAAAGATGCCAATTTACATATGCTTTTATTTACTTATTTTCTCTTAATTTTGTATAAACTATAAGTAGAACATTTAAACAACTAAATAAAAATGATTAACTGCCAATGATGCATGAATACTTTCACCTAGTTTTTAATGCTAATCAGGCTTATCACAAATTTATGTAAATTTATATATATAAATTAAAAGTTTAAACTGTCTAAACATTAATCTGAATATTAGAACGATTTCAGATTAACAACATTATGATCAGACTTTTCACATAAAAAGAATTTCACAAAAATAATACCTAGTCAGAAAAGATTTCATTTTTAGAAATTTTTACTTGAAAAGGAAGCAAAGAAATATTGCTAAATTCTAGGTGTTCTGCATATGTCTAGTAAAATCACAAGTACAAAAAAGATTAATATATTCTTCTTACACACTGTATAATTTTATACAATTACAAAAAATCAGATGTACCAGATTATATTAAATACTGATAACAACAATTAAGCACAAATGAAAATCTAAAACAAAATATACCCTCCATTGTCGTTCTTTTTCTTTTTTCTCTTCACTGTGAGCTAACTGATCAGGATTAGTAAAATGTCGCCGTTGCCCTTTGTGTCCACCACCGCCTCTGCCACGTCCTTTAAAGAAAAGAATAAATATTTAATTTATTATGCTTAAAAAAAAGAAAAAAAATAGTGGTAAAAATGACAAACAAAGATCAAAGTAAATTAAACAGAAACAATAAGAGTTTATGTATTAACGCCATGCCAAAGATTTCATTTCATGTATATGATATGATGAAAAGTCCCTTGATCTGGTTTGTAGTCAGATGGCATATTTTAACAATTGTGACTTAGTATTTTTAATGACAACTACTTTTGTTTTAAACTAAACAATATAGTTAGTCGGTAAAGTAGCATCATTAATGTTTGATGTCAATACTTGGCACGCAACACAATAACAGGAGGGTCATTCTATGGTAACTTTTGTTACATTTAGAACAATTTACTTGAATAATTTTAGAAATATAATACTAAAAAACTATTCAAAATGTAAAGTTGTACTTGATTTGTTAATTAAATCTATCCAAAGCTCAATTTGGATGAAAATTACCTAAATTAGTGCTATTTCTTGGAACTCTGGAAATTGCATTTATTATGGTAACTTATGTTCTTTTTTCATAAATTATGTAGTAAGGAAAATAAGAATTCAGAGTGGAAATTGGAGAATATTTCAAAATACTTAAAGGGAGAAGACCTTAAAATTTATATTAAATGATTGTTTAACTGTACCCAATTTGATCAAATTATCTAAATGACTTACAATAAAGTTTATTAATGTCACTATTCTCAAATTTTCAGACTTTTCAGCTTTAAAATTCAGTAACTTGAGTGAGTAATTTTCATAAGAAAGTAGAAATTAGCAGTAAACTACATGTATGTGAAACAATAATATTACAGGGCCTTAATGATGAATTAAAACCAGAGTATCAGAATTTTCAAATTGTTAATCTTCCTATTAATACTACTGAATGGTATAGGCTAGTAAAACGACTTGCGGTAGTTCCAACACCTACTACTACTCCTATAAGAAATAATTTGGAGCAAGCAAGACTATTTCAACATCCAAACAATGCACCTAGGCATTGGGCTCGCCAAAGACATTATAATTTTGAAATGCAGAGGCTGAGATTTTTTTAATCCTAGAGTTCAAAACACCCATTTTCAGCAACAATATCCACCGAGATTTTGTAGAATTTATTAGAACAGATGAATATTTAATTCTTTTCACTAGGAGAAAGAGAGTGTACATATTTTATGCGAGTCCTTCACCATATTATACTCCTTCCATTAATCAGCAATCTTCAACTAATAACGTATGGCAATAGTACAGTAGACTCCCTTAAATCCGTGACCCTAAAATCCACAAATGCCTAAAATCCACGTATTTTTTCAGATGTGAACAATGAAATCTACAGTTAAGTTGCAGGAACAAAATTCAAGATGGCGCCGAAATCAGCGACTACAGCAATGTATTTTTTAATAAATTTTTTGTTAATCATTTTCTTTTGGCAAGTGCAGCTGATTTATTACTAAATAAATTTACATTACTTTTGACTTTAATATAAATTAGCATATCTATATCAAAAATTCCAGGGTTCGAAATGGAAAAATCCAAATGCTATTTAAAAATTATTGTTCGCGGATTTTTTTTTATTTTAATTATAGACAAATTTATTTCTAAACGTACAAAGCAATATACAAAAAAGCATTCAAGACTCTAAATAACAATGAAAAAAGTTAGAGAGCGTCCATGTAATACTAATAATGAATAACGATGTATCGGTCTTATGATCGCTTTACCACTAGATGGCAACACGGACTTTTGAAATCGAATTGAATCGATTCCATCGGTAATAATTTAATATCTTTCTAAATTTTTATTTTACATAATTATTTTAATAATTACTTACTTTTAAACTAATAAATTATTTTAATATTTTACTTATTTTAATATTTTACTTATTTTAATGTTTCACTTTATTATAAGTATTCATTATAATTTCCCTTGCTTAATTACCAATCAAATTAATGTTTCAAAAATGTAAACAAATCAATGACCAGAAATCCACAAAATTCTAAAATCCGCACAACCTCTGGTCCCAAGCTGTGCGGATTTGAGGGAGTCTACTGTATATGGATATGAAAGTAAATCTTAAATTTCCTTGTGATACTGGATCTATGATTTCCAGGGTTGGTAAAAAACCCGGCTTAAAAAAAAAAAAAAAACAAAAAAAAAACAGGTTTTTTTTGTTTAAACCGGGTTTTTAAAAATATATTTTCCTATTACATATACATGCATATTTATTGATAAAAATAAACATTGTTGGATATATAAGTAATATAACTTCATTTAAAACAAAATTTAATTAAATAATTACAGTATTTATGTAGAAAATTGAAATAATTTAAACATTTTTAGTAAAAACTATGCCTTATGTTCCATACATAGTGAAACATTGATACCTTGAAAATCTTAATAAACAATCTTTTGATTACTATATAGTACTATAAATAAATATATGGTGTAGTTTCGTAAATACAATATACTTTCTCATGGCTATTCAAAATAATTTCTTTGAAATATTTGCAATCTGAGATATCTGATGTTTCTGTTAGAACACTACATGAACAATTATTATATTTTATTGAAAATAAAGCATTAAAGAATTCCTAGAATTATTTGAATTTAGCAGTAGAATCTTTACACGTTTCAAGAAGTATTGCATATTGTCATTTGACATTTCTCAGAAACTGACAGGTTTAAAAAAAAATAAAAAATAAAAAGGCGACAGTAAAATAATCAGAAATACCTATTTACCAGCTTTTTAGACTACTGAAAACATTGATCTTAAAATGGAAAGTAGATTTATAAAAGTTGTCATCCACTAAAACATTTAAATAGCCATCAAACTTAATACACAGGCTTTTTTTCTAAGCTATGTTATAATACACATTACTTTTAAATGTCTAAACTAAAAATTAATAATTACCTTTTTAAGCATTTTTATGAGACTTTTTTTCTATTATGTCTCAAGTGAACCTTACCTCGATTTTCTCCCCCCCCCTTTTTTTTTTTTTTTTTTTTTTTTGTCAGATCTAAATGGTGGATTTGTTTATGCAATAGATGATTTAAATATATCTTACTGCATATTTTAGTTAAAAGTAAACAGGTGCTTCGCTAGTAGGGTGTAAAAAAAATCACAATTAAAAAAAAAAAAAAAAATCTGATTTTTTTTTTTTTAATTTAAAATTAAATCGGATTTTATGATTTTTTTTCCCCCAGCATTCAAATACTGAATAGCTACCAAGAGTTTTAGGTTTCCAAAACAATTAAATCACTAATTGCTAACATAATCTATGTTTTTACACTTTAATAAAATTATAATTATTAGTTAGTAATTACAGAAATTATAAAAACTGCAAATTAGTAGTTTCATTAGGTAGTATCATATAATAATGTCATATACATTAATATTGTAATAATTACGTAAAACTTTATAAATACTAGTGATATTTAATATATTTTTTTAATTATTAACTGCATTTTATATTAAATAGTTAACACAACTTCAAATTAATAATTATTAAACAATTAACTCTCTAATTAGGAACATATTATACATTTTTAAGCCTTAATTATTAAAATGATAAAAATGTAGTATTCATTTTAGAAAGAAAAAGGGACAGGATGCTAGTTCCAAAAAAAAAAAAAGGGTACTATTTCATGAGGAAATATGTTAGTAATGTCTAATGTGTTTAGTAATGATAAGAAAAAAAAAAATATTTTTTAGTATGATAAATAAAGTGTCCCTAATTTTTAATAATTTTATGAATAACAAATTGAAAAATACAATTAAATAACACATTTTAATAATATCCCGTATTTTCTAAAGAAATAAAGTTGGTACTTTTTGGTTAACCAGGCGCCAGTGTTATATATACATATAAGTACATGTATATGTATATATATAGACATATACAGTAAACTCTGTCTAAGGCGGAATCAGTCGGGACTGAGAAAATTTTCCGTGGTAGAAAATATTCCGGCTTATGCAAAAAAAAAAAAAAATGCGCAAATCGTATATTATTTTTGTAACTTTTAGTCTCGTTCTTTAAAATGAAAATTTTAATGAAATCAAACTTGTTAATAAATTTATTGTTTTTAATAATTTAGAAAAACAATATTTAAACAAAAAATTAATATTAGCAATACAAAATTGCTTCAATTCTGAAATTTACTGAAAATCATTTAATTTAACCAATGCAATTACATACCTCATATTTCACATAGTATTTTAAAGAATCATAAAATAATCCTTTATCGATCCTTGTTTTGTCTTTTGGTTTGCCATTCATTCTTCACTAGTACGTAAGTCTCTTATATGATTGATATGTTTAAATTATCACCGTCCTGATATGTTTAAATTCGCCGCTGTCTTCAACGTTTTCAGAATTGTGGTCATCTTCACTTGCTTTCCTAAAACAATGAGCAATCTCTTCTGGCGACATTTCTGGGCGAGATTTGGCAATCTATTTAAAAGCATCAAACACAGATGTTTTTTGTCAGATCGATGGCTGAAGATCAATCATCGAAAGACTCAATAATCGAATGCAACATATACTTTTTGTAGTGGGTTTCAGCATTTTAATAACTCCTTGATCCACTGGTTGCGTCTCTGCACTAGTATCTGCCGGAAGAAATTCTAAATTTATATTCGATAGTTTGAAATTGCCATGATAAGATGCATTATCGAGGAACAACAATTTTTTTTAATCATTCGACTATTGAATTCCTTCAGCCACCCCTCCATTAAGGCAATAGACATCCAGTTTTTCTTTCTTATGAAACCTCCAATTCACAGGCAGCAGGGGTGCAGAATATGTCCGATCCGGCGATCTAGGATCGGGGGAAATTTTGCAGAAACATTACAACTAATTTCGATTTTAACAACGAATTCCATAATTCCCTGAGATTAAAAAATTTCACTACAAATAAAAAGATCCGTATGGTAACCTTCACAAAATCGATCTCAGAATAATATGTACTGTATATCAGGGGTGTTTCTGTTTCAAATTTTCCGAAAATTTAAGGCATTTGGTTCCGAAAATTAAAAAAATCGGTCATCAATCTGAAAATTCGAACATAAAAATGATAGGATTTAACATCAGTATTTAGTCTCATTTGCTCAAAACCCCACTCATATACTCATACATTTAATGCATTAATTCATTCATTCACATTCATTCATCCTCATAGTTATTTTCATTCCATAGTTTTTAGTTAAAAGATCGTTTCACTTTGTTTACATATTATACAATAGTAAAAGTAACTTTTTCTTTTATTAAATACACTTTCGTTATTATATTTAACAGGTAACTTACCATTTAATAGTTTGCTGTTCAGGTTTTACTTTACAACAGGTTTTATTTAAGTTTATTTTACTTTTAAAGTTTATTAACATTTTTCGTTCTTTCACGGCATGACAGTCGAACACAATATCGATTACGTCTTAATCGAAGTAATCGATTCAGTTGGTTTGCCGTACGGCACCAGATGGCAGCATATCGCGAATCATCTGATTCGTCGGTATTTGCTAATTATTCATATAATCTGTGTTCACGTCACGTGATAGAACATTCTAGCGAATGGGTGTTTTCCCGGCACGTGTCGTCGATCAGAGGGTATTTATACTGCAGTCGGTTCATTCAACGGCAGACGCAAGTCTGAGTTTTAAGCTTGTTTGGATGTCTCAAGCAACGGTAGCGTTCAATGTTGCCGGGGAAATGGCTTTTAACTATTTAAATAAGTTTGTTTTATTTTTGTTTCTTGCAGTTATTTAAATTATGTTTACCGGTGATACCAGCTAGTTTAGTTACCTTTTTCAAAACAGCTTGACTCAAGTTAACAGTGATATGTGAACCAAATCTAGTCATTTACCATCCTGTCGCATTTTTATCGTTTTTAACTTTTATCTGTTTTAAAAGAAATGTTATGATACCCAAGCTGAATATTCATGTGAATAATTATTTATAATAAACTGCTCATCTTCACCAGAACTTTTAACTTTGTGATTATTCTACAAAACTACAATTTTTATTTTAATGCTGCTTACCTCATATCTTAGCTTAACCTTTCTACTTCTTCATCACTCTGGATTACAAATTAGTTTATTTTTCCAACGAAGCTTTCATAGCGTATGTTTAATTATCTTTAAGACTCTGCCTCTTTAAACATGTTAGATGGGTTTTACCCTAATAAAAAATACCTCGAATTTTGTCCAAGAATTACGGAAAAAACGCTAATTTCGTCATAAGATCGCAAAATAACCACAAATTTTGTAACGCGAATTCCGCCAAAAGATCTCAAAATAATCGCAATTTTTTCAAAAGTTTGCGAAAGAACCGCAAGTTTCGTCAAAAATATCAGGAAATGAACGCAAATTTTATGAAAAGATCACGAAAAAGACGCTAATTTCGTCAAAAGATCGAGAAAAAGATGCAAATTTCGTCAAAAGACAGCGAAAAAAAAAAAAAATGAAGATTTTGTCAAAAGATCGCGAAACAACCGCAATTTTTGTCAAAAGATCGCAAAAAACCCGCAATTTTTGTCAAAAGATTGCAAAAAACTGCAAATTTCGTCAAAAGATCACGAAACAACCGCAAATTTCGTCAAAAGATCACGAAACAACCGCAAATTTTGTCAAAGGATCGCACAACAACCGCAAATTTCGTCAAAAGATCGCGAAATAACCGAGATTTTCGTCAAAGGAACGCGAAAAACACACGCGAATTTCGTCAAAGGAACGCGAAAAAAACACGCAAATTTCTTCTAAAGATCGCGAAATGAATGCAAATTTCATCAAAAAATCACGAAATGAACGCAAATTTCATTAAAAGATGGTAAAAAACCCGCAAATTTTGCCAAACGATGGCAAAAACAACTACAAATTTCGTTAAAAGATGGCAAAAACCCCGCAAATTTCATCAAACGATCGCAAAACAACTGCGAATTTCACCAAAGATGGCAAAACAACAGCGAATTTCATCAAAAGCAGGCGAAATAACCGTGAATTTCGTCAAAAGATCGCGAAAAAAAACGTGAATTTTGTCAAAGGTCCGTGAAAAAAAAACATAGTGCTGAGAGTGGATTCCCCCCCCCCCTTCCCCCACTCTGCTGTAACCTTTCAAAAAATTAGCTGTGAATTTCAGAATTTTTTTTTTCAGTCAGAATCACCACTGCCATATGTATTTGCGCATAAGTTGAGAAATATTGGAAAAATAAATTTTCTATACCTACGATAATACAGCATTTACCTATAACATATCGTAAAATTTTAAGGAAATTTTCATGTGGATTGGGGGAAATGTTGAGAGTAGAAACATTTTCTGCACCCCTGACAGGCAGTTGCCTATCAATATTTACATTCATGAAACACCGCGGCGTTTTCAATTTCCCAATCACAGAAGGCTTTAAACTGCTCTCTAAATTAGCATAAAGCAAAACGGTGACACTCAAGTTGGAGGTTTTATCTCCATGGCATTCACTGCCTCTTTTTGGAAGGGTCTTAGTTGGCACACACGATAAAATAGTCCGGTCACTCTGCAATTATATATGTCCATTTCTTGATATTTTTCAATCAGTAGATGAAATTTTTCTTTCCATTCCCGAAATTCACGCTGTGAAACATCTTTCTGGTCTCAGTAAAACATGCTTCATGGGAATGTTGTGTAGATTATGGAAACTCATTAACCATTCACTGGAAGCCTTAAAATCGATTTTACCTATTTTTTCGCAATTGAGTCCAAGTACGAGCAACTTATTCACTCTAGCAATCGAAAAGCATTCAAAAGTTAAAATATCGATGTCTTCATTTTTCACAGCACTTTGTTTTTATAGCATCATAAATTTAATTTTAACCATAAGAAAACTTAATACAAAGATCGACAGAATATTATGTTTTCTTTTAATTTGGTAACTTCGATTTTATCCTGCAGCGCTGGAGTATAGAGTTTAGATTTTAAAGCCACTTTTACTATTCACTTACTAATATCCTTAGACATGATAAAACGACGAAGAACAAATAACACACGCAGTGACTGACAACGTTCTGACAATGTGATTTATTGGGATGAAGCATACGTCAATCGAATAGCGTTTTATGTTTTCGATAAAAAGATTGGATCTTGAGTTATAATGAATGGCAATCTTTCATTGATTGTCCTGATTAAAAAATCAGTTGAAAACTATTCTGGAAGATCCTTTGTCTATAATAAATGAAAAACGCTATTCAATTTCTTAGTACTACTGTAATACGTACAAATTGACGTTTACACACACACAAAAAAAATAACTTCGGGAATGAGACAGAAAGCTATCACTTTGAATTTGAGTACAATTTTAAAGCATAATATATTGTACTTTAGACAATACATATATTTATAAACGTGCATTCTACTAGTAATAATAATTTTTAAATGGAAATTTATATGGGGAAAAATGGCATAAACAAGAATTCCTTAAAATTAAAACAGTTTGTCCTTTTGAATTAACTTTTTAAAAGTATTACAGAATTTTATTATTGTGCTCGGCATTGAGTATTTGTCATATATATATCAGTTTTAAAGTTTCATAAACGAAATGCCTTTCATTTTTAAAATTCTCCACCTTTTTTCCGCTTTATGCAAAATTTTGGTTTCGATGAGACCTTAAAATCCTTTTCGTTTCCGCGTTAGGCAGATTCCGGCTTATGCAGCAAGAATTAATGTTATTTTCTATGGGTTCGCCAGGACTTAAAATTTTTTCCGCGGTAGACAGATTTCCAGCTTACACAGAGTCCGCCTTAGACAGAATTTACTGTATATGCATTTATATATATATACATGTATGTATATATTCATTATATATAAGTATGTATAACACTGGTGCCCGGCTAACCGAAAAGTACCATAAAGTTCCATATTTTTGCAAGATCTTGGCCACATGAATTTAGAAATATTGTTGAATGGGGAAGTTTTTTACAAGAAATCTCTGGCTATAACTACAGGTGAATTTCAACTATTTTTTTTTAAGGCATGGTGCATTTTGCCAATTTCAAAAGTAGCATGGTGCAGCACCATTAAAAAAAAATCATAGAAGAAATAGTATAATTACAGGATTAATAAAAACTGCAAATAAGTAATTTCATTAGTTAGTAACACAAATAACAAAACTAACAAATATTATTTGCAGCTCGTTTTGCATTTGTATTTAGTAAAATTACTGTAAACCACCAAAATCTAAACTTACACACATCTATGTATATGATAACCAAAAGAATTATGAAAATGAGTTAAACCCATTCATATAGGATAAATATAAGTTAGCCACTTATATCTGAAATTCTCAAAATATTTAAGTAACAGCACTATTACCTCTCAGAGTGAATTATTAATTAGCATTTTGCTGCCTTTTCAATCCCTAATTATTATTTTTTATTTAGTATATATGGGTTACAAAGTTAAAAACATTTATTCAACCTATACCGAAGAAGCTCTTGCTGAGCTTAGCATTTTTATACCAATTATTTCTTTTTCTCTTATGCATTCATTTAAATTTAGCTTTGAAAAGATGTCATTCTTTCATTCTTCTTTAACTTGAGATTGCTATTAATTACTATTTATCCTTTTACTTGTAGAAATGTATTACACTTGCTATGTGTAATTTTATATAAAATAATGCATAAATTGATTACCTAAAAGAATTTATAACATTATGTTTGTTAGATTTTAATACTTTTTTTGACATTTTAAACATTTAGAAAATTTTTGATTTAAATCAATGATTTTTTTTAAAAAATCGGTTGATTAAAATCATGATTTTAATCGCTGATTTAAATCAACTGATTAAAATCGTTGACACCTTATTTGCTAGCACCCAATTTTTCAATGTCCTCTTATTCAACTTCATATTTTGAGTTTCTTTTTTACTCTTAAGGCTGTTCTCAAATCCGAAAGGGCAACTTTATGACATAAGTATTAATTTATTTTTGTTCGGAAATGCATGAAACTAGCAGATGCTGTTGTTCAGATATTATACAGTAGATGATCTTTATGACGCAAGCCTAAAAACGCAAAGTTGTGCGTTATATGGATCACATCATTAAATTCACCTTGTAAACATGGCCAAATATGTGTAAAACATATCAAAATACATTAGAATATCTTTATACTGCATTCCTTGTTACCAAGATTTATCCAAATTATAAATTTTTGCATAATATATGTCAGACATTGTTAAATTCACTTTATAAACATGATCCAAATATAACTGACACAACCATTTTCAAAAATGTTTATTGTAATAATAGCATTTTTTCAGTAAAAAGGTCTTAAATTAGAAGATAAAAGTTGAACTAGGGTCATTCCATGTGAAATCAACCAATTTAAAGAAAAGTTGTTGCACCATAGTCACAAATTTTTTTAAAATTTTTATTACAGACAGATGTAGTAGTGAAACCATCAAATCTAAAATTTTAAGATAATTTATGCAATATTGACTGAGGTAGTATAGCCTTTTGAAAATTGATCATTTTTATCAAATGGTGGCCATCTTGGATGCTATCCCTATGTCTATAAATGTCCATAACTTGACAACTAATGACTCAAATTTTATATTTCTGGTACCAATTTAAAGCTATTTGTATAAAGAATGCATATACATACTTGCCAACTAAATTTCGGTAAAACTCAGAAGATTTTGGACAAAAAATCAGAAGAAATCAGAAGATTCTGGCGAAAAATCAGAAGAAATCAGAAGACTTTTTAAGTTTTATAACACTTTCAGTAAGGATTAAAAAACAGCTGAATCCTTGTAAATAAACAAATTTCAAAGAGAAACTCGAATAAAATATTCACTAATTTGCAATTATGCAATATATATTATCACAAAAAAAGAATAACTTAAATATATTAAAAATTAATATATATATATATATATATTTTAATATTTATAGATATCCTACTTTTCACATTAAAAGACACTTAAAACTTCTGACTCCTAAATTTTTCTTAGGATGATTCTGAATTAAAAAAAAAAAAACTCTGAAATTCACAGCAAATTTTCTGAAAAGTTACAGCAGGAAGTGGAGAAGTGTGTGTGTGTGTGTGTGTTGGGGGGGGGGGGGGGGGGAAGAATCCACTTCTGACACTAGCTATGCGTTTTTTCCGCGGCCCTTTGACGAAATTCGTGTTTTTTCGACGAAATTTGTGTTTTTTTCGCGATCTTTTGACGAAATGTGTGTTTTTTCGCGATCTTTTGACGAAATTTGTTTTTTTCGCGTTTTTTTTGAGGAAATTTGTTTTTTGACGAAATTTTCCGTTTTTTCGCAATCTTTTGACGAAATTTGTCGCTTTTTCACGAACTTTTGACGAAATTTTCCGTTTTTTCGCGATCTTTTGAAAAAATTTTTCGTTTTTTCGCGATCTTTTGACGAAATTTGTCGCTTTTTCGCGATCTTTTGACGAAATTTGCCGTTTTTCGCGATCTTTTGACGAAAGTAGTGATTTTTCTGCAAACGATTGACAAAATTAATTTTTTTCGGCGAAGATGTCGAAATTCGCGATATTTTTTATGTCAAAATTTTCGAATTGGTGGCCGAATTTTTTTACATTTCCGGAAATGAATGCCTTAAATTTTCGGAAAATTCGGACCAAAATCACCCCTACGCGTTGTTTACGCAATCTTTTGACGAAATTCGCGTCTTTTCCGCGATCGTTAGGCAAAATTTGGGTTTTTCCGCAATCCATCGGTGAAATTTGGGTTTTTTTCGCGATCTTTTCACGAAACGCGAGCTTCTTCCGCGATCCTTTAACGGAATTCGCGTTTTTACACGATCTTTTCACGGAAATAGTGTTTTTACGCGCATCTTTTGACGGCGCTTTTTTTACTCGATCTTTTGACGAAATTCGCCTTTTTTCGCGATCTTTTCACGGAATTCGTGTTTTTACACGCTCTTTTGGGGGAATTCTCGTTTTTTACGCGACTTTCCGACAAAATTTGAGTCTTTCCCGAAAACTTTCGGCGAAATTTCGGGTTTTCCCGCGATCCTTTGACGAAGCTCGCGTAAAAAGCATAAGAAAAGGCCGAAAATCGGAAGAAAATGACGAAAAGCTGAAGAAAACGCATTACGCGCGTAAAATCGGAAAACATGCCGATTTTTCGGAAGAATTCTGAAAAAATCGGAAGAGTTGGCAGCTATGCATATATGATATTAAAACAATAGTAATTTTTTATTTTAATACTGTTTATTACATTCAAACTGAAAATATCACCCTCAAAAAATGACTTACTGTAATGGGCCATAAAAAAAATGACCCATCATAATTTTTTTTTCAAACTTGCTAAAAACATTGCTCCATATGTGTACTTTAAATGGAAAAAAAATTTGAGAGGTAAAATTTTTCGTTTAAAAAAAATAGCTTTTTACACATAGGATGTCACTTACTAAGCAATGACTATCTTAAAACATGTAAATATCCCTGAAATAATGGCCAAAACTAAATATTTTTTAATCCCTGAATTAATGTAAAACTATAATGAAATATAATCTCATAAGTTTTTTGTAGGACCACCCTCCAATTGCTCCCCCCCCCCCCCCCCCAAAAAAAAAGAAGTCATTGCTAAAAATGTATAATTGAAAAAAATTAACACTGAAGAAAATAAATAAAGAATATAATGTATAATTGTGAAAAACCTTTAAATGCAATATATATAAATGAGATTTTACTGCATGTGTATATGTGGAATCTATTCAAAACGTTTTCCATGCAAGAAATTCAATTTTTATACCTAAATTTCTATTTCTTACTTTAAAATTTGCTCACTTAAAAAGTTTTACATTTGTATGTGACTTTATAGAAAAATTCTGCTGTATGCATGTATTTACATCATTCAAGTTGCATTAAATATTCAGATATAAATATGTCTGTTTATGTATTTTCTATTTCAATAAATTTACATACTAAGAATGACAGAATTCATGAAATGAATGCTAATCTTGCATAATCTATTTTCCTTATTATTTGAATTCAAAACAGGATGTAATAATGCATCATCTTCTATCCTGATGTAATATTGCATCATGTTATATGTTTATGCAATTTTATCATAATGTATCCAACAAATCTTTTGTTGAAAATTTTTGAAACCATTTGTGGGTAAGCTTATTATAAACTGCATTATATATAAAATTTTAAATAAAAAAAATATTTGACATAATTTATGAATTATTGCATCATGTTGTATGCTGATGCAATTTTGGGAAAAGATTGCTGCTGTATCGTCATCTGTTTTCTAATTGGTTGTAATTAAAGTATGATGAAATATTACATCATAATGTACAAAAAAATTTGACTATCCCTTTTAAACATCATTTCTGTTGATGTTTTCAATGTAGTATGCACTGGCATAGAATAATTATTTTGTGCTTAAGATTCTACAGTGGACATGGAGTGTTTTGTATGCAAGAAACTTGGTGTTTCATTGAGTACTGATCTGATCCCTGTTCTTCAATTGTCTTCACGTGATTTGCAGTTATTAAAAAAAAGATTGCATTATGTAATTCCAAATGAAAAATGCTTTGTCCATGGAAATAGTATATGCAAGGTTCACAAGGATAAATATCTAAAATGGTATATTTTAAGACAGAGACAGTGTTGTGATCCATTTAATAAACATCCAAATAGCATCAGAGCAAAATCACTAAAAACAATATCATTAGATATGTCTAAAACAAATCCAGATATCCTCATTCCAGGAAAAAAATTGTGTTTCCTGTTATTCATCAGTAAATATGAAAAAAATGTCTATTGTTGACAGGATAATCACCTCAGGAACAGAAAGCCAGGGTTGGCAAGTTTTTGACGCATGACGGTTTTTACCGTCATGTCAAAAACCTCTTTTTCAAAAAGGTCGAAAACTGTCCAAAACCCATTTTTTAGTAGTAGTTTGTTTTTACATTATCTTTTTTCATTCTGTCTTTAGTATTAAGTTGGTTTACATGAAATATTCAATATAGAAAAGACTGTGAAGTATACTATTTATCTATCCGAGAAAAACAAAAAAGAATTGCATTAGAATAATACATATACATCTCTGTTAGCAGATCTCTATAATAATCTTAAGCTATTTGGCATATTCTGTAAAAATTAGATTTTTTAAAGAAATTCTATAACCCATAAGTGTAAGATAAAAAAATGTGTATAATTTCGGCAGAATTTATTATATTCTTTAAAACTAAATAGCTTTCTCAGAAATTTCCTTAGAAGTAAGATTTCTTAAAGTGTTAAATCAAAATTGTTCATTGATCATTTTCATTTCTATATCGCAAAACTTGATTTATATAAATAAATATATAAATGAAATAAAATATATTTTAATAGTTGAGAATTGCATACATCTTTTGAGAGAAAGGAATAAGACTTGTTCTTCAAAGTTAAATCTTGTAGAGATTAAAATTGCAAATCCATATTAAACTTTAAACCATGTGAAAACTCAATTTTTAACTATATATTTTTGTTAAGTAATTTATTATTTGTTATTTTGTTAATTTAATTATTTCCTTAAAATAAATAAATAATTAAATATTACTTTAAAGCAGAAATGTAGATCCATTAATTAAAAAGTTAACTGCATTAAAAAATAAATAAAACATTTAAGAATCTCTCTAAATTTAATAATAATTTAAGAATAATTTTAACGGTAAAAGATTTTTACCCATACAGTCATATCTATGTAATAAAAATATGCAATGTGTTATTTCTTTCAATTCACTTTAAATAATGCCTAAATAATTTTAAATAAAATGTATACAGGAACAGGACATTATATTCTGATTTTTCTTAAATATTGTTTTGTTATGTGTTAAATAGAGTTTCCCCCAGGTTTAAAAAAGGACAGGGTGCTGCTTGTGGGAAAAGGGCACTTTTGGATTCTTAAGGGCATTTCTTGAAATTTTTAAAGGCATTCTTTTGATTCTAAAAACTACTTTTTAATATTTAATAGACAGAACACTATTTTAAAGACAGCAATCAGTCAAATTTTACTATGCAAGTAAATTTTTTAATAAACAAAGGAGTAAAGGCACTTTTTTCAGGTGGGGGCAACAAGGGAGCTAATTTTTTTAATGAGGGGCAAGAGGGGTGCTATTTTGTAAACCTAAGGGCAGGCAGGATGCAGCACCCTCCTGAAACTGTCTGGGGGAAACTCTGGTTAAATTTTAAATCTAAGAGCTTTCACCTGAAATCAGGTCCTACATGTTTGTATAAAAAAATTATTAATTTAAGATTTTAAGGTTCTGCTTATTTAAGTGAAAATGAAAATCACAATAATTGCATTTATGAAATACATAAGATATGCATTTGCAAATATTAAGATTTATTCAATGGCCACAGTCCATGCTTGACATCTATTGCCATACCATGTAACAGCATTTTTGCATCTGTAAAATAATTTTAATGTATTTTATTAAAAATGCATGTAGAATGTTATTTAATAATTATAATAACCTTTTATTATCATATAATATTAATGTTCATTGCAGTTAAAAGAATCTATATTAGTGGAGATTATGACAAATATTGTTCTTTCCTTTTATTCTAGTATTTTTAAATTTTCCCCATTTAGGAAATGCTCTTCTTTTAAATAAATTTAATAAAGTAATTGTGAATAATAATAACAAGAACAAGGAAAAATTAATCTAGAAATGTATTGTATGCTACACTTACACTATAAATTGGAGGAAAATCGCAAATGATAGGTTTTTGACGGAATTAACTGGTAAAACACTGTTTTTACCACTGTCATGTCAAAAACCAGTTTTTGACGTCAAAAACCCAACCCTGCAGAAAGCCCCTCTGATTCAGATTTTAATGAACCCACAGTAGTAATAGAACAATTAAACAAAAGTTGTGAATTGTTAGAGTTATACTGCACATCAGTGGCACGCCCAGGGAGGGGGCCAGGGGGCCCTGGCCCCCTCCAAAAGTAAAGGGAGAAAATACTAGAAAAATATCTAAAATATTTACGAGACCAAAGTTGATTTTTGTGTGTGTGCGTTTATGTAAAAAGTTAATTGACGCCCCATAAATACGCGGGTCTCCCCAGCCAATTTCAAAGATGCACAACCTGAGAAATGTGTTTGCTTGAGACTACATTTCTATATATTATTGGTAATTCTTATTACACGGCTGGCTACTCTTATACGTATTGTGAAAAAACTGCAATGCTACCATGCAGTTAAAAAAAAAAAAGACTTCAACAGTTTTTTCCCCATTACTGCATGCAGTTTTCGAAAACTTTTTTTTTTTAATTGCGAGAATGAAAACAGAAAGTTACAAAGAAAGCTATCACAGCCAAAAAATGACATCCTTTTGGTGATTAAAGCTGAATCATGTTTGTTTCAGGTTTCTCCCAGTCGAACAATTGAGATCCAGCGTCTAGATTCAGCAGGTCCAGATGTAATATAGTGAACTTCGGTTTGGATCCAGTGGTGTAGTCGTAAAAAAAACAGAAGGTATACGCAGGCCTAAGCAGAGGGTATACGCTCAAGGCCGAGAGTATACCCTAGTGTGTATATACTATAGCTTTCTTGGGAAACAGAGGGTATACGGTGTTCCTTAAAAAAAATCCAGAAGGTATACGGCGTATACCCTCCACTACATCCCTGTTTGGATCATTATAGTGCAAAACCCTCACTTGGTTCGGTTGCATCCTTAACCATTCCTTTTCCTTTTGCTTGGACTTGGAATACTATACAGAGTTATATGAGAGTACACAAAAGTTACACAAAATTTATTTTGTATTTTACATGGCTATTTTGCAGTGACTTTATTGACAATTATATATTAATCTTCAAACAAGTTTTTCAGCTGTTAAAAGTAATCTGCATGGAAACTCTTCAGTGACATTTGCAAATTAAACTCGTAAAATATTTTTTTGAAACTGAATTATTTCAAAATATAAAAAAAGTATGATTTAAATGCTAGTAGTAATGACGTTATTAACACTATAAATACCGATTTGGATTCCGTTTCCCTAGTCGCAAATCAGTCAAACCCATCGAATAACCATGAAGAATAGTATTTCCTTAGATGAAAGCAATTAGCAAGACATCGTATTGTTGAAAGAACAAACATTCAATACTGACGATAATTTAAATATTATGAAAAAGTTGTGGGAACCAGAAACAAATTTTAATTTTCCCGCAACCTGTACTACAGCTGCAAATCACAAACAAAGTTTTCAATACACAGGGTTAAAAAAATATACCTGACTTGTGTATTCTCAAGTTGAAAATAGTGCACGTTGTAAATATTGCATATTTTTTGTACATCCTAACGTTGGAAAATCTAAATCGGAAGTAGCTGGGTAGTTGGTCACGCAAAGTTATAATAATTGGAAGAAAGCCATTGAGAAATTTAACAATCAACAAAAAACAATATCATTTCAGGGCTATTGCAACTTACGAAAATCTACAGAATATTCGAGAAGGAAGTACATTTCAGTCGATAGAAAAATTGATGTGGGTCAGGCATCACAAGTTGCAGTAAATCGGAACAGATTAGAACCGATTATAAAAATTGTAATTTTATGCGATTGAGCAAGTGGCAATCGCCAATGAAGCCAACTTTCGAACTTTACTAAGAACAAGAGTCGACGCGGGGAATGAAAACTCCACTGAACATTTTTAACATTCTGCCAAAAACGCTACCTTTATTAGCTGGAACATAAAAAAAAAAAAGTATAAATGCGAGGAACAATATCATCTTGAATCATTTGGTAGGAAAAATTAATTCGGCAAAATGTTTCTCATTTCTTGATGGTGAAAGTTGTGACATTCCTACTACCGAACATCTTTCCTTGTGTGTCTGATATATAGATGAAGAGAAGGACAACAAAATTTGTGAAGAATTCTTACAATTTATTCCTGTAGCAAGGACTGGAGGAAAAAACTTACCCGGCAAAATATTGGAAAGATTAAAGACATATGATATCGATTTGTCCTATTTACGTAAGTTACGTAGGGTAAGGTTATGATGGTGTCCAATCAATGAGCGGAGAGTTTAAAGGATTTAAGTCTCACGTATAAGTATACATCCGCAAACTTTATATGTTCATTGTGTCTCACATAGTTGAAATTTAGCATGTGAAATGTTGTATCTGCGACAGAAATAAGAAAATGCAATGGCATAATTGAAATGACACACAATTTTTCAATACTCCTAAACAGTCTAGACGTCCTCCTCAATACTGACAAACATACATCGGAAATTAATAACCAAAAACTACAAAAAGTTTGTCCAAATAGTTGGGTCGCACACCATAAACCCATCGTGACCATGGTAGAATTATATGATGCAGTGATTGATCGCATTGAAACAATCGCATCTTGGGAAAACAGAGATTCGTCTTCTAAGGCAAAACTTTTTAAAAATTCGTTATGTGAATTTGGTTTCCTAATTTCTTTATTTAGCTTACAGAATATATTTGCATACACTTTATCATTGTCTAAATTATTGCAAAAATCTGCCAGTGAGCTTTTAATTGCCTGAAATTTCGTTAACGATGTTGTGACTCACTTAAATACTATTCGTAAAGCAACAGATATTTCTTTCAAGGATATTTATCATAAGCTTGTATGAAAGCCAATAACTTTCATATTGACATTAAAATGCCAAAAACTGCATCAAAACAAAAACAAAGGTCCAATGTTCCAGCCGATTCTATAGAAGAGCATTTCAGGAAAAATATTTTTATCCCATTCGTTGATCAAACGTTTACTCAACTTAATGGATGTTTCACTCGGCACCGCAACATTTTGATTTTTTTTTCTACATAATAAAAAGTGCTGTAACAGCTAGTGAAATAAAAGATTTTCGTCAATTGTGTGAATTTTATATGCATGATTTACTTTCTACAAATTCAGAAATTTTTAATGCTGAATTCAAGTTTAGCTACAGAAAATTTGAGAAGTAGCTTTCAATAACTCGATGCAAGAATGCCATTGAAGCAGTTTCGAAATGGGATAAAATATTGTACCCCAACACCTACAAATAACTAAAGATATTTGCAACCTGTCTCAGCAAAAGGTAATTTTTGACATTACACATTTTAAAAACTTACTTAAGATCCACAATGACAGAATCAAGATTAAATGGGCTGGCTTTGTTATATATACACAGAGAGATTAATGTAACTGCAACTGAAGTAATTCAAGAGCTTTGTAAAAAAAATAGATTTTATGTGTAACAATATTTTTAATTGAATTTTATTGAATTTTTGGAGCAATTTTTTTATCCATTTAATTCGGCCCCATAGTCGGTTAAGCCACGGGGGCTGTAGGGGCATCTACCCTTTCCATGACTAGAGGCAATGCCTCTACAAGAATTTACTGTCATACCCCACAAAAGATTAAATTCTCTATTAGTTTATTAATTCCCATACAATTCTGAGTGACGAGTTAAATTTAAATGAACTAGCTCAAAAATTTGTATCGAATAATTCATCTCGTCAAAGCTATTTTGGATATTTTTCTTAAACTACAATATGTCTGACAATCAGATAGATATAAATAGGAAATTCTATAAATGTTTATTCATGAGGCCTTTAAATGTTTAACTTCTGCACAATCAAAAATTAGTACTTTTTAAAATTATTAATAAAATTAAACTTTAAGTATAATAATTTTAATTAAAATAAATAACTAATTAATTGATACTTAATTAATTACAGTAATTTTATGATTAATTAGTGTCTCCTTGTAATTTCCAACTGTAATCAAAACTTGAGGAATTTTGAAACCACTAATTTTATTTTGTTTCGCTGCCAATGTTCGGCCCCCTCCAAGATAAAATCCTGGGTGCGCCACTGCTGCACATCTATGATGGATAAATTATTGGAGAAGTTTACAAATGCATGTTTTAAAGAAAAAGTTCAAATTCTAACACTAGTTCCAGATTCATGGACAATACAGCAAACAATGACTTATTTTAATACTACACAGTATCTTGTAAAAAAGGCAAGGAAGTTTAAAACAACAGAAGGGATGTTATCGATGCCTAGTGGAAGAAAAAGTGTTAAACTGAGTCCAGACGTTATAGAAAAAGTTATTAATTTTTATTATGATGATAATAACAGCCGCATGTGTCCTGGAAAAAAAGATTTCATATCTGTTCCAACTGAAAACGGCAGAATATTAAAACAAAAGAGATTGATTTTGCACAATTTAAAGGACTTATATATTGCATTTAAACTACATGACTTAAAAATTGGATTGTCTAAGTTTTGCTCACTACGTCCAAGAGAATGTGTTACTGCCAGGGTTGCAAAAAAGCCGGCTAAAATTAAAAAAAGCCAGGCCGGTGGCTTTTATTGGTTTTAACCGGCTTTTTTTGGCCGAAATTGGCTTTTATACAATAAAGCATTGTAATTATAAACTACACATTTTAAAGTGTTTTTAATTAGTTTTAATGACATTTAATTGATTTACAGTTTAATAAGTAATCCAATTTCTCAATAATGAGGACATTAATACTGGAATAAAACTTAGATGATTTTGCTTGTGATTTATATTCCGAATTGCACATATGTCAGCTAAATTTTAAAAGGGCCATACCAACTGCCAATTTTTTCATTTTTACTGCTTTATAAAATTAAAGAGGACAATGGTTACTTAGTTATATGTTTTATTACTTAATTTTAAGAGCTATTAATATACAAGTCTTATTTTATTTCTAGCAAACATTTGAAATTATACATAGTCATATTAATAAAAACACCACCATTTCTCACTATTAAAAAACATTATGAATAGCATATGTATGAATATGCTTAGCAACAAGCTTTTCAAAATTTTATTTGGAGAATTTTTTTTTTCTTGTTTGAAATGCTCTATTTTTTATACTCTTATGTACCACTCTCCTCAAACGAAATATCTTTTATAATTTCTCTTTTAACATTTATAACTTAATCTCTCCATATGGACACATAAGAATGTTTCCATTTTGATGTGCTACATTTTGTCATTAAGGCTTTTAAATCCAAAAGGGCAACTTTCTGACATAAGTTTTAATTTATTTTTGTTCAGAAATGCATGAAACTAGCAGATGTTGTTGTTCAGAAACTATGTAATTGTACTGTTTTTTTGCAAATACAATAGATTTTTCAGAAAATAGTGTCAAAGTGAGCGTTTTGAATCGAATTTCCACACGAAAGAAGAAACCACTCAGAAAAGGGTGAAAAAACATGTTTGTCACGTGATCAAAATCTCTTATAACTCAATAGGTAATTGATGGATCAAAAAATGGAAAACACAGTTCGATTCCAAATCGCTTCCATGGTCAGGCTTTCGAATTTTACATCTTTCCGTTAAAAAATGAATTTTTAAATGTGTCAACATTTTGCGCTTGTTGAGCAGAGCAGTTAAGAACAGTTTTAATTAAATATAATCTTTAAAATGTGTAGTACATGTGGAGCTATATTAGTGTTGACGCTAGAAAAAAAGGACCGCCGGGCGTGAATTTTTCAAAAAGGGTACATTTTTCAAAAAGGAAATGCTGTTCTAAAAAAGGGTGCATTTTTTTCAAAAAGGGAACACTATTATAAAATAAGGGCACATTTTTTTCGAAAAGGGCACACTTGTACCTTGTTCATAAAACATATTTTGAACTGGTTTGTTTGGAGTCCCTAGAATTTGCGATATTTTTCCAGTATCAATTGAATTACCATGGGGTGCATAGGAAGTGTTAAAAAGGGCAGCCGGGCACATCAGAAGGGTTTAAAAGAGCCGCCGGGTGCAAAAAGGAAATAAAAAGGGCTGCCGGGCACTGCACCCTGCTAAAGCGGCTTAGAGTCAACACTATATATAATATAGAATTTCAAAACACCAGTTTAAAGCCTAACTTATATCCTTTTCAATGTTTATATATATATATATATTCTTTTTCAGACATAATGCGTTCACAGTTGCCTTCTAGAAGTTATAAAGACATATTTGACAAAATTTAATAGAAATCTATAATTTTTTTTAATAGAAAATATTTATAAGTATATTAAAAATTAATTGATCCAAATTTAAAACGAATTTACTGTAAACCAACTTTAAAAAATAAAAACTGGCTTTTTTTAAGTGGTTAAAACCAAAAAAAGCTGGCCGGCTTTTTTTGGCCTGGCTAAAAGCCAGCAACCCTGTCAGGGTTGCAAAAAAGCCGGCTAAAATTAAAAAAAGCCAGGCCGGTGGCTTTTATTGGTTTTAACCGGCTTTTTTTGGCCAAAATTGGCTTTTTTTGGCCATAATTGGCTTTTATACAATAAAGCATTGTAATTATAAACTACACATTTTAAAGTGTTTTTAGTTAGTTTTAATAACATTTAATTGATTTACAGTTTAATAAGTAACCCAATTTCTCAATAATGAGGACATAATAGTGGAATAAAACTTGGATGATTTTGCTAGTGATTTGTATTCAGAATTGCAAATATGTCTGCTAAATTTTAAAAGGGCCATACCAACTGCCAATTTTTATTTTTACTGCTTTATAAAATTAAAGAGGACAATGGTTACTTAGTTATGTTTTATTACTTAATTTTAAGAGCTATTAATATACAAGTCTTATTTTATGTCTAGCAAACATTTAAAATTATACATAGTCATATTAATAAACACCACCATTTCTCACTATTAAAAACATTATGAATAGCATATGCATGAATATGCGTAGCAACAAGCTTTTCAAAATTTTATTTTGAGAATTTTTTTTTTTTTTTTTTTTTTTTTTTTTATACACTTATGTACCACTCTCCTCAAATGAAACATCTTTTCTAATTTCTCGTTTCCATTTTGATATGTTATATTTTGTCATTAAGGCTGTTAAATCCAAAATGGCAACTTTCTGACCTAAGTTTAATTTATTTTTGTTCAGAAATGAATGAAACTAGCAGATGTTGTTCAGAAACTATGTAATTGCACTGTTTTTTCTGTTTGTTTTTTTTGCAAACACAATAGATTTTTCAGAAAATAGTGTCAAAGTGAGCGTTTTGAACTGAATTTCCACACGAAAGAAGAAACCACTCAGAAAAGGGTGAAAAAATGTGTTTGTCATGTGATCAAAATCTCTTTATAGCTCAATAGGTAATTGATGGATAAAAAAATGGAAAACACAGTTCGATTTCAAATCACTTTCATGTTTCATGGTCAGGCTTTCGAATTTTACATCTTTCCGTTAAAAAATGAATTTGTAAATGTGTCAAAACATTTTGCGCTTGTTGAGCAGAGCAGTTAAGAACAGTTTTAATTAAATAGAATCTTTAAAATGTGTAGTATATGTGGAGCTATATAATATAGACTTTCAAAACACCAGTTTGGAGCCTAACATATATCCTTTTCAATGTTTATATATATATTTTTTTTTTCAGAGATAATGCGTTCACGGTTGTCTTCTAGAAGTTATAAAGACTTATTTATTTGATAAAATTTAATAGAAGTCTATTTTTTTTTTTTTTTTTTGTAGAAAATATTTATAAATGTATTAAAAATTAATTGATCCAAATTTAAAACAAATTTACTGTAAACCAACTTTAAAAAATAAAAACTGGCTTCTTTCAATAAAAGCTGGGTTTTTTTAAGTGGTTAAAACCAAAAAAAGCTGGTCGGCTTTTTTTTTGGCCTGGCTAAAAGCCAGCAACCCTGCTGAGAATAGTTCAATAAGGTATATATTCAGAAAAAAATACATACAGGTGCCGAAGTTCTTTCTTCCATTAAAATTTTTAAGTCAAAAATTCAATTTTCGCTGTAAAAATGATACATTTAATCTTATTTTATGCAATTTTTTAAATCATTATCATAAAAATACCTATTATCAAAATTTAGTTCATTCTTTACTCAATATAATGGTTTTTAAATCATCTTGATATGTTTAGAAATAAAAAAGTTATAAGGGTTTTCGTAAAGTACTATTTTCATGAAAAACCATTTCTGACATGACAAAAAATGGATGCCAAAAAAAAATTCAAAAGGTTTAAAAAATTTTCAATCATTGTTTTAGACTCCTAAAAGTACAGTAAATTAAGTGGTAAAGAATTAAAAAAATCAAAAATATTGAGCAACATTTTTTACTTTTTCTGGATGATTTCACATGGATTGACCCCCAAACAACTCAAAACAACAACGGCTGAGGGAAGATAGATGCGGCATCTAAGCCTAACATAACAGCCGATAGACGGCGCAGTACCTACTGCCTGAGTGCCTAACTGTGTGATTTTACTGTGCTTTAGGTACTTTTCCAGTATAGGGGACTTGATGAGATAGAGAAAATTAAATTTGGCAACACATTTTTTAGCAACTTATTCACTGTTTCATATACACAAGTAATTTTTCAATATTTATACAATTTATTTCATATAAAGAAGCCATTTAACTATTTTTGTATACAAACTAAAGTAAATTGTGTATAATAAAACGACAATAATATAGATATAAATAAAATGTTTATAGATTATATAAATAAGCATAAAAGTTCATTATTCAATTTTGCTTTCATAGCTGTTAATATAATTTGGCAAAAAATCTCACTTCTAAATGATGCCCAAATTATGACAAACTTTTAAAAAGTACGCCAAGGCCTCCTATACTGGAAAAGTACTGCACTTTATATAGTCAGATACAAAAGTTAAATTCTCAGTACTTTTCTACTGTAGGGACCTTGACGAAGAAAGAAAATTGGCAATAAGTACTATCATCACAGCACTATAATACTTTCACAGTCAATAAAATGAGTACCAAGGGGAACTAAACACTGAGGGTCCCATGTTAGACTGACCACCTGACTGGACATATGTGGTGTAGCATCTCAGGGCTCATGATCAAGAAAAGCAGACCACTGGTCATTGTAGGCCACGACCCTTAATGGATTGTTGTGCCATAAGTTTAGCTTAGTTTTAATGTTAGAAAGAAATTCGTAATTTAAAGGAAGGAAAATTAAGCTTAGGAAAAACTTTGCAAAAATGTGTAAAAAGAAAAAGTAATAAAAAATAGTCAAAATGTATAGATACATTTTACATGTAATGTTTAAAAGTTGGTAAGTATGCAAATGGATCAATGAAATTAACATAATTGTATTTTTATCCTATTGTCCGACATTTATCTAAGGCAGTAAAACATAAATTAAACAAGGAAATAGGTCTGTTAATTCACACGAGGATAAATTTATAATTTGCTAAAAGAGACAGATGGAGCAAAACTTGTTATTTGTTTAGGATTACTTGTTTCAAGATGCATTTATAAAAGCATTTTGAAAATCAGATTTATTCTAAAACGATCGTTAAGATGCAATAAAATTAATAATTGACTTAAAACTCCAGTTTTAAAATGAAAAATTCATAAAATGGGATCTAGAGCAAAATAAACACACAATATTAAAAAATACGATGTTGAATCAGGTCTAGAATTAACCAACTCAACTCAGGAAATTTCAGATGTTCATTATATTATCATAGATTGAACAAATTTCCTCGCAAATTTCTTTACGTAAAATCTGGAACACTGATTTTTAGACGAGACCTGAAAGAAACAAGTTTTCATTGATAGAAATAGAAAACCATAAAGTAATAAAATCTAGAAAAGTTAAAAAATATTTTTAACCTTTCGGCATTTCTTCCTAGAAGGTTAAAAAAACTTGCACCAGAATTTAAAAATAAATTAAAATAGGAGCTAAATTGCGATAAACACACAGACAACAGAAACGTACAGGAAATGTATAACTATGTTGCCAAAATAGGCAAAAACTAATATAAAAATTCTGGTGATATTAAACAAAATAAATGTAAGAAAAGTTTTAACTTATTATATGAATTTTCTATTTTTAAAAATATGATTTTTCATTTTTTTTTAAAGGTAACTGTTCCATTTGAACTTAAACATAGATTGTTGTTTGGAATATACATATATGTTTAATAAGCAGTCTGATATTTGAAGCAATTTAAACATTTAAAAGATTCTGTTATATTAAAACGATTTCGGAAAACTTTTTTAAAAATTATTTTTTTTTTTAATATTTTAAACGTCAACTACCACTTTAACGTGTTGTTGTCATCGCTTTTGTTTGCCTTTAGGCGAAGTAGCCAAAGCAGAGCAGAATGTTATTACTTGTCAAAGAGAGGAGTGAAGTTCAGCTAGAGTTCAAGTTCAACTGCTTTCGCTGACTTATATTCTTTCTAAGGTATATAATATTTCTAAAAATTATTTCTTTTTATTTAAACAGTTAATGAAAAGAAAGTTGAATAGTTTATCATAGGTCTTCCAATAGATTTTTCCTATTAATTTCCAAATAAATTGTATTTTACTGTGATTCCCTTAAAATAAATTTCCCTGCAATGTAAATTGCATTTTGCTAATTCTTTTATTATAGGTTGTAAATAAGTTATTCATCCTGTTCATTAATTCGTGTCATTATTAAGTATTTATTTCTGAAAAATAAGTTTCATAACTGTAAACCTCTGCTGCCATTGCCAATCTTTTTATTTATGTGACCCCTAAAAATTCTTTATGAAGTCAGGTATATTTTATATAATAGTAACATATAGGGCATTTAATTTCCCATTTGGAATTTCTAAAAAAACACAAAATTTGCTAAATGAAATTTATATTTTTCTTGTTCTGTTTAATTAATGCATCGGTGCAACTAAGATCTTCACCTGCAAGGTTTCGAATCACTATTACTGGTAAAATTAACAACTTCGTTGTTTTATATATATATGCAGTATGGAACCACTTATCCGTAATGGTTGGGATCAGATGTATTCAGGATAACTGGTTGGGCATTAAAGCAATATCAATTTCATCAGATTGGTAGAATTTTTAACCTGTGGCTGTGGCATTGACTCTGATTTCAAATTGGGCTTAGATGTATTATAATCCTGCATCAGCATTTTGGATTTTTTTCTTGCATGAAAACTCCTTTTCGCCAAGTAGTAAATGTCGCCAATGATTAAATATTGTTGATAGATTAATATAATATTACAAAAACTGGCTTAAATGTATTATAATCCTACATCTGCCATCTTGGATTTTTTTCTTGCATGAAAAGTCCTTTTCGTCAAGTAGTAAATGTCGCCAATGGTTAAATATTGTTGATAGATTAATATAATATTGTAAAAACTGGAGTATAATAATTATAACTATTAAGAAACGATTTTTAATACATGCTAGGAAAAAAATCCAAGATGGCGGATGCAGGATTATAATACATCTGTCCCCAAAAACTGAAATATAATAATTATAACTTTTAATTAAAAGACAATTTTTAATTCATGCTAAGCAAAAAATCCAAGATGATGGATGCGGGATTATAATACATCTACTCCGAAGACAATATATATGAATATCTTGGAAACAAAAATTCTTATGTTTCCTTTGCATAAAAATCAAAATATCTAACTAAATATGCCTCTATTTCAAGTGCTAGATATTGGCATCAAGTTATACTATGCATATTGTATCAAGCAATGCACATGTCAAACTGGCACTATATGGCACTTTTTTTCTGAAAGGATTTTGAAATCAATGAATTGGAAATATCATTCTGGTTAAGGGGATTCTTCACGCACTTGAAAACACCCGCTCTGTAATGTTAATCCTATGGGCAGGTTATTTTCGAATTTCTCGTTTCAATTTGAATATTTTTAAACAATTTTTTTGCTTAGGCTAGATGAGATTGATCTTTAACATGACTCTTTTTTACTTTTTCGATTTTGGTTGCAGATTTTTTTTTAAAAAGGTACTGTCAATTTCCAAACCGGTTTTGAAACTGAAAGTACCTTTTAAAAAAAAATCTGCAACCAAAATCGAAAAAGTAAAAAAGAGTCATATTAAAGATTGCGCTCAGCTATCCTATGCAAAAAAAAAAAAAAAAAAATTGTTTAAAAATATTGAAATTGAAACGAGAAATTCGAAATTAACCTGCCCATAGGATTAACATTACGGAGCGGGTGTTTTCAAGTGCACGAAGAATCCCCTTAACTGGTTCTAAACTGTATTTGTAAAGTTTTAAAGTAGTTTTAAGTAAGTATGTTGGATATAAAAACTGACATAGTGAAGAGCACAAAAGTAACTGAAATGAATTTAGAATTCAGACAGAGCACAAAAGTAGCTGAAATGAATGTAGAATTCAGACTTCTGAAGGCTTCATAAATGGAAACCCTTCTACATTCTTCATGTTAAAAAAAAAAAAAAAATCTAAAATAAAAGCGAAAGCTGGGATGCAAGTATTTTACTGCTATTGTCCCGCAATCTCTCTTTTATTCATTTTGTGCTGAAGAAATAGCTACTATTGAATCGTATGAAACAACAAGTTATGTGTTAATTTTTTTTCTTTTTTTGAATTATTTACAGGGTTGCAATTTTGTACACATTTTTGTAAAAAGTCCGAGACGCCAAAAGAAATTAGAAAAAATGAAAATCCGCTGATTTTCCATATGTTTGACATATAAAATTATTGCTATGATGCAATAGAATTATATTCCTACATTATTTATTAATACAGTCGAACCTCTATTTAACGAAGTCGCTAAATCCCGGAAAAAAGTTCGTTATATGGAAAATTCTTTAGAGATTCACCTTTTAAAATACTTTAAACTACATAAAACAGATTTTAAATTCATAAACACTAAATATTTTTAATAAAAGTAATTAATCACACCTTTTTTTTTGTAAATTATATGTATTAGTTTTATTTATTTTACCCACCAATAGCTATCATAATTTTTCCTATGTGTTTAAATCTGTGAAATCTGCGAGGAAAACAAAACATTGTCCGGGAATACATTGTATTTTCAGTTTAATATAAATAGTTTTACATTAAAATTAACGAATTTTAATGACATTATCGTATTTATTATTATTACAATAAATAATTTTAACCATACATTACCACGTGCGTCCTTAAATCTAATTTCTGAAAAACTCTGTTATTTTTACCTGAGTTTTTCCTTTTAAAAAGTGCTTTCTCTCATAATACGTTTCGCATCTTTGCAATGCACCAAAAATTCCAGTATGCATATTTTCTTTAAAGTATAATCCGCGTCGGATTGTTTCAAATGATTTTAGTATATCATCAGACGAAGTTTTGTTAATTCCTGCATCATGATCATTACCATCTTCATCATATTCGTCTTCATCACAATTCATTACTGTATTGTTTTTATTTTTCGAACTATCCAATTCGGTTAGAGAGTTTCCGAGGTCTCAGTTTCAGAATTAAATGAAATACAATCATCAATCAGCACATCATACTTAATTTCTTCTGTTTTTCTCAGCTGTATCCACATTTTTTTAAGTTTCTCTAAGAGACTATATCGTCTTCGTTCTCCGTACTTACCGAATTCTCACTGCTGACAAAGAAGGCGCCTAGTAAAATCAGTTCAAGGCCATTGAACACTATAAAATGTGTTAAAAGAAAGAATAAGTTTGAAATGTCCAGAAATATTTTGAGAAATAGGGAGAAAAAAAAAATTTAGATCACAAGAAAAAGTTCGTTAAATAGAGAATACACTTTGCTATTTGGAGGTTATTTTACGAAGAAATTCGCAAATTGTTCTTGGTTCCAAGGAAAAGTTCGTAAAAGGGAGAAATTCGTAAAATAGAGGTTCGTTAAATAGAGGTCCGACTGTAATAAAATATTTTTTTTTCAATTAATCATTTAATTAAAATAGAATGACTGCATATTAATCATAATCTAATAATTTAAAAAATCCACAAAGAATTAAGAAATCCACTTAATTGCATGTTGGTACAAGCAAGCTCACATTTTATCATACATGCTGTGCCTCTAAAATACATGAGTGACGGACTTACTAACGACCAAGAAAAAATAGCAAGGAAATGTGTGAATGACATTGCTAAAAAAATTGCCATTGATTGTTAAAATTTTCCATTAAATCTCCAATTCCTGATACATATTTTTCTGATGCAATCATGAATATCTATCACCAGCAGAATGGTGGGGATCACTAAAAAGGTAGAGTGACTTGGAGAATATTTCAAATTTTGCATGTCATCTTTTTCATTGCATATCATCGTCAGCAAGCATTGGACATATTTTTTTCAAATTCAGCATGATTCAAAACAAAAGTAGAAATAAACTACTTGGATTATAAACTGCTACAAAATCGGTAATGGTTTATAAAATGTTGAATTCTAAACACAAACAACTTGCTCCTGATTCTGAAGCATTTGATGACTATTAAATATTTTATAACCTTTATGTATCTTGAATAACAAAATTTCATAATATGTATTTTATGCATTTCTGTAAAATTCTTTAATATTTCCTTATCAGTGATGCCGCTGCACTTGAAAAAATCTGGGTTCCCAGGACTTCCAAAAATCTGGGTCCCTTTTTTACAAAAGCGGGTCCCCATCAATAATTTATATTTTAAAGGAATAAATGAAACTTGTTTATTTGGAAAAGATAAATGAAATGCATTAATTATTGTTTTAATAATAATTAAATAATGAATTAAAACCAGTATTATTTTCACTCATAAGATATTTTAAAAAATATTAAGAGAAATTTTCTTTACTTTTATAAAAGTAAAAATGCAAGATACAATTTTAATTGCAAAATAATGTTTATTTGAGAGTAGAAGATACCAAGTTCCACTAACAAGTATCACTAATGTTCGCATTTCTTTTAAAAAGGGGCAAGATGGGTTTATTGAAGAATATATTTTTGCTGAAAAAAAGAATACTTATGTTAAGTAAAGGTGTACTTTTTGTTGAATGAATGGGTGCTTTCATTATACTTCCCATTGAATTATTTGTCAGTATAGATCTGTGTTGTAATCAGACATTTTCCATGGAAGGGAAATTTACATCTAAATCATTAATAAGCATCAAATCCTAAATGTTCTGAAGACGGGAGACATTTCAATGCAGTAAGAAGGGGGGGGGGGATTTTTCACTGGTCCACCTACTGAATACATTATCAAAGTACACTGAAATTATGCTGTATTTTTAAGAGTCTCATAAAAAAATTCCATTTTATGAATTTTCTACCTATAAGTTTAGTTCGCACATCTTTGACTAAATTCACGTTTTTTCCGCGTTACTTTGATGAAATTTCGCGTTTTTTCCGCGTTACTTTGACGAAATTCGCGTTTTTTCCGCGATCCTTTTGTCGAAATTCGCTATTTTTTCGTGAGCCTGTCACGAAAATCGTGTTTTTTCCCGATACTTTGACAAAATTCGGCTTTATTCCGCCATTTTTTGACGAAATTCGCCATTTTTTCGCGATCTTTTGACGAAATACACTATTTTGTCTCAGCCCTTTTACGAAAATAGCGTTTTTCCGCGATATTTTGATGAAATTTGTGCTTTTTTCGCGATTCTTTGACGAAAATCGGCTTTTTTACGCTATTTTTGGGGGGATCCTTTGACGAAATACGCTATTTTTTCGCGATCCTTTGACGAAAATCGGCTTTTAACCGCGATATTTCGATGAAATTTGCGCTTTTTTCGCGATCCTTTGACAAAAGTCGGCTTTTTTCCGCGATTTTTCGACGAAATTCGCTATTTTTAACGAAATACGCTAATTTGTCGCGGCCCTTTTACGAAAACTGCGTTTTTTCGCAATAGTTTAATGAAATTTGAGCTTATTTCCGTGATATTTTGATGAAATTTGCACTTATTTCCGCGATTTTTTGATGAAATTTGCGCTTATTTCCGCGCTTTTTTGACGAAATTCGCTTTTTTTCGCAATCCTTTGATGAAATACGCTATTTTTTCACGGCCCTTTTACGAAAATCGCTGTTTCTGCGCGATATTTTGATGAGATTTGCGCTTTTGTCCGCGATTTTTTGACGAGCTATTTTTTTGCGTCCCGTCACCGATTTTTCGCGTATTTTATGCGCTATAGCGAGTCCGCGGCATCCCTGCTTATTATTTTGCATTTAATATTTTAACTAAAAGAACATTTTTATCATTACCGTAAGATCCCGATTGTAACCCCCCCCCCCTCTATTTGTTTTCAAAAGAAAAGGCAGTTAAATTTGGGAGGGGGCTTATAATCGAGATTTAATAAAAAAATATTTTAAAACCTGTTTTATCATTAATTTAGAAGTAAATAAGGTAAATACAGGAGTGAGAATCTTCCATATTTTGTCAGCTTTTCAATTTGTAAAAAAAAAAAAAAAAAAAAAAAAAAAAAAATAATTCTAAATCCCCCCCTCCCCCCCCCCAAAAAATACTAAAAATTCTAAGCAAAATTTTAAAAATTTACTTTTTTTCAAATGCACTTCTTTAGTTGTTATTTTACTGCAACAATATTTAATCAATCATCTAAGCCTCCCCTCCAAAAGAAATATTGCTTCTCCTTTGCCCCCCCCCCCTGTAAAAAACATGCTTAATTTAACCTATAAAACTCTTTAAATTTCTTAATACACAATATGCTATAACAAATACACTATAGTTGCAATAAATAATCTATCAGCTAAATTATTCTCTCCCTGTCTCTCCTAATTCTCGTATCATGATCCTCCCCTCCCCTCTTTCCTTGCATCTCATGCAGCTTAAAATCTGTAAATTTTTTTAAAAAATTCTGCTTGATTTGTGATTGTGTCATAAAATATTTAAATAACCATGTAAGTTATTTCACATCCCCCCCGCCAAAAAAAAGTTTTCCTTTCTTGTTTGTTCTCTCCCCCCCCCCCACACACACCACCACCATTTGGGGAGAAAGGATGAAGAAAAAATTTTATTGAAGATTTTAGATGAGTGATGTATGAGATTATGTAGATGATATTTTATATCAATCATCACCTTGCTACAAAATACAGTTGAACCTCAAAAATCCGGACATCCAAATTCCGGAGATCGCTAAAATCCAGACATTTTTCTGGTTTCAGTTTTATTAATTTTTAAAATAAGACTGCTGTATTTTTCATATTTCTCATCAAATGTAATTAAATTCTTTCTGCTGTAAACACTAAATAAATGAATATAGATATATTCTGGGTATGATCCATGTCAATTCAGGCAGCCAAAGAAAAAATCTTACCTTCATAGTCTCAGAAGTTTTTGAATTGAACATATGTTAAAATTCAATAAAAAATAAGATACTTGTATATTTTGGTTTTGCCCTAAAAAATTTCTGGCCCGAGATACAGGCCGCCAAAGATGGCATCCCGGGCACCATTTCCAATTCGCCATTTTCGATAAAAATTTTAAAGTGCTCTATCTCTAGAACGGTGCAAGATATTTTGTTGCGGTTTTTTTTATTTTAAAGATAATATTCTTTTGTTTAAAATGATATACCCAATTTTGAAAAATGTATTCAACTTTTCTTGTGGCAACCTTTTGAAAAAAAAATTTTTTTTCAAAAAAAATTTTTTTTTCGAAAATGCCAATCCTAAAAATTTTGATTTTTTTGCTGTTGATCAATACCATTGGGAACTATCTTCACTGTAAAGGAGAACTTCCACTTTTGAGTTTAACAAATTTTAGAAACATTTAAAAAATTCAGAGAATTTTACAGTAACTGTATATATACAGTTCCAGTAAAAGTCACTGAATTTTTGCTTATTTGTATCATATTTGTAAGGATAAGCCTACTATATATCCTAAACAAGTTAGAAATTGCAATATCAAATGTGGCAAATGAGGTGCGTGCATAGTATTAACTAGTTTTATAAATATTCAGATCTTGGTGCAATAAGTGTTTTACTCTTGGGCAAAAAGGCATGAATACAAAATTTACTATAATTCCATATATTAAATTCAGTAATACGGAAGTAATATGAATCCATCTTAAAAGGACTTAATCGCCATGGCAATGTAGAATCATTGCCTATCATGGTATATCATTGAATCAATTATGTATTATAGGATTTTTAAATAGAATGAAGAAAACTTTTATTAATGTCTTTTATGTTTTAATTTGATTTTCATAGCATTTGAAGTGATACATACTTTATTGCAGCAGGTTTACAAAACATTACTTCCTGTGTCATAGAAAGTGCATAGTAGTTACAGGGACACACAAAAGATTTCGGATACTTTACCTTATTGGAAATACTGTACATTAGCGATGATTGCTAGAGGTGCATTTTTAGGTGCGATATGAGTTTTTAAGTTTAATTAAATATTTCCATATTACGTTGTGTGTATAAAGGCTGTAGATCATATACAGGACTACACAAAAGAAATCGTAAGGGTATTGCTGGAAGTGCATTTTTAGTTGTGTTTGAGTTTTTAAGTTTAATTAAATTTTTCCATATTACGTTGTGTGCATAATTGCTGTAGATCATATACAGGGCTACACAAAAGAAATTTTAAGGGTTTACTGAGTATGAATGAAAGTAGCTTAAAGGTGATTTTTAAATGAGTTATGCATTTTTACACTGAAGTACATTTAGTATACTAAGATGTGTTTGAAGAATATAGATAAAATGATATACAGGTCCACGCAAAGAATTAGATACATGGCCATCTATTGATGATAATCTCTGGAAGCGTGATTTCACTGGTTTTAAGGATGTTTTAATCTTAATTAAATATTAGCTAAATAGTGGCATGTATATAAAGATAGTAGGTAAAATACAGGGTTGTATGAAAGTATTCAAGTATGCTTCCGTTTATTGACATAAATTTCTAAAAGTCAAATTCCGACCTATTTATGTGTTTTTAACAATTTCCAACATAGTTGAAAGTCTTTATGGATTCGATTTGTCTGCCCATCTGTCTGAACTCTAACTTGTATTAATATAATTTGTATTGCTGTGTAATTGATATATGTTATTAAGATTGTTTTACTATGTTCGGTATTGAAAATAAAGTATGTATCACTTCAAATGCTATGAAAATCAAATTAAAACATAAAAGACATTAATAAAAGTTTTCTTCATTCTATTTAAAAATCCTATAATACATAATTGATTCAATGATATACCATGATAGGTAATGATTCTAGGTTGTCATGGCGATTAAGCCCTTTTAAGATGAATTCATATTACTTCCGTATTACTGAATTTAATATGTAGAATCATAATAAATTTTGTATTCATGCCCTTTTTGCCCAAGAATGTAACACTTATTGCACCAAGATCTCAATATTTATAAAACTAGTTAATACTATCCACGCACCTCATTTGCCACATTTGATATTGCAATTTCTAACTTGTTTAGGATATATAGTAGGCTTATCCTTACAAATATGATACAAATAAGCAAAAATTCAGTGACTTTTACTGGAACTGTTTATATACAGTTCCTGTAAAATACTCTGAATTTTTTAAATGTTTCTAAAATTTGTTAAACTCAAAAGTGGAAGTTCTCCTTTTCAGTGAAGACAGTTCCTAATGGTATTGATCAACAGCAAAAAAATCAAAATTTTTAGGATTGGCATTTTCGAAAAAAAAAATTTTTTTTGAAAAAAAATTTTTTTTTCAAAAGGTTGCCACAAGAAAAGTTGAATACATTTTTCAAAATTGGGTATATCATTTTAAACAGAAGAATATTATCTTTAAAATAAAATAAACCGCAACAAAATATCTTGCACCGTTCTAGAGATAGAGCACTTTAAAATTTTTATCGAAAATCGCGAATGAGAAAGGATGCCGGGGATGTCATCTTTGGCGGCCTGTATCTCGGGCCAGGAATTTTTTTGGGCAAAATGAAAATATACAAGTATCTTACTTTTTCTTAAATTTTAACATATGTTCAATTCAAAAACTTCTGAGACTATGAAGGTAACCCCCCTGCCTGAGTTGATATGGATTCAGCCTCTGGTATATTTTTATAATGATTGACCGTTGATTAAAGACTTTAATTATTACAAAAACTGGAAAGTTAAAAAAGGCATAAAAAATGAAGACTTGACTTGATACGTTGATGACTGGAAGCTTCATATATTTTAATTCTAATAAAATCACTAAAGTACATATTTATAATCCCCAAAGAAGAATATGCTTAAAAGAGCGACATATGTCACAGAATAACGAACTTTTCTGCAGAACATTTCAAATTCTCATTTTCAAGAAAATTCACCATTCAATCGATGGAAAAATCGCAAAATTGGTCACTCAATGGCCGGAAAAGAAAATCACAAAATTCTTTAATCCATCATTTGAAAAGATTGCGAAATTCATCAATTGGTTGTGAGAAAAACTCGCGCAATTCGTCAGTCAATCATAGAGAACAAATCGTGAAATTCTTCAGCCTACTGTGGAAAAGCATAGAAAACTCGATGAACAGTTGTGGAAAAAAAATCCTTTATTTTGGCCAGTCGGTAAAAATAAAATATAATAAAACTCGCTTATCAATTGCGTGTAAAAAAACTAAAATTGTCAGAAGATCATCCGAAAAATCACGAAATTCTTCGATCAGTTGCTGAAAAAATCCATGATTTTTTTCCAGTCTGTCACAGGAAAAAGCTGGAACATTTACTAATCAGTTGTCGGTTAAAAAGTCAGTCGTGTGAAAAAAACTACGATTTTCGTCAAACAGTTGAAGAAAAATATTGCAAAATTCAGCTATGGGTCATAGTTAAACACGAAATTCGTCAGTGAACTGTAAAAAAAATCTCAAATTTCTTCAATCAGTTGCAGGAAAAAAATTGCGAAATTCAATGATTGGGTCGAGAAAAAAAAGCAAAATTCGGCAGTTGACAGAGGGAAAAATACAAAATATTGCAATATTCATAAATCGATTGTTGGACAAAAATGCGAAATTTATCATTCAATCAGGATAAAAGTGCAAAATTCGCCAATAGTTTCTTTCGCGTATGCATGTCAGCGTTTTACAAAATGCCTTTTGTATTTCTATAAAAGATGCAATTGAAGTTCTTCATATGCATAAGAAAATCTCCCTGCGTCTTTCTTTTTTTTATTTCCGCAGAACATTTTTGATCAGATGAAGTTTGTTGCAGAACATTACAAAGCATTCTCATAGCTGCCAACTTCTACGGTTTGGCCGTACAATGTACGGATTTTGTACTAAGTGTACGGTTGTACGGATGAGCTGTACGGTTTTGTGCATGGAAAAAACGGTCGCGGGAAAATGGCAATTTCGTGAAAGGATCGCGGAAAAAACGCCGATTTCGTCAAAGGATCGCGGAAAAAACGCCGATTTCGTCAAAGGATCGCGGAAAAAACGCCGATTTCGTCAAAGGATCGTGGAAAAAACTCCGATTTCGTCAAAGGAGCGCAGGAAAAACATAGATTTCGTGAAAATATCGTGGACAAAAAGGCCGATTTCGTGAAAGTATCGCGGAAAAAACGCCGTTTTCGTCAAGGGTAGGGGTGATTCTGATCCGAATTTTCCGAAAATTTAAGGCATTCTTTTCTGAAATTTTCAAAAATTCGGACACCAAAAAATCGCGAATTTCGACAAACGGTTGCCGAAAAAAATTAATTTTGCCAATCGTTTTCAGGAAAAACGCAAATTTCGCCAAAGGATCGCGGAAAAAACGCAAATTTCGTCCAAGAAACGTGAAAAGACCGCAAATTTTGTCGAAAGATCGCGAGAAAACCGCAAATTGCTTTAAGAGATCGTGAAAAAACGGCAAATATCGTCGAAAGGTCACGAACAAACGGCAAATTTCGTCGAAAGATCGCGAAAAAACGGCATATTTCGTCGCAAGATCACGAAAAAACGGCAAATTTCGTCGCAAGATTGCGAAAAAACGGCGAATTTCGTCGCAAAATCGCGAAAGAACGGCGAATTTCGTCGAAAGAACGGAGAATTTCGTCAAAGGACCGTGGAAAAAACGCATAGTTAGTGCCCTTGAGTGGATTTCCCTATTCCCCGCCCCCTTGCTATAACTTTTCAGAAAATTTGAGGTGAATTTCAGATTTTTTTTTTTTTTTTTTTTTTTTTTTACTCAGAATCAACCCTGGTCAAGGGAATATAGTATAGAAAATATTATTATGAAATGATATTCTTTTTTTCAATGCATATGCATTTGTTATGTACTGTTTTAAGTACGGAAGAATACGTCACAAAAATTGTAAAGTTTTCAAAAATGACATGTTGGCACGTATGCATTCTACTTTGAGGTTTATAACTAAAGAAACAAACATACAATTTCATTTTCTTTTGATTGAACTGAATGAAAGATAAACACACTTGATAGATAGTTACTTTATTAACACCTGCTCCTTCTGCAACAGAATGATCAACCTGGTGACACATTGCCCTATGATCTTGATGCGCACATTTGCTGATGTGGATGTGTTTGTTTCAGTTTTGTTTCTTTGAATATAGAATGCAGTACGAAAATAAGAAAACAAGTTGAGTTTTCTTTTTAGATCTTTTGATAAAATTCTTGTTTTTTTTTTCTTTTTCCGCAATCTTTTGCAAAACTTGCTCTTTTTTTTTTTTTTTTTCAGTTTGCGATCGTTTGACAAAATTGGCAATTTTTTTCTGCGATTGATTGACAAAATTGATTTTTAAAGGGGTGATCGTTTGTCAAAATTCGTGATATTTTTCCGTGACAGACGGACAAAATACACTATTTTTTTCTCACTCTTTTGACAAAATTTGTGATGTTTTTCCTTGATCGTTTATCACAACTGTTCTTTTTTTTTTTTTTTTTCCCACAACCTATGACAAAATTTGCAAATTTTCTCAGCGAATGATACACAAATTTGATTTTTTTCTCTCTTTAATTGATTATTGAAATCGGCAACTTTTTACAGTGATCAGTTGAAAAAAAAAATCTAATTATTTCTTAGATATGTGATGAAATTCATGATATTTTCCCATGATTCTTTGAGGAAATTCTCTAAATATATTTTTGGAAGAATCACACAATTTTACATGTTACCTCAAAGGACACTCCCCCCCCTCCCCTCCTACCTTCATGAAACTCTAGAAATGGCAATAAACCTTCTCTGATAAAGAATTTGTGATGTAACTACATGATTTCCCTCATATTTAACATCCATTAAGAGGATTTTATGTTAATAAGTTTGTTTTCTTTTCCAGATTTTTTTTTTTTTTTTCTGAGGATTTTTTTCTGTCTGATTTTTTGGACCGATGACCGATATTTCTTTAATTTTCAGAACCGAATGATTTTAATTTTCGGAAAATTCGGAATAAAATCACTCCTGTATTATTTATTGTGTACTATATTTTAATTTATTGTGTTTTACTATGTATATTTTATTTCAGTATAAGTGCTATGTTTTAGTGTATCATTCCTATTTTATAACTTAATTCAGCAATTTGATCATCGTTTATTTGCACTAGAGGGGAAAAATGCATTTTGTATGTTATTATATTGCAATGAAAAATATTTTTAAACAGATCTGCAAAATCTGGAATCACCGCAGTTCCGCCGATTCTGAATTTTCGAGGTTCAACTGTAAGAAACGGGGCAGGATTTTTTTTACAAACTAAATTTAAGAATTTTAAACTTTGCAGGATTGGGGTCAGAGGAGAACTAAAAACTTTTGGAGAAAGGGGTGTAATTTAAATAATCGATTATTTACTTGTTGTTATTAGCAAGCAACAAATAGAACATTATAATTAAGATTTCCACGATTTTAAACTTTTTTGTGCTCAGGAGGGGGAGGGAGAGCACAGAAAGAAAATGGACATTTCATGCAGAGAGGTGGGTGGGGTTCATTGTTATGTGAAAACCTGTAGAAATATGCCAAAACAGTCAAAATATTCCCTTAGATTTTTAAATAAAATTTTTCCCACAAAAAAATTTGTGAAAGGAAAGAGAGCGGGGGGGGGGGCTTACAATCCGTATTTTACGGTATATTGTTTTGCGTCTTATTGATGCTCCCCTCATAGTAAAATGTGTATACAGTAGAGTCTCTAAAATCCGCAATCTTCTGAAATCCGCTTGCATTTCAAAACGTAAATAATGAAATTCTTAGTTAAGAAGTATTCTTTACAATTTTTATTCCAAATATCAGCGAATGAAAATGAAATTATTTTTAACATAAATTTATGAGAAAATAGTAATGACACTGGATATTACGCAAATAAAACACTTTTATTTCACAGAAACCTACACACAACAAAATGTAAAACGATAGAGAAAGGAGAGAAATGAAAATCATGCATTGTAAGATGACCTCACTGGACTGGTTATTTATAGCTTCAGAGCGCATGGTTAGCTCATAATGAACTATTTTATCCTGACTATTTTGAGCTTCTAATAAATTTTTCATCATCAGATTTGTCTTAATATTTGCTGATTTTTTTGTACTTAATAACTTATTTGCAGTCACTCCTGTATCAGATTGTTATTTTCAAAATATAATAAATTTTTGATAATTCTTTAGTTTTTTGTTCCAAAATGCTACTTGTACTTATTTTGGAGGTAAAGGCAAGGGGAAATAAAAAAGAATTAGATTAATTATAAATATTTATATTGTATTTTAGACAATAACTAATAGTGGACCACTGTGCCCCAGTGGTGGACCAGTGTACTCCGCTTCGGGGCACACAGGGTCCACTTTACAGGTGTCCACTTTACAGGTACACTTCGGTCCACTTTACAGGTGTATATATTTTTTTTATTTTATTTTTTTTTTTTTTGAAAAATGTATTGGGAACTACGTTCTGCAAAAAATATGAGGCATGTAGAAAGGTTTAAAAAATGTTCAAAAATATTATCAGGTGGATTGGTCTCTCCGTTAAAGAGAAAAAAAATGTTAACTGCAAAAGTGGGCCACTGTACCCTGGTCTTGCTCAGCAAATATAGTTCATATTGTTCTGATTTTTAAAAAAAAACAGTCTTATATCTGCAGTCTAATCCTATTCTGAAATTTTTACATTTCTGCGTGCAGTATATTTTGAGTTCTCGATACCCATTTTTAAAGTAAAATTGATGGTACAAGTTCCTAATTTCTATTCCTCAAAAATGGCCTGGGCGATTTTTAAAAAAAATTGATAGATAATATGAATCTGTTTTAGATGAAATAAATATCACTTTCCTTTTTTCTACGAAAACTCTTTTTATTAGGGACTATTTTACATTACAGATTACATGTTATTCTATGGAAGCTCAAAAGAAAATTTGCAATGCAGTTTTAGGGGTCTAGGTAACAGTTTATTATGTGTTTTAAAGTATTTAATATATATATAAAATCAAATTTATATTTATTTTCTTTTTTGTTTATGAAGAAAATATTACATTTTTAATATTTCATATTTCTGCATGTAATTATATGTATTTTATTTCATTTATTCATAGTAAGGTTATATTTTTTAAAAAGACAATATTTCAAATTATTTGAAAATTCTCGTATCGAAATTCGATATTTATCGAAAATTCTCGTAGAGGCGTTGCCATGTATCACTGCGCTAAGCATTCAAAACGAAAACGTTGACTGAAAAAATATCAAAGTGCTGCTATAGGTTTCAAAGAACTCCCCCCCCCCCTTCAAAATTCAAATATCAAAGATCTTAAAATGGTATTCCAAGAGGATGAAAGCAGGATGATTTCTAATTTCATCTTGGCATTTTAAATATTGCAGCAGCAGATGTAATTGTTTGAAATCGATCTTTTCTGATTATTATGATGTTTTTATTTCAATAAATACTTAATTATAACCCTTTTCTATACAAAATAAGTGTATGTGTGAAAGTTCACGGGAGAGTAGGGTACAGTAGACAACCCCTAATATTTTATTTATTTATAATTTTTTAAAGCATTTCTTTTAGGCTAATTGATTACAGCATTAGATTAATTATTTATAGTCTTCAAAGCACGCGATTAACTCAAAATGAACCATTTTATCCTGACTGGTTGTTTTGAGCTCCTAAAAGTAAAAAATTTCGTCATGATACTTTTCTTTATTTAGTAATTAAAGTTTATAGAAAAATAAGATAAAACATCTTTTTTGCAAAGGTAAGATACTTGTTTTTATTTAATTTTAAAGTTAATATGCTTAAAAGAAAGCTTTAAATAATTTGCTTTTTAAAAATATAAAAGTAGCAAACTCCTTTATATGGTATTTTAATTTAATAAAAATTGAACCTAAAGGAGGAAAAAAGAAAGTGAGATGTTTTTGTCAAATCATATAAACGACTATGAAAATAAAATTGAAGTATTAAACTGGTTTATGTATGTATTTTAAAAAATACATCTGCTAACACGTATTAAATAAATTATTTTTGTTTTTATATAATAAAAGAATAAAAGTTAAACGGCTCATGTATCTACGTGTATGCTAATATTATAAAGCAGTAACGTTTGTGTGTTTATGGAGTGTAATCTCTGAAAATGCTTAACTGATTTAAGTAATAATGGTTTGAAAATGCTGGTGACCATCTCTGCTCCAACAAAGACTATATTTTATATCGGTACAACAACTTCCATGATTGCAGGAGCAGAAAAGTCCTAAAATTGCGAATTCTGTGTATTGTTTGAGCTAGAAATTTGAAATTTTGTATGGTGATTACTTTTAAGATGTAAATACTCATTATGAATGCTTTCTACAAGGTTAGAAATTTTAAAGTTGGAAATAAACATATAGCGTTCTAGAAAGTTTCTAAATCACCATTTATTTGAAATTGTTAGAGAAAGAAATTTAGAAATTTCACTTGGCTATTACTTTTAAGATGTAAATGCCAAACAGTTAAAAGAAACCGAAAATTAAAAGGGTGCACCATAAAAAATGATCTAATCTGTTATTTCTGTGATACTGTTGGGTCAGCCTTTTCCCCGAATAATTGGGGACTGTTAGACACCAGTTGGACTTGATTTAGAAGGAGTTATGAAAAGAAAAGATAATAAACCAGATCCCAATCTACATGGTATTTAATGTCTCCCATCGGTCACGAACACTGCTACACAACTCTCGGCCATGAATACTTCTAAGCAACTGAAAACTCCACGAAATGCTATGAAAGGAAGAGATCGGGACACGATCCTCACATACATATATATATATATTTATTTATTTCATTTTTTTTTTATTACGGTTAATCCAGCAATGGTAGAAATATGCATTTAAGCAGTTGCTTATTGTTTCTACTTCAGAAATTAACCATATTTTATTTATATCATAATATTGCCCTTGAAAACAAGTTACAAATCATAAGTTCCATTTTTATTCATGATAGTTCTCCCTTTTTGCATTAATTTTGTAGATTTTCTTATTGAATTTGTGGATTTTCAATTTTGAGATACAGTATAGATTCCCTCATATCCGCAACTCTAAAATCTGCAAATGCCTGAAATCTACACATCATCACAGATGTAAACAATGAAACTTTCAGTTCAGATGTAAGGGCAAAATTACACAATTTTTTAGTTTTATATCATTCCATTAGTATTTTAATATGCAATTAATTCTCTATAATATGACTGAACTCATGGTTTTTCCATGAAGGAAGTACAATTTATTTCTGAAAAAAAAAAAAAAAAAAAAAAAAAAAAAATTATATTGCTGATATCTTTGGTAATCACAATCTTTTTACCAAATATATTTATGTATTAATCGAGATTTTTTGGTTATTAAGACTAGCTAAACCTGAAATAAAACTTCCTTACTTTATGATTTTTATGTGAATTAATAGGGTACCATTATGAGACAAGCTTCAGTCAATAATTCAAGGAAAATGTATCTTTATTATGCAGATTTAATCATATATTATTAATTAATTACTTGACCTTTACTTTTAATAATTTAATCATTTTTACTTTCTTCTATCTTCAATAGAAGAAAGTATTGTAATCGAAATTTTTTTCGACTTCCGGTTTTCGACGGATTTGCATGTTTTAGGTGTCAGGGTTGGGTTGAGGGTTGATTTTTGACGGCCAATTATCTACACGACGGATATATCCCCGGGGGGAGTGCCCTCCGTGGGGGTCTTTCTAAGGGAACCTAATCCGTATTAACGCATGGAAGATCCACGGCTCGAAGAAAACCACGAAAACTCCGAACGATTAGGCCGACGGGCGCGATTGGGATCGAACCCAGCACTTCCCGTCTACCAGCTTCGAGAGCAGAACCTCTCGGCCACTGGTGGGGCCGTTTTAGGGGTCAGAGATTCCAAAAAACATGTTTATAGAAAATGTCTGTCTGTCTGTCTGTCGCCATTGTACCATCAAAAAGTGTATGAAGTTATGTATAGAATTAAACCAAAATTTTATTATAAGTTTTTGGCTATGGCAAGCAGGTCCTCCCTGAATTTGGAAAAAATTCGCCGGTAGGGGGCGCTGTAATAGCGATTTTTGTGCGATTTTGAATATTGTACCGTCCAAAAGTGTATGAAGTTATGCATAGAATTAAACCAAATTTTTATTTTAAGTTTTTGGCTATGGCAAGCAGGTCCTCCCTGAATTTGGAAAAAATTCGCCGGTAGGGGGCGCTGTAATAGCGATTTTTGTGCGATTTTGAATATTGTACCGTCCAAAAGTGTATGAAGTTATGCATAGAATTAAACCAAATTTTTATTTTAAGTTTTTGGCTATGGCAAGCAGGTCCTCCCTGAATTTGGAAAAAATTCGCCGGTAGGGGGCGCTGTAATAGCGATTTTTGTGCGATTTTGAATATTGTACCGCCCAAAAGTGTATGAAGTTATGCATAGAATTAAACCAAATTTTTATTTTAAGTTTTTGGATATGGCAAGCAGGTCCTCCATGAATTTGCAAAAAATTCGCCGTTAGGGGGCGCTGTAATAGCAATTTTTGTGCGATTTTGAATATTGCACCATCGAAAAGTGTATGAAGTTATGCATAGAATTGAACCAAAAAAAATTTTAAATTCTTGGCAATGGCAAGGAGGTCCTCCCTTAATTTGTAAAAAAATCGCTCGTAGAGGGCGCTGTAATAGCGATTTTTGTACAATTTTTGTGCCATTTTGAATATTGTACCGCCGAAAAGTATATGAAGTTATGCATAGAATTGAACCAAATTTTATGTGTTTATTTTTGGTCATGTCACGAAAGTCCTCCCTGAATTTGGAAAAATTCTGCCGGAAGGGGGCACTATAATTGCGATGTCTGTACCATTTTCATTATTGTACCATCGAAAAGTGTATGAAGTTATCCATATAATTGAACCAAATTTTTTGTGCATGTTTCTGGCTATGGCAAACAAGTCCTCCCTGAACTTGAAAAAATTCCGAAAGAAGGGGGCGCTATAATTCCGATCTCTGTGCCATTTTCATTATTGTACCATCGAACAGCGTATAAAATTATGCATACAATTGAACCAAAATGTTTGTGCTTGTTTTTGGCTTTGGCCAACAGGTTCTCCTTCAATTTGGAAATATTGCGCGGTAAAGGGGCTCCGTGCTAGCGATTTTTGTATACTTTTCTTGATTTTTCGTAGTTCTATTGTGCATCGGCGGCTCATGCAGCGGCGGGAACTCGCTTCCTGCTATGCCGGCTATTCGCAAACAGTTGATAACGACAGAATAAGGAAAAATTCATAATTTTAACAAATATCATGATATAGATTAACTCGTTTTTAGTCCGTTTAATTGACTTGAGCAGAAATTTAAGATGAAAATCAAAGTTGGTATAGTATTGAACTAATAATATTGAAGTATTAACATGTGTAACTAGGTTTTGAAATATTAAGATGTATAAGATAGAAGAAAGTTTTGGGATTGGCACATCCAACTAGTTTAAATTATCTTACTTCTTATCATTTTAGTTTATTACTTTACTTAATTATTTTAATATATTGCAAGGATTCTGTATAATTTTGATTGCAGTATTACATTCAAATTGCTGTTTAAAAAGTGTAAACAAAGCAATGCCCAGAAATCTGCAAAATTTTAAAATCCGTGCAACCTCTGGTCCCAATTGTTTGCCCAATGCCTATTGATTGCGGTATATTTTAATCTGGTCCCAAGCAGTGCAGTTTTGAGGGAGTCTACTGTGCTACATTTCATACAACTAGGGGGCTCTGCCCACTGCGCACTAACGTTCGCCAACCCCCGTGAATTGTGACCCAATTCACATTGGGACCGCTACGCGTTTCCAGCTATCTTCGCTCGCTCGCCACTTTTTGCAGCAACTCTAGCATAATTGGGTACTATCATAAATCCTTTTAACATATGAAAAAAAAAAAAATTAAGGTTAAAAAATCAGGAATTGAAAACTTTGTTGAAATCACAGTTAAAAATGCATTTAGTTGGTGCTACCAATAGGCATAAATCAATTTAACATTATGAAATTTACCCATCTTTGAAATGTAAAATAATTAATTTAAAAAAAATTACCTTGGAACACAATTAATTTAAAACTCATTGCGCATAATATTGTACAGCATGGCTTAAATTTATTTCGAAAAACTCTTGAAAAAACACTATCTGATACCAAGAAAGTTCAATATAGTAAATCAACAAATGCTATCTAAAAATCATTTGATATGAAAAATACAATACCTCTCAGACGCTTGATATGTTAGCAAAACGTAAACAACACGTTTTCTGATGTGTCTAAAAGAAACTTTTGAACAAAAAGCTGATTTTCTGAATGCATCACCTGACAGTAAAACGAACCAGTGGCTATTGCTATTCTTAAACCTGCAAAAATATCCTACTGTGTTTAAAAACAGCTCCTGCTCTGAAATTTAATTTGCTGAATTAAATGTGAAGGCCATTGACTATGACGTCATATTGACGAAATCGTACTAAAATATTTCAGTTTTATGTAAAGTCTAAAGCTCATGACGTCATTGGGAGTTCCTAACAAACTGTTTCTGTGCATTTCCTGGTTTTTGCTGTGCTATATTCCGGGAGGTAACTCCTTCACACTATGGTAAACTTTCCCAAAAGTCGATTGTTTCTTTGAAAGAATTCTACCGTGTGCCATGATACTTTTGGAGTCCATATGAGAACGAATCCCTTCTTTCAAATATGACATTTTCACCATCGGAACCATTCATCCCTACCGAGAATAGGGCATTATTTAAGCAATTCTATTAAAATTCCTGAGTTTCATTAAATATTCATTTTAATTAACTGGAAATTATGAAATTTTCAGAAATATTTTATTTTGTGTATACCAAGAATCTTTAAATAAATAGCAAGTGTCCAGTCTATTTTTCTGCAGGAATATGATATCATCACTCACACAATTATAGTAAAATATTTTACTTCATGGATGAAAATGCATCTTGGGCTTTCAGAATGACGACATTATCTTCATCGGAAACATTTCATTTTACATATTGCTTACTCTGAAAGGTTATTCACTGCCATTTTATTTACAGCATAGTCCATGTCAATTCAGGCAGCCGAAGAAAAAAAATCTTATCTTCATAGTCTCAGAAGTTTTTGAATTGAACATATGTTAAAATTGAGGAAAAAATAAGATAACTGTATATTTTTGTTTTGCCCCAAAAAATTCCTGGCCCGAGATACAGGCTGCCAAAGATGGCATCCCGGGCACCATTTCCCATTCTCGATTTTCAATAAAAGTTTTAAAGTGCTCTATCTCTAGAACGGTGCAAGATATTTTGTTGCGTTTTTTTTTTTTTTTTTTTTCTGTTTAAAATGATATACTTAATTTTGAAATATGTATTTAACTTTTCTTGTGGCAGCCTTTTGATTTTTTTTTTCTTTTTATCAAAAATATATTTTTTTTTTCAAAAATGCCAATCCCAAAAATTTAGATTTTTTTTGCTGTTGATCAATACCATTGAGTGCTACCTTCCCTGTAAAGGAGAACTTCCACTTTTGATTTTGACAAGTTATACAATGTGTGTCTAAAAAGTTCGGTGAATGGAAGCATAAAACAAATAAAACAAACCATGGAAACAAAGTATCTTAACTGTGATTAAATGAAGTGTACTAAAATATACATTCTGTAAAATATGTGGTGCAAAAAATATTAATTATTCATTTACAGATCCACACAAAAGAATTCCGTTGGATAATGATATAAGGGGAATATTATTTGCAGTATATTTTAATTACGCTAAACTCTTTCACATATAATGAAACTGATATATGTAGCTGAGGTTTACAACAAGTTACTTCCTGTGTAATAGAAAGTTCATAGTATTTACAGGGACACACAAAAGATTTCGGATACTTTACTGTATGCGAAATACTGAATATTAGCAATGATTGCTGGAAGTGCTTTTTTAGTTGCGATATGAGTTTTGAAGTTTAACTAAAATTTTCCATATTATGTTGTGTGTAATAATGCTGTAGATCATATACAGGCTACACAAAAAAAATCACAAGGGTTACTGAGTATAAACAAAAGTAGTTTAAAGGTGATTTTTAAATGAGTTATGCATTTTTACGCTAAACTCCATTTAGTACACTAAGATATGTTTGTAGAATATAGATAAGATGATATACAGGTCCACACAAAGAATTAGATGTATGGCCGACTATGGATGATAAACTCTGGAAGTGTGATTTCACTAGTTTTAAGTGTGTTTTAGTCTTAATTAAATATTAGCTAAATAGTGGCATGCATAAAGTTAGTAGGTAAAATACAGGGTTGTATGAGAGTATTCAAATATGCTTCCGTCTATTGATATAAATTTCTAAAAGTCAAATTCCAATCTATTTAGGTGTTTTTAACACTTTCCAACATAGTTGAAAGTCTTTATGGATTCAGTTTGTCTGCCCGTCTGTCTTAACTCTAACTTGCATTAATATTGGGGCGAAACAGCACCGAAAACTAGCGATAGGAAGCAATTAAAATAATAAAACTTTGTAAAAAATCACCATGAAATAAAAACAATACATAGGATGCGTTTCGGGCTAAAAATATAACAGCTCGTCATCAGCTACAGTAAACACGTGTTCGTAAGCGGATAAGGTAAAAATTCTGAAATAAAAATAATACATAGGACGCGTTTCGAACTAAAAATATAACAGCTCGTTATCAGCTACAGTAAACAGGTGTCCGTAAGCGGACAAGGTAAAAAATATACATAGGACGCGTTTCGAGCTAAAAATATAACAGCTCGTCATCAGCTGCAGTAAACACGTGTCCGTAAGCGGACAAGGTCAAAAATTGACCTTGATTATTTTTTACTTTGCCCGCGATTAGCGCATAAATAAACGGAATCGTTTTAATATGTTGACATTTTATGAAAACCATTGACATTTAAAAAAAATATGACGTGAGCTTCAGTGGTGAAATCACGCTTTTGATTGGTGTAAAGCAATAAGGCAAATTAATTTTATTACGACGGTTGTTGCCACAAGTCAAGCAACAAATTCAGCCTTATTTAAGCGCTACGTAAGAGAAATATATATATAGATGGATTTATTGTTGCTGTCAATGACTAATTTTTTCTGGTATTTTTTTCATTGGTTAAATTGTTTTAGTTACAAAGAGTTTGACAAAGTATTTCAAATATTTGTGATTTCCTACATATACATATTTATCTTTATTTATTTATTCTTTTTATGCATTCACCTTCATGTTAATATTGACCTTTCACCAATTTTAAATGTTATAATTTTTTTTTTAATGCTTCAATTATCAGTGATTAGATCTAATTTTTAAAAAAATCATTAGTGATTAGTTAATTTAATAATTGTTGATCCAAATTTAATATGTATAATGTTTTGTATCATGTCTTGATACTCAATTTATAAATTTTATTTGAAATTGATGATGAATTGCAATATTCTATATAATGGTTATATAGGTAAAAAAAAATTTGTATGTCCTTTTCCCAATATATATATATATATTTTTTTAAGTAATCAGTTTTCACCAAATATAATTTTTTCTGTTAATAATAAAAGTTTATATGTATACGACCTATATAAAATTATTTCCAGCATAGCTAAATTCATAGTTAGGATAAAAATACAGTTACCTGAAAATGCCTTAACCCCTAACTTAATTTTAATTTCTAAATGCCACATAGGCACCGAATATTGGATTAAGTATGTACGAACAAAAGCTTTTGCTTACTTTGAAATAAATTTGTTTGTAAATTCTGGTGTCTTTCATTCATTTCTGCATTTTACGAATAGAAGTACCTTGCCCCTGAAAGGGTTGAAGATGAATATTGTACTGGACAACATCCACTCAATTTACAACATTTTTATTCCTATCAAAATATTATTTCTAGTATATTATATCATGATTAGTGTACTAGACTTCAATATGTAGTTTTATATTCAAAAGAAAATAATAGTAGGGATTAATTTATATAATAATATGTCATCTCTGTTACTTGTATTCATCATTCTGGCCAAAATTTCCAATTCCCTGCAGTAAATATATCTGTAAGTAGTCAAATAGTTTTAGTATAGTGAAAGAATAAATGCCTTTTGACGTTTTGGGAACACTTTTTGAAAGCTATTCATATACAACAAGATAAATACAGTGGAACCTGGTTAAGACGCTCACGGTTAATACGCGATCCCGCTTAATACGCGGATTTTTTCGGATCCCTTGAACATCGCCCATAAGGCTAATGTAAAAAGATCACGTTTAATACGCGAACGGTTAATACGCGATCCCGCTTAATACGCGGATTTTTTCGGATCCCTTGAACATCGCCCATAAGGCTAATGTAAAAAGATCACGTTTAATACGCGAACGGTTATGACGCGATCCCGCTTAATATGTGATAAATTTTCGGTTCTTTGAGGAAAAAAATCACGCTTAAGACGTGAATTTATTGATCAAGATGCGAATTCCTTCTTTCTTCTCGAGTGTTAACGATTTAGAGGATTTATATTATTCAGATAAAAAACACTGTTTCCGAATATTATTTTATTTCTTTAGCAACAGATTAATTAAGGCGAAAATTACTAATCAGAAATAGTGATAGATGTTTGAATAACAAAAACACCCCGTTAAATTAGCAAAACTGCAATTCTTCTTTGATCCCACCTCCTAACATTCTTTGTCTCTCGCTTCGTGTACGTTTTTACTGTAGTAGAGAGAGAGAGACGCATTCAGGTTACTTAGATACGTCACAAAAATTATTATGATTAGAGTTGTTCATACATGTTGTTAGAGATGTTTTAAATGTACTTTATATCGCTACTATGTTTTATAATGCATATTGGTAACAAAAAATGAAACTTGCAAAGATTAAATACGACTGCGATTGGATAATTCTCTTATGTTTACTTTACATCGCTACTATGTTTTATAATGCATATTGGTAACAAAAAATGAAACTTGCAAAGATTAAATACGACTGCGATTGGATAATTCTCTTATGTTTACTTTACTTTTTGCTATATCAATATTTTATAAGGATAGTTTTTCTTATTATATTGATAATGAAGAACAGATTATAATGGTACTCATTATTAGAAGTACTAAATATGATTTAAAAACTGGGTTGTGCTTCAAAGATTTAATATTATTTTTCTTTCTGTTTAAAAAAAATGAGTCTAGTAGGAAAATTATTTTTGGTTGCAACACATTAATTGACAATAAATTCATGTTGAAATCTATATTTATTTTCCGTTGTTATTCCAGTTTGTCCTATAAAAAGAAACAATACGTTAAAGTGGAATACAATTAAATTTCAATATGAATATATGTAAAAGACTCAACTTTCAACCGTAAACGTATAAATGAAGCCCAATTCCTACAACATTATATAAATCACGTTTAATACGCGATCCCGCTTAATATGCGACTTTTGGCCGCTCCCTTGAAACGCGTCTTAACCGGGTTCCACTGTATAGAAAAGAGTGCGAGTAACTGAAATTATATGTAGTAACAGAAGTTACATTGAGCAACACAAATTAGACAGTAAAAGTGTATTTACATTGATCTAAAAACAAATGACACTACTGAAACACTTTGATGAATTTTTACTATGCATATAATTTTTAAACTAGGTTTTTGTTAATTTATCTACATCTGTTACAAATATGTATAACAGAAGTTACAGGTAGCAGATGTTACATTTAACAAAGAAAAAAATTGTATTTTCTATGGCTTTATAAAAATATGTAAATCTTACATTTATTTACATTAAGTTAACTTAATTTCATACGATAAAAATAAAACTTTAATTAAAATGACAATATTTAAATATAAAATTTATGTAACACAGGTTACAAACAGAAAACTTACTAATCTGGAATTCAGATGTTTCAGCTTACTGACCGTATGTGTGCAGAACAAATTCAAAATGGCTGTAGCGTATCTTTTCTAATATTATTACCTATCAGTAAGCGCAGTAGTACCCCCTGTTGGGGACAATGGAAGTCATTTCTTTGGTAAGAAAAGTTACAGTAACAGAGGTTACCATTTCAGTGGACAAAATTTAATCTTAAAATATAATAATAAAAAAATAAATATTTTAGTGTTTTGAGCCTAACTAGTTAAAGTAGTAGGTTTTATGATTACATAAAACCAGTTTAAAATGTAATTTTAAATATTATTACTCAAAAAACTAAATTGAAAACTATGCCTTCAGTTACCAAACAGACTGTTTTGTTAGACAAGATGAATAAAAATGGATAATTTAAATTAAAAAAAAAAAAATCTTTTTAAACATTTTTTTTACTAATGAAGTCTTTACTGATTGTTTAATGGAAATAAAAAAAATGAAAAGAGTTCTTTCCCATTTTATCCAGAAAAAAAAAAAATATATTCTAATTGTGGACATGAAAAGGACATATTTTTTCTGCTTCACCCATATATACATTTTTTTTTATTTTTCCTCTATCCTTTTTAATCTTGTTTCATTTTGAACTTAATTGGTGTTCAATGGTTTATTTCTCGGCTTTCTATGTGTGGTAGTCCCAAATTAATATTCTTTAGCTAATTTATGTCTAATATGAAGATCAGGGTTCGTAAATATCATGATATTTTCGAAAATATCAAAAATATCCGATATTTTGATATATATCCGATATTTTCGATATATATCCGATATTTTCAAAGCAGCCAACTTACCGCTAATAATAAATGTTTTTGAGCATAATATAGATTAGAAACTAATACATATTGCACTTAACATGAAAACTTAAACAATATTCTAAAAATACATTTTTTTTTTCACTTAGAACAAAATTGAATATGAAAAAATCGAAAACAGTAACAATTTGCTCTATACACTTATAAAAAAAAAACTAACATAACTGAAAGCTAGCATTCAGTATCAAGATCAAGTATGAAAAAAATCAGACATTTTTAAAACAAAATTGAAAATACAAAAAAGTTTTTTAATTGAAAATTTTTAACATAAATGTAAGTATAAAATGTCTTATTTTGTATTTCCTAACATGTTGTATAGTTTAAACTCAACTGAACCAAAGCTTGAGAATAAAATTCTTTTCTAATGAAGCTGTATATAACTGCTTATTTAAATTTGTCAGTTTATCTTTCAATGGTTGTCCTGAATAAATTATGCCCCACATAATTTATTCTAGTTCAACATTTAAAAATAAAAGTTTCAAATCTAAAGCTTTAAAAATATACTTGTTTTCTTTTTTGGCTAAATAAGTCACATCTAGAAGAGACAAAAGTTCTTTATAGTCTATAACAGTTGAAAATTTATTTCATTTACACTGAAATATTACAAAGTACGACTGAAAATAACAAAAATATCTTGCACACATTCATATTTTGAAAATAAATATCAAATGCAGAAAATATGAAACATCTTGATACATTAAAAATAAATATCAACTATATAAAAACATCAAAAATCTTGATATTTTGAAAATAAATACCGGATATATATCAACGAACCCGGGCTGTATATAAATGATTATCTAAATTACATTTTATCTTTCAATGTCTGTTCTGAATTAACTGTCTCAGATAATTATTAGTTCTATATTTAAAAATAAAAGTTTCTAACATAAAGTTTGGAAAAGATTTGTTTTCTTCTTTTTCCTAAAAAAATCACTGCCAGAGGCAACAGTTCATTATCTACAGAATGACACAGTCAATAACAGGTGGAAATTTCATTTACACTTGCTTTGACTGTAGAAAATATCAAAATTAACTTCGACGATGACATTTTGAAAATAAATATCAAATATACAAAATATCAAACATCTTGGATATTTTGAAAATAAATATCAAGAATTTGAAAATATCGAAAATATCAAAAATCTTGATATTTTAAAAATAAATATCGGATATATATCAAGATATATATCATGATATATATCCATTGATATATATCAACGAACCCTGATGAAGATGAAACCACACATTTAATTTGTGGAACTTAAGGCATTTAGGACCTGATGATTCTGTCTAATTTCTTCAAATTTCCATCATTTCTCATTTATGTTATTCAATTTCTTCTGTTTTTTACTATGTTGTTGGAATCTATGTTACGTGTGTTGGGGGGAACTGTATTTGTTAATGTCATTTTATTCATAATTTCACAGTTTTTGTTGGTGTTCGGTAATGTTTATTTAATGGTTATATATGTAGAAGTTATTGTTTGTAAAATGTTAATATATATAGATGATTTGAATAAGTAGACGTTTGAATCACAACACTTACACTTTAATACAATTCTATAAGTGTAACTTTACATCACTTCGTTGATACTTTTCTAAATACAGCACCTTTCTTACTTAAAACTTACAACATATTTCTTACGAATAATTTGATTAGGCTTAACAATACCTTCCTTGGCATCTCATAAGCCGCTGCTTCATGCACAACATTATTTTTTAGACTGACTCTTTTCTAATTTTTTGAATATGTCCAAACCTTGATCTCGTGATTGTGAATTTTCATTACTCGTGCTTTCAAATTATGGATAATAAAAATACCAGAGCATCAGTTAATTTGTTGATCATGTACGTCATAAAGAAAATAAAGTATGTTTAAATTTAAATCCTACATATATATGTATGTATATATACATATATCGTAGAGTCTCAAAAATCTGCACAGCTTGGGACCAGAGGCTGTGCAGATTTTAGAATTTTGCGGATTTTAGAGTTTTGTAGATTCTGGATTAAATAATTTATTTTTTTTCAACCTTTTTTATTTCTAAGAAGAGCATGTAATAATTCAGTTTAAGCAAATAAAACTTGAATCTCTTATTTACCTGTACATTATCATTTTAATACACAAAATTATTTTTCGTTACAATTTTTAAACATTTCTTATACAGTCCTTTGATTGAGAACTTCCATTTCCTCTTGTTGAAGTTTCTTTTGAATTCTGTAAATAGCTATTACTTCATGTTGGTCTATACAACTCTTCTGCTCAAAGAACTTCAAAATCTTCACCTAAAACCAAACAACCTTTAAAAATTAGCTTTTGGTATTTTCTTTTGGCTTTAGTTTGTGGTAAGGTTTAGTGAAAAATCTTTATCTTCATCCTCATTTTGGATAAATAAAGAGCCAGGCCATATTTTATGTCATGCATTAATTAAAGCTTTGCATGAAATAGAGGTCTGCACGGGCCCGGGCTTGGCCCGAGGTCCGTACCCGGCCCGGCGGAATGAAGGCGAATTTTCAAACGGGCCGGGCCGGCAAAATTAGGACAATTTTTTCGACGGGCCGGGCCGGCAAAAAAATTAATCGGGCCTATCGGCCCGATATAAGAATTTAAGCGAAGCAGATAAAATACAAGCCATTTTCAATGAATATGATTTTCTCGAGAAGTATAAATGTGCGTCACAAGCCGATGCGAGTTTAACAACATCAATACAGAAATGTAACATGTCCATCATAGAGATCGGCATCGTACAGTTGCAAGATGTCTGATTCCGCGTTTAATTTTTTTTCAGCAGACTCGTGCCAGGACGGAACTGGTCTTATCGATCTCAGGATGTGTAGAACAGTCATTGTGTTTTGTAGTTTTAATAGTGATAATGAACTTCTCTTAACAGTATCTTTGGAAATATACCTTAAGGTGGTTCTCATATTCACTGCTCAACAATGCGAAGCTTTCAGACACATTTTCTGACAAAATATTTAACTATCAAATTGAGAGGCCTGCCTATTGAAGGCATTTGGAAACGAATAGCTTTTTCCATATTTGATAAATTACTTACAGAGATAAAAGAGATTCCTGTCACGTGACTGCACGTTTTTCTCCTTTCCTGTGCCATCGCTTCCGGAAATTCGATTCAAAACGCTAACTTTGACAATATTTTCAGAAAGATATATTGCTTTTATCTATGAAAAAAAAAAACGACATTTACATAGCTTCTGAATAAGAATGCTTGCCAATCTTACGCGTTTCCGAAAAGAAAAGAATTCATAAATGTGTCGAAATGTAGCTCCTTTGGATTTGAGAAAAGCCTTAAAAATGAGAGAAATATTTTCACAAATCTACTTTTTATTATACAGCTTCAAAAGTTATCATGTTTTTAATCCTTTATTCTGATGAACTACATTAATCTTTTAATGAATCCTTATTTCCATTTTGAAATGTCTGTAGACACGATGACTAAAACACTGTAAGTAATCGGTAATGTTTACTATTGTGTGTTTTCTGTTTTGCGAACAAAATATACTGTAAAATGTTCCCATAAATATGTATGTAGTATTCATTAAAAGAATCGTAATTGTATGTTGAGTAAAAACGGATTTTTTTTTTTCTGTTTTTTTGTTCTGTTTTTTTTTTTTTTTTTTTTTTTTTTTTTGTAGAAATTCTGTCGAGCCGGGCCGGGCCTGTTTTCCCTGATTTTTATACAGGCCGGGCCGAGAACTGTAAAAATGCAAACGGGCCGGGCCGGGGCCGAACTTCCCATTTTTACACCGGGTCGGGCCGGGCCAAGATAGCTTTCGTTCGGGCCGGGCCGGGCCTCGAAATTCCGGCCCATGCAGACCTCTAGCATGAAATACAAAAAAAATAATTTGCTATTTTCTTTAGTAGCCGATAGATGGTGCCACTACTAAAACTTTTCTGCGCTTGTTTATATCTCTTGTCGATTTCTATTATTTTACATTTCCTTGTAGGTAAGTTTCTGTGAATTAAAAGCGTCTTATTTCTGTAATATCCTGTGTCATTACAATTTTCCCATAAATTTACATTAAAAGTTATTTTATTTTTTGTTCACTGTTATTATTTGGAATAAAGACTATAAAGAATACTTCTTAATTGCAAATTTCATAGTTTACATTTTGAAATGCACGCGGATTTCGGAAGATTGCGGATTTTTGAGACTGTACTGTATATATATTTGAATAAAATGACATTAACCAATACAGTTGCCCCCAACACACTTAACATAGATTCTAAAAACATAGTAAAAAATAGCAGAAATTAAATAACAGAAATGGAATGATGGGTGTATATTAGGGTGGGTCGAAAAAACCGAAATATTTATAATCGAAACGTAATAGCGCGGAAAAGTTGCCTTTTGTAAAAAAGATAAAATACGTAAAATATTACACCGATTGGTTAATATCTTTTACCGTAAGGGGTCCAAATTTCGAAAAAATCGCAAAAAACATACTTTTAGCTTTTTTTTTTTTTTTTTAATTATCCAGACATACTTATTCAGTTTCTAATAGAACGCAATAGCCACGCCAAGATATTAGTAATGTAACATTAACATTTCATTTTTGTGACATCGTTGCTTTTACCGCCCCAACAGGGCCAAAATTTCAAAAAAAAAAATGTTAAAAATTAATGTTTTTCATTTTTTCAATTTTCATAACTTTTGTAATGTTTTCAGATTTTTTACATTTTTAATAGGCTAGGAAAGGCATTTTATGTTGTTAATTTCATGCACATTGTTAACCATGATCACTGTGATTCTATAAAAAAATATTGCTCAATGATAGAAACACCTGCAACTGCCTGCACGTAAAATTTATTACTTTCTGCTAGAGGGCCACGTTTCACTTTGTTCGTTTTGTTTTTGTAATGTACTCCTTTTACTCTATATTTTGATGGCCCTAAAGATTAAAATATCTGCCAGGTTAAAGAGGTGGCAAAGTTTCATCTTTGCGAAGTCAAGGAGGAACATATCTCTTTGATACTAGAACCAGGTCTCAATTATTTTCGCCATTTGACCCCATCGTCTGGCAAGGCGACTTCTATATGCAATGACATTATAGATTTTTTTGAAGAAAAATGAAATCCCGACTGTAATAATAATTGCAGTTGAATTTCGCGGAACTGTCTTCAAAACAGGATGCAAAGGTGGTGTTATAGTAGGATTAGTTGAGAACAACTTTTAAAAAAACACTTTATTAACTTCCTTGACCTTACTTCAATGAGCTTCCACTGAGACATCTTTTCAAACATCTTGATGACAAAAAACAGGTTCTCTATCATATTGTGGCCCAATTGGTTGATCTCTTGCGATTTGCGAATTATTACCATTTGCAAAATTTAAGGCAATTTGATCTGATCACCTAGCTGTTGATAAAGATGATTTGTCAACTGACCAGAAGTATATGTCTGAAATATTGCAAGCTCTTTCAACACGCGTGTATACAATTGACCTTTTTTGCTGAATCCCTGGACAAATATTTCACGCAAGGTGGATCATTACTGCTATTCGAATTTTGAGACTCCACGTTGGAACAAAGAAACCCTCTTCTTAACTTGTCATACTCATTGAGTACACCTTGAAAATGTACTGCATCAGTTGGATCACAATTAAAAGGAATCACTCATGTTTTCCAAAATCTGTGAACTATAGTTAGTAACTTACGGTACTTGACAGATAATCTACGAAAGATTATAGTTCCTGTATTTTCACGAAATGACTATTTCGCAAATCATACAAATAGCCTCTTTGGAATGATAGCATATGAAGAGGTGAACATCAGGGCCCCAGCCATGAAGAAAATTGCAAAAGCACGAAGTTCTGTGGACTAGAATAGTACCATCCGTCACTTTATCATAGCAGACTTCAACACTGAAGCTTAAAATTGTATGGCTTTAGTCTACTGACAAAACTGAAAACTAACGGAACCACCTGTTATGGTTTCTTTATCGACTAACAACGCTGGTGAGTTTAAAATGTTCGATTAAAGATAGCAGCCATTATAACTTTCCTTGTCCCACCCAATCACTAAAAAGATGCGTGAAATTTTTCATTGAAGCACTGATAAAGTTTGTTTACTAGAACAGAGGGAGGATCACATCTGATCAGTTTTGGCCTCTCGAGAAATAATGGCTTCATCTGAAAGCAAGTTATATTATAAAATTCATTTACGTTAAATTATTCTTCATTTTAAGTTTATTTAACCCGTTTCGGTTAAACATCTCTATACTTTAATTAATAAAATACTAAAACATTTTTTTTTTTCATTTTATATAATTTTTGTGGCACGAATTGGCTGTTATGAAGTAAAACATCAGTAGATGAAGCGATCGTCAAGAAAAATGAATGATTAACTTTATTTTCAAGTCTATCACAAATAGTTATAAAAAATTATGATATATTAATAGATATAAAGTAAAATTATTTATTTCTAGACGTATTATAGAAATTTTAAAAATTTAGAAAAAAAAATGAAAAATTGAAATTTTTGAAATTTTTACAAAAAATATGGTCTTTTTGCGGCAAATAAAGATATGATTTCATCATAATGAACATTTACCAGGACATTTCTCATATCTTCATGTAGCTATTGCGTTCTATTAGAAATTGTATTGGTATGTTTGAATAATTTAAAAAAATATATAAAAAAAACATGTTTTTTGCGATTTTTTGAAACTTTGGCCCCTTTGCGGCGGTAAAAGATAATAACCGATCGATGTAATATTTTAGAAATTTATTCTGTATTACAAAAGGCAACTTTTCCGCGCTATTACATTTCGATTATAAAAATTTCGGTTTTTTTCGACCCACCCTAGTGTATATATATATATTATATCCCTATATATATGACCACTAAAAAAACATTGCAAATTACAAACATAAAAAAAATAAATAAATAAAATGAGAAGAAAAAGAACTAGTATGTTGTGGCCATCACAAAACTTTCTTCTATATAAATCATTTAAATAGTACAAGAAATTACATGAATTTAGCACCATTTCATATCAAAGTATATCTGAATTTGAAGTTTGATGAAAATTCGTGCATTAGTTCTTGAGATAGAGCTATAGTGGAAATTCTGAAAAATGTAGCATAGCAGCACCACCTGTTGAGCGATTTACACAAAAAATAAACAGCACTAAATGATATCAAGGTATACCTGAATCAGAAGTTTGTTGAAAATCTAAGCGTTAGTTCTTAAGATAAAGCTATTGCGGAAATCGCAAAAAATACACCATAGCAGCGCCACCTGTTGAGCGATTTACACCAAAAATTAAACAGCACTAATTTATACGTCAATTCATGCCAAGGACTAAATAAATCGGAAGTTTGATGAAAATCCGTGCAATAGTTCTTGATATACAGCTCTTGCGAAAATCGTGAAAATGCAGCACAGCAGCGCCACATGTTGGGCGATTTACACCAAAAATTAAACAGCACTAATTTATATCAGGGACTAACTAAATCTGAAGTTTGATGAAAATTCGTGCATTTTTTCTTGAGTTAGAGCTATTGCGATAATCATGAATAATGCAGCATAGCAGCGCCACCTGTTGGGCGACTTTCACAAAAAAGTAATCAGCACCAAACTATATCCTGAACTAACTGAATTTGAAGTTTTATGCAAATCCGTGCAGTAGTTCTTGAGATATAGCTATTGCAGAAATCGTGAAAAATGCCGCATAGCAGCACCACCTGCTGGGCGATTTTTACCAAAAACTAATCAGATCCAGTTTATATCAAGGTCTAACTAAATATAAAGTTTGTGAAATTCCGTGCATTAGTTCTTGAGATAGAGCGCCCACAAAATTTTTGTCACATACAGACTCACAGAGTGACAGACAGACATTTTCTAAAAACCATCAAATCGTGTTCTGGGCATTCTAAAACGCACAAATCCGTCGAAAACCGGAAGTCGAAATTTTTCACGAATCCAATACTTTCTTCTTGTAAAGATAGAAGAAAGTAAAAATGGATATTTGTAGAACTTAGACAGAATCTTCAGGTCCCAAATGCCTAAAGTTCCACAAACAAAGTGTGTGGTTTCATCTTCATATTAGCCATAAAAGAGTTAAAGAATATGAATTTGGGACTACCACACACAAAAAATCGAGAAATAAACCATTGAACGCCAGACTTGTATAAAACCAAAAACTTTCTGCGCACATAAATATTGGGTCAAAAACTTTCTGCAAATTAATTTAATGTTTAATAAAATAACGTTTTATATTATTTTAACGATATTAATTAAAAACAGTAATTTTAAAATAATTATCATTTAAATTAAAAATTAATTTTAATTAAAGAATAATTATTCTAGTTAAAAAAATAAAGCTAAAAATCCATGATAAGAAGGGGTGAATTCTTATCAATTATTTTTCAATGAATTTAGAAACAGCCCAAACCTTAATATTGTGACCTCTTTGCACAAAATGCCAATCACTCTGTTCACAGAAATAATGTTACATAGCTTCTGAAACAACTGAATCACATATTTTACCGTGGCCCTTTGACGAAATTCATGTTTTTTCTGCGGCCTTTTGACGAAATTCCCCCGTTTTTTTCGCGATCCTTTGACGAAATTCCCGTTTTTCCCGTGATCCTTTGACGAAATTCCCTTTTTTTCTGCGATCCTTTGACGAAATTCGTATTTTTTCTGCGATTTTTTGACGAAACGTGTTTTTTGCGATTTTTTGATGAAATTCGTCCTATTTCTGCGAAATTCTGACGAAATTTGCGTGATTATTTGACGAAATTAATTTTTTCCGCGATTTTTTTACAAAATTTGCTTTTTTAGAGATATTTTGACAAATTTCGGGCTTTTTCCGCTATGCTTTTAAGAAATTCGCTTTTTTTCCTGCACTCCTTTGACGAATTTCGTGTTTTTCTGAGATCCTTTGACGAAATTAGCTTTTTTTCTGCGATCTTTTACAAATTTCGTGTTTTTTTTGCGATCCTTTGACGAAATTCTCGCTTTTTCCGTGGCCCTTTGACGAAATTCGTAATTTTTTCGCGATCCTTTGACGAAATTAGTTTTTTCCGCGATTCTTTTACGAAATTAGTTTTTTCGCGATTCTTTGACAAAATTCGGGCTTTTTCCGCTATGCTTTTACGAAATTCGTTTTTTTCTGCGTTCTTTTGACGAAATTTTCGTTTTTTCTTCGTTCCTTTGACGAAATTTGTGTTTTTTCTGCAATTCTTTGACGAAAATCTTTTTTCACGATCCTTTGAAGAAGTTCGCGCTTTTTCTGCACTCCTTTGACGAAATTCGCGTTTTTTTCCGCGATGTTTTGACGAAATTGGGGATTTTTTTTTCTGCGAACGATTGGCGGAATTGGGTTTTTTTTTTTTTGGCGACCATTTGTTGAAATTCGCAATATTTTTCAATGATATGTTTTAATGTCTGAATTTTCGGACTGATGGCCGAATTTTTTTTAATTTTCGGAACAGAATCACCACTGGCAAACAATAAATAAATCGTACATAAAATTGGGGAATAATTTTAATTTTTCAGTATTTAAAAAAAAAAATACAATTACTTTTTTCAAAAAAATGTCTGCAAAGTTCCGAATTTTGCTGAAAATTTTCCGTGCGCGCGTGCGTCTATATTATACAACTCTGTTGAACGCCAATTAAGTTAAAAATGAAACAAGACTAAAAATAATGGAGGGAAAAAAATACCAAATTAAAATCCATACTGTCATAGTATTAGGTATAACAAATACACTCATTATGCATTTTATTCTCATTTAAAATAGTACCTATACTATTAGAAATTAATATGATTATTGTCCTTAGTAGGCTAAAATTTAAATAATCGTTAACTTTATTAAATATTAATAAATATGAATAAATTTAATATGAATTGTTAAATATATAAATATAAATACAACATTATACATATAAAAGTATCGAATCAACATGCATTATAAATTGTGTATTAGCAACATAGTTATAAATCAAATGTCCCATTTTTATTTTATTTTTATTTATTTTTTTAAATTTTAATTAACCATTGTGTATTATCCAGACAACGCCACCCTCCTCCGTACTCTAACACACACACACACACATATATATATACATACACACACACACACTGAAAAGTGGTTATTAAAATAACTGTATTTTTTAATTGTAACAATTTTTGTAATATATTATTTCTTTTTTTACTTTGCAGGTCATTATGTTACGTAGAAGGCAAATTCGTGAAAATGAACCGGGGGAAGAAAACCATACTAAAAAGGCTAAAGCCAAAAAGAAAGGTTCTAATGCTTTTTTTAGATTCCTCGTGGCAATTTTATTTGTAGTATATGTTGTCATTCCCCTGGCAATTTATTTTAGTCCTGAAGTGCGTCGTCACGCTGTCTTTTTACATTACGTAAGTTTGTCAGGTCAGAAGAACCTGTCATTACCAGAGGAATCTGGATTAACTTGTACAAAACATTTTTACCTTGATTCTGGAGAATCAATCAAGTTAGGTGTATGGCATATTCCATCGTCTAGTGCTATGTCAAGATGTCAAAATGGGGTGATACCTGCTGGTAAGGAATTTGAAGATGATCAGCCGGTTTTTCTTTATCTTCATGGCAATGCTGGCACTAGAGCTGGGGGCCATAGAGTTGCTTTATATAAACTTTTTAGTGAAAAAGTGAATGCTCACGTAATTGCATTTGACTATCGTGGATATGGTGACTCTTCTAATGTTTCCCCATCAGAGTCCGGTTTAGTGGAAGATACTCATTATGTTTATAAGTGGTTACTGAAACGTGTTAAACCTTCTCGTATTTTCATCTGGGGGCATTCTCTAGGTACTGGTGTTGGAGTTGCATTTTTGCACAAACTGGCTTCAAATGTACCTGCTGGATTGATACTTGAAGCTCCATTCACCAGAATAACTGATGCTGCAAAATACCATCCTATATCAATTTTTCATCGTTATATGCCTTTCTTTGATGAATTAATTGCAAAACCCATTGGAGATGAGCATACAGGATTTGATAGTGTAAACAGGATCAGCAAAGTAAAATGTCCAATTCTTATATTGCATGCTGAAGACGATGGTTTTGTGCCTTTCGAACATGGTAAAAAATTGTTTGAAGTGGCTCTGAAAGAGCGAAAAGACTTGGAACCTCATGCCACACAGTTTGTCGGCTTTGAGGGAAAATTAGATTTTGGACATAAAAATATATACAAGAGTCCAAAGTTACCCAGCATCATTATGCATTTTATTGAAAAGGTAAAGCCAAAAAAGAAAAATGTTACTAATTGACATTTAATTTTTAAATAGTTTTGTACTATAAAAATGTTATTGATTGTACATTGCAAAGAGATTTTATGTCCATTTTTATTATTAGTTACCCATTATAATTCTGTATTTAAAATATTATAAGAATTTGGAGTACAAAAAAGCCTAAATGGTCTTCAAAATTTCGCATTTTCTATATTTATTCCTGAACATATTTTGCTTGTAAAAATATGTATTATATTTATAATGTAAGATATATTTTTTTGTTTTGGAAAATTCATACTTTTTAGATCTGCACACAGCTTTTTCTTTCATTTTTATTTGGTGTACCTAAACTCATTTAAAACGGATTTTTGTGTTTTAATAGCCTAAAAAGTTTGTACTAATGAAGGAAAAAAAAAATTATTAACAGATTAAGACTTTTGCAGTAAAATTTTAATATAAAAATGTAACTTTCATTTATAACTGACTACACCAAGCTGTAAAAGTGTTTGATATATATTTAAATAATTTTTTTTCTTCTAAAATTATATTTAAGTAAAAATTCTTCCTAGAACCATTTGATATATCTTTTTATATCCTGCTTTAGAAGCTATAGCTTTTTACTACATATATTTCATATATACCTTAATCTGTTATTAATCATTTATTTTTAAACTTCCCTATTTTTCCTATTTTCACACCCCTCTGTAGTATGTTCTTATCTCTAAGGCAAAGAAAAAAATTAAATATTATTCCAAAATTTCATCGATCCTACATTTAAAAAAAAAATAAAACGATGCAGTGATGGAACAGCTGCGCAAATTGCTCCAATTTCGCCAAATCGATAATGCTGCGTATTTCTGCGCCAAAACGATTATTTTTCAACAATTGCGCCCAACTGCGCCAATTCGATAATAATTCTTGAACCAAATCGATCATTTTCCACCCGAATTTCGCCAAAAGATTGCGAATTTGGTCAAAAGATCGCGAAAAACACGCGATGTTAGTCAAATGATCACGGGAAAAACGTGAATTTCAACAAAGGATCGCTAATCTCGTCAAAAAAGCAAAAAAAGCTGTCAAAAGATCGCGAAAAAACGTGATTTCGTTAAGAGATCGCGAGTAAACGCAAATTTTGTCAGATTATCGCGAAAACACGCGAATTTTGTCGAAAGATCGCAAAAAATACGTGAATTTTGACGAAAGATCGCGAAAAATACGCGAATTTTGTCAAGATCGCGAAAAACACGCGAATTTTGTCAAAAGATCGCGAAAAACACGCAAATTTTATCAAAAGATCGCGAAGAACACCCGAATTTCGTCAAAAGATCGCGAAAAACATGCGAATTTTGTCAAAAGATCCCGAGGGAAACGTGAATTTTGTCAAAGAATCGCTAATTTTGTCAAAAAATGAACAAAACACGGTCAAAAGATCGCGAAAAAACGCCAATTTACTTAAACCATAGAGAAAAAACCTCAAATTTCATGAAATGGTCTCATATTTCGTCAAAAGATCGCGAAAACCACGAAATTTTCGTCAAAAAATCACAAAAATACGAGATTTTCGTGAAAGAGCGCAAAAACACACAAATTTTGTCTAAAGATCGCGAATTTCGTCAAAGGATCGGGAAAAAAACGTGAATTTTGTCAAAGGAGTGCCAACTTCGTCAAAAAACGAACAAAACACGGTCAAAAGCCCAGTAGCAGAAAATTCTCCAAGTGTCTGCAACAGATACTTCAGGGGCAGAAAATAATCTGCAGGTAAAACATTTTGCAATTGAAGCATTCATCAAACGATCACTTACCTTTGACGTTATTATGCATTTTATTAATTTTACTAATAATAATCTTAAGTTTTTGTATTAAGTAATAAAGAGCCAAACATAATATAAAGCCAAATAAAGGTAGGCTCAATAGAAAAGTAATCTGCAAACGAGAAAAAAAATCTGCGACGCTCGTCGCCCGTCTCGAATTTTCTACTACCGGGGTCATAAGATCGTGAAAAAACGCTACTTTCGTTAAAATGCCGCGAAAAACTCCACAAATTTCATCAAAAGGTCGCAAAACACACGCGAATTTCGTCAAAGGATCGCGAGAAAAACGTGATTTTCATCAGAAAGCCAACAAAACACGGTCAAAGATCGTGAAAAAACGCTAACTTATTTAAAAAATAGAGAAAAAACCGCAAATTTCATCAAAAGGTCTCAAATTTCGTCAAAAGATCGCGAATAACACGCAAATTTTGCCAAAAGATCTCGAAAAAAACGTGAATTTTGTCAAAGGATTGCTAATTTCATAAAAAAAAAAAACGGGGTCAAAAGATTGTGAAAAAACGCGAATTTCGTTAAAAGATCGCGGAAAAACCGCAAATTTTGTCAAAAGATCGCTAAAAACCGCCAATTCCGGCAACAGATTTTGAAAAACACGCTAATTTCGTCAAAAAATAGCGAAAAACACGCTGATTTCAACTAAAGGTGCGAAAAATACGCGAATTTTGTCAAAAGATTGCGAACAATACGCAAATTTGGTCAAAAGATCGCGAAAAACACGCAAATTTCGTCAAAGGATAGCGAAAAAACGTGAATTTCATCAAAGAATCGCAGGTAAAACGCAAATTTCGTCAAAGAATCGCAGAAAAAACGCGAATATCGTCAAATAATTGCTGAAAAAACGAGTATTTTGTCAAAGGATACCAAAATGACATTTTGATGTTCCAAAATAGTTATTTTCTGCTCCAAAATAGTTATTTTTTGCTCCAAAATGAGCGTTTTTGCTGCTCCAAAATGGCTTTCTGCTGCTCCAAAATGAGGTCCATGCTGTTCCATCACTGAACGATGTTACTCTTGTGAAAAACAAAATATATTTGCGTATTATTATTTTATTGTAGGTTTCATATACGCATGCACTTTCTAAAACTCGTATCAAATTATTGTTTTGGCAGAGAATTTCAATTTTTATTCCAGAAAGTGTGACCTTTTATTCAATGCCATTTGATTTTAAATGCATTCTTATTAGCTCATGCAAAGTGTAGAATGTTATTTTAGCATATCCTTATATGAAAATATTTGTAGAATACTTTTGCATGGTTGATAAAAAAGAAAAAAAGGGGAAAAAAAACCTCTTTCTTATTTAGATTTTGACTTAAGTATTTTTTAAGTTTCATCAAACTTTTTAAACAACTATGAATATATATATTTTTAGGTACTTAAAATTTGAACTAGTTATTTTATAATTTTTTTTAAATGTAACTTATATTATTAAACAAAATATAGCTGGCATTTTCAGGGACCATATATGGCATAGTCAGGAAACCATTTTTTCTTTGTGCAATACTGAAACAAATAACATACAGCAATTCATATAATTGTGGCTCTTTCTTGAAATAATAGTGCAATGATATGTAAATAATTTTCAGTTTTCTATTTAATTTTTATTTATAATCATCATTTATATTATGTGTGTTAATCAAGTAGAATAAACCACCTTTCCATTTAAAATGCTGAATTTCTATGTACAACTTAAGACCACATGTATGAAAACATAAAAACTGGAATGTTCTATAATACAACAGTGCAGTTTTATCAGAATATTGTATTGTTACGTCATACATGCTATAAGAGTATAAAGTAGATCATGTAAGAAGTATTCTAAATTTGGACAGAAATTTCTAATGAAAGTGATTAAAAACCTTGCATTAATGAGAAGTGTATTACAAACTAGAAAGTCCTGTGTAATGCGAAATTGGTAATAATTAGAAAATACTATGAAAAATATTGCCTATGAACGACCATATAATTCGTTCAAAACCAAAAGTTCATGGAAATATTTTATCACATTGTGTGGATATTAATAAAGGTTAACTTCAGCATCAGTTGCGTTTCATCAAGAGCTTCTGTCTATGCACATCATGTAACCGTGGTATATATCATATGGTCATCTCTAGTTGATGTTTTTTCTTCTCTTTAAACTAATTTTAGACCCTTTTTGCTTTTCATGATTGCATTATGTACAGGGGTGGGGAAATTCTAGAAAATCTTACCAGCCAAGGATTTATTTCACCAGCCAGTAAAATGCAATGTACAGTAGAAACTTTTTATGACAAAATTTACGAAACTCAAAAATAGTTGGTTACTATTATTATAATGCATTTTCATATTTTTTCCCCTGTAAAATTAAGAAATGTAAACAAGAGATGAAAGTTTATTATAAAATAGAACTTAGTACCATGTTTACATCGTAGTAATTAGGAAAGTCGAAAAATATAGCTAACTACTAAAAAAAAAGTTTTCGCCTATCTCCTATAGTTTGCAGTTTTCAAAGACTACCTAAAAATTCACTCGCCAGTGGCGAGTAAAATGATGCATTCCCCCACCCCTGATTATGCACAGTAAAACCTCCTCATAGCGTCCACCTTCCATTCCAATAAAAATTGGTCGCTCCGACGGGTGGTCTCTTAATGGAGGTCATGTTTAAATCTAGATTTTAATTGTTGAAAAAAGGTAACAATTAATGTTACTAAAATTTATTTTTCATATTTAGAAAAAAAATAAAAATTTAAGTATCAAAATTAATTACATAAATTAATTACTACAGAGTTTAAAAAATGAATACCTTGACGTTTACTTTGATTTTACGGTTTTATATTTTATGACTATTATTTTCCAGTCCTTTCGAAGTTCAGTTTTTTTTTGGACGAGAACAAATAATGACGATTTCATTAATTTATCTATTTCTTTGAGAGTTAGTTCCCTGACAGAATAGGGCAGGAGAGTTTATTGACCGTCATTCTTAATTTGTCATCAGAGTTAAATTCATTGCCTAAAAAGGCACAAAGGTGTTTAAACACTTAAAAGTTACAGGGATTAAAATCTAAACATAGTTTAGAAGTTTGATGAATAATGTGCTCTCTGGAATTATTTTTCTAATGCATCATTCTTCAAGTGACCAGGAAAAATCGGAATTTGTTTCATTTTCTTCAAAGAAATGGGTCACTCATGCAGGGAATTCATCTGGGATGGTCTCTGAATAGGGGTAAAATTAGTATTGAGCCTATGGGAATAAATTTTGTTCCATAAAAAAATGGTCGTTCAGGGAGGTGGTCGCACAGGGAGGTTTCACTGTACACATCTTGCTTAGACCATACATATCTATTTCAGTGATGCAAGGTTTTAGAAAAATCCAGCCCATGATTTTTATTATTTATTTATTCATTTTTGGGAGGGGTGCATTATTGGGTAGCATGTGTACTTTTTTATTTTTTTTAAGTGTACGAATTTTTTTAAATCTTTGTTTTTAAGCGACTTTTAATGTTTAAAATTCAGGGGGACTCTTTTCAAGACATCAATGAGGAAGTTAATATTTACTATGCAAACAAATTTTTTAAAACAAAAAAGAGTAAGGGCTAATTTTTTGGATGAGGGGCAAGAAGGGTGCTAATTTTTTGGATGAGGGGAGAGGAGGGTGCTATTTTGTAAATCAAAGGGCAGGAAGGGTGCAGAACCCCCCTGAAACTGTCTAGGGGAAACTCTACAATATTCAGTTTTTGTGTTTTCTCATATATGTGGTGTTAGACTTTTTCTAGAAATACTATACATAAAATATGTACAAGAGACTTGAAATTCTATTTGCAGATTTTTTAAAATGGGAATATATGATCAAATATACCTTTCTAGGTAAACGAAGTATGGTGTTTAAAAACTGCCAAGCTTTTTTTTTACTTAAATCTCCCATCAGTATATTGGAAGCATCTACTTCCCCAGTAGAACAGTTGTTTTGTTTAACTTAGTATGCTTTAAAATCGTGTATAGATGGACTTTTTTGCAAAAAAATATACTCATTATCTATTGTCTCTAGTATTATTTTCTTAAAAATGTTTTGGCCTACAAATAAATGTTTTAACTTCATTCGTATTTGCTATCCTACTTTGAGTTTTTATAAATTAAAACTAATCAAGTTTAAACATGTTATATTAATTGTATTGTAGGGTAATAAAAGCATTTAATTTATGTATATTAAATTATATTGATGACAGGAAAAATAAATTTTTAACGAATTTAAAAATATGGTAAACATAACTTCCTTAGTTAAAATATTATCTCATAAGAAAATAAATAAAAATATACTTCCATTGTTAATCTTTGTTCTGCTGAAAGAGTGTATTACAGAACTATCATAAATTAGCTGTTTGATTTCAGTTTGTGCTAAAAGCAATGAAATCAGGCCCGGCTTGACTCAATTTCTATTAAAAAAAATTCCAATTTTTCTTAAAATACAATTCTGATTCATCAGTGACCCGGAGCCGAACAATTTTTGATGTTCCAGCTCCGCTCCTATATAAAATACTGTGGCTCCAGCAACCGTTCCAACTCGGCTCCGACTTTGCGCTTTTGAGTTGCAGATTTTAATTTACACATTTAATTTTTTGCCCACAAATTCTTTCTTCCTTTACTTTTATTAAAGATCTGACAAAATTCATTTTTCTTCTCATCAAACTTGAAATAGTTGTTCAGAAAATATGACATCTTTTAGCTTTTACTTTTAAAATAGAAAGTTTGGTGGAATTTTAAACACAAAAATCTTAAACTTCTTCTGCACTTTTCAAGCAACCAAAATTGTACAACTACACATGTAAACAACAGGCGGCCATATTTGTTTTCAAATAGTGTTGTCACATAGCTCAAATAGAAAGTATGAGTAAAGTAGTGGTACCATGTTTTGAGAAGTTTTCCATCTCTAGTAAAAAAAAAAACCCTAAAAAATGATATAATTAAAATACTGAATAATGATGTAATTAAAATATTTTAAGCCTGGAAATTTAAAAGACTGAAAAAAAAAAAAAAATATTTAAAAGAATATTAAAAACTAAAGGAGCCCTGAAGCAGGGGAAAATTTAGAGCTCCAGCTCTGGCTCTAGGGAAAACACAGCTCCAGAGTGCTCCGGCTCTGGGCTCCAACTCCAGGTCTCTGCTGATTCTTTAAAAAATATATTGCATATGTGAAAATTTTACAGTATATTTCAGACTATGTGTCTGGAAACCATAGAATGGTGAATAGCAATGAACATTAAAGATTAATTATAGTTTTTATAGTTTTAGACATTCAAATAAAGACTCGCTAAAAAAATTAATGTAGTTTAGAATAAAGTAAAAAAAAAAAAAAAAAATGGTTAAAGCATCATAACTTTTAAAGATGTATAGTAAGAATTTCTCTGCAATTTATTAACCCTCACCCGGGCAAATCAATTCTGTAGCTGAAATGGTTGACTGCCCCGAGAACTTACGAAGAAATTGATTTTAAAATAAATAAAAGGCTTTTTGTCATGTGCATTATGAAAGCATAATACTCTTTTAAAAAATTTGTACAATTCCATCAGTTTTATGTTAAAATTATGTGGGAAGTATAATCCACAGCCTGTGTAAGGGTTAAGGGGCTGTGCATATATAACGCTATCAACTTTTTGGTAATTTTGAGCCCCCTCCCTCCCTTACGATATCATACGTTATCATCCCTCGACATCCCCCACCCCCCTTCCCGTAATGATATCGTTATCAATGTCTAAAATTTTTTTGATTTTTTTTTTCTTTTGTTTGGAGTAATACATAAATTTGGTTACATTTATTTTTCGTACACTTTATTGATTCAAGAGAAGTCAATAAAATATCACTTTATATATGAAATAACTTTACATCAAATAACACTTAGAAGAAAAAGTTGCTATTTAAAAGTATTTAATAATATATGTTTTATTTATTTATTTTTTTTTAACATAATGCATTCAACAGTAATAATATATTATTGCCCTTGCCTCCGCAATGGGGAGGGGGGGGGGGGGCAGACAGAACTTCTTATCAACAAAAGAGGTGGAAAACATTCTTTCTCTTTTATTTACTAGTAAACACAAGTATAATTTCAAACATAATTCGCATATGGTTTCTCGAACAGCGTATTATATATGCATACACATATGACAGAATAGGAATGCTAAACGTTGGGGTTTTCCATATTTTCGAATTATATACTTTAATAGTCATTTAATGATTTTAATAATATTTTTGTATTTTCATAAAAATAGATAACATACTAAAAGAGATAACGTACTATTTTGATTTTAAAAAGTAACAAATAAAAAGAGAAAATTTTGGTTGGATCAAAAATGATAACGATATCAAAAGACAATCCCCCCCTCCCCCTAGAGATATCTTACGATATCATTTGCCAGATCCCCCCTCCCCCTTAAAATAATAACGTTATATATGCACAGCCCCTAAAGTGAATTTCCAAAAATTCCATTAACAAAAGTTTATTATATCTTCAATATTATTTTAAAAAATAACTTGCTTGCCCAACACACACTGGGATGTATCCAGATCTGGCCTGGTCCAAGTAATGTGGAGAAAGAATGTGAGCCTGAGGCAGGCTCGAGTCTGCTGTGGTAGACATGTTAAATTTCTGTATCGATGTTGTGAAACTAGCATCGACTCGTGCAGCACATCTTAATTTATTTTGAGGCCAGCCAGGCTCACATTTTTCTTGAAAATTTTCATATAAAATATTTTTACAAGCATAAAAGTATTTTTTTTAAGTCTGTAATGTCAATATCCCTGACTTCAAGCTGTGGAAATCTGAAGGTGTATTGTATTACAAAGATAGTGATTTCATTAAAGAGACAAATTTTTCCTTCAAAATGTATATATGGGATAAGAAGTATCCTTTTGGTGTTAAGAAGGCTGTTAAACAACCCTTGAAAAAATATAATGTTTTACTTTTCATATATTCCCTAAAAATCTGTGGAAAAGAATTTTCAATGATCGTACACGTAGGATGTGACAAAAATCCCATTATCCTTTATGTATTTTGCACCAGTGGAAGCTTATGGATATAAAATGAAATGACTATATGTTATTTGATAAGGCTCAGGGGTGTGTTGCAGAAATTGTAAACACTGAGCTCTACAATAGAGCGGAACATTGACTACCTATTCTGTTGCACTGAAGCAAATGGTCCGACCATGAAGGCAAAACGCCCTATGATTTCGGGGGGGGGGGGGATATGATAAAACATTGATTTCCTTCCAAAGGATTGTATGTGATAGATATTTTAAAATTTGGGTTTTCTTTTTAAAATGTGTCTAAGTTGCAATTTTCACCAAATTACATTTTTTATTTAAAAAACGTTGCATTTTATTTAATTTTATCATATTTAAAACTAAAATCTCACGTAAGTTCAACGAGAAACATGAAAATTTGTAAATTATAGCTCATAAAAATATGAAAATAGTGTAGAAATAACCAAAAATGATAAAAAGTATGTGGAATTTTTTTTTAATGCAGATAATATTAAGAAAAGTGCAGGCTTCATTACTTGCACACATTAAAAGGGTGATCCGATCACAGCAAAAAGTGGATCAGTGAGTTAGCACTCCTTTCCATTATGTAGACCATAGAACGATATGGGACTAGCTCTCTGCATGTCATGTATATGCATATACTAAGTATAAAATTGACATATTACTGGGTACTTTTGAACTTAGGGCCTGGTGCAACTGTACCCTTTGTCCCTCCTTGTACACACCCTGTCTGCTTATAAAAAGGCTGTGTGCAATAATTTATTCGAAAGTGTCTGTGTTTAGATCATTATTGTCTTAACATTGTTATGAATATCCAAATACAGTGTAAAAGTCTACACTGCCTTGCAGGAGTGATCACAGCAAATGCATTCCCAATGACTTCTTTAATTTTGTTTGTTGTGCAGTAACAAGTACCACCAAATACAGTCTGATATATCTAAAGGATAGTGGGATTTAAGCCTCACGCTGTATATATGAATATAAACTAAATATGTCACAAATTTATTAATTTTATAGTTGAGTTTGTGTTTGTTTCTCTGGATTTTTCAAGTCATTTACATTCCTCATTTTTTGAAATATTCTTCTTGTTATATTTAACATAATTTATTGATTGTTTAAAGATATTTAATGTAATAAATTTTATACTACAGTATTAAAGATATGCTTAATATGTATGCAAGTTAGATTGGAAAGTATTTGTATGCATTTGAAGTGAAACGTCTAAGTATTTATAATGGCTATATGAAAAAGTTAAGTATTTTTGAGTAGAGCAAGCAAAAGCTGGACTTACTTTCATACCTATATTTACAGATTTGTCATTTGTTGGAGAATATTCTTTTCTATATCATATACCTAATCAATTTTTATGTAACATTGTATCATGATGTATATGTATATTCAATATCTGTATGTCTGTGTAACTGCATATTGGCATCATTTCAAGAACTGCACTATTAGCTTTAGTGAATTACTCCTGGTGTTTTTTCTACACTTAAATTATTATTTTAAACAACATAATAGTTATTTTTTATGGCAAAGATTTCAAAGTGTTATAAAATAATATATATTTTCATTGCAATTATATATATATATATATAAACCATTCGTTTTACATTTGAAATTGCTTATGGAGCTTTTTATATTTTTATTTATTTTTTTTTTAAATTATCAATTGAAAATACAAAGAATTTACCTCATCTGAGAATTTTATTGATGCACTAGCAGGGCAAAAGCATATTTACAATATAAAAATATATTAGGTTTAGCCATTCTAGCACATTAATAAAATCTGCTAATAAAATACGTTTGTGTCCTCCTTTTTTTTTTTTTTTTGTAATTTATATCTAAATAAATATAATATCGTAGAATTAATTTTTATCTTTTTTAATATGTGTGTGAGCTCAAAATTAAATTCTAAGAATGGTAATTTTACTTAAGAAAGCAACAAATTTGATAAATTTGGTTATAATGCAGACAATTCGTTTGTCAGGGATTTAAAATTTAGTTTGATACTGGAGCAAAAGTTAACTTAATAAATAAATAAATAACAGAATGTTTGCTTTGCCCTAGGGCAGATTACCTTTGAAAAAAAAAAAAAAAAACACTTTGAAATCTAAGCTCGAGTATCACTCGGATTGCCGTTTTCGGTGAAACGAACCAAGCCCTGAGTCTCTCGGGGTCAGCTTTTAACTCTGTGGGCTGTAAAAGTACCTACTATATACGTTCGCAGTCTTTTCAGATATTATCTACGAACCTTTTATTTTGAAAAAAAAAAAAAAGGTGGCATCATTAAACAGAAGTATATGAAAATATCTAGAATTTGAGCTTAATTTGTACTTATTGTGAACCTTGTGGTGTTGCTCTTTGTGCTTTGAAATGTACCACAGAAAAGGAAATTTTATTAAATAATGTTTATATACAAATAAAACCTATTTTCAATCTCCAAGTTAAGCTTTTTAAGGGCTTGTTAGTTTATAATTTTTAACTTTAAGCATTAAGCTCAAGCTTAATAGACAATAAATATTATGAATAGTTTTCATTCTTTCGTGCATAAAATTTTCAGGTATCCTAGATGAGGTGTCAAGAAATTTATTTTCGCCCTCTTATTTTTCTATAAATCGTTGTTTATAGTTGCTTTGTAACTGATTCTTACCCTTTTTTGTGATTTTAATACCCTGAAAATCATTTTATTTTCGAATTTGATAACGTTTTCTGAAACACATACATGTGTTGTAACAGTTGTTTTCTTTTAGCAATTTTTTACTATATGAATGAGACTGTCTGAGATTTTTAGGCATGTGTGGCTGAAAATACCATGCTTTGATTTAAAAACAATCGTTATGGTTGCCCTTTAACGATATATTATGTTTGTTGTTTAATTTATATTATGGAATCTTTTTATTCTGTAAAAATTATGTTACTATCTTTATTGGTTGATTATTTGTACTTTTGTAGTTTAGATGCTAAAAAATGTTGTTTAAAAACGAAATTTTGCCTGTATTTGATAAAATATATATTAATTGTATAGGAAAATTAAAAAAATATATATATTTGCTATTTGAAATCCTAATATTTAAAACAGCTATGACCAATTTATCATTATATTGCGCTTTTATTGTATTCAGCTACGTAAGAGAACGCTTCTGGATCTTCTGTTCGTTCTTTATGAAATAGGTGCAGGCGCGGGACCCGATCAAGCCAAAGAGAGGCCCATGTATTCATTTCCGGTGCCATTCTTACACTGTCGCAAAAAGTGGAACATCGGGTGTACCGTAGAATATAGATATAGCTAAGACTATATAAATGTATATTTAAATAAATATACAGGGAAAGCAAAAATAAATGATCGGATTTAAAAAATAGGGGAGAATAGTGCACAGTGAGACAGCAGCCACTTAGACATATAGTTGTAACTTTTTCTCCAAGCTGGCACACACACATAACGACCTCATTTTATGCGATACGTGGATGTAGTTTCGACCCTTCAGTTACTCGTCCGACAAAATAGTAAATAATTCTTTATTTTATAGTGGTTAAAGTTACATAAGCGTCTATTTTAGAGTTTATTTCCTTCTATATGACATATATTTACTTAACCAAACCTCCTAGCTATATCTAATAATAAACTATTTCAACAAACTTTTTAAAGCGATGAAATTGATGTAACAAATGTGGCATCCATTTCGTTACAACGTAACGAAAGTACACAGTGAGACACACAGTTGTGGTGCACGATAAGACGTGTCTCATTGTGTACCTACTATGTGATTCTGATGTTAAAAAAAGTTATTTATTAATAAAAGAAGGTTTTTCTCTCTCTTTCGCTGTGTGTGTGTGGGCGTGCGATGGCTAGGGAAATCTACTAAACATAAGAGGCTGAAAATTTGCATGAAGGTAGCCCAAGGTCTGCCATTGTCCACCCGAGGCTCACATTTTTAATATTTTGAAAATCTAGAAATATTAATTAGGAATCCTAAATTGCAGAAAATTATTGATAAAGTGTAAAAATGTATGATTTATGAAAATATATACATTATCTCATTCTGTACCACAAGTGGTACACGGTGAGACAATTTCCGATACTCCGTTATGCTGCTTCTGTGCTTTTATAAATAACTTTTTAAAAACCATTTACATATTAATGTGTAACGTATTTGTGTAGCTTAAAGATGTAGCAAAACATTTTTCAAAAGAATAAAAATCGTCGCCGTTCGTTAACATGTTGATTGCCACGTCAGTCACCACTGACCGACACTGATTTTTCCGTTTAGGCCGCGTCGGTCATCGGTGTGACACTTATAGAATCTGTAACGGGAGTCTTATTTCGAGGCCTAAACGGAAAGACAGACAAAATAGACTTGGCTTTCAACGTGTTAAATAATAATTTTCGCCTCACTGTGTACTGTGTTCTAAAAACTATTACACATATTATAATAAGTGATATATGAAAATAAAGAAAAACGTCCGAGGGTTTTTTTACATTCCAAGGCTTTTTTTTTTCTCCCCGAACGCTGGATTGATACGGGTAATGAAGATTTACCCTTATTCATACGTCACCCAAGATCCCCGAATCTTATGTCATGTGATTTATTTTTGTGGGATTGCATCAAATATCGGGTTCATGAACCACCATCATTGCCAAAACACTCAAAGAACTTTAAGAACACATCGGTGCTGCATTAACCACCGTTCACAGTGTAAAACTGCAAAATGTGTGGATCGAGCAACTGGAAAAAAACAAACAAACAAACTTGGAATGTTTTTCTTTATTTTCATGTATCACTTGTATAATAGTTTTGAAAGTATAATTTTTTTAAATCTGGTCATTAATTTAAGCGAACCCTGCATTTTTTTAGTTTTAATCGTGTCCTATTCTAATATATATATATATTGATTATATCCAGTACAAAGTCAGAATATATTTAAATTATCTGCTTTAATAAATTTGTATATCAAATTTGAGGGGCCCCTAGGCCATGGCCCAGTTGACCCGTGCTTTAATCAGGCCTTAGGCATGCAGAAGTTTCAGTGAATTGTAATTAACAATAATGATGTTGCAGCAGTAGTTCCTGCTCATAACATTGCTGCTGCATTTATTTTATTTGGTTCTGATGCTGAAAATGTGATATATTTATACCCGACAATTCATAGTATATGGAGCTGATTGCGCTGTTTCATGAGTTTTGTTACAGAATTGTCTATATGTAATGTTTTTAATTTTGTTTAACAGTGGGTTTTAGAATATTTATAGTCAAGATTTGTATAGTTTTAAATATTTATATTTTTTTATCACCAATAAATAATAATAAGAAAAATTCCAGTGCTTATTTTGTTCATTTTAGTTATGTTTCATTCTTCACACTTTCTCATGAAGTTATCAAGTACAGTTAATGTCTTCCTATCGTGTAACTGCATCGTATTTTATTTGTTTTGGTAAACGCTTCCATTTTTCTTTTTTCTTGATTCTTTGCGTTTATTATCCAGTTCAAATAACTATTTTAAGTTATTTTTTTTTAAGATCTACATACATAAGTCATGAAGAGCTCTCCGCACAGAATTTTTATCTTGTCATCAGTAATTTCAAATAATAATGTTTGCATAGTTCAATCGCTCAAATTCTGCTATTAAATAAAAAAAAAAAATTACTAGTAGGAAAATATCTTAGGATTAGGATTCTTTGAGCACTCTAATACGTCACGCGTTACGCTCACCTGTTTGTTCTCAAAGTCAAGCTAGTTACTTTTCGACAAAATCCTGAATTCATTTTTATGCGTAAATAAATAAAATTGGATGCAATGTTATTCAGGAACTATGTAATCGAATAGCGTTTTACATTTTCGATAAAAAAAAAAAGCTAATATGCTGGGAGGCGGCAGCACAGACAATTACGTCATCGCGTTCATGGAGGGAAATTCCAAAAAATAGTTAAAACTCGATTCGCATATTAAAACGCAATCGGTCTGCATTCAGTCCTCCATGTTTGCATATCTTTGGGTATAGGAAAACACAATGGCAAACCTACGAGTCAACCGCTAAAATTGCGTTTTCAGGTGTTTTCTACCAAGATATGACTTGGCAGACCAATTGCGTTTAAATATGCGAATCGAGTTCTAATTCTGGAATTTCAATCGTGAACTCGATGGGGTGATTCTCTGTGCTGCCATCTCACAGTCTATAAGGATCGTTCTGAAAATGCTGTCAAAATTTATGTTTGGAACCGAATTTCCGGTCGCAACAACCCGAGAAAAGACGTCATGCGACAAGAACAGAGTGTATCTAACGCATTCATTGAAAAATGCTATTCTACTTCAAATTGCTTCAATAGTCATGCCTGCCAATTTCATGCGTTTAAAAATGTGTCAAAATTTTGCGCTGAATTTATATTTTTTTCAAAATAGCACATATTTTAATTACATATTTTTTCAGTTATTATGGGGAAATGAAAAAAAAAAAGATATAATATTCTACTATTTTCCAAACATTTTTCCTTTACTTTCTACAGAAATGGAGTACTTGAGTTGCCAAAATTGCGATTTTTTTTCTTCTTCTGAGTACCTTGAACGCATAAAAAACATTTGCGAAATCTTATGGAAAACGGCGTAACATAAAATTTCCAGACATATTTTAGACTAAATTTTAAACGCAAAAGCATGATTTGAAGTTATTTGTAATCGAACAGGTTTTTGTTTTTCTCATTTTTCGATAAATGAATTACATTTTGAGTGAGTCTTACAGCATAAAAAAAAAAAAAAAAAAAAAAAAAGCTTAGTTTGACATTTTCTGAAAAATCTGCCTTTACTGAAAAATGGAAAACAGCTCGATTGCAAAGTTTCTGAATACGAAAACCTATACCAATTTCATGCTGTTGCGAACAAAGATGTATTAAAAATATGTCAGAAAGTTGCCAGTTTTGATTTGAGAGCCTTAAGGGTTCAGTCCAGGGTGAAAGTTCATCAAGTATAGGAAGTGGTTACAAGGTAATGTTGGCCTTGTTATTTCTATTGTCAAATAATTTTTAAAGTCAATTCAATCAAGAGTCATATACAAAGGAAGGATAGAAAGAGTTCTTTAATACAGGAATTCAATGATTAGTTCAAAAATAAGCAGTCAACAAGAGTTACATATAATACATACATCAGAATGAGAAAATATAATATACTAGTCCATTTTTGTTTTCTTTTCCAAGACTTGGAAACTATATCTTTACACTGATTCTCAAAATTTGTAAAACTGTAATGAAATGTTTATAAGGGCTGCCATTACTGCCAACTGGTTAGTGGTTGGTACAGCAACCTTGAGCAAGATATATTTGGCATCATTATTTCTTGAATGTCGGAGAAACAACTTTCCAGAAATCTACAAAACGCACAAATTATTTTAAATAGTAAAAATAAAAGTCTAACGTAGTTTGTAAAATGTTAAACAAGTCTTTATAAATTTGAGACATAACTCGAAAAATAGAAAATATCCAAATAAGGAATTTGCTGAGCTATTACGGACGAATATTAAATTCAGGTCAAAATTAAGACTGAAAATATTAATTTAGATATCCCGACAGTAGAATAGCAATTTTGTACTAACATTGAATTCTAGAATCATTTCTAGTTGACATTAGGTTTAAGTTAAAAATTTAATTAAATGCTTTTTTTCCTTTTTTGGTTCAGATGACCTTGCACTATGATGTTACAAAAATTCAGGGCCATGCAAAAAGATAAATTCAATTCCTCACGCTATTTCTCCCATTCCATACTCGAACCATTCACGGTATGTGTACATTTGAATGGACATATCATTCGAAAAAAGGTGCCCTAAAGTTTCAAGTACTACCACAAATATAAAATAGGTGCCAAAATTAGCTTAGTACGCAACAGCTTCAGTTGTGTGCTATATGACTGGACCCTAACACAAAAATTTATGTATTCCTGAATTTAGTAAAACTGATTTATTTTTCCCTTGTGAAGATGTTTAAAAGAAGCAGTTTGTCGACCACTCTTGCAATAACTTTGTACAATCTAAAAGACCGTGTCACATAAAGGTCAAAATTAGCACTAGCCACCGGCCACAGGGCCAGTAAATGAGAAAAAGTGGCTAGTGCAAAATTGTCTATCAGCGGCCACTTTTTTACAAGGGAAGAATAAAATTTTCTTGCATTTCATCAAGGATTCTACTTTTTTTGGTTCCAATATATTTATATTAACATATTTATTTGCGCTATTCAGTTTTAGATTAATACTTATAGAAACTTTACTGTTTAGAATTTTTAAATAAAAAAGTGGCCACTAGTTTAAAGAAAGTGGCCATTTGAAAAACTAGTCCTACCGGCCAGTGGCCGCTAATGAAATTTCCCAGTTTTGACCTATAGTGTCACACCTGCTAGTTCGGGAAGCAGCGGCACATTTTTGCAACTAATACTAGCCTCGATGATTTTGTATATACGCTAGATTAACAAACTTACCAGTCAGCTGGCACACCAGTAGGGGGGGGGGGGTGCCGTTGCCATAGCAAAATTAAACAGATCTTTGCAATGTGAAATAATTGATAACCCGATTACTGATGACTGATCCTGAAACTGGGTACTGTCAGTAATTAGGTTGCTGGCTGCTATTCATATAATCTTACAGCGAGCTGTGCGATATTGCTATGACAACATCCCTCGCGGGTGCGACAGACTGGTAGTTTCGTTATCTGGGACATCTAATCTAGCATATGTAACAAAATCATTGAAAAATTGGTCGAAAAAGTGACGCTGCCTCCCGGGTTATGCGGTAAACTTTTATGTGGAAGACATTCTTCATCGGTGTAGAATGAATTCAGCTACCATCTGGATGCTATCTTCTCAGCTGTAGGAGGGCCACATTGGATTCTTATAGTACTTTAATATAAGTATTATCGAGTGTTATTTACATTATTCAGTTACAATGTATAATCCAAGAAATAAAATGATAAGAAAATGAGTATCATTTTAAAACACCCTGTGTTTTTTTTAATTTCTCATAATTGATTACAAAAGTGCTTTAATAGACTTCTTTTTTATTGTTTCAGACTAACCGTAGAAATTCTATTTATGCCCGATGTTAGTGTGAATAAAAAAGTAAAGAAGTGAAGTGTCAGAAGGAAAATTCACGGATTTGACCTTGTGTTGCTTAAGCGGAATATCTGCACATATTTTTTAGATTCCCTAAAACAAAACGAAAAATCACTTGGACATTTTACCTAATAGGCATCTTTCTCCGTAGTAGTATGGCCTATCGATGCTATAATAACACATCTGTACATTCCCAAGCCATTTCAATTCGTATATCGTGACAAGATTTTTTTTTCCCACATCATTGTTTAAAATGTTTATTAAGTAAGAGATTTTCAGACAGATAACGAAACAAATCACTAACTTTTGTATAAAAGTGATGATAATTTCGCGAAATAAAATTTTCCTTAGTATCTCGAAAAATTTTTCCCTTTTGTACTAATTATGATACTGCCAACTTGTGCTATGGTAATGGACTTCACCCATGAGTGGCAGCAGCCACCTTGTTCAGATATATACTCTCCGAATAACAGATTGCTTAATGGACGACGGAGCAGTAGTATTAAAATATTCGTCACGCCTATTGGTGTTTACTTCTATAAACCCGCAGCTGACGTGACATGCGCAAAGTCCATTCTCTCTCATTTAGAAACTTGCAGATGATCCATATGAGCCTGCAATTCTGAACTAGCACATTTTATGTTGACTAATTTACGAATCTTAACAAAGATCGTTGTATCATCTTCGTATAATTTCACCTAAGTTGTTCAAAATTTTTTACACTGATCAAGAATTTTGATACTTCGTATGGCAAACTAGGGTCCCTATGTATATTTCTGTGGCCACAGCTGTACTCATCGTCCAGTTCTACGAACACTGGCTTGTGGAGACTAGGATGTCTTTCTCGTACAGCTTTTCTCCAGAGTCGTTTTCCTTGCTCAGACCACACCATGCTATCATCTTCAGCGTGAAAGATAAGCAACGGTGCTGTAATTTTTCCTATACGTTCTTCGTTATTCAGGTTTGTATCTGGATGGTTAGTTCTGTCAGAACAAAATTTCTGAAAGAATGGCATACGTCTGTGAAAAAATGATAGAGGGAATGTGTGAGTGACGTCAGCGACACTAGTGAAAGCTGCTTCAAGGACTATTGCTAAAGGATTTGATCCATTTTTGTTGGCTGCATTTTCTCCCAGACGAATAGCTATTCCGGTTCCCATCGAATGACCCCAAAGTATGATCCGCGATAATGGGACTTGTTGTTTCAGCCAGTGCAACATCGCTTCAGCATCTTCCACAAGAGTTTCCACATTGGGTGAAACATAGGAGGAATCCCCGAAGCCTCTGCAAAAATAAGAAAACATCATGTTTGCTTTACTTATACAATAGAAATCAATTTCAACATAAAATTCAAGATACGCTCCACGGATAAAATGTATTTCGATTTCCTATTCCGCAATCCTTCCCCTGGTCAGTGCGCATGAGTACAGTGACTACGGTTTCAGTTAGCATCAGGGCTGCGGAGTGGCCCATTTTTGAGCGAAAGAGTCGGAGTCGAATCTGTTAAAATTCCCGTAGTCGGCCCATTTTTCAGCAAGAGTCGGAGTCTGATCTGTTAAAATTTCCGGAGTCGGAGTCGTCCATTTTTCCCACCTACTCCGCAGCCCTAGTTAGCATTCAGGGGGTAAAAATAGGCCGTTTCCCGTTTATCTTTATATGCATGCTAATAATTGAACGCATTCTTTCCCTTTTTTTTTTCACTAGGGGGGAGGGGGGAGGCTCTGCCCGCCCACTACGAGCTACGTTCGCCAACACTCGTTCAGACGCCGCAGGCTCTTAAAAACACACTAATTTGCTTTCTTTTAAAAAGATTACGGAAGATTGAATTATAATTAAACGCCTAGTGGCAATCTTCTGCAATTGGGGTGCGATTCATTTCCCTTTGATTAGGGGATTTCCCCGTTCTTAGTCCGAATCAACTGCTGTCTGTACAGCTAATAGCTGTTTTTGTGTTTGATTAAATAAGATCAATTGAACATTTAAATATCAGCTTGTATGAAATACATTGAAGTGCTATCATTCGAAGAATTTTTGCTCAGATTTAAAGAGGTAAGAAGCGGTTAGGAAAACACTTAAAAAAAAACGATGTAAGATAGGAAAGAAAATCAAAAATCGGAAAGACCGCGAAAGAAGCAGATGAAAAAAATAGAAAATGAACTCCTGATGGACGAAGAGAATGACAAAAATGTCATCACCGTAGATCAGAGCCTGTGCAACCATTAGCCTATTCTAACAATAGACACACGCGATCTGTGGAACGCATAACGGTCCATCAGAGAATCGAAAGCTTCCGTAAATAATAATGTTTTAATGTAAGGTTCTTTAATTGTTACATTAGTAAATTCTTAAGGGAATGAAATCTTCTAAAAAAGTTAATGTTTCCTTACACAAAGCCAAAAATGGGCTATAATTATTTGAGAAGCATAGTAATAGTTTTCATTTATACTCTATTCTCTTAAATCGCTGGGGAATGGAGCAACATATGAGAACTGAAACTGAGTTATCTATGCTTGACTTCCATTACAAGAAGAATCGCATTTTTAAGTTTAACCAACACAGTATTATATGTCTAAGTTCTTTCATATAATATAATATAATATAATAATATATAAATATAATATAATAATATATAAATATAATATAATAATATATAAATATAATATAATAATATATAAATATAATATAATAATACATAAATGTAATATAATATAATCCATTTAATGTTCTGGCTCATGTGTCAAATAACGTTAAAAGAATTTCTAAAAGATAGAAGTCCCACATTATTTTCTTGACATTTTTTACATTTATTGCGTTAGATTTTATACATTTTCTAAAAATTTTGTTTAACCCTTTGAAGAGCGGTGACCACCTAATTTTAATTCCAAAACTGGCAGTCCGCACCAAGGGTATTTTAATAAAATTTTGCTCCTTCAAAGGGTTAACAACTACCGTTAGTATAAATTCAGTATGTTTGCTTGCGGCCCTAGCAAAAAATAAATAAATAAATAAATAAAATAGTACTTTTCAAATGAGGCTGTACAAAAATTTTTGCTTTAAATTGTTTGAGAAAACCAAAATGTTAGACACAGCTGACGTAGATGGTTCAGATGTTGAACTAGAACTCCTTAAAAGAAAAAGACAAATGTGTCTTAATCTACGAAAATATAATATAACCATGAACAAAATAGACAATAACCTCTTCCGAGTGACCCACGACTCTGAAAAGCGTTCTTTAACTTTAGAAACCAATGTACTTCCGAGATTTAAAGGAACACTTGTATATAAACAAGTGGGTAAGTGTGATCACAGATCGCACAGAGGGTTTCGTTTAATATTCCTCTCAAAACACTTTATCCTTTCGAAAAATCTGTTAGTTCCACATTTCGCAACCAGGAGCGCACTCTATTCTAAACAAACCTCTATCCGAACGAAACTCCGTTTTACATACTATCCGTATATATATCAGTCGAAGCGATTGGGCACATAGCACCCAAGATAAGTAGGAGCCCCTGGCGATAAAAAGTGGAACTAAAATATGTAAGGCTATGGTGCATAGTATGAAAGAATGGTCAAAGGGGTGTCGGCAAAAGTTGGAAAAGTGCTTCCCGGTTGAAAAGGGTGTAGGTTAGAATAATTGCTTAAAATATACAAGTTAGAGCCCGGAGGAGTAACTAATATAAGACTTTTTCAAAATTTTATGATTTGTCGTGTGGTTTGAGGTATTCAGCTATACGTATGCAAAAATGTATGTCTCCAACCTAATTAGAGACTCTCTTTGAAAGAATTGCTTAAAATACATATGTGGTAGCTCAAAGGGTTAAAAGTAAGACTTTTTCAAGATTTTATGATTTGTCGCCTGGCCTCAGGAGTTCTGCTATAAGTATGCAAAATTTCAAATCTCCAATTTAATAACAGGCTCCGTTAGAAAGAATTCCTTAAAATACGCATGTGGGAGCACAAAGGGTTAAATGTACGACTTTTTCAATTTTTTATGATTTGTCGCATGATGGTGTTCTGCTATAAGTATGCAAAATTTCACGCCTCGAACCTAAATAGGGTGTCACTTAGAAAGAATTGTTTAAAATGCAAATGTAGGAGCCCAAAAGGTTAAATGTACGACTTTTTAAAAATTTTATGATTTGCCGTTTGATGTGAGGTGCTCAGCTATAAGTATGCAAAATTTCACGCCTCCAACCTAATTAGGGGCTCAATTAGAAAGAATTGTTTAAAATACACATGTGGGATCGCAAAGGGTTAAATGTACGACTTTTTGAAAATTTATGATTTGTCGTTTGATGCGAGGTGCTCAGCTATAAGTATGCAAAATTTCACGCCTCCAACGTAATTAGGGGCTTACTTAGAAAGAATTGTTTAAAATACACATGTGGGAGCCCAAAGGGTTAAATGTACGACTTTTTCAAAAGTTTATGGTTTGTCGTTTGACGTGAGATGTTCAGCTATAAGTATGCAAAATTTCACACCTCCAAACTAAATAGGGTCTCACTTAGAAAGAATTGTTTAAAATACACATGTGGAAGTCCAAAAGGTTAAATGTACGACTTCTTCAAAATTTTGATTTGCGGTTGATGTGAGGTGCTCACCTATAAGTATGCAAGATTTCACTCCTCCAACCTAATTAGGGGTTCACTTAGAAAGAATTGTTTAAAATACACATGTGGGAGCCCAAAGGGTTAAATGTACGACTTTTTCAAAATTTTATGGTTTGTCGTTTGACGTGAGGTGTTCAGCTATAAGTATGCAAAATTTCACACCTCCAAAATAAATAGGGTCTCACTTAGAAAGAATTGTTTAAAATACACATGTGGAAGCCCAAAAGTTTGAATGTACGACTTCTTCAAAATTTTATGATTTGCGGTTGATGTGAGGTGCTCACCTATAAGTATGCAAGATTTCACTCCTCCAACCTAATTAGGGGTTCACTTAGAAAGAATTGTTTAAAATACACATGTGGGAGCCCAAAGGATTAAATGTACGACTTTTTCAATATTTTATGATTTGTCGTTTGATGTGAGGTATTCAGCTATAAGTATGCAAAATTTTACTCCTTCAACCTGATTAGGGTTCACTTAGAAAAAATTGTTTAAAATACATTTGTGGGAGCCCAAAGGGTTAAATGTACGACTTTTTCAAAATTTTATGATTTGTCCTTTGATGTGAGGTATTCAGCTATAAGTATGCAAAATTTCAGGCTAACAAACTAAATAGAGGTTTACATAGAAAGAATTGTTTAAAATACACATGTGGGAGCCCAAAGGGTTAAATCTACGAATTTTTCAAAATTTTATGATTTGTTGTTTTATCTGAGGTGTCCATCTATAAGTACGCAAAATTTCACGCCTGCAACCTAATTAGAAACTCACTTAGAAAGAATTGTTTAAAATACACATGTGGGAGCCCAAAGGGTTAAATGTACGAGTTTTTCAAAATTTTATGATTTTTCATCTGATGTGAGGTGTTCAGCTATAAGTATGCAAGATTTCACTCCGCCAACCTAATTAGGGGTTCACTTAGAAAGAATTGTTTAAAATACACATGTGGGAGCCCAAAGGATTAAATGTACGACTTTTTCAAAATTTTATGATTTGTCGTTTTTTGTGAGGTATTCAGGTATAAATATGCAAAATTTCACTCCTGCAACCTAATTAGGGTTCACTTAGAAAGAATTGTTTTAAATACACATGTGGGAGCCCAAAGGGTTAAATGTACGACTTTTGCAAAATTTTATAGTTTTTCGTTTGATGTGAGGTGTTCAGCTATAAGTATGTAAAATTTCACACCTCCAACCTAATTAGAGGCTCACATAGAAAGAATTGATTAAAATACACACGTGGGATCCCAAAGGGTTAAATGTACGACTTTTTCCGAATATTATGATTTGTCGTTTGATGTGAGGTATTCAGCTGAAAATTTTCACGCCCCCAACCTAATTAGAGGTTCACATAGAAAGAATTGTTTAAAATACACATGTGGGATCCCAAAGGATTAAATGTACGATTTTTTCAAAATTTTATGATATGTCGTTTGATCTGAAGTGTCCATCTATAAGTACGCAAAATTTCACGCCTGCAACTTAATTAGGGGCTCACTTAGAAAGAATTGTTTAAAATACACATGTGGGAGCCCAAAGGGTTAAATGTACGACTTTTTTAAAATTTTATGATTTGTCGTATGATGTGTGGTGTTCATCTATAACTATGCAAAATTTCAAGTCTCCAACATGTATAGTTTCTGAGAACGGGCTCTGTGACGGACAGACAGACAGATAGAGGAGCGAGACGAATAGGGTTTCGTCAGATGAACGAAACCCTAAAAAAGTGTACTTCTTAGTTATCCCGTTGGCCAAATTACTGTCGCCAAATTGTAAGATTAATTGCCAATAATGGTTGCCATTAATTAATTAATTAATTGTAAGGTTAAATTCCAATAATTGCCAATAAAACCATTAATTCGACGTTTTATTTATATTTTACTAATTTATTTGTTCTTTCGTTATTTAAAATAAAAAATTATGTCAATGTGCATAATTTGGCGAGTGGTTTGGCGATTTACATAATTTGGCGAAATTGGTCGACGGGATAACTAAGAAGTACCAAAAAAAGCTTCTTTTCCTGCCACTGGTTTTGGGGAATGTTTCTGAGAAGTTTTTATAATGTATTAATCAGTTTTCTGAACCCGGAATATCGGTTTTTAAGATGCTATCCATTCTCAATGAAACAAATTTCAGCTGCATAACTGAATGTGTGCATGCAAGAGTAATAAAATAATATTAATTTGAATGTGAATGTAAATGCTGTTAATTTGTTTTTCAGTGAAACATGTTCTTTTGAAAATGAAATTGTTTACTTCAGGGTTGATAGCATCTATAAAACCCGGTATTCCGGTTTGAGAAGGCTGATAAATCTCTATATATAAAAGCCGTTCTCTGTATGTATGTCCTTTATACAAATCTTCAATTTTTGACCGATTTGCACGAAATTTCATATACATACGTTTTAGAACATGGAAAAGATCACTGTGTATTTTAAAAAAATCATCAGACCAATATTTATCCCTTTTTTCTACCTCCATTCATAATTTAACATTATAGAAATATCTCTTTAAATTTTCAAATTCAATAGTTTCTTTCCTGTTCCGCATATCTAAAAAACTGCTCAATAATTTAAAAAAAAAATTGATAACTCGAGTACTTTGTTTTATAAGCCAATAAAAATTCGAATTGACTCACTATATTTTTGTTGTTTTTGAAATTGACGTCATTCAAAGAAGAAAATGCACATTTTTCATATGTATATGTAAAAACTTTAACTAAGCATGTTTTAAAATGACGTAGTGCCTTAGTTGAATGCTTCTGAAATTATAAAATCTATTTTAATGATGTCGTTTCAATATCAAGAAATCAATTAAGGAAAAAGGTAATAATAAAAAAAATCGTTTGCTAGATATGACGTCAATTTCGTCAATGTAATTTCAAACTGGTTTTAAAAAGCGGCGGCTACAATTTATTTCCTATTTCTTTCTAATGCTGAATCTTTAATTATATCATTTAGATAACTATTTTAATACTTGAAATGCAGTGATAACACTCTACGATGTATATCGAATACGGTTATATAAAACACGATTTTTCTGCGATTTATATTAAATAGAAATTATAACATACCTACTATTTTTTAGAGTATTTCTTTTTTCTTTTTAAACAAAATTTATGACATGGGAATTGATGTCATTTTCATTTTTACGGCAGTGGAATTGGATTTTATGAATGGAACTATGAGCTTCCATTTAAAAATGATCGGCAATGAATCTTTGTATACATGTATTAAAAATACCTGATATACTACCCGTTAATAGAACATAAATAAAAATCGTTTTTAATTTGAAACACGGATATATTTTTTACCTTTACTATATTTGTTAGATTTCTCAACGAGTGCAGGAAAAAGTATTTTTTGTATTTTCGTTTTAGTGATCAGTTTTGTTTTAGCGATCACTTATTTATCTGAATAGCACATTTCGACCGCTGCGGTGATCAGTTTCTCCGAACAAATCTTGAATTAAAGGAAATATATCGATGAATTTGATCTGCCATTTTAAAGCAATATGTATCTTTATCTCAAATGATACTATACGATCATCACTGCGCTATTATATTTTATAATGTGTAAGACAAAATTTCGGCTGTTAAGGACAAAAATTTTTAGTTGATCATTAACAGTAGGATTTGGTCTAAGAATGATAAACGGATAATGCAATATAATAAAACTATTTCTCAAAAATTATCTAAATTTTTAAAGACTAATCATTCAGAATTGGTTTCGCCTGATTATAGAACATTTCAGCTAAATCTAAAACAAAGCATGTAAAGCAAAATGTTATATACTAAAACTATAACAAAAATTTGTGTGCAAAGTAACTGCGGAAATGTCATCAAAATCTGTCCAGTATAACTTTTAAAAAATGCTAATCTTTTAGGATCGGGCTCACCAGACTATTGAACTTTCTTCCATAATTTTATAACAAAGCGACGTAAAACTATATGCAATATTTTAAAACCATCCGTGAAAAATTATCTAACAAACAATGCAAGTTCCAATGAAATTCATTCAGAATTTTTCAAAATACTAATCTTTCGTAATAGGGTTCCAGATGATTATGGAATTTTCCCCTACAATTCTATGACGAATCAGCGAATAATAATGTTAAGTGTTGGCATTTTCCATAAAATTGGTTTAAGTTTAAAATTATCCCAATAAGTTTTCCCCCTCTCTTTCACTCATCCCACAATGCTTGAACTAGTAAAAGTTCATTTACTGTTTTTAAAGTTTAAAGTTTATTCATGTTTGAGAAAAGGGTTTAAAAGTTAAATGTAGCTGGCTAGTACAAAAAGTAAACAAACCATTACTTTCATATTATGTAAACTTTAAATGTTAATTATTCATATCTTTACCTTATCATACCTGTGGGACTTTTTAATCTTTAGTTAATGCAAGATACTTAAAAGATGGTTTATTTGTGAAGGTAGTAACTTCACACTCATAGCTTGCAAACTTAATGCCATGTCAACAGTTTTCAGTAATGGTAATGGTAGGTTGGTTGGTAACCAAATACTAGAATTAATGTTTACTTGTTAAACTTATTTATTGAGCTGTTGTTTTATTTAATTGTAACCATAACCTTTTCTCAAACTATGCTAATGTCATTGAATTAACTGTAACTGTAATATGTTTGCCAGCATAAATACAGTTTCAGTAGATGTGTTTGGGTGTGTACTTGCCTGGCCAGCAGTAGCTCCAAGTATGATTTGTGGAGTAGTAAGTTTACAGCCATGTTGAGGCTGAGGAATTTATTTAGATTGTGTTTTTCTTAAATGTTTGTGTTTATTAAACTTATTTTTTTTTGCATGCAATGAACAAGAATGTTCATGCTAATTGTCTCAACTCTTCAAATAAAAGGAAATTAGTTTAATCTTCAAACTTTGTTTCTATTCGCCTTCACATCTTCTTTACATCTACCAAATGAAAGTAATTCTTGAATTGATCATATATAGCGAGAGAGAGAGCTATGGAATTAACAGTTGGACAGAGATGTGGTATTTGCATTATTTTCTCCCCCAACAGTGGTAGCAGAGCGTGGTTGTTACCATGTCTCTGTTTGCCAGCTGTTTGAATAAATTCAAGAATTTTTCATTGTTTTTGAAGGTGCACAACATCAAAGATGTCGGCTTATTCTGAACATACATTTTCTTTTCCAAAATTGAACAACGAAAACTATAAAGAGTGGAAATATAGTATCGACCTCTACCTAATAAGTCAAGATTTACAGAATTACACATCTGATAAGATCATTGATGAAGAAAAACCACCTAGTGCAGCGCTTGATGCAGAAAAGGAAAAACTGAAGGAGGGGAAGGCACTTGCTATTATATGTTTGAGCATTCGAGAAGATCTGAAAAGTATAGTTTATGAAGCTCATAAACCTTCAGATGCTTGGAAATCGTTGAAGACTGTGTTTGAACCTGTTTCAAGAGCAAGGGTAGCCCGATTAAGAAGAAATTTTATGAATACAAGATATACCCCAGATGAACCTATGAGTAGTTATTTGAACAGAATAACCCTCGCTGCTAAAGAACTTGAACAGGCGGGAAAGAAAGTTGAAGATGATCAAGTGGCTTTCCAGATATTAGAAAATTTACCTGATAGTTATGAAAGTTTAGTTTCCCAGTTATATAGATTAACTGATGCTGAATTTACTGTGAAAGGAATTAGAAGCCATTTGTTAGCAGAATATGATAGGCAGAGAAACAGAAGTTTGCAGATTAGTGATGATCTTCCTGCCAACCAAGCTTTGGTCTCAACTGAAGACTCCATACCTAAGGAATATTTTAACAGAGATGAAGGAAGACGCTGTTACCGATGTGGTTTGAAAGGCCACCTAATTAAGAACTGTCGTGTCAAGCCGAAGAGTAAAAAACGATATCATCAGCCATCTAAAGGACGACAAGCCCATTTCGCAGCAGCCATGATGAGTGAACATACAAGTCTTGAGTTTGTCCTGGACTCTGCTGCAACTGACCATTTCTCCAATAATAAAAAGGTGTTTCAAAACTTCAGGAGCCTTAAAACCAAAGCTGCAATTGCTTGTGGAAGCACGGATATCCTTGGAATTGGTGATATACAGTTAGTGTTTAATTCAGGTACTGTAATTAAAACTTTGTTGCTCAAGGACGTTTTTTATGCACCAAAGATGACCCGAAACCTAATCTCAGTGAGGTGCTTAACTAGTAAAGACTTTAAAGTAACCTCTGATTGTCATAATGCTTATATTAGTAAAACTAGTAATGATGTATTTTTACGTGCTCCATTATGTAACAAATTTTATACTCTTTCAGCTAACTGCAAAAGAATTGGCTTTCCTGAAGCTCAAAATGAAAAATCATCTAATATGATGATGTGGCATGCACGTTATGCTCATCTAAATTGTAAAAATTTAGTAAGCTTTGCAAAATCTAATAATGTTTATAGTCTTGAAAAACTAGAGGGTGTAATTGAGTCTTGTGAGGCCTGCCATTTTTCTAAAAGTAAGAGAGAAAGTTTTAGTGAATTAGAAAATGTTCAAACATCTAGTATTTTGGAATTATTGCATATGGATCTCTGGGGGCTGTCACCTGAACCTAGTATGGGGGGAGCAAAATTTTTACTTAGTATAATTAATGATTTTTCAAGATTTGCTTTTGTTTACATCTTAAAACGTAAAGATCAGGCTTTTGAATTTTTTAAGAATTTTAAGCAGATGGTTGAACGGCAGACTGGTAAAAAGGTTAAGAGAATTAGGACAAATAACGGGAAAGAATTTTGTGCTGGATATTTTGAAACTTTTCTATTACGTGAGGAGATTAAACACGAGAAGTCAAATGTGTATAGCCCAGAAATGAATGGGATCGCAGAGCGCTATAATCGCACTCTGATGGAAGGTGTTAGATCCTTGTTAGTCCAGACGAATTTACCTAAATGTCTGTGGGCCGAATTAGTTTATACTGTTAATTATTTAAGAAATAGATTTCCTCATAAAAAGTTGAAAGGTAAAGCTCCTTTAAATGTTTGGCGTGGGAAAAGTTTTTCAGTACGTCACCTAAAAGTAATTGGTAGTGATGCATATGTCCATATTCCCAATCGATATAGGTAAAAACTTGACAAAAGGTCAAAGAAGGGAATACTTATTGGCTATGCCATTAATACAATAGGTTATAGGATCTGATATCCAGGTACGAGGACAGTTGTAGAAACTAAACATGTTAAAATAATTGAAAAAGACTGTAATTTAAGGAATGTAGATGCAAGGGGGCAGAATTTTAATAATTATGTAAAATTTAGTTTGGTTAATGAAAATTCAGCAGTGAATAAAGGTGAATCAATTCAGGAACCTCCTCCTTTACCTAAAGATTGGGAAAGAGTTGAAACTGTTAGAAAGTCGGGCACAACTGCTGGGAAGGTAGACGTATACTATTTCCCTGAAAAAAATGTTAGACTTAGAAGTAAAAAGGACATAGAAAAATATTGTCAGGAAAAGGGGATAAATTATAACCCAGATGATTTCAGTTTCACTCCTATTACTCCAAATCCTAGAGAAGAGGATACAGACTTAAGTGTAAGTGAAGATGAAAAGGGGGATGAACCAGAAGTACACTGTGTAGAAGTAAAAATTCCATGCACTTTTAGGGAATCTCAGGAATTACCTGAAAAAAGGGAATGGAATAGAGCAATGAAAAATGACCTTGAGACACTTAAAGATAGGAAAGTTAATGAATTGGTACCGATGCCAGAGAGAACTAAAGTTCTGGGTACTAGGTGGATATTTACATTAAAAAAGGATATGTCTGGAAAGGTAAAAAGGTTCAGAGCTCGGTTGGTTGCTAAAGGTTTTAGACAAATTGAGGGAGTTAACTATTTTGATACCTTCTCACCTGTAATTTCTTTTTCCCTGGTTAGACTGTTCTACACTATACTGGTTGTACTTAAAGGTTGGGTAAGTCAACATCTTGATATTAAATGTTCTTATCTTTATGCAAAACTAAATGAATTAACTTTTGTAGAACAACCTGAAGGTTTTGTGGAAAATTCAAAAGAGGGTTTTGTTTGGAAATTAGACAAGGCATTGTATGGCTTGCGTCAAACTGGTCGGGAGTGGTTTTTGGAGTTAGACAATACTTTTAATGAATCGGGTTTTGATAAGATAAAGGACTCAAATTGTATTTATGTATTTAAATCTGAAGTCATTGTATTAGTCTATGTAGACGACTTTGCTGTCTTTGCTAAAAATAACGAAAGATTGAATGAGGTAATAAACTTAATTAAATTAAAATTTGAAATAAAAGTAGTGGGGAAAATAAGGCATTTTCTAGGTGTTGATTTTGAAGAAAGAAATGGAGAAATTTTTATGCATCAACAAAGTTATATAGAGAAGCTTGCTGAAAAATTTAATATCCCAAAAATAAAAAGTAAATTGCCATTGACCCCGGGGATAGTTTTAAATGTTGCAGTTGAGGGGGAGCAAGCGGTTGATGTTCCATATCGAGAATTGATAGGTTGCCTTCTTTTCCTAGCATCCCATACTAGACCAGACATACAGTTTCCTGTTATAGCCCTTGCACAGTTTTCAAACTGCCCATCTTTAAAACACTGGAAATATTTATGTCAAGTGCTTCAGTATGTTGTTAATACCAAAGAACTAGCAATTAACTTGTCTAGGATTTCAAACTGTACATTAAATGTTTACTCAGACGCTAGTTGGGCATCTGATTTAGTTGATAGAAAATCCATAAGTGGTTTTATCGTTTTCATAGATAATGTACCTATAATTTGGAGCTCTTGCAAACAAAAATGTATAGCTTTGTCCAGTATGGAAGCAGAGTACGTGTCATTATCTGATTCCATAAAAGAACTGTGTTGGCTACCTAGAATCATGGATAATTTTCCTGTTCTTTTGAACTTGAAAATAGATAAACCTAACGTCTTTTGTGATAATCAAAGCGCTATACATTTTTCCAGAAATAGTATTGAAAATAACAGAACTAAGTATATAGATACTCGAATATATTTTGTTAAAGATAATTTGAATAAATTTAACTTAAAGTTTGTGTCAGGTTCAGGTAATGTTGCTGATTTATTTACTAAAGTTTTGCCAAGTCAAAAATTTTTGTATTATTGTAAGTGGATATTTGGTTGAGAGAAAGAGCTGGGGAAAAAGGGGGCACTATGTTGGCATTTTCAATAAAATTGGTTTAAGTTTAAAATTATCCCAATAAGTTTTCCCCCTCTCTTTCACTCATCCCCACAATGCTTGAACTAGTAAAAGTTCATTTACTGTTTTTAAAGTTTAAAGTTTATTCATGTTTGAGAAAAGGGTTTAAAAGTTAAATGTTGCTGGCTAGTACAAAAAGTAAACAAACCATTACTTTCACATTATGTAAAGTTTAAATGTTAATTATTCATATTTATTACCTTATCATACCTGTGGGACTTTTTAATCTTTAGTTAATGCAAGATACTTAAAAGATGGTTTATTTGTGAAGGTAGTAACTTCACACTTGTAGCTTGCAAACTTAATGCCATGTCAACAGTTTTCAGTAATGGTAGGTTGGTTGGTAACCAAATACTAGAATTAATGTTTACTTGTTAAACTTATTTATTGAGATTTTGTTTTATTTAATTGTAACCATAACCTTTTCTCAAACTATGCTAATGTTATTGAATTAACTGTAACTGTAATGTGTTTGCCAGTATAAATACAGTTTCAGTAGATGTGTTTGGGTGTGTACTTGCCTGGTCAGCAGTAGCTCCAAGTATGATTTGTGGAGTAGTAAGTTTACAGCCATGTTGAGACTGGGGAATTTATTTAGATTGTGTTTTCTTAAATGTTTGTGTTTATTAAACTTATTTTTTTTTGCATGCAATGAACAAGAATGTTCATACTAATTGTCTCAACTCTTCAAATAAAAGGAAATTGGTTTAATCTTCAAACTTTGTTTCTATTCGCCTTCACATCTTCTTTACATCTACCAAATGAAAGTAATTCTTGAATTGATCATATATAGCGAGAGAGAGAGCTATGGAATTAACAGTTGGACAGAGATGTGGTATTTGCATTATTTTCTCCCCCAACATTACGCACCAAAAGCTTAACTGAAAAACTAATAGTGCAAGTTGAATTAAATTTTTTTTAGAAGAACCAAGTTTTAAGCAGCCAGAATGATATTCCCAGACGGAAACAAATACTGAAATTTGCCAATTTAGTTATGTAAAAGTACACGAAAACAAACAAATACTGAATTATTCACAATGTTTTTGAGCAATTAAGTTAATCTTTTGTAACTGGTTTGCAGCCATATTTAAAAAAATTCAAGCTTGAAAATTACTTTAAAAAACATAAAAAATCTGTGAATTGAGGTAAGCTTTTCAAACAAATATTACTGTAAGTAATTTTGGTATTCTATTAGACGTTGGAACAGTCAAATGTTCGATGTTTAAAGGTCAAATTGCAGCAAAAGTTAAATTTATGGTTGGATTAGATTGTTGCCATCAGCAATATGATGCTAGAGTTACTCATAGCAATGTCTTTTCTTTATAATATTGTATTAAGAGCAAACAGGTATATCTTTAGTAATTAGGCTGCATGCAAATTTATAAATATCCATGATTGAAAATTACTTTAAAATCCATTCAAATGCGAAAATTGAGATACAATTTTCAAATAAATTTCATTTGAAAGAACTTCTTTCTATTCGACAGTGTGAAAAACGAAATTGTATGATGTTCATAAGTTAAGAAAATTTTCAGTAAAGGCACAATTTATGGGTTAGGTCGGTGCCATCATCAGTATAATTTCGCAATTGGCATTGTATTTGTTTTTTTTTTTTTTTTTTTTTTTTTGTATATTCTGAAGATGACACAAAGAAAGAGTCGAAACCTTTACATTTTTATTATTTTTAATGTGTCTTTTATTGAAATGACGTCTTTTAAACAAATAATTGTATTTTAATATATGTTTTGACATTTGTTTGGAATGTATATTATTATGGTATAGTTAACAGTTGACGTAATTAAGACTATATTACTTATATTTACATATCTGATTGATCTTTTTAACGATCCGTGAAATAACGATCCGAAGCAGCCAATCTCAGTTATTGTCATTGCCGTATTATTTCTTTTTAATGTATTTTACCCTGGAGGAACCTTATTATTGACACGAGCGAAGCGCGAAATTTGACTTTCCATAAGACTTTTAGCATTAGTTCGAAATCCGACAATTTCATTGGCTATCGGTGAACCGAACTGCTTTCCCTGAAAGGAAAAAATCCATTTTACGAGTAACAGCACTGCTACTAATTTAATCTATTGTACTTCTTGATAATAATAACTTGATGCATTAAAAAAAGCTTATGTATTTCTCATACTGAGCACGGAATCAATTGTTATACATTTAATAACATAATATATAATTAATTATTAAATTTGATTTAATTTTCTAGTAAGAAAATTATTAACAATTCTAAAACAACATTGACTTAGTTAAATTATGATAGAATAGTAATATTGTTATAATAAGCTGCTTAGAACATTTTTTTTTTTTTTTTTTTTTTTTTTTTTTACTCAGATGTTTGCAGTCAGTGTTAAAGTTCTAGCAGCTTAACTAAAAATAAGTAATTGAAGTTCCATCTAGATATATAAAAATATTTTTCTATGTCAGTTTAAAAGATACTATTATTGCATTTAAATAGATATTTAATTTTAATTATATAACACTAGCAAACCTCGCGGCTTTGCTCGCGTAATAGTTGAAATATGTTAAGTGATATTTATATGTCTAATTTTTATTAAAAGGTACTAACTAAATTTTTATTTTATTAAAAAGTAATATTTTATTTTATTAAAAGGTTTTTTCATTAAAAGGTATTTATTACTTTTAGGAATAATTCAAAAATTACTATTTAAAACACAGTTTGATTAAACATCATTATTACACTGCATTAGGCAGAAATGAGACTTAAATTAATAAAACGAAATAAAACTAAATAAATGATAATTTAGAAAATATTTTGAAACTTTTCTGCTCAATTAATACGCTCATTTCAGTATTCATTTGAAGTTTTGAATTTTTTAGAAACCATCTTCTTACATCTTAAAAATAACCATCATGTCAAATTCCAAGTCCTACCACCTCTCCCAACATAAAGGGCTATGTTGAAATAGGAACTGTCACCATTAATTTGACAACATTAATTTTGAAATCGGTTTGTTATTTCCTAATATTCCACAGAAACGTATTTTAGAAAACTTTTAAAGGCCTTTTTTAGAACGTTTGTTGTTCCTGTGAACCCCAGGTGATAGAATCATCGGCATAAAATATAGCCTGTGTAGGATCAGAGACTGTTACAATTGATTTGCAACTATTACTTTTATAATCGGTTTATATTCCTTGAAATTGCATAGAAATCGTAATTTAGGACTTTTTTAGAATGTTTTTCGCACCTCCCCTTCGCTTCACCCCTTTTTAATTCGAATTTATTTTCGACAGTCCTCGAGGGCATTTATATTTTATAAGTAACTACCATGCCATATTTAAAGTTTCTAGACTTTTCAGTATCACAGAAATCGCAATTTTGAAAGTTTTTAGCTCCTACAACCCTCTGGTGGTAGTGGCACAGACAAATATAGATTATGTTTGAGCATATAAATCATATTATATTTGAGCATAATATATAGCGTAAGTTTGAGCAGGTTCTATCACCAACAATTTGTCATCATTATTTTTTTAATCGGTTTGGTGTTTTATAAGTTGGCTTAAAAATTCTAATTTATAACGCTTTTCGCTCACTTCATCTTTTTAAATTTGGAATTTTCTTTCGACTGTTCTTAGAAAGCAATTGCATCTTGTAAGTAAATACCATGCCATACTTCAAAGTGTTAAACCCCTTTGTTGTGCAAAAAACGCAAATTAGAACATGTTTTGCTTTTGCAACCCTCAGATGGTAGTGACAGCAACATAAAATATAACCTATGTTATAGCAGGGGCTGTCACCATTGATTTGCAACCATTACTTTTGAAATAGTTTTGGTATTTCCTGAGATTGAGTAGAAATCGCAATTTAGAACGTTTTTAGAACGCTTTACGCGCATTTTCACCCCTTTTTAAATTTCCAATTTTTTCGAAACTGTTCTTAAAGGTCATTTATATCTAATAAATATGTACCTTGCCTAATTTTAAGTTGCTAGCCCACAAAAATCGAAATTTAGAACCCTTTTTTTTCTCCTAAAACGTCCAGGTGATAGTGATACCGACATAAAATAGCGTCTATGTTAGAGCAGAGGCTGTAAGCATCAATTTCCTACCATTACGTTTGAAATCAGTTTGGTTCTTCCTGAGATATTGCTGACAACTCGGCATTTAGAACGTTTTTAGAACGCTTTTCGCGCATTTTGCTCCTGTATCTCCTCTGGGGTAGTGGAAACAGATATAAAATATAACCTATCTTGGAGCAAGATCTGTCACCATCATTTTTACACTATTATATTTGAAATCGGTTCAGTACTTCCTGAGACTGCATAGAAATCGCAATTTAGAACGTTTTTTACAACGCTTTTTGCGCATTTTGACATCCTTTTAAATTTCGATTTTTTTAGGAAATGTCCTTAGAGATCATTGATATCTTATAACTAACTACCATTCCAAATTTCACGATTCTAGGTCCTTCCGTAACGCAAAAACGTTTAGAACGTTTTTCTCACCACCCCCTTTGGGGTAGTGGCCCCGACATAAAACATAGCCTATGTTGGAGCAAGGGTTGTCACCATCATTTTGACGCTATTATTTTTTAGATCGGTTTGGTATTTCCTGAGATTGTGTAGAAACCACCATGTAGAACGTTTTTTAGAACGCTTTTCGCGCATTTTCACCCCTTTTAAATTTTGAATTGTTTAAGAACTGTTCTTAGAAATCCTTTATGTCTAATAAGTAGGTAATATTTCAAATTTCATATTTCTAGGCCCTTCAGTAACGCAAAAATCGCAATTTTAGAAGGTTTTTTTGCTCCTGCACCCCCTTTCGGGTAGTGGCACCGACATAAAACATAGCCTATCTTAGAGAAAGCGTTATCACCATCATTTTGACACCAGTATTTTTTAAATCGGTTTGGTATTTCCTGAGATTGTGTAGAAACTACCATTTAGAACGTTTTTTAGAACGCTTTTTGTGCATTTTCAGCCCTTTTAAATTTCGAATTGTTTAAGAACTGTTCTTAGACATCATTTACATCTTATAAGTAACTAATATTCCAACTTTCATATTTCTAGGTCCTTCAGTAACGCAAAAATCGCAATTTTAGAACGTTTTTTACTCCTGCACCCCCTTTGGGGGTAGTGGCACCGACATAAAATATAGCCTATGTTCTAAGTTAGACTAACACCATCATTTTGATACTATTACTTTTGGAATCTGTTCGGTAGTTCCAGAGCTTACCTCCTACAAATAAACAATTTTAACCTCTTTATAATATGATGAGTATAGATAGATAGACTAGCAAACCCCGCGGCTTTACTCGCGTAGCATTTTAAATATGCCTAGTGATATTTATATGTCTAATTTTTTATTAAAAGAAATGATACTTTTAGGAATAATTCAAAAATTACTATTTAAAATACAGTTTGACTAAACTTCATTATTGCACTGCATTAGGCAGAAATGAGACTTAAATTAAAAACCAATCGGAAGCCAGAATGTTTGAGAATTTTTGCTGTTTCTGGATCCCGACCTATGTCATAAAAGTTTTGAGTCATTTTCTTAGTGCCATGGATGAAGTGCAATGTTTACAGAAATCTAGGTTGGGATCCAGATAGATTTTTCGCTGTTAGCGAAACGAGATTCACCAATCAATAGCCTGCATTGCTGAAAACAGCGAAAAGTTCGCAAAAGTGCAATCTTCTGATTGATGAATCTCGTTTCGCTAACAGCGAAAAATCTATCTACACTGTTAAAAATATCGTAAAAAATTACCTCTGTTTTTCAAGGCTATCTATTTTCTTACCAATGAGAACGCTTCATAGGTGATTTTGTAGCGTTCTCATCAAAGACATTTAAGATACATAGACCGGCAATTCCCATTCAAAAGCATGCGAAATCATGGCAGCCATCTGAAGTAAATTGAAACACCTGATCCGCGAGGTTTGTACGTCAGCTGTGGTTATTTACCATTAAGTGCTATGGCTAGAATGAGCTTAAAAATTAATTTTTATCAATATATATGAAGTTTATGGCATATTGTTTTACATGAAGCTATTTTTTATAGCTAAATATGCGTTATAAATATTGAATTTTCAGAAATGAAGTTCAATAAGGCGATTTATTAATAATTTTATGGATGGTATGTTTGGAAATGAGTACCTAATTTTAGCATGCCTTATAAACCTAAATAAAGACGAAGTTTATATGGAAATAGATTGTTAAACATTATAATTCCACCTTTTTTTAAGTTTGACTTACAAAAGAACTGGAAAGGAAGTTTAGATTAAAGGTAGCAACTGTAACATAATATAGTAATTTACAAAATTTTAAATTACTTGTAAAGAAATCTACGTTTGTTAAACTAATTTTTATGCAAATAGGTAATTAAAAAAATGCATATTAACGAAAGTAACACTATATTTTTTCCTTGTAGGATGTTTATTGAAATACTTACTTGCTATACGAAAACAACAACAAAAAAAAATTATGAATAATAAGGTATTTTTTTTTTAAAAAGGCCTAAATGAAATAGGGTAGACTAATACTTAATGATCCGCAATGGCAAAATATGCTGAAAAAAGCATTTTCTTAGGTAAATTAAAATATAAAACATATATGCTGCCGTACAACAGCTGTGATCAAAAATCCTCAGTTAAACTGACAGTTTGCAGGTCTATGTATCTTAAAAGTCTTTGGTTCTCATTGATCATAAAATAGAGAGCCTTTAAAAACAGAGGTAATTGTTCACGATATTTTTAACAGTGTAGATTGCGGCCAATTATGTTGAACACAATTTTGCATTTCCACATCCAGGAAGGGTATTGATGTCATAACAACAGTGCATATTCGAAACTATTTAAGGCATTGATTCTGAACTCCTTTGCTATACATTTCAATATTAAAGAAGTTGTTGTTTCAATAGTTTTAGTACTTTTCTCTATTGCTCACTCTAAAACACAAATATCGAAATTTAACCAACAGCGCTCAGAAACTATAGCGCCTAGAATATACAGTGTTGAAATCGGCTAACCCTGTAATACTTAAAAAAGCGCTAAAATATTGTATCCCTTAAATGTGCAATGATACTGCTGCAATATGCAGATCACAGCGACATCTGCAGGATATTTTCTACAACTGCAAGAAATTGCTAGTCTGTACAATGTAATAATAGTAATACGAAAATCCCGCAGATGTCGCTGCGATCGACACTTGAAATTTTAGCAGTATCGTCACACATTTAAGGGATACAAATTTCTAGAACTGTTTGGATAGCATATTTCCACACTAGGTATTCTAGGTGCTGTATCAGAAACAACACCATAACAGAGAGCCTTTATACATAAGAGTGGTGATATACTATGCACAGGAGGCATGCTCATTTCAAGTTTTATTCGAAAGTACGGCAATCCGCTTTCTTGAATAGAGGATATTCAATCTACGTTATGATCACATGGTCAAGGCAAGGACGTGTTGCGTGAAGAAGGGAAGGCTCCGTCTACGTAATGTAAATCCCCGCTAGCCAATGAAACAGTTCATGGGAGAAAGCAGTGGTACACTGTTAAAAATATCGTGAAAAATCACCTGTGTTTTTAAAGGCTATCTGTATTATGACCAATGAGAACGCTTCATAGGCGTTTATATAGCGTTCTCATTGGTCAGAAAATAGAGAACCTTTAAGAACAGAGGTAAATTTTCACGATATTTTTAACAGTGTAGTTTCCTGATTCCCTTCTTATCAGTTAGAAATTCTTTGGGTAAATTACCGGTACCACGTGACTTTTTCAACCTCGAACCCATATTTGGAATATCCTCCATTAGAAGATACGCGCATGGACGATCTCTATTAGACTAGGGAAATAATTCAACATGCATTAGCCTGACGATAATGGCATGCTCACAAAGAACTTTAACGATTTGTTTTTATCACTTTAACCAATAAATATTTATTGATCGTATGTCGCTACTTCGTTATAGAGACACACTTGTTCCTAATTAGATCCCGGCCTTAATGTATCAAAATACGGAGTTCGCTTTCTGTACTATTCTTTAGCTCAGTTATAGCGGCTAGAAATATAGGGCGGGATCCAGGTACGTTTTTGCAAACAGCGAAAATTTAGCAAAAATTCTGGCTTCTGATTGGTCAATCTCGTTACGATAACGGAGAAAAATCTATCTAGATCACGGTCATAGTGTGGAAACCGGCTATTCCAGTAATGCTTTAAAAAGTGCTAAAAATTGAACCCCATAAATACTGAAAAATACTGAATGACAAATGTCGATAGGAGCAACATTTTCTAGATCTTCTCTGAGCGAAACGTTTTCTTTTGAAATAGTTACGTTGGAATTACCATATGTCGCTGTAATCGACATTCGTTGTCCAGCCTCGTTCAACATTTATGGGATACAATTTTTTAGCACCTTTTTAATAAGCCAATTTTTAAACTATATCTTCTAGAAACTATAGCTCCGTTATAGCGTCTAGATTATATGTTGTAGAAATCGACTATCCCAGCAATACTTTAAAAAGCGCGGAAGTATTGAATCCCTTAAATGTACAACGATGTCGAATTCCAAACAGTCATTTGCATCGACATCTGCAGGATATTTTTTAAAGAAGAAAGAGACATGTGTAATGCACCGCTACAGCGTCTAGAATACATAATGTGGAAATTTGCTATCCAAGAACCGCTAAGAAGTGTATCCCTTAAATGTGCACTGACGCTGAAATCCAGGGAGATGATTGCAGCGACATCTGTGATATATTTTCAAATTTCAAAGTAAACATGGTATTATTACAGCGGGTTTGACGCCAAGCACACAGGTCAGATGTATGTTAATAAAACGAAAAAAAAAAGTGTTACAGCGTCTAGACCAAATTGTCTTGGAGTTTTGCGAAATATCCTGCAGATATCGCTGTGATCGACTGATTGGATTTCCACACTATATATTCTAGACGCTGTAGCACCGCGGTAGCCTGTCTTTTTTGTTTGCCTTGAAGTAGATATAGATGACGTCATTTGAAGCTGTTCCTAAAGTGTGGCCAGCTCATCACGTCACACGGAGTTGATTATCTGTACACGGCAATGGACACAAAACAAATTGGCGCACCGCTTTGTACTAATCATCGTGTAAAGATAATCCAACTCCGTGTGACTTTTAAACGTCATGAACTGGCCTATTATGTCATTGGTCACGCCAACACACTCCCCCTTGCGTCCTCCATATATAGTGGCATCTTGCACTGGAGACTGCTAAATGGGCTGCTATCGGTCAAAATCAAGAGAGAAAAGGGCAGAAGAGGGGGAAAGAACTCATTTTTTTTTTGGTATGTAGTTTTTCACACGGAAAGATTGACATGTCTGCTCCTCTCCTTTCATATCTTCATGATGGTGAAATAAACCAACGCCCCCCTAGATATTTGAGAAAGTCTTGACACGCGTCACGAAAACATCACACAAAGCTGGCTTGTTTGTTTGTTTTTATTGGACACATATATCAGACTTGTGTGCTTGACAACAAGGCCCGCTTATAAGTCATCGTCGATATACAGGGACGAGATAGCACAATGAAATTTACAGCACAGAGAATTTTTACATCCGGAAGCTCCACAAAGAGTGTGCAATGGAGCCAGCGGGAGTCTAACCCGAGAATCCTCCTACGCTCTAAAGCGATTAGCAGCGTGGTGTCTTAACCACTCGGCCACGGAGGCCCCACAAAGCAGGCAAAGCAAAGGAACAAAATCATTCATTGGCTCGTGGATATGAACGAGCCAATGAATGATTTTTCTTCTTTGTTTTGCCTGCTTTGTGTGATATTTTCCTGACGCGTGTCAAGGCGTTCTCGAATATTCAAAGGGCGTTGAATAGGCCGGGATCAAGATAGATTTTACGCTATTAGCGAGATGAGATTGATCAATCAGAAGCCTGCAGTTTTGAAAACTTTTTTATGTTTGCAGTAAACACCGAAAAGCCTGCAAGGATTGAGGCTACTGATTGGTCAATCTAATTTTACTAACAGAGAAAAATTTATCTGGATACCGGGCATTAACTTTGGTTGGTTGAGACGATTTTGAATAAAATCAAATCAGAAAGCCAATGTTTTTTAACTTTTCTGGTTAGTTTAATCGAAATCTTCCACGTCTATTACTGAAAACTGAGTTACTGTACTTTGGACAAAAACTTGAATATTAGTACACGACTTGTGCATATGTCACCACTCTTACATATAAATGTACTCTGTAATGAGCATAATTATAAGCGCAGCTGGTTAAATTTGAGTATCTGGGTATTAGAGAAAGCAATTGTGGCCCACCGTGGCTGAGTGGATAAGACACCACACCGCTAATCGCTTGAGAGCTTAGGTGAGGGCGGGTTCAAATCCCGCCGTGATCCCCACGTGATCTGATATATATATATGTGTTCAAAAAAAACAAACAAGCAATAGTCAAAGGTACAGTTGCCATGGAAACAACGACTTCTTTAATTCGTATAGAAAATGAATGAATAGTTGTAAATGACTTAAGTTTAAAATGTAGGCAAATGCTCTGAAAATATCAATGGCTCCCATATAGTATTTTACAAAAGTAATTTAATATATTCACATGATGTATAAGTTGATGCAACTCTTAGCTAATGAAAATTCTGCAACAAGACTTATGTAGGTAGATCTTTTCAATGATTAATTCAGAATTCTAAGAACAAAACGAAGTTCTTAAGCGCTCTTCCTCACCCCTCCCCCCCTCAAAAAAGAAATACGATAGAAATATATAAGTATTTGGATAACTTCAGTATTTCTGTGATCTTTTGTCAGAGTTTAGAAAAGGTGTCTAGGTATTAAAAAAAACATAAAACAAATTTGACGAACGATAAGACTATAGATTTCAGGCAATTTTTAACTGGAAAAAATTTAATTCTAATTTTTATGCGGCTTTAATAATAGACTATTAAAGATAATCAATTTACGTGAATTTTTATACGAAATTATATTCTCACATTTATGCAAATAGGTATGGATAAACAGACTTGAGTAAAATTACATATTTATTCTTTCTTCTCTATAACACGATCTAAATGAAGATGAAGTTATATGTACAGTTTATATCTTTAAATTTTTAGATTTTTTTATATCAAAAATGCTTCCTCATCATGTCTAGAATTGCTAGATTTACTTCTTTAGACAGATCTTCGATTCTTTAGATGCCTGCGGGCCTTCATTCTCGGATTATCCGTAGGTATTTGTAAAGGTAAATTTATTTTGCAAAACCGTCAGCAAAAAAAAAAAAGTTAGAACAAACAATTAACTGACAGACTAACTGTAAATATGTATTTTATTTTGACTCTATTTGATTTTTACTAAATTTTCATCCTTCATAGAAAACTTTAAGGAGATATAAATTGTGAAAGACTGATACTTTGAAAGAAGAAATTGACTTTCCTTACTTTTAAATTATTAATTACTCTAAAAAATGAATGATAGGTAAACAAATTGTATACTATTGTGTTTGTTCCCTGCTGATAAAGGCTATACAAGGACTAATTTTAGCGAGTAGAATTATTTCAAATATATATAATCTGTTTAAAAAAAAGGACTGACATCTACTAAAAAACAACTTTTCAAAAGTAAAAAAAAAAAAAACCAAGCAAAAAAAAAAAAAAAAAAAAAAAAAAAGAAAAGAAAAAAGGGGAAAGTTGTGGCTAAAAAATAGTGTGATATCAAATTTACAAGCTTATATTATGGTACTTATTTAACATTTTTCATTAAAAATTTACCATACGTAAGTCGAGTACCTAAGTATGCGTTGATAGAAAGCCTTTTCTCCTTTACTAAATACATCATAACGTGTTTCTGAAAATTAATTTTTTTTAAAATTATGCCTGATGGGCTTGGCGGCCATCTTTCCATATTTTACACAAATTTCTAAGCAGATAAGCTCGTAATATTTTTGCATTATTAAGAATTTTGAACTTCTAGTTTTGGTTACAGACAGATAAATTAAGAAAGTCTTTTATTTTGAAAAAAAAAACAAATTGATTTTTACTGCTTTAACTAATTAATTAACCCCCTCCGAAAAAAAAGAATCATAAGATGAAACGTGAAGTTACTTCAACTTTATTTTAAGACACAAAATTGTAGGCACTCATTTCCATAAATTAAAAGCATAAAATGTTTGCTTTAGCAACAATTTCGAATTTCCGATCTTAACAATGTACTTGTGTGCTTAGAAATTTGTGTAAAATATGGAAAGATGGCCGCCAAGCCCATCATGCATAATTAAAAAAAATTAATTTTCAGAAACACGTTATTTAGTAAAGGAGAAAAGGCTTTCTATCAGCGCATACTTAGGTACTCCACTTACGTATGGTAAATTTTTAATGAAAAATGTTAAATAAGTACCATAATATAAGCTTGGAAATTTGATATCACACTATTTTTTAGCCACAACTTTCCCCTTTTTTCTTTTCTTTTTTTTTTTTTTGCTTGGCTTTTTTTTTTTTTTTTTTTTTTTTACTTTTGAAAAGTTGTTTTTTAGTAGATTTTAAACATACAGTTTATATATGATAAGAATTTAGTAATATTGAATATACAATAAAAAAAATTAGAAAGCAGCTGATAAATTGATAAATATTTTTATATATGAAAGATAATACTTAATTTTGAGAAATGGACACTTTAACAAATTACTTCTGCTAATTATATATATATATATATATATATATATATATATATATATATATATATATAACTTACTAAAGTTCCAACAAAAAATATTTTTAATGTAAGGTAAGAATATATTATTATTACATTATTATTAAAAATAGATTAAATGAATTTTTAATTTAATTATTTAAATTTATTTAAAAAAATCTAATTGACAAATTTTTTTTTCAAAGGAACTGGTGATAAAGATCAACTGATTTTAACTAACTGACTTAAGGGTGTTCTCAAATCCAAAAAGGCAACTTTCTGACATACGTTTTAATTTATTTTTGTTTGAAAATGCATGCAAGTAGCTGGTGCTGTTGTTCAGAAACTATGCAATTGTGCTGTTTTTTCCATTTTTTTTTTCTTTTTTCAAACGCAATAGATCTTTCAGAAAATAGGGTCAAAGTGGACGTTTTGAACCGAATTTCCGCGGGAAGGAAGGAAGAGCACTGAAGAGCGGGCGAAAAACGTGTTTGTCACGTGATCAAAATCGCTTATAACTCAATAGGTGATGGATTCATCAAAAAATGGAAAAAATAGTTCAATTCCAAATCGCTTCCATGGTCGGGCTTTCCAATTTTATACCTTTTTGTCATAAAATGAATTTGTAAAGGTGTCAAAACGTTTTACGCTTGTTGAGCAGAGCAGTTAAGAACAGCCTTAAGAAAATATTATTATTACTCTTTAATTATTAAAGAAATTTATTTATTAGAAAAATACCGTATAAGTCATATGAATTTTAAAATTTAATTCAATTATCTGTATAACATTTACAATAAAAAAAAAATGATAATCTAAATAACAGATAAATTTAAAAGGATCAGAACTTTATAAAAATCTAACATGAAAATACTTTTAATGTAAGCTTAGGAGATTTATTATTGCATTTTAATAAATGTTTACTTTAATTATTAAAAAATAGATTAAATGAATTTTATAATTTAATTATTTAAATTTATTTTAAAAATCTAATTGACAAAAAAAATTACAACCGAACTCGTAATAAAGATCAACTGATTTTAACTAACTGACTTAAGAAAATATTATTATTACTCTTTAATTATTAAAGAAATTTATTTATTGTCTGAGCGAAGCGAAGGCTAATACTCAGCGAAATATTACTGTCCGGACACTTTACTACTACGATGGATATTAACGCCATGTCCTACTAAAAAAAAAGCCTAATAAAAACCTTTCGTCAAGCATAACTCAAAAAATATTTGTCGGATTTCGTTTCTGATTGCACCAGAAGGTACCTATGAGGGTCGCCCACTGAATGCACCTACTATGAAAAATAAGTTCCAAACCGTTTAAAAATTATATAGAAAAAACTCTTAAAAAAGCACAATTTATCTGCATACATCACAGAAATTTGGTGTGCGTCACTTTCACCGGTTGATGTTTTCGTAGACAACTGGTTTGAACACATGGAGCAAATAAAAAAAAATACCCACGCAGTAATATTGAATAGATCAGTTTCAACCACGTGATCACAAACCTTGCCACAACCCGTGGCAACCAGTTTTGGTGGGCAAACAAATAATAATACAGTATTCCGTACCACGGTGACCGTTTTTAGCCTGTTGTATAAAATCTGGCATGTTGTATGACATACAATTGTGGATGATTAAAACAAAAGACATGAGTGTTTATTGATCCGGAGGTTATCTTTCTCTGGATGTCTGTCTGTCTATCATACAGCATACAATTTTCTTGTAAAGGATGATATTATTACGCAGTAAAACCTCCATAACGGACACACCCGATTAGTGGACACCTCTATTTAGCGGGCATTTTTTTCGATTACCAACCCTTAAATAACTGAACATTTTTTACTCTCAGTAGCGAACACCTCCAAATAGAGGACAAATTCTGCCTTCCCGAGGTGTTCGCTATTCAGAAGTTTTACAGGTAAAACCTCCATAGCGGACACACCCGATTAGCGGATACCTCTATTTAGCGGACATTTTTTCGATTACCAACTCTTAAATAACTGTACATGTTTTACTCTCAGTAGCGGTCACCTCTAAATAGAGGACAAATTCTGCATTTTCGAGGTGTCCGCTATTCAGAGGTTTTACTGTATATAACATTGATAATTATTTTACAGGGTCGCACAAAAGAATAAGAATATATGAAACGAATATAAACTAAATTCGGGATTGGTAGATCGCTGATGGTAATGTAATTTAAGGATGTTGTTACAGTCATCCGCAGCATGTTTTTAGAGTTTCGTCCATCTAACGAAACCCTACCTGTCTCACTCCTTTGTCTGTCTGTTTGTCCGTCTGTCACAGAGCCCGTTCTCAGAAACTATATATGTCGGAGACTTGAAAATTTGCATACTTATAGTTGAACACCACACATCAAACGGCAAATAATAAAATTTTGAAAAAGTCTAATATTTAACCCTCTGGGCTCTAACTTGTGTATTTTAAGCAATTTTTCTAACTCAGCCCCTAATTTAATTAAGTTGGAGACATGAAATTTTGCATACTTATAGCTGAACATCTCACATCAAACGACAAATAATAAAATTTTGAAAAAGGCTTAATATTTAACCCTTTGGGCTCTAACTTGTGTATTTAAAGCAATTTTTCTAACTCAGCCCCTAATTAAGTTGGAGACATGAAAGTTTGCATACTTATAGCTGAACACCTCACATCAAACGACAAATAATAAAATTTTGAAAAATGTCTGATATTTAACCTCTGGGCTCTAACTTATGTATTTTAAGCAATTTTTCTAACTCATCCCCTAACTAAGTTGGAGAATTGAAAGTTTGCATACTTATAGCTGAAAACTTGCGAAAACACGATAAATCATAAAATTTTGAAAAAGTCATATTTAACCCTCCAGTCTCTAACTTCTGTATTTTAAGCAATTTTTCTAACTCAGCCCCTAATTAAGTTGGAGACATGAAATTTTGCATACTTATAGCTGAACACCTCACATCAAACGACAAGTAATAAAATTTTGAAAAAGGTCTAATATTTAATCCTCTGGGCTCTAACTTGTGTATTTTAAGCAATTTTTTTAACTCAGCCCCTAATTAAGTTGGAGACATTAAAGTTTGCATACTTATAGCTGAACACTTGTGATAACACGATAAATCATAAAATTTTGAAAAAGTCATATTTAACCCTCCGGTCTCTAACTTCTGTATTTAAAGCAATTTTTATAACTCAGCCCCTAATTAAGTTGGAGACATGACATTTTGCATACTTATAGCTGAACACCTCACATCTAACGACTAATAATAAAATTTTGAAAAAGTCTATTACTTAATCCTCTGGGCTCTAACTTGTGTATTTTAAGCAATTTTTCTAACTCAGCCCCTAATTAAGTTGGAGACATGACATTTTGCATACTTATAGCTGAACACCTCACATCAAACGACAAATAATAAAATTTTGAAAAAGTCTATTATTTAACCCTCTGGGCTCTAACTTGTGTATTTTAAGCAATTTTTCTAACTCAGCCCCTAATTAAGTTGGAGACATGAAATTTTGCATACTTATAGCTGAACACCTCACATCAAACAGCAAATAATAAAATTTTGAAAAAAGTCTAATATTTAACCTGTAATATTTTGTCTCGCGCAATTTTTATATTTAAACTGTTTTGTAATACTATTTTTTGTTTATTTTGCATAATAAGTGTAATGTGACGTAATTTGTTCTATTTCAGATTTCTAACGCATGTTAATGAATTTATTTTACAATATCCTTTCTCTTTTAAAATTCACATGTAAATATAGTTTTTATGGCGTAATTTCCAATAAGTGCCTGCTTTTTATACCTAATTATTTAATTGTAATTTGAAGGTTTTTTTCTGTTTATAATAGTAACGTGTAAATAATTTTTTTATTTGAAGCAAACATTATTGTTTGCGCTGTTTATACAGTTGGCAACAGTTTAAATTAATACCATTTTCTAAAATATGTAGAAAATATCTGTCAAAATGCTGAATATTTGAATTTAAAATAGAAATAAAACCTCAAAAAAATTAGTCAAATTAATAAAAAATTAATGAAATCTGCAGACCGGGATCTTCTATTGAATAAAATGATCTAAAAATGATTAAATTCCCATGTATAGCTTTTGCTCTTATAAATTTTTTTAATGGAACGATTTTGTCCAACTTTAGCATTAAATATCTCTTAAAATAATTCTTCGATTTGAAAACTGTATGCATTAGTGTGTTGATCAAACATTTCGCTATAATACCACCGATTTTCATATATTTGTATGCAATAGTTTTCATAATATTAACGAAGAAAGACCTCCGGTCACAAAAATTCAAAACCGGCGGCGGCGGCGGTGACAGCGTTAGTTACTTTTCATAGAATAGAGAGATATATAAAAATGAAAATTTGTCTATCTGTCTGTTTGTAATTCTATAAAAAATCTACAATTTGGAAGCCAAAATTGTGAAGAGATACGTACATGTGTACTAAAACATGGCCGAGACAACTAAAGTAATCCGGAATCGAAATAACTTATAGTTAATATTTAATTAATAAAAAATCACCAATTTAACAGAAATTTCTTATGAAATTTAAACATTTTTCGTTATAGCAGTTGTCAACAATTAAAAAACACAATAAAATTATTACTACAACAATTAATTTTCTACTGCAAGATTTCCACGTGAAAAAATGAAAATGAAATAAATAGTTTGCCGAATTTAAAAAAAAAGGTGAATATTACGTCATAACTTTTCTATTGCAAGATGTTCACCTGAAATATGAAAATGAAATAAATGGTTTGACGAATTTAAATGAAAGTGAATATAACTTCATAACATTTCTATTTCAAGGTTTCCACGTGAAAGAGGAAAATATTACGTCATATTGGAAATATAAAGGGCATGGTGGATATAGTATAACGTCATATGAGTGTGAAAAATGTATTGAAGCATAATAAAAACCCGATTAGGGAAATATTGGCGTATTTTAACATTATTGCTCCAATTATAAATTGAAATAAGTTCATTTATAGCTGTATTCTTTTGCGTCTGTTATATACATTTATACATTTTTATATAGCGTTTTCATATGATTCATTCAACAACATTTCGACTGCTTTTTTTTATGTTTGTTTTGTGTTGTATGTTAAATTTTGAAATTGATTTTTCAGAACAAACTTCCTTCAAATTCTGGGCAACGCCGGCACTTTAGCTTGTAACAGATAAATGGCTTTTGTATCTGTGCATCTAATGCTAATATTATAAAGCGTTATAATATTATAAAGTATATAATATTATTAATGCTTGCACGTTTGTGAGGTGTTATCTCTGAAACTACATAGCAACATAGCCAACTTAAAAAAATGTTGGTGGCCATCTCTGCTCCGAAAAAAAGACTATTTTATGTCAGTGCAAGAACCTACATCGCTGCAGGAGCAAAAAAGTTCTAAAATTGTGATTTCTGCGATATTGATTGGGTTAGAAACTTTAAATTTGGTGCTGTAGTTACTTTTAAGATGTAAATACTCGTAATGAACGCTCTCTAAAAGGTTCAATTTGACGGATAAACGTAAAAATTGCTAGAAAGGTTCTAAACTATGATTTATTTGGAATACTGAAATTTTTGGGATACTCTTGGGGTTAGAAACTAGAACTTTGGCATGGTAGTAATTAATAAGATGTAAATGCTCGTTGTAGAACGAATTCTAAAAAATAGAAAGACTAAACAAAGCGGAAAAAGATCTAAAGATAATCTAAGTAACGAAGAACATGGAACTGTTAGGAATATAAACTTGAAAATTGACATGGCTGTATTTATCATGACGTAAATTCTCGCAATAGAGCAATTTCTAAAAATGTCGCTATAAAAAACAGTGCAGAAACAAAAAAATTTCAAAAATTTTCTATTTCTCTGTTACTGCTATGCCCAAAATCTTGAAATTTTGCTTCGGGTTAGTTTTAAAATATACAATTGTCTCTATGAATGGTTTCTAAAAAATTTAAAATTTAAAAAGATGAAATTAACGGAAAGCGATCTCAATTACCATTAATTTGGAATTATTAGGTACAGCAACTTTAAATATTTCATAATGCTGCATTTCCTCCGCAAAACATGCGATTTAAATGCAACAAAACTGATAGATACCCACCTAGCATTAAATAAATTGTGTAAATATTGAATAAAGACCTGTATGAAACAGTGAGTAGGTTGCCCGAAAGTACTTGTTAAAGTGTTCCTTCTCTAGGCTTTTCTCTCTCTCGCCAATGCCACTAACAGAGGGAAGTGCCGTTTTAAATGTGATATGAATTTTTTATCCGATTCATTTTTCTAGACTTTTATCATAAGGTCATATTCTCAATTATCATTAGTAGATTTTTTATATATTAACTTATTCTGGTGAAAATTTGTAATCGGGTTCATATTCGCGTATGTTAGCTTGCATGATTTGCTGAATAAATATGTATGGATTTGTAAATTACTTCAAATGACACTTTGACAGCTCAAAAGTTATGCAGACGATATATTCAGATCTTGTATCATACTTTATGTTGTAATCATTGCCAATTTCTTTTATTTAATACATGCTAAATATAGCTCAACTTGTGCAGAATATGTTTGAAAACAAAACAATACAGCGTATGTAGTGGCCAGCATACACTCATCATTTAAATCCGATCGAGCATATCTAAAACACACTCTAACGAAACATTGCATGCCACTTTTGATGTATTCGGTACTTTGATACTATATTAAATTTTGAGAAGAGAATTCCTTAAATGTTATCGACAACCTCATTGCATCCGTGGAAAACAGATATTGTACAATATTAACTATTCCGGGGGAGCACACACCATATAAAGTATAGTCCATTCTTTTTAAACATCATATATTTGTCATTTAAAGTTGCTCAAATTGGTGCGGAGCGTCTGATTATGCTCTTGACATCATTTTATACAGTTAAAATTCTGATATAAGTAAATTAGTGTTTCATATTCTATTTTACTTTTAATATATTGCGTACTTTCAATTTTATATCCATGCATGGCTGTCTTGAATGGTTTGATTTCCTATTTTTTTAAACAGTGTATACGAATTTATATATAAGATTTTGTAATTCTACAATTCGTTTATTTTCATCATTTCAATTTTTCGCAGTATATGGACAATTAAAGATAACATCTCATTTTCTTTGCTTCCACATGTTATTATTAAATATATGTTCTCAGTAATATCGTTCAGACTAATCTCTCTGAGGGAAGTCCTAGTTAGAAAAATACCCTATAAGTCATATGAATTTTAAAATTTAATCATCTGTATAACATTTACGATAAAAAAATTTCAAAGTAACAGATAAATTTAAAATGATCAGAACTTTATTAAGTTCTAACATGAAAATACTTTTTATGTAAGCCCAGGAGATTTATTATTGCATTTTAATAATTGTTTACTTTAATTATTAAAAAATAGATTAAATGAATTTTTTAATTTAATTATTTAAATTTATTTAAAAAAATCTAATTGACAAACAAATTACAATGGAACTCGTGATAAAGATCAACTGATTTTAACTAACTGACTTAAGAAAATATTATTTTTACACTTTAATTATTAAAGAATTTTTTTATTAGAAAAATACCCTATAAGTCCTATGAATTTTAAAATTTAATTTAAATATTTGTGTAATATTTAAAATAAAAAATTATAAAGTAACCTATCATAAATTAATAAAGATTTTTATGTCTCAAGGATAATTTTAAAATAAAAAACCTTTAGTATATTAATTCTGATAATTTTGCATTTGTCTGTTACTATAGTAACAGACAAATTTAAAATGATCAGAACTTTATAAAGTTCTTACAAGAAAATACTTTTAATGTAAGCATAGGAAATGTATTATTGCATTTTAATAAATGTTTACTTTAATTATTAAAAAATAGATTAACTGATTTTTTAAATTTAATTATTTAATTTATTTTAAAAAATCTAATTGATAAAACAATTTTACAAAAGAACTGGTAATAAAGATCGACTGATTTTAACTAACTGACTTAATAAAAATCAAAACAAAACTCTAAAAAAGTGAAAACGCCAGCGAAAGGACAGAACACGCAACTTTAGGATTACAAATGGAAAATCTTAACCAGCCCTAGTCTTGACCACTGGGCTAGATCATTCAGACGCTTTGATATACCAAAATACCATGTGCCGGCTTTACACAGTATTACTCTTGTACTTGTCCTTTCAGGGAAAAAAGTTTCGTTCAATTTCATTGGCTATCGATCTAGCGATAGCCAATGAAATTGCAGGATTTCACACTAATGCTAAAAGTCTTATGGAAAGTCAAAGTCAAATTTCGCGAGCGAAGCCGGGTAGATCTGCTAGTACATTATAAAAACGACTTGGGTTCCCTGATAGGAACAAAGAATGTATACAGTGAAACCTCCCTGTGAGACCACCTCCCTGAACGACCATTTTTTCATGTAATGAAATTATTCCCATAGGCTCAATACTAATTTTATCTCCATTCCCAGTTGAACTCCCTCCATGAGCGACCCATTTCTTTGAAGAAAATGAAACAAGGGTTCCGTTTTTTCCTGGTCGCTTGAAGAAGATTTTATTAGAATAATAATTCCAAGAGAACGCATTATCCATCAAACTTCTAAACTGAGTTTAGAATTTTTATTTATTCCGGTAAGTTTTAATTGTTTAAACACCTTTGTGCCTTTTTAGGCAATGAATTTAACTCTGGTGACAAATTAAGGATGATGGTCAATAAACTCCCCTGCCCTATTCTGTCACGAAACTCCCAAAGAAATACATAAATTAATGAAATCGTCGTAATTTGTTCCCGTCAAAAAAAAAAATTGCATTTATTGATTGAACTTCCAAAGGACTTGGAAATAAAAGTTATAAAAGATAACACCGTAAAATCAAAGCAAACGTCAATGTATTCATTTTTTAAACTCTGCACTAATTAACTTTTGTTTTGATGCTTAAATTTTCATATTTTTTTCCTAATGTAAAAAATGAATTTTAGTAACGTTAATTGTTACCTTTTTTCAATTAAAATCTACATTTAAACATGACCTCCATTAAGAGACCATCTCTCGGAGCGACCAATTTTTATTGGAACGGAACGTGGTCGCTTTAGGGAGGTTTTACTGTATATCATTTAAATGCAATTAAATTTGTAAATATTCAAGCAGTGAATATATTGTGTTCATATGTTAGATAAACAAGAACTTTTTAGCCCTTAAATGCATGATTTTTTATTTCGTTTCGAAAAAATATATATGATTCTCAGAAACGTTTATTACACAGGAGATATAATGAAAATTAGTATGTTGTGGCCATCACAAAACTTTCTTCTATATAAATCACTTCAATTAAATCATTTAAATAGGACAAGAAATTGCATCAATTTAGCACTAATTCATATCAAAGTGTATCTGAATTTGAAGATTGATAAAAATTCGTGCCTTAGTTCTTGAGATAGAGCTATAGCGGTAATTCTGAAAAATGTAGCATAGCAAGGCCACCTGTTGAGTGATTTACTCCAATACATGAACAGCAATAATTGATATCCAGGTATACATGGGATCTGAAGTTCGTTGAAAATCCAAGCATTAGTTCTTGAGATAGAGCTATTGCAGAAATCACAAAAACAGCATAGCAGCGCCACCTATTGAGCGATTTACACCAAACTGTATAAAATGTCAATTCATGTCAAGGACTAACTGATTCTAAAGTTTGATGAAAATTCGTGCATGAGTTCTTGAGATACACCTATAGTGGAAATTCTGAAAAAATACAGCATAGCAGCGCCACCCGTTGAGAGATTTACACCAGAATGTCAATTCATGTCAAGGATTAACTGATTCTGAAGTTTGGTGAAAATTATTACATTAGTTCTTGAGATACAGCTATAATGGAAATTCTGAAAAGCGCAGAATAGCAGCGCCACCTGTTGAGCGAATTGCACCAAAACACAAACAGCACTAATTCATATCAAAGTATACTTGAATCTGAAGTTTGATGAAAGTCCAAGCATTAGTTGTTGAGATAGAGCTATTGCGGAAATCGTAAAAAATGAAGTATAGCAACGCCACCTGTTGAGCGATTTACACCAAAATGTACAAAGCTTCAATTCATATCAAGGACGAACTTAATCTGAAGTGTGATGAAAATCCGTGCATTAGTTCTGGAGACTGAGCTATTGCGGAAATCGTGATAAAGGCTGCATAGCAGCGCCACCTGTTGAGCGATTTACACCAAAAGCTAATCAGCACCAATTTATATCAGGGGCTAACTGAATATAAATTTTTATTCAATTCCGTGCATTAGTTCTTGAGATAGAGCGCCCACAAAATTTGTGTCACATACAGAGACAGACAAACTCACAGATGCACAGACTCACAGACAGACATTTTGTAAAAACATGTTTTTCGGAATCTCTGACCCCTAAAACGTGTAAATCCGTCGAAAACCGAAAGTCGAAAATTTTCACGAATCCAATACTTTCTTCTTGTAAAGATAGAAGAAAGTAAAAATCAGAGATACATTTTTCGTATAATACGTCACCTTTTTACTTTCTTCTATCTTTACAAGAAGAAAGTATTGGATTCATGAAAATTTTCGAATTCCGGTTTTCGACGGATTTACACGTTTTAGGGGTCAGAGATTCCAAAAAACATGTTTTTACAAAATGTCTGTCTGTGACTCTGTGAGTCTGTCTGTCTGTCTGTCTGTCTGTGTGTATGTGACACAAATTTTGTGGGCGCTCTATCTCAAGAACTAATGCACGGAATTTAATAAAAATTGATATTCTGTTAGTGCCTAATACAAATTGATGCTGATTAGGTTTTGGTGTAAATCGCTCAACAGGTGGCGCTGCAATGCTGCATTTTTCACGATTTTCGCAATAGCTCTATCTCAAGAACTAATGCACGGATTTTGATCAAACTTCAGATTTAGTTAGTCCTTGATATGAATTGATGATGATTACGTTTTGGTGTAAATCGCCCAACAGGTGGCGCTGTTAGGATGAATTTTGCAGGATTTACACGATTTCCCTAATAGCTCTATCTTAAGAACTAACGCACGGATTTTCATCAAACTTCAGATTAAGTTAGTCCTTGATATGACTTGCTACTGATTAGGTGTTGGTGTAAATCGCCCAACAGGTGGCGCTTCTCTGCTGCCTTTTCCACGATTGTCTCAATAGCTCTATCAATAGAACTAATGGACCAATTTTCATCTAACTTCAGATTTAGTTGTATGTTGACACAAGTTGTTGTTAATTAGGTTTTGGTGTTAATCACCCAATAGGTGGCGCTGCTATTCAGAAATTTTCACGATTTTCGCTATTGCTCTATCTCAAAAACTAATGTACGGATTTTCTCCAAACTTCAGATTCAGTCAGACGTTGACATAAATTGTTGTTGATTAGGATTTGGTATAAATCACCCAATAGGTGGCGCTGCTAGGCAGCATTTTGCTGAATTTAGACGATTTCAGCGATAGTCATATCTCAAGAACTAATGCACGGAATTTCATATCGTTAGAATCCTCATGAGATGCATAGATTGCCATTTAATTTTGGCAGTGTGATAGCGAATTTTGAAGGATTAACATGTATGAGATAGAAGAAAGTTTTGGGATTGGTACATCCGACTAGTTCTTATGTTGCAATACAAGTAAAAACTAAAATATTGCAAATTAGTAAATATTTGAATAAGTATGGATCTAAATACCTTATTTTATATGATTTTTTATTTTGTAAAACTTAATCCTTAAATGCACGAATTATTCTTTTAGAATTGTGTTTTTTATTCTTATGTTAAAGATTAGAGACCAGAAATTTTAAGATAGATTTTTAACTTTATTTAGTAGCATATTTTTGTACTTTTTACAGGATTAATATTTTTATATAAATATAGTGGTTGCTAAGAGTTAAATAAAAAGTGATCAGATATGCATCACTATGCGTTTAAGGGTGTGTTTCATGCAACTCTACAAACACTAATAACAATTTATCTTGCTCTTGAATAATTAGTGCCTTGGAATAATCATATATTATATACAGTGTGTTTACGTATAACCTGACCGACCTTTATTTTCACAACCGTTGGTCTTAGATGCATACTTCCAATTACAAAAATGGTTTAAATAAGATAAAGAATTATTTTTAAAGCGATTTGGGTCAAGAAAAATATTTATTAAAAAATTACGAAATTAAAATTTTTTTTACGGTCCCCCAGTCCTATAAGTGATATTTAGTAAAAATTTACTGTGACACTAACAAGTAAGACAGAAAAAGTCCCATTCATCTAACATTAAAATTGACCGAGTTATAAAACTTTGAAATGTATGACTTATATCACTTTTTTGCATATCAAAACAGATGATTTCGATCATGCTTTCAGGGGTCGTATATAAAGTACTTAAACTTATTTCAAGGTATCTGCGGTTTGAAAGAAATCGTACAACTATTACGATTGAGTTAACTTTATTAGTTAAATTTCAGATTAGTTAAAATAATTGTATTTTAACATATGTTGTATTTTGTAAGGATTTGAGGCTATAACTTCTTTTAACAAAAATTATGTTATTTTGATAAGGTTTTATTTAACTTGCAACGATTGTCTTTATAGTTTAAAATTTGTACTCGAACTTTAACTGATTTTCAAATGTCCGATCGAAGTTAAAATCTTACATACTGACTTAAATCCGATTATAATGTAATATTATTATGATTTTCGACGCTTACCATCTTATACATACCTATATTAGAGGATAACATAAAAAAAAATTCGGATAGATTACCGTCAATAAGTTTAAGAAATGGTTTTAGATTAGATAACATAAACCTGCGATGGTTGTGTTTTTTAAATTTTATAATTAAGTTTTATGTATTTTTTAACGCTAAATAAAAAAGTTACCTTCACTTTTAACCATCATGTCAGGATTTTTCGCAAATCGTAAATTTAAAGGTTAAAATAATATCGAAAAATCTGATACTAAAAAGTAGATGTAAGACTTTTTTATTCAGTTTATTTTCATTTAATTCAATAATTTATTCAATTTTGTGACTTATACTGGGTTTCTTACAGCTAAACAGCTCAGGGGTCCGATGAGGTTGGGAGGAGAGGGGGGATCAGTTTTAACTTTGAAATTTGCGATTTGAGAAAAATCCTTACGTGATGGTTTAAAATGAAGGTCATTTTCGGATTCAGCGCTAAAAAATACACGCGAATCAATTTTCAAAAGCTAAAAAGCCTGGCACAACCCAAAATTTGAAAGACGGTTTAATCTAACAGCATTTTAAAATATGTATCATTTTTGTAAAGTGCCCCACCAGTGGCTGAGAGGTTCTGCTCTCGAAGTTGGTAGACGGGAGATGCTGGGTTCGATCCCAATCACGCCCGTCGGCCTAATCGTTCGGAGTTTCCGTGGTTTTCTTCGAGCCATGGATTTCCATGCGTAAATACGGGTTAGGTTCCCTTAGAAAGACCCCCACGGAGGGCACTCCCCCCTCGGGCCTATACCCCTAGTGTAGATAATCGGCCGTCAAAACCAACCAACCAACCAACCATTTTTGTAACGAATTGAGGTTGTTGTTTTTCATCCTTTTATTTAGAAAAAAATCTGTTATTTTTATCCTCTTACGTGTTCAGTACAAATTGCATATTTTACAGTAATATGTCAGAATGATTGAAGATTTCAAAGTTATATTGCAATGCTAATTTTACTCTCAACCATTTCTTTAATATATCTGACGATAATTATATTTCTACTAAATTTGTGAATGACCCCTAATTTGTAGCAAAAAATATGCTCCAACTTTAAACAGCTATTACTCGGTCAATTTTAATCATAGAATAACGGGACTTTTTTTTTGGCCTTACTTGTTAGTGTAACAGGAAAATTTTACTAAATATAACTTATAGGACCAGGGGACCGTATAAAAATTTTAATTCTGTAATTCTTCGCTAAATTGTTTTTTCGCTTCAAACTTTTTTTTTATCTTAACTCTGCACCTAATTTTGACCAATTTTGTAATTGGAAGTATGCATCTAGGACCAACGGTTGCGAAAATAAAGGTCGGTCAGGTTATACGTGGATACATTGTATAATTGAATTAATGCTTTACCACCGTAAAGTATCTCGAACTTTATGAATTCTGAATTTAGTATCATATAATTTGTGCTTTCCTTCCTTGGATTATTAATTTTCAGTAGTGGTTAAAAAACAAATCGTATATACACTATAGATATAGGGTATATGGTAGAGTTACACACTGCAGAGAAACATAACTTCTATATATAAAAAAAAAATCCTGAAGGTATATAGCGTATACCACCGAATGCCGTCCACTACAACATGTCTGTATTCTACAAAGGATCCCACGCTTGCTTTGAAGAGTGTTTTAGGTTATGTATGGATCTAAAGAGAACAAGAGGTACAGTGAGTAAAAAAAGTATTTGCACACCAGGTAAATTTGTTGTAGCATATGTACAAATAAATAAAAAGCAACTAAGAATTAAAAATACCAACACTTTTACAAAACAAATAAACATATTTAATATCTGACTTAATAATTATATTTAAAATATGAAAACATAAAAAAGTAGCATTTGTACTGCCTAAAAAATATTTGCACACTAGCAATAAAAATGGAACTAGAGAAATTATTTATAAGTTAAAAACAGTGCTAATATTTAGTATACATGCCCTTTACTTCAATTACAACTTGTAATCGTCTGGGCATTGATTCTATTAATTTGCGACATGTTTCACTGCTGATTTGTAGCCATTCTTCCCTATGAGCTTGCTTAAGTTCTGATTTGTTAGAAATTTTCTTATTACTTATTTTCACATCCAAAATATGCCATAAATTTTCAATCGGATTGAGGTCTGGTGATTGTGGTGGCGTTTTCAATTGATTTTTTACATTATAAAGCGACCATAACCTCGTAATATATGCAGTGTATTTCGGATCGTTATCCTGTTGGAAATAATATGAATTAGGAATTCCTAATTTCAGAGCACTATTAGATAAATGATCTCGTAATATATTAATATATTGTTTAGCATTCATATTGCCTTCAATAAAAGTCATTTCGTCAACTACGTTAAAAGACATGCATCCCCAAATCATTACATGACCACCCCCATGTTTTACAGTTGGTTTCAAGTTTTTAATTTGAAGAGAAGTATTTGGCTTTCGCCATACAGTTTTCTTATCATCTGAGCCAAAAATATTGAACTTGCTTTCATCGGAAAAAATAACAGTTTTCTAAAACTCTAGTGGTTTGCTGACATAAGCTTTTGCAAATTCAAGTCTTTTCACCCTATTTGTTTCACTAATAAATAGTTTTTTTCGAGGGGCTCTTCCTCGAATATTTGCATCATGAAGAATATTTCTAATTGATTGTGGTGTAACTATTGTTCCCGACGTTGAAGCGACATCAACAGCCAATTCTCGAGCACTTAGAAAAGGGTTTTATGAAGATTCTTTTATGATGGCTCTCCTGTGCCTGGTATTTAGCTTTCTTGGACGCCCAGATCGCGGCTTATTTATTGTCGAACCAGTTTCTTTTTTCTTCTTAATTACATAACGAACACTCGAAAAGTTTAGATTTAATTTTTTACCTATTCCTCGGTAACTTAATCCAGAATTGTGAAGAAATATAATCTTCTCACAGGTAGCAACAGACAGTTCACACGTTTTCGGCGCCATTAGAACAAAAACTCCCCAGAATCCCTGCTCCAGTTAATATATTACGTGACTTTAACTGCGGGACTGATATGCTAAACATTTGCATAATGTTCACATTTAATGCCTTTTTTAACAGTCAATGCTTCTTGTGCAAATACTTTTTTGGTATGAGAAAATATTAATTTATTTTTTAAAATGTGTAATATTACTGTTTAAGGAAAATGGGTAGTTATTTTTATTTTCTTCTTATTTAAATAAATAAATAATTAAGAGAATAGTATCAAATTTGCTTTCTATGGTTACTTATGCAAAAAATCGTCTGCGTGCTAATACTTTTTTTGCTCACTGTACTAAAAAGGAAGGTCTTCATAAGCGCATACTAAGAAAAATTCGAAAAAGTTACGGAATATTTTAATCAGGAGGATATATATGTTTATATAAAAAAAATTCTGCGAACCTCGATATAACGTTCATAAAAAAATAATGAAAATTTCTTTTTATCTCCCCTTTGGCGACACAATGAAATTTAAAAAAATACGTTTTTATGATACTCTTTAAAGAAAACCTTTTTCTATTCATACTGAACTAGTTTAAGTAAATTTAACTTAAATAAATACAATGCTATAACTACAGTTTTCTCATATAATAGCCGCCCTTGGCGACCAGTTTGGTCTCCCTTAAACATATGCTAACTATTGTATCACGTTACTTTTATATATAATTTAATTTACTTGCTCAATCCTTCGCCAAATCCGAAGATTCTGATGCAGCAATCCTGAACTCAGCATTTTTATGTTAGTCGGGCGGAGGTGATAACTCGCCAAACATTGTTCCTGTCGTATTTTTTCGTATTTAATTTAAAACATAATACTTTCACTCATTTTATTTAAAATGCATAACTTTAAAACTGAAATATTTAAAATTTCTGACTCTCAATTATTGCTTAAAAAAATGAAAAATAATAAATAATACCATAAACCATGACATTTAATTTCAACATCAAAGCTTTGTTTTAATTTACCACGTGAAAAATTGTTTATGACAGTCGCATCAAATGGGCTATTGTAATACTGATGACATGATATTTACAATATTTGCAGAAGGAACAATATTTGACGATTTATCACCTACTCCTGGCTAACATTAAGTTACAAATTGGCCGCTTGGCATACAAAAAATGAAGCGGTCAACCCGGAACTGTTGATGACAGCCACATGACTTTGGCTTTTATTATATAGATATAATAAAATTTAACGATGGCACTATACGGTTTAGATCCAACTTAGACGATTTCGATAGTGTTACTGCCTGAGACAACAAGAGAACAGTATTGTTGCCACCTTATTCCATTTCGAAATGTATAAAGACGCATTCTTAATCGGGCAATTACTTTTAAACTACACTTAAAATTTGTCCTGCCTGTGAAACAATGTAAAATTGAACAACTGCAACAACATGCAACTGGTATATCTACCCTATACATATATATATAAATATATAATTATAGTAAAACGAATTTATGAAATGACTGACTATGTTTCCAAGCTATTTCTCCTAAAATTTGGAACGTTTGGCCGGTGAAATTAACACCAATCACCAGTATTGATCCACGGGTGTCAAAAATGGTATGCAAATTTTAAAATTTAAATTAGTTTTTGATATATTAATTTTTTTTCTAATTTTAATGATATTTCTGTAATGATGGCAACTAAATTAATTTTTGTGAAAAAAGGGGAGAAAAGAAAAAAGTCCTTCCGGCCAGTGCCGGGAGGAAGAGGTAGCTTTCATATTCCTTATTTTAAAAAAACAACTTATATCATTCAAACACACGAAGCTCAATTTAGTGGAAACCGAGTATAGGAGATTCAATACTAATTTTTATCAATATAATGAATGAGAATTTCGCGAAATTAGTCAGCTTTATCCAAGCTGCTTTTCTTTAAAGTAACTTATATTTGGCTGCCAAATTCGGCGAGTTCTTAAAGTGCGTGCCATTTTAAGACAACATGGTGGATGAGGCTAACCAGTGAACTTGGTCGAGACCTTAGTAATTGCTGTGCACATGCTCACTCACATCGGAATCGGTTGATATATACGAGTGCTGTCGCATGCAAAAAATCTGATTTTTCAAAATGTCACCCACAATAGAAATTGAAACTGCTATATCTGAGCCATTTTTTAAGGTAAAGACAAACAAAAAATGCTCCTGAATCCTTATATCAAGGTCAAATACTTAAGAAAGAAACCCTTTTCAATTTCTAATTTTTTTGCACCTCACTTTAAATATATATATATTTTTTAATTTAATGGCCGCCATTTTGATGATGAATCTGATGAATCTGGCCAGCGAACTTGGTCGAGGTATTGATGTATACTATCCACATGCCTTCTTACATCGGAATAGGCGAATACGTGTGTTATCGCGTGACAAATACAAGATCGTTTCAAAATGTTAGCCATGCTAGAAATTCAAAGTGCTATAATTCAACCATTTTTTTTTAAAGATATAAACAAAAGAGCAAATTTTTAGAAACAAAAACTCATAGTTGCCAACCTTCCGATTTTTTTTCATACCAATATTTTTATTCTAAAATACTTGCTTTATACAATCGCACAATTTATGCAATTAAATAAAGCGAACGTTTTTGTAAGATTTTACTGGTATCAAAAAAATCGGGAGGTTGGCAACTATGAAAACTGCTCCGGAATCTTTGTATCAAGGCCAAACACATAAAAAAAATCTTTTTCATTTTCCAATTTTTTAATACCTCATTTTAAATTTTAAATTTAATTTTTTTTTAAATGGCAACCCTTTTGAAACAAGATGGTGAATGAAGCTGGCCAACGAACTCGGTCGAGACATTGGTATGTACTATGTACAGACCAAGTTACATCCAAATCGGTTCATAAATGCGCCTGTTATCGCGTGACAAAAATCAGGTCGTTTTAAAATGTCAGACACAATAGAAATTCAAAATGCTATTACTCAGCCATTTTTTTTAGATATAGACGAAACAAAAACTGTTCCGGAATCTTTGTATTAAGGTCAAACACATACGAAAAAAATCTTTTTCATTTTCAAATTTTTTGGCATCTCATTTTAATTTTTTAATTTTTAAAATTTTTTTAAATGGCCGCCATTTTGAAACAAGATGGCGGATGAATCTGGCCAACGAACTCGGTCGAGATATTTGTATGTACTATGTACACACCAAGGTACATCCAAATCGGTTCATAAATACGCCTGTTATTACGTGACAAAAATCAGGACGTTTCAAAATGTCAGCCACTCTAGAAATTCAAAATGCTATAACTCAGCCATTTCTTAAGATATAGACGAAACAAAAACTGCTCCCGAATCTTTTTATCAAGGTCAAACACATAAGAAGATAATATTTTTTCAATTTTTAATTTTTTGGTATCACATTTCAAATTTAAATTTTTCTTAAAAATTTAAATGGCCGCCATTTTTAAACAAGATGGCGGGTGAAGCTGGCCAACGAACCCGGTCGAGACATTGGTATGTACTATGTACACACCGAATTACATCGAAATCGGTTCATAAATACGCCTTTTATCGCGTGACAAAATTCAGGACGTTTCAAAATGTCAGCCACGCTAGAAATTCAAAATGCTATAACTCAGCCATTTTTTAAGATATAAACGAAACAAAAACTTCTCCGGAATCTTTGTATAAAGGTTAAATACATAAAAAAAATATTTTTCTATTTTTAATTTTTTGGTACCACATTTTAAATTTTAAATTTTTTAAAAATTTTTAAATGGCCGCCATTTTGAAACAAAACGGCGGATGAAGCTGGCCAACGAACTCGGTCGAGACATTGGTATGTACTATGTACACACCGAATTACATCGAAATCGGTTCATAATTACGAGAGTTACAGTGTGACATAGGTCAGATATATATATATATATATAGTGATGGGCGATTCTCGAGATTTTACCAATCGAGAAAAATCGTCATCGTAAAAAAATACAATCGATACAGTCATCGATTACTTCCCGGAATCTACAATCGAGACAATCGAGATGTTTTTACAATCGATTATTGCTTATTATTTTACAGGCTTATAGAGTAATTTTTAAGTTTTTAGTAAATACGTGGCAACTAAAGATAGATGGAGTAAAACAACATACCAAGAAATCGATGTAAATTTAACACTGAGATACTCTGAAAAAAGATCTTCCTTTGAAGCTAAATGAAAGGTTGTGAAAAAACAGAAGCAGTAAACAGTAATGTAGTTTGCTGCTATCGTTTTCATTAACTCTTTCATTCAACTTCAATTGATGGAGGGGCACCTGATATGAAGTCTTTAGAAAGCTGTATTCTAACATTTGTTAATAACACAAGCCAACAGCTGTTTTGGTGCCTAGGTTTTTGGAGCTGATATTATATGAATTTGATGTCCTGAATTCAAATATGGCATTCAATTTTGAATGGGAGCTCAAGTATTTAAGATATAGAACTTTTTGTGAAACATATGTTACACTATTTTAAGTTAAATCCATAATTAAAATAAAATAAAAATAAAATAAATAAACACAGAATTTTTTTTAATAATATACAAATGTTAATTTCCATTATTATAATATACATATATTCAAATAATATTTTTAAGAATTATATTATACAAATATATTTACTCACAAAGATAGAGGAAAAAGTCATCGATGAGACCAATTCTCACTGAACATTTCGGAAGCTTCTTTTCCATGACATTCTTGAATTTATTTTTGAACAATCCCTTTTTAAACTCCAACAGTAATCTGCCATAATGTGCGTATTCCATCTTCCTTGGTAGTGGTCCTACATAGTCTTAATATCCTGGTGAAATCTTTCACCCTGTTCCTCACTGGTGTCTCCTACATTTTCAGGAAAATACTCTAAGTGGCTGTGTAAATAGTGCACCTTAATGCTCATATTACACCCAAGAGATTTAAAACTATTAAGCATTTCGTTTACCAGTTCTACATAGTTTTCTGCTTTGTGTTTGACCAGAAAGTTTTCGACAACTGCAACAAAAGAAGTCCAGGCTTTTCCCTCAGTCTCATTCATCGAATTTACGAAGGCAGGATCCCTAATCAGTTGTTTTATTTGTGGCCCGTCAAATATTCCTGATTTAATTTTTTCATAACTCAATTGGGGCATTTTCTCTTCTATATATGCAAAGCATGACCCGTTCTTATCAAGAGCCTTTACAAACTGCTTCATAAGGCCGAGCCTGATACGCAGTGGAGGAAGTACGATTTTGTCTCACCCAACTAAGGGGATATTAATGATATTCCTTTCCCCAACATCCATGTTTTCTCTCTTAGGCCACTCGTTTCTAACCCAGTGGTGTGTTTTATCCCTGCTATCCCAAAGACACAAGAAGCAATGATATTTGGTATAACCGCTTTGCTGTCCAAGGAGAAAGTTTACCATTTTTAAATCAACACAAATCACCCATTGATGTTCATGATACTTTATCTTGTCAAAGACCAAAGCTATTGTGTTATATTCTTCTTTCATTTTCGTTGAGTGAGCAATTGGTATTGAACCATATTTATTCCCAATGTGTAGAAGGACACATTTTAAACTCCGCTTTAAGCTGTCTACAAATAAGCGCCAATGATCTGGAAAATATTCAGAAAGACCCATTTTTCAAGAGTCCTCTAATTCTGTGACAAAATACAAGATTGTCTTCTTGGGAGAAGAAGGGTAGTAGACCCTTTTCTCTTGTGCGGTAAAAGGTAATTTTGGTTCCTTGTTCCAGTAAATTTTTGTCCTTCAATCTTGAAGCCAGTAATTCAGAAGCTTCTTTTGACAGGTTGAGATCTCTGGTGAGATCATTTAACTCATCCTGGTTGAAACGTTGAGTCATTGATGACATCTCCTCATAATCACTGTCACCTTCATAAGTATCGGAAGGATGATCAGAGGGACAGTATTCATCCTCTCAGAGCTCTGGTAGCTGGTAAAGCGTTGGGATCGGCACTTACTTCCTTTGAGTGAGGAATCGGGCGTCTTGCAGAGACTAAATCAGGAATAGTCCACTTACTATGTTTCTTTCGATTAATTCCTTAATATTTACTAGGCAGAAATAACAATCATCGAAGTGGTTTTGGGGTTCTCTCCAAACCATCGGTAAACCAAATTTGAGACAATTTTCTTTTCCCGTTAGTCCACTGTCGTAAGTGTTCTGTACAAGTTTTACAGACCTGATGCGGTGCCCAGGTTTTATCCTGATCACCAAGTTTAACACCAAAGTGTCCAAGATAAGCTCTCTTTACAAAGTCAGTAACAATTTTTCTGTTCTCTTTTAACACGTATTCTCCGTATATGTAGCAAAACACATCAGGATGATTTGCACAACTTCTTCTACTTGAACTCATTTAAATTATATTCAACAACACAGATACAACAATCTACAATACAGTATGTTTTAAATTAACTTTATAAGAATTCTATACTAAACACAAATATTGCAAAAGGTCAACAACGTCTACCCTCCACGGAGAAAACTCACAAACTAACCTTATCTCTTTGCGGCTTTTCCATTTGACTTTATGGATGAGCGGCACGAAATCATAAGCATGCGCAGAACCTCAGTTTTACTTGCACATCTGTTTTTTTCAAGGTCTTCTGAAATTTCAGTGCCTCCCAAATCGCTTTGAGCGTTGCAACGGGCCCCATGTGTCAAAGGCCAGTTTAAGCGTTGAATGTCACTTCAGTTCTAAAAAATCTTTAGTTCTCTTCGCATAGCTAAAAAAGTGGAGCTGATAGAGAAAAACTGATTTCATATTTGGATTCAGTGTCCCAAAAATATCTAAAATCAGCTGAAAAATTATAGGCACCAAAAAAAAATTTTTTTTTGTAGGCCTGTGTAATCTTAATACAACTTATTATGTAATACATCTTATCAGTTTTTAAGCCTTCTGAAAGAAATGTTAATCCCTAAACCTACCCCTTTTTCTGTACTAATGGTTTATGACAATTAACAAATTGTTAGAAATGCGTTTAAGAAATTAACTTTAATGTTACAACATCTCCGCTATAGTATTTATCTTTCGAATATTATGTGCCATTCTATATTTTAATACAGGCCAATAAACTCTAAATGATTAATATCGTTAAGATATGTTCCGTATAAATTTCTTTAATAAAGTGTGCATACTAATGTTTCGATAAAACACTGTAAAACAATTTAAGTTTGTAATGTTTGAGCATATTAATAATAAGTATCATGGATTTTCATATCAAATTTTATTTTATGTATGGCAATGTGTATTATGTATGCAAGTCTAGTAAATTGAGAGTACTACAGATGAACCAGATGCCAGAAAAATGAGTTGAACACGTTAATCCCAACTCCTCAGAATTTTTCAAAACACTCTTTTCAAACAAGTTTTTCAAATATAAGATCAATATGTTATCAAGAAATATGTTCAAAGTTTTAATGGTAAGAACAACGCTATTTTGGAACGCTAAATAACTTAAGAAAATACTTTCAGTTCATTTATCTACTTTTAAAAATATTATTTAAATTATTCAAGGATTGTAATATCTTTTTGCTAATTTTGTTTTGTTATAAGTTCCCTTTTATTTTTAATGAAAGTGCGATGTCTAAATCGCGTAATTATGGCGCATTCGATAGAATTGAACACTTTTTCACATTTTCGATAAAGGCAAAAATTTGATACAAGTTAAAGTTCCCCTAAATATCTAATGCTGTAAGATTTCGCGTTGATCGAAAAAAAAGAGCTTTATCGAAAAAGGGGAAGAAAAACCAGACAAATATACTTGCTAAAAAGGGAACCTGTGTAAACCGGAAACTGCTTACCACTCCCTATCGATGCCAAAATGATTCTTTAAATTTGCATTCCAATTAAAAATAGTTACTTTCTGACACATTAACGAACTTATTTTTATTCTCAAGCGTATTAGTTAGGATCGAATTTTTTCCTTTTTCGCTAAAGGAAAATGTTTCAAATTTTCGTAAATGCGAGCCTAATATTGGGGAATTTCACCATTAATCGAAAACAAAAGAACTTTACCGAAAAACAGAAGGATAACCGGACTCATATACCAGCTAAGTGGGAACCTACCTAAGACGGAAACCGGTTTCCATTCCCTAATGATTCCAAAATATTTTTTTCTGTTTGTACTTGTACTTAAATCCAAAGTAGTTACTTTTTGATTCATTTAAAAACTCAATTTTATTCTCAGGTGCATTGTATCCAAAAATGGAAGGATAACCGCATAAAGATACCAGCTAAGAGGGAAATTGTCTAAAACGGAATTGGTCTTTGGTCCCTAGCGATTGAAACATAATTCTTCGTTGTCTGTACCCAAATCTAAAGTAGCGCCTTTCTAACTCATTTTTATTCTTAGGTGCATTAGCTAGAAACGATTTGCATTTTCACATTTTCGATAAAAGTAAAAGGTGTGATTGAGGAAAAGTTCCTAAATGTTGAATGCGTGTCTAATTCTGTGGAATTTTCTGGTTGGTCAAAAGAAAAAGAGCTTTATCAAAACATGGGAGGTTAACTAGACAAACCAGCTAAGACGGAATCTGTCTAAAATGGAATTGATTTCCAGGTTCTAAATGGGCCCCTAACATGACTGTTGCCCATCTGTACCTAAATCCAAAGTAGTATCTTTGTGAGACATTCACGAACTCATTAGAATCGAACAGCATTTTCCTTTTTTCGGTAAAGGCAAACGATTTAATACAGATCAAAGTTACCCTAAATGTCTAATGCTGTAGAATTTCAAAGTTGATCGAAAACAAAAGAGCTTTATCGGAAAGGGAACCAGACAAATATATTTGCTAAGAGTGAACCTGTCTAACAAGGAATTGGTTCCAATCTCTAGCAATAGTTAATGAAGTTTAATTAAATTCCGTGCATTAGTTTTTGAAATATAGCAGCGTTACCTGTTGGGCTATTTGCACAACAAACAAATCAACACCATTTTACATCTAGGTCTAACTGAATATGAAGTATTATTAAATTTTGCGTATTACTTCTAGAGATAGAGCGTTATCAAAATTTTTGTCACATAAAAGACAGATATTTTCTAAAAACTGACCAACTTATCATGAATCCAATACTTCCTTCTTGTAAAGATAGATGAACGTAAAAATGGAAAAATGCCCCACACAAACTGAATTAAACCCTTTTCAACTTAAGTATATGTAACAAAATCACACGCCTCCTAATCTGCATCATTCTTTGAGAAACTATGACTTAAACCAAAAACGCACCAAGTGTCAATCTGACTGTGAAAGCTAAATAAATACCCAAAGAACTTCTAACTCATAAGAAAGGGCTCCATTACTGTTTTTCTAAGCTGGGATTTACATCACATTCATTTCGGTGACTTCCCTCCTTTACGCTAGCCAACCCAGCCTACGTAATCATGACGTAGATGGAAAATGCTCATTCATTTCTCTCTCGCTCTCTCTCTCTCTCGCACCTCAACTACAATAAAGTCTGCTCCGAGGTCTGCTCGATGCAAACCTTTCGTTTATCTCGAGAGATACCTCTCCTCCATGAAAACCTCTCGCTTACCTCGAGAGAAACCTCTCGCTTACCTCGAGATATGTCTTCTCGGTTCTAACTAAGGCCGAGAATGGGAAATCACTTTTCTTCCATTCTCGACATGTTACTCTCGATGATTGTCAAGAAAACTGATTTCTCGTTCTCGTTCAAGAAGGGCCGAGAAGAGATATCGAGGGGAGAGCTGGAAAGAGAGATAGGTATGACAATGAGCAATGAAATGATGGAGCCTTCCGATAAATATTATGTATTAAATAAAAAAAAATTCAAAGACAGAGATTGGTGAGTTTCGGGGGGCGCAAGAGTGGACACACGGGGGGGGGGGGGGATTTTCAAATTTTTACCGAACACGTCATGTGATACATCATCGGAATTTGACAACCCTTGCATATTATGAACCTTTCTCCCATTCACAGTTGAATTTCAGGATGCGGGGGGGGTGAGGGTGTGCGCGGACAAATCTTTAAAACTGTAGCGATATCTAGAATAATTATCATTTAAATGGGTTTTTTGAATGGCCTTCAGAAAAATAATACTTATTAAATATAAAAATATTAAGAGTTGGGGGAATTCCGGGAGTATTCAAGGGGCGTGAGAGTGGACCCACAGGGGTGCAATTTTCAAACTTTTATGAAACCTCTAATGTGATATATCTTCGGAAATCTTTCTGACTACTCTTTCATATTATGAACCTTTCTTCCCCCAAAATTCAATTTTGGGGGTGGGGAGGGGCGAACAAATTTTTAAAACCGTAGCGATTTCTATGATAAATAGCATTTTAGATGTGAATTTTTTTTATGGGGTCTTCCGGTATTTATTATTTATTAAACATAAAAATTTTGAAAGTGGGGGCTGCATCAATTCCGGGGCGAAAGAGTGGACCCACTGGAGAGAGGGGTCGGGGAAACAATTTTCAGACATTTTTTGAACGCGTCATGTGACATATCATAGGAAAGCTCTTGGATAACTCTTTCATATTATGAGACTTTCGTCGCCCCCTCCCCAATTTTGCTCTCACTGTGAGGGGGGGGGGTCGTTTTCAAACTTTTTTGCATTCTCCTCATTTTAGATCGGATTTTTTTACGGAGCCATCCGGTATTATTTATAATACATGAAATTTCAAAAAGTTGGGTTGTATTCCGGGGAGTGCGGTAGTTGGCCCCTTGGGGTGGGGGCTGGGGGGGAGCACTTTCTTAACTTTTGTTGACACTCTTCATGTGATACATCATTAGAAAATCCACTTATTCATATTATGCACCTACCTGCCCCTTTCCCCACTTTGCCACCGGGGCATTTTTAGGGTTTCGTTCATCTGACGAAACCCTATTCGTCTCGCTCCTCTGTCTGTCGGTCTGTCTGTCTGTCCGTCCGTCCGTCCGTCTGTCTGTCTGTCACAGAGCCCGTTCTCAGAAACTATACATGTTGGAGACTTGAAATTTTGCATACTTATAGATGAACACCACACATCATACGACAAATCGTAAAATTTTGAAAAAGTCTTACATTTAACCCTTTGGGCTCCCACATGTATATTTTAAACAGTTCTTTCTATGTAAGCCTCTAATTAGATTGGAGGCGTGAAATTTTGCATATAGCTGAATACCTCACATCAAACGACAAATCATAAAATTTTGAAAAAGTCGTACATTTAACCTTTTGGACTCCCACATGTGTATTTTAAATAATTCTTTCTAAGTGAGCCCCTATTTAGATTGGAGGCGTGAAATTTTGCATACTTATAGCTCAACATCCCAGATTACGCGTCAAATAATAAATTTTGAAAAAGTTTTATGTTTAACCCTTTCAACTCCAGCTCGTGTATTTTAAGCAATTCTTTCTAACTGAACCCCAATTAAATTGGAGATTTTAAATTTTGCATACTTATAGCAGAACACCTGAGGCCAAGCGACAAATCATAAAATCTTGAAAAAGTCTTACGTTTAACACTTTGAACTACCCCACATGTATTTGAAGCAATTCTTTCTAAGAGAGCCCCTAATTAAGTTGGAGACATGAAATTTTACATACGTATAGTTGAATACCCCAGACCACACGACAAATCATAAAATCTTTAAAAAGTTTTATATAATAATTAACCCCTCCGGGCTCTAACTTGTGTATTTTAAGTAATTTTTCTAACCTCCGCCCTTTTAACCCGGGGAGAAATTTTCCAACTTTTGCCGACACTTGAACCTTCTTTCATATTATGAACCATAGCCTTACATATTTTAGTTCCATTTTTTACTGCCAGGTGCGCCTACTGATCTCGGTATGCTATGGGCCCAATCCCCTCGACTAATTGAATCCTTGAATTTCAGGATGCGGGGGGGTGAGGGTGTGCGCGGACAAATCTTTAAAACTGTAGCGATATCTAGAATAATTATCATTTAAATGGGTTTTTTGAATGGCCTTCAGAAAAATAATACTTATTAAATATAAAAATATTAAGAGTTGGGGGAATTCCGGGAGTATTCAAGGGGCGTGAGAGTGGACCCACAGGGGTGCAATTTTCAAACTTTTATGAAACCTCTAATGTGATATATCTTCGGAAATCTTTCTGACTACTCTTTCATATTATGAACCTTTCTTCCCCCAAAATTCAATTTTGGGGGTGGGGAGGGGCGAACAAATTTTTAAAACCGTAGCGATTTCTATGATAAATAGCATTTTAGATGTGAATTTTTTTTATGGGGTCTTCCGGTATTTATTATTTATTAAACATAAAAATTTTGAAAGTGGGGGCTGCATCAATTCCGGGGCGAAAGAGTGGACCCACTGGAGAGAGGGGTCGGGGAAACAATTTTCAGACATTTTTTGAACGCGTCATGTGACATATCATAGGAAAGCTCTTGGATAACTCTTTCATATTATGAGACTTTCGTCGCCCCCTCCCCAATTTTGCTCTCACTGTGAGGGGGGGGGGGTCGTTTTCAAACTTTTTTGCATTCTCCTCATTTTAGATCGGATTTTTTTACGGAGCCATCCGGTATTATTTATAATACATGAAATTTCAAAAAGCTGGGTTGTATTCCGGGGAATGCGGTAGTTGGCCCCTTGGGTTGGGGGGGGGAGGCGGAGCACTTTCCTAACTTTTGTTGACACTCTTCATGTGATACATCATTAGAAAATCCACTTATTCATATTATGCACCTACCTGCCCCTTTCCCCACTTTGCCACCGGGGCATTTTTAGGGTTTCGTTCATCTGACGAAACCCTATTCGTCTCGCTCCTCTGTCTGTCTGTCTGTCTGTCTGTCCGTCCGTCCGTCTGTCTGTCTGTCTGTCACAGAGCCCGTTCTCAGAAACTATACATGTTGGAGACTTGAAATTTTGCATACTTATAGATGAACACCACACATCATACGACAAATCGTAAAATTTTGAAAAAGTCGTAAATTTAACCCTTTGGGCTCCCACATGTATATTTTAAACAGTTCTTTCTATGTAAGCCTCTAATTAGATTGGAGGCGTGAAATTTTGCATATAGCTGAATACCTCACATCAAACGACAAATCATAAAATTTTGAAAAAGTCGTACATTTAACCTTTTGGGCTCCCACATGTGTATTTTAAACAATTTTTTCTAAGTGAGCCCCTATTTAGATTGGAGGCGTGGAATTTTGCATACTTATAGCTCAACATCCCAGATAACGCGTCAAATAATAAATTTTGAAAAAGTTTTATGTTTAACCCTTTCAACTCCAGCTCGTGTATTTTAAGCAATTCTTTCTAACTGAACCCCAATTAAATTGGAGATTTTAAATTTTGCATACTTATAGCAGAACACCTGAGGCCAAGCGACAAATCATAAAATCTTGAAAAAGTCTTACGTTTAACCCTTTGAACTACCACACATGTATTTGAAGCAATTCTTTCTAAGAGAGCCCCTAATTAAGTTGGAGACATGAAATTTTACATACGTATAGTTGAATACCTCAGACCACACGACAAATCATAAAATCTTTAAAAAGTTTTATATAATAATTAACCCCTCCGGGCTCTAACTTGTGTATTTTAAGTAATTTTTCTAACCTCCGCCCTTTTAACCCGGGGAGAAATTTTCCAACTTTTGCCGACACTTGAACCTTCTTTCATATTATGCGCCATAGCCTTACATATTTTAGTTCCATTTTTTACTGCCAGGTGCGCCTACTGATCTCGGGTGCTATGGGCCCAATCCCCTCGACTAATATATCTACGGATAGTATGTAAAACGGGTTTTCGTTCGGATAGATGTTTGTTTAGAATCGAGTGTGCCCCCTGGTTGCGAAATGTGGAACTAACAGATTTTTCAAAAAGAAAAAGTGTTTTGAAAGGAATATTAAACGAAACCCTTTGTGCGATCTGTGATCACACTTACCCACTTGTTCTAAATTTTGTTGACACTCCTCATGTTACATATTGGAAAGGCCTGTGACCATTTATTCATGTTATGCACCCCCCCCCCCACTTTGCCCCCCACGGGGAACTTTTCTAAATTTAGCCAAGACACCTCATGTGACGTATCGTTGGAAAGGTCTGTGACTACTTATTGATATTATGCACCTCCGGTGTCCACCCTCCCCATTTTGCCCCCACGGGTGTACTTTTCTATATTTAGCCAAGACCCCTCGTTGAAAAGGTCTGAGACTACTTATTGATGTTATGCACCTCCGGTAACCGCCACCCCCCCCCCCCCCACACACACACACTTTGCCTCCATGGGGATATTTTTCTAAATTTAGCCGAGACCCCTCATGTGACATATTGTTGGAAAGGTCTGTGACCACTTACTCGTTTTATGCACCTCCCGCGGTCCTCTCCCCCCCACTTTGTCCCACGGGGGCCATTTTTATAAATTTAGCCGGGAACTTTCATGTGACTTTTCTAAATTTACCAGAGACCCCCTTGTGATATATTGTCGGAAAGGTCTGCGACCACTTACCCACGTTATGCACCTCCCGCGCCCCTCCCTCCACTTTGCCCCCACTGGGAGGGCATTTTTATAAATTCAGATCGAGATCCCTCATGTGCCATGTGACATATAGTTGGAAAGGCCTAATGCCCCATGACGACTTATTCCTATTATGCTGCTGCTGTGCTCCTCCCCTCACCTTGACCCCCCCCCAGGGATCCGGTTCGAGATTATTTTTTTACAACATTTTATAGTCACACCCGTGCACACCACACCTGCTATACAGTGCCTTATATAGCGGGAAGCCAGTTCGAGATGTCATATTACAAGATTACGTATAAATTAGAGGCCCCGACTAAAGGAAGGGCCCGCTAGCGGGCGAAACCACTTAGTCCTTATTAACGCCGACTCATTCCAGTTTACCTGCAGACGATCCTTGATAAATTTATGAAGTATAAAAGCAGTTGGCAAACTGGAGTCATCGAGAAAATATTTACACAATCGAAAACTATCGAGATGTCCATACAATCGAGAGAATCGAGAAAAACATCTCGTTATCGCCCATCACTATATATATATATATATATCAATTTTGAACGGAGGGTGGTTTCGGGGTCTGGGGGTCATGATCGATGAAAATATACCAAAATTTTTTGAAATCGCTTTCCTCCGAACGGCTGCAATAGGTAGCTTTTTGTAATGAAAGCTACCTAAAACTATATAGATTTATTAGATTTAGATAGATTTATAGATTTATAGATTTATAGATTTATAGAATTTATTAGATTTTTTTTTTTTTTTTTTTTTTTTTTTTTTTGTCATTTTCAAATTGAAATTGAAATTATTTTTTATTTCAATCGATAGTGAAGAGATATGTGATTAAGTTATGTTTGCCACGAAAAATGGAAGAAATAAAAACTTTTTTCACATTTCGATCGTCAGTAATCAGTTTATTTTAGAAACCAAATATCGTCTGTCATCTTCAACTTTGACATAAACTCAATAGGCGTTAAAATCCATTTTTTGTGGAAAAAAGACAAACGAAAGGGATTATTAGATTTATTTTTTGTCGTCCTTTACAAATTGAAATTGAAAAGTGAAATTATTAAAAACAGAATGAAAATTTTAAAATAAGAATTAAATGATCACGTGTTAAAAGCAGAAAATAGGGAAAATTACGTCAAAATATTTACACGTTAATATTAAAAAAGTACGAAAACTTAAAAATAATAAAAACCACACGCGAAACGCATTTAAAGGTGATAATTACCTCATATGCAAAATGCCCAAATATTAAATATCGTCATATTTAAGGTGCCCAAAATTAATTATTACGAGTGAAAAACTTTTAATGATGAATATTAGGTCATATTTATAAAGCTCAAATAATAATGTTCTGAAACACTTTTAAATTAAATGATATATATACCTGTGAATCTTAAAAGAGAAACAAGCTTTAAATTAATTATTACATAAAAAATTCATTTAATAGTGAAAATTACGTCATATAATATTAAAACGATACATTTAAAACGATTTTCATTCCGCAGAATTTTAATGGAACGTCACATGGTATAAAATTAGTGCGGCTAGCAAATTTGTTTATATATTACATAACTTGATGCAGCATAGATACAGGTAAGTGTATGCGCAAAGTACTTTCGATTTATTTTGTACGAATTACTATTCGATAAATGCATATTAGAAAATTAGGATATAAACTTTGTACATTTTAAAAATAACATGAAACTATGCATGATGGTGTATTAAAATACAGAAAAGAATTCATAAATAAGCTATACCTGTTTCTTAAAATATCTGAAACTCGATCAAAACCTAAAATATAAGCGTAAAATTTCAAAACAATGTTTTTTAATAGCGTGGTTCTGAAAGCTTGTTCCAAGAAGACGGATTTTCAACACTTTCCAACAAAGTTGAAAAGTGGTTATGAGTTAGGACTTCGGTTTGTCTGGCCGTCTCTAACTCTCGTAAATATGCTCGGATCGTTCTGAAATTTTTGGATGTTAGTGACCTCTAGCATAGCACGTTCCCTATTACAAATGAAGTTTGTAGCATGTTTAGTTCATTTACAGGGACAGTCAAAAGTTTTCCGTTACATTACGGCCAATGGGAAAAAACCGTTTCAAATGATTTTTAATGGTGTTACACTCTTTCAAACATAGTAAAATTAATATTCATTTATGAAGCCCACTAAAATATGTATTCTGTTGAATATGCGGTGCAAAGAATAGTTATTGTTGATTTACAGGGCTAAACAAAAGAATTCCGTTCATAATGGTATAGGGGAAATTATTCACGGTGTATTTGAAAAGATTTCAGATACTAGGCTAGACCGAGGCTAGTTGGCCATAGGGGCATGTTGGCCCAGTCGCGATATTTTTAAAACTTTGCGTTAGATGACATTGTCAGTCCAGCCAAGTACGCGTTGCTTCGCTTTCCTCCTCCAACATCAGCACCATTGAAGTCGGAGCATCCGTTAAAGAATTATTGAAAATTTTCAAAATTTTTCGAAGGTGAGTAAATTTCTTCTCTTATAAATAATCGTTTTTTATTTGTTTGCAGATTGAATTTTAGATTTTGATACATAATAATTCAGAAAAATAATTGTTCGTAGTAATTGTAGGGCATGTTTTTTAATTTAAATACTTACAGAATAATTCCTTACAGTCATGAAAAACAAAAATGGCAATACGGGGTTAGTTGGCCCATTTGGCACGGGGCATGTTGGCCCACCCCGTAGGAATTTGGTACTGGAGTATTGGAATTTTGATAGTTTTAATGAATTATACTGACCGAAATTTGAAGGGAATGATGCGTTAGAAAAACATAATAAACGAAAGAAAAGAATTATTGCACTTAACAGATGTACAGAGGTCTTGATACAATTTATTTATCATCTGGTGCTTATAATAAATCACCTAATTAAGGATGAATGACTTCTTAAATTACTGTACTCTAAGATTTACGGTGTTTTAACACATAGCATGCCTTTATTAAAATTTATTACTGTTTCGTAATGTATTAAAGACATTTTATATGATAAAATAAAAGCAATTTTTAAAGCAATTTTTGGTCGAAGTTAATAATTTGAATAACTCACAGTTTTAATATCTAAAATTTTTATTTTAATTTGGGAGTCTATATTGTGTTTTCGTTCGCAAGAAATAAAAATTAAGATTTGGCAAAATTTTGATCATTTCTTAAACTTCTACACTATCAGAACATTAAAAAATCCCTTCCGGCTCGGGCCTACAGGCGGAGGTAGATTTCGAAGTTAAGTACTAAATTAACTAACAAAATTTAAATCAAGATTAGAGATAAACCCAGTTCCTCCACTAAGAATGAGCTCTAGGGAGCTAAACATTTTGTGAAAATTCCAATGTACACGAATACACACACGCATGCATATGGAATAGGTTTAAAAAATAGCTAAAGCAAATTCAGAGAACCTCAAAGTGATAAATAAGTTAATATTTCCATAGTCGGGTTTTTATCATGTTTTAATACGTTTCTTCAAACTCACATGACGTTACATATTCACCTGCTGAGGTCCATTTTATTTCCAATATGACGCAATATTTTGTTGTTGTTTTTTAATTCGTCAAACGATTTATTTCATTTTGAGTTTTCATGCAGAAATCTTGCTCTAGGAAACTTATGACGTAATATTCAATTTGTTTTCAATTCGTCAAACTATTTATTTTATTTAATTTTTCACGTGAAATTCTCGCAAAAGAAAAGCAATTGTTGTGGTGAGAATTTTATTGCTTTTTTTTTAATTGTTGGCAACTGCAATAACGAAAAATATTTATTTTTTTCTGTCATTGTTGTGTAAGAGCTGATTTTATCGGAATCATGTTAAGATGGTATTCAAATTTTTGAACCCTCCCCATTTCCATTCCCTTGGTCCGATTTTACCCATTTTCAATCCCCGCCGAGATATTAGCCATCTCAAAGTTGTTGGCGAGTTTGAAGGCGATCCGTGCATAATTGCGACTTTTATCGTGCGGACAAAATTTAGTACATACATACATACATACATATATATATATATATATAAACTTTTTAGGTGGGGGTGGTTTTGGGTTCCTGGGGTCCTATAATGAAAAGTTATGAAGGAATTTTTCAAAAGTCGCACCATGGTAACGACTGCAATAGGTAGTATTTCTTACGAAATCTACCTAAAAGTGACGTGGGCCAACTTACCCCGCAATCGGGGCATGTTGGCCCAAGCGACTTGGTGTCAATTTGAGCTTCTAAACTAATACTTATAGTTAATATTTTCAAGTTTTACTATTGTGCCTTCTTTCTGAAAGTACACTGATAGTGGTAACATAAAAAGAAATTTAAAATGTTGATTTGTATATTTTTTAAAATTATTAGAAGAAAAAGCGGGCCAACTAGCCCCGGTCTACCCTATATTGTATCCGAATTACTGTATATTAGAAATGATTGCTCGAAATGCATTTTTAATTATGATATGCGCTTTTTTAGGGTTTCGTTCATCTGATGAAACCCTATTCGTCTCGATCCTCTGTCTGTCTGTCCGTCTGTCACAGAGCCCGTTCTCAGAAACTATATATGTTGGAGTCTTGAAATTTTGCATACTTATAGCTGAACACCACACATCATACGACAAATCATAAAATTTTGAAAAGTCATAAATTTAACCCTTTGGGCTTCCACATGTGCATTTTAAACAATTCTTTCTAAGTGAGCCCCTAATTAGGTTGGAAGCGTGAAATTTCCCATACTTATAGCTGAACACCTCACATCAGACGACAAATCATAAAATTTTGAAAAAGTCGTACATTTAACACTTTGGGCTCCCACATGTGTATTTTAAACAATTCTTTCTAAGTGAGCCCTAATTAGGTTGGAGGCGTGAAATTTTGCATACTTATAGCTGAACACCTGACATCAAATGACAAACCATAAAAGTTTGAAAAAGTCGTACATTTAACCCTTTGGGCTCTCACTTGTGTATTTTAAACAATTTTTTCTAAGTGAGCCCCTATTTCGGTTGGAGGCGTGAAATTTTGCATACTTATAGCTGAACACCTCGCATCAAATGACAAACTATAAAATTTTGAAAAAGCCGTACATTTAACTCTTTGAGCTCCCACATGTGTATTTTAAACAATTCTTTTTATGTCAGCCCCTATTTAGGTTGGAGGCGTGAATAGCTGAACACCACATATCATACGATAAATCATAAAATTTTGAAAAAATCGTACATTTAACCCTTTGGGCTCCATCAAGCGTATTTTAAGCAATTCTTTCTAACTGAGCCCCTTATTAAATTGGAGATTTGAAATTTTGAATACTTATAGCAGAACGCCTGAGGCCATGCGACAAATCATAAAATCTTGAAAAAGTCTTACGTTTAGTTCTTTGAGCTACCACATATGTATTTTAAGCAATTCTTTCTAAGAGAGCCCCTAATTAAGTGGAGACATGAATTTTTGCATACGTATAGCTGAATACCTCAGACCACACGGCAAATTATAAAATTTTCAAAAAGTCTTATATTATTTACTCCTCCGGGCTCTAAATTGTGTATTTTAAGCAATTTTTCTAACCTCCGCCCTTTTCACCAGGGAGGCCATTTTTCCAACTTTTGCCGACACCCCTTTGACCATTCTTTCATATTATACACCATAGCCTTACATATTTTAGTTCCACTTTTTACCGCCAGGGGCGCCTACTTATCTCGGGTGCTATCGGCTCAATCCCCTCGACTACTATATCTACGGATAGTATATAAAACGGAGTTTCGTTCGGACAGAGGTTTGTTCAGAATGGAGTTCGCCATTGCTTGCGAAATGTGGAACTAACAGATTTTTCAAAAGGATAAAGTGTTTTGAAAGGAATATTAAACGAAACCTTCTTTGTGATCTGTGATCACACTTACATACTTGTTTTGTTCACTATATTTATGCATAGAATAAAGTGCGTATAAATAGAGTGCTACAGTTCATATACAGAGCTACAGAAATGAATTCGTAAAGGTTACTGAGTATGAGCATAAATTGCTTAAAGGTGGGTTTTAAAGGAGTTATGCATTTTTACGCTGAACTGAATTTAGTGTCTAAGAAATATTTGTAGAATATAGATAAAATGATATACAGCGCCACGCAAAAAGTTGGATACATGGCCGTCTATGGGTGATAATTTCTGGAAATCTAATTTCAGTAATTTTAAGCGTGTTTTAGTTTGAATTAAATTTTAGCTAAATAGTGGCATGTAATAAAGGTACTAGGTAAACTACAGGGCTGTACAAAAGTATTCAAGTATGTTTCCATCTATTAGTATAAATTGCTGAAAGATGAATTTCAACCTGTTATGCATTTTCTTGCAAAACTAAATTTTCCCATTATGTAATATGTATATCAACATACAGATAGAATACAGGGCTGTTCAAAAGAATTGGAATACATATTTGGCTATGGGCGGTAAGTACTGAAATCAGATTTTTAAATGTTTACTTAGTTATCTTATTTACCTTATTTGCCTAAGTAACGAAGTTTCGTTAAAGCTTTCAGGGAGTGTTGGAAAGCTTTTCATAATCTATGCGGTACGGATGATTTTTCTTACTTGTTTTTTCTTTTCTTTTTTTTTTTTTTTACCTCGAATCTAAAGGAAGAATATTGTCTATTCTATAGCGTCGTTATAAAAGTCAGAAAGATAGCGACATTTTTAACCTAACCTAATCAAATCTCATAAAAACTGACGAGCAATCATTGCATTGCAAAAATGTAAATTTTTGTAAAATTTTGTAATATTTTTGCATGCAATACCAGAAGTATTAATAGCGGTATTCATTCCAGGCATAAAAATCATGATTTTAATTACTCATTGTTTTTAACACTTTCCAACAAAGTTGAAAAGTGTTTATGACTTCGGTTTGTCTGGCCGTTTGTCCGTCTGTCAGCGCTCTAACTCCCGTAAATATACTCGGAACGTTCTGAAATTTTTGGATGTTAGTGACCTCTACCATTGCACGAACCCTATTTCAAATGAAGTTTGTAGTATGTTTAGTTCATTTACAGGGACAGTCAAAAGTTTTCCGTTACATTACGGCCTATGAGAAAAAATCGTTCAAAATGATTTTTAATTATGTTACATGCTTTCAAACATAATAAAATTGATATGTATTTATCAAGTGCACTAAAATATGCATTCTATAGAATGTGCAGTGCAAAGAATAGTTATTATTCATTTACAGGGCCACGCAAGAGAATTCCGTTACACAATGATATAGGGTGGAGGGAATTGTTTCCGGCGTATTTTAATTATGTTAAATTATTTCATGTATAATCAAATTGATATACGTCGATGAGGTTTACTATAACTTATTTCATGTATAATACGAAGTGCATAGCATTTACAGGGACACACAAAAGATTTCAGATACTAATGTTGTATCCGAAGTACTGTACAGTAGCGATGATTGCTGGAAATGCATTTTGAATTATGTTATGTGCTTTTATGTTTCACTATATTTGTGCATTGTATATGGTGTGTATAAATGCTGTAATTCATATACAGGGCTACACAAAAGAATTCGAAATGGTTACTGGGTATGATTGCAAATTGCTTAAGGTGGTTTTTAAATGAGTTATGCATTTTTACGCTGAACTGCATTTACTTTAGTAAGAAATGTTTGTAGAACATAGATAAAATGATATACAGGGTCGCGCAAAGAATTGGGTACATGGCCGTCTATAAATGATAATTTCTGGAAATGTGATTCCAGTAGTTTTAAGAGTGTTTTACTTTGAATTAAAGTTTAGCTAAATAGTGGCGTGTAATAAAGGTACTAGGTTAACTACAGGGTTGTACAAAAATATACAAGTATGTTTCCATCTATTAGTATAAATTGCTGAAAGAGAAATTTCAACCTGTTATGTGTTTTCTTGCTAAACTAAATTTCGCCATTATATAGTATATATATCAACCTACAGCTCAAATACAGGGCTGTTCAAAAGAATTGGAATACATATTTGCTATGGACGGTAACTGCTGAAATCAGTTTTTCAAATGTTTTATACGTTTTCTAAAATGTTTACACAGTTCTCTTATATATACCTTATTTCCCTAAATAGCGAAGTTTTGTTAAAGCATTCAGGAAGTGTTGGAAAGTGTTTCATAATCTGTGCTTAACGCATGATTTTTCTTACTTGTTTAATCTAATTTTGCAATAGATAAATATCAATTCAATGGACTGTAACCATACCCAGGTTCATAAATAAAGCACATTGTTTTTCGTAACTTAGCCTTAATTGCCGAAACGCCAGTGAAGGCTTACTGTGCAGACACGAAAAGTTTTGATTTCCGTTTGTCTGTCTGTTCCGCGATAACTGCCGCAAAAAGCATCCGATCGGCTTGAAATTAATTGGGCACGTTGATGAGGTACTCGGACTTAGCTGTATAGTTTTGGCTAAATTTGGTTCATTCGTTCGGGAAATATAGAACATTTTATTTAGGTCTGTAATGCTTTTCTATTGCAAGTCAGACGATTTTCAAATTTTCATTTGTTGAAAGAAATGGCTCATATAAAAAATGGATTTAAATGGTAAATTTTGGATGCTGAAATTTTTAAATAAGATTATTAAATTATTCCAATTAGTTTGAAATTATGTCAATTATATTTGCGAGATTTTTTAAATTAGGTTTATAATTTTTGGGGGAACTTTATGCATGTTTTCCAATAATATAAAGCATTTTGTTTTAACAATTTGACATAATACATATTTCATTTTTTAACTTTTCTTTCATCAGTTGCCTAGCAACGTATTTGGTCTTAATAATCTATATATATAAAAGCCGTTCTCTGTGTATATGTCCTTTATACAAATCTTTAATTTTTGCCGATTTGCACGAAACTTGCTCTACATAGGCTTTAGAACGTGGAATAGATCCCTGTCACCTTTAAAAAATCATCAGACCAATATTTATCCCTTTTTTCTATCATCTTTCATAATTTAACATTATAGAAATATCTCATTTTAAATTTTCAAATTCAATAGCTTCTTTCCTGTTGCCACACATCTAAAAAACTGCTCAATAATTTAAAAAAAATTGATAACTCGAGTACTTTGTTTTATTAGCCAATAAAAATTCAGACTCGACTGCTATATTTTTACATTTTTGAAATTGACGTCATTCTAATCAGAAAATGCACATTTTTCATATATTTATGTAAAAACTTTAACTAAGCATGTTTTAAAATGACCTTAGAAGTACTTTAGTTGAATGTTAAAAAATCTATTTTAATGAAGTCGTTTCAATATCAAGAATCAAATAAGGGAAATGATAATAGCAAAAAAAAAAAAAAAAAATCGTTTGCTAGATATGACGTCAATGTCATCAATATAATTTCAAACTGGCTCTAAAAACTGGATGCTACAACTTATTCCCTATTTCTTTATAATCTTTAATTATATCATTTAGATAAATGTTTTAATACCTGAAATGCAGTGATAACATTCTACGATTTGTATCGAATACGGTTACATAAAATACGATTTTTGTACGATTTATATTAAATAGAAATTATAGCTACTATTTTTTAGGTTAAGCTTTTTTTCTTTTCAAAATTTCATGACTGACAGACTTTTCTGTTAGACGTTGAAATAATAGGATGCATGATGTTTAGAGATCAAATTGCAGTAAAAGCGTAATTTATGATACGGTTAGGTTGTTTCCACCAACAATATGGTGCTAGGCGTTACTCATGGATATGTCTTTTCTTCATAATATTGCATTAATAGCAAACGGATACATCTTTCTGAATTGGGTTACAGGTATATTTAAAAATATATCCGTGATTGAAAATTAATTTAAAATGGATAAACAATCCGTAAATTGAGATAAGCTTTTCAAAAAAAAAAAAAATTACTGAAAGTACTTTTTGTATTCTATTAGATTTTGGAATAATCAAATGTGCGATGTTTAAAGGTCAAATTGCAGTAAAAGTTAAATTTATGGTTGGGTTAGGTTCTTGCCACCAACAATATGATGCTAGAGTTACTCATAGTTCATCAATGTCTTTACTTTATAATATTGCATTAAGAGCAAACAAGTATATCTTTCATAATTGGGCTGCATGTAGGGATGACATTTCCACGTTTTTGCACGCACCGGTATATTCTTAAAGAAAATGTTGTTCTGTTAAATCAAGAGAGTGTCCCGATTAAATGAAATATCATTTACTCTAACAAAATACTGGTGTGAAAAAATGCGGAAATCTTATCCCTGGCTGCATGCAAATCAAAAATATCCATGATTGAAAATTACTTTAAAATCCATTCACATGAAAAAATTGAGATACAATTTTCAAATAAATTTTATTTGACAGAAGCTTTTTCTATTCGACAGTGTGAAAAACGAAATTGTATGATGATAAGTAAAAAAAATTTTAGAAAAGGCAAAATTTATGGTTTAGGTCATTGCCATCATCAGTATAATGTCACAATTGGCATAGTGTTTGTAGTTTTATATATATATATATATATATATATTCTGAAGATGACTCAATGAAAGAGTCGAAACATGTAAATTTTTAATATTTTTAATGTTTTTTATTATTTAAATGACGCTTTTTAAGCAAATAATTGTACTTTAATATATGTTATGACATTTGTTTGGAATATACATTATTATGGTATAGTTAATAGTAGACGCAATTAAAACTATTTTACTTATATTTCTTATCGGTCTTTCAACGATTCGTGGACGGTAATGCACCAATCTCAGTTATTGTCACTGCTGTATTATTTCATTTTAATGTATTTTACCCGGGTGGACCATTATTATTGACACGAGCGAAGCCGGGTAGATCTGCTAGTATTAGTATAAATGCGTCTATAATGTTTCAGTAATGCCAACGTCAAAACGGATGAATTAATGCATTTGTATTTTTGCATGTAGATGGATTTTAGCCCCAGAAATAAAAATAGGCAATATTTTATTTATTTTATTCAAATATTTTGCTTAAAAATACAAAAGTTCATTATTTTTATAGAGAATAATGTGACATTTTTTCATAAAATGTATCAATGTTTCTTTAATCGTTGCCAAGAAAATCAAAACCCTGAATAATATTTTCTCTTAAACAATTTTCAATTGAAAGATTTTGACGTGAAACAGGAAAATGAAAAAACAAATTAAGAAAAAAAAATTAATATGGCAACATATTGGGAATAAAAAGAAAACTCTCAAGTATTTCTTAATATAACAAGATGAAAGGTTTTGAGTAAGTACGAATAGCAGGTGAATTAGACGTCATTTATAAAAAAAAAAAAAAAAAAAAAAAAGAAAAAAAAAAGATGCTGTAATAAAAAGATCTTGGCTAAAATAAAATTAACTATTATTCACGGAGGAAAGAGATAGATGGAGATGCAGTATACCGTAAAAACAGTTTGCAATATGATGTGCGTTATCGCTCGGATTTAAATGCCCTCATTCGGCCCAAACAAAACAAGTACGTGGAACAGGGACCGAATTCTTTGACTTCATCCGCGCATTTTTTCTGTAAAATGAAAATGATCTGCTTATATTTAAGCATTCTGAAGTAGCATTTCATCGTGTTATGAATTAAAAACTGTATTACTAAAAATATTTTTCTTTTCTTTCTTTCTTTCTTTTTTTAAGCACGCCGTTGTGTTTGGGTCGAATGTAGCGAATTTTAAGGTTACATTTTTGGCGTCACTTCAAGATTTATTGTTTGCGTACGGTTAACATGAGGATTTTATTTTAAATTTTAAATTTATTAATTTATAAAAATAAAAAAAACTTATGCTTATCCTTATAAATCATAGCGTAAAAAAATCTATGATATACTATAACCATCCGCACAATCAATAAAAAATTACGAATGTAAATTTAAATAGACTACGGGGGTACAGGGGGCCCTGCCCCCCTGAAGAATTGCAATTTTTGATTAAAAAAGTTACCAGAATAAGCAGCTCATCAGAATTTCAGAACATCAGTGTATAACCACTTGTTTAACACATTTAATTTCTGAAACTTTACGAAGTATTTTGTATTCTTATAAATATTTATGTAATTTGAAAACTTTAAAAAGCGATTTGTAGGAAGATGAATATTACGCAATGAGTGTTAAAAAACAATGACTTGCAAAGATGACGTCGAGGCTCCTGATCTGCAGATTTACTAGTTTAAATATATTTTTTTTTATTTTATTTTTTACTTTGCATAGGAGAGACAGTGAGATTCTTATAAAGAACGAAATATTTTTTGTATCGGTTTTGGAAATAGTAATTGTGTGCATTATTTTTATACTTTTCTTTATTTCACTTTAGGGCTGTTCTCAAATCCAATAGAGCAACTTTATGACATGAGTTTCAATATATTTTTGTTCGAAAATGCATGAAACTAGCAGGTATTGTTGTTCAGAAACTATGTCATCGAACCGTTTTTTCCGGGTTTTTTTTTTTTTTTTTTTTTTTTTTTTTTTTTTTTGAAAACGCAATAGATCGTTCAGAAAATAGTGTCAAAGTAGACGTTTTGAACCGAATTTCCGCGCGAAAGGAGAAAATCCACTCAAGAAAGCGTGAAAAACATTTTGTTACGTGATCAAAATCGTTTATAACTCAATAGGTAATTGATTGACCCAAAAATGGAAAACATAGTTAGATTCCAAATCGCTTCCATAGTCAGGCCTTCCAATTTTATATCTTTCCGTTAAAAAATGAATTTGTAAATATGTCAAAACTTTTTGCGCTTGTTGAGCAGAGCAGTTGAGAGCAGCCTTAAGGACAAGAAAGTAAGAAACCAGAAAACAGGAACTCTGCTTTTTCAGAATTTAGTGTCGCCCCCGATGAAAAAGAAAATTTATATATGTAGGCATAAATAGTACAAAACATATTTCAATTTTAAGACTTACACGACACGCTTTTATTTTATGTAAAATGACGTCGTTCGCATCCGCTTAAGAATTCCACATTTACGACCCACTCTTAAACATCTACAGTAAAGTATGCATAGGACGTCACTATCGCGAAATAATACACAAATGCAGCAAAGAAACTTGACAAAAAAAAAAAAAAAAAAAGACTGTCTAATGATTCATAGGCCTTTATTTGTTTGTAACATTAATATAGATACTTAAAATTAAATATAGTTTATAATAGCTCCATATTTTAACAGATATCATTCGTTTATATTTTTTCAAAATATCACGTATTTTAATGGCATTTTCTTTCGGTTGTTATGAAAAAATGGCAACAAAAATATATAATTAACATTTTACAACTATTTTTCCTTTACTTTCTACAGAAATGGAGTACTTCCGTTGCCAATATTAAGCAAATGGCTCCAAAACCTACGAAAAAAATTAATATTTCAAAAATAAATGGTGCAGTTTTCAAACAAATTGCATTTAAAAGTAGTACTTCTTTTTTCCAATACGACGATATAAAAATTGAAAATGTCCGATGCTTAGAAATTTAAGACATTGCTATAGAGTATTTAATCGTATCGCTTTGTTTTACGGCTGGCTTCTATAAGGTAACGTTATTTTTTGGAGATGACACAAAATAAGCTTGGAGAAAGAAATGGCATACCGTACCGGGGGATAACAAAATGAAAAAAAGCGTCCGCAAAAAAAAAAAAAAAAAAAAAAAAAAAAAAAAAAAAAAAGAAGCGGAAAAGAGAAGAAGGTAGCTAATTAAAAATTGACCTTTATTGTATGAGATGGTTCACATTAGTAGATTTGTTATGATTTTTTAATTGAAAAAGAATAAAATGATTTACTTTCAATGCAATAATTTTTTTATTATAAATTGTAATGTTAGAATGTATTTGAGGTAAGTATTATCAATTCCATGGACATTAATTAATTTATTTGACAAAAACGGCATGATGATCTCTGCTGATATTATTTTTATATTTAACATGACTGTAGTAGTTGATGTTTTTTTTTTTTTTTTTTTTTTTTTTTTATAATAAATTTATGATGAAACTGTCCTAGTATTAGAGAATGGTCCCAAAACGATATTTTGAAACAAAGCACAATCCATGAGCAAACGTGCTATTCCATCCATTTTTGGAAAGTTTCTTTTATTTTGCAATTCAATTGTCGTGGAAGTCACATTTCCGTTTTTATCATTCAAAACTTGTAAGGGTAAAAGTAAAACTTTGCTTTTATTCCTGGAAAATTTACGATTTTCTCTCAAAATTGAAAGTTTCCGTTAAAAGATAGAAATTTCACATAAAAACACACGTATTTATACTGAATTTTTTTACAGTGCATGTAGGTAAAATAGCACACTGCAAAAAAAAAAAAAAAAAAAGACAAATGTTTCTTAAGGGGATTGGTCACTCAGCTTCGGAATTCTCCTCCGTAATGTTAAGTCTATGGACTTTTGATGCATTCGTATATTTAAAATATCTTCGCGGGAAATTCATATTTTAAAAAAGTCTCAGAAGTTTTTTCTTAGTTTTCAAAATATTTCTAAAATCTTAAGCTGAATTTAATATTTTATGTGTTAAAAGCGAGCGAACTGTGAGTAAGATTTTTAACACTTCATGTAAAACTAAGTGTATACTTTAGAAATTTTTTGAGAACTAAAAAAAGAGACATGTTTTAGGAAGTGCACACAAAGAATAGAAGTTAAAAATATTAATTTCCCGAGGAGATATTTTAAATATACGAATGCACCAAATGCCCATAGACTTTACATTAATGAGAGAAAATCAGAAGCTGAGTGACCAGCTCCCTTAATCGAGGAAAATATAATATAGACACGAATGAAAATACTCAATAACCGCCTCAGAGTTACCCATGATTACGAAAAGCGTTATTTATCCTTAGAAATCCCAGAATCCAATATATTTTCGAGATTTTAAGAAGCGTGTGTGAAAAAAAAAGTTTCTTTTGCTGCCAGTGATTTTCGGAAAGCTTTCCGAGTCATTTTTAGAGCGTATTCATCTGTTTTCTCAAATCGGAATATGCTATCTATTCTCAAGTAAATATTTTCATTTTTAGCAAACATGTTTTTACAGACAAAAATTATAAATTAACAACAGTAAAATTAAGATTAAAATTAATATTATTTTGTTACTCTTGCATGTATAAATTCAATGATGCAGCTGAAAATATTAACTTGAAAATGGATGACAACTTAAAAACTGTTATTTCGGTTTGAGAAAACGGATTAGTACCGTGTAAAATCTACTCGGAAACGTTTCCAAAAATCAGTGACAGCAAACGAAGTTTATTTATATACTGCTTCTTTAAATTTCAGAAATAGGATAGATGTGCCAGTAATGGACAACCTGCAAAGTTTTTGGTTTATAAAAAAATAACCAATAAAAATTTAGCTTTTATTATTTTTTTCATAACTCCCCTTTGCATATTTTATAATCTTTCATTATTATTGACACTTTTAATCAAACCAATCAGGAAGCAGAAAATAATATTTCAAAGTTCCACTGTTTTTCAGTGAAAATCTTAACGAACATGCTAAGAGCTGGCTTCATTTAATAAATTTATATATTCTTTTATTTTCTTGCAAAATTTGCAGATTTTTGTTTTGGTACTAATAGAAAACTTTGAATTTTATATGTTAATAGCCATTTATAAAATTTCATTTATTTTAGGTAGATTTCGTAAGAAATACTACCTATTGCAGTCGTTACCATGGTGCGACTTTTGAAAAATTCCTTCATAACTTTTCATTACAGGACACCAGGAACCCAAAACCACCCCCACCTAAAAAGTTTATATATATATATATATATATATATATATATATATATGTATGTATGTATGTACTAAATTTTGTCCGCACGATAAAAGTCGCAATTATGCACGGAACGTCTTCAAACTCGCCAACAACTTTAAGATGGCTAATTTCTCGGCGGGGATTGAAAATAAGCAAAATCGGTCCAAGGGAATGGGAATGGGGAAGGTTTAAAATTTTGAATACCGTCTTAACATGATTCTGATAAAACCAGCTTTTACACAACAATGGCAGGAAAAAATAAATATTTTTCGTTATAGCTGTTGCCAACAATTAAAAAAAAGCAATAAAATTCTCACCACAGCAATTGTTTTTCAAATGCAATGTTTTCACGTGAAAAATTAAATTAGATAAACAGTTTGACGAATTGAAAACAAATTGAATATTACGTCATAAGTTTTCTAGAGCAAGATTTCTGCATGAAAATTCAAAATGAAATAAATAGTTTGACGAATTCAAAACAAATTGAATATTACGTCATAAGTTTTCTAGAGCAAGATTTCTGCATGAAAATTCAAAATGAAATAAATAGTTTGACGAATTAAAAAAACAACAACAAAATATTGCGTCATATTGAAAATGTAATGGACCACAGCAGGTGAATATGTAACGTCATTGAGTTTGAAGAAACGTATTAAAACATGATAAAAACTCGAGTATGGAAATATTAACATATTTTAACACTTTGAAGTTCTCTGAATTTGATTTAGCCATTTTTAAACCTGCTCCATATACATGCGTGTGTGTATATTAGAATTTTCACAAAATGTTTAGCTCCCTAGAGCTCATTCTTAGCGAAGGAACTGGGTTTATCTTTAATCTTGATTTAAGTTTTGTTGGTGAATTTAGTACTTAACTTCTAAATCTACCTCCGCCTGTAGGCCCGAGCCGGCAGGGATTTTTTAATGTTTTAAGGGGGTGTCCATTACTTGGATGCTTAGTTAGTCATTTTTCAGTAATGGACACCCCACGTAGATATTGCTACAAATGTAATTTGAGTAATGTTTATAGTGCATAAAATATTTTGACTTAATTGAAAATCTAAATAATCAGATTTAATTTTTAAATTACACTTACCAAAATATAATAACACCAAAACTTTTATAAATAGCTGTTTTAAGTTATTTTATGTGGTTAATAAAATTTCAATACTTTATTCTTTTTTTTTTAAATGTATATAACTCTGCCTTGTATATTTTATAAACTGGCAATCAAACCAGTCAGGATGCTGAAAATATTGTTTAAGGGTAGTCAAAGAGGGGCTCATAGGGCTTAACCCTCCCCATTTAAATAAAAACAATTAAGTTACAGAAGTTGCTAAAAATCTATTTTCTGTCTTAAATGTTTGCTTATTCATCGCTGACCAAAAAAAAAAAAAAAAAAAAAAAAAAAAATGTAATATAATATTAATGAAAGTTATAGTAATCATGAAACTAGTAAAATTGCAGATCAGTGGCCTCAAATGTTAGTTCTATAGTTTTATTTTGAAATTATTTTATTTAGCAATTAAAATATCTAACTCACAGTATCATTTCTTTCATATTTGTAATATTAATTATTACAAGTAATATATCAAGTATTCTCGAAATTGTTAAAAATAGTGAGACAAAACTATACACTAATACTCGAAAACTTTTTTATATATTTTTTATTATTACCTTTTAAATCCCCACTGTCTCAATAATTTGATAGCTGTAATTGCCTGATATTTAGTATTTTAAACTATCCAACTAAAATAATTAAAATATCGATCTTCTGAAAATATACTAATTGATGCAAACAGTGAATGATTATCACAAATATTTTATTAAGTACTGGTATCCTAATTGTTAAATATATTTAAAAGTAACTATTTTGTTTCATTAGTATGCTTTCATTAAATTCTGGTTCTAAATAGTCATAAAAACAGTTATATCTGTTACATTTTGTGGGGTGTCCCTTACTGGAACAGAGAATGTCCATTATTGGACCAGAGGATGTCCATTACTGGACTTTTGGGTGTTTTGATATATTTCTCTTATTTAAAATTAAATTTTGATTCATATTGGGAAATGAGTCATATGGAAATAAGTCAAATGAGTCAACAAATGGCTTATAGTCATAAGAATGGTTAAATATTGTTGATACATTAATATAATACTGAAAAAACTGGAATATAATGATTATAACTATTAATAAAAAAATAATTTTAAAAGAATTTCCTTAAGTGCGTCCATTACTGGCACATTTACCCTGTATTGCTTTCTGGGTCTCCTAATGATAAATAACGAAACATGAAATCATGGATAACTCGGAGAGGTTGCTTATTTTCGTTCGCGTTTATATCTTAGAGGAATATTAGAAGTCTATGGTTTATATTATATTTTAGTAAGCTGAGAAACATTTGACATTTTTCACAATGTATATCACAATTTACCTGTAATCGAAAGTTACCACATGTGCGTTGATGGGTGCTTTGGATAGTACCCGGTACATACTGCGTCGGTAGGCAGCAGACCTTGATTCGGCACTTCCATGGAGGTAGAGAACAACTGGCTGATTGTCGTGGATGAAGGATCCAATGCGGCTAGAAATGTTTCCACTTTGCGGAGCTATGTGCCACACTCCCAGCAAAGTTCCAGGCGAAGTCTCGACGAAGAAATGACGAGTGTTTTGCAGACCGTAATACTCAGGTGATGACAGATTCTGAAAAGAAGGACATTTTTTTAGTAATTTCGCTGTATACAAAGAAACGGCATGTTTAAAAAAAAAAAAAAAAAAAAAACACTCCCAGTCCAACCAACCAATTTACCTTCTACTTTTTTGCCTTATCAATTATTTCAGAAGCGTAACTACACATTCAGCCACCGCCCCTGAATACTAGACCTGAGTGCTGAAACAAAAATGGCGGCTGCCGAAGGCGAATTTTTTTTTTTACGTAAGTACGGTCCCTAAAATTCAGACACCAGCATTTTGTAAGTGATTTCTTTGACTTGTTTAAAGTCAGAAAAAAAAGCTGAAAAAAACTTTTAAAAATTATTGTTGTGAATATTTAAGGGACCGTACACACGCTGAAAAAAATCCGCCTTCGGCAGCCGCCGTTTTTGTGTCAGCGCACTGGACATGAACATAGAGTACTCTCTAACGAAATAGGGTTTGAAAATAGAAAATCCTTCTCGAAAATTTTGCGAAATAGGAGCACTGATGTATCACGGTTCTCTCGGATACCTCTGTTTCTGCCAATCATCTACTTGATCATTGAGAATCAGCCAATGCTTGTCCACTAAGGGGACTTTCTAGCCACGGTTTTATACCGGCTGCCATATTTGTTCGAAAGTTACATCCCGATTTTAATCCTGATTGAGGTCCTACTTAGTGATGAGCAGAATGAATGACTTTGATATTTGAATGAATCATTCGGGCATGCGCAAAAGCATTGCTGCTAACTTTCATACATTTTAAAATCAAGTACTGATAGCCATTTTGTAAAAAAAAAAAAGACTTTTTTGTTATTTTAAATACAATTAAATTAAAAACCACATAAAAATAAGAATTTTTTAACTGAATTTCTGGGGGTAATTCATTAAAAAATATAAAGGTTGGTAACTATTTTTTTTTCTTTACAAAATTTTCGATGTTAATTGATAAAAAAAAAAAAAAAAAAAAAACGAAAGTTGGCAACTTTTGCGCATGCCCGAATGGCTCATGACAAAATCATTCATTCTGCCCATCAGTAGTCCCATTACACTATGTTAAAAATTCTGGGGCAAGTAAAATGTGTGCGCTCTCTAGACTTTTGAAAAAGATTTAGGGAAATTGTTTGAAAACTTAAAAATCACATATGGATTTATTTCGATTAAAACCTTAATTTATTAGAAATTAAAACTATTTCAACAGTAAGATATTCAATTTAATACTAAATACAAATACAAGATCGTCTTAAAAGTTACTTTCTTTGTTTAGAGCATCAATCAACTAATTCGAGGAATGAGACCAAATTAGGTAGATTTCGTAAGAAATACTACCTATTGCAGTCGTTACCATGGTGCGACTTTTGAAAAATTCCTTCATAACTTTTCATTACATGACCCCAGGAACCCAAAACCACCCCCACCTAAAAAGTTTATATATATATATATATATATATATATATATGTATGTATGTATGTATGTACTAAATTTTGTCCGCACGATAAAAGTCGCAATTATGCACGGAACGTCTTCAAACTCGCCAACAACTTTAAGATGGCTAATTTCTCGGCGGGGATTGAAAATGAGCAAAATCGGTCCAAGGGAATGGGAATGGGGAAGGTTTAAAATTTTGAATACCGTTTTAACATGATTCTGATAAAACCAGCTTTTACACAACAATAGCAGGAAAAAATAAATATTTTTCGTTATAGCTGTTGCCAACAATTAAAAAAAAGCAATAAAATTCTCACCACAACAATTGCTTTTCTAATGCAATGTTTTCACGTGAAAAATTAAATTAGATAAACAGTTTGACGAATTGAAAACAAATTGAATATTACGTCATAAGTTTTCTCGAGCAAGATTTCTGCATGAAAATTCAAAATGAAATAAATAGTTTGACGAATTAAAAAAAACAATAAAATATTGCGTCATATTGAAAATATAATGGACCACAGCAGGTGAATATGTAACGTCATTGAGTTTGAAGAAACGTATTAAAACATGATAAAAACCCGAGTGTGGAAATATTAACATAATTTAACACTTTGAGGTTCTCTGAATTTGATTTAGCCATTTTTAAACCTATTCCATATACATGCGTGTGTGTATATTAGAATTTTCACAAAATGTTTAGCTCCTTAGAGCTCATTCTTAGCAAAGGAACTGGGTTTATCTTTAATCCTGATTTAAGTTTTGTTGGTGAATTTAGTACTTAATTTCGAAATCTACCTCCGCCTGTAGGCCCGAGCCGGCAGGGATTTTTTTACATTTTAAGACCTTTTGAGGACATGAGGAGCTGAATTCTGTGATAAAACAAGTAATATAAAAAATTTTGTTTTTAAAGTCAATTCCTACTTAGGTCATCAAAGAAAAATTTAATATAATCCCTTAAGCTAATATTAGTTTTTGTTGCATTAAAATTTCTCAGTTGGTTGATTTTCTATAAGCAAGTAGGTTTACAATGGAACTCTATGGGAACTTGGCGAAATATTAGAGATATCGCCAAGTTGGCGTCACTTTTGGCGACAAACTTGGCGGTATTTGGCGACAGAACAGGGTCCCCCTATGGTAAACCCCCTTATAGATGTGAAGATGCATTAAATGCTGTTCAATAACCAATGGCCGCCATTTTGTCTCTTCTATAAAACTAAAATTAATTAATTAAAATTTAATTAATGAATTAATATTTGAAAAAAAAACTGTATTAACATCAATTGTCAAGTTTTACAAGTTTTAAAAAATTTATTTCAACTTGATAGGATGAATAATAAGTATTTTATTAACGATTGAAAATTTGAACAAACTATATAAATAAATAAATATAGGGAGAGTGTGAACTAATAGTAGGAATTGAAAAACGAGTACGATTTAGTATAATTTATATTATCTGCGGGACTGGTGAATCTGTCTATGTTTAGGAAAATCAGACATGCGATTAAATGCATCATTACACCGGCCACAATCATTTTGCTTGAAAGACATATTCATATCTTCCTATGTTTTAAAAAGTCAACCTTTCGCGGAAACACTGTTGCACTGGTCACAATCATGCACGGAGTGTCCTTTGAAGGACTTATGATACGTCGTCGTAAATCACTCTTTTAAACAAATATGTTTTACAAATTTCACAGCTAAAGGTTTTTTTCTCTGAATGAAACTTTTTATGTCTAATTAGCACACTCTTTCGGGAAAAGACTTAATTACATGTAGCACAGGTAAATTTTGATCAACCGATTTTGAATCGGTTGAATGATTGGACAGTTTTCTGCAGATTTTTAAAGGTGCAAAGTAAAATGTACCGATAAAGCCAAATGTGATGTGAAATTAGGAGTTCATACTGAAAATTACAGAGTTTGGTACAATTTCAGTATGATTATGACCCTTACACATTTAGGAAAACACACACACACACGCGAATTGATAGAAGATACAATGGCTATTTCCTTTAATTTTTGTAGGACAATCTGGAGATAAAAATTGTATGGGGTGTTTTTTTCCTTTCTTTCTTTTCTTTTTTTCTTTGCCTGACAGAACACCAATTTTTATATATTTTTATGTTAAACCAATAATATGTGAATAAAATACCTCATTTTCAGCTGATTATGTCATGTGTGGTTCAGCTGGTGTCCTTTAAAAACAGAGATTAAAAAAAAAATTGCTGGAATGAAAAAACCCCACACAATTAAGTTAAAATACAGAAAAATTTTGGAAAAATATTAATTTTTAAGAAACATAATTAAAATTTCAATAATCAATCTTATTTCAATAATTGTGAGTTATTTCCTTTCAGTGTATCATAACCCCCCCCCCCCCCCCCCCCCCACACACACACACCCATACATGCTTTTTCAAAAATAAAACCAATTGACTTCTCTTACACAGAAAGATTCCCTTTACTGATATCAAAAATATATTGATATATTAAATAAATTTCTTTGCAGAATTATTGTTTAAAAATCTAGATACACCTATATAAAAATCAGTTTCAGTGTATGAGTATGTATAACCTTTATACAAATATTCGATTTCGACCAATTCGAATCAAACATAATATACATACACTTTAGAACAACATCAAGTGTAAAATTACTGGTTACTTCAAAAACATTTCAGACCAATCTTTACCTACTTTTTTTTCAACGACCTGCCATAGTTTATACAAATCTTTTTTTATTTTAATTTTCTGATGTGTTTTTTTTTCATTGTTACCCACCCCAAAAATGGTGAAAGGGAAAAAATAAATGATAACACGCGTACTGTGTTTACATAAAACAATAAAAATTCAAATCCTTTTGCTCCATTTCCGAAACTGGCGCGATTATGAGCAAATAATGTGTTGGATTCCAATGTAAATAGATATCTTAACTAATAAATCCCTATAAAATGAATCCCTAAAAGTTAAGTATTTAAATATCTATAAGCTATTAAAACTGCACTCAATAACATTTCTTACTGCTAAAGCGAATATATTTCTAACTTAAATTTTTCAACTAACGATAGAAGAGTCGAAGTATTTTTCACATTACTTCATTTGATAAACTTCTGTCTAGAACAAAACAAAACCAACTGTTGCCAGATATTGAAACAATAAAATTACAACCAGTTAAATAATTATGCAGGCGACTGGTACCTGGATTAAAAAAAAAGTAAGAAAAGTCATTTCGTAACATATTCCCACCTTTAGTTGTGGGGAAAAGCACAACTCAACAATTCAAAATTACAAGTTTAATCTTTCCGGTACCTTAATAGTTCATCCATATATGTTTCTTAAATGACAAAAAAATATCAAACGCCTTACCAATTCATGGTGTGAAGGAAAAATTGCAGGTTTTCTAAAATCGTCACTGTCTTCTCTGTAAACAATTTTTGTCTTCAGTCTAATGATACTATCGTGATCGTTAAACACCTCTAATATCTTTAGTTTCGCATCCTTTTTGTACTGAGAATGATAGCGATAATACCAATCAGTTTCCACATTTTCATTATTGAAAATTAGGACAGAATTCGAGGGGGAAACCACACCTTTTCTTTTTTTCTTTAAGTGCGTCGTCTTCAACATCAATAAATTCAATGGAGGGACATTTCTCATAGGGCAAATACAACCATTTGGGTCTCTTCCACCATTTTAATTCCAATAGTTGATGGCTAAAACAGACTTTCTTTTTCGCCGAGGCATCGAAAACAGGTCGATCCTTGTAATACTAATTTCTTTAATTACAGGTCGGTGAGGTAAATAATGCGCGGGTAACTTGAGTTCATTCTCCGATACTAACTCTATTACTGTTTCTCTCAACCAATCTTTAAATACATTTCCACACTGTAAAAAAACCACTGTAAATTTGCCAGAACAAACTCGATCACAGTGAATGTTCTGTATCTTTCTTTGGTTTCCTGATTATATTAACATGGAAAATACAGCAGTTGCGTAAAATTAACAATTTGGACGCATTTTTTTACAGCACAAACTGCTGGCGTCCAAATTGCCAGCACATTGTGTTGTTAATTTTACGCAACTACTGTATTTTCCATGTGAATATAGTCAGGAAACCAAAGAAAGATACAGCACATTCACTGTGATCGAGTTTCTGCGCGAGATGAACAGTACTTTGTACTGTAAAAATGTCGTTTTTTTTTACAGTGCATATGGCTCATAAAGTTGTTCTTTTTTCAGATGATTCAAAACTTTGTTTAGTCTCTTCAAACACAGTTCAAAATTGTCAGGAAGAGGAGGGTGACATTCAATCGAAGGCATATTCACTAAAAAGTGACCATTTTCAACCTTAACTGTGTCAAAGAAATGCTGCTTTACTGCTTCTTGTAATCCAATTGCGATTTTCTTCTCCAATGGGTCAGTTTTACCAAGAACATCCAAATTCCACGAATCTTCAATTTTCATGCTTTAAAGAAATAAGGAAGTTACTATCATTGCAACATTTTCATGATTCACATCTTCATGAATTTCCTCCATTAGACACCATCCTAGAAGAGTCTCTATAGCAACCAATCCATTAGAAAGAATCTTTTGGCGGCCAGTCATAAGCTTTCCTGCTACATCTGATCCAATCAATAATTTGATTTCACTTGCAACATTCAGGGTGTTGTCTTCTAAATCAGATATAATTATTCCATACTGATTTAGTTCATCAATCCAGTGGCTATTAGGTACTTTTCGTACGTTAGAACAGATTACATTTTGATCCAAGCAGATTAATTGACATTTATACTTATTATCAATACTAATAACTTTCACCTTATATTGATGATGTAACTTTTGTTTTGTTTCTACACCCCCAAAAAGTTTACAGATAAGTTTAACTTTACTCGTGCTATTATAACCCAAAGTTTTAATGACATCTTCAGTTATATATGTTCTTTCAGATCCTGTATCAATGATAGCTCGTACATTAACCTCTTTACTTTGGTTCTTCAACCGAACCACCAAAGTTTGTAGTAGAACTGCGCCAGTTTTATTAGAAGCTTGGTTTGCTAACAAATTATCTTCCTTTTCCAAAGAATCAGCTTCCAGAATTTCAGATTTGCTTAATTTTTCAGGAACTTTTGGACATATTAGAGTTTCATGGTTTTTTCTGCACAAAACACATTTTACTTTTGTTCTACAATTACGAGCTAGATGGTTTAATTTTAAACATACGGAATAAGCTATTTTCTTTTGCATTATGTTCTTCTTAACATCATACGACATTGAAATTGCCTTGAAACATTTCTCTGATGAACGTATTTCATCACAAAAGATACACAGTTCCAGATTAAAATTGTATGTATCTCTTCCATATTTTCTCTTATTGGTGTTTAATAAATCTGTTGCAGTGCAAATTTGAGATTCTTCATTTTCATGCTTATTGCATGCAGCTCTGTATCGAAAGGTTTTGTCAAGCAAAAGAAATTCTTTCTTCTGCTTCAACTTCGTCTTGCAGAAATTCTTATGAATTATCTAGATCAGTTTTAGAGCCAATTTCAACATTCTTTAAATATGTATCAGGATTTTTATCTAGTTTAGATTCCATATCATTATATCTATTTGACGATCTTCTGTGAGACGTTCTGTACCTTTCCCATGCTCTAAGAATATCATCTGGAAGAGACGATTCAACAAGCGGATATAATATCGCAGCACAATTGTCTCTAATAACTTCAAGAGTTTCTAATGCTCGCAGTTTCGATTCTAATGAATCATGTAATCGTCGCAAAAAGTTTTGCTTTCCTGGATTTTGCTTCTGTAGTGCAAGACCTAACAAATCTCTAACATAATATTCTATCAAACGTTCTTCCCGTACAAAACGAGATTAAAGTTAACTTACAGCTTTGGTATAACTATTACCACCAGGCGGAAAACTTCTAATCAATTCTTCTGCCACACTGCCGTTTTTCATGGCTTGTGATAAATAAGCAAATTTGTCATGAAAATCTAGACTAGAATCTTGATCAATTTTTTGAAATTGACCCCAGAATTGCAACCAATTTTTACTTTCTCATTAAAAGTAGGCAACTGTATTTTCGGATAATGGAGCAATGCATTCTTATTAATTACCGAAATATCAGATTTCAAATCTTCATTTTTAGGTAGCTTTCATTACAAAAAGCTACCTATTGCAGCCGTTCGGAGGAAAGCGATTTCAAAAAATTTTGGTATATTTTCATCGATCATGACACCCATACCCCGAAACCACCCTCCGTTCAAAATTGATATATATATATATATATATATATATATATATATATATATATATATATATATCTGACCTATGTCACACTGTAACTCTCGTAATTATGAACCGATTTCGATGTAATTCGGTGTGTACATAGTACATACCAATGTCTCGACCGAGTTCGTTGGCCAGCTTCATCCGCCGTTTTGTTTCAAAATAGCGGCCATTTAAAATTTAAAAAAAAAATTAAAATTTGAAATGTGGTACCAAAAAATTAAAAATGGAAAAATATTTTTTTCTTGTGTATTTGACCTTTATACAAAGATTCCGGAGCAGTTTTTGTTTCGTCTATATCTTAAAAAATGGCTGAGTAATAGCATTTTGAATTGCTAGCGTGGCTGACATTTTGAAACGTCCTGAATTTTGTCAAGCGATAAAAGGCGTATATATGAACCGATTTCGATGTAATTCGGTGTGTAGATAGTACATACCAATGTCTCGACCGAGTTCGTTGGCCAGTTTTATCGCCATTTTGTTTCAAAATGGCGGCCATTTAAAATTTTTAAAAAAATTTTAAATTTGAAATGTGGTACCAAAAAATTGAAAATGGAAAAATATTTTTTTCTTATGTATTTTACCTTTATACAAAGATTTCGGAGCAGTTTTTGTTTCGTCTATATCTTAAAAAATGGCTGAGTTGCAGCATTTTGAATTTCTAGCGTGGCTGACATTTTGAAACGTCCTGAATTTTGTCACGCGATAAAAGGCGTATTTATGAATCGATTTGGATATAACTTCGTTTATACATAGTACATACCAATGTCTCGACTGGGTTCGTTGGCCAGCTTCATCCGCCATCTTGTTTAAAAATGGCGGCCATTTAAATTTTTAAGAAAAATTTAAATTTGAAATGTGGTACAAAAAAAAAAATAAATAAAAATTGAAAAAAATATTTTCTTCTTATGTGTTTGACCTTGATAAAAAGATTCGGGAGCAGTTTTTGTTTCGTCTATATCTTAAGAAATGGCTGAGTTATAGCATTTTGAATTTCTAGCGTGGCTGACATTTTGAAACGTCCTGATTTTTGTCACGTAATAACAGGCGTATTTATGAACCGATTTGGATGTACTTTGGTGTGTATATAGTACATACAAATATCTCGACCGGATTCGTTGGCCAGCTTCATCCGCCATCTTGTTTCAAAATGGCGGCCATTTAAAAAAATTTTAAAAATAAAAAAATTAAAATGAGATACCAAAAAATTGGAAAATGAAAAAGATTTTTTTATATGTGTTTGACCTTAATACAAAGATTCCGGAACAGTTTTTGTTTCATCTATATCTAAAAAAATGGCTGAGTAATAGCATTTTGAATTTCTATTGTGGCTGACATTTTAAAACGACCTGATTTTTGTCACGCGATAACAGGCGTATTTATGAGCCGATTTGGATGTAACTTGGTCTGTACATAGTACATACCAATGTCTCGACAGAGTTCGTTGGCCAGCTTCATTCGCCATCTTGTTTCAAAAGGGTTGCCATTAAAAAAAAATTTAATTTAAAATTTAAAATGAGGTATTAAAAAATTGGAAAATGAAAAAGATTTTTTTTATGTGTTTGGCCTTGATACAAAGATTCCGGAGCAGTTTTTGTTTCTAAAAATTTGTTCTTTTGTTTATATCTTAAAAAATGGTTGAATTATAGCACTTTGAATTTCTAGCATGGCTAACATTTTGAAACGATCTTGTATTTGTCACGCGATAACACACGCATTCGCCTATTTCGATGTAAGAAGGCATGTGGATAGTATACATCAATACCTCGACCAAGTTCGCTGTCCAGATTCATCAGCTATCTTGTTTCAAAATGACGGCCATTAAATTAAAAAAAAAAAATATATATTTAAAGTGAGGTGCAAAAAAATTAGAAATTGATAAAGGTTTCTTTCTTAAGTATTTGACCTTCATATAAGGATTCAGGAGCATTTTTTGTTTGTCTTTACCTTAAAAAATGGCTCAGATATAGCAGTTTCAATTTCTATTGTAGGTGACATTTTGCAAAATCTGATTTTTTGCATGCGACAGCACTCGTATATATCAACCGATTCCGATGTGAGTGAGCATGTGCACAGCAATTACTAAGGTCTCGACCAAGTTCACTGGTTAGCATCATCCACCATGTTGTCTTAAAATGGCAGGTACTTTAAGAAATCGCCGAATTTGGCAGCCAAATATAAGTTACTTTAAAGAAAAGCAGCTTGGATAAAGCTGACTAATTTCGCGAAATTCTCATTCATTATATTGATAAAAATTAGTATTGAATCTCCTATATCCGGTTTCCACTAAATTGAGCTTCGTGTGTTTAAATGATTTAAGTTGGCTTTTTTAAAATAAGGAATATGAAAGCTACCTCTTCCTCCCGGCACTTGCCGGAAGGACTTTTTACAATCAAAAGTTCGTTTAATTTCTGTTGTAATGCACGCCAGCGATCGATGTAAACCTCCAATTCATCGATATCTTTGTTTATTGTTTCTACCTAAGTTTCTTCGCTATAAAATGTATCTAAAATTTTATATTCTATATCTATCCCTAGCTGCCAACTTTTACGCGTTCTTCCTACCACTAGAATTTTATAGTAAATTTTCTCTTATTTAATCGTCGAAATCTTACAATTAAAGAAGACGAAAATCTCTATTAAATTTTAGTGGTAGTAAAAAAGCGTAAAAGTTGGCAGCTATGCCTATCATAAGTTTAGCCTTCTCTTCTATCATTGTCAATTTCAGAATTTTATCAGCAGACGATAAATTGTTTTCATTTGTATCAAATTCGTTACATGCTTTAGTGAAAATTCTAGGATGTTGTCGTCTATCTGCTTTCAACGCATCTTATTATTCAACAATAACAATAATAATAATCCTCACTTGGATCAGTTCAAATAAAATTCTACTTACAGATCCTGTCGCGGACGCCAGGTGTTGGATTCCAATGTAAACAAATCTCTTAACTAAAATGAATCCCTAAAAGTTAAGTATTTAAATATCTATAAGCTATTAAAACTGCATTCAGTAACATTTCTTATTGCTAAAGCGAATATATTTCTAATTTAAATTCTTACTCTAATGATAGAAGAGCCAAAGTATTTTTCACATTACTTTATTTGATAAATTTCTCTCTAGAACAAAACAAAACCAACTGTTGCCAGATATTGAAACAATACAATTACAACCAGTTAAGTAATTATGCGGTTGACTGATACATGGATGAAAGAAAAAGTAAGAAAAGTCATTTCGTAACATAATGCGCATTTTTCATACATAAAATTTAAAAATCTTACGTGCATTAAAATGAATCTAGTATCTTCATTTAAAGATATTTGGAGTTAAAACATTTACCATAATACAGACATTTCAATTTCAAGAAAACAAATCAAGTAAACAAAAATAGTAGGGTAATTCCGGGATTTATGCCGCACATTTTTTTGAATTTGTGTGTAAAGTCCCATGGTGGAGATAAAATAAAAAAAAAAAATCATGCTGTGCTATTTAATGTTAAATATACAACGCGCGTACTGCGACAAAAAAATTCAAAACAAATTATTAATATTTGTAACAATTTTTTTCTAAAACATTACACTGCGGCGCGTCACCCGTACATTCAGGCTGAGACGCCGCACTTGTGCAGTAGTTATGCCGCGCAAGTGCGTACGTACCTTTACTTAAATAATCATGAAAATGCTCTAATTAAACAAAGCAAATAGTACTTTTCTTTTTTAGTGGTGAAAGAAACAAATTTTGTAAGCTCTTTATGAAGGTGCTTATATGCACTTATGGTCCCAAATGGGTTAAGAGACCTGTTTTTTCGACTACAATCTACAGAAAAAGTGTCGAAAAGGTACAGTCTTTATACAACTACATTTAAACACATGATGCAACGAAGCCAATTACACTTCCTCTTTTTTGGAGTAGTTTGCAAAGAACATCTGCGTTACGCGTAATCCAATTTTTCATTATTATCATTTCGGATTGCATCTTTCTTGCCCGTCTTACTTTTTATTTCCCCCTTTTTCTCCTTTGGTTTTAGTAAACTTGATAACATGCCTAACATGGTTAGTCTGTTCAAAAAGAAAAGGAAAAGTTAATAACACTTAATCATCCCGTACAAAAGAAACTGCGGCATGTATACCGGAATAGCAGTGCGGCATGTATCCCATTTTGCATAGTGCAGACGTCGGCAATTACAGTTACCTGCCATCGATAAGGGGAATGGCGTAACCATACACATAGTACTCTATACAAACGCTACACTTAGTTTTGACTTCTAAATCATGCATGCATTTAGTAATTGCGGCATGTATACCGGAATAGCAGTGCGGCATGTATCCCATTTTGCATGGTGCAGACGTCGGCAATTACAGTTACCTGCCATCTATAAGAGGAATGGCGTAACCATACACATAGTACTCTATACAAACGCTACACTTAGTTTTGACTTCTAAATCAGGCATGCATTTAGTAATTAGTGTCTGAAAAGTATTTAAACATAACGTGTTTAAAGGTTTGGACAGTGAAATCATGCTCTTACGTCAATTTAAGGATTGTACTTCTACAAGTAAACATCGAAATGGGATTCACGCTATACACTGGTTAAAATAATATCATTACGCACCTATACTGTGCGTTTGACGACCATCTATCGATAATTACAAGAAATACAAGGGGTGCGGCATCTATCTCGTATGCGGTGACTCTCCCGGAGTTACCCTAAAATAAATTACTAAATATGACGTCACTTTCAATGAGACGCTTGCAGTTTGACGTCTAACTGACTCTAAACAAGCGGTTTTTACGTTTTATTTACTATTTCGTTTGTATACCACAGCTATATCTTATAGCTATACTTTATAGTTAAGTGTTTTAATATTTTAGATGTAGTGGCAACGTTTTCTACAAATAGGAAATGAAACATATCAACCTTTTTTTAGAGTCCGTTTTTCTTTTTTCAAACAAAACTTCATGACTGTCGTCACGACTGAAAGAGTCTATAGAAAATAACTTTATTTTCATATAATCTTTATACATTTAATTTCTATGAATGAAAATGTTATTGTCCATTTAATATTAATGCGGTACGGAGTAGAACTTCACTAAATGGTTGAATTTTTTGAATGAACAATTTGGTTGATTTTTTTGAATTCCCCCTCTCCCCTCGTATTGCCAGGAAAATCGTATACTTTTCTGTTACACTCACCTAGGAAAACCTGCATTCTCACCTATAAAGCTGAATGATTTTATTATGATTGCGTTAAAGTACCGCAATTTTTTTTTTCTGATTGTCTTTTTAACGATTCATGGGCGCGAATGCACAGAGGTCTGTTATTATAATCGCCTTTTAATATGTTTAACATCTTTATAGGGTGTTTGCTTATAGATTAGGGCGATATTTGCGATGCAAGTTACAAAAAAGTCATACAATATACGATGACTGATATTTTAACACCCAACACGTACTCAAAGGCGATTCCAGAGAAGCAGCCTGGGAAGGTTAAAGCTACTAAAATTTTCCGACGTTATGAATAATTTCACATAGTTTAAATATTTTTTCCTATACAAACAACAACAACAACAAAAAACAATAAACTGAAATTTCACAAATTTGGGCGGAGATTTTAATCTTCGTTTACCATCACCCTTCTTAAACTGCCAGTGCATTAACATTCGAATCCTAATAATGACATTTTCATAAACTTTTGCAGGTACTGTATTTTGTAACCACGCAAGAAAGATCCTGAAAAATCTCTCTATCTCGCTTTTCTTTAAAATAAAAACAAAAAAAAACATGCGTTAAGCATAGATTATGAAACACTTTCCAATACTTCTTGGTGTTTTAACAAAACTTCGTTATTTAGAAAAATAAGGTAAGATAACTAAGTAAACACTTTAGAAAACGCATAAAACATTTGAAAAACTGATTTCAGCAGTTACCTTCCATTACCAAATATGTATTCCAATTCTTTTCAACAGCCCTGTATTTGATCGTTAGATTGATATATATACTATATAATGGAAAAATTTAGTTTAGCAAAAAAAAAAAAAAAAAAAAAAAAAAAAAAACGCATAACAGGTTGAAATTTCTCTTTCAGCAATTTATACTAATAGATGGAAACAACGTACTTGAATACTTTTGTACAGCCCTATAATCTACCTGGTACCTTTATTATACGCCACTGTTTAGCTAAAATTTAATTCAAACTAAAACACTCTTAAAACTACTGAAATCACATTTCCAGAAATTATCATCCATAGCCGGCCATGTATCCAATTCTTTGCGTGGCTCTGGCTCTGTATGTCATTTTATCTATATTCAACAAACATTTCTTAGTAAACTAAAAGCAGTTCATCTTAAAAATGCATAACTCATTTAAAAGCCACTTTTAAGCATATACGCACTCATACGCAGTAACCCTTACGAATTCTTTTCTGTAGTCCTATATATGAACTATACCAATTATACACCCATATAGTATGCATAAATATAGTGAAACTTAAAAGCGCATATCATAATTAAAAATGCATTTTCAGCAATCATTTGCTAATATACAGTAGTTCGGATACAATAGTATCTGAAATCTTTTGTGTGTCCCTGTAAATGCTATGCACTTCGTATTATACATGAAATAACTTATAGTAAACCTCCGCGACGTGTATTTAATTACAGTATATATGAAATCGTTTAACATAATTGAAATACGCCGCAAACAACCCCCGCCCCCTGTACCATTATGTAACGGAACTCTCTTGTGTGGCCCTGGAAATGAATAATAACTATTCTTTGCACCGCGTATTCAATTGAAAGGGTGTATAACACCATTAAAAATCATTTAAAACGATTTTTTCCCATTGGCCGTAATGTAACGGAATACTTTTGACTGTCAAATGAACTAAACATGCTACAAACTTCATTTGAAATAGGTATCGTGCTATGGTAAAGGTCAATAACATTAAAAAATTTCCGAACAATCCGAGTATATTTACGAGAGTAGTATATTTACGAGAGTACAGCCAGATGGACAAACAAATCGAAGTCATAAACACTTTTCAACTTAGTTGGAAAGTGTTAAAAGTAACTAACGCTGCTGTCGTAATTGAATTTATTATGACCTTCTGACTTTCTAGGATCTAATAATAATAATAATAAACTATAGCACATAAAAATATGAAAACTGGTAGTTTTACAGAAGAATGTGTGATAAGCACACTGATTCAGATAGTTTTTAAATCGAAGAATCTTTAAAGTGCTATTTAATGTTGAAATTGATCAAAGCAGTTCAGTAAATAAGTTTTATAGGATCAAAAACCAAGTCTAGCAATTTAACCATCTATTGCAAGCATATACTGTACTAGGTAACTAGATTGTGGTGTACAATGTCCATAATCATTTTTTAAGTTTGTCTAATTGTTTTAGCTTCAATTAAAAGTATTAAATTAAAGAAAAGTTTGTTTATTTTATCATTAGTTTGGTCACCTATTTAATTTCTGCCATAAACTGAATTGAATTAATTCAACGCAAGATATTATTTTTGCACCATTGAAATGTTTACATTCTTTAATGCGAACTTTGGTTTGAGCGGACAAAAACTGGCCACTTTTGGAAATACGCACTAATGTCAGTTCACTGTACTATGTTGAGTGAGTTTAATATAAATTCATGCACACGGTTACGCAAAAAAGATGTGGATACATTGTCGTCTATGGATGTGGTAATTGCCATAAAAATCATTAATTGCCAAAATAATTTATTTGTAATAAACTGTCGGACCGTTACGTCTTAAAATGTAACTTTTAATCTTGAACTTTGATACATACGCAAAGAAGTTTACTTAAAGACGTAGATAAAACATCTAAGATAAAACTTTCAAAGCATTTCAAATATATAAAAGTTAAAAAGCTAAAAATCTTAAGGGAACCATGGACCTTTATTTGAGTAAAAATAGGCTAAAAGATCGAAAATTATTTTTGTCCCTATTATTATTCTCCAGTTCTGAGGCATTTGCGAAAAACCGCATGCAGATGCGACTATTTTTCGCAAAGTTAAAAGCGTTTGAATTTTGTACACAAACAATTTTTCTGATGTACTTTAAATCCGTTTTTCTTAAAACTGATTTTTCAATGTTTTTAGATTTTTGAAATGCTCCATGCGTCTTAATTGTTGATCAAAATTCATGAAATTGATAAGGAAGAATCCTGATTTGCTTATAAAGAAACAGTGCGTGCATTTTAAAATTAGACTTCATTAAGATAATTAAATTTGATTTTTAACTTATTAAAAGGCAAAATTTCGATTAAAAAAAAGTCAGAAAAAAAATTTCTAAAAAATTAAGTATGCAAGGGATTAACAAATCGACCTGTTTGTAATAGAGTTTAAAGTGATTAAAATGCAAAATGAAGGAAATACAGTAAACTCTGTCTAAGGCGGAATCGATCGGTACCAAGAAAAGTTTCCGCCAATAGACAATATTCCGACTTAGACAAATTTTACTCTATGTCTATGGATTCGTAGGGTCTTGAAAAACTTTCCGAGTTAGACAGAATTCCGTCTTACACAGAGTCCGCCTTACAGAGAGTTTACTGTATCTCAGAAATTGAGACGGATGAAGCATTTTAAAATTTCGTTTTAAAATCTTAAATTTTTCGAAAAATCATAATAAGATTGTAAATTTCATTTAAGGTTGTTCTTAACTGCTCTGTTCAACAAGCGCAAAACGTTTTGACATATTTACAAATTCATTTTTTAACGGAAAGATATGAAATTGGAAAGCCTGGCCATGGAAGCGATTTCGAATTGAACTGTTTTTTTTTTCATTTTTTGATTAATCAATTACCTATTGAGTTATAAGTGAATTCGATCACGTGACAAACACGCTTTTCGCTCGCTCTTGAGTGCTCTTTCTCCCTGCGCGCGGAAATCCAGTTCAAAACGCTCACTTTGACTCTACTCTATTTTCTGAAAGATCTATTGCGTTTGCAAAAAAATGGAAAGAAAATGCTCAATTGCATAGATTCTGAACAACAACACCAGCTAGTTTCATGCATTTTCGAACAAAAATAAATTAAAACTTATGTCAGAAAGTTGCCCTTTTGATTTGAGAACACCCTTAAGGTTTTCTATATACTTATAGTGGAATTTATGTTTCCACAAAATTTCATATATCTATGATGAAAAGTAAAGTAAAAGTTTTTTAACGTCTACCGTCCCCTTAAAACCAAGAAGTTTCAGCTACGCTGTAGCCTCTTCAGGGTTTCTCTTTCCGGTATCGAGCAACTCAAAATATTTATGAATTTTAAAAGTCGTAAGTAAACATATTACGTTGTTTTTGCTGGCATCAGTACGCCATCTATTATGCTATAAGTGAACCATTTCCTGACAGAAAAGATGGGAAAAATCAAATTAAAATAATTTTAACCATAAGAAATTTCTTGAACTTTGATTAAACAAAACTATTGCGTTTTTTTAAAAAAAAGTAACCATAATTTAGGTATGTTATACTATACTCCGTCGTTGCAGATATCATTTACATTAGGGATGCACAACCTGTGGCCCGCGAATTTCGTCAATTTATAAATGGAAAAAATTGCAGTTTTTATGAATAAGCCGCAGGAAAAAATCGTGGATTTCGTCAATTTGCCGCGGGAAAAATTGAAAATTTCGTCAGCTATTTAAAAATTGCGAATTTTGTTGATCAGACTGGGAAAATTCGCAAATTTCGTTGATCGGGCACGGAAGAATCGCGAATTTTGTCGATTCGACGCGGAAAAAATCGCAAATTTCGCCGATCGGCCACGGAAAAATCGGGAGTTTTGTCGATCAGGCTCGGGAGACACGCGAATTTCGTTAGTCGGGCCCGGAAAAATAACGAATTTTGTCTATGAAGCGCGAAAAATTGAAAATTTCTTTGAACAGCAGCTGAAAAATCGTGAGTTTCTCAGTTTATTGAGAGGAAAAACCGCGAATTCTGTCAATTTACCGCGGGAAAAAAATGCAAATTTCGTCAGAGCAAGTTAAGACTCGGGAATTTCACTGATTGAGCGCTAAAAAAATCCCGAATTTCGTCGACTAGGGGCGGAGAAATCGGAAATTTCGTCGATCGGGCACGGAAGAATCGCGAATTTTGTCGATCGGGCTCCAAAATATGGCGAATTCCGTTGGTCGAGCACAGAAAATTGAGAATTTTGTCAATCAGGAGCGGAAAAATCGAAAATTCCGTCCCCCGGGAGCTGAAAAATAGCGAATTTAGTCAATTAGGCGCGGTGAAGAGCGAATTTTGTTGATCAGGTGAGGAAAAATTGCGAATTTTGTCGATCAAACGCGGAAAAATCGCGAATTTCATTGAGAAGTCGTGGAAAAATCTCAAATTTCGTTGATTGGCTTCTTCTGTCCTCTTCGTTCATAAAGTTCATATTATTTTTTCGGCACTAGCCACTTTCATGCCTATGTTTGTTTTTTAGCACTTATAATAAAACAAAATTTACTCCCTCGAATAAAGTCAAGGAATATTATCAGTGCTTGAAAACAAACCCTGTTATATCTGTGTCATATATACAAACGTTAACTGTTGATATACCCTTGCCAACTGAATTTGATATGTTGACTGGGTAGGGGAACCTAGAGGCTAGAGGTGTAAAACTCCCCCCCCCCCTCTGAAACCATATTTTTTATATGATTATAGGCGACAGATAACCTCCCCGTAATAGAATTATCTCCGTGTTACTGATATGGCCCTCGACAACCCAGACATTTTTGTAAGTGGCCCTTCTCTAAAAAAGGTTGTGCACCCCTAATTTACATCATCATGGCTACAGTGTAGCTGAAACTTTTTGGTTTTAAGATTTTTTGCTTTTTAACTTTTATAGTTTTTCAATAATTTATTTGTTCTATGCGTTTTCCCGCTGAATTAAAATTTAGTTTCACTATATGAAGTACGTATAAAAATACATAGAGCACATACAGAGCTGAATAAAAGAATTCGCATACATTACCACCTATGGACATTATTTGCTGGAAATGGATTTTTGAGTGTGTTATGTGTGCTCTAAATTGTTTATTTAAATATCTCCTCCCATTGTATGAAGAAAAGAAAAAGTTTCTTTACGATATTCTGAAAGTGTTGGAAAGTATTTCATAATCTATGCGCAATGCATGATTTTCCGTTTGGGTTCTATTCTGTTATTGCCTATACTAATAAAAGAAAGTTTCGCTCTTTCTGTCTGTGTGTGTGTGTGTTTGTCTGAGATGCCTAACGAAATCTACAGCACGTACAAAGCTGAAAATTGTTGTGAAGTTACTCCAATTACAAAAATTATTACGTTGTTTAAAAAAATTTAACCCCCAACTTAGGTATGTTATACGATACTCCCTCGTTGCAGACATCATTTACATCATCATGGCTACAGTGTAGCTGAAACTTGTTGGTTTTACTTTTATAGATCTTAACTAATTTATTTGTTCTATGCGTTTTCCCGCTAAATTAAACTTTAGTTTCACTATATGAAGTACGTATAAAAATGTATAGTAGAGTGGGCCGAAAAAAACTTTTTTTCGATTTTCGATGATGGGTAGTGCGGAAAAGTTGCCACTGGTGGCACTAAGTTTACACAAAAGATTTGAGATTTTCCGGACAATTCCTTCATTTGCCGCAAATGGCATTTCATGCCATTTCGCTCAAATGCTGAGTTTTGAACTTATTTAGCAAAAATTTTTAAAATGTTAAATTAAATTTGTTTTCGCTGAATTTACTTGGAATGTCATGTTTAGTATACGAAATGTTTAAATAAGCTCTGCTTATCTATTATTTATTAGTTATGTGTATTTTGAATTAGGCGATTTTTATAGCCTTTTCGCGTATAACTGAGCAAAAATTGTAAGTATTGTTTGGTTCGTTCGTCGGTTTCTCTCTGTTGTCTTTATTATGTTTCTCGCTCTTCCTTCGATTTTTCGATGCGTTTAGAGTCACATATTTGAATGCTGGACCACAGCATGTCTTGACAGCAATTCTGGAAGGAGAGGAGAATGTGGTGTAGAAACCAATGAAAACGCAATCAGTCATCATGAGGATGAGGAAGGAAATAGGAGATGGGAGTAACTGCGAGATGGATGTTAATTATTTTTCTGCTCTAAAATACAGCTATTGTCAGAAGATTCAAAAAGTGGGAACTTCGAAGAAGTCAGTTCGTCAGAATCTGAATTTGAACCAGTGCCTTCAAAAGCAGACATTCCCAAACTGATATCCCTTTCTCACACAGCGTTTGTCGCATTCAGAACTGATATATCATATAGGTAATTGCGTTAAGAGCTTCATCTGTGCTTTAGGATGCAGGAATTGTGACAACCAGGAATAAGGATCTCGTCATCGATAAAGATTTGGTCAAGAGACAGAAAAAGAAACTTGAAAAGAAGATACAGGAGGAGCAATATCTTGGAGGATGAAAACTACAACCAGATTTTTTGATGGTAAAAATAATAACACGATTTTCATAGAAAAAAGGGAACAAGCGGCACCGTCAGAAACACATATCACTAATGGCGTGCGAAAATGTACGTGTCCATTTCTACGAGCCTATTCCTGTTTCATGGATATCAGAAATGCAAAAGGATGAAGATATGAGTATTCTATTAATCTAGCTCCGTTTCAGTCGGTAAAGGTCTTAGAGGTCAAGTGGTTCTACCATCTAGTTTATGCAGTTGATGTCGCTACCAGAGTGGAAGCTCGTTCGTATGAAGAATACATATCAAATGTTGCAGTTCTCGTCTTGATTTTTTCCAAAGCAGACTTTATTCTGGCTCAGAAAATTATATAATGAATTTTCTATTTCTCCGCAGTGACCAGAAGGAGGTGTCAAGTGACCCAAATATTCGGAACCACGTTCAGACAACATGGTGATATTTGTTTCGTCTTTCTGTAGACGGTGCTGCTAGTCCCCTTTTTTCTATGAAGATCGTTTAATTTTTTCCACTACCAAAAAAGATGCTTGTAATTTTTCTTCCTCCAAGATCTTCCTCCTCTTGTATCTCCTTTCCAAGTTTAATTTTTTCCACTACCAAAAAAGATGCTTGTAATTTTTCTTCCTCCAAGATCTTCCTCCTCTTGTATCTCCTTTCCAAGTTTCTTTTTCTGCCTTCTGACCAAGTTTTTATCGATGACGAGATCCTTATTCCCTGTTCTCACAATTCCTGCATTTTTTGCTCACTTACACGCGAAAAAGCTATAAAAGTTACCTAATTCAAAATGCACAAAACTATTAAATAATACATAATAAGAGCTTATTTAAACATTTCGTACATTAAACATGACATTTCAAGTAAATTCCGCTAAAATAACTTAAATTTAACATTTTTTAAATTTTTGCTGAAAAAGTTCAAAAATAAGCATTTGAGCAAAACTTCAAGCAAATGAAGAAATTGTCCGAAAATTCTCAAATATTTTTTGTGAATTTAGTGCCACCAGTGGCAACTTTTCCGCACTACCCATCATCGAAAATCGAAAAAAAGTTTTTTTCGGCCTATTCTAATTTACAGAGCTGAATAAAAGAATTTGTAATACATTACCACCTATGGACATTAATTGCTGGAAATGGATTTTTGAGTGTGTTATGTGTGCTTTATTTTGTTTATTTAAATATCTCCTTCCATTGTATGAAGTAAAGAAAAAGTTTCTTTATGATATTCTGATTGTGTTGGAAAGTGTTTCATAATCTATGCGCGATGCATGATTTTCCGTCTTGGTTATTTTCTGTAGTTATTGTTGATATTATGGATGATCAAATTGTACGTTAAGAGGTGAAATAAGAGAAATCTAAGAATAAACCATTACCACTTATTTTCGTTCGTTCTCAATTATTGTCACTATCGCTTCCGAATTATTCTTCATATTGTTTACTAAAAAGATGTTACACTAACTACATGTCATTTCTGAATAAAGAAAATGATTGTCATGAGATACGCATCTGAATCTATTATGCAATGCAAAACAAAACAGATAAGTTTTATTTCTTTTGTCTCTATCAGCTGGTATGATAAAGTGCTGGAACTTGATAGTAGTACATGTGACTGATTCCCGGATCAAAGGAGGTTCGCAGTTTCTGAAAATAAAACTTGGAGATAAAAAATTTGCAATGAATTTTACAAAGTGACAAACCGAAACCAGTAGCACCAACTTTTGAAAAATATTGTGTGGGCTCAAAAGTTTTTGAGTAAAATAACACCTACAACCCCTCCCCCCTCCTCTCAGTGAGCGTGTGTCCGTGTGTGCTGAGAGAGTTGGGGGAAGAACGAATAATTAAAGATTAATATTTCAAGTCAAATTATGTTTTTTCTAAGCAAAATATAAAATTATTATAATTTAATAAAGCATTTTATTAAATTATATTCTCATAAGTTATTCCTTATAAATACATTAATACTTATTAAAAATCTATATATATATATTACGCTATCGTACGTGGCATAGAAATCGTGATTATTTTTTAATTGCTTAATGGCAACGCTCGAATGAAACGCATCTCATTGGTTATTGAACAGCATTTAATGCACATCCATACCTATAAGGGGGGTTACCATAGGGGGACCCTGGTCTGTTGCCAAATACCGCCAAGTTTGTCGCCAACTTGACGATATATCGCCAAATTTGTCAACCAAAATGAGTCGCCAAAAGTGATGCCAGCTTGACGATATCTCTAATATTTTGTCAAATTCCTATAGACTTCTCTTGTAAACCAATAGTGTTTATTTGCTTACATAAAATCAACAGATTGAGATATTTTAATGCAACAAAAAGTAATATTAGCTTAAGGGATTATATTAATTATATTTAAGGGAGTCCAAGTAAATTAAATTATGAATAAAAGTAACATGACACAATGCTTAGCATGCTTTCCCAAACATAAATTTTAAGGGAGACCAAACTGTTCTCTATGAACGGCTAGTAGCATAAAAATTGCTAATTATTAAAAGTGAAAAAAACAACAAAAAAAAAAAAACTGAATGTCAAGAAAAACACACAATTTAGTCACGTAAATGCTTTATAAATTTAAGATATTAAAACAGATGGCAAAATATGCAGAAAATTTAATTATTAACCCTTTGCACTCGAGGTCTCCGGAGCGGAGACATAATCTTTCTTTGCAAAATTTGTTTTTGGCACCAGTAATAAAGGAAAATAGAATGTACCTTATTTAATCAGAGCATTTTTGAAATTGTGCACTTGAACGAAACTTCTTTTAAAAAAAGTGGTGCCGATCGAATAAAATTTGTGTAAGAGACGCCGAGCGCAAAGGGTTAATAATTATTGTTCCATGTAGCAAGACATGCCACGCCACCTATAATTAAAACCCCAGTGACTGAAGTGAAGTAAGAACCTGTTTACACTTAATGCAATAGTATAAAGAAAAAACATGTCTATGAGTAACGCTGGTATCATATTTTCGGTGGCAACAACCTAACACAACAATAAATTTCCCTTTTACTGCAGTTTAATGTCTAAACATTGTACATTCGATTGTTCCAACGTATTATAGAAAACAAAAGTACTTTCAGTAATATTATTTGTTTGTAATGTTTATCTCAATTTACAAATTTTTTATGGGTTTTAAAATAATTTTTAAGCACGCATATTTTTTAAATATGCTTGCAGCGTAAGCATACACACAGTACTGTATACAAACTCTACACTTACAAGGAAGGTCTCCATACTGGGCATACACAGAATATTTTGAAAAAAATACCAATTAAACTACTTATGTATGTAATAAAGGATCAGTCAAATTTAGCGGCAGAATTACAGTAGAAAGTCTGTAAAAAAATAAAATACCTTCGAGTATTTGGCGTGAAAAGACGAAAGCGTCACGCGATTTGGCGAGCAGTACTTTTCCTCGCCAAAAGCAAACGATTTTAATGCATCTGAAAATTGTTTGTTAATTGATTTTTAGAATGCGTGTAAAAAGTATTTAATGAATTTAAACCTAAACAATGAGAGAGTTTAATAAATACATTTTTTCGTATTACATATTTATGTTGCTTGTTACTTAATTTTATTACTTTAAAAATAATTTCATATATAAAAAATACTTTCATATATTTAAGCGTATTCCAAAATAAAGGCAAGATTCATTTAGCAGTTATTCATTTCAAACCAAAGAATTCGTCGTTTCCATAGCAACAAAATTGAACCGACAGCACTCAATTAGACTTAATTTTGAGATATTGAAACCATTTTAATTTTGTTTTAATTCATAAAATTTGATATTTAACTTTCATTATAAATACATGTATGACAAAACTATAGCTAAATCAAACTAAAACTGACAAAACTACAGTCATTTAAGTTAAATTTATTTAAACAAGTTCAATATGAAATATTTTTATCTTAAAGAGTATTCGACATGAAAAAGTATTTTTCGAAATTTCATTTCATCTCCAACCGATGATAAATCGCCAAATAAACGAAAATTTCATTATTTTTTTGCGAACGTTCTATCGGGGTTCCGCCAAAAAATTTTTTATAAACATATATATCCACATGAGAAGAACACTCTGCAATTTTTTCAGATTTTTCTGAATATGCCCGTATGGCGACCTTCCTTGTTAGTTTTGACTTCGAAATCGTGCATGCATGTAGTAATTAGTGTATGAAATGTATTTAAACATAACATATTTAAAAGTTTGGACAGTGAAATCATGCTCTTACGTCAAAATAAGGATTGTACTTCTACAAGTAAACATCGAAATGGGATTCACGCTATATACTGGTTAAAATAATTTCGATACATTGTGGTAATTTTTTTTAACTTTTAAAATTAAAGTACATGTTTTCTTTGGCGCGCGTAACAGAAGTATACAATATCTCCCACAATACGGGGGAAAATGCAAAAAAATACATCCAAATGAGGTAGTAGTTACTAAAATTTTATTTGGAAAATTTGAAATTTTATTGAAATTAAATCTACAATGATTAGATGAAATGATGTCATTTTCCATAAATTTTAAATCAAGACATCTGTCAAGAATTTTTTGAAAATGTAAATAACCGCTATCTTTTTGCTATAAATCACAGAAAATGTTAGCACTGAATCTAAACCAATACAACACTTAGCGATAACGTTTAGCTATAAGATATGGCTGTAGTATACAATCGAAGTAGTAAGCAAAATATAGCAGCCATATGTTTACAATGAGTTTGATTACGCGTTGAAAAGATTTGGTAGAATGTGACGTCATATCTAGCCTTTTTTTTCTTTTTCTTAAATTGTTTTCATGAAATTTGACTGTTTGTATTAAAATAGATGTTTTAATAAAAAAAAAAAAAAAAAAAAAACATTCAAATTGAGGTGCTACGTTATTTTCCCGCTCTTATAGTTAAAGTTTTTATTTTATTAAAAAAAAAAAAAAAAAAAAAATGTGAATTTTCTGTTTAGAATGGCGTCAATATCAAACACGCTAAAATATAGCAAGAAAATCTGAATTTTTATTGGCAAATAGAAACAAAATACACGCGTTATTCTTATTTTTTTCACATTATTGTGTCCTTTTTTAGGGTGTGGCAACAGGAAAGAAACGTTTGAATTATAAAAGATTTAAAAAGAGATATTTCTATAATGTTAAATTATGGAAGTGGTGGAAAAAAGGGATAAATAGTGGTCTGATAATTTTTTAAAGTAGACAGTGATCTTTTCCACGTTCTAAAACGTATGTACGTGAAGTTTCGTGCAAATCGGTCAAAAATTGAAGATTTGTATAAAAGACATACACACAGAGAACGGCTTTTATATATATAGATATATGTATATAAATATAGATAATGCAAAACATATTTCAGTTTTAAGGCTTAAAACACACGCTTTTATTTTATATAAAATGACGTCATTCGCATCCTCTGAAGAATTCCTCATTTACGATCCAGTCTTAAACAACACCTACAGTTCATAGGACGTCACTATCGCACAATAATACATAAATCCAAAAAAAAAAAAAAAAAACAGATGTCGTCACTCAAGAAACTCGAAAACAAAAAAATCTGCTAACTAATGATTCATATGCCTTCTTTTTTTTTTTTTGTAATATAGATAATTAAATTAAATATAGTTTATAATAGCCCCATGTTTTATCAGAAATCATTAACTTCTATTTTTTCAAAATAGCAGGTATTTTAATTACATTTTTTTTCAGTAGTTATTGGAAAATGGCAACAAAAAGATATAATTACTATTTTCCAACTATTTTTTTTTTTTTTACTTTCTACAGAAATGGAGTACTTGAGTTGCCAAAATTAAACAAATGGCGCTAAAAACTACAAAAAAAAAAAAAAAAAAAAAAAAAAAAGAAAGAAAGAAAGAAAAAAAAAAATCAAAAATAAAAAATAAATAGAGATGCAGTTTTCAAACAAATTGCATTGAAAAGTACTTTTTTTCCCGCTACGACGGTATAAAAATTGAAAATGTCCGATGCCTAGAAGTAAAAAAAAATTGCAGTAGAGTATTTAACAGCACAATGATACATCTACATTAGGGATGCACAACCTGTGGCCCGCGGGCGAAAAGTGGCCCGCCATGGGTTAACTTGTGGCTCGCGATCGCAATTTATATAATTTCTTCGCTTTTTTGACACAATTTCATCAATGTATAACTGGAAAAATTGCAATTTTTTGTCCATATGTCGCAGGAAAAAATCGCGAATTTCGTCAATTTGCCCGGGAAGAAATTGCAAATTTCATCAGAGCCAATTAAGAATCGCAAATTTCGTTGATCGAGTTCGGAAAAATCGCGAAATTTATCGATGAGTCGCAGAAAATTCTCGTTGATCAACTCGGGAAAAATCTCGAGTTTTGTCAGTTTATAGCGAGAAAAAATCGCGAATTTCGACAATTTGCCGCTGAAACAATTGCAAATTTCGTCAGAGTCAGTTAAAAATCATGAATTTCGTTGATCGGACGGGTTAAAAATCGCGAATTTTGTCTCAATTATGTAATCCTTGATCGGTTGCTGAAAAATTGCGAGTTTTGTTAGTTGATCGGGAGAAAAAATCGGAATTTTGCCAATTTGCCGCGGGAAAATTTTCGAATTTTGTTGATCGCGAGAGGAAAAGTCGCGAATTTTGTCGACTCGGCGCGGAAAAGTCTCAAATTTCTTTAATCGGAGATAGAAAAATCGCGAATTTTGTCGATGAGGTACGGAAAAATTGCAAATTTTGTTGACCGGCTGCGGAAAAATCGTGAGTTTCATCAGTTTATCGCGAGAAAAAAATGTCTTATTTCATCAATTTGTCGAGTAAAAATTACAAATTTCTTCAGAGTCAGTTAAGAATCGCGAATGTCGTTGATCGGACGCGGAAAAATCGCGATTTTTGTCGAGGAGCTGCAAAAAAATTGCAAACTTTCTTGATCGGCTACGGAAAAATCGCGAGTTTCGCCAGCTTATTGTGGGAAAAAATTGCAGATTTCGTCAATTCGCCCAGGGGCGGCGCCAGAACTTGCCCGGCGGGGCCACAGTATCCCCGACAGGGGGACCGAATTCATAATATGTATTCGGGGTCTCCAGGAGCCCGGGTCTATCCTGAAGCCTGAACTCTATAAAAGTTTTTTTCATTAAACTCGGGCCCGGTTTAGTTTTATCTGAAAACTCGGTACGAGCTCGTACTAAATTTTAGCTTTTGAAAAGTTGGTCCGGGCCTGAATTTTATCTCCCAGGGACACGTCGGGGTCTTACTTTTTTTCTGCAGATTCGAGCCGGAGTCCGGCTCCCGGACTGGGACTTTATACTTCAGATTTTTTTTTTTTTTCCTTCACGGTAATGCCGTAGTAACTTTTCTCTTTTATTAGTGGAGTAAATGAAGAATAAAACATTGCTTTGTTATTTTTTTTTCGTTTTTTTTTTTTAAATAACAGGTGGAATATGTTGGTTAATCGCGTGAAACACATAAAATTTTCGCGTCCGGATTTGACATATACCGAAATGCGCAAATCTCTAACACTCACACTGCTATTTAAATTTGAGATGAATTGCAGAAGAACAAACTATTTTTATTCGAAACATAAATTTCGAAGCTTGTCAAAGAATATCGTAGATAAATAAAGCGAAAAAAGCTCTTAAGGTTATTTTTGAAACACCCCACTAGTCACCTTAATCTTTATAGGTGGGCGAAAACACAACAGAAAAGTTTCCACACTTTTGAGCGTTACCCAAATGGAAAAACTCTGCTTCGTACTCTTCTTACACCCAGCAACCTCCCAATAAGAGGTCATTCAATATTACAGATTTTACGTGCACATATAAGGCCCATACGCAGCAGTGTGTGAACGATGAAGTCTGGAACAGTTCTCCGGTTTATGAGCCAAACCACTGCGGACCACCCGCCCTTAAGGCTGTTCTCAAATCCAAGAGGGTAACTTTATGACATAAGTTTTAATTCATTTTTGTTCGGAAGTAATGAAACTAGCAGACGTTGTTGTTCGGAAACTATGTAATCGAGCTGTTTTTCCGTTTTTTTTGCAAACGCAATAGATCTTTCAGTAAATAGTGTCAAAGTGGCCGTTTTGAACCGAGTTTCCGCGCGAAAGTAGAATATCCATTCAAGAAAGGGCGAACAACGTGTTTGCCACGTGATCAAAATCGCTCATAACTCAATAGGTAATTTATTGATAAAAAAATGGAAAACACAGTTTGATTGTAAATCGCTTCCATGGTCAGGCTTTCCAATTATATCTTTCCGCTACAAAATGAATTTGTAAATGTATCAAAACATTTTGCGCTTGTTGAGGAGAGAAGTTGAGAACAGCCTTAAGAAAATGCAAAGGTCTACAAACAAGAGTCCCGCATCAAGTAAGGTGGGTAACCGATTTTTTCGAAACGCGGTTCGTGTTCAGGCAGGGTTGACCATGTATTTTAATATCGGAGGTAAATGAAAAAAAAAATCGGTTGACAAATCCCTATCGAAAACGCACGAAGTGACCAAAAATTGTTTTAATTTAAAATTATTTAAATTTGTTAGTGAAAGTGTCATCGTGAAAACTAGCAGTTAAACGTTACACGTAACTAGTGTCCTGCCTGGGTAATAAATAAAATTTGGAACCCTGCAAATTTTATTTAAAACTAAGCTGTAACCCGAACTGAACCCAACGAAAGATATTCCGTCGACCCGCAATCCGATCGAAACCGAAATACTTAATTCCAATCCCAATCTGAAACCCGGAATCCGAGAAAATGGATCCAAAATATAATGTTATTATAGAAAAATATTCTGTAATCATATCTCCAATATTAATGTTATTTTTTACGTAGAAAAATAAACATGTAAGGAGTCATTCATATTCAAATACGTACACTGTAAAAAAAAATCTGTAGTTCTACAGATGTAAAGTTACATGCTTACTAAACTTTCAACTGTAGCTGTACGAAAAAAGCAGCAAATCTACAAAACTAGTTTTTGTAAAGCTACAAAAATCTGTAACTTTACAAATGAATCTGCTAAAATTTCAGTAATCTTACTAAACTTTTATTTGTAACCCTGGCTGCAGTTACATGAAAAGTTCTCGGAATCCCAGTTTCCAAAAAAATTCTTAGTAACCTTACAGATTTTTTGATTTTCGGCGCAAAAGTGTGTCTGTTACATGAAATTTTATTGTTGCCGTTACGTGAAAAGTTCTTGGAATCCCAGTTTCCTAGAAAAACTTTAGTAACTTCACAGATTTTTTTTTACAGTGTAGTTGTCCATCTGAAATAGATTCCTGCGCGGGTTGGGTTATACTCGACCCAAACGTTCAACTTAAAGTCAATCCGAAACCTACCAAAAATTTCCGTTGACTCAAAACCCCACAACAATTTTTCTATTAACCCTAAACCGAAGCACTTCAAACCGAACCCGACTATCATATCTCTAATATCAATTCCACCTTTTATGTAGAAAATAAGCATGTAAAGTGATTCATTCAAATTTAAATATATAATTCTTCATCTAAAACTATAGCCTAGACTTCCTTTTTGTAAAATTGAGCTAATTCATATTAGGCTCATAAGTATTATTGTCAGATGGAGTATCGCAAGAAGCGGGAGAGAGAAAAGAAAAAAAAAAAAAAAGCGGGCAGGCGCTTGAAAATCGGGACATCCTTAAGCACTACAATAAAACCTGTTAAAACGGAACCAATGTAACGGAATAATGCTTTAAACGGAAAAATTTCGCAATATCGGCTAAAACAGGCTAAGATTAAAACCTGTCTAAATTGGAAAGTTCTTCCGATTCTTTGTCGTTCTATCTCAACAGGTTGCTGTATTAAATAGCTTCCTTTCTTCGTATTGAATGTACGTGAATTATACTTTAACCATAAAGGAATGATGTGAAATTAATTAGTCGAACTAGAGTTTTTTAAGTAATTAACAGCAATTTTATGACAATAATGCTCACTTTATAAATACCGCATTTGATTTTTTTCATTATTTTGCATTTCAACCGTTTTTGGAAAAGCGCAATTATTATTACGTACATTCTTATGAAAACATTTCGTCAAACGTAAAAAGCACAGGCAGCAAGTTGCCGGAACGCACCTGTGGTTGGAACTGATTTTTCTATTATTTGAAGAAATTTCCGTCTTTTGACGGGGCAATTAAAAAACAAAAATTGAGCTTCGATTCGCGAACTTTTCGTGTTTTGGAAAAAAAGAGACATACATAAAAAATCAGTTTCCGATACAAAAAAGTAACATGCATAGCATAGTTACGCCCTGTGATTTGACGAAAATGTAACTTCAGATAATTTTTACGTTAGATTAATAATTTTCTGTATTTTTGGGGAAAATGGGCAAATCAAAATAGGAATTTTCGTGTTTTAATAATAATAATAATAAAAGTGTATATTGATCGAAACCAGACAGCATGGTCCTCTAACTTCTGATAAGATACAGAATTTAAATCTGAGACGAAATCTGAAATACAAAATTCTGAAGAAAACAGTAAATTAAAAGAAAACTTGTGAAATGCCTTAGTCCATTATTTTAATATCAGTTCAATCATAAAACAAAGTCTTGTTTGTGGTTAAAAAAAAAAAAAAAATCTTTAAATTCATACTTATTTTGAAACAGCCAAAGTTTAAAGGTCTGCACGGGCGGGGCTCAGGCTTATTATTATTCATGGCACTCGGACAGGTTCGGTACTAGTCACTACTCTTTCCGACCCTGGCCTTACTTTTTTCTGAAGGATCGGGCCTGGCCTAACTTCTTTTTTTCGCACCGAGACGGGACAAGTTTCATTCTTCCTAGGTCTTAAGTCTGATATATATAAGCTGATAAGCTAGTATATATAAGCTGATATTTTCAGTACCGGTCTCGATTCCGTCTTAGAAGATTTTACTGTATAGAATTTTTTAGATTTTTAAGTCTCCAATGCATAACTTTTTGATTAACGATATTAACTATAGCTGAAACATTTATATACAAATAGAGATTCATTAAAAAAATGTATATCGCAATTGCAACCTAGTTAAAAATGAAGATTATAAACATGAAAAAAAAAACTAAAATAAATATTTTTGGTCAGAACTCCTCCTTTTAACCAAATCGACGTAAAAATCCATGTTTTGTAGAAATTCCGTCAGGCTGGATCGGACTCGGGCCGAGATTTTAACTTTTTTCCGGTCCGGGTTCGGGCCGAAGTTTTAACTTTTATACTGGGCCGGGCCGAACTTTTCTTTCTATGAATCGGGCCGGAACCGGACCTGGAAATTTCGGCCCGTACAGACCTCTACACAGTATAACTAGCTAAGTTATTAATTAAAATTGTTCAATCTAATAATACAATCAAGCTTAAATTATCAAGTAAATCGGGGTTCTGTTTTACACGATTTTTTAAACTTCTAAATGCGAACCTGCGACCCTAAACAAGAATTGTTAATTACAACCCTGCACGATTCGAATTATTCCCGAACTGAAATTGACAAAATATTATTTTTCGAACCTGCAACTTTATCGTAAGTATGAAAAAAAAATTAATCCTAAATCTAAAACAGTTCAGGAAAATAGTCTGCAATCATAAATCTAAAATCAATTTTATATTTCGAAAAATGAATGCATATATTTACTCTTTCATATGCAAGTATTTTTTTATCATTTGGAACAATAATCTGGACTTTTCTTTGGAAAAATTTGGCGTACTCGAATCGACTCCCAAGAAACAAAACTCTAATCTGAGATGACCCGAAAACAGAAACGCTAATCAACCCGATCCACAGCAAAATTTTAGAGCCAATGGCCAACACGTTCGGGTATAGAATCGGGTTAATTGACCCGATGCAAGAGATTTTAGTTGTTGCTGTATATACATATTCCCGCAATTTGCAATGAAGTTATGTATGTACATAATTATTTTCTTATTTATACCTTCCATTTTAATTCTATATATTAAATAGAGATTAATATTCATATTATTATAAAATGAGACTCTACTGTATACTGAAACTGATGAACAAAGAAGAAATTTTTAGTTTGATACTAAATTGCTTGAATAATTATACAATACTCTCTTTTTATTTACCCATTCATTTATTTAAAAAAATAAACTTACCCTACGCTTTTTTATGAGAAGATCAAAGAGAGCAGATGGATTTCCACCTCATGTCTCTTCTTGAAATCGTATTTCTTATAGGCGCCTAAGTTTGCGGTCAATCGAATAAACATTGAACAGGAGTGCACATGAATGAGTTCTAGACAAAATGTATAAGGTTTTCGGTAACATCCGGTCGTTATGACGACAGACTCTAACCGACATGTGGTTAAATTCTTAAATTTTCTTGTCGCAGACTAAGGAATACAATTTTAATTTAGATTAAACTCGTAAAAATTTGACGTAATTTGGGATCGGGGATTTTGGGAAACATCGGGACGTTCAATGTAAATCGGACACCTGGCAACACTACTCGTAAGTGTCAAAACTCAACCCCAAACCCATCCGAACCCAAAATCGAACCCAACCACAACGAAAAAAAGTTATCCTTAATCCGAGCCGTGGGTCGGGCTCGGGTCGGGTGTAGGTAAAATCGGGCAACTTGAATCGATGCAGGACTCTAATTTGAGATATAATTCTGGACACTTTTTTCAAAAATCAGTTTAAACAAAAATGACGCGTAAGAACCAAAACTCATCACGAAACCGAAAAAAATTATAGCCAAGACAATCCGACTTCCAAAGAAAAAAAGTTAGCGGCAAGCTTATCCGTGGGTCGCGTTTTCTATAAACTAAAATAAGATTTTTTTTAAATTAACCTGTCCCCGACTCAACACGACTCGGGTCGTGTCCGTGTCCAGGAAAAATCCGGTTACCCGACCCGATGTAGGGTTCTACTCTCAAGTCAAAAAATTTTCCCCGGCGACGATTAAATTTGGCCCCGACGGGGGGGAGTATGCCCCCTCGGACCCCCTCTGGCGCCGCCCTTGAATTCGCCGCGGGAAAAATGACAAATTTCATCAGAGTCAATTAACAATCACGAATTTTGTTAATCGGACACAGTAAAATCGCGAATTTTGTCGATGAGGTACAAATATTGCAAATTTCGTTGATCGACTGGGGAAAAATCGCGATTTTGTCAATCTGTCGAAGAAAGAAAAATCTCGAATTTTGATAATTGATAGAAAAAATTACAAATTTTATCAATTGGTCACAAAATATTGCGAAATTTGTCAATTGCTCGTGAAAAAGAATAGTGAATTTTCCCGGAATTTCGTGAATAGCTCATGGAAAAATTACAAAATTTGTGTGTCGGTCCCAAAAAATGTCATGAAATAGAAATTCATTGGTCGCAGGAAAAAATCACAAATTTCATTGATTGTGCGCGTAAAAGAAATCGCCATTTTCACCAATTTATTGCGCTAAAAACATCTCAAATTACATCAATGTATATCAGGAAAGAATCACGTTTCGTCGATTGGTCATTGGAAAAAAATTGCAAATATTGTCAATCTGTCACGTAAAATATCGCAAAATTCGCCAATCACTCATGAAAAAAAAAATCGCGAATTTTGTCAATCATTCATGGAAAAAACTTGCAAATTTCGAAGATCGAACGCAGAACAAAAAAGTCGCGAAATAATTCGATCAGGGGCGGAAAAAATCGCAATTTTCGTTTATCCGTTGTGGAAAAAAATCGCGAATTTTGAAAATTTATCGCTGAAAAAAATCGCGAATTGCGTCAATTTATCGCAGATATCGCAAATTGATTGTTTGAAAAGATTGAAAATTTTGCCAATCGGCAATGGGAAATTACCGCGAAATCTATCAATCGATCGTTGATAAAAAATCGCGTATTTCGTCAACCAGTCGCACTTGATTGACAAAAGAAAAAAAAAAGAGTTTTGTTAATAGTCCGCAGAAAAAATAGCAAAATTAGTCCATCATGCCTTGTTACTTCAAAAATAAGTTTCCTTTTATTTTAAATGAAGTTATTCAATATTTTTTTTTATAATTTTCAATAACGTTCAATTATTTAGAAATTTTGTGCAATTTTTTTTCTTCAAGTTACCATTTGTCAAGAAGGAACCGTTAGTCTTCATAAAGTATTGCAGGGTTATTCATACAGATGCGAAGAAGCCCTGCATTCCTTCATACAATTATTTATTTCCGTTTGTTTATTTTTATTATAGACAAAAAATAATTATTCATCAAGAATAAAGACTTATTACCCCCCCCCCCCCCTTACCTCCCCGATATAGAATTTTCTCTGTGTTACTGATGTGGCCCGCGACAAGCCAAACATTTTTGTAAGTGGCCCTTCTCTTAAAAAGGTTGTGCACCCCTAACTACATTGTTTTACGGCTAACTTATATAATGGAACGTTATTTTTTGGAGACGACACTTTATTTGCTGGGAGAAAGAAATAGCATACCAGGGGCTAATAAGAAAAAATATAATAAAGTATTTAAATATTATTTGGGGGGTGGGGGTGGGGGCTGTAAAAGTAAGGATTAGCTTAGGACACAAAAACAAACCTTTTTAAAACCCTCAATTTGTTTCAGAACGTACTTTAAAATGTTCATTGGGGGTTTATACATGCTATGTTATACGCTCATACGAAAACGCTCGTGATGGGGCCCTCTTCACCTTTGGGCCGATACAACAGGCCATTTTGTTCCCTTCTCTGCAGACCTCTCGCTAGATATAAAGTAAATTTGACAATTTCCACGTTTTCTATATATGGTCAATATCATCGTAACTGACGTAACACTTTATTATCGAATTTTGTTTTCAAAACTGTGTAGAAAATTTACTAATAAAGCTAAAACAAATTTTTATAATTTAAAATATTTCTTTTAGTCCCAAAAATTGCAATTCAAAATTTTGTAACTGATGTAACATAAAATAGACAAACATTTTTTCTGCCTTCATTGAAGTGTAAAAATTATCAAAACTATCCCGTTAAAAAATGTGATTTAATATTCTCAATAATGCGAGTAATGACAAATCATAACAGTGACTTGTTTAATTAATTTCCTAACAATAAAAAGAAAAAACGGCATTTACCAATGTAACTGACGTAATATTATGTATGACTTGCAAAGACAATAATGGTACTTAACTTAGTAGTAATTGTAGAAGTAACTTAACAGTAATTTGCAATGCCTTTTTATTAGGATTTTATTGTAGAACATAAAAATATCAAGCTTTCCAATCATACTCTTAAATTAAACATATTAAAAATTTTATTCCCCCCCCCCCCAAAAAAAAGAGACTTTTCTGTGGAATTGCCCTTATATAAAATGCAAATGGAAATTTCGTTCGTCTGCTTATAACTCAAATTCTGCCGAATGAATTTTGATGAGACTTGCACCGTTAGTTAGATAATTTTCCACTGAAGGTTTTAGTATATTGCATATTGTTCTGCATTGCTTAGTTATAAAATTATGGGGGAAAGTTCTATAATCAGGTGAATCCGATTATGAAAGATTTGCCTATTTAAAAAATTTTGCTGGATCGATTTTGATGAGACTTGCATTATTAATTTTAGAATTTTTTAAAGATGGTTTTAGTACATTGCATAATATTCAACGCTGCTTAAGCTATAGCATTATGGGAGGAAGTTCTATAATCAGGTAAACCCGATTATGAAAAATTAGCCGTTTTATAAAGTTTTATTGGACGAATTTTTATGGAACTTGTTCTGTTAGATAATTATTCCGAGATATTTTCAATATATTGCATGTCATTCTATCGTTCTTTACCAAGTCGTATTATAAATGATCAACTAAAAGAGTTTGTCCACAACAGCCCAAATTTTGTCTGATACAGAAAATTTAACAGCGCAATGCTATTCGTGTCGTTTTCGGCAATGCAGGAGGACATTTCAGGCAAAAGTCCATATACTTAAACTTCTCAGTCTGGATTTTGTATCAATCAACGCGCAGCAAAAACTACTGAACCTAAAATTTTGAAAATTGGGGTAAAAATATTTCTTATAACATAGAGTGCCGCTAAGAAAGGATTTCCTAAAATTCCACCCCTAAGGGGGGTAAAAAAAGTACGAACTTTTAAAAACTTCTGTAAAAATCTGATTTAATAGTTATTTTTCAACTGATAACATATTTTAGTGTATTTTAGTATGCTGAATCGAATGGTACTAACCAAATTCTTTTAAGTTCAATAGTTCGTGAGATATTTCCTATTTTTAGGTGCGTTCGTAATTATATAAATACGTAGCACCTATAGTCGTCGTTCAGTCCGTCCGTCCGTCCGTCCGTCTGTCTGTCTGTCTGTCCGCATATAACAGAGCAAAAACTACCCAACCGAATGGTCTGAAATTTTTAATGTATGATTGTTGCAAAATTTTGTCGAGCCATTTCAAATTTTATGAAAATCGGATGCATAGTTTAATTACAGGGACAGTCAAAAGTTTTTCTTTACATTACGGCCAATGGGAAAAATTATTGCAAATGCATTTTAATGATGTTACAGCCTTCCGAGTAGTCTGAAATTTTAAATATATAATTGTTTCAAAATTTTGTCAAGCCATTTGAAATTTTAGGAAAATCGGATGTATAGTTTAATGACAGGGACAGTCAAAAGTTTTCCGTTACATTACGGCCAATGGGAAAAAAATATTGCAAGTGCGTTTTAATGATGTTACAGCCTTCCGAATGGTCTGAAAATTTAAATATATAATTCTTGCAAAATTTTGTCGAGTCATTTCAAATTTTATGAAAATCGGATGTATAGTTGCCGAAACGTCAGTGAAGGCTTACTGTGGAGACACGAAAAGTTTTGGTTTCCGTTTGTCTGTCTGTCTGTCTGTCTGCCTGTCTGTTCCGCGATAACTGCCGTAAAAAGCATCCGATTAGCTTAAAATTAAGTATGCATGTTGGTAAAATCCCCGGATTTAGCTGTATAGTTTTTGGTTAAATTTGGTTCATGCGTTCGGAATATATAGAACATTTTATTTTGCGACTTAATGCTTTCCTATAGCAATTCAGACGATTTTTCCATTTTTATTTGTTGAAAGGAAATGGCTCATATGATTGAAGGATTTAAATAGTAAATTATGGATGATGTAATTTCTAATTAGAACCATACATTATTCATATTAGTTTGAAATTTTGTGTATACATTTGTCAGAGTTTTTAAATTCGGTGTTTAACTTATGGAGGTATTTTATATATGTGTTCCAATAATATATCTTTTTATAAATTTACTTTTTTTCAAAGCACATATTTCATTGTTTTATTTTCTTTTAACTGTTGCCTAGCGACGGAACTACACCTAAAAATATCGTAAATGTGAAAGTATTTGTAATTGTTTGAAGTCAATCAAAGTCAAAAGGGACGAATTAATGCCTTTGTGACTTTACATATAGATGAAATTTACCCCAGAAATAAAGAAAGACTATGTTCTGCTTATTTTGTTCAAATATTTTTTCTTTTAAATTAAGAAGTTCATTATTTTCATAAGGAATAAATTGAAATTTTGCTATAAATTTAACAATCTTTTTTTTTTTTTTTTTTTTTTTTTTTTACCGTTGCCAAGAAAATCCTATCCCAGAATAATAATTTATCCTAAACAGTTAATTTTGATTTGAAAGATTTTCATGTGCAAGAGGAAAATGAAATAAAAAATAGACATGAATACGTCTTCATATTGGAAATAAAACTAAAATACGAAAAGAAGGTGAATTTGATCTCATATATCAAAAATAAAACTAATATGCTTTGAGGTTGAAATAAAAAGGGCTTGTGTTATGATATTAATTCTTATTATAAAAAGAAATGTTACTAATATCTCATGGTTTATCGTCTGCACACAGCTAACAGAAATGTTAATTTTTAATCGAAAATTTCAATGAGAAAAAAAAAAAAAAACTTTTGAAAATCAAATATATAGTAAATGTCAAAATTTTACACCGCAAAATTATCGCTGTCGAAAATGACGCCATTGTATTGGGAAATAAATATTCTCATTCTTAAAAACCAAGCATTAACTAGATTACCTAAAAAAATATTTTATGACGAGTGCTACTTCTTAATGCCGTCTCATTTCAGAAAATAGGAATGAAAATTATTTTATTTTTAAAAGGAAATTATATTTTCATTCATAAAACCTAAACTTTTAATATAATTGCGTCAATGTGAATCATTTTCTGTCCACCAGTATTGAAAATTAAGGCTCGGAAGTATAAAAAGAAATTTAAGATTTGCGATAACCATTAGCGCAATAAATAAAAAGTTACATACGTAAATTAATGAAACCACGGGGAGTTCAGGAGGCGGAGCCCCCCCCCCCCTGAAGAAATCTGTTTTATTATTTAAAAAAATATCAGAATTAGTAGCTCATGAAAATTATTTCAAAATATCCTTCCATAACAACGTTTTTAATTTAATGCTTCTAATGTCTGAAAACTTCGTATTTTTTATTCTTATAAATAATTACATAATTTGAAAACTTTAAATTGCGGTTTGCATGAAATTGAATATTACCAAAGTGTGTCTAAAAACAGTGACTTGCAGAGCTGACGTTGAGGCTCCTGATCTGCAGATTTACTAGTTTAATCACAGGGACAGTCAAAAGTTTTCCGTTACATTACGGGGAATGGGAAAAAAATTATTTCAAGTGCATTTTAATGATGTTATAGACTATGCACTTATGAAATTAAGAAATATATACATTGAGTACAATATGGGGTACAAAAAATAATTATAAAACTAGTTATAGTACGAACGCACCTCATTTGCCACGTTTGACGAGCAATTTCAGACTTGTTCTATTTTGGCAATGTCTTTGGGGCCGAAACCTCGAAATATCTAACATTACAAGTGATAATTCATCCATATTCATTCATATTGTACACCCGTTACTGTAGCAACGGAAGAAATTCAAATTCAAACTTTTTGTTAATTCTTTTAATTAAAGAATTAAAACGGCTGTATGAGTTTGAAAAACATAAATAAATATAAACGCCTTGAAAAAAAAAATATTGATTTTATTTAAAATACAAGGAAGTGAACCACTGAGAAATTAACATTATAAAACGAAAATATTTAAAAATGAAAGCAATGTTTGTACGACTTAAAAAATTTTTTGGTACTTACTGTCGCGGACAGCTCCCCCTGTATCCCTTTGCAGTAACAGTGACACCTGAATTTAAAAACTTTTACGTACCGAAGTGAAGTGAACAGAAACTGAAAAAACTTTTTAGAATAATTCTTGTGTTTGTGAACGGAGTTGCGCCTCCGTGATGTTTCGATTGAAGTTAAAGCATTTTAAATGTTCAAGTCCTATAATCTTGTATATAGTTTGTAATATATTGTAAATAGGTATTGTAGATTAACCGAGTTATGTCTTATTTTAGTTGAGTCAGTTGTTAATTAGAATTAAGTCATCAAATGCGGCAGTCCGAACCAGAAGTAAGTGTTGAGAGCTTACCTGAAGGAAGGGGTAAGTTAAAGATTTCTGACATTCTTTTGTCTACGTGAACGCTTGTTTTTATATTTTTATGGCGCCCGAACAGGGACGCCGTTTTGATTTGATCTTAATTGAATGAAAAATTATTTATAGACGAAACGAAAGTTTTGAATATTTAGTTCTATTGAAAAGAATATTGTTGATGATTTGTTTGACCTTGAATATAATGAAGAATTGAGTATAAAAATAAATAAAAGTCTTGAATGCTTAATTCTGTTGAAGATAATATTATTAATAATATTGATTGATAGCGTATTTTGAAAACAGGATTATTTTGAAAGTTATTGAATATATTTTGAAAGTTATTGAATATATTTTGAAAGTTATTGAATATATTTTGAAAGTTATTGAATATATTTTGAAAGTTATTGTTCTTATATTAAGTTGTTATAAAATTAATTATATTTAAAATTACGGATTAAACATGTCTGATATTGAAAAACTAAAGAAGAAACGTGCTGTTTCTAGAACGGCGACTACGAAATTAATTAATACTTGTGAGCTGAATCTTGCAGAATCAGTACAGGAAGTTCCTGTTCTTACGGAACATATTGATCAGTTAAACTCAAAGTATAATAATTTAATAACTTTAGATGAGCAGATCCAAAATTTAATGGATGATGACGGCGAATTAGAAACTGAATTTGAAACTGCCGAGGGTTATTCTGAAGAAATAATTTCTATGAAATCGAAACTAACGTATGCTTTAAAAATAAAAGTTGAACCTGAACGTTCTATTAAGAAAACAAATTCGGTTAATGAAAGTATTTCAACAGAAAATTTGACTTCTTGCTCTCATTCTAAAATTAAATTACCGAAATTGAGTATTAATAAATTTAATGGAGATCCTGCTTATTGGTTATCTTTTTGGAACCAATATGATAATGCGATACATCAAAATGATAGCTTAACTGACATTGATAAATTTAATTATTTGCATTCCTTCCTTATTGGAGCTGCTTCTAGTGCAATTAGTGGGTTTTCGCTATCGAGTGAAAATTATATAGCAGCAATTGATCTACTCAAAAAGCGTTTTGGTCGTAAAGACCTGATTATAAATGCTCATATGGGAAAATTATTGAATTTAGAAACAGTTAAAAATGTAAATAATACTTTTGCATTGCGAAAGCTGTATGATAACATTGAGACTCAAATAAGAAGTTTAAATTCACTTGAAGTAACTTCCGGAACATATGGTACGTTACTAACGCCAATTTTACTTAAATTAATTCCCAATGAGTTAAATTTAGAATTTCAACGTAAACGGAAAACTCAGGATAATCTTTTTGAAGTCAACGAACTGCTTGAATTTCTACGGGCAGAAATAGAATGCAGAGAAACTGCGATTCAAATACAAGATAGGGTTATCGTTCAAAACCCACCGCAAGTGCAGAGGGAGAGAAAAATAAATAAGTTTACAGTTCCTACTGCTGCTTCATTGAAGGTTTCGATAAATCATTGTATTTTTTGCGGAGATTCCGCTGAATCAGTTAATCACAATTCTGCAGCTTGTTCTAAGTCCGTAGCAGAAAAACGAGCACGTTTGAGAAAAAACGGAATGTGTTATCTCTGTATGAAAAAGGGAAATCATTTAGCAAAAGATTGCTTTTCAAAAATAAGATGTGAGTTTTGCAGTGGAAAACATAATTCTTTAATTTGTGACAAGAGTAATAAAGTAGATGAGAAAAAACAAATTGACGATAGAAATGTCACTTTAACAAATAAAACATTCACACAGAAAGTTTTGTTACAAACTTTAATTGTAAAAATCTGCGGAAATAGTGAAGATAAGTTTGTTAGGTGCTTAATCGATACCGGATCACAAAAGTCGTATATTTCGAAGTTTGCTGCTGAAATGATGCAATACAAAATTATAAGTGAGAGCAACATTATTCATAGTCTATTTGGTGGAACGGAGGTTGCTGAAATCCATAAACAATTTATTGTGAATCTTAGTAATGTAAAGGGTGATTATAAATGTAATTTTAAGGCCTTTGATCAAACTAAAATTTGTTCCAATGTACCACAAATAGAAATAAAACCCATATTACATGAGCTTAAAGAACATAGAATATATTTGAATGACACTAGCCGTATGAAGGAAAAATTGTTGTTTGAATCATCCCCAACTGAAATTCATATTCTTATTGGAGCGGATATTGCAGGAAAATTACTCACCGGTAAGATAAGAAAATTAAAATGTGGTTTAGTATGTGTCGAAACTTACTTAGGCTGGACAGTTATGGGGAAAGTTCCTTTGGAAATAGAAAATAAAACTGACAACTCATTTACATTTTCGATGCACGTATCAGATTATAAAATTTCTAAATTGTGGAATCTTGATACTCTAGGAATTTTAGATCCATCCGAAAATGAAACTAAAAAAGAGTTGCAAGAACAAACACTGCAACATTTTCTTTCAACGGTTAAAAGGGATAACGAAGGCAGATTTGAAGTCTGTTTACCTTGGATAGAGGGCCATCCCCCACTCCCTAATAATCTAGAGATCGCTGAGAGAAGATTAAAAAATACAGTAAAAAATTTGAAAGACAAGGGTTTCTTAGAAGATTATGAAGCGGTTTTCAAATCTTGGGAGGAAGAAAAAATTATAGAAATTGTACCTGAAAATGAATATAATAATTCCTGCCATTATTTACCCCATCGTGCCGTTATTAGAATGAATTCCACAACAACAAAAATAAGACCAGTATTTGATGGGTCAGCGAAAATTAAGGGGTTTCCGTCAATAAATGATTGTGTAGAAAAGGGGCCTAATTTGCTAGAAACTATTCCTGCAATTATCAACAGATTTCGAGAAAAATGCATCGGTGTAAGTTCTGATATCAAAAAAGCTTTTCTTCAAATAGGACTTAATCCGAATGATAGAGATTTTTTGAGATTCTTATGGTGGGAACAAGGTAATCCGGAACATTTTAAGATGTATAGACATAGGAGAGTCGTTTTCGGAATTTCCAGTAGTCCCTTCTTATTGAGTGCTGGTTTAACTAAGTTACTAAATGACGTACCTGAGCATCTTACATCAACGGCAGAAAAAATTTCTGAAGCTTGGTATGTTGACAATTTAATTACAAGTGTAAATAATGAAAAAGAACTGCGAAAACTTAAAAGTGATTCTGTTGAAATTTTAGCGAATGCTAAATTTGAGTTGCAAGATTGGGCTTATAATTTGCCAACGAAGAACGAAATTACAGGTAATGACACTTTTTCGGAAATTTCAGTGTCCGAAAATTCAAATAAAAGGAAAACGGTTTCTATTCTTGGCCTCATTGGGGATTTAGAAGAAGATACATTAAGTTGCGACATTAAAGGAATAAATGAATCCGATAACCAATGCATTTCAAAAAGAGTGATCTTATCAGAAGCACACAAAATTTATGATCCAATAGGTTTTACATGTGGTGTGACGCTGACTCCAAAACTCTTACTACAAAAGTGTTGGGAGCTAAAAGTTACATGGGACGAAGCTCTTCCCGACAATATAAGTAAAAAATTTCTTAAATGGGAAAAAGATTTGTGTCATTTGGCAGAGTTGAAAATTCCCCGGTATATGATGCTTAATCCTAATTCAAATACAGATTTGTCTTATCATGTCTTCTGTGATGCCTCCCAAAAGGCATATGCCACATGCATTTATTTAAGATGTAAAAACACTGATGAAGTATCGTGCCAACTTGTACAAGCTCGTGCAAGAGTAGCCCCCCTGAAACCTACAACAATTTGTAGACTTGAATTGTTAGCTTGCGCTATTGGAGTGAGACTAATGAAAACGGTTAAGCAAGATTTAAAATTGGAAAATATTCCTATATTCTACTGGACGGATTCGATGAATACCTTGTATTGGATTAAAAATACAGAAAATTGGGGTGTATTCGTGATGAATAGGGTCAAAGAAATTAGGGCACATAGTAATCCGGAAAACTGGAAGTTTGTTCCTGGGAATTTAAATCCCGCTGATATTATTTCAAGAGGATGTTCCGTAGAAACACTTAAAATTAAGAAATGGCATGAAGGTCCGACGTGGCTGAAACTTGAGCCAGATTTTTGGCCAGCCTTTGATATAACTCCGAAAAAGGATGAGGTTGATAAAGAAAAGAAGAAGACGGTTATATCTTCTTTGATTTCTCTAGATGAAGAATTTCCATATTTTTCTCGAGTTTCACAGTTCAAGAAGATAATTAGAATCACTGCTTGGATGAAGAGATTTATTGACAACTGTAAAACTAACAAAAGGGAACGAGAATTTGGGAATTTAAAAATTGAAGAAATTAAACGAGCTGAAGTCATTGTATGGAAAATTGTGCAAAAAGGTTGCTTCAAATCAGAGAAGGATGAACGCTTACGTCATTTAAAACCCTTCGTTGATCCATATGGACTCATAAGACTCAAATCCAGAATAATTATGAGAGAAGATTCGGAGGATTTCAGACTACCTATAATTTTGCCATCTGACCACCCAGTTGTTACGAAACTAATAATTGAGAAACATAATCAATCACTACATTGTGGAGTTCAAACATTAATGGCAGTCTTAAGAGAGAAATACTGGATCTTAAAAAGTCGTAAAACGATCCGGAAAGTTCTGAAGAATTGTGTAAGATGTAAGAAGTTTGATGCCAAACCCCACGATGTTGAAATACCACCATTGCCGGAAGATAGAATTAAAGACTGTTCTGTATTTCAAGTCATAGGTGTCGATCTGGCTGGACCTTTGTTTTTGAAGAATGGGTCAAAATCTTGGATTGTCTTATTCACCTGCCCCGTATATCGAGCTATTCACCTCGAACTTGTCACTTCATTATCCACTGACAGTTTCTTGCTTGCATTTAGACGATTCATATCACGACGTGGAAGACCTCAGATTGTCTATACAGACAATGGAAGCAATTTCGTTGGTTCAAATTGTTTATTGAAGAAAATAGATTGGGAAAGAGTGATTAAGGAACATACCGTAGAACGAATTACTTGGAAATTTATTCCGCCTGCATCTCCTTGGTGGGGAGGATTCTGGGAACGTATGATAGGATTGATGAAGAATATTCTCAGAAAAGTTTTAGGAAATGCATCATTGAAATATGAAGAAATTAATACTATTCTTTGCGATTGTGAAAATGTTGTAAATTCCAGACCGTTAACATACATATCTGAAGATCTTGAATTAGAACCCTTAACCCCTGCCATGTTTCTTCGTGAAATTAAAGAAGGTGGTGTTCCTGATCTGGACAATATAGATGCAAGTTATCTTCAAAGAAGATATGAATATCGGATGAAAATTCGTGAAGATTGGAGAAAACGTTTTCGACTAGAATATTTGGGACAGCTGAAAAATTATCGTAAAAAGTCAAACAGGTATCCTAAACTCTCAGTTGGAGATATTGTTATAATTAATACAAAAGAAAAAAGAATGAATTGGCCTCTAGGAAAAGTCATCCAGTTGTTTCCAGGTAAAGACGGCATAGTACGATTGGCAAAGTTACGAACTAAGTTTGGTGAGTTGCTTCGACCAGTACAAAGGTTGTATCCGATGGAAGCGAATTTCCAGGCAAATGACTTTTCTCCGAAAACCATCAAGTCTGCTCACCTTAAAGATTCTCCTGGTTCTGTTGAAAAGGATTCTCCTAGAATGTCTAAATTTGGACGCGTGATACGAACACCAGAACGGTTGGACCTCCTAAACTTGTCCACGACTGTGGTTGAGTTTGACCTGGCAAAACTCAACGGGGGGAGTATGTCGCGGACAGCTCCCCCTGTATCCCTTTGCAGTAACAGTGACACCTGAATTTAAAAACTTTTACGTACCGAAGTGAAGTGAACAGAAACTGAAAAAACTTTTTAGAATAATTCTTGTGTTTGTGAACGGAGTTGCGCCTCCGTGATGTTTCGATTGAAGTTAAAGCATTTTAAATGTTCAAGTCCTATAATCTTGTATATAGTTTGTAATATATTGTAAATAGGTATTGTAGATTAACCGAGTTATGTCTTATTTTAGTTGAGTCAGTTGTTAATTAGAATTAAGTCATCAAATGCGGCAGTCCGAACCAGAAGTAAGTGTTGAGAGCTTACCTGAAGGAAGGGGTAAGTTAAAGATTTCTGACATTCTTTTGTTTATGTGAACGCTTGTTATTATACTTACATCCGGTCCATGTCAGATACATGACGACAACTACACTAATTACAGCAACCCTTATTTTTTGTCCATTTGATAATTTATTTAATAGTTTTAAATTAATTTTATTATTATATATTTTTTATTATGGTTTATAGTATGTAGTTTTATGTTATATATTTTATTTATTTATTTACTTTAAACAATTTGCCATTTTTAACAAGTATGTGTATTTAAGAATGTTAAATTACTGTTTTGAACGTAATTGGCAAACGATAAACAAGATTGGCAATTGTCAACCATTTTTGGCGATTTATCTCATGGTCCGAATAATACGTAAGCACCACTTTTTTCTGTGGAAGAAATTGGAATTGAAATAATACATCGCGATTTATCATTTGCTCCTAGATAAGAAGAAAAAATGGGTACTTTTATGTCAGCCGTGCATAAATCTTGCATTGGCATTTTTAGGTGCGTTCGTAATTATATAAATACGTAGCACCTATAGTCGTCGTTCAGTCCGTCTGTCTGTCCGTCCGTCCGCATATAATAGAGCAAAAACTACCCAACCGAATGGTCTGAAATTTTAAATATATGATTGTTGTAAAATTTTGTCGAGCCATTTCAAATTTTATGAAAATCGGATGTATAGTTAAATTACAGGGACAGTCAAAAATTTTTCTTTACATTACGGCCAATGGGAAAAATTATTGCACGTGCATTTTAATGATGTTAAAGCTTTCCGAATGGTCTCAAATTTTAAACATATAATTATTGCGACATTTTGTCGAGCCATTTCGAATTTTATGAAAATCGGATGTATAGTTTAATTACAGGGACAGTCAAAAGTTTTTCTTTACATTAAAGCCAATGGGAAAAATTATTGCAAGTGCATTTTAATGATGTTACAGCTTTCCGAATAGGCTGAAATTTTAAATATATAATTGCTGCAAAATTTTGTCGAGCCATTTCAAATTTCATGAAAATCGGATGTATAGCTTAATTACAGGGACAGTCAAAAGTTTTCCGTTACATTAAGGGGAATGGGAAAAAATTATTGCAAGTGCATTTTAATGATGTTACACACTATGCACTTATGAATTGCAAATAAATACACATTCAGTACAATATGGGGTGCAAAAAATAATGATAAAACTAGTTATAGTACGAACGCACCTCATTTGCCACGTTTGACGAGCAATTTCCAACTTGTTAAAATTGCCAATAGCAACAGTTACATATCGCGTATGTAAATTCAAAACAATTCTTTGTTTTAAGTTGGCATTGTTTCCTATTATTGTTTTACTTTTCAGTTTTTTCAATGAAATTAGTGTAAGGCATGTATTTTAAATGAAATGAGTGAAACGTTTACATTTTAAAAGAAAATAGTAAAATAAGAATAAGGTATACCTTATTCTTATTTTATTCCATATATGGAATATATTCATATATAATATACATCCATATATTTCCATATATGGAAACAATCTTTGTTGATTTATTATTTGCACCCGGCTACCATAAAAGTATCACAAAAGCCATATATTGCATGTTCATGGGATTGCTAGTTAATCTTCCGTAATCGGATACTTCGCCAATCGGTGTATAGTTACAATGTTGAAAGCATCGTTTACGTATGAAGCGAAAACTTCACGATGAATTCTATTACAGAAAATCATATCATCATCATCTAGTGCATATTTAAAACCGAAATTTGCATTTCATTACGATTGTTTATAATATTTTGATAGGATATGCCACTATTAGTTAGGTAATGTTTTTGGAACGGTTTTTGTGTATACACACAGTGTTCTACGTTGCTTATTTATAAAGATAAAAGAAAAAGTTAAAAAATTAAGTGAACCTGATTATTAAAGGTTAGCCTTTTAAAAAAAATTCTATTGAACAGATTTTGATCCAAGTGGCACTGTTACCTAACTTTTCAGGAATGGTTTTAGTTTATAACATTTCATTATATGTTGCTTTGTTATAGAGCTATTGGGAAAACTATAGAGAAAGGTGAACGGAATTATGAAAGATACATCTACTGTAATTATATAAAATGCAAATTTGTCTTTCCTTCCACCCGTTTATAATTTGAGTTTTGCTGGATATATTTTGATGGGACTTACACTTGTTAGTTACATAATTTTTTGTGGATGGTTGGTACTTTTTGCATGATTGGTATTCTTGCATGGTTGGTACTTCTCTGTAGCGAAGTTTTCTTCTGAGTTATTGTTTTTTCTGAAGCACAAACTTGACAACAAATCAGATTGCCGAAAATCACACTATACGAGAAAGTTCCAAAACTAGGTGAACCCGTTTGTGAAAGATTACCTTTCATTTAAAGCTCTACTGAACGTATTTTGATTGGAGTTGCACAGTTAGATAATATTTCAGAGATTGTTTCATTATTTAACATATCATTCTACATTTTTAGTTATGGAGCTATGAGGAAAGTTCTCAGTGGTGTAGTTGTAAAAAAAGTAGGATAAAATCTACAGGCAAGGGGTATATCTTCTTCGGTCCCTGGGTCCTGTTCATTTGCCTATAAAAACTAAAATTTCCGATTTTTTTACATTTTCACTTCACTTCTTAATAGCTGAATGTTTTTTGCGTTCAAAACAAACGAATAAATGGCAGCATCTAAGCTGATTCCCACATAAAATAAATGTTATTTTCATCTGAGTTTGCAAAATGCCTAACAGTATAACCAAGAAAGTGAGAAAATTTCATAAATATTTAACTTAAAAAATTTTGAGGATTTGTAGATTATTTACTTGTGTAAAGCTCTTAAATTTGTGATTGCGTTAATTTTTTAGGTTAATGGTTATTAAATTGATGTTTCAAGGTAGTTTGTAATTTTAGATCCATATTTTTGAACCTAAATTACTAAGCGCCTAAAGGACCAATTTCAGGAAAGATAATTTTTCTGTCATTTACGATGTCATTTTGTTTGAAAAAAAACCCAATGAATAACATTTGTATTATTATTTTAGCTTCGGAACTGAAGAGGATATACTAGAGAATATATATGTTACTAGAAAGGTAGCCCGTCAAAAATGACGGAAATTTAGAGATAAAGATATATACAACTCATGTGCAAGAATATGAGTTTTCTCGCTTGTTCTGCAGTGATAGATGAAAATAACACATTTTAAGAACGAAACACATTTATGAAAAACTGTGTACAGTAGAAGACCACTAATCTGCACAGTTTGTTTCCAAGTGTTATGCAGATTTGAAGCTTTTTGTGGTCATGTCTATTCAATCTTTGTTTACATTTTTTTAAATTCATATATTGGACAATTTAGATTGTTAAGCCTTAAAAATAAATAAATTTTACACTTGAAGTAAGGTAAAAACTGTTAAATTATCGTAGACGATTTCATGAAATGGTATTATATGGTATTATATGTGTGTGCTTCACGATTTTGATTACGACGTTGGCGAAATTGGCTGCAACTTGTCATAATCCTAATAGTGTGGGCCGCTATAACAAAAAAGTAACCAGTTTTTAGCAAAATTTCTGATATAAAGTAGTTTTCAAAAACTTGTGTAAAATTGCAGGCCGTTCTCATGTTATGTCAGTCCTAAGAATAATATTTCTAACACTGAAGAGTTTCGATGTGTATATGAAATTTAGAAAATCTTCTCCAAAAGAAAGGTCCTGAAAGGACATTGTAATTCCTCTAACTTCAAAGTTTAATCGGGCCCTGATTTTGGTTACTGAAATCTAATAAATACAGTTATTTTGAATATTACAACAGAATTAAACTGTTAAACTTATTTAACTTAAACCCGCTGTTACTTTCCGATGTTATTTTTTACTGTTAAGAAAGAAAATTATTTAAGATTTTCAAATCATGCATTTATAATTTTTTTCCGTCTTTAATAACTAAATAATGAAAAAATATGCTTTTGTTCTGAGCTCATAAATATGACAATAAAATAATGTAACTAAGAGACATTGCAAAATTAAATCTTTGTGATTTCAAACCATAAACAAACGATACCGCCACCATTTTATCTACTGTGATGTCATTAGAATATTGTCCATTGATTGTTGGAGAACTTACTTTGTGAATGATTACCTCAATGATTTAAATTTTTTTTTAAGTTTCATGATGAATGAATCACTTGTGTTTGTTTAGGTTTATGGAATGATATTTTAGAGAATGAATTGAAGGGAGATGATAAAAATATCTCGGTGACTCAAATAATCAGAAGGTTTTGTAGAAAAATAAACTTTATTAACATAACAACACATAGTCAAATATTCGCCATCGTCACTGACAGAATATCTGCCGCTCTCTGCAGAGTTCGAATGTTACTGCGTCACGTGACTTCAAAAGCTCTCCGCAGAAAACGCGGGGGGAGGAAATGCGCCTCATTGCTATTGGCTGGCTCCTCGCGTGCGAGAGAGAGAGAAATAGCAGACGGCTACAGAGTATGCCCCCAGTGACGAAGTCGCGATTACAAAAAGGTAGCAATTAATAAGATACATAAGAAAGGTCTTGAGTAAAATTAAAGTACATATGATGCAAAAAAAAAATAGAAAATATATTATGCATTACATGAAAAACAATACTTTTGAGAAGGAAATAGTATGCACACTATATACATCAAATGTTTTAAACAATATAATCCGTAACGAGATGTTTCGGAAAACGAACTTTACGACCAGATTTGGTGGTAGGGTGTTCGACAGGAGTAGTTGGAATATTTATGGGCTCATTTTGTTTTTGGGGTTTGGAAGGTGAAATAGAATCTGCTAATTGATACGCAGGTTTAATGCGATCAATAGATACAGTACAGCGCTTCCCGTTTAATTCCAAGTCAAACGTTTTCTCAGACCTGTCAATCACTCGATGAGGTCCTGTGTAAGGGGGTGATAAGGGAGGATTGACTTTATCTGATCTAAGAAACACGTGTGAACAGGTTTTAAATGAGGGATTGACATAAATTTTAGGATTGCCGTGCATTGCAGTGGCAATGGGATTTAACTTTCTCATTTTTTCAGTTAACTCAGTGACGTATGTAAGAGTAGGTGGTTGATTTATAGTTTCAGTGTTTATGAGATCAGAGGGTAGTCTGATATTTGTGCCATAAACAAGTTGAGCACAGGTCGCTTGGATATCATTTTTAAAAGCAGTGCGTAAACCAAGTAAGACAATCGGGAGGATTTCAGTCCATTGAATTTGATTGTGAGCTTTAAGAGAACTCTTAAGATGGCGATGGAATCTTTCAATAAAACCGTTAGACTGTGGATGGTATGCTGTAGTTCTGATGCGTTTACATCCTAATCTATCTGTAAGCTCTTTGAAAAGAGTGGACTCAAAATTTCTACCCTGATCAGTAGTGATGGTAACAGGGGTTCCAAATCTGGAGATCCAACTGTGTATCAATGTACGAGCAGTTGTTTCTGCAGTCATATCAGATGTGGGTATAACTTCGGGCCATCTCGTGAACCTATCAATGATGGTCATGCAATACTGATTGCCATCGGATGATGGTAAAGGTCCGATAAAATCAATATGAATATGGGCAAAACGAGCATCAGGTTCAGAGAATGTACCAATTGGTGATTTGGTGTGTTGAAAGATTTTAGCTTTTTGACATTTCGTACAGCTGCGAACCATAGATTTTATGTCCTTACGCATGCGAGGCCATACAAATCGTTTAGAAATTAAATCTAATGAAGCTGAGATACCAGGATGCGAGAAATAATGCAAGGTTGAAAAAACTGATTGTCGCATACTTTTAGGAACAAATGGTCGAGGATGTTTTTGTGACATATCGCAATATAAATGTACATCTTCGAGTGGAAAATAATGTTTTTCTAATTTTAATGAAGTGGTGTCAAATTCGAGAAGTTGTTTTAGCTCTTCATCATTTGTCTGAGCAGTGGCAAACTCTTTAAAATCTAACACATTAGGAGAAATTGAATCTATCTCAATTCGAGATAATGCATCGGCCACAATGTTGTCAGAGCCTTTAGTATATCTAATATCAGTAGAAAACTGTGAAATATAGTCTAAATGTCTCAATTGACGTGGGCTACATTTATCAGGGCTTTGTTGAAATGCGAATGTAAGGGGTTTTTGGTCTGTATAAATAATGAAATTTCGACCTTCTAGCATGTGTCTGAATTTTTTTATAGAACAATAAATAGCAAATAATTCACGATCATAAGTAGACCAATTTCTTTGAGATTTATTTAACTTACAGGAATAAAATGCTATTGGTTCCCATTGGTTTTCGGAGAGTTGCATTAAAGATCCACCAATTGCGACATTGCTGGCATCGACCCATAAGCTTAGCTGGGCGCCAGGAATTGGATGTCGTAATAATGTAGCTCGAGCTATAGCTTCTTTTGAAGCAGTGAAGGAAAGAATGGCTTCATCGTTCCATTGCAATTGCTCAGTTTTGTTAGCATTGGAACGGGGATGTTTTTTCGTATTTTTGTGTCCTTCTAAGAATTTAACGAGTGGAGCTAAAATATCGGCAGCTTTGGGAATGCACCGTCGATAAAAATTGAAAAGACCTAAGTAGCGTCTTAGTTGAGTTAAGGTAGAGGGCTGGGGGAAATCTAGGATGCATTTTACACGATCAGGTAAGGGTTCAATTCCTTCAGCTGAAAGTTTGAATCCTAGAAAATCGATAGTGGATTGGCCAAATTTACATTTATCAACATTAATACACAGACCATACTCTTTAAGTCTAGAAAACAACAACTCAAGGTGTTCTAAATGTTCAGTTTCATTATTTGATGCAATTAGAAAATCATCAAGAAATGCGTAAACAAATCCTAAGTCACGAATTACGTCATCAATAAATCGTTGAAAAGTTGAGGAAGCGTTACAAAGGCCGAATTGCATACGAGTGCTTTCGAAAAGTCCGAATGGAGTGCAAATCGCAGTTTTATGTACATCATCAGGATTTATGGGAATTTGATGGTAGGCTTTTACAAGATCAATGTGACTGAAGATTTGTTTACCATGTAATTCAGCAGTGAAATCTGCGATACAAGGGATAGGATATTTTTCTTTAACAGTTTGTGCATTTAGAGCACGATAATCACCAACAGGTCTCCAATCGACAGATCCTTTCTTCGGCACCAGGTGCAAAGGCGAAGAGTAATTACTTTTAGAAGGTCTCATATGACCGAGTTGTAGCATGTGCTGAAATTCAGCTTTGGCAATTTTTAACCGATCTGGAGCTAGCCGTCTAGGCTTAGCAGCGACTGGAGGCCCCTTAGTGTTTATATAATGCACAGTATTATGCTTAACCGGTTGGTTAGGATCCGGTAATTTCGTGATTTCAGGAAATTTAAATAATAATTTACCATATATATCATTTACAACATTGGGTTTCACAGAAAATATATTACAAGTACTTAATATAGCAGGAGCTTTTAAATTAGTAGTGGAATCAATAAGACGACGATTCCGTAAATCAAGTTTTAAATTAAAATTATGCAAAAAATCAGCTCCTAAAATAGCACATGAAACATCACAAATATAAAAAGAATATGTAAAATTTCGGCGTAGGCCTAAGTTGATATTAATACATTTACGACCATACACATTAATTTTTGTGCCATTAGCAGCACGAAAGGTTTGAAGAACAGGCTTAGTTTTGTCATTTTTATTCGCGGCCACAAGTGAGGCATCAGATCCAGAATCGACTAGAAAACACATACCTGTATTTCTGTCTCTAACGAAAAGGCGACGAGAAGGTGCTGGGGAGAAGTCCGTCGCCGCTACTCTTCCCGCTTCTGGTTTTCCGAATAAGAACAAGGCGCTAGGCACTTTTTTGCTTTTTCTTGATATTTTTGGTGATACCAACACAATGTTGCATCCCTATGGCGGGACTGAGAACGATTACGCTGATGGTTATCACTTCTAGATACACTTCTTGAACGACGAAGATGAGCGACCTCTTGGCGTAATGCTTGGATTTCTTTTACGAGCATATCAATGGTTGGCGGTGTCTGAGATTCAGTTGTTGGTGTTCGAATCGAAACAGAACTAATGTTGGAAGGCGTTAATTCAATTATTCTATCAGCAATATCCGCCGCTTTATCTGGAGTAATTTTTTCAATGGAAGCTAGAATCGTTTGCACAGTGGTTGGCATTTGTTGAGTAAACAGTTCTAAAAGAAGATCGTTACTAATATTATGGCTTTCAGCCCGTCTTTTCATTAATCGAAGTAATTCAGTTGGTTTTCTGTCACCCAGGCTTTCTCCAGCTAGCAGTTTCCGAATTTCTAAAGTACGACTTTCTCCGCAACGTTCGATAACTTTTGCTTTCAAAATCTGATAAGGATCAGTAGGATCAGGACTCATTATCACATCTCGAACCATAGTAGCAGTAGCAGGCGGTAGATGCGCTACAACATAATTATATTTTGTTTTCGACTCAGTGATAGCTTTAGGAGTAGCTAATTCGAACGTGCTGTCCAGCATATGAAACCATAATGTAGGGTCCACAGAGATATAGGGTGGAATGACTACGGCAGATGTTTCAGCAGTTGCCATTTTGCTAGTTAAACAAAACGTTCCATGAAACAGTTGAATAGTTCGACGGTCTATGAAATAGTTGAAGGTTCAAAAATCCGCGGTCACCATTTTAGGGAATGGATTGAAGGGAGATGATAAAAATATCTCGGTGACTCAAATAATCAGAAGGTTTTGTAGAAAAATAAACTTTATTAACATAACAACACATAGTCAAATATTCGCCATCGTCACTGACAGAATATCTGCCGCTCTCTGCAGAGTTCGAATGTTACTGCGTCACGTGACTTCAAAAGCTCTCCGCAGAAAACGCGGGGGGAGGAAATGCGCCTCATTGCTATTGGCTGGCTCCTCGCGTGCGAGAGAGAGAGAAATAGCAGACGGCTACAATATATTAAGCTGTGAACCTAATTTCAAATAAAGTTATCCAAGGATATATATTTTTTTAGTTGAAATTAAAAACAATGCTTTGATCTCGAAATAAAAAGTTTTAGTTTGTATAATTGGTTATTTCTGTTAATTATTTATTTAGGTACTTTTCCATTATAGCGCATTTTTAAAAAAAGCTTGCCGCAATTCGGGCATCAGAAAGTGAGATATGTTGCCAAAATATATAAACAGCTATGAAAACAAATCTAATGAACTTTTATTTTTGTTTAAATAAGCACTTATATACATAAAAAAATCGTTTCTAAATGTATATAATATTTTTTTATATGCAAATTACGGCACATATTTCAGATATGAACTGGGATACCTAACTGGTGCCAAAATGGTGTTATTTTGCCTGCAATGGTAACCCGGCTATTGTTTTTTATTTATTAATAAATTGTTTATTTACTTTTATTTTCTGTTTTTAATTATATAAACAGTTTTGTTCTATAGCTATTATTCAAACTTTTATTTATTTATAGTTATTTCCTTTTCAAAATGATAGCAAATAATTTAAAAATATATAAGTAACTGGTATTCGAAAGCGAGATTTCTGCCAAATTGGCGTCAGAGAAAAATTAAGCCAACCCCGATGCGTATAAGACATCTGTGCAAAAATTACTGCACAGATGACATATTCGCCCCATATTGGCACGATTTTTTTTCTGACGCCAATGTCATATACACACCGGGTACTTAACTCTCGCCAAAGTGTCGTTATTTTGCTTGATATGGTAACCCGGATGTTGTTGTTTATGCTGTTGATGTTTTCTCCAAATTGGCGTCGGAAAAAAATCGCGGCAATATGGGGCGAATATGACATCTGTGCCAAAATTACTTCTGTTAAAAAATGGGTAAAAAAGAATAATTAAAAAATTGGTAAATAGCTTTTTTTACATTAAATAAAGGTACTTGTTAGTTATCCCGTCGACCAAATTACTGTCGCCAAATTGTAAGATTAAATGCCAATAATGATTGACATTAAACATGATCATGTGTTTCTTACGTCATCAAGTGATTTTTAATTCGACGTTATATTTGTATTTTTATTAATGTTTTGCTAATTTAATTGATCTTTCGTTGTTTAAAATAAAAATTATGTCAATTTGTATAATTTGGCGAGTGGTTTGGCGATTTATATAATTTGGTGAAACTGGTCGACGGGATAGCTAACAACTACCTAAATAAATTGCATACATATGGAAAAAATTGCTTGTGAGTAAATAGTTGAGCAGTTGTTGTTTGCAGTAAATAGGTTGTCAGAAAATACATTGGCAAACTTCTTTCTCGCCAAGCAACTTTTCTCCAAAGTATTGTACATAAGCAATGATTGCTAGAAATGCATTTTTAATTATGATATGCGCTTTTATGTTTCACTACATTTATGCATACTATACTGTATGTATAAATGCTACAGTTCATATGCAGGGCTACACAAAAGAATTCGTAAGGGTTACTGAGTATGAGAGTAAATTGCTTAAAGGTGGTTTTTAAAGGAGTTATGCGTTTTTACGCTGAACTGCATTTAGTTTACTAAGAAATATTTGTGGAATATAGATAAAATGATATACAGGGTCGCGCAAAGAATTGGATACATAACCGTCTATGGATGATAATATCTGGAAATGTGGTTTCAGTAGTTTTAAGAGTAGTTTAAATTAAATTTTGGCTAAATAGTGGCATGTAATAACGATACTATTGGCTACGGACGGTACCTGCTGAAATCAATTTTTAAAATTTTTTATGCGTCTTCTAAAATGTTTACTTAGTTATCTTATTTCCCCAAATAACGAAGTTTTGTTAAAGCATTCAGGATGTGTTGGAAAGTGTTTCATATTCTATGCTTAACGCATGAATTTTCTTTCTTCTTTAGTCTTATTTTGAATTTATTTTATTCTTCATTTTTTAGTCTTATACTGCTTTACAGAAACCTTGGCACAGTTGTCATATACGCCAATTTGGCGAAAACATCAACAGCATAAACAACAACATCCGGGTTACCATATCAAGCAAAATAACGACACTTTGCCGCCAGTTAAGTACCCGTTGTGTATATGACATTGGCGTCAGAAAAAAATCGCGCCATAATCGCGTATATGACATATGTGCCGAAACTTTAATATTTAATTTTTAAATTCTTCGCTCCACACCCCTTACATATAGTACAAACTATAACACAGATAGCGCAAAATAATAGACAATTTGGTACTTTTCCACTGTAGGAGCTTTGGCGTTTTTTAAAAAAAAGCTTGGTGTAATTTGGGCATCAGAAAGTAAGATTTCGGTTTGTTTCCGTTATACGGATACCTTTGTCGCCAAGCGTAATAGATGGCGCAAAATGAAAATCACGTGAATTGAAGCATTTGAAAAATAAAAGAAAAAACATTGTCGATACTAAAGTGAGCATTTAAAAAATATAACATTTGAAAATTCCAGACTTTTACGAACTATTTCATTAAATCACAATTATATACTTAAAATAAGTGAACAAATAACTGCTATAAAATAAAGCAATAAAATAAAACTCATATTAAACTGCTGGCATAAAATTAAAAATATCTTTTAGCATTTTGAAATAATTAGCGCATTAGCATACATTTTGGCATGGTGTCCGTATAACGGAAAAATATCGAGATTTGTTGTCAAATCATATAAACAGCTATGAAAACAAACTTGATGAGCGTTTTTGTTTGTTTTATATGTTTATTTTATATGTATATTATTGATGTTTTTATGTACAAATCACATCTGTTTCTTTATAAAATTAGTGAAACGTCTTTTTTATATTAAACTAGCAGCCTTCGCCCGCTTCGCTGGTCTGTTTTTCTAAACAAAACATGAATCAAACGAAATATATCTGTGAATTTGATCATTCGTTTGAAAGCAATCTGGACATTAACCTGGCATACCCATCCGAATTGCTACAAACGATATCGACGTCATTATACTGTTGTATTTTCTATTGAGACAGACAAAATTTGAGCTGCTAAGGACCAACTTCTTTAGTTGATCCTTTACTGTAGGATTTGGTAAAGTACGATAGAACAATATGTAATACACTTATACCCTTCCTCTGAAAATTTATCAATGCAATTCTCATCAGATTCCGTCCAATAGAACCTATGAAAAGGGCTAATCTTTTATAATTGGGCTCACCTCATTCTAGAACTTTTATCCAAAATCTTATAACCAAGCAACCTAGAACGATATGTGTTTTATACTAAAATATTCCCTGAAAAATTAACTAACTGAGCAAGTTCCACCAAAATCCACTTAGCAGAATCTTTTAACTGGCAAACGTACCAAAACGTTCTCTAAAAAATATCTAATTAACAGTTTGTCTTACCAAAATCCACCCAGAAGAACCTTTAAAAAAGCCAATCTTTCATAATCGTGTTCTTCTGATTTTGAATTTTCCCCCATAATTATTTAACTAAGCAACGTAGAACAATATGATGTACTATTTTTTTTTCTGAAAAATTATCTAACAATGTAAGTCCCATAAAAAATCCATTCAGCAGAACTCAGGTTGTAAGCGGCCCAAACGAAATTTCTCTTTGCATTTCATACATATTATAGATAGTTTTTATATTATAGATAGTAAAATTTAAATATATCTTCCATAATCGCGTTAACCAGATTATAGAACTCTCAGGCATGTAGGGGTAGGTCTACTTTATACACCCACTATATTTTTTAAGAAACGCTGCACACCTTTATAGAATATATATTATCTAGTATATACACATTGCATATAGCTTACATCCTTTTATAGTAATTTACTACACCACAGAGAACTTTCTGGCATAGCATCAAAATCCATTTAGTCGAACTTTACATTAAAGGTAATCTTTCATAATCGTGTTCACCTAATTTTAAAAGTCCCGTACTTATCACTAATTCAAAGTAGAACTATTTTTTTACATTAAAACACTTCTAAAACAAATTCCCTAACTAACAGTGTACGTTCTAAAAAATTATGTTCAGTAGAACCAGAGTTATAGTCAATCAGATTGAAATAAGAATTTGCGTTTTGTAAATATAGTAGATGATGATGAGTAAAATTGTAAGTATTGGTATTTGCGATTTATAAAATGCTATTGGCGAGATTTATGAACGGCTAACATAAAAGTATCCATTTTTTTTTATCCATAGGAGCAAATGACAAATTGCAAAATATTTTTCGATTTAAACCTTTGAATATGAACGCATTTTTAAACAGTACAAACATTGCTTTCATACTTAAACTAAATGTTTCCGTTTTATAATATTTATTTCTTATTAAACTCTTTTTCTTTGTATTTTAAATAATATCAGTAACTGTTTTGGCATTAGGTAGCTTTCTTTACAAAAAAGCTACCTATTGCAGCCGTTCGGAGGAAAGCAATTTCAAAAAATTTTGGTATATTTTCATCGATCATGACCCCCAGACCCCGAAACCACCCTCCGTTCAAAATTGATATATATATATATATATATGTATCTGAACTATGTCACACTGTAACTCCAGTAATTATGAACCGATTTCGATGTAATTCGGTGTGTACATAGTACATACCAATGTCACGACCGAGTTCGTTGGCCAGCTTCATCCGTCGTTTTGTTTCAAAATGGCGGCCATTTAAAACTTTTAAAAAAATTTAAAACTTGAAATGTGGTACCAAAAAAATAAAAATGGAAAAATATTTTTTCCTTATGTATTTGACCTTTATACAAAGATTCCGAAGCAGTTTTTGTTTCGTCTATATCTTAAAAAATGGCTGAGTTATAGCATTTTGAATTTCTAGCGTAGCTGACATTTTGAAACGTCCTGAATTTTGTCACGCGATAAAAGGCGTATTTATGAACCGATTTGGATGTAATTCGGTGTTTACATAGTACATACCAATCTCTCGACCGAGTTCGTTGGCCTGCTTCATCCGCCATTTTGTTTCAAAATGGCGGCCATTTAAATTTTTTTTTAAATTTTAAAATTTGAAATGTGGTACCAAAAATTGAAAATGGAAAAATATTTTTTTCTTATGTATTTGACCTTTATACAAAGATTTCGGAGCAGTTTTTGTTTCGTCTATATCTTAAAAAATGGCTGAGTTATAGCATTTTGAATTTCTAGCGTGGCTGACATTTTGAAACGTCCTGAATTTTGTCACGCGATAAAAGGCGTATTTATGAACCGATTTGGATGTAACTTCGTTTATACATAGTACATACCAGTGTCTCGACCGGGTTCGTTGGCCAGCTTCACCCGCCATCTTGTTTAAAAATAGCGGCCATTTAAATTTTTCTTAAAAATTTAAATTTGAAATGTGGTACCAAAAATTGAAAATTGAAAAATTATTTTCTTCTTATGTGTTTGACCTTGATAAAAAGATTCGGGAGCAGTTTTTGTTTCGTCTATATCTTAAGAAATGGCTGAGTTATAGCATTTTGAATTTCTAGCGTGGCTGACATTTTGAAACGTCCTGATTTTTCTCACGTAATAACAGGCGTATTTATGAACCGACTTGGATGTACCTTGGTGTGTACATAGTGCATACAAATATCTCGACCGAGTTCGTTGGCCAGCTTCATCCGCCATCTTGTTTCAAAATGGCGGCCATTTAAAAAAATTAAAAAATAAAAAAATTTAAATGAGAGACCAAAAAATTGGAAAATGAAAAAGATTTTTTTTTTGTATGTGTTTGACCTTAATACAAAGATTCCGGAACAGTTTTTCTTTCGTCTATATCTAAAAAAAAATGGCTGAGTAATAGCATTTTGAATTTCTCTTGTGGCTGACATTTTAAAACGACCTGGTTTTTGTCATGCGATAACAGGCGTATTTATGAACCTATTTGGATGTAACTTGGTCTGTACATAGTACATACCAATGTCTCGACCGAGTTCGTTGGCCAGCTTCATTCGCCATCTTGTTTCAAAAGGGTTGCCATTAAAAAAAAATTAAATTTAAAATTCAAAATGAGGTATTAAAAAATTGGAAAATGAAAAAGATTTTTTTTTTTTTATGTGTTTGGCCTTGATACAAAGATTCCGGAGCAGTTTTTGTTTCTGAAAATTTGTTCTTTTGTTGATATCTTAAAAAATGGTTGATTTATAGCACTTTGAATTTCTAGCATGGCTAACATTTTGAAACGATCTTGTATTTGTCACGCGATAACACATGTATACGCCTATTTCGATGTAAGAAGGCATGTGGATAGTATACATCAACACCTCGACCAAGTTCGCTGGCCAGATTCATCAGCCATCTTCTTTCAAAATGGCGGCCATTAAATTAAAAAATATATATGTATTTAAAGTGAGGTGCAAAAAAATTAGAAATTGAAAAAGGTTTCTTTCTTAAGTATTTGATCTTGATATAAGGATTCAGGAGCATTTTTTGTTTGTCTTTACCTTAAAAAATGGCTCAAATATAGCAGTTTCAATTTCTATTGTGGGTGACATTTTGAAAAATCTGATTTTTTGCATGCGACAGCACTCCTATGTATTAACCGATTCCGATGTGAGTGAGCATGTGCACAGCAATTACTAAGGTCTCGACCAAGTTCACTGGTTAGCCTTATCCACCATGTTGTCTTAAAATGACAGGCACTTTAAGAAATTGCCGAATTTGGCAGCCAAATATAAGTTACTTTAAAAAAAAAGCAGCTTGGATAAAGCTGACTAATTTCGCGAAATTCTCATTCATTATATTGATAAAAATTAGTATTGAATCTCCTATATTCGGTTTCCACTAAATTGAGCTTCGTGTGTTTGCATGATATAAGTTGGCTTTTTTAAATAAGGATTATGAAAGCTACCTCTTCCTCCCGGCACTGGCCGGAAGGACTTTTTTTCCGTTATACCAGCACCGTTGTCGCCAAGCATAATAATTAGCGCAAAATTAAATGAAACATTTGAAAAAAAATAATTTTGTTGATACAAAAATGAGCATTTAAAATATATAACATTTGAAAATTACAGACTTTCACCAACTATTTTTTAAATCAATACATATCAGTACTTAAAATAAAATAAAAAATAAATATTTTACAATAAAATAATAAAATAAAGTCAATTTAATCTGCAGGTCTCGAATTGTAAATGTCTTTCAGGTTATCATTGTAGCGTGGCGTACGTAATAAACACATCTGTCATTGCAGTAAACATTTTATTTTTTGAATGAAGACGTTCAGCGTTTTTTAACAAAACATTTTTATGGGTATAATTCCTAAGTTCTGAAATAATTTTATTACACCTTCCTCGTCAGCAAGTAACTGCCAAATCGTAAAATCCATGTCAGTGTCAGTAATAAATGAAGTTATAATTTAAAAATAAATATTTTCTATTCAAAAAATAATAAATTAAAAAGTTTTACGAAATTACAATGGAATAATACTCATAAAAAATATTCATGTTCAATAAATAGCAAATGTTAATGTTTGGCATGGTTTGCAATAAAAATCGTTTGCACGCTAAGTTTAGAAATAAATGGCGCGATACCATACATTTTGGTATAGTGTTGATAGAACGAAAAAGTACTACAGTTTTTATTATTATTATTATTATTATCATTTAGTTTTAGTTTTTGAGGCGTTTATAATTTTTTTCCTAAATGACATTTATTTTAAATATTTAAGCAAAAGAAATGATTAAAAAATTATTCAATTTGAATTTCTTCCCTTGCTATAGAAACAGAAAGAAGAGAATGAGTTTTTAGAAATTATCACTTGAAAATTTGAGGATTTGGCGCCAAAGATAGTGCCAAATTACAAAAATATGAAATATCTCATGAACTATTAGACTTAAAATAATTTGGTTAGTACCATTCGATTTAGCATACAAAAATACACTAAAATATGTTATCAGTTGAAAAATAACTATAAAATCAGATTTTTAAGGAATTTTTTAAAGTTCGTTCTATTTTTTACCCCCCTTAGGGGTGTAATTTTAGAAAATCCTTTCTTAGCGGCACTCAATGTTATAAGAAGTATTTTTACCCCGAATTTCAAGATTTTAGGTTCAGTAGTTTGGGCTGCGCGTTGATTAATACAAAATCCAGACTTTCTTTTATATATATAGATAAATCGTATAAATATCGAAAAAAAATGCGTGTGTATATAAAATGAAACAGTGGATAAGGTTCCCGGAGAATATGTTGCCAAATTTCCTTTTTCGCCAAGGCACCTATACTGGAAAAGTACCTAAAGCACATTAAAATCACGCAGTTAGGAGCTCACACAGTACAGCGTCGTCTATTGGCGGTTATTTTATTAGTAGCATCGGGAGGAAGATGTAAAGATGTACTTTAAATTCTCACTCATAGATTTTGTAAAGTATCTTAAAAGAGCGGAGCTTAAATTAAATTTCGGTGACCTCCGTTATGAAAGATTAATGGTTTTAAATGGGAAGTTCGCCAAATTAGCCAGCTATCACAAAGTTGGCTAACATTTGGCGCTACTGTGGTAACCCTGCATTAGTTTTTTTCAACAATTACTCATTTCAATGAGGCGGTCCTACCGGAATCGTGAGGGACACACAGAGACTTGGATTTTATATAAATAGATAGCTATGGAGGGTGTGCAGAATTTCTAAAAAAATCCAGAAGGTCTACGAAGTATAGCCTACGCTACATTCCAGAAAATTCTACAACCACGTTATCTTAATTATGAAAGATATATTTAGCTATCTACTTCACATATAAAATACAAAGAGCAATTTCGGTCCGACCACTTATAAATTGAGTTCTTTTGAATGGATTTTGAGAAGACTTGCATTGTTAGTTAGATAGATTTTCAAGAAAGGGTTTCGTATATAACATCACACATCATTTTACATTGCTTAGTTACAGAATTATGTGCGAAAGTTCTTTAAGGGTGTTCTCAAACCGAAAAGGGCAACTTTCTGACATAAGTTTTAATTTATTTTTGCTCTAAAATGTATGAAACTAGCTGGTGTTGCTGTTCAGAAACTATGAAATTCAGCTGTTTTTACCAATTTTTTGCAAACGCGATAGATCTTTCAGAAAATAGAGTCAAAGTGGGCGTTTTGAACCGGATTTCCGCGCGAAGGGAGAAAGAGCACTCAAGAGCGGGCGAAAAACGTGTTTGTCACATGATCAAATTCACTTATAACTCAATAGGTGATTGATGGATCAAAAAATGGAAAAAACAGTTCAATTTCAAATCGCTTCCATGTCCAGGCTTCCCAGTTTTATATCTTTCCGTTTAAAAATGAATTTGTAAATACGTCAAAACGTTTTGCGCTTGTTGAGCAGACCATTTAAGAACAGCCTTAATCAGTAAACTCTATTTTGAAAGATTAGCCTTTTTAAAAGGTTTTACTGAGTTGAGTTCGATGGAATTAGACCTGGTTGTTAGATAATTTTTTCAGGAAAGGTTTTAGTATATAACACATATTGCTCTACATTGCTTTGCTATAGAATTATAGGTGAATTATCTATAATCGATTTGCATTTTAAAATTTTTAGGGATGATTTTAATATGCTACATATTGTTTTACGTTCTTTTCCATATTCAATTGTAAATAATCAATTAAAAGATTTGCTTCTTAACAGTCTACTGAACGGATTTTGATGAGATTTGGATTTTTAAATTTTCAGGGATGATATTAATATGCTACATATTGTTCTTCCGTTCTTTTCCATATTCAATTGTAAATAATCAACTAAAAGATATACTTCTTAACAGTCCAAATTTTGTCTGAGACATTAGAAGATATAAAACCGTAATGGCGTTCATATTGTTTTCAGCAATGCGAAGATGATTGGAGATAAATGTATATATTCCTATAAAACACAAGATCAAATACACCGATATATTTTATTTGATTAAAGTTTCGTTTGGAGAAACCGACCAGCGTAGCGGGCGAAGGCTTAAAGTAATTTGTATAAGTAGCATAATTTGCATAAGTATAAACCTAGAGATATATAATGCTTTTTTGAGATACTGAGTAATGATTTGTACTCTCAAGGGTTATATACATATACGCAATAAAGTTTTTTATATCAGGTTGGAAAAATCCTCTTGTTTTAGCATTAAAAAAATACAGAGAAAATAACATTACAAATTTGCCCTTTTGCCCGGCGGTCAGGGGGTTAAACACTGCTTTAAAACTCAAGGTCACCAATCTACTTCGTTTGATTCAAGGTTTGTTTGGAGAAACTGACCTCTGCTAGTCTTATAATAAAATCTCTAAAAAATTCTTATGCAGCCGTCCATATACACGCGTGTGTGGCCAGGCCATCATGCTACTAGCGTGTTGGATGGGCTTTGGTAAAATAAGAGAGAGTGAGAGAAATGAAAGAGCTTGCCTGAAAGGGCCAGTCAGCAAAGTGTAAGTAGACGGCCCCTCTCCTCACCCAAGGACAGAGGCAGAAGCTTACAGGTATACCGATGTAGAAGAGAGCTAGAAACACGATGGCACACCGCAGGATCCAAGGATGACTGAAGACTTTCCAGCTGTTCTTCGAATACAAGCCTTCGATGACGCTGATATTTTTTGACGCTGTTTGGCCCATAGAACGAAGGCAAGCTATGAGCATACCTGCAAATAAAAAAATAGAGAGAAATTGAATAAAGGAAAAATCACCAACATATACTGTGTCATTGGTGATACAATAAAAAAGATCTCATTTCATACAGTTTTATCTTAACCTTTTGTAGCTCAACAACGTTGATTTGAAAAATAATTATTCAGTTGTTAGAATGCATTGTTTTAAGTAGGGATGCACCGAAAATTCAGTATCTATTCGGTAGTCGGCGTTTTCGGCCATACAACCGAATATTCGGTTAGGCCGAACATTAGCTAATTAACTATTCAGCTATTCAGCTTTGTCGAATATCAAACTATTCGGTATTCCGAATATTCGGCCAGACCGAACACTTAAAAGACCTTTTTAAAACATATTTTTAAAAACCTTAAAACAACTACTATTTTTAACTGTCAATTAATAAAGATATTTAATAATTAGGAATAGAATTATATTTAAATAAAAGAGAATGCTTTTTATTTGTTATTTGAAAAGTAAGAAAATTAACCAATAATGACGATTTTAGTCCCCTCCTGACAAATAAACAGTATATGGCTCTACAATTTTTCATCCAATTCTTTCAAAATTTCAATCTGAATTTAATATATTTGCTTTAGAATATAAGAAAATTTTATTAATTTGTTTCAATTCAGAGAGCAAATCATGAAATTAAAAATTTTATCAATTAAAGAAGATTTTAAACTATCGTCTTCTTAAATAACAATTCAAAGCATAATTTTTTATAGTGTAGAATTTACTTGTAAAAAGATTTTGTGTATGTGTATTAAATATTGTGTAAAATTGTTTCAAAATTTTACTTTTTAATGCTTTCAAATTCTGAAATTTAAAAGTAATCGGCAAGCCGAATATTCGGTATTCGGTTTATCTGTTGGCCGAATATTCGGCATTCTGTATTCGGCCAAAATCACTATTCGGGAAAAAATGGCCTATGGCCATTTTTTTCCTTATTCTGACCAGAAAATCAGAGCTTTAATTTTTTACGGCTGCTCTTTTATCTTCACTTAACACTTCATCTATAATAGTTGTTTCATAATAATAGAAGCCATCAGCCCATCAGAAGAAAATGATCTATTCCAAAGGTATAAGTTCGATTGAAAAAAACTATTTAATATTTTCAGCAGAAAGAAGAGGCTACACCTGCAACTTTCATGATACTAACAGAATCACATAGCTGCCAATGTGTACGGTTTTGTTACCTCTAAAACTGAATACAAATTTTTGCCATATTTAATCGTTGACAATTGTTAGATTTCGACGATTGAATTAGGCAAAATTTACTGGTACGTTTTAGTGGTAAAAAAAAATCTTAGAAATTGATAGCTATGCAGTAGCGTAATTCTGCAGCAAAAAACAACAGCAAAATTGACATTCAACAAGCAAAAAACTATCAAGCGCTTTTTCAATTAAACAGTTTCATTCCCAGTTTTTCTTAAAAGTAACGGAAATATACATCAAAGAAATGTTACTAGTACAATAAAAATTAATGAATAAAGTGAAAATTTATATTTCATCTGCTTAGTTTGTAACGATTTGTGTGAATCCGGTTTATCCGAGGTGATCTTGGTCCGTATTAACTCGGATAAGCGGGAGTCTACTGTAATAATTATAACTGTTAATTGAAAAAGTTGGCTTTTGGCTAAATGCTTTAAACTGAATTTTGTCTTAGCAAAAATCCTGTAGCATCAACATCTACTCTATGAAAAGGCGAGTTCCCACAAATATTTTTTCTCCAACTAACAACACTGTCACTGATCTGCCACTGATTCATATATCTGAAGTGATGCAGTATCACTTAAATAACACATAATAATAGCCTTTAAACAGTTTTTGATCAATGATTATAATGTAACGAATTATTTTGTGTGTCCTTGTAAATAAACAGAGATGCACACCCTATTCTACAGTTAATATCTTGTAGTGCACCCCAGTGATACATATTAATTTCCTTATATCTGAAGCTGGAGTGATGTAGCATCACTTAAATATACTTTAAACAGTTTTTCACCAATGACAGGGGTCGGAGCATATAGAAGAAATGTTATTGATTTTACCAGTATCTTTAATTAATAACCTTCAACAGGTACTTTTATAAGATACTAGCAGACCCTTTGCCCGGGCCCGTGATGAATGAACCTCAAATTTGTATGATTTTGTACCTTTAATTCCTTTTGTCTGAATTTATATTTTTAAATATAAAAAATCGCAAGAAAAATATTAAATTGAAGATACGTGCTATTTTGCGTAAGTTGATTTTTGGAGTCTATGCGTACCGAAAGCGAGCGGAACTGCGACAAAACACTCAAGTTTTTACTGATTTCGTGGACAATTTCAGACATTTTATTTTGTAAAAAATATTTCTACTCGTCCGAACGTTTCAAAATTTTTATAGGAGATGTAAATCTGGTCTATTTAGATGCTTCGATAAACATTGTGTTAAAATAAGGATGTTGACTAAAATAAGAAAATAAGAAATTTGCTTAAATTACTGTTCGAAAATAGTGGGTAGTTCAACCTTCCAGTGACAGAGAATGCAATATGTTCTATACAAATATTACTCTACGAAACAGTGGTCAAAGGGCTGTTATAACTTGCGTGAAAATTTCAAGTCACTCATTTAGTTCGTTTTCCAAATTTTAACAAATTCGCGTTCATTCTCTATTAAAATAAGCCTATCTTTTTCTTTTTAAAAGACGATTTTTTTCAATTTCGAACAAAAAGTTCTGAATCAATTTTTTTAATTTACATACTCTTAATCAGTGTACAAATATAGGCCGAGAAGCTAAAGTTTAAAATCTGTAAATGCTGTATTTTTAAAATTTTGAATAAACTCCCATTAAAATTTTACTCAGTGGTTTTTATCTACTCTCCAAAATAAAAGTAGGTGTTTTTCAAAGCAGACATAATGTTTTCAACTTTTAATAAGTAGCATATATCACACGACTCCCTCAAAAAACGGCACATAAAATGTCAGAAATGCTAATTTTTTAAAAAGAAATCTAGAGCCCCCCCCCCCCCCGGAATTTCATGCACCATTCTTTTTTACACTTTATCTTTTTTGTTATAAACGTTCTTAAAGTTTCAAACAGATCGCCTTGTTAGATTTCCTATTTTTAACAAAATCGCGTTATGTTAGTTCCACATTCCACCACGAGGGAGCGCACTATATTCTTAACAAAATCCTTTACACAACCTACCAGTAGATATGTTACTCGAGGAGGTGGCGGTCTTCAGCAAGAATTTAAGATATTTGTTGAAATTACTATTCGAAAATAGTGTAACTTAACTTTTGTCACATTTATATGTACTAAGTAGCATATATCTGAGGACTCCGTCAAAAAACCGCACCTGAAACGGTATGAAATGCAAAGGTAAAAAAAAGAAATATTTCGCCCCTCCCCCCCCCCCCCCACCTACCCGAAATTTCACGCGCCATTTTTTATAAACTTTTTCTTATGTGTTATAAACTATCTTAAAGTTTCAAGCAGATTGTTTTGTCAGATTTCCTACTTTAAATGAAATCGCGTTCTCTTAGTTCCACTTTCCACCACCAGGAAGCGCACTGTATTTTTAACAAAACAGAAGAACGTAATCAGAACGTAACTCCGTTAAACAACCTATCAGTAGATATGTTACTCGAAGGGGTGGCGGCCTTAAGCAATAAATTAAGATATTTTTGAAATTACTATTCGGAAATAGTGGTAACAAACTTTTGACATTTTTATATTTAATAAGACACATTTATCTCAGGACTTCGTCAAAAAACCGCACCGGAAACGGTAAGAAACGCAAAGGTTAAAAAAAAAGAAATCTATCTCGTCCCTCCCCCTCTCCCCACCTGTTCGAAATTTCACGCGCCATTCTTATATAAACTTTTTCTAATGTGTTATAAACTATCTTGAAGTTTCAAACAGATCGCCTTGTTAGATTCCCTACTTTAAATGAAATCGCGGTCTGTTAGTTCTACATTCCACCACCAGGGAGCGCACTCTATTCTTAGCAAAAGCGTATATGAACGAAACCTCTTCACGCAACCTACCCGTAGATACATGGATGGGGGGGGGGGGGGGGTCTTAACCAAGAATTTAAAATATTTGCTTTGCTTAAATGCGTTTAAAAATGTCTTAAAAAAATACTTCTGAAAAAAAAATCATTATCAATATATAAATTCTTGCAGGAGGGTTACGCATAAGGTCAAAAGTTTTATTACAGTGATTTTCAATTTTAGTTCGATTTACAAACAATAGATGGCGCTGTAAGCAATAGTCACTAAATACAGGCTCGATTTTTGGTCCTTTATCTTGTTTCATGCAGAAAAAGGAGATGGAAATGTATTATCCGGGCCACGAAGTACCGAAAATCGAGCCTGAATTTAGCGACTATTGCTTACAGAGCCATCTATTGTTAGTAAATCGAACTAAAATTGAAAATCACTGTAATAAAACTTTTGACCTTATGCATAACACTCCTGCAAGAATTTTTTAAATATCTGTCACCGTTTGCAAGTTACTGAATTTTAAAATCAGTCAGTCCTTTTTGGGACACCCGGTAGAAAATGCGAATTTAAATTCTATTAAAACTGTTGCTACTCGATACAGCAGCAGAAAGCATTAGAATGCAAGAACTTATTGTTAACAATTTCTAATTTCTAGTGGTAAAAGAGCCAGTAAGGAGTATTCTAATCTTTTATTTAACGTTTAAAAAACACATTTCTTGCTATCTAAATAGATCAACATCAAACAGGCACCTCCAATTTTCCGTAATTCAACCAAAATCGTCGATTTTTTAGCAGATATTATCGCTCAACCAATCAAAGTAGAGGAAAAACAGAAAACAGTGTGGCAAACAAAAAGCCTGCCAGGTTGTCAAGTTGGTTGCTAGGTTGTGACGTCATTTGAAACTAATCAATTCTCTTAAAGTTCATTATTATTAAATATGTTTTTAAAGCACGTGTTTCACCTTCATGCTAAAAGTTAATGTTTAGTTGAAAAAGCAGTCACTCTTGAAACATTAAGCACTCAAATTGGTTTATTTAAATGTATCCCGGTTTACTTAATTATTTCTGCGAAAGCTTTATACAACCAACCAACCGAAAGCAAGCGGAAAGAAAGAAACGTATTTTTGATGAGCGATGCTTTATGAACCAACCAACCGAAAGTAATCTGAGGGAAAAAAGGCGTACTTTTGATGAGAGTGATGTCCGAATATTAATTAATTACTCGGCTAATAATTAGAATATTAAAATTCTGAGAACCAGGTATATCAGGAGAGACTTTGGGCTATTCTCACAAAAATTTTGAACCTCGTACGTGCCGTAGATTTCCCTAGACATCGCACACAGACACACCGACACACAGACACACACAGAGCGATTTATTCTTTTATTAGTATAGATGCAATAGGAGTATATCATGAAGATCGTTGATAAAAGATACTAGTAAGAAGAATAAAATTTGCTCTATATGCTCCATCTCCCGCCAATGATCGTCATGTAACGAATTATTTTGTGTCTCTTACAGTTAATATCTTGTAGCGTACCCCCCCCCCTCCCCTCCCTAGTGATGCAACTTTTATTTCAATATGCTTGATATGGAGCAACAACATTGAAATGCATTGCAGTCGATTTTCCCGTAAACCATAGTGTAACGGAATTTTTTTGAGAGACCCTGTATATATGAACTATTAAATGCTACGTCCTTCATTTTCAATACCGAATATGCCATAGTGAATCTCAATGATATACAGTATAACTTAAAAAATCCGGCTTCTTCGGGACCGAGGCTATGCCGGATTTTTGAAAATTCCGGATTTCTGTAGGCATGTCAAAAATACTTCCAATATTCTTAATGATCTTTTTAGTATTAATTTAATTCATAACTAAATTATTATTATATGAGTAAAAGAGAAAAACTTGTTTTTATTTTCCATTTTCTATGTTTTAAAAAAAATCTTATAAATAATGAAGTTAGTTATTCTCCTGTAATTTCTGAAACATCAATGTCAACTTTGTTTCAATTTCTTTAGCCGTTCTTTTACATGTTTTTAAAAGCATTTAATACAATCGAAGAATTAGTCCAGTCAAATTGTCAAAATTAGATGCAAAAATTCTGCTAGAAGATTTTATGTTTTTAAACTGTTTATGGGTATGCTAATCACAGGAATTAATTGTTTCCCAACAAAATATCTCGAGGCTAAACTTTGTGGAGCCAAAAAACCACGAAATTTTCGGACTTTTTTCAGTTTTTTGCCTATAACTCGAAAATTATAAAATTTTTGTGTGCCATACTCAATTACAAAAAGAAAGAGCATCAAATTCTCTACAAATTTCATTATAAAAGTCTTTTTCTAAATCCATTATTAAGCGCGCTACAGCTTCCTGAAAATGATACTTTTTTTCTAACTTTGTGAAAAAATCGCAAATACCAACACTTGACACGATTTTTATTTCTTTTATCCTCTTTAATGTAACTTTTTATATTACAGGTATTTGCATGATAGTAATAATTATTAATTACAATGGTAAAACCGTAAAAAATTGACAACATTGTAATTTTTTTTGTATTTACAACTTAAGGTGAGAACAATAATAGTAGGTATTATGAATGTAGGTAGCATGAATGTAAGTAAAAAAATACAGTAACATCTTTAATGGATTTAGTAACGTCTGGAGCGCTTGCGGGTTGATGAGTTTGGTTCGTCAACCTCGGCTTGAGAAGCAAAGGAGCAGGCTGCATGATCTTCAACAGCTTTGAACTGCTTTGAGCTTGTTGCGACATCATCATCCTGGCTGCGAAAGTCATCGACGTTGCTGGTTTGGTCGATGGTTTCCCAGGTATCAGCTTCATAATCCCCTTCTTCTGCATAAATAATATCATCCACATTTTCACAATTGACCCCGTTACAGTTTTTGCAAATTGCCGAGCATTTGAGTCCTGATTTTTGGCAAGAGCATGCCTTGGTGCACCCTTTTTTACAGCTACATGAGACAACATGCAGCAAGGATCCAGGTGCTGGGTTTTGGTATATTTGAACTGGCTGAAAAAGACCGTCAGACCTGCGAACCCACCCCCATTCTTCAGGGGGCATGTTGTTTCCTAGCCAAGCTTGTACCTGATGATAACATCTTAGGAAATGATGCTGCGCAGCCTCTTGCGTCGGTGGCAGCCTTGCAAGATGAACTTTGCTTTTTGTGGCTGATTTAGCAAATAACTGGAACCTCAAACTGTTCAATGTCTGCGTGGTATCTACGCATCCACTGTATAGTGCAATAAGGAATTTTTCTCCAGCCTTGATGATTTCTTGACGGGTAGACTCTGGTTTATTAAAAACACATGATACTTCCTCAAGCTGCTTATGTTTTTTTAAAGTGTTACAAAACTTTGACTTTACTTGCCCAAAAAGAGCAGATGTTGTATCGCATCCACTGATTGCATGAGTGAAAAGAACATTGTTGTGATTGTATTTGCAAGAATTGGTTGAAAACCACTTTGTTTCGATGCTGCCTCTTCCTGGTTTTTGGAAAAACAGATTTTTGCGTTGATATCCCAAGCTTGTCATGATCGCGAGAATATCAATATCCTCTCCGACAATTACGATACTTTCAAAGGCTTTGGCTCTTGAAATGGCTAAGGTAACAATCATGACATCAGCGTCTTCTTCTGCCTGGTCAACTTGAATTCTGTTATTTTGAAGCTCTGTTTTAAGCAGTGAAATGAAGCGGTTCTTGTTTCTGTCATTGGCTAGAAATTTGTCTTGAGGCACTGTGCTTAACATTTCTGCTGCAATTATGACTTCAGTAGAAGTGTGCATTCTAGATCGACGTGCTCTTTCTGCACTTTTCGTTCCATTCTGTTCTCCCTCAGATGGATATCCATCGAACACAACTGCGACCTGTGATCCAAAATTTTTCTGAATGTAAGAAATATAACTTTTAACAATAAATTTGAAGGAAACATTTCGAGGCCAAGTTACTTTGTGAGGAAGGTACCCTCCATCAACAACAAAAAACTTATCTTTTCCAATAAGATCCAGATTGTCTAATGGGATAAAAGCACTGTAAAACGAAGATTTTGTGCCCTTTCTCATCCCTTCGTTGGAGAATAAAGACATTGGATAGGGAGCAAGTTCATAAGTTAGTAGATTCTGCACGTCTTCATCACTCTGCTTCATTAAACAAACCCTTTGGAATAGAGTCAATGGATGGACAGAAGTAACTGTAAAGTTTCCTAATCTTAAACTACTGACAACAGAAGCTAAAGGTACTACCTTATCCTTTTTCTTGAATTTCACACTCTTGAAATTTTCGCCAACAATTCTTCTGACTCCTGCCTGTCCTACTTCTCCAGCCAAATAGCAGTTAACGTCAGTCTTTCCAACAATTCCACTACTGATGGACATTATGTAATCATTTTCGGGGAAAGGATGATGCACTAGCAACCAATCTCGCAGCTTTTTTGAATCATTACTGTCTCTATCAATGCGGGAACTTCTGGCATCCACATGCTGTTCAGAAACTTCAAAGCCTACTTCACTGTATGCCTCTATATCATCGCATATGTTTTGCATATGAATCATTCCCAGAGTCCATCTTGCTAACACGCTGTCTGTCATTCCTCGTCCATGTGTTAATCCTCCAGTGCTCTTCATAGTTTTCATTAATGTTTGTTCAATCGCCATATCAGTCCAAGTCCCAGACCAATTCTTATCTGATCGCCATATGGTGAAATAGCCTTCAGCTGTGAACTTTCGGTATTCGGAAGGATCCAGTGTTTCTTCCAGCTTCAGCATGTCTTGCAAGTACAGATGTCCACACTTGGCATATAAGAAATGTCCCGCAGCATGGAAGTAGGGAAGCATTTTTTGCACAGTTCTCAGGTGGAGGTTCCAGTTTCCTGTTCGTTCCGCTTCGATAAACTGTTTAATGACTGTGGCCATCTTTAGATATAGAATCCATAACTTCGCTGTGGGGCCTTTATTTTCTAGTAAAGTTACAGCTTTTCCATATTTTTTACAGCTTCTTGAACGTAATAAATGGTGTCCTGGTGTGTCGATTGATCCCAGCATGTTATCATGTCTTCCATAGCAGCTCGTTCGTCTTCTGTCAGTTGAGTGTGATCCCACACTAGGCCAGACAAAACAAGATGAGATAACAGGTGTGCTCGTATAGCCCTAGCATATGCATGACCAGACATTATTTTGTCTACACTATTCTCAGCATAAATTGTGCTGAACAAATCTTTCAGGCCGCTTCCAGCCATGATAAAACCAACTGATCCCATGAAAGACATGAGGAGATGAAAACCTCCAAGCCTCACTGTCACGTTATTTAATTCTGGCTGTTCATTCGCTATTATGTCTCTTGCTTTCAAATAGAGAGGTTGATCATATGTCACAAAGCATGTCTTCTGGTTGAATTGTCGACATTTTTCAGCAGCGACCAATAGCGAGGTAAAAACGGTATCATAATGTGAAGGAAGGGCGTTAATAAATGGGAGGTACTTTATTTTAGAGCATTTATACTCTCTGTTGGATGTAACTTGCTCCATGAAACCGTTCCACCCGGGAACGTTTTCAATGTTTGACCATTTCCCATAGAGCCATACTATGTCTGTCGTTGAGGGGACGATTTCATTATTAATGGGAGAAAGTTATTCCAAATCTTCAATTTTTATATTCTGTAAGCCCCTCATATCTGTTCTGTGAAATGTCTGTAGATCAATTTTTTCAGCTTGACTGACTATTTCAGCTATAGGGTGATGTTTCACTTTTTGAATTCTTTTCTCGGGATGCAAGGCGTCGTGAGGAGTAACACACATTATACCTCCCATTGCATGGAATGTACCAGTCCCATCCAGAGTGTTGACATTAAAGTCTGCATTGTCAAAAATAAATTGGCAGAATGCATCATCTCGTTCTTTTGTTTTCTGAGGCTTCAGAATGGTAGACAATTCAAGAAGGGAAGCATCTTCATAGGACCCTGCAAAACCAAAAGCAGACATAACTTGGAGCAAATGCTTTGAACCAAACTTTCTGTACAAATATGCGCTGATCCCTGTCATGATTGAAGAAAAGAATGACCTTGGTCGAACTGCACTTATTAGGGTATGTGAAAGAGCAACGCACTTTTTCTTCCATTTCTCAATTGAACCACATTTGTGTTTCAAAATTATGGTCTCAAAAAGCAATTTTACTGATTCAGGAATAACGGTCTCAGCGTCAGACAGAAAGTTATCAGATGGGGGGTATTGCGTAACATCATACATTTGTGACCTTATATCTTCCACAACTATGTCACAGGCTGTTTTCACAATACGGAGTCGTTCCTGCTAAGGATCTAAATTCCTGTTCGAATACCAGTGATCAGTGAGTATTTTGTGTCCAACATTTTGAAACAAAGTACTGTTTTCTTTTTTTTGTTTTCAGAAATTAGCACAGCATCCCCATATTTATGAATTATACGGGCCTTGACAGTCCGAGAATCAGGAAGTTCCAATGACTGTGGTATTTGATTCATCAACTCATCTAAAGAGAACTGGCATTCCTCAAATTTTGCTTCAATATAAGTAAATATAGCTTCCATAGCTTCGTCAACGGATGTTGCAGGTCGACGCCCTCTTTTCTCTCCACCTGTTACAGATTGATATAGTTTTATGCGACAAAAACTATGATACCATGCATCTGCAGTTACCAAGTCAGGTTCGTGTTGAATACGTTCAATTACTTTCTGGGACCATTCATCCCCACGTTTTTCAGCAGCTTTCAGAAATGTAATTTTCGCTTCTAACTTCATTACTTTATGAATCAAATTTCTTTTTGCGTAGGGCTTTTTTGATTGTTTTTCATTGAAGTCATCGGGATTACCTTCTCCACATAAGAAGCAATTATCTCGAAACTTGAAAGAAGTGCTCGATCGGAGGTACAAATTAGTCTGTGTAGAATCTTCTTCACCCCGACGAACATATGCTGCTATCATTCTCTCATTCACATATTTTTTTCGGCAATCCTCATGTGCTCTAACTTCCTTGCCATTTTTCGGAAAACGTTGATGAGTATTATTCTGACGTTGAACGCTACATTCAAAGAGCTTGGCAAGTCTTTTCTGGGTCACAATGCGTGTATCACTATTTGAAGCCGTTTGGAAAACGAAACACAATTTTGGATCGGGCTCGCTCATTTTTCACTACTGCACGAGAAGCAGACGCGCAATAAACTGAATAGTAAGATACCAGACCAGTGTAGAGAGGGAAGGGTGAGTCTTTAAGAAAGAACACCTGCGTCGGAAAGTCACGTGACCGCTATCTTCCAACTGCATTCCCTATTATTATCCCCTGCCACCCCCCCACCCCCTTCGTAACTGTCTTTCTGCTAGGGTTGCCGGATATCGTCCTTCTGCTAAGGTTGCCAGATTTATCTCAGAAAAAACGAAGATTTTGATTGACACTAGTTTGTTTTTATTTTATCTCACTATCGTTCTTTTTCGTACCATGCTAAACTATATTGAATGCGCCAGTAATGTTTTCGTTAACGAATTTCTTTAAAAAGTGGTTATTATTAATTAATCGATCTAATCATTATTCTCTAACTGCATTTGTATTGCATTATTCTGTTAACATTTTAAAACTAATTTTGCAGTCTTATCCAATTATGAATGAAAAAGTAATTGAATTGTAAGAATAAAGATAAATCAGACCATCCTGCAATTTAATAATTAGGAAAATTTTAGCAATGGACACCCTACAAAAATAAATATTTGTATTTAACCTTGTAACCATCATGCCCGATACAATCACGGACAAATTGCCCGTGAATGTATCAGGCTCAACGTTTAATGGTTAAGCATAAAAGGTGATAATAAATCAAACAAAATATCTAAACTTATGATACACTTAGACTAAATAAAAATTTTTATAATGTAGATATTTATCTATTATAAGGTAGAGTTCACTTGATCTATTTCAACAGCAAATGCGCACTTAATATTACACAACTCGCCCAAGATTTTTGTATTACTGATCTAAAACAAGCCGTTTTTACATTTGATGCGCATATCCATAACTTATTTTTGGCAAAAGGTGAAATTTTAAAGTAAACTGAAAAAGAATATTTTTTAAACTATCAAAAGTGGGATGGGGTAGAAAAATGGAAGAAAACGTTGTGCGGACACCTTTAAATGTACACCTAATACCTAAAAAGCGCTATAGACCTAAAAAATACTAAAAACGTATAACGTACGAGAAAAACGTACTATCTGGCAACCCTACCTTCTGCCTAACCTTCTTGAAAATTTGCCTTCTTACTTATTCATCAATAGGTGCATTTCATTTCCACAGTTAGTGATGAAAAGAAATTTTTTTAGGGATGGGAGGCGAAAAATAGGTCACTTTCTATGAAGTTGAAAAAAATGTGCTATTTTCAAAAAGTTGTAGCGCGCTTAATAATGGGTTTAGAAAAACGTTTTTAATATGAAATTTGTAGAGAATTTAATTTTATTTCTTTTTGTAATTAAGTATGGTACACAAAAATTTTATAATTTTCGAGTTATAGGCAAAAAACTGAAAAAAGTCCGAAAATTTCGTAGTTTTTTGGCTCCACAAAGTTTAGCCTCGAGATATTTTGTTGGGAAACAATTAATTCCTGTTATTAGCATCCCCATAAACACTTTAAAAACATAAAATCTTCTAGCAGAATTTTTGCATCTATCGGCCCAATTTGCTGACAATTTGACTGGACTAAATATCTATTTCGAAAGTTTAATTGTCCAATCAAATTTATATATTTTTTTTCCAGCGACATTTTTTCTTGTATCTGTTTGTTCCCTGTCCTCATCTTCTGAGCTGATAGCTGCTGCTAGCGTTATTAGCTGTTCTGTTGCGGCTAGATATTCGCAGTCCCGAATAGTGATGGACGATTTCGATTTTTTTAATCGATTTAATCGATACTATGGCCAACTCGATTTAATCGATACTATAAATTTTTTAATCGATGTCTCTAAAGGTCATATCATTTTCATTTTCCTTCAAGAATTTAAGGTCAAGTAGTTGGATGTCCAATCCCAAAACTTTCTTCTGTCTCATAAATGTTAAAACTTCAAAATTCGCTATCACAGTGTCAAATTTAAATAACCTATACCCATCATGACGATCCAAAAGTATAGGTTCGTTGAAATATGTGTAGTTAAAAAATATATATAAGAATCCCATTTTCCTAACAAATCAGTGAATTTCGGCCCACACCCTCTTAGATGTCCGCAACGGAAAATCCCAGTTCAAAGGGCATAAAAGCGACACCTGTTGGGTAGTATACACCCAAGCCTAATAAGGATCTATTTATACGACAGTGTAACAGAATATGAAGTTTGATTAAATTCCGTGCATTAGTTTTGAGATATGGCTATCATGAATATCATGAAAAAAGCAGCATAGCAACGCAACCTATTACATGATTAACACGAAAGACTCAGAAACAACTTACGTCAATGACTAACAGAATATTAAGTTTGATGAAATTCCGTTCATTACTTCTTGAGATGTTATCGCAAACATTGTGTAAACCCTGAAAAACAGTGTTGAATTCAGGGGCTGGTACGGGTGGACCCCCCCCCCCCTCCCCGGAACATTGAAATGTCCCCTAGGGAGATTTGAGATTTTATGCTTAATGGACGAAAGTCCAATCCCCCCCCCCTCTCGTAACTCTAGAATGTTCCTCGCCAGAACCATAGAAATCCCCCCCGGAGAAAAATGTCTGAATTCAACACTGTTGATAAAAGCAGCATGGCAGCACAATTTGTTATATCATTTACACAAAAACATAATCATGGATAACTTATGGTATTGTCTAACAGAATATTAAGTTTGATGAAATTTCGTTCATTAGTTCTTGAGTAGAGATGTGTCATTTGTTGAGGAACGACTCCAAAGGAACGATTCCGGCAGTGAAACTGAAGGAACGATTCCATTCTGTAAAAAGGAATCGGTCCTTTTCGGATTCGGTCCTTTTTGGAACGACTCCTCGGATTCGGTCCTTTTTGGAACGGTTCCTCAGATTCGGTCCTTTTTGGAACGGTTCCTCGGATTCGGTCCTTTTTGGAACGATTCCGAAAAGGAACGACTCCACGGAATCGGTCCAAAATGTACCGACTCCGAAAAGGACCGATTCCTCGGAGTCGGTCCATTTCGGAATCGTTCCAAAAAGGACCGAATCCGAGGAACCGTTCCAAAAAGGACCGAATCCGAGGAACCGTTCCGAAAAGGACCGATTCCTCGGGAATCGGTTCTTTTCTTGTAGACTGGCCAGTTTTAATAAATTAAAATACGCTATTTTATTTCAAAATAACAGATTTTGATTCTATTAAAGCTGACTTTATTGCCAAAATATCCTTCTAATGTGTGTGCCACTCCCCCCCCCCCCCTCCTCAAAAAAAAAAAAGTAAAGAAAGAAAGAAAAAAGAAATTGAAGTGCGGGGCGGAGTAGGGCGTTTAATAAACATTACTATTTCATCTTCTTGTGCTAAATTAATCTGAAAGAAATAATTAAAAAAAATATTTTATACGAATTGGATTTTTTACACCTGAGAGAAAAAGTGCCCGAGATGGGATTCGAACCCAGAAACTTTACGTGCTTTACCGATTGAGTACCTGGACCCCGAGGGTAATGGAACACCATGTGTACTTTAATACACTAATACATTTTCTAATTGGTAAATGTATCATACGAAATGAATTTTTTCTAAATGAATTCTTAAGGCTGTTCTCAAATCCAAAAGGATAAATTTGTGACAAAAGTTTTAATTTATTTTTATTCGGAAATGCATGAAACGAACAGGTGTTGTTGTTCAGAAACTATGTAATCGAGCTGTTTTTTCCGTTTTTTTGCAAACGCAATAGGCCTTTCAGAAAATAGTGTCAAAGTAGGCGTTTTGAACCGAATTTCCGCGCGAAAGAGGCATAATTTCTCAAAAATGGGTGAAAAACATGTTTGTCACGTGATCAAAATCGATTATAACTCAATAGGTAATTTACTGATCAAAAGATGGAAAACACAGTTCGATTCCAAATCGCTTCCATGGTCAAACATTCCAATTTTATATCTTTCCGTTAAAAAATGAATTTGTAAATGTGTCAAAACGTTTTACGCTTGTTGAGCAGATCACTTAAGAACAGCCTTAAGAAAAACAAAGAAAATGCTTGTTTAATTACTAGTGAAAAATATTTTTTTAAATCTGACTAGAAACAGTTTTGAATAATATAAGAAATATATCACTAGGCCATAAAAATTGCATTTTAATAGGATAATAATAACTGATTTTCAATTATTTTAATAATTGTAGAGTTACGCACTTTCATGCATATTTCACTATTTCATGTTTTTTCCTCAAACATAATTTCAATTTGAGAATCCTCTTTGTCAAAATAAATATATGACCAGCTACGAGCGCTCGAGTACCACTTTATTTCCACAGTTTGGCGTCTTGTTTTTCTCTCCTGAAGAAGATGATTAAAAAAATCTCGAAACTCCCTAAGATTGTTGTTTTAATCAACTTACATTGAGGTTTATTACATAGAGTAAAATCTGTTAGAACAAGGAATTTTTGTAAAACGTTTCTTTCTTTCTTAAGATAATGAATATTTCAAAAAGCATAATGTCTAATAATAATAATAAGATAACAGTAATAGTGGTGGGTGGGATTGAAATAATTTAAACGCGGTTCGCTCTCTTAATGGCCGTTTTGAGTATAAAAACGGGAAAGAAAAATCACGTGCTACATATAGATTATCGGACTTTCTCCAACACTGCGACATATATAAAGCTGCATATTTTATGCTTGTTTCGGTTTAATAGATTTATGTTAACCCTCCGCCTACCAGAGGGGTTCAATGGCCCCGACAGGTACATTTACAATGATATTTCTAATTTATTTTAAAAACTGAAATTTCTGTAAATATGGGTTTTTTCTGGGATGTTCTATTCTTTTGAGTAGAACATTCCAGAAAAAGTCACATATTTACAAAATTTTCATTTTTTAAAATGTGAAAAATCAATTTGAATGTATCTATCGGGTCTGTTGCACCGGTCTGGTATGCGGTAGGTTAATATTGCATTTAAAAAGTTTTACAATATACGAATTTAATTATTGGTTTCCAAAGAATGCACGTTGTGATTTTGTACAGTTTTTTCAATTGTTATTTTACTTCTATTTCTCGCTAAATAATTAGAATTTAAATAACTGTGACTTTGTTTTAATTCAACGTAAAATAAAAGCAAAAAAAAAAAATCGTTTATCGTAATAATTTCTTATAATAATTCAGATTTCTTGATCGTTATTGGTACTCGTAAATCCCGAAATCAATGCCACGATTAATGCCTGTTACTGTGGTGATGGATAATACATATCTGAGTTTAATTTCGAGCAAATCAAGGCTCTCTTCATGCTAAACTAAATTTAATGTTTCAAGCCTAATACCAAATTTCCGTTTTTATTGAGGTAAAACTGCAAATACGATACTAAATTTTATGTATTTTCCTTTCTTATTGTTATTCTTTTCACTTAGAAGATTTATTTATTTTTTTTTTTTTTCTTAAATTACATAAAGTTTTCTGAAAAGTTCGAATTTAACAAAATGTTTTATCTATTTTAAATAGTTTTGACAATAAAAAGTTTAACTCCGAATAAAAAATAGTTAAATTCTCAAAAAATTAAGGTTGGTATTATCTATAATACGTTTACAACAGATATCTTTCATTCAACGGCCGAAACATCGTCAAAAGGATAGTTCTTTATATAGTACTACACTCTGTAATAATAATGGACATACTTTTAATTTGTTTAATTTAATTAAACCAATAAACCGTTTTTCAGTTAAAATGTTAGCAAATTTCAAATTTAAAGAAATAGAACTTTGAAGTTTAGTGAATCACTATATCTTTTGGCGGAGATAATATGTACTATATATGAATAAAATCATATATATTACTATATATATATATATATTATAATATTAATGCATATAATATTATCTTATAAATATCACTAGCCATAGCCCTGCTAATGAATCTGTTTACAAATCATCTGAAGGAACGTCTACCCTTTCGTGTAACACAAGTGTTCCATGACTTCATGAGTTATGAAGCTCCAAAGATCCCAATCCAAACAAACATATTAGCATTGCAATTCACTCACACCGAACTGAGGTTCTGTATCATATAAGTGGAGAGAGGGTGACGGCGGATGAGGGTGTGAAATTAGAGAAATTCCGGTAGGTTCTCGTGAAATTGGAGATTCAAAAAGAGTTGTAAGTTTATTGAAATTCTACGTAGTTAACAGCAGTTCACAAATAGCGATGTTAGAGTAAAAGACAAGGCATACATCAGTCACTCAGGAAAGACAGTGTGCAAAAACGTGCTTTACTTTTTAACTCTTTCCAATAAAGTTAGTGTTTATGAATGCGGTTTGTCTGTCCGTCAGACCGTCTGTTCACACTCTAAGGCAAGTCACACACTAAGGCGACACATAAGACATGTCGCTTGAATTCGCTAGAAAAACTGGTTTAAAACAAGTTTGCAACAACTTCGTTCTTTGTTTCGACCGGTTTTTGCACTTCATGTTGCGCTTTGTGTCGTTGTGTGGTCTCAGTGTGTAATATACCTAACTCCCGTAAATATACTCGGATTCCCATGCAATTGATATATGTTAATGATGTTTACCATGGGATGTTTGATATTCAATATGAAGAGTGTAGCATTAATAGTTTATTTACAGGGGCACTCAAAAGTATTTCGTTACATTATGGTCAACGGGAAAAAATCGTTTGCAGCGCATTTTAATGACATTAAGCTATTTCAAATGCATTAAAATTGATATATATCACTGAATTGCGCTACAAGATGATTGCTATAGAATAGGGTGTTTCACTTCTGAACCAGATCCTGAAGGCGGTGATAATAATGTTGATGAATTATGCGAAATATCCTGTGTGCGTAAAGTTAGGGAGTTAAGGAGAAAGACGATAAAGGGCATAAAGTTATTGAAAGTACGGACACTGGAACAAAAATGTAATCTGCTTTAACTAGTTACATATCCAAACCAGTAGGGCCATCCAAATGAAAAATGAGATTCAGAATGAAAAATGAAATTAAGATTACCTAGAGGTAGATTTTGAAGAGGAATCTATGAGACTAAAAATTCCTAGACCCTGGTGACAAATATCAGAGCAATAATAAAATTTCCTATACAGGATGTCCACTCTCAACGATGTCCAATAGCTAATTCCTAAACCGTTAGTCATAGCCATATAGTTCCAATTACAAAAATGTTTTAAATGGGGGTAAAGAAGTATTTAAAAAGTGATTTGGGTCAATAGAATCATTTCTTGAAAAATTATGAAATTTAATTTTTTATACGATCCCCCGGTCCTTCAAGTTATAGTTAGTGAAACTTTCCTATTACATACTTACAAGTAAGACAAATAAAAGTCCTATTATTCTACGACTAAAACTGACCGAAGTAATGGCTGTTTCAACTTGGAGCATATTTTTTGCTGCGAAATAGGGGTCATTTACAAATTTACTAGAAATATAAATAATCTTCAGATATATAAAAAATATAGTTGATAGTAAAATTAACATTGCATTATAAATTTGAAATCTATAATCATTCTGAAATATTAATGCAAAATATACAGCTTGTACTAAACATATAACAGGAAAAAAAATAATAGAATTTTCGTTAAATAAAATGTTGAAAAGCAACAGCCTCGATTCTTTACACACTGAATCCAAAAATGGCCTTCATGTTTTATCACAAAGTACAGATTTTTTGCAAATCGTAAATTTGAAAGATAAAAAGTGAAAAATTTTCGGAAATCTGATTCTGATAGTATAAAATAGATGTGATTGTTATTTCTTTAACTTTTGATAATTGATTTTTATGTATTTTTTACTATTGAATCCGAAAATGACCTTCATTAGTTTTTGGTGTAAATCGCCCTGCAGGTGGCGCTGCTATGTAGCATTTTGCAGGATTTCCGCAAAAGCTCTATCTCAAGAACTAATGCACGGATTTTTATAAAACTTCAGATTCAGTTAATCCTTGATATGAATTAGTGCTGGTAAAGTTTTGGTGCAAATCGCCCAACAGATGGCGCTGCTATGCTGCATTTTGCTGCATTTACACGATTTTCGTAATAGCTCAATCTCAAGAAATAATGCACGGATTTTCATCAAACTTCAGATTTAGTTAGTGCTTGACATGAATTGACGTTTTGCCCCTTGTGGTGTAAATCGCTCAACAGGTGGCGCTGCTATGCTGCGTTTTTTGATATTTCCGCAATAGCTCTATCTGAAGAACTAATGCTTGGGTTTTCAACAAGCTTCAGATTTAGGTATACTGGATATGAATTAGTGCTGTTTATGTTTTGGTGTAAATCGCTCAATAGGTGGCGCTGGTATGCAGCATTTTTCACGATTTCCACAATATCTCAATTTCCAGAACTAATGCACGGATTTTCATCAAACTTCAGATTCTGTTAGTCCTGGACATGAATTGATGTTTTGTACCTTTTTCGTGTAAATCGCTCAACATATGGCGCTGTTGTGCTGCATTTTTGTGATTTCCACAATAGCTCTAGCTCCAGAACTAATGCACCGATTTTCATCAAACTTCAGATTCCGGTATACCTTAATATGAATTAGTGCTGTTTGTGTTTTGGTGCAAATCGCTCAACAGGTGGCGCTGCTATGCTGCATTTTTCAGAATTTCCCCTACAGCTCTATCTCAATAAGTAATGCACGAATTTTCATCAAACTTCAAATTCAGGTATACTTTGATACGAATTGGTTCTAAATTGATGTAATTGCTTTTACTATTTAAATGATTTAATTGACGTGATTTATTTAGAAGAAAGTTTTGTGATGGCCACAACATACTAGTTTAACTTTGAAATTTGCCATTTACAAAAAAAGTCCAATATGATGGTTAAATATGAAGGCAATTTTTACATTCAGTGCTAAAAAGCACATACAAATCAGTCATAAAAGTTAAAAAATACAACCATCGACTCTATTTTATAGTATTAGCTATTTTTTCAATTTTGAAATTTACTATTTTGAAATTTACTAGTTGCGAAAAATTCTGACATGATGGTTAAAAATGAAGATAATTTTCGGATTCAGTGCTAAAAAATACATAAAAATCATAATTTTAAAAATAAAAAAACACAACCATCGCAGTCTTGTGTTATCTAATCTAAAACTTTTTAGAAAACTTGTTGGCAGTAATCTATCCGAAATTTTTTGTTACCCTGTAAAATAAATACATAATGGTAAGCACTGAAAATCATAATAATATTACATTGTCATCTGATTTACGTCAATATGTAAAATTTAACCTCGATCGCATATTTTAAAGTTGAATTTCGAGTACAAATTTTGAACTGGAAAGACATACATACGATCGTTTCAAGTTAACCCGTTACCGGCTGGTGTTGCGTTCACGCAACGGTCAAAATAATTGCTCATGCTTACATTAATTACTTTGTCACCACTATTTTACAATAAAAAAAATTGCCTTATTTATTGGCAGAAATTTTGATATTTTAATAAAGCGGAAATTACCTTTCTGAATTTGTGGTGACAAGCGACTTTCAACAAGAAATTTGAAAATTCCTACTTATAGTTTTGGCGGTTAATAGGTTAAATAAAAGCTTCTAAAAATAGCATAGTTTTTGTTAAAAAAATCATGAAAAGAAACAGCTTCAAATCCTTACAAAAATCTGTCGTAATACGATTTCTTTCAAAGCGCGGCTACACATGGAATAAATCCTTCAAATACTTTAAGCACTTAGTTTACGACCCCTAGAAGCATGGCTAAACTCATGTGTATTCGGATGCAGAAAAGTGGCATAAGTCTTGCATTTCAAAGTTTCGTATAACTTCATGAATTTTAGTGTTAGATGAATGGGACTTTTTTTGTCTTTCTTTTAAGAGAACAGGAAATTTTTACTAAATATCTCTTATAGGGCGGAGGACCGTATAAAAAATTAAATTTCGTAACTTTTTTAGAAATATTTTTATTGATCCAAACGACTTTCAGAATAATTTTTTACCTTATTTAAAACATTTTTGTAATTGGAACTATAGGTCTATGACTAACGGTTTAGGACTTAGCCACTGAACATCGTTGAGAGTAAAGACACACTATATAAAATAATAATATAAATGGACGGTCATTTGACGACATATTTTCAAGAGAAACCAATGATTACACTGAAAATCGAATAGACCTTGCACCGCCCTTAAATTTCCAAGAGGAATTATGCTTTATACCATAAATCATAAAGTTAGAAATAACTGCAAATTAATTGCACACGCTGATCAATGAAATGAACTCTTAAAAACAAAATCATCTGTCCAAAACATTACAAAATTAAAGCGACTGGATGCCTAAGAAAATGGATGGGTACATAAGAAAATAAATTAGTAAAAAATATTATGGATTGCATGTGGTTCTCTTTATCTCGGAAGTGTTTTTTCCCCCTTGGAATCCTTTATTTTTCAAAATCGTTCTTTTTTTCTCGGAATCGTTCCTTTTTTTCGGATTCGTTCCTTTTTCTCGGATTCGTTCCTTTTTTTCGGAACGATTCCGAAAGGAACGACTCCAGTGAACTCGTTCCTTTCGGTGAACGATTCCGGCTGGAACGATTCCTTAAAAGGAACGATGTTGCCCATCTCTATTCTTGAGATATTATCCCTAAAATTGTTTAAATCCTGAAAAACGTGTTGAATTCAGGGCGTGGCCCGGGGGGGGGACATTCCTCCCCCCGCAACAAAGCATAAAATCTCAAACTTTCTGGGGGCATTTGAGTGTTTCGGGGGGAGGAGAATGTCCCCCCCCGGGCCACCCCCTGAATTCAATACGTTTTTGTACATTAAAAATTGATGAAATTTCGTTCATTAGTTCTTGAGATATTATCCCTAAAATTATTTAAATCCTGAAAAACGTGTTGAATTCAGGGGATGGCCTGGGAGGATAACATCCCCCCCCCCCCCCCCGCAACATTCAAATGCCCCCCAGAAAGTTTGAGATTTTATGCTTTTTGTACATTAAAATGTACAAAAGTCCAATCCCCTCCCCCTCTGAACTGTCCCTCCCGGAGAAAAATGTCTGAATTCAACTCTGCTGATAAAATCAGCATAGCAACGCCCCCTGTTGGGCGATTTACACCGAAACCTAATAAGCAGCAATTTATGCCAACGTCTAACTGAATGTGGTTTTATGAAAATCCGGGTATTAGTTCTTGAGATAGAGCTATTGCGAAAATCGGGAAAAATGCAGCATAGCAGCGCCACCTGCCGGTAGATTTACATCAAAACCTAATCCTCAACAACTTATGTCAACGTCAAACTGAATCTGAAGTATGGTGAATATTCGTGCATTAGTTCTTGAGATAGCAATCTTGCGGAAATCATGAAAAATGCAGCATAGCAGCGCCACCTGTTGAGCGATTTTCACCAAAAAGTAATCAGCACCAATTTATATGAAGGTCTAACTGAATCTAAAGTTTCAACTGATTCCATGCATTAGTTCTTGAAATAGACCGCTCACAATTTTTTTTGTCAGAGACAAACAAATAGACAGACTGACAGACAAAAAATTTATAAAAATAGTCAAATCGTATTCCAGACAAGAAGTTCTAAAACTATAAATCCTTAGAAACCGGAAGTCGAAAATTTTCACGAAAACAACCCTTTATTTTTCTAAAGACAAAAGAAAGCAAGAAAAGATGAACGCATCGATTCTGCCCTTGGATCAGAAACGGTGAATCGATTCAGTTCAGATTCGATGCCGATGTCGATCTTCAGATGCGATCTTCAGAATCGTTATTTTTTTGATTTACTTCAATTCTTTAGATGCAATGTTGAATCGTTATATTTTGATTTACTTCAATTCTTTAGATGCAATGTCGAATCGCTATGTTTTGATTTACTTCAATTCAAATCGCATCACGGTCGATCCACGATTCGGGTTGAATCAATTCTTCCAATTTTGCTGTTTTAGTGCCAGAATTGTTGTAAAATTTTGTATAAGAGCCTTTTTTTACTTTCTAGGTTAAATCAGTGTTGAATGTAGGTATTTTTCTCAGGGAGGGATTTATGCGACTCCGGTCGGGATTGAGGGGGGGGGGGGGTATTTCAGAGTTCCTTAATGGGGGGGGGGGTGCACATTTGTCCATTAAAAAGCATAAAATCTCAAAACTTACGGGAGGGACATTTCAATGTCCCGGGAGGGACGTCCTCCCGGTCTACCCCCTGAATTCAACACTAGGTTAAATCGTTATACTTTTGTTTAGAAGCCTAGTTATTCAGGTTGCTAGTTTATTATATTGTATTTTTCAAGTTCGTCCCTTCTAATCTCTCCACCCCCCTCTCACCTTTTCCTCGCTAATCTTAATTTACAGGGCCGTTCAAAATTTGCATGCAATTTTTAAAATGTCCAATTCTTGTTCTATTTTATTATAAAGCCACATTTTGAAACCTTGACCAAAGATACTTTTGAGGTCGCCCCTTCGACCGTTTGGGGCTTACCTGCTCCCTCGGGGGGGGGGGGGGATATTTTTTTGTTTCTTCCAAACCATATCGTATAATATATCGTTGGAAAGCTTTTAATGTGATCTTTTATTTTCTGTCTCTAGCCTTCCTTCTTTTTGGTAAGGGTCAATCGTGCTCCAACTTTTTTATTGATATTTTTGACAGTAATTTCAAAGGAATATATATTTATTCTTTTGGGATTTACTGTTTTAAAGGCAGAACTGCTGTCAAATTTCGCATAAGAGCCTTTTTCTTTCTAGGTTAAATTGTTATATTTTTAGTTTAGGAGCCAAGTTATTTGGGTTACTAGTTTATTAAGCTGTACTTTTCCAGTTCATCACCAATACATCCCCCCCCCCCCCATCCCAATTTTCTTAATTATGGTCCAATTTCAATGGGACCTTTTTTGACATTCTTCCCGAGTCATTTGTTTACCAAGTAAACACTGATACTATATCTGCAGCTCTTGGTGAGCACTATTTATGAATGGTAATAACAAATTTCGTCTCTTTTCCATTTTAAACTTATCATTCTTGGTTTAAAGCCACGTGACTCAAGGTTCTCGTTAGTTAAGCGGTATTTCACAAGTTTGTCAAAGTGTTTGTGTAAGTTGTATTATAAAAATTTCAGTCGTTTACAACCAAACTTACTGATTTATGATACTTTGAATTTTATGAAATTTCGGAGCTTTCCGAAACTAAAGGATCCCCTGTATGTTATTAATTTTTTTCAAGGGTGTAGGTATGAAAATACGTGCTAAAATGCTTCAAAACCTTTTTTTTTTTTCAAATAATATATTTAACAATTTAAACAAAGTGATTCCCGAGAATTTTGTACTGTTTTAAAAGGGGACCACATCTTGGAATGTAAGGGGCGTAAAAATTCGAAACTTGGACAGGGCGATGCAAAAACAAAAAATTCTCCTTTCAGAAATTCGAAAAAATATTATCTTAATTACAAGCTGAGATATTAATTATTATTTCACTAATTGGTTTATTTCTATTAAATGCTTTTTTTTAAAGGCAGTCACGTGATTTTTTATAGCAGCATTAACGTTTTCTACCGTTTAGCGTGCGGTTCTTTGACGGCGGGCTGAGATAATTACTACCTTTTCAATATCAAAAATTTTATAAGTGTTCATACCACTATTTTCGAATAGTAATTTCACAAATATCTTGAATTCTTGCTTAAGACTACCACCCCCTAGACTAATGTATCTTCGGATAGGTTGTATAAAGGAGTTTCGTTTAGATACACTTTTGTTTTGAATAGACTGCGCTCCCTGTTGGTGGAATATAGAACTAACAGACCGCGATTTCATTTAAAGTAGAAAATCTAACAAGGCGATCTGTTCGAAACTTTAAGATAGTTTATAACACATAAGAAAAAGTTTAAAAAAGAATGGTGCGAAAATTTCGGAAGGAGGGGGGGGGGGGGGAAGGCCGCTAGAATTTTTTTTAAACCTTAGCGTTCCTTACCGTTTTAGGTGGGGTTTTTTGACGGAGTCCTGAGATAAATGCTACTTATTAAATATAAAAAAGTCAAAAGTTTAGTTACCACTATTTCCGAATAGTAATTTCGGCAAATAGCTTAAATTTTTGATCAAGATTGCCACACTCTTGAGTAACATATCTACTGATAGGTTGTTTAACGGTGTTTCGTTCACAGTTTTGTTAGGAATAGAGTGCGCACCCTGGTTGTGGAATCTGGAACTAACATAACGCGATTTTGTTAAAATTAGGAAATCTAACAATGCGATCTGTTTTAAACTTTAAGATTGTTTATAACACATGATAAAAAATTATAAAAAAGAATGGCGCGTCACATTTCGGGGGGGATAGAGGGGAGGGGCAGAACAAAATTAGAAAATATAACAGGGCGATTTGTTTGAAATTTTAAGATAGTTTATAACACATAATAAAAAATTTTTAAATGATGAATGTCAAAAATTGGGGTGAGGGGTGAGGTGAGCGCGTTTTTCCGACCCGGTGGGCAAAGTGGGGGGGGGGGGGAGTACACCTACACGGTGCTGTAGGCAGCGGGAACCCGGTTCGCGGTTCGTTCGCTTCGAGATTTCATATTGGGGGAACCCGCTAGTTACTAGCTGTAATGTTAAAGATTTCCAAGCAATATACATGTGCGTCCACCATCCTTCTAAGACAGTAAAATTAATTGATTTTTATTTCTTCTGAGAAAACTCAATTTTCACGTCTTGCAGCGACGATTTTTTTTTTTTTTTTTTTTTTTTTTTTTTTAATAAAAGAACTTTAATAAACTTTGCTAGTTACATTATTAAACTCAAATTGTAAGAATACTAAATCGGTTCTTATGGCAACGTGAATTATGTCCCTGAAAATTTAAATTTTAATTCAGGCTGGAAGAAAATCACAGGGATTTACATATGATTATCATACAGGGACAGTCAAAAGTTTTCCGTTACATTACGGCCAATGGAAAAAATTATTTCAAGTGCATTTTAAGGATGTTACAGACTTTCGAACAGAATGAAATTGATATGCACTTATGAAGTGCACTGTTATAGTACGAGCGCACCACATTTGCCACGTTTGACGCGCAATTTCCAACTTGTATTTAACCGAGGCCTTTCTTAAAAAATAAATTTAAATAAAATCTAAATTACAATATTAGTAAAATTACATCTTAAAACTAATAATTTAAAAGTTAAAAACTTTATTATTTGACTCAAAGGTCTGTAATAGCTTACGACTGGGCCCCTGACTTTGTCTACCCTTTAAATGTGAGGTATGGGAGGTGGTCGCTACGGCTCTGCTGATTCGCTAAGTTTTGAAATTAATATATTTGAACTTATCTGTGCGAATCTGTGACTATCGAAATATCGATTCAAGTATCGATTCTAGAATTTGGAAATCGATTCTTATTGTGATCGATTCAGTTTTATACGATGTCGATTTTAATTGATTCCTGAATTTTCCAGAATCGCCCATCACTAGTCCCGAATTTTCTCGGGAGTTCTGTTGTGTAACAAAATCGGATATGACAAATGAAGAAAACCCGCATTCGGATTTTGTGAATTGTTTTTCAAACTTTCACTTTAGGATTTTAATTCGTAAACAAATAATATTTTTATTTTTCCTGTAAATTGGAAGTTTAAAAAAATGGGAAAAGGAATAATGATTTTGAGGCCGAATTTTTGAAGTTGCCGGATTTCTGAATGCCGGATTTTTGAAGTTATACTGTATATCAATTACACGGCTATACGAATTCCTTTTCTCAAGTTAGAGCACGAGCAAACAGACGGACGGACAGACAAACCGAATTCATAAACACTTTACATCTATGGTGGAAAGTGTTTAAATAGGAAGGAAGAAAACTGCATCGTGAATAGTGTTATTAAATTTATTAGAAAAACAAACATAACTAGGCAATGTTTTAAAGCATCATTACATAATATACAATCGCATGATAAAACATAATAGGATCTCCAATTAAATTAAATGAGATCGTTTGGAACTATTTATATGATAATATGTGCAGTGCAGTGCTTATTGCATTATGTGGATCTAGAAAACACTCTCTGGGTATTAAGGTTGCTTTTGAAAATCCACCGTATTATTGAGGCATTTTGAAGAACATCTTTTGTAGCGATTGTTTTTATTATAATGATTATTACATTTGGAAAAGGAAAGTGTTTATTCAGTTACAGAAATGTGGACAATTTGTAAGGAATTGAGGATGCGTTGTTTCTTGTTTCTTTATAAAATTGTAAAATTTTTTGTCTCCTGATATTTACTTTTTGAAGACATGGTGTAAGGAAAGATATGTGCAATCGAGGGAAAAAAAATAATCACCTTAACTAACTCTGCAACAAATTATAGTAGAAGAAAGTTACTGGTACCAAACGAATGAAATAAAGTCTACTTTTAATGATATTTATAAAAATTTGCAAGTAAGTTGTTTTCAAATTGTGCTTAAAAAACGTCAAGATGATGGTTTAAGGGGCTGTCCTTGATGTGCAAATAACATAAAATAACAAAAAATGCATAATTTGAAAAAATATATTTTACTCATTTTATTGAAATATTTGAGCTGGCAATAATCGAAACGTAGTGAAGTGATCGAAACGAAAATAAGTGAGTGAAATGGTCGTATGTGCAAGAAATAATGCATTAATAGAAGTGACATAGTCATTTTGTAGCATTTTAACAATCGAGTACCGAACTTCAGTTTGGATACAACCCCTAAAATAGGCTCATTTTAAAATAATTAATTTCTTTGAAACTAATCGTATGAATTTCATGAAAATTTGTATTTAGGCTAATTGGAAGGTGTATAATTTATTTATGGTGTCAAACTTGGGTATTGCTATTGAAAAAAACAAAACAAAGTTTGGGTTTGTTTTGATATGTAGATGCCCCCCTAAGCAAATTTTGTAACCATCATTTAAAAGTAGACTTTATTTCCAATCGTTTGGTACCTGTAACTTTCTTCTACGATAATTGGTTGCAGAGTTAGCAGGGTAGGGTGTTTATTTTTTTTCCCACGACTGTACACTAAAAAAAAAAGACAAATGTTTTATTATCTACGAAAGACTACGAAAGACGTAGACTTTATTTCCAATCGTTTGGTACCAGTAACTTTCTTCTACGATAATTGGTTGCAGAGTTAGCAGGGTAGGGTGTTTATTTTTTTTCCCACGACTGTACACTAAAACAAAAGACAAATGTTTTATTATCTACGAAAGACGTAGACTTTATTTCCAATCGTTTGGTACCAGTAACTTTCTTCTACGATAATTGGTTGCAGAGTTAGCAGGGTAGGGTGTTTATTTTTTTTTCCCACGACTGTACACTAAAAAAAAAGACAAATGTTTTATTATCTACGAAAATATAACAATAATCTCTTCCGCGTAAGACAGGATTCCGAAAAGCCTTCTTTATCTTTGTAAATTCCATAAGGGCCATTCCCTGTTACGTGTGTGACATTTTGAAAAAAAAAAAATTCTAATTAATCAAGGATTTTCCGATATATTTCTTATTTAAAAATACAAACAAAAATTTTTCAAAAAATATACACTTTATCGTATTCTTTTATGCAAAAAATCTATCATTTTGCTATAATAGTTATTTTTTAAATAGCTTTTAAAAACGTTACGTGTGTGACTTACAAAAAGAGCAAATTTTGAGTAATGAAACTAAATGATATATTTCTGTGAGTTTTATTTCCGCACATTTAAATTAAAATATAGGGTAATAACTTATTTACCATACCACCTAAAATCACAATTAAAATTAAAATTTAATAAATAACTGAATAAATTAAAATTAGAGACTGCGTTACGTGTGTGACTCTCTGCACGGAATTGCCTAGACACTAATATATTTACAAGATTTAAAGAAACATTTAGAAAAACAAAGTTTCTCTTGCCGCATTTGGTTTTCGGTAACGTTTCCGCGTCCTTTTTAGAGTGTTTTCTCAACCCGGAATATTTTTAGGACGTTATCCATTCTCAACTAAACATTTTCATGTTCAACAAACATTTTTTACATGATAAATGAACAGCATTCACATTGCGATTAAAATTAATATTATTTTGTTACTTTTCGCTTATAAATTCAGCTACGCAGCTGGGAAATGTGCTATTTAGCTAAGAATAGATAGCATCCTAAAAACTGATAGAGCGGTTTGAGAAAACTGATTAATATACTCTAAAAACGGCTCGGAAATGTTTCCGAAAATCAGTTCTTTTCACAAATACTTCTTGCAGTAAATATATTGAATAAATCTACATAATTCTTGGACATTTTTTTCTGTAGGAAATTTCTTACGCATACAGAAATTTTTTATTCCAAGATTCATGTAGATTTATTCAATTTCATCGATGCTGGATTCTCGTTAGTTTCGTGTTTGCCCCCAGAGTCGGTGGCTCACGGAAAAATATTCCACATTGTGCTGCGGTTGTAGCCTTGCCAACATATGATCGTGAGAAGGGTCAGGCTGGGTATAGTTCCATGTGGTTCAGTATGTAGAATGTCGGTGCGCTATACCGATGACCCGGGTTCGAGTCGCAACTTGGGCACTTTTTCACTCTGTTGGTTGTACGCCTTTTAAGCAATTAAAATTTGAAGTAAATATATTGGTTTCTGAGATTTCTAAAGATAAAGACCGTTTTTCGGAATCGCGATTAATTTAAAAGTGGTTATTAAATATTTTTGTGCGTGGTTATATCCAGTGTTGAATTTAGACACTTTTCTCCGGGAGGGATTTCTGTGGTTCCGGGGGGAGAAATTGCACTTTTTGAAATTGAAAACACAAAATCTCAACTCTTCTGGGGGACATCTCATTGCTTCGGGGGAGGAGGGAATGCCCCCCCCCCGGGGCACCTCCTGAATTCAACATTGGTTATATCAACTTTTCGTAGATTTAGAAACATCTGTATTTTTTAGGTGCGTTCGTAATTATATAAATACGTAGCACCTATAGTCGTCGTTCAGTCCGTCAGTCTGTCTGTCCGTCCGCATATAACAGCGCAAAAACTACCCGACCGAATCGTTTGAAATTTAAAATATATAATTGTTGCATAATTTTGTCGAGTCATTTCAAATTTTATGAAAATCGGCTGTATAGTTTAATTACAGGGACAGTCAAAATATTTCCGTTACATGACGGCCAATTGGAAAAAATTATTTCAAGTGCATTTTAATGATGTTACAGCCTTTCGAACAGAATGAAATTGATATGCACTTATTAATTGCACTAAAATATACATCCAGTACAATATGCAGTGCAAACAATATTTATAAAACTAGTTATAGTACGAACGCACCTCATTTGCCACGTTTGACGTGCAATTTCCTACTTGTTTACAGTATGATCATGACGTGTGTATGTGCGTGGTAGTTTTCAAACGGTACTTCTGATTGAGCTTCAAGTTGGAGAATATGTTATAGACCACTTGTCCTAACGGTATCGATTTTTGTACAAATCGGCCAAGGATTAGATATTTAAACCATTTTGGGACCGTTTATGTAGGAAAAAGTTCTTCGGCCTTATCGAGAGAAAAAGGTAGCTTCCACATAGTCATTGCTTTTTTTAAAATTCAGCTAATTTTACTCAAACACACGAAGCTGAAGAGTGAAACCCGATTGTAGAAGACTGAATCCAAGTTTTCGTCAATACTGAGTACAAATTATTCAGCTATATCCAAGTTAGCTTCAGTTAGTGCGATTTATGTTTGGTCGCTAAATTTGACAATATCTTAAAGTGCTCGCCATTTTAAAAGAGCACGGAGACTAACCAACGAACTGGGTCGAGACCATGGACAGTCCTGTATACATGTTCAGTCACACCGAAACCGATTTAAATGTACGAGTGCTATCACATGTCAGAAGTCTGATTGTTTCCAATGTCAGATAACCAGAATTTCAAAATGCTACATCTCACAAGGAGAGGGCCAACCTTGTTAATCACAGATTTTGATTATTTTAATATATGTTGTAGGGTAGAGACCCCTTAGTGTCAGGTTCAACGGATTTTATCCAACGCTCCTTAGTTCTTGAGAAACCGGGAGGTCTAATAATAGTACGCAACTTAAATACTTTGCAACCGCGATGATAGGTTGGTCGTAGCTCAGTTGGTATGGCGTTTGTCGGCTGATCTGCGGGCCCGGTTTCGATACCTGAATGCGTTACATTTGTTTTTCTCATTTTTTGTTTTATAATTATACTTGTAAGTATAATTAATAATCTCATTGTCAATTAAAATTTATAATATTGTATATCATTTATAATTTTAACCTATTTAATTTTTTACTTTTAACTAAAAAGTTGTATAAAACATCATAAAATTGTTAATTTTTTAAAAACCACTTTCAAAATGTATTTCATATATTCTTTATCGATGCAATGATATTGAGCAATTGTGTCAATTCGTAATTTTAAAGAAACATCATTTACGCATTGCTTTAACAAAGGAAGTCAATGCGATAATACTATTATTCTGTCTTTAAAGTAACAAGCATAATTATGTTAAAAATTAGCATCAGAATTAAATTACAACCGAATTTTTGCATATTAAAGATTTTTAAATTTGTAATACGCATGCTTGCGATTTCAATTATTTTGCTTTCACCTTTAACTTCTTTCTGCTTTTATTTTTATTTTATTTGAATATTCATTTATTTTATCATAACTAGATGGCACCACAACAGATTTTGTCACGATTTTGGAATTTTATCATTCAATAATAGATCCAATTTATTTTTAAACCTCTTTAAAAGATGAGAAATAATAGTTTAAAAATAAAAAATGATAAATTTAAGTTTGTTAACATTATAATTAATGTAGGATATTAAAATTTGTAATTGAAATTATTAAATTATAATTACACGTATATTTATAAAACAAAAAATGAGAAAAACAAATGTAGCGGTTTCGTGTACCGAACCCGGGGCCGCAGATCAGCCAGCGAACGCCATACCAACTGAGCTACGAGCAACCTATCATTGCAGTTGCAAAGTAAGTATTTAGGTTGTGTACTATTATTAGATCACCCCCGGTTTCTCAAGAACTAAGGAGCATTGGATAAAATCCGTTGAACCTGACACTAAGGGGTTATACATATACCCTACAACATATATTAAAATAATCAAAATCTGTGATTAACAAGGTTGTCCGTCTCCTTGTCAGCCTTTTTGTGAGATAAAGTTGAAACGAAAAATGCCCCAGAATCCTCGCATCAAGCGCAGACACTTAAGAAAAAAAGTTTTTTTTGTACTCCTTTTTATAATTACATATTTTTTAAATGGGCGCCACTTTGAAACAAGATGGTAGATGAAGCTAGCTAACGAACTCGGTCGAAACCTAGGTATGTCCTGCGTACATGCTCCGGCTTAGTCGCATCTAAATCGGTTCTTAAATACGAGAGTTGCAGCGTAATAAAAATCACATATGTATATATATATATATATATATATATATACACTCTAAATGAAAGGGAGTGAATATCCACTCTATCGCACAGTCAAAATATGCCCAACCTCTTTAGAGTGACTTTTCACTCTGAGCAAAAGTGGAATTTTTGACTCTCTGAAAGAGTGAATACCCACTCCTGGGAAGTGAATAGTCACCCTAAACAGGGGTGGATAATTATTCTTTCGGAGGAGTGACTATTCGCTCTTGCTAAAGGAGTGCGTTTTTTCACCCCTGGTAGGAATGAATAGTCATTCATTCATAGGAGTGAATGTTCAATTTTTATGCAGCGAATTTTTTTTTTTTTTTTTTTTTTTTTTTTTTTTTTTTTTTTTTTTTTACACTGTTTTATGGGTATTTTAAAAGAATAACATCTTTTATTTTGGATTCTTATAGCTGAACACCTCACATCAAAAGACATATCATAAAATTTCGAAAAAGTCTTACATTAATATTTGGAAATTTTTCCAGAGAGAAACATTCGCCTTGAATACAATATTTCAAATGAAAATCAAATTTCAAATTATTTTTGCTTAAAAGGCGCAAAGACCAACTTAGTGAAAAATATTCCATGCCGGGAATCGAACCCGGGTCATCAGTATAGCGCACTGACGTTCTACCGCTAAACCACATGGAACGATACCCAGCCTGGAACTTCTCACTATTACAAGTTGGCAAGGCTACAAACGCAGCACAAGATGGAATATTTTCCGTGAGCCACCAACACGGGGCAAACACAGACACTTAATTAAATCCAGCATCGATGAATCTATATTAATATTTGGAAATTTTTCCAGAGAGAAACATTCGCCTTGAATACAATATTTCAAATGAAAATCAAATTTCAAATTATTTTTGCTTAAAAGGCGCAAAGACCAACTTAGTGAAAAATGATTACATTATTTACCCCTCCGGGCTCTTAACTTCTGTATTTTTAGCAATTTTTCTAACCTTCACGCTTTTCACCCGAAGTGCACTTTTATAACTTTTGACGACACTCCTTTAACCACTCTTTCATATTATACACCATAGCCGTGCATATTTTAGTTCCAATTTTTACCACCAGGGGCGCCTACCTATCTCGGGTGCTATAGGTCCTATCCCCTCGACTAATACACCTCCGGATAGTTTGTAAAACGGAGTTTCGTTCGGATAGAGGTTTATTTAGAATAGAGTGCGCCCCCTGGTTGCGAAATGTGGAACTAACAGATTTTGCAAAAGAATAAAGTGTTTTGAAAGGAATATTAAACGAAACCCTCTGTGCGATCTGCGATCACACTTACCTACTTGTTTAAAGATTATTTTTCTCGAAGTTATTTTTTTAATATTATTATTCTTTTGGACCACATTTCTACCCTATATTATTATTTTTTCTAAACTAATTTAATAAATTCAGAAAGAGAAATATATTACCATTTGTTTTGGTTTGTTTAAAATAAGTTAAGTCTCTTATGAGGAATGACAGCACAAATGTTAATATCTATTCGAAATGTTTCGCTTTGTATTGTCGGAAAATCGCTATTACAGCCCCCCTTCCGGCGATTTTTTTTCCAAAATAATGGAGGACCTGCTTGCCATACCCAAAAACTTAAAAAAAAATTTGGTTTAATTCTATGCATAACTTCATACAATTTTTGATGGTACAATGGCGACATACGGACACACGGACATACGGATACACGGACAGACAAACATTTTCTATAAACATGTTTTTTAGGATCTCCGACCCCTAAAACGTGTAAATCCGTCGAAAACTGGAAGTCGAGAAAAATTTCGATTACAATACTTTCTTCTATTGGAGATAGAAGAAAGTAAAAAATATGTTTTTTTTTTTCCCCTGAGGTTTCTAATCATAAAGAACGCTTTTCGGAATGCCGAGTAACTCGGAAGAGGTTATGTATATGTTTGTTTGTGTTTATATATTTTCGTTAATTAACCCTCTCGCTGCTTAAGTAATTCTTCGCGATGAGCGGTCTTTTATAGAATTTTCAATCTTTTATACCGGTTCTTTAAACCAGAATTTTTTTACTATCGTAATCGGGGAAAATGTCCTGATTAAATCAAAGTTTTCGCTAAAACATAACTGGCGGGAATAACCAAATAGTATTAATTAGACGGAAAAATCCATGCCCGAGTATATCTCGGGTTGCGCAGGCAGAGGGTAAAGAGACCATATAAGTCTTTTATTATGATGTACTCGAGCTTATCTGTTTTTCAACGCATATGTATGCAAGTTGAATTGTCTTCATGCAATTTGGTGCTATCCTTGGAAAGATATTCTAGCAGCAAACCTATTTTGGCCCAACATTCAGGCACTATTGCAAATATTTCCAATGTAATACCAACATCGATTAAATATTGGATTTACATTGAAAATATTTACAATGAAATGCCAATATTGGTTAATATTGGCTTTACGATGGAAATATTTTCAATAAAGGACCAATATCAAATAAATATTGGATCTACAGTGAAAATATTTAAAGTGAATTGCCAATATTGGCTAATATTGACTTTATGTTGGAAATATTTGCAATGAAATACCAATATTACAGAAATATTTATCTGTTTATTATTACGTTGGAAATAAACCTCTTGTCAATATCTCAAAATGCAAACACTTTAATATTGGTCCAATATTTCATGCCAATATATAGCCAATGTTAGTTAATGTTGGCCTTACGTTGGAAATATTTGAAATGAATTGCAAACATTGCAGAAATATTTATTCAATTGACTTTATGTTGGTAATAAATTTCTTGTCAATATTGGCAAAATGTATAAACACTTTAATATTGAGTCAATATTTCGTACCAATATTGGTATTGCTACTAGGGTCATGAAAGAAAATTCTGAAATCGCATTGAAATTTCGGCGTATGTTACTTATTATTGAATAAAAGACTATGTACAAGACAAATGCAGAGGAATCAAGTACGATAAAAAATCAAAAAGATAATTTCGGAAGAATTCTTTAAGAGGCTTGACACGATTATTACATGACAGCTTCGCGGCAATGGTAATTAATGCCTTTGCGTGGAAACAACCTGTACAGGGAATCCTTACGATGGCATCCAGGGGAAGGAAAGTCAAATGTACCCGATGACTTGGAGTTATTCAGTGAGAGAAAGTAACATAGAAGCAAAATGCAAATAGGATAAATTAAAATGAGACCGACTGCAAAAGATTCTGTATTTTTTAACACTTTCTTAATACAATTTAAAATTATTTATATCTTTGATCGTCTGTTTATGTGTCTATGTCGCTAGCCTATTTTAGAGGCCTATATGTGCCCAGATCTGGCTCGGCCCGCTGCCCATCTCTGTCTTTCTTTCATTTATTTTAATGCGACGGACGTACGTACCGGATCAGGTCCAGATTTACATTCTTTCTGCTGACTTGAGCAGAGTCGTAATCAGCCAGAGAAACCAGGGGAAGCTCTGGAAAGTTTTGGTGGGGCTAATTTTGAATGCTTTTAACATGTTAAATAATGAAATACTGCATTACAATATATATCTTAGTTTTTGCGATTTTTGGTGTGTTTGTATTTGGATAATTTTAAAGTGTGTTTGCAATCAAGCGATTTCAAGTTTTATTATTAAATTATCAAAATATTATGAAGGTTAAAGAGAGGAAGAGATTGCATTGGGTCTTAAAATTTTAATTATGTACATTTTAAACATGCTAATAGTATTTCGAATTTCACAATAAAATTTATAAAAGAGAAAAAATTGTGCGACAAAATTAATATCTTTTAAAAAATTCTGATTTTTTAAGTACCTATTAAAAAGTAATAATGATGTTCTTTCATAATAAAAAAAAATTAAATATTTAGTCTAGTTTGGGAGGGGTTTCACCCCCTTAGCTCCCCCCGTGGGTGCGTCAATGCTATCTGCCAATCGCTTTATACACCCATCCTTTCTTAATTGATTTAACTTTAAACTAATATAGACATTACCCGCGAATATTTGTCGGTGAATAACTTGAATTTTTAATCAGTTGCTTTTAAATTAACTATTGAAATCGTGACAAATTTCTATATTGCATAAGTGATTCCTATTTCTTTAAGGCGATAGATCATGCTGTCAGTCTTCTAACCTATTCAATGAAGTGAAAGAATTTTAGGTTCATAATTTACAACCAGTTATGCTTGCTTTTTATCAGAAATGTAACTAAAAATATTGGATAGAGCATTTATTTTTACTTATTACGGTCTCATATTTTTTTTAATAAAGTAACAATATTTATTTATTTATTTATTTTTAACTACACGACCACGAAAAGCTGCATGAATTTTATTTTTGTCAGTCTCATTCTCAAAAAGCCTAAGTTTGGAACTCGATGCAGTTAACGATTTATAATGTATATTTTTTATTACTTAAATTTATTTTACATTTTTATACATTTTTAGGGTACCGGGCTTTAAAAGTAACAAGAAAGAAAAATCATGCGTTAAACATAGATTATGACACACTTTCCAACACTTCCTGAATGCTATAACAAAACTTCGTTATTTAGGGAAATAAGGCAAATAAGATAACTAAGCAAACATTTTATAAAAGGCATAAAACATTTGAAAAACTGATTTTAGTAGTTACCGTCCATAGCCAAATATGTATTCCAATTCTTTTGAACAGCCCTGTATTTAATCTGTAGGTTGACATATATACTATATAATGGTAAAATTTAGTTTAGCAAGAAAATGCATAACAAGTTGAAATTCATCTTTCAGCAGTTTATACTAATAGATAGAAATATACTTGAATACTTTTGCACAACCCTGTAGTTTACCTAGTACCTTTATTACACGCCACTATTTAGCTAAAATTTAATTCAAACTAAAACATTCTTAAAACTACTGAAATTATATTTCCAGAAATTAACACCCATAGAAGGACATGTATCCAACTCTTTGCGTGGTCCTGTATATCATTTTATCTACATTCTACAAATATTTCTTAGTAAACTAAATTCAGTTCAGCATAAAAATGCATAACTCCTTTAAAACTCAACTTTAAGCAATTTATGCTCATACTCAGTAATCTTTACGGATTCATTTCTGTAGCCCTGTATATGAACTATAGCATTTATACGCACTTTATAGTATGCATAAATATAGTGAAAAAAACGCATATAATAATTAAAATGCATTTCGAGCAATCATTATTAATATACAGTAATTCGGATACAATATAGTATCTGAAATCTTTTCAAATACACTGCAAACAATTCCCCCTATACCATTATGAACGGAATTCTTTTGTGTGACCCTGTAAATGAACAATAACTATTCTTTGCACCGCATATTCAACAGAATGCATATTTTAGTGGTCTTCATAAATGAACATCAATTTTACTATGTTTGAAAGAGTTTTACACTTTTAAAAATCATTTGAAACGATTTTTTCCCATTGGCCGTCATGTAACGGAAAACTTTTGACTGTCCCTGCAAATGAACTAAACATGCTACAAACTTCATTTGAAATAGGGAACGTGCTATGGTAATGGTCACTAACATGCAAAAATTTCAGAACGATCCGAGTATATTTACGGGAGTTAGAGCGCGGACAGACGGACAGACAAACCGAAGTCATAAACACTTTTCAACTTTGTTGGAAAGTTTTAAAAACGGAACCATTATAAGATCACTTCTGTGTCTGTCTGTCACATGCATTTTACTTGTAAACTAATGGGGCATAGAAAGTTCAAAGTGGGGGGAAGTAATAAAGACTATTGACCTATATAAGGCCCTGAGAGTTATTATTCTAAATGTCTATAAATGCAAATACATGTACGCCTTTAATGCTGACGACCTATTGTCGATGGCAACACCTGACCAGTAACATTTTGCTTTTACTGCATTTTTTTTTTTTTACTTCTGAACATCGTACAATTTCAATTTTTACACCGTCGAATAGAAAGAAAAAATGTTCTTTCAAAGGCAATTTGCTTAAAAAGTTAAGGTCAGTGGACTAATTTCTTTTATGGTTGTTAAACTAATTTTCATTTCTTTAAATCTATCTCTATTGCGTGCAGCTCGGTTACAAACGATTAACCAGTTTGCACTTAAAACACTATAAATAGTTCAGCATTTGTTTCCGGATCATATTTCATGACGAAATTAAAACATCATCCATAAATAAATAAAATAATATAAATTAAATTTAAAAAATCAAAAAACCCGACTCCTAACTACACAACTTCCGGGTTGTGTAATATTTAAACGACCTGTAAAATAGGCAATGAAACATCGTCTTCATTTGGAAAGACCTATCCAATGATATGCCACTCAATAGGGTGTGTAAAAAATTTTTTCATCGCTACCGCCATTTTGAATTTATAAAACAAAACCTAGCCTATAACCACCGAACGGTTAAGATAAATCGATAGAGACCCCATTCATTAAAATCCACCCAGCCGTTGGGATGTTTCGAGGGTATATAAATCCACATACCTAGATACGCGTGAAATACATAACTCTTCTTTGGCAGTCGGATAATAAAACACAAATCTAACAGACATACAGTCTAACTACATCGGTAACGAAAGATTAATCCGTTTGCACTTAAAACACTATAAATAGCCCAGCATTTATTTCCGGCTCATATTCCATAAAGAAATTAAAACGTCATCCATAAATAAATAAAATAATGTAAATAAAACATAAATATAATAGATTTGTAGTCAAACGGACTTAAACAACTAAAATGATCAGAATAAAAAAGGCTGCTGTCAGTAGCGAAATCTTGGGTGATTTTTTCGGCTATTAATTCCAGGCATACGGCTAATACGGAAGTATCGCTTCTAATAAATTTCAAAACTTTCTACATAATTGACATTTTTTATATAAAAATGCATTTTGATGTTGTAGTAGATAATCTAAAAAATATATAATAAATGTAAAAAAATTATTAGATTTTTTTTTAATTGGTTTTCGCCTGTAATTTTTCACTTGGAACGCCCAGGTTGGGTATATACAGGGTGATTATAAATGAATATCCCAACTTTACAAAGCTATTAAAAGAAAAAGAAAAAAAGTAAAACCCTATTGTTAATTGGAAATGAAAAATAACAGTTGGAAGTTTAAATTAAACGCAGTTATAAGTATTCAATGTGACCCCCCCCCCCCCCCCCCAGAAACACAAATGATATCAAGGTATACATATATTTAGACAGACTATAAATACAATTAAATACAATAAACCCAACTGGAGTGAAAAATGAGCCGGGGCCAGGACATTAATTTATGTGCTTTGATATCAAGGTAGTACGTCCCCTCCTCCCCCCCCCCCTCCTTTCAGCACGTTCTGCGTGACGCTTTGAATGACTGCAGATATGCGCGTCCTAAGTTTTTCAACATCAGCTGATAACATCCAAAGAGTCACACAAGCTATGCTGAAACCAACTGATGTTGAAAAACGTACACTGTTAAAAATTTTGTGACAGGTTAAACCAATTTTTGGTGCTTCAGCAGCTGTTGCAACCCATAAGATGGGAAATCTTAATCCAACATTTGGAGCTAAGGTTCAACTGGAACTTGAAATCTGGGAGTGAGATTTTACCATCTTATGGTGGCAGCTACTGTACATAGGCGTAACCAGCCTTTTCAACGGGGAGGTGCCCAGATTTCTTAACATGTTGGATACAAACAATATCTTATATGGTAAAACCTGCTAAAACGGAACCTCATAAAACCAACCGAATTTCCGTTTTTGACAGGTTTGCATCTTAGAAGGTATAGTTGTGTGATATTTCTTTCAAAAGGGCTCAAACGCGACTTTTGTTTGCGTGACGAGGAATGAGAAGGGGTTTAAAACATCAAAACTAAATCTAATGGTAAAAAAAAAAAAAAAAAAAAAAAAAAAAGATATGTAAATCTCCTTGCAGCAGTGACATAAGACACTAAGACAGTGACTAAGAGTGGTCACAAGTGCAAAATCTTTTGGCACCCTAACTTCTTATAAAGATTAAAAAAGGCCTTTAATCATGCTGGAAACTTCTATAGGCACAGGGGAACATTGCATGAGATTTAAAATTATCTCAGTCAAAGTCTTGTAGATTAAATTTTGCGGGATGATAAATCTCAGATAATACATGCGGTACACCAGTGCATACGCACGAAAGTTTTTCAGAATGTGACTCCATAACTTCTACGGGATCATCGGAGGGATCCAAGAAATTTTGGAGGAAAGTATATATAAATAATTATTTTATTATTATAAATAATTATAATATTCATTAATACCGTAATTTCCTGCCTATAATCCGCGGATCAAACAATCATGTTTCGGTCCAGAAATTTTATTTCATTATTGAAGTTAAATATTTATCGCTTTTTAACATGTTACGTTTTATTAATCAAGATTTCTGGGTCCGATTCGAACATAATGCTGTGCGACATCCCCCCCCCCCCCCCCCAAATTCTTTCACAAACCTGTGATTCTTCGGTGAGTATTTTAAAATTGTTTTGAAGTCCGCGATTTTTATTTCTTTTATGGAAATTTTCAATGTCAATTCGTGAATCGGTCCCAGAAAAATTTGAGAATTTCTTCAAACGATCGTGGAAAAATATCGGGAATTTCGATAAAAGAGTGCAGAAAATAATCGCGAATTTCCGCAAAAGATTGCGCAAAAAATTACGAATTTCGATAAACGATTGACGAAAGACTTACAAATTTTGTTAAAATGTCGGCGGAAAAGAGTAGAGAATTTTGTTAATTGGTACGGAAGGATATCGAGAAGTTTCCCGATCGGTCGCGCAAAATTGTCGCGAATTTCGAATAATGACCCCTTTAAAAAAATCGGTTTTGTAAATCGGTCGCAACTGAAAATAAATTTCATCAAAGGATGTCACTGTAATCACGGATCAATCACGGTAAAAACTAGAATTTCGTCAAAGGATCGCAGAAAGAAAAAGCAAATTTCGGCAAAAAATCGTAGAAAGAAAACGCGAATTTCATCGAAGGATCGTGCTAACGAAATGCCAATTTCGTCAAAATATCGAGGTAAAAAATGCGAATTTCGTCAAAAGATCGCGGTAAAAAACACGAATTTTGTCAAAGGTTAGTGGTGAAAAGTGCGGATTTCGACAAAAAAAATCGCGTAGAAAGACGTGAATTTCGTCAAACGATTTTGGGAAAAAAATTGTAAATGTCATGAAATGATCGCAGAATAAAATAGCGAATTTGGTCAAAATTTACTGCACTGGGTTAAAAGACTAAAACCGTGTTCCTTTTCCTACTTTCAAAAGAACGCCGCGAAACGAGAAGAAATTTTAAAAATCGTATAAAAATTTTCAGAGGAAAAAAAATACTATATTGATTTGAAAGACTGCAACCATATTCCTTTTACGAATGTCAAAAATGGCCGCAAAACACGAAATTCAACCAACCAACCGACCTCCAGATTATTTTTCATTTTCAAAGGAGGCAAGGTCTGTGCACTCCCTCCTCTTTCCCCGGCTAATCGCATTTTAGAATTATAGTTTCACATCTGCATTCCCTTTCAAATTTTTTGCATCTTTCTAGATTTTAAACTACGAAAGCAAAGAGACAAATAGTTTCTATCCTCGTCAAGAACTTGCGTTAATTTCTCATGAAATTGCAGAAACATGCAATAGAAAGAACGGCGTTAAAAAAAAATCTCCTCCAAACAAAGACGTCAAAGTGGGATTATAAAGCCACCTTTTTGACTTCCTATGACTAATACAGATTCTTGTAAATATTCTAGTTTTAAAAAAGATAAACAACATAATTTTCTTAAAAAAAGAAAGAAAAAAAGAACGTGGGTTTCTTTTTTTTTATCACATTTCAAAACTTAGGCTGTTAGTTTTCTGAACTAAATTAATTTTCTAAACTAATTGAACTCTGCTTTTACTTCTTCTTTTTCTTTTGTAGATTTCGATTTTTTTTAATTAATTGTGCATGAGTCTGCGCAAGCGGGGGGGTTGGGGGGGGGGGGGGGTGCCCGGGCACCCAGGGCACCCCCCCTGGTTACGCCTATGACTGTAGCACCAAAAGTTGGTACAACCTACTGCAAAATTTTTCACAGTGCAGGACGCGCATTATCTGCAGCCGTACAAAGAGTCACATAGGGATGCCAGCTTTATCTCAGAAAAAAAAAAACGGAAGATTTTGGTTGGGATTAGTAGTTTTGGTTTTTATCGCGCTATCGTTCTTTTTCATACCATACTAAACTATGCTGAGTGTGCCAGTAACGTTTTCGGTAAAAAATTTGTTTAACAAGTGATTATTAAATAATCGATTTTATCATTATTATCCAACTGTATTTGTATTACATTATTCTGTTGACATTGTTTAACTAAATTTCCAGTCATATCCCATTATGAATGAAAAATTAATTGAATTGTAAGAACAAAAATAAATCAAAACATTCTACAATTCAATGATGATGATCATGAACATTTTAGTGATGGACACCTTATAAAAATAAAGGTTTTTATTAAAGTATAAAGGGAGATAATAAATCAAACCAAAATATTAAACTTAAGATACAGATATACGAAATTAAAATTTTTATAATATAGATATTTATAGCCTATACTAATTTCAAGTTCAGAGAAATAATTCTTCTCAAGAGTTTCTGAATGAGCATTTAATATTACACCATTCTCCCAAGATTTTTGTAATGCTGATCGAAAACAAGCCATTTTTATGTTTGATACACCTGTGAATAACTTTTTTTCGGCAAAAGGCGAAATTTCGAAGCCCAAGCTGGAAAAGAAAAAAAAATCTTCAAACTATCAAAGTAAGACGTGGTAGAAAAACGGAAGAAATCGTCGTACGGGGCAAATTTAAACGTACACTGTACGATAGGCCTAAAATATTCTAAAAAACGTACAACTTACAGGAAAAACGTACAATCTGGCAACCCTAGTCACACAGGACATGCTGAAAGGGGTGGGGGGGGGGGGAGAAGTGTCGGATGAGTTATCGTACCACCTCGATATCGTTCGTGTTTCTCGAGGAACTTACATTGAACACTTACAACTGCTGTGTTGAATTTCAACTTTCAACTGTTATTTTTCTTTCCAATTAACAACGGGGTTTTACTTTTTTTTTCCTTTTAATAGCCCTGAAAAGTTGGAATATTCATTTAAAATCACCCTGTATAATGATAGATAGAAATAGATATAAAGCCTTCCTATGGAATCAATTCTAAGATGGTAACTTTTCGACGAAATGATAAATGAATGGTTCGGACATAGCACATCTAATAGTTCTTGAAATTGCGTCTATGAGAAATCATGGTTCGTACGGCCCTTGATTTTTTTAAAAAAGAAATTCTTCGGTACCGGTATTTTCTGATAGAAAATATCTTCTTAAATAAGGCGAAATTTCGCACGTTTAAACCAGATTTATTTTTCTGTAAAAAAATACTGATATTTGGCCTTGAAAATAACGGTACCCGTACGAACTCTGGAAGTGAAAACAAGCTCGATTATCTTAGGCGCTAAGAATATTCGTAAAGTTAGATTTATTTAAAAATATGTTTTACATTATCGGATATTTTAGTTTAAGTCAGTCTCAGAATTGTTTCGAACATTGAAACGAAATTAAGAGAAATATTATATCCATTAACGTTAAGCGGTTTTGACTGTAGTACTTTGATTTGATTTTCCAGAAACTCTATTTTTATTCACATCTTTATAACATTAAAAACCCTTCTATTTCAGAAAATTCGTTGCTCTTTTTTTTAGTATTCTTTCAATGCATTTTCATCGGAGACATTTTCTTTGAAAGAATATGAATCCCCAAATCAAATTAATTCGTCTAGATAGAAATCGCAAAAAGAAAAATATGTTATTTCTGCTCACATCTGGACAAATATTTTCCCTGGTGTTTTTATTACTCGCTTTGGTCATTGTTATTTGAATGCCCTAATAATGTTATTACTATGGACAGATTTATTGCTTTTATCTGCTCGAATAACTCTGTAACTATCGATTTCGGTCATGCGATACGATACGGTTAAATATGCTTTAGATGATTTTATAGGCGAGAAAGATAGAAGTATAAATAATCATTTTTATGTATGTCGTCGCATAGGCAGGCAGAATTAGAACAATTTTTTCAACGGGCCTGGCCGGCAAAAAAAAAAAAAAAAAAAAAAAAAAATGAACGGGCCTACGGGGCAGGGCCAGACCGATAAAAAAGAATTAAGCGGGGCTGCTGGCCCGCTATAAAAACTTAATCGAAGTCGATAAAATATGAGCCATTTTCAATGAAGGTGACTTTAGCGAGAATAAGTATAAAAGTGCGTCACGAGCCGATGCTAGTTTGACAACATCAATACAGAAATGTAAAATGTACAGCGTATAGACCAGCGTCGGGCAGTTAAATGGTGTCTGAGCCCGGGTTTAATTTTTTCAGCAGACTCGTGCCGGGCCGAGATCAGGCTTGTCTTTTTTTTTTCTACATAGTCAAGCAGGACCAGAACTGGACTTTATTGTTCTCAGGATATGTAGGGAAGGCAATATGTTTTGTAAAAAATATTAATAGCGATAACAAACTTCTGTTAACGGAATCTTTGGAAATATTCCTTAAGGTGGTTCTCAAATTCACTGATCAACAATAAAAAAAATTCCCTGACTCATTTTCAACTGTAAAGGCATAAAATTGGCAGACCTGACTATTGAAGAGATTTGGTATCGAACAGCGTTTTCCATTTTTTTTTATAAATAAATTACTTATGGAAATATAAGAGATTCTTGTCACGTGACTGCAGTTTTTTCTCCTTTCCTGTGCTATCGCTTCTGGAAATTCGATTCAAAACTTTGACAGTATTTTCTCAAAGATATATTGTCTTTTTTCAAAAAATGGATAACGTTATTTGATTACATAGTTTCTGAATAAGAACACCTGCCAATATTATGCGTTTCCGAAAAAAAAAAAATGAATTCAGAAATGAATCAGAAAGTAGCTCTTCTGGATTTGAGAAAAGCCTTATTAAATGGCAGAGAAACATTTTTACAAATCTGCTTTTTATTACACAGCTTCAAAAGTTATCATGTTTTTAACTCTTCTTTTTTTTTCTTTTATTCTAAATTACGTTAATTTTTTAATGAATCCTTATTTGAATGTTGAAACATCTAAGTAATCATTAATGTTGCTATTGTGTATTTTCTGTCTGGCGAACACATCGTAATTTTAAAATGTACTGTAAAATTATCCCATAAATATATATGCAGTTTTATTCTTTAAAAGAATCTTCATAGTATGTTTAGAAAAACCTTATTTTTTTTGTAGAAATTGAGTCGGGCCTCATTTAATTGATTTTTGCCACTAGCCAGACCGGGCGTGTTTTCACTGTTTTTTGTACGGGCCGGCCCGGGCCAAAATTGCTTTTGTTCGGGCTGGTCCTGGAAATTCCGACCCATGTAGGCCTCTACGTTATGTACCAACAAACATAAAACACTCTCTTGCTGTAACCTATCAAAACAAGAAAGCAAAATTATGCATTAACTATGTCACACAAATTTCGTATTTTTTTTTTTTTACCCCTCCGTCCTCCTCCTATGTTACAGTACAGTTACCTCCAATGCGAAAAAAAGTTTACACTGTAAAAGAAAATATTTTTTAACTTAGAAAAATATAATCGAACCACGAACGATAATATACAATAATCTCTTCCGAGTTATACCCAGGATTTCGAAAAGCGTTCTTTTATCTTTAGAAAGTTCAGAAACCAATCTATTTTCGAGGTTTAAGAAGCATTTATAAAAACAAAGTTTCTTTTGCTGCCACGGATTTTCGGAAACGTTTCGGAGTAGTTTTCTCAACCTAGAAAATCGGTTTTTCGGATTCTAACCATTCTCAAATAAAGATTTTCATGTTTAACAAATTTGTTTTAGAGACAAACATGATACATTAACAGCACTAACTTCAACATTAAAATTAATGTTACTAGGTATAAATTCAATTATACAGCTAAAAATCTTTAATTGAGAACTAATAGCTAACCTAAAAATCGATATTCTGGTTTGAGAAAATTGGTTAATGCACTATAAAATCTACTTGGAAATGTTTCCGAAAACCATTGGCAGCAAAAGAAACTTTGTTTTCATAAATGCTTCTTCAAGTCTAGAAAATATATTGGTTCCTGAAGGTAAGATTTGTAAATAAAATAGATATACTTTAATGATTTTATTTTGATGCTTAGAGATAATGCCTATCTAATTGTTTTCTCATTTTAGATGTGACGTCAGAATGTGATAACCCCCCCAACCTGTCAAGCTTTGTGCACCCCTCCTTCCTCTTGAAGTATTATGTAATTAATGAATAATCCCTTACACATTGATTATTAAACATTTAAGAATATTGGAAGGATTTTGTTCGGATCTTCGTTTTTTTTGTAAGATGAAAGGAGATCTATCCAAACAGAACTCGCACAGTTCCTGCTTTTGGGTGCCACTTTTTCTGAATAACAATCTTTCCCTTATTAAATTGTAAAAATTTTGTAATTTAAAATGGCGAAGAATGGAAAATGTGGTACTTACATGTCGGAATCATTTAACCCCTTGGGTGATGCGCGACCCGTATACGTGCCGCATGAAGCGCCCAGAATCCTTGTTTTTCCTCACCAGTAAAATTTTACTGTAAAATTTGCCTTATTTAACAGCACATTTTCTCGATTTAAGGAGACAGAAATTTGTGTTTTTAAAAAACGGTAACAAAAGATTAAAAATTTCGTAAAAGGCTCCCGTCGCGAAGGGGTTAACTCCTGATTAAGAAAAAACAACAACAACAACAACAACAACAACAACAAAAAAGTGGGTAAAGGGAATCACAGATCGCACAGAGGGTTTCGTTTAATATTCCTTTCAAAACACTTTATCCTTTTGCAAAATCTGTTAGTTCCACATTTCGCAACCAGGGGGCACACTCTATTCTAAACAAACATCTATTCGAACGAAACTCCGTTTTACAAACTATCCGTAGATATATTAGTCGAGGGGATCGGGCCCATAGCACCCGAGATAAGTAGGCACCCCTGCCGGTAAAAATTGGAACTAAAATATGTAAGGCTATGGTGCATAATATGAAAGAGTGGTCAAAGAGGTGTCGGCAAAAGTTAGAAAAATACACCCGGGTGAAAAGTGTGGAGGTTAGAAAAATTGCTAAAAATACAGAAGTTAGAGCCCGGGTAAATAATATAAGACTTTTTGGAAATTTATGATTTTTCGTGTGATCGCAAGTGTTCTGCTATAAGTATGCAAAATTTCAAGTCCCCAACTTAATTAGGGGCTGAGTTAGAAAAATTGCTTAAAATACATAAATTATATCTATAATTTGTGCATGCGCAATTAAAAACGATTTCATACAAATACTCATACTTATCAAATATTTAATGCATTAATTGCCAACATCTTGTAGTACACCTCAGTGCTGTACATCAGTTTCAAAATGTTTGAAACAGTGTAACATCATCAAAATACATTGCAAACAATTTTTCCCCCATATACCATAATATAACGGTGACAGTAATAATTATATAATCTAAATTTTGAATGTCTTTATAAAATAACTATAAATTCTAAACTCTTCATTTTCAATCCCGAACATGCTTGAATAACATATCTCAGTTACATGGCAGTCTGAGTATATTTAGACGAGTTAGAGCATGGAGAGACCGACACCCAGACAAACCGAAGTCCTAAATACTTTTCAACTTTCTTCGAAAGCGTTAAAAATAACAAAGGCGATTTCTCCATCTCAAAAAAAAATCTGGTAGAATTTATTATTTTTGAATTTTTAATATTTTTCATCTGTTACATTTCTACATTTGTTTTTATGTATATATATTTAAAAATTGTTTTGCACATGGTACAATTTCAAAAAATCTCAATTTAGCTATTTTCATGTTTATATTATTCATTTTTAAAAAAAACGTGCCCTTGGCAGCATACACTCACAAACTCCAACTGTTCCAAAATCTTGCCCCTCCCTTAATTTGTTCTGCTAGCATCCATGGCTTAAGCAGACCGACTGTTTAGCATTCTATGCAACATTTTCTTTCGAATGATATGTAAATTGTGACGTTATTCAATGACCTGTAATTTTCTTTAGAAAACGAAGGGAGAGAAAGAGATCCCTTTTTCAGTTTTATTTGCTACCATTTCTCTAATTACTTTTTATTTTCGGCACCACAACTTATTATTATTGCTACAATTATTTCTGCCTTACATTTACATTGTTTTTCACGTGTGGCCTATTCAAGTTAGTATTTATTGCACAAAAGGTGTCTTTATTACGAAACTGTCTATATACCGGGTGTCCCAAAAAGGACTGACTGATTTTAAAATTCAATAACTTGCAAACGGTGACAGATATTTAAAAAATTCTTGCAGGAGGTTTATGCATAAGGTCAAAAGTTTTATTACAGTGATTTTCGATTTTAGTTCGAATTACAAACAATAGATGGCGCTGTAAGCAATAGTCGCTAAATACAGGCTCGATTTCTGGTCCTTTCTCTTGTTCCATGCTGAAAAAGGAGATGGAAATGTATTATCCGGGCCACGAAGTACCAAAAATCGAGCCTGAATTCAGCGTCTATAGATCGCAGCGCCATCTATTGCTTGTAATTCGAACTAAAATTGAAAATCACTGTAAAAAAACTTTTGACCTTATGCATAACCCTCCTGCAAGATTTTTTTAAATATCTGTCACCGTTTGCAAGTTATTGAATTTTAAAATCAGTCAGTCCTTTTTGGGACACCCGGTATCTATATTATGAAGAAGGGTCAATCCATTTCAAGTGTTCCAGAAAATCATTTATTCGTTGCTCGACCATTTTTAAAAAATCTGAAATTTTTTGTACAACAACCCTAACATGATAGAAGTTCAAAATGACTATTATTTTAATTTTATTAATTTTTGTTTGTGCATGGCGGCCATCTTTGTTTCATCGTCTGCAGCAGTTTTCTCACATGAAGGGTTTACGGAATTGTAAATAATTCATCGTTTATTTCTCCAATTGAAGTGCAGATTAAAGCAATTTGTACAGAATACATTGGGCTAAAAATTTGGTAATAGAGTAGTTTCCGAAACTAACTGCTTATTGGTGAAATTTAAGCATAAAGTTTCAGTTTTTTTCCAAAATTTGTCCGTTTACAAGAGGAAATTTTTCTATCAAGGAAAACTGTCAACATGACATAATTTTTTTGACAAATAGGCCGAAAGTAGTTGTACTCACACGCCAAGTTCCAGATCTGAGACTTGCTTTCTCTTCGCTAAAAAAAAAAAAAAAATCCCAAATTTTTCAAAAATGTCAAAAATCGCACTTTTGAGGCTTTGATATCTTTGCTGGGGCACGAGATAAAAATCTGAAGTTCTTATTTATGTAAAAGTGCTGAGGTTTCTTTTAGTTACTAAAATTACAACAAAAATTACTGAAACCATGCAAAATGTAGGCCTTAGGCATAATTTTTTAAAAAATTAATTGCTAAGCTTTGCAAAAGGCTTTATTTTCTGTTACTATTTAAAGATAATCAAAAAAAATTAATTTAAATGACACTCTGAGATAAATACTTAGCTGTGACTACAACAAAACAATAGTTAGGCAGCATTGTTTTGACATGTTCCCCTTGCCATATCTCAGCTTGTAGTCAAATCTCCATCCTGAAATTTCTTGTGCATTACACTACCATACAATGCTCTCAGAAACCAGAACTTCAGATTTTTATCTCGTGCCCCACCAGGGATATCAAAGTCTCAAAAGTGCGATTTTTGACATTTTTGAAAAAATTGGGATTTTTTTTTAGCGAAGAGAAAGCAAGTCCCAGATCTGGAACTCGGCGTGTGAGTACAAGTACTTTCGGAATATTTGTAAAAAAAAATTATGTCATGTTGACATTTTTCCTTGATAGAAAAATTTCCTCTTGTAAACGGACAAATTTTGGAAAAAAACTGAAACTTTATGCTTAAATTTCACCAACAAGCAGTTAGTTTCGGAAACTACTCTATTACCAAATTTTTAGCCCAATGTATTCTGTACAAATTGCTTTAATCCGCACTTGAATTGGAGAAATAAACGATGAATTATTTACAATTCCGTAAACCCTTCATGTGAGAAAATTGCTGCAGACGATGAAACAACGATGGCCGCCATGCACACACACACACACAAAAAAAATAATAATAAAAAATAATAATAATAAAATTAAAATAACAGTCATTTTGAACTTCTATCATGTTAGGGTTGTTATACAAAAAATTTCAGATTTTTTAAAAATGGTCGAGCAACTAGTACTGGACCACTTGAAATGGATTGACCCAGGACAAACGTGTTCGTGCGTAACGCTGACGTCATTTTGCGAATGACAACACTTGACGATGAAATTTCGGATTTGCAATTTTTTTCTACGGCATTTTTTAAAATTCCTAAACATAACACATTTTCAATTTTTACACCGTCATATAAGAAAAAAATCTACTTTCAAATGCAATTTATTCGAAAACTGTACCTTAATTGACTGATTTATTATGGGTTTTAAAATAATTTTTAAGCATGCATTTTTTAAATCTATTTCCATCGCGTGAAGGCTCAATTCCGAAATAACCGATTTGCATTTTAAAAACATTATAAATAGTTCAGCATTTGTCTCTGGCTAACTTTTCATAACGAGATTAATCTATTGTACTAAAATGTGACTGTTCGTTTGTATTTCACAGCTATGGAACGTTGGGCGATCAAATACGGATAGAATATGGAACGTTCAAATGGAACGAGCGATCAAATTTACGCCAGTTATGCATATGGATCCGAGGATGTCAAAAGTGGTATTAGAATTTAAAAAATTGAATTAGTTTTCGAGATTTATATCTCGAAAACTAACTCGTCATTTCTAATGGTATAACAGAAATGCCATTAAAAATGACGTAATTTTTTATGGCATTTCTGTAATGATGGCAATTAACTTGCTCCATTTTTGTGGATAAAAGGGAGAAAAGGGAAAGCGATAAAGGATTATTAGATTTCTTTGTTTGACATAATTTTCAAATTGGAATTTAACTTTTATTTGAATATACAGTGAAAATATTATTGTTATTAAATTGTAATTTTCAACAACATAACATTTCAAGAAATACAAACTTTTTTTTTCACACATTCGAACTTCAGAAATCAGTGTATTTTAGAAACCAAAAAATCGTCTGTAGACTGGAACATTCAGATAAATTCCATTGACGTAAAAAGAAAAAAAAATTCCATGGTAGCTTTTTTAATTTAATCTGAAGTAGAAAAACATATTTTCAACAATTTCCTTAAGATGGCGATTAAAACTTTTTACAAGGACGTTAAAAACAAAATGTTTTAGTGAGAACAATTATATTTCTCCAAACATTTATTTTAATAAATATAAATTGCTTATGAATAAATTCGCCAAAACAAAACCATTTTTGTATAAGTTCATCCAAATGGCGTCATTTCTACCAGTTCCGAAATTAGAAGCCAAATCTTGGAAATACGAAAAGATTTTGGCAAGTAAAGTTATAAAATATCTGCATTTTTATTGGGAAAGCGTTTGTCTTAAATTGTAAATATAATAATTTGAAATATTGTACTTAATTAGATTAATACTATAATTGCCTTCTAAATTTACAATAAAATTAGGTTTCATTTCCTCCCAAAAGAATCGAATGAAATGCAATTCAAACGCAACACATTGGGTTGCCACTCAATTAGTGCATATAAAGAACATTTACGTTGGCTATTGTGTTTACTACTTTACGGTATTAAATTATTATTATAAGAATAAATGTCTGCTACATTAAACATTTCAGGAGTTGCGTGACTTTATTAACTGCGCTGTCTTGTTATATCTCAATTTACTAAGACAATATTCCAGAGTAAACGCCCTACAGCTAGCTATTAAGTTGAGCGGTTTTTCTTATTTTCATTCGTTCTTTTTCTATCGTTGACCACATTTTAGTCAGTGAATCTAATCTCCTAGACAGAGTACGATCAATTTTTTAAGCACGTATTATCAAATGTGTATTTATCTTTACTAGAGGACCCACGCCGGTGTCCCAAATTATAGAATATAAGTGAAAACCATTTTTAACACTTTCCAACAAAGTCGAAAAGTGTTTATGACTTCGGTTTGTCTGTCCGCGCTCCAACTCTCGTAAATATACTCGGATTGCGCTGAAATTCTTTGATGTCATTGACGTTTACCATAGCACGTTCCCTATTTCAAATGAAGTTTCTAGCATGTTTAGTTCATTTACAGGAACAGCAAAAGTATTCTGTTACATTGCGGTCAATGGGAAAAAATCGTTTCAAATGATTTTTAATGATGTTACACACTTTCAAACATAATAAAATTGATATGCATTCATGAAGAGCACTAAAATATGCATTATGTAGAATATGCAGTGCAAATAATAGTTATTATTCATTTACAGGGCCACACAAAAGAATTCCGTTACATAAAGATATAGGGGTAGGGGGAATTGTTTGCGGCGTATTTTAATTATGTTAAACTATTTCATATATAATGAAATTTATATACGTCGATAAGGTTTACTATAAGTAATTTGATGTATAATACGAAGTGCATAGCATTTACAGGGACACACAAAAGATTTCAGACACTATATTATATCCGAAGTACTGTGCAGTAGCGATGATTGCTGGATATGCATTTTTAATTATGATATGCACTTTTATGTTTCACTATATTTAGGCATACTATATGGTGTGTATAAAGGCTATAATTTATACACAGAATTATACAAAAGAATTCGTAAGGGTTACTCGGTTTGAGCGCAAATAGCTTAAAAGTGGTTTTAAAATGAATTATGCATTTTTATGCTGAACTGCATTAAATTTACTTAGAAAAGCTTGTAGAATATATGTATAATGATATACAGGGTCACGCGAAGAGTTGTATACATGGCCGCCTATGGATGATAATTTCTGGAAATGTAATTTCAGTAGTTTTAGTTTGAATTAAATTTTAGCTAAATAGTGGCATGTAATAAAGGTGCCAGGTAAACTACATGGCTGTACAAAAGTATTTAAGTATGTTTCATCTATAATATAAATTGCTGAAAGAGAAATTTCAATCTGTTATGCGTTTTCTTGCTAAACTAAATTTTCCCATTGTATTGTGTATATAACAACCTACAGATGAAATACAGAGCTGTTCAAAAGAATTGGAATACATATTTGGCTATGAACGGTAACTGCTGAAATCAGTTTTTCAAATGTTTTATGCGTTTTCTAAAATGTTTACTTAGTTAACTTCTTTACCTTATTTCTCTAAATAACATTCAGGAAGTGTTGGAAAGTGTATCATAATCTATGCTTAACGCATGATTTTTCTTTCTTGTTTTTTAATAAACTGAAAACTCTAATAGATTTTTTTAAATATTTAATATATATTTTTACATGCCCATTACTAACCTCAACAAGAACTAGAAATCTTGCGCACAGCATAGATTATGAAACACTTTCCAACGCATTCAGAATACTATTAAAAAAAAAAAAAAAAAAAAAAAAAAAAAAACTTCACAGTTTACTAAGGTGAAAGATGACGTCTAAATGAACAATTTGAAAGACGCGTAACGCATTTGAAAACACGATTTCTGCTATTACCATGAATAGTTGATAAAATATACGGTTTTGTTTTGTGCAGCCCTGTATATGATCTACAGATATGCATGCATACTACATAGTATGCTAAAAGTTAGTTCAGTTAAATGCATAGCATAGTTGAAAATTTCCACTCAGCAGTTTCCGTCAGTAAGTTGTTGAGAACTTTTGTTCGACCCAGTATAGGATCTACAGAATTCATAAAGACGAAGTAATATTTAAAAAATAGTTACATTTAAAGACGCACACCACAACTGAAAACGCACTTCCAGCAATTATTGTCCGTAGGCTTCATTTATTGCTCATTTTCTTCTATAGTCAAATTCTTTACTGTGTCCCTGTAAATAAACGATAAGTTCTATGCATACCCTATTCTATAGCAAACACCTTGTAATACACCTCCGTGATGTATATCAATTTCAATTTGTTTAAAATACTGTAATATATTAAAATGCACGGCAAACGATTTCCCCCCATAGACCGTAATGTAACAGAATCCTTTTGAGTGACCCTGTAAATGAACCAAAAATGCTACACACTTCATTTACAGTACCAAACATGCCACAGTAAAACCCAGTAACGTATATCAGTATCATAGCAATCGGACAATATTTACCCGAGTCAGAGCAGGGACAGACAGACGAACAGACAAACCGAATTATAACCATAAACACTATGTTGGAAAGTGTTAAAAAGCATTTTCATATGAAATATACCAATTATAGCTAAAGTACCCGGCGTTGCTTCGAATTTTAAGAATGTTTCTTTTGAAAAATTAATTTAAAAATTAAGCATACAGTTTAAAATATACAATAAAGAAAGCAGTAAAGCCATCTTTATTTCAGTTCTTCCCTAAGAATGAGCTCTAGGGACCTAAACCTTTGTGGAAATTCTAATATACACACATACACACACGTATGCAGATGGAATAGATTTAAAAATGAGAAAAGAAATTCAGAGAACCTCAAAATGTTAAAATATGCCACTATTTCCATAATTGGGTTTTTATCATGCTTCAATACGTTTTTTCAAACTCATATGACGTTATGTATTTACCTACTGACTTTCATTATATTTCCAAAATGACGTAATATTCGCATTTTTTTTAATTCGTCAAACTATTTATTTCAATTTCATTTTTCACGTGGAAATCTTGCAATAAAAAATTTATGACGTAATATTAACTTTTTTTTTTTTTAATTCGTCAAACTATTTATTTCATTTTAATTTTTCACGTGGAAATCTTGCAATATAAACTGTTGAGGTAAGAATTTTGTTGTGAATTTTTAATTGTTGGCAACTACTATAACGAAAAATGTTTCAATTTGACAGGAAATTGCTGTTAAATGGGTGGTTTTTTATTAATTAAAAATTAACTATAAATTATTTCTATTCCGGATGATTACTTTAGTTGTCTCGGCCGTGTTTTAATACACGTGTACGTAACATTTCACAATTCCTGGCTTCCAAACTTTGGATTTGTATAGAATTACAGACAGACAGACAAATTTTCATTTTTATATATTAGATGTATCCAAATAAAGTTATGTAATTTATTAAAAACGGTTCATTCGTATTAGCCGAGTGTCAGAGGTTAATCAACAAAAACTTCGCTGCTTAAAGCATTATTTTCGATTGCGATCATTTCAGCCGATGACATGCCTGTTAAATTTGTGTTTTATTTATATTATTTTATTTATTTATGGATGAAGTTTTAATTTCCTTATGGAGTATTAGCCAGAAACAAGTGCTGAATAGTTTTAAGTGCAAATGGGCTAATGTTTTGTAATCAAGCTGCACACCATAGTAAAGACATATTTAAAAAAAAAAAATCATGCTTGAAAAATACTTTAAAAACCATAAAAATTACCATAAAAACAGCCATAAAAACACTTTTAAAACCATGTTTCCTACTCCATGACTGATGCATGATTTTTCGTTCTTGTATTTTCTGTTTCGGAAATCTTAAGAGGGCTGAATTCAAAGTGTGAGAAACTCTTATTTAAACTACTAGGGGGCTCTGCCCCCTACGAGGTATGCTCGTCAACCCCCGTTCAGACACCGCAGACTCTAACAGTACGCTAATTTGATCGGCTTTAAAAAGATTTCGGAAGATTGAATTATAATTTGAATCTGACAATTATAATCTGACGTAATTTTCACCAAACTTTTCTTTCTCTTTTTAATATTCACGTAAAAATACTTTTGTTAGAAATGAAATATTATGATAATCTCAAAATATCAAATAAATGTCTCGCGCAATTTTTAAATTTAAACTGTTTTGTAATATTATTTTTTGTTCATTTTACGTAATAAGTGTAATGTGACGTAAATGTGACGTAAATTCTCCTATTTAGAACTTCTAACGCATGTTAATGAATTTATTATTTTACAGTATTCTTTCTCTTTTAAAATTCACGTGTAAATATAGTTTTTATGACGTAATTTTCAATGAGTTCTTGCTTTTTATATTTTCTGTTTACAATAGTCACGTGTAAAATAATTTTTTTAATTTGAAGCAAACATTATTGTTTGCGCTGTTTATACAGTTGGCAACAGTTTAAATTAATACAATTTTCTAAAATGTGTAAAAAATATCTCTCGAAATGCTGAAAATTTGAATTTAAAATAGAAATAAAACCCCAAAGAATGAGTCAAATTAAAAAACTAAATGCAATCTGCACACCGGGAAATTCTGACGCATAAAATGATCTAAAAATGATTAAATTCTTATGTACAGTTTTTGCTCCTATAAAACTTTTTTAATGGAACGATTTTGTCCAACTTTGGCATTAAATATCTCTTAAAATAATTCTTCGATTTCAAAACTGTCTGCATCAGCGTGTTTATCAAACATTTCTCTATAATACTACCGATTTTCATATTTTTGTATGCAACAGTTTTTTTAATATTAACGAAGAAAGGCCATGCTTAAGCATTCAAATTGGATGCCGATCTGTCGGGAATATCTACGCAGATTTTCCTTGGTCCTCTTCCAAATCAAAACTTTTTTTTATATATAGAAAGATATATATAAAATGTTCCAGGAAACTATTGATAGAACTACACTGTAAAAAAAAAATCTGTGAAGTTACTAAGGTTTTTCTAGGAAACTGGGATTCCTAGAACTTTTCATGTAACGGCAACAACAAAATTTCATGTAACAGACACACTTTTGCGCCGAAAATCAAAAAATCTGTAAGGTTACTAAGAATTTTTTTGGAAACTGGGATTCCGAGAACTTTTCATGTAACTGCAGCCAGGGTTACAAATAAAAGTTTAGTAAGATTACTGAAATTTTAGCAGATTCATTTGTAAAGTTACAGATTTTTGTAGCTTTACAAAAACTAGTTTTGTAGATTTGCAGCTTTTTTCGTACAGTTACAGGTGAAAGTTTAGTAAGCATGTAACTTTACATCTGTAGAACTACAGATTTTTTTTTACAGTGTAGAGCATTGACAGTACAAATCACTGTAAAAAAGAATTCCGTTAAAATACGGAAATTGTAATGGTAATTGAGACGCCAACGCTAGTACTATTTCTGTATTTTAACGGAATTTTTTTTTTCGGGAAATTTTGTGAAAAAACGGAATTTTTAATGGAATTTACGGGGAAAATTACGTTACAATACGAAAATAGTACTGGCGTCTCGATTGCCACACTGTAAAAAAAAATCTGTAAAGTTACTAAAGTTTTTCAAGGAAACTGGGATTCCTAAAACTTTTTATGTAACGGCAACAACAAAAATTCCTGTAACAGACGCACTTTTGCGCCGAAAATCAAAAAATCTGTAAGGTTACTAGAAATTTTTTAGGAAACTGGGATTCCGAGAACTTTTCATGTAACTACAACCCAGGTTACAGATAAAATTTTAGTAATACTGTAATTTTAGCAGATTCATTTGTACAGTTACAGATTTCTGTAGCTTTACAAAAACTAGTTTTGTAGATTTGCAGATTTTTTTGCACAGTTACAGATGAAAGTTTAGTAAGCATGTAACTTTACATCTGTAGAACTACAGATTTTTTTTACAGTGCAGTACAATTTCCGTATTTTAACGGAATTTTTTTACAGGGATCAAGAGAAGCTTTCCCTAAAGCGACCTCTTTCCGTTCCGATAAAAATGGGTCGCTCCGAGAGGTGGTCTCTTAATGGGGGTCATGTTTAAATCTAGATTTTAATTGTTGAAAAAAAATGTAACAATTAATGTTACTAAAAGTTATTTTTCACATTAGGAAAAAATATGAAAATTTTAGAATCAAAACAAAAGTTAATTACATAAGTTAATGACTGCAAAGTTTAAAAAATGAATACATTGATGTTTGCTTTGATTTTACGGTTTTATCTTTTATAACTTTTATTTCCAAGTCCCTTCGAAGTTCAGTAAATAAATGCAATTCTTTTTTGGACGGGAACAAATAATGACGATTTCATTAATTTATCTATTTCTTTGAGAGTCTCCTGACAGAATAGGGCAGGGGCGTTTATTGACCGTCATTCTTAATTTGTCCCAAGAGTTCAATTCATTGCCTAAAAAGGCACAAAGGGGTTTAAACACTTAAAAGTTACCGGTATATATATATCAGTGGCGTGGCGTGAAAATTTTCGGTGGTCATCGCAATTATTTAAGTTCGTGGTGAAAAATTATTAACTCTAAAATTCAATGGTTGAATGTTCAAAAAAGAAACTTTAAATCTTACCTTCACTTATACATGAACTCCAAATGTTCTGCTAAAACTGGATCGTAGAGTTTTAAAAGCTTATTAAGAGTTTTAAAATATTGCTTGGTCATCGCCGCATCCAGCGATGACCGGACGCCACACACACACACACACACACACATATATATATATATATATATATATATATATATAAACTTAGTTCAGAAGTTTGATGAATAATAATCTCCCGAATTATTATTATTCTAATAAAACCTTCTTCAAGCGACCAGGAGAAAACAGAATTTGTTTCATTTTCTTCAGAGAAATGGGTAGCTCATGGAGGGAGTTCAACTGGGATGGTCTCTGAATAGAGCTAAAATTAGTATTGAGCCTATGGGAATAAATTTCGTTCCATGAAAAAATGGTCGTTTAGGGAGGTGGTCGCACAGGGAGGTCTCACTGTATGTTGGAAGTTATTAAAAACGAAAGAAAAGAAAAACTACATTTGATAGCTTATCGCAGCAGGCCATTTTTATGAAGATTGTTTTGATAATTTGATAATCTTACTGAATGATGCAATGTAAAATTTATTCCGCCATTTTATATAGTACTTTTTTATGCAATTTATTTTTCTTGATTCAAACTTTTCTAATTTTCTATATAAAGAACGCAAGAAAAAATATCACTTCATATTTTTTTTAATAACCTTTTTCCAAACTCAGCTCCAGTCTAGATGGAGGAATAAAAATTCTTTTTAACGGGAAAACAATCTTCCAGTTCTAATCTGATTCTATATCGTAATTTATTTTATTATAGAATCACGCATAACTGACACTCTCATTGAAAGGCTAAGGACGATTTTTATCTTTTTCATAAAATATAGTTAAACCGAAATGTATAGTTACTGGTTATTATAAAGAAAGTGATTTATGAGTAAAAATACAAAAGAAAGGACTTTCTATGTTAATATGAATTTTGATGAAGTGAAGCCGTATCTGGGAGAATTTTTTGGCGTAAGTATGATTAAAAAATTAATGGCTGTGAATGAACTGCAGAGAGTGTCCCATTCTGTTGACAGAAAACTGGAATTTTCAGCTTACCATAGTCATTTTATGGTTCTTTTAATTTGTTAAATGTCCGGATCATTTTAATCGCGCTGGAATAAACTTTATGTTCTACAATGGGAAATTTTATGTCTTTTATTTATTTTTTCAAATTTCTTCAACTTTTTCTTTGTTTGTAATAATAGCAAGATTAGAAAATTAACATAATGATGATAAGAAGTTATTAAAAGAATAGCAAGATTAGAAAATTAACATAATGATGATAAGAAGTATTACAATAAAAGTAGTCTTTTATATAAGCATTCAAACTTTTGCTTGAAAATAACGATTAATTTCAGGCCTGCAATTCGTTTTTTTTTTTAACCATTTGGAAAAATGGTTATTGTCCTCGTCAGGGCAGGAAATCAAAAGCATATCTGAAGGTTTTTATTGGATGGATTCGCATTTTATTCGTATATTTATCTGTATTTTCCTTTACTTTCAACAGAGATGGATACTTCTGTTGTCACTATGACAAAAAAGTAATAAAAACTACAAAAAAAAAAAAAATAAAATAAAATAAAACTCAGAAACAAAATGAGGTACACTGCAAATAGAAGCGTCTTAAATTTAGACACATATGTGACTGAAAAAGAATTTTAGACACTTAAGTGTCTTAATCTGAAAATTAAGACACTATAGATGTCTTAATTTAAGATACATAAGCGTCTTACTATGACCATGGTGTAAACGAACTGAGAATAATGTCTAAAATATCCGCAAACGTCTTATTTTAAGACACTTCATTGCTTTAAACGTGTCTTAATTTAAGACGTTTTGATTCTTCCGACGCAATAACCACCAGGGGGCACTAGCACTCCCAGTTGCGCATGCGTTTTAGATGTCTTCGTTCGAAGTGGTATACGTTGTAATTCAAACAAAGTTTGTTTTTATGTACGCGTGTATTTTAATTCGTTTTTTGCGAAATGTGAAGTACTGTGATTTTAATTCGTATTAACTTGGATTATTTATTTATTGAATACATACATCTGACGTGTGTGCTCGACATCAAATGTCTCTTAGAAGCTGTCGTCGATACAAGGGCGGGATAGACACAGAACAGAAGTAGACGACGGTTGAAGATTACACCCGAAAATTCTACAAAGCGTGTGCAATGGGCTTAGTGTTAACTCGTATCAATTTATATCAATAATATTGTGTTATTCATCTTCGTCCTGTCGAAGCTGGCAAAAAAAAGAAACTTTTGTCTGGCGGGTCCTGTTTTTAGGATGAAACATCTCATTCTTTAAATATGGCTAGTCGGATGTATTATGGGATTACCTTTTAAACTGATGAAAGTCTTTCTCCCTCACTGTGGTTGTGGTAGTTTTTAAAATTTCAAATCGAGGGATATTTCTTACCTCTTGCAGCAACTCAAGTAAGTTTCTTTATAGTAGTAAAATTAGTGTATTTTATGATTTTATTTATTGTACTAAACAAAATCCTGCATGAAATTTAATTAGTTTTGAATCTGTTCGCAAAAACCCCCACTAATTCTAGAAGTATATATTTTTAAACTTATGACGTTCTTTTTTATTACGAATTATATATTCAATGTCAGTTCTTAGTTTCAATGGATAATTCGTATCTCACAGTAAATGACGGCCACAAGGAAGTAAAGAAAAAAAAAACTTTGAAAGATGACCTAATGCTTTCTTACTTCCTGGCATAAAACCGCAGATTAAAAAAAGATAAATAAAGTAAATGAGACTGGTCTATTATATGAAGCTGCCTGTAAAAATATACATATGTATTTGATTTGCAATCAACTCTAATACTGATTTTTTTATTATTTTTAATAAAAAAGTAATTTGAAATTTATAATGGGAAAAGTAAAAACCTCTAACTAGATTTCGTATTTAAAATTGTGGTAACTTTATTTATATGCACTTATACGAAAAATACAAAAATGACAGATGTTACTGTATATATTTAAGACGAAAGAAGTTTGGAAATCATAAGTTATTTTTTCCTCATGTTTTTAATATAGAATATGTACTTATTTGTTTTTATTGATAGTTGAATAGCTTTTGTGAGTACCCTCTGATCTACATAAAAACTTGCCCATGTGGAAATATAAATTTTTTAAAAACATAATTTTTAAATAAGTATTTTCATTTTTTTTTGGGGGGGGGGGGGAGGGGGGGATTTTGCATGAATTTTGGTAAAGCTGATATCTTAAATCTTGCACTGATTATAATGAAAGTTTTAGAGTAGGACAAGTTTAAAAACGCAAATATATTTAACAAAATACCAAAGTCATTTTTTCCCCAATGTTATTAAAGTAGAATATTTATTTATTTATTTTCATTATTCATAGTTAAATGGCTGTTGTGATTATCAAGTGATGTATATGTAAAATTGCCTATGTGGCAATATATTTTTTTATATTTTCATTTTTTTTTTTGGGGGGGGGGATTTTTGCAATTTTCGTACATCTGATATTTTAAATCTTTTTCCACATTCAACCGAGTATAATAAATATTTTGAACTTTTAGAGTAGGACAAGATTATAAAATATATATATATATTTATCTATGTACCTTAAAAGCCCTTAATAGCGAACACTTCGGGACCGCGGAATTTGTCCGATAATTGGAGATGTCTACTTTTTTGAGGTAAAAATATACAAATATGTATGTCTGCTGATTAAAAAAGTATTCGTTAAATAGAGGTGTTCGCTATTCGAGAATGTCCATTAACCTCCACAACGGATACTCCCGAATACCGGACATCTCAATTTAGACAACTATAATGCAGGGTTGCGTTTTTTGCAAAAGTACTTCTTGATTAAAGGAAGGGCAAACTGGGAAGTGCCCCGTCCCCCTACGACTGTAGTGCCCCCAAATTTGATGTGCAATATTTGTAAAGCTTATATTTTAAATCTATTTCGAAATTGTACTGATTATAATCAATATTTTGAACTTTTAAAGTAAAATAAGGTTAAAAACAAAATAAATTTAAAAAAATCTAATATTTAGATAAATATTTTTTGTTTTTTAATCTTGTTCTACTCCTGAAGTTCAAGATATTGATTATAATCAGTACAATGTCGTAAAAGATTTAAATTATCAACGTAACGAAAATTGTATACCAAAACTGAGAGCACCAAAAAAAATCAGGCTGTATTGGGGGGGGGGGGGGGAGGGGCAGGACCACAGCCAAATATTTTTCCAGGATTCAACGTGGTCAAACATGGCTACGTATGATGCTTACAAAAAAATGGATGCGATTCAGACGTTTGAAGTGTCTGAAAAAATTCAGACATTTTAAAATGTCTGAAAATTGAACACTCCATTTCAGACACTTAAGTGTCTGAATTTCAGACATTTTAATTTAGAGTGTACAGCTTTCAAACAAATTGCATTTAAAAGTACATTTTTTTCCCTATACGACGGTGTAAAAAGTAATATTGTGGGATGTTTAGAAGTTAAAGAATGAAATTTCATTTAAAATTGGCCGTCAGATTTCTTGGACGATGGAAAAGCCTTTTCCCGAACAGCCAATGACATGCTTGGATAATACGTAAGTTTCAGGTGGCTAATACATAAGTTTCAGGAAATCTGAGGAATCGCAGGCGATTTTTGTGGCTTGCAATTTTTACGTGTAATAACACTATTAATGTTTAATTCATGGCGTACGTAATGTATGATCCACTCCGTGCGATTTTTTGTCTTAAATTTTAGTCTTTGAAAAGATCATTTTCCAAATGGTCGTTGTAATTTGTTAAATAGCTTTTTTTTTTTTTTCAAATGTTCTCGTTGCAATACGTTAAATTGGCGTGGCCACGGAACTCGATTATGGAAAATACACACTTTTTTTAACGATTGCTTGAAAGTACGAGTTAGTGAATTTATTAAATAAATTAGAAATTTTGCTCTGTTTCTTCTTTAGGTTATGGCAACAGAGTAGAAAAAATAAAGCATTTGCTAAACTAACTCTTTAGGATTTCTAGATTGATTATAATTTCTAGATTGATTTCTAGATTGATTTGATATTATAATAATATTTAATTAATATAAAGCTATTTTCACAAATAGATATTAGGCTCTTTATATTCTATTTATAGTTTCTACTTTTTATTCTTTAAAAAATTTAAATATGCTTTAAAATAGTCTTTAAAACTAGTTGTTGCAGCTTCAGAGCCAGTTATCCTATTTTGGCGGGCGTGGCTTGGCGCAATCATGAAACTCGTATACAATGGACCTTATGCAGGCGACCTGAGGTCGAGGCTAAAATTCGTCTGCTGGCGGTATTTACTGGCGGTGTTTAGCATAGCAGTCTATGGAGTGTGAGTTATTAATGCTTGTTTGTTAAAAATACTGCAAAAAAATTCTTTGATGCAGCAGAATATACTTAATATATTGTAATCTAAATTCAAAATGTTGTTCTGTATGCGAGAAAATTTCCTAAGTTTGCAAATTTTCAGTTAAAATGTATGCACTCAACCTGGGTCAAGGCTAAAGTCGTCTGCTAGCGGTGTTTGCGCCTGCGCATACTGGTATTCTGCCGGTGCAGTAACTAGAATAACAGATCCTCATACCGCCAGCTCTGGCGTATGACGTCACCTGAATAGAGTCCATTGTAACCCTAAAGAATATTGGGTGATCGATCACCTTTGACTGGCTAATGGAAAAATGCTTTAAAATTATTTTATTTTATTGACTTATAATTAAGTTGTAACATACTAAAATGTTGTATTATCATCGGAAAGATCGGTGTTCTATAAAATGGACTAACTGAATTTAAAATTCAATAACTTGCAAATGGTGACAGCTATTAAAAAAAAAATTCTTGCAGGAGGGTTATGTAAGATGTCAGGAGTTTTTTTACTGCTATTCTCGATTTTAGTTTAAAATAGCAGCGATAGATAGCGCTGCAAGCAATTAGGCGTTCATTCGGGGCCCGAGTTTTGGCCTTTCTCTTCTCTCAGCATTGATGCGACTGAAGGAGTTTAAATATATGGAGTGGATCTCACTCGCCATTGCAATTTTGTTCTTCGCGATCCACTCCGTATATTTAAACTCCTTCTTTGTCATCAATGCTGAGAGACAAGAGAGGACAAAACTGAGGCCCCGATTGAGCGCCTATTGCTTTCAGTGCCATCTGTCGCTGCTATTTTAAACTAAAATCGAGAATCGCAGAAAAAAAAAAACTCCTGACATTTTACATAACCCTCCTGCAAGAATTTTTTAATAGCTGTCACCATTTGCAAGTTACTGAATTTTAAAACCAGTCAGTCCATTTTAGAACAACCGGTACCTGACAACATAAGTTTTATTATTCTAGCATTTTAAAAAGTACAAAACTTCATATTTCCATACAAAAACTAAGTTGAGTTAAAAAAGCGATTGTAATATTAATAGGTTTAAAAATCGTAACATAATTTAAATACTTATAAGTATTTTATAATTTATCAGATTATTTTACTCATAGAGATGGCAATCATAAACCAAGAAGAAAATGGTTTCAGGTTTTTATATGAATAAAGTCCTAACACCATTACAAATTTTGTGCTATTGTCCAACTAACTTTTAGTGCTTCAGTCCAGTAGCTGACATCATAAGATGGTGAAATCTCTTTTCAACATTTGGAGCTTTCATCATAGATACAAATGTTGGAACGAGATTTCACCATCTTATGATGGGAGCTACTGCAACACAAAAGTTGATTCGATCCAACACAAAATTTTTAATTGTGATAACACAATGATTCCTTTTTCACAACTAGGGGGCTCTGTTGAGGCACCGCAAACTCTAAAAATACGCTAATTCGATCGGCTTAAAAAAGATTGCAGAAGCTTGAATTATAATAATAATAAAAATAAAACCGGTGGCGATCTCCCTGTAAACGGGCTTCCATCCATTTCCCTTTGATTGGAGAATTTTAAGGCCGGATCGGCTGCTGTTAAACATCTACTGGCTGTTTCCATGTCTGATTAAATAAGATCAGTTAAACATTTGAAAAAAAAAGCTAATATAAAACGAACGATGTAAACAGAGTATTTCTCCTGGTATTTTTTAACAGCGCTATAAGAAAATTGTTTTAAATAAGACATTATAGATGTATCGTTTTAAATATGGCGTAATTTTCACCAAAGTTTTCTTTCTCTTTTTAATATTCACGTGAAAATACCTTTGTTGTTAGAAGTGAAATATCATTTGCGCTGTCTCAAAATAAGAAACAAACGTCTCGTGTAAAAAGATTTTTAAATTTAAACGGTTTTTGCAATATTGTTATTTCGTCGTTAATAATTTCCCCTATTTACTGCTTTTAACGCATATTAATGAACTTATTATTTTAACGTTTTCTTTCTCTTTTTAATCATGTGAAAATAAATTTGTTGCTAGAAAGGAAATACTTGCCTTAGAATTTGCAACAATAGTTTAAATTAAAATATCATCTAGAAATGTGAAATAAATGTCTCGTGTAAATATACAGGGTGTCCCAAAAAGGAGTGCCTATTTTAAAAAATGAATAATTGACAAACGAATAGAGTTATTAAAAAATTCTTGCAGGAAACGGATGTGTGAAGTCTGGAATATTGTTTAGAGTGCTTTATTACATTAGTTCCAATTCTTACCGACAGATGGCGCTGCAACTACTGCATTCATCAGCAGTAGTTGAAAATTAAATGACAATATTTTCAATATGTCCTCCATTCATCACAATAACATGTCGGCTGCGGATCTTTCTTTACATTAAATCTTTTCTGGAAGCTCCTTCTTGTTGATGTAAAACTTTTACCCAATCGGTGATATTCTAAAAGAATGAAAATTCTCTCTTCCAAGGAATACACATTTTTGAAGAATTTACGCAACGACAACTACTCTTTCCGCTGAAATGTTTACCACTAAACTTTCACTGACCACATATACTTCTGTCTGGTCTTCACGCATGCTTCGTTTGTTCATATAGCCACCAAAATGTGCTGTAGCGCCATCTGTCGGTCAGATTTTGAACTATCATAATAAAGTGTTCTAAACAAAATTACAGGCTTCACACGTCCGTTTCCTGCAAGAATTTTTTTAATAACTCTATTCGTTTGTTAATTATTTATTTTTAAAAATAGGTACTCCTTTTTGGACACCTTGTATTTTTTAATTTAAACATTTTAGCAATATTATTATTTGGCTGTTTTAAATATAACGTAATTTCTTCCATTCATGGGTTTTAGGGCATGTTAATGAATTTATCATTTTAAAATTTTCTTTCTCTTTTAATATTCACGTGTAAATATAATTTTTATAAAGTAATTTTCAATATTCTCATTCTTTTAATACGTAATCATTTAATTCTAATTTGCAAGTTTTTCAACCCCGTTTATAATAGTCACATGTAAATAAACATTTAATTTGAAAGAAGTATCATTCTTTACGCTATTTTTACAATTGGCAACAATTTAAAATAATAACCTTTTCTAAAACATGTAAAAAATATCTCTCGAAATGCTGAAAATCTGAATTAAAAACTTTATAAACCCTAAAAAAATTAGCCAAATTAAAAAAATAAACGCAGTCTGCAGAGCGTGAACTTCTAATGTATATCCTTAAAAAATGATTAATTTCCTATGTATAGTTTTTGCTCCTATAAAACTTTTTTAATGGAACGATCTTGACCAACTTTTTCATTAAATATCTCTTAAAATATAAATTAAATTTTCAGCCTTTTCAATTTAAAATGGAAAGAAACACTCAACAAATTAGTCAAAAAAAAAATGCAGTCTGCACACTGGGAGCTTGTAATATATATCCTTAGAAAAAATGATTAAGTTCCTATGTACAGCTTTTGCTTCTATAAAACTTTTTTAATGGAACGATTTTGACCCACTTTAACATTAAATCTCTTAAAATAATTCTTCTATTTAAAAACTGTCTGCTTCAGAGTGTTTATCAAACATTTCTCTATAACACTACGATTTTCATATTTTTTGTGGCAGTGGTAGTTACTTAAAAAAAGAAAAAAATAGAGATAAAAAAAATGTTCAATAATAACAATGGGAATTATGATGACGACGATAATAGTAATGACACAAATACATAAAATGATACAAGCTTCCTTTCTTTAGGAATATTTTAGTCCTTATTAATAAGTTTTTATTAATATTTCGTTAAAATCCAGTTTCCCGGCAGTTCCCGTTCCAAATTATTCTGCTTCCACGAATGAAAATACTGCAAAGAAAATCATATATATATAATAAAGATGAAATCACAAATATAGGAACAAATTGGAAAATTCTAAAGATGAACAAGATGTGAACATAGGAAACCAGTATGTAAAATAAGAAACTATGAATAACCCACAGAATCATCAGAGAAGCTTGTAGGTTTAATTCATAGTAAAGATGCGTTATTTCATCCAATTTTGTGACCATTAAGCCTACAATGACAAAATTTAGCTTCTAATAGAGCATCATAAAACAAAATAAATGATAAAAATCCCTGCCGGCCCGGCCTACAGGCAGAGGTAGATTTCGAAGTTAAGTATACTAATTTCACCAACAAAAACCAAATCCACTTTAACAGTTTTATCTGTTTGCTTTAGACGAGTTTTTATTTCCTTTTTATAAAATAGCTGGTTTTATCAGAATCACGTTAAGGCGCTAGTAAAAAAATATTTTTCCATACTCAACAACTCGAAATTTTCTGGCACATTTTCAGTTTAATTTTTAATTAAAAAAAAAAAAAATATATGAAACATGCTGACATGATTTTTGAAAAGATTTATAAGCGACCTGTGTTTTTATTTTTCTTTCAATTAATTAAAATTTGATTAATAAACAGTTATTTTCTCAGTAGGGCTATATTTTTCGTTTCTAACACAATCGCTTCGGGAAATTCTGTTCAAAATGCCCACTTTTACATCATTTATTGAAATATATTCTGCCTCTATCAAAAAATTGATCATTACTGTACATTATATAGTTTCTGAATAAGAGAATCCAGCAATTGGATGCGTTTGAGAGCAAAAATGAATTTTAAAAATGAGTAAGAAAATAGACAGTTTGGATTTGAATGCACCCTTAATAAGATAATTTTTTTCTTCAACCGCTATGTATTTTTAATTTGTTTTTGCTTTAAGAATTGGCCCTATCAAAAACTTGTCTATATAAATGTTGAAGACAATATTAAGAAGATATATGATAAATTCATGGAGATTTTATATCTTGTGAATTGACAGAGTTATGAAAATTTTTCTTCTTCAACCACCCCCCTTTTTTTTTTCGTTTTTCTTTCGTTTGGTACGAATTGGTCCTATCAAAAACTTGTGAATATAAAAGTTGTAGATAATATTAAGGAGATGTATAATAAAATTATTGGATTTGATATCTTGAGAATTGACGAAGTAAGGAATTTTTTTCTCCCAAAAACCCTATTTTTTTGCGCCCCTTGAGCCTATTTTAAATTTTATCAAAAATCTGTGATGCATGGATTTTGGCGCTATTTTTAGAAGTAATAAAAACTTTAAACTGATTTGATATATACAAAAATTAAGAAGTTATGGGGTTTTTTCGGTTTTTACAAAACCCCTCCCTATTTCCATCCCCTTTGTCCGCTTTTGCCCATTAACGAACTTGACCGAGATTTTATGTCCCTTGATTTTATGTATCAGTTTGGAAGAGATTTGTACAAAATTGCGGAAGTTATCGTGTCCAGAAGGAAGTGATAGCACAATTGCTTCGGGAAATTCCGTTCAAAATGCCCACTTTGACATCATTTTTTGAAATGTATTCTGCCTCTATTAAAAAATCGATAATTGCGGTACATTATATAGTTTCTGAATAAGCGAATCTACCAATTAAATGCGTTTGAGAGCAAAAATGAATTTAAAAATGAGTCAGAAAATAAACAGTTTGGATTTGAGTGCATCCTTAATGCAATGATTTTTCCAACACAATCCGCTTCGGGAAATTCGGTTCAAAATGCCCACTTTAACACTCTCACTGACAAGCCCGTGTTAATACGTTCACTAAGCTCCAGGTTTCACTGCAATACAAGCAGTATTTAAAGTAATATAATTCAATTAATTTAATGTATTTTTAATACATTGAACAATGATTAATACTTCCAAGGACTGCATTTATATTCGTTGTTAAGTTTTATTTATAAAATGTTCAAAGAATCTTTTCTTTAAGCATTTAAAACAAAATGCAGAAAAAACAACATTACAATTTTGCCCTTTTCCAAGACAGTCGGAGGGGGATCTGGAAAAAAAATCTACGTGAAAAATCGTCGTTAAGTAGAAACAATTTCGTCTTTAAATAGAGATTTTTTTTACTTAAAGGAGCAGGGAACGCAAAATATCGTCCTTAAATAGAGATCGTCGTTAAGTAGAGCGACGTGAAACAGAGAGTCGACAGTATATGTTACATTTTCTGTCTATCGAGTAGAAACCAGGTCTGCGGAGTCGGAGTCGTTAAAATATCCTGGAGTCGGAGTCGGCCATTTTTCCTATCGACTCCGCAGCCCTGATAGAAACACTGTCTGAAATTCTTCTATGGAATTTAGATATTTAATTATTCTTTAAGACTTTTCAAATATAGATTTTTCTTCATCAAAAATCATATCAATATATAATAAAATCACACATACAAAGCATCCCCAAAATCTCTTTACAATTTCAAGCTTTTATTACAAACACAAATGAACAGATACGTGTATGAAGGTAGTGCAATATTAGGATTATATACTGAAAGTTTTTTTTGTTGTTGTTTGTTTGCATCAATTAATAAACCTCTATAGGTGCACTATTGGTTGCACAAAGCTCATTAAGGCTATAATCGTCGACGTTTTCTCTGATACTCTTTTTTCGTACACTCTTTGCTTTGTCCAGTACTGAGAAAGTATCCTTAAATTTATTTTGCCCGCACGTCCATCAATTCATGAATGACATAAGAAATTCATTGAGACTGGCTCAGTATTGTGTAAAGCAAGGAGTGGAGAAAAAAGTGTATCAGGGGAAAACGTCGACGGTTGTAGCGTTGATGAGCTTTGTTCAATTAATAATGCACCTATAGAGGTTTATTAATTGATGCATAAAAAACAAACAAACGTTAATATATACGTCTAGCATTGTACTACTTTCCATAGACGTATCTGTTTATTTGTGCTTGTAATAAAAGCTTAAAGTTGTAAAGAGGCCTTGTGGACACATATGCTATGTACATATCAGAGACGGGTTAGGTCATCAGCCGATAGCAGTGATGCATAACCCATCCAGAAACAGCAAACACATGGCAACAAGCAGACTCAGCATTTAATGGCGCTGAATGGACGAAAGTTCTTTATAAAGGAAAAGGGTAGTGTCAGCGTTTGGCGTCACACCATAAAAATTAGCCTTGTTGCACAATTCCCTTGTTAAAATGTCGATTGCTCAGCAAGTATTTCACTTAAATACTGCCCAAAATGCTTTGTGTGGACAGACGACTTCCGACTTCTTCTTGTGCTGGGATGAATACGGTCTTGCAATGGATCGACCTCGTCTGTAAAACTCCAAACCTCACTTGTAAATACTGTATATTTAATCTAGTTTAATTGAATTAAGTAAAACAATACAAGTGTGGTCACTTAACATATATATATAATAAAACTTTTTGTAAATGTAAACCATTTGTACATATAATTAAAATGAAATCACATGTATGAAATTCAAAGGAAAAGATAATAGAAAAATCAAACCCAATAAAATAAAAATAAAAATAAAAGAAACTGTGAGTATCTTATGGATTCAATACAAAGTTAAAATTTCAGTGCAAAATTCCCCTTGATTAATAATTAAAATTCATAAAAGGTACAAATAAATGTAAATGCATTGCTTAAAGGTGCGTCAAACATATTAAAATCATTTACAAACACCTTAAAGTCCTTTTAAAAAACCAAAACGTTTTCAACCGAAACTTACTCGGCCTTCATCAGGTTTTTTAATGTGTTTTTAAGTGATTTTATTATATTTGACGCACCTTTAAGTAAATGTATTTACATTTGTTTGTATCTTATGGATTCACCAGAGAAGCTTCATAAAAATAATTCGTAGTAAAGATGTGTCATTTCGTTAAATATTGTCAGCATTAAGCCTAAAAATGATAATATTAAGCTCCTTATAACGTATCAAGAAAACCGAATAAAAATTAAAATAATAAGATATCCTAAAAATAAATTATGAAATTATGATCCATATGTAATAGATAAAATCTTTAAAAAATAATAAACACAACTCATCAGGGCAAAAAATTTCTGAGGATGAAGAGAGAAATAAAAATATAGAGAAAGATAAAAATCCATACCTTACCAGGAAAATGCTCCACATAATGTTGAAGTTCTGGCAGACAGAGAAAAATAATAATCAAAAAATAAAAAGGGAGGGACTGATGCTGCCATTTAGCGTTAAATAAAAAAAGGAAAAGCTAAAGCAACCAACTATCTTGCATACACACACACACATATATATATACAGTAAAACCTCCCTAAAGCGACCACGTTCCGTTCCAGTAAAAATTGGTCGCTCCGAGAGGCGGTCTCTAATGGAGGTCATGTTTAAATCTAGATTTTAATTGTTGAAAAAAGGTACTACTTAACGGTACTAAAATTTATTTTTCGCATTAGGAAAAAATATAAAAATTTAAGTATCAAAACGAAAATTAATTACATAAGTTAATTACTGCACAGTTTAAAAAAATAATACATTGACGTTTGATTTATAAACCGTCATTCTTAATTTGTCATCAGAGTTAAATTCATTGCCTAAAAAGACACAAAGGGGTTTAAACACTTAAAAGTTACCGGGAAAAAAAATCTAAACTTAGTTTAGACGTTTGATGAATAATGTGCTCTCCGGAATTATTTTTCTAATAAAACCTTCTTCAGGCGAGCAGAAAACAAGGAAATTTCTTTCATTTTCTTCAAAGAAATGGGTCGCTCATGGAGGGAGTTCAACTGGGATGGTCTCTGAATGGAGGTAAAATTAGTATTGAGCCTATGGGAAAAAATTTCGTTCCATCAAAAAAGGGTCGTTCAGGGAGGTGGCCTCTTAATGGAGGTGGTCGTACAAGGAGGTTTCACTGTATATATATATATATATTTCGTTCCACTTTAAATAAATGTTAATTTAAATCTTTTCTTGATTTCTTCAATTGATTTCTTTTTTTTATGGGTATAGATGGCAGCACAAAACTTTTTTTTAAATCTAGTTACAATATAGTTTTCCTTCTTCACACCAGATGGCAGCAATGTTTTGGTTTTCAGTAACTAAATGCTGACCACATGATTTAATAGTCTTACATCTGATTGCATGCTCACATGTTACAATATTGTGGGTCAACTTTCTTAAGTCTTGGATTCTTGACTATAATTGAGGTATTGTGCTCTAACCATTTTTCAATTTTTAATATCTTGTGTGAGTGTTATTTTTCTTTAGATCTCTTGGTTTTTTTATGTAGATTTTGTATGAAATACTACCTATTGGGATCGTTCCTATGTTGGAATTTCTGAAAAATTTTTTGCGGATCTACACCGATCATGGCTCCTAGAACCCAAAACCACCCTCAGTAAAAAACTTTATATATCTATCTATCTATATATATATATCACTTTCTTCTGGACACGATAACTTTCGTAATTCTGCACCAATCTCTTCCAAACTGATACATAAAATCAAAGGGCATAAAATCTCGGTCAAGTTCGTTAATGGGCAAAATCGGACCAAGGGGATGGAAATAGGGAGGGGTTTTGTAAAAACCTAAAACCCCCCATAACTTCTTAATTTTTGTACATAATCAAATCAGTTTAAAGTTTTTATTACTTCTAAAAATAGGGCCAAAATTTTATGTATCACAGATTTTTGATAAAGTTAAAAATGGGTTCAAGGGTCGCAAAAAATAAGAGTTTTTAGGAGAAAAAAATTCATAACTTCGTCAATTCTCAAGATATCAATTCCAATTAATTTTATTATAAATCTCCTTAATATTATCTACAACTTTTATATTCACAAGTTTTTGATAGGACCAATTCGTACCGCAAAAAAAATTAAAAACTAAAACAAAAAGGGGGTTTGAAGAAGTAAAAAATCCATAACCCCGTCAATTCAAAAGATATAAAATCCCCATGAATTTATCATATATCTTATTAATATTGTTTACAACATCTATATAGACAAGTTTGGGATAGGACCGATTCTTACAGCAAAAACAAATTAAAAATACATAGCGGTTGAGGAAAAAAATCATCTAAGTAAGGGTGTATTCAAATCCAAACTGCGTATTTTCTGACTCATTTTACAATTCATTTTTGCTCTCAAAGGCTTCCAATTGATACGTTTTCTTACTCAGAAACTATATAATGTACCGTAATGGTCGATTTTTTGATAGAGGCAGAATATATTTTAAAAAATGCTGTTAAACATGTTAAACGAGGGAACTTCCTCTGATAGAAAAACATGTTTTCTTGCAATTCAGATGAGTATGGATAAAGGAGAAGGGTGTAATGAACTTTACCCAAGTGAAGAAGACGTTTAACGACCGACTTCATAAGTTTAGATCAAATTTATGAAGCCATCATAAATAAAAATGCAACTTCAGATGCAGAAGAAGGTGATGAAGCTGATGATACAGAAAGCAAGACGCCACCTCCTTCTTACTCAGATGCGAATTCTGCTCTGTATATTCTTCGCCAGTACATTGTTTCATCAAATATGAAAGATGACTATTCAACCTTTTTGAAAAGCTTGAAGCAAGGGTACATAAAAAAAAAACTTAATTTGTTTAATTAAATGTATTATAAATATTTTTATTGCACTTTAAGTAACATTGTATGTTGTAATGTTGTTCCCGTATGCAGTATAATTAATGCACTTTGTATTTGCGCAATAAAAATATGTAGTATAACTGTATCAATAAAAACAAAAGAAAGAAAGAAAACACAAAATAAATTTAAATAAATAAATAAAACATTTCTAAACACGCCAATATATTGAGATATGTATGGACAGTCCAAAGCCTGTAAACTGTGAAGGGAAATGTTTTTCAAATATTATTTTTCCACAAACTCTGTTTAAGGACGATCTCTATTTAAGGACGATCTCTATTTAAGGACGATTTTTCGAGGTTTCTTGAAAGTCGTTAAACAGAGAGCCAACTGTAGTTATTTTACAGAACTTCTTATTTATTAAAAAATGTGAAACTACATCATTTTAAGCGTATTGAAAAAATTATTCGAGCCTATTTCTTGATGTTTCGTATTTATTTTCCCCAATTACTGGATCGTTTCTCGTATATATATATATATATATATATATACATCCATAACAGGTTTAAAAAGTGAATAAAACAATTATGTTATGGGCATTACAAAACTTTCGCCTATATCTTTCTAACATGGTAATTTTAAATAGCGTGGTCACGCACCAACAATTAGGAATAGGAAGTATAATGCATTTATTCTAATTTAACTCGGAGTTACAGTGATCAGTTAATAAGAGAATAAAAGCGTAAATTTTTTTTATATAATTGCCTGTTGCATTTTATTATAGTAGATTATTTATGTTCACGTTTCAGTTCCATGTTGTACTAACCCGTTTTCAACAAAATGATTTGAACTGCTATAATATACACTGTAAAAACAACTTTGTAACACTTCGAAAAATTGTGGGCAGCAAGAAGGCCGTTTTTACTTCAAAAACGCTTCTGTAAATATCTAAAACCTATTGATTTATAAGATTTTAGAATGATTAGTTATCATCTCTGAAGATATAGGAAATGATTTTGGAGTTTTAAGTAACTCCTAACTTTCTAAAATCAGGAAACATTTCTGAAATTTTTTACACACCGCTTATTAAAAATGGAAGAAATATTTCCACATACAGCAGAAATGTTTACGAAAACGCTTGCTTTTACAGCAGAAATGTTTACAAAAATTCAATGCAAATTTGCAGTTAATCACGATTCAGGAACCATTTCCGTTATCTTCAGAAATAATATATATATTAGAAGGAAACCAGTCAGAAACCTCACAACAAATAGGTTTTAAGGGGATCCGGGGCTCAAAATTTTATTTCTTTTTATTTATAGAGATTTTGTTATGAATTTTTTTTCTGGAACATTTTTTAATATAATAAAAATATTGCATGTAAAAAAAATCTGAAAAATTTAATTTTTTTTAATTTAAAATTTTAAAACTTTAAACATATTTAATTTTTTATATAACTCTGGAAGTACTTACTCGATTTACACAATTTTTACACTTTTGTGTACAGAAAATGTGTCATTTTAATTTGTCTTCAGGATTTCTTAAAATATTGATTATGAATTTTATAAAAAAAATTTAAGTTTTTACATAAGTTTTTAGTTAAACATTAAGTTTTTTTATGAGTGAGTTTTGCATTAATTAGCATATTTTCACAATTATCCCTCAAAATTTAAAATTCTGAAGACAATTTGTTGGAAATATAGCATAAAATCTCTGTTGAAAATTTCATACATATATCTTGCAAGGAACTTTAGACATTTTCTTTTAAAGTTGACAAATCGTGAAAAAATTCATTCTGAGATAAATGAAGTTAAAGTTCTCGTCAGAGGGTAGCTGATGCATCGCTTCTCAAGGTAAAAAGTGTCATATCTCTGGATCTAATGAAGATAAAAGCATGCGGTTTGCAATATTTAACGCTCAAAACTCAGTATTTTTTTAAGCCAATAAAAAAAAATCGCATTTTCTTTTTGAGAATTTTTAGCCCCGCACCCCATTAAGCTTAAAAAACATTTCTTAGCGGAAAGGGCTCAGGGCCGTATTTTTATGGGGGTAGGTGAAAGGCGAGCCTAGAAATTTATTGAATCTCTCCAAGACTTCATAATCTTTTAATAATAATTACATTAAAAAGATTTTTAACATTGTAATTAGACGTTTTATGACAGGTATGAACTGTCCTCTACTTCTTTGTGTATTTATTTTTCACTAAAGTAGATGGGGAAAAGACGTTAACTAGCCCTACCAAAAATTTCAAAGCTACCTCTGACTTTGCCAGTTTTGGCCCTGAAAGGGCTACTTTACTTATCGTAAATTTTGATAAAAGTATTTCTTCTACTTTCAAAAAATATCTTGGTTTCTGAAAATTCTAATTTTCTTAAACTTTTCGGAATGTAAGGAAAATGTTTACAGAAACATAATTAACTCGTAAACTTCCAATGATAATTCGCGTCGACCAAAATTTCATATGTTGGTGTTTTTTGAAAATATGTTTCCATTAATATGCATTTTTCATTAACAAAATGAAGTTTTTGATAAAAATAAGTATCGCAGTTCGATTTCTCCTTAAACTTTTTGTAGGAATCCTGTGTTACATTTCATTGCCACTGCATTGCAAACAAAGTTAATTACACATAGTTCAATTTAAAGAATCCCAAATCGCATTAGTGCGAGGTGCGCTGGTGCTGAACCGAAGTGTGGAGTCCGCGGGTTAACTACGAGGTTACATTAGGTTACATACATCAAATTTCCTAGCGGAATTTTAAAAATATATACTTTCTTAAACTTTTTGTCTTTCTGCCTTAAGAACTTATCACCTACTTAAATCTTAACATTATATCTATTTTAAACCAAAAACTGTGGAAACTGCATAAACAGTATCTAAATTTTAGCACATCCCCAAATTTCAAGTTCATTTGGTACCCTTATATGTTCTTCTGCGCCCCGAAATGTTTTTTTCTCTCTGTCTTTCTTTTTTTTTAAACATTTTTTAACATAGTTGAAAAGTGTTTATGAATTCGGTTTGTCTGTCTGGTTCGTGCTCTAGCTCTCGTAAATATATTCGGATTGCTACCATTTTGAAGAAATTTCATAAAAAACTTTTAAAATCTATATATTTAAAACGCTAAGAGTTTTCTTTCGACAGTCGTACAATCCGTGAGAAGAAACTACTGCATCAAATTACACTAATCTTTTTTTTAAAGGAAATATATTTGGCCACAGATTTGTTATCGTACATTCGTTTATTCAAATATTTTAGTAATTAGTCGTAATTTTAAATTAAAATTCTACAGTTGCGCTTGCGCAGTATATAAGTACAAGTCTGCCTTTGGGGCAACGCGCTGCACATGCGCAAAGATGCTCGCTCAGTTGATCTATCACATAACACTCATCACAGGTAGAATTTGTTTTAAGTTCGCCTGTTATTCGATCTTACTGTAAACTAGCTTTTCTTTCTTTCACTAAGTTAATATTATTTGTGTCGATATTAAGAGTTAGATACGGCTTATTTCGGGAGTGCTGCTATATTGTTTTGGTTATATTACATACAGAATGGGCCCACCGTGGCTGAGTGGATAAGACACCACGCCGCTAATCGCTTGAGAGCATAGGTGGGGGGCGGGTTCGAATCCCGCCGGTTCCGTTGCACACGCTTTGTGGAGCCCCCAGAATGTAATTCTCTGGTGTTGTAAATTTCCTTGTGCTATCTCGTCCCTGTATATCGACGATGACGTATAAGCGGGCGCTGGTGTCAAGCACACAAGTCTGATGTATGTGTTCAATAAAAACAAACAAAACAAAACATACAGAAGATAAACACAGTGATTTGAAGCTAAAAGTTATATCCGTCTTATGAATTGCCAATAGTTACACACGAAGTTTGAGAAACTAGCATGTTAAGTTTAGCTGCTTCTTTGAAAAAGTAGAGTGTCAAATATTCGAGCGCAAAACTATTTCTGTAAGATCAAATCTCAAATTCGAGATAATTGCGTATGCGTCAACTGTTTTTCGAACCTCTTCAATTTAGAAGGAACGAGAATGAGTTCCCGCTAGCGTAGTGGGTTAACGCGACAGTCTAAAGCTCATGATTTTCGTAGCGGGCGCAGGTTCGAAACCAAGCCTGGAAAAATGGGTGCTATTTTTGTCGATAATTCATTTCTGTAATGACTTACTTTATTAGGAAGAGAAGTTTTAGGATTTTAATTTTTTTATTATTTGAATGCTTTATAGTTAAATAAAATTCAACACTCAATAATATTTTGAAAAAAATAATGATTTTATATTTAAAGTATTTAAGCTGAAATATTTTGCATGTAATTATCAATTAAATAAATTGAGCTGATTTACAATTTTCCTTTTATTTTCTGTCCATTATCAAGAATATATGTGTGTGTCAAAAAGAAAAGTTTGTTATTCTTTTCCGTAAAAAATAAAACGGAAAGAAAGAAAAATTTTCGTATAAGAGCCATAAAAGAAATTACCTTGATATCCAGGTTTAAAATATGTATATATTATATTATATGTAAAATATTTAAAATATGTATAAAAATTTAAAATAAAATTCAAGTAATAAAAAATATATATTATAAATCGTGAGCTGCATTAAGTTTCAAATTTAGGTTTTTAGAGCATGAGACAGTTAAAAATAAAGTTCATGGCAGCTTTTAATCGTCGTGTTGTTTAAAATAAATAAATAATTAAATAAAAATAAATATTGTTATTTTTTCAGAAAAAAAAAGAGGACGTAGTAAATACAAATAAATTCTCTAGCCGGCATTTTTAGGTAAATTTCTGATAAAAAGCAGGCATAATTGGTTGTAAATTATAAACTTAAAATTCGTTCACTTCATTGAATAGGTTAGACTGACAGCACCATCTATCACCTTAAAGAAATAGGAATCAATTATGCAACATGAAAATTCGTCATTCACTAATTAATATAAAAGCAACTAATTAAAAATTCAAGAATTTTTCTGATGAAACATTCAAGTTATTTGCCGTCAAATCTTGACGGGCATTATCTAGTTAAATTTAAAATATGAAACTAGGATTTAAAAAAAATTAGCTAGTGCGGGCACATCTACAGATGCAGCTTTCATAAAAAATAAAATAAAAATACTAATTAGTAAAATTGGTTCAGTGGAAAGCTCAAAGCAGATGACTAAAAACACAGCCTTGTTTTTTAAATATACTGGGGCGGGTTTTTTAAATATATCGAACGCGGGTTTCCCGGGTTATAGAGTATAAGGGAAAAGTATAGGTTTTTTTTTTTTTTATTATTGAAAACTTTATTAATTTTTATACATGCAATATATTTTTTAGATTTCCCACTAACACCAAAAAAAGCATTATATATATATATATATATATATATATATATATATATATATATAAATAGCAATTATGCAAGCAAATAAAGTTTTGAAATTTATCAAAAGCGGTATTTTCGTATTAGCCGCATGCTAAGAGTTATTAGCCGAAGATTTTTCTACTTACGGCAGCCTTTTTGATTCTGATCATTTCAGTGCTTTAAGCGCGTAGTTCAAATACATGTCTGTTAAATTTGTGTATTATATATATTATATTATTTTATTTATTTAAAGACAAAGTTTTAATTGTTTTATGGACTATTAGCCATAAGAAAGTGCTGAACTCTTTACATTGCTTTAAGGGCAAACTGATTAATCTTTCGTAATCGTGCTCCACGCGATGGAGGTAAATTTTAAAATATTTCATGATTGAAAATTATTTTTAAAACCACAGACAATCAGTAAACTGAGGTGCAGTTTGCAAACAAATTTCATTTGAAAGTTTTTTTTTTCCTATTTGGTGGTGCAAACTTTTAAAATATTCGATTATATATAGCCCAGTGGTTAGGGGGTTGAAGTCGGAATTAATTAGGGGAAAGCTGGAAATTATTTTAATCCCTTCAGTTTAGGTCTAGAATGAATATGCTATGTTTCCCCCCTCGTACTAGGTGAGCGTTAGGAAATATGTATAGATTTATAGTCAAAAAACACGTTTTTTGAAATTACTTCAACAATATCTCAAAACAGCTAACTCTATCGAAAATATTGTCAACACAAATGTTATGGGGCTTAAAATTCTGAATAAAATGAGTACCCACTTTTTCAACATTAAGGTCGCAATTCTATTTCAAAATTTTACCTTAATTGCAAATCAAGAGTTTGAAGCCAGGAGAGACTATGTTACCTTAACAATATCTCAAAACAGCTAACTCTATCAAACAATTGTCAGTACAACTGTTGTAAAGCTTAATTTTTTTAATAAAATGAGTACCCACATTAATATTTTTGTTCATAATTAAGGTCGCAATTCTATTTCAGAATTTTGCCTTAATCGCTAATCAATGGCTCGAAGCCAGGAGAGACCAAGTTAACTTAGCAATATCTCAAAACAGCTAACTCTGTCAAAAAAATTGTCAATACAAATGTTGTAGAGCCTAAAATTCTGAATATAATGAGTACCCACATTAATATTTTTTGTTCAATATTAAGGCCGCAATTCTATTTTAAAAGTTTTCCTTAATCACTAATCAATAGTTTGAAGCTAGGAGAGATCAAGTTATCAGTTTACACTGCTTCCAATTTTTATATACATGCATTTTTGTTAATTTCCGACCTATGTCGAAGGGATTAAAACAATTTTTAGCTTTCCCCAAATTAATTTCGAATTCGGCCTTTTTTTCATCCCCTACCACTGGGCCCGTAATCAAGAGGTTAAACTGTAATTCTTAAAATATCCAAAATAATGAGCTAATTACAAAAACATCATAAATGCCTCAATAAATAAAAAAAAAATACATGTAAAAAATTAGAAGCAGGGTGGACTGATAACCGGGTCTGTTCTGGCTTCAAGTTCTTGATTAGCGATTTAGGCTAAACTTTGAAGTAGAATTGTGGGCTTAATGTTCAACAAAAATATTAAGTGTGGGTACTCATTTTATTCAGAATTTTAAGCTCTATAACATTTGTATTGACAATGTTTTTGGATAGAGTTAGTTTTTTTTTTTTTTTTTTTTGAGATATTGTTATGGTATTTAAAAAAAAAACAAAAAAAAACGTGTTTTTTGACTATAAATCTATACATATTTCCTAACGCTCACAAAGTACGAGGGGGAAAACATAGCATATTCATTCTAGATTTAAACTAAATGGATTAAAACAATTTCCAGCTTTCCCTTAATTAATTCCGAATTAGCCTTTTTTAGCTCCCCTACCACTGTACTAATATGTTAAATTTGTGTTTATTTTACATATATTTTTCTTTTATTTATTTATAGAGTAAGTTTTAATTTCGTTATAGAAAATTAGCCAGAAATAAATATTGAACAATTTTTATTGCATTATGTACAAAAGGTTTATTATTATTATTATTATTATTATTATTATTATTGTGTAATGGAGCTGGCACGTGATACAGATAAATTATAAAAATTTATAATTGAAAATTATTTTTAAAAACATAATAAATCAGTCAATTAAGATACAGTTTTGAAACAAATTGCATTTGAAAGTAGATTTTTTTTTCCTATACGACGGTGTAAAAATTAAAATGTACCGTGGTTAGAATATTTAAAAAACTGCAGTAGCGAAAATTGCAAAACCGAAATTTGATCGTGAAGTGTTGCCATTTGCACAATGACGTCAGCGTTACGCACAGATACGTTTGTTCTTTATAATATAGAAGATAGATTGAGGTGTACTATAGAATATTCGGTATTGAAACAAAGGTGTGTAGCATTTATAGTTGGTTAAACTTTTCAAAGGCGACCATTTGAAAAGCGCAAACGTTTTACTTTAATTTGAATCTGCCAAACGGCACCAATAATTTTTAAGTAAAATTTTCCTGTTAAAATGTACGTGAAAATACACATTTATTTTTTCTAAAAAAATCATTTGTACATTCTGGTGTGAATGAATCATTTCAATATACTAAAAACAGAATTACTTTGCCCTTCAAAGAGTTAACAGGAGCACACAAAAGAATACCTTTGCATTATGGTCTATGGGGGGAAATCGTTTGCGGTGCATTTTATTGATACTACGATATTTCAAACATAACGAGATTGATATATATCATTGATATGGACTGCACCTGTCTTTTTCAGGGAGTGTAGAATATAGCATTTATAGTTCGTTTAAAGGGACGCACAAAAGGATTCTATTACATTACTATGTATGGGCAGGGCTTAATTTCTAACAAAAAAAGTACCGGAGCCCTAATGTTCTGCTGTACCGGTATTAGAAATTGTACCCCCCCCCCCCTTCCTGTCATTACAATCTGCATATTTTTATTTAATACACTATTTGCAAATTTTAAAGCATTTTTTTTTTCTTCAGCTAAACAAAATTTTTAAATATATATATCAGCATATATTTAGTTGTCAACTATTCCACTTTTTAGTTATCACTCCTTCCGAATAGTAATTTTTGCCTAATTTTAATGTTAATTAATTGGAAAATTATGCGATTGAATATGGTAAGGATTACGATTCAGAAATAGTGTTAACAGAAAAAAGGAATAGTTCGCAGCTATGCATTTTTATGAAAAAATTAAGGAAACTTACAGAAATTAATATTTATATGCTGAAGAATGGAAAATAATTTTCTAAATATCATTAGAATAGAAAAACATGATTTTTCTTTCCCCTTCATTTTGATCTACATAGCATTAGAAAGGAGGAAAAGTTCTTTTTTCCTCCTATTCATGAATACTTAAATTCTGAATTTAAGACAGATTGAAGTAGAGCCCGCCGAAGACCGAAGACTGGTAGATAAATAAAGATACTGATAGATAAAGATCCCGTTTCATATCCATCTTCTACGTGTGAGACACATTATGTCACATATAAGTGTTTTGGTAGAAAACAATGCAAAACTTGGAGATGGAAGGGAAAGGAAAGCATAGTTTAGGCTTCGGTATTTCGGAAGCGCTAATGCACTGGACTCCGGAGCCCTATATTTATGATTTATCCGGCGCAGATTAAGCCCTGTGTATGGGAGAAAATCGCATACGATGCATTTTAATGATGGTATGTCACTTCAACATACTGAAATCACTGAAGTGCACAGCATGTTTTCTATAGATTGTAGGGTGCATAGCCTTTATCGTTCATTTACCGAGACATACAAAATAATTCGATTAAAGGGCTGATTGAGATCAATAATTGCTGGAAGTGCATTTTCCTCTCTGATATGCATATTTAAACTGATCTAATTTTGAGTGCATTAGGAGGTTGTATATGTAAATTCCAGAGACCACGTATAGGGCTACATGAAAGACTTCGCAAACATTACCGTATATGGACAGTGGAAATGGATTTTTACTGAGATGTGTTTTTTACTTTCTTCTATTTTCAATAGAAGAAAGTATTGTAATCGAATTTTTTTTCGACTCCCGGTTTTCGGCGAAATTATTCGTTTTAGGGGGGGGGGGGGGAATCAGAGCTCCCAAAAAAACATGTTTATACAAAATGTCTGTCTGCTCGTGTATCGCCATTGTACCATCAAAAAGCGTATGAAGTTATGCACAGAATTAAACCAAATTTTTTGTGTATGTTTTTGGCTGTGGCAAGCAGGTCTTCGCTGAATTTAGAAATTTTCCGCCGGAAGGGGCCGCTGTAATAGTGATTTTTGTGCCACTTCCGTTATTGTACCATCGAAAACTGTACGAAGTTATGCATAAATTTGAACCAATTTTTTGGCTATGACCAGCTGGTCTTCTTTGAATTTGGAAATATTCCGCCGGAAAGGGGGGGGGGGGGGGCGGAGCGCTGTAATAGCTATTTTAATGCCATTTACGAAGTTGTACCATCGAAAAGTGTATAAAGTTATGAATAGAATTGAAACAAATTTCATATTTATGTTTTTGACTTTGGCAAGCAGGTCCTCCTAGAATTCCGAAATATACTTAAAAAGGGGATGCTGTAATAGCGATTTTTATAAACTATTCTAAATTTTTCGTAGTTCTACTGTACATCAGCGGCTCGTGAAGCGACGGGAACTTCGCATCCTGCTAAGCCGGCTATTCACAAACAGCTGATGTACAACAGAATAACAAAAAAAAAATATGATTTTAATAAGTATCATGATCGAGATTAACTCGTTTTTACTCCGATTAACTGGCTGAAGCAGAAATTTAAGATGAAAATCAAAGTTGGTATAGAATTGAACTAATAATATTGAAATATTAACATTTGTAATTAATTTTGAAATGTTAAGATGCGTGAGATAGAAGAATGTTTCGGGACTGGCACATCCAGCCAGTTTTATGTTTGTTAATATCTAATTTCATTCCAGGAAGAAAGGAAATTTCTCAATAATATCCTGCTAGTGTTGGAAAGTGTTTCAAAATCTATGTCTGATGCATGCTTTTTCGTTCTTGTTATCAGTGCAGTGTGTGATTATATTATAGCATTTCTGTTACTATCAAACTTAATAATCTTAAAGAATGGTACGCTGTATGACGTATTCCAAAAACATTATATAGTATCATTTACTTTCCCTGCTTCTTTGTTGGAAAGTGTTTCAAAATCTATGCCTGATGCATGATCTTTTGTTCTTGTTCATAATGCAGTTTGTGATAATATTATAGCATTTCTGTTACTATCAAACTTAATAATCTTAAAGAATGATGCGCTGTAAGACGTATTCCAAAAACGTTATATCATTTACTTTACTTGCTTAAAATCCTGAATATTTTCTGTATGAAGAATGCAAGAAAAATCCCTTCATCATTTTTATTTGAAAACCTAACGCATAAATTTAACTCCTGTCGTGGATGGAAGAATATTAATCCTTTTTACCGGGAATATAATTTTCCAAGGTTTAATCTTGTTCTACGTCGTAATTTGCCTCATGCAGTAAGTAGGGAAAAAATCACTTAGGCAGTACATCACCACCCGATTTTTTTTTCTATTTCATGCAAGGATATTGCGGAACGAGATCTCATATATTATTGAGAAAATGATTTATGAATAAAACGTTTCTATCTATAAATTTTGATGACGTTGGAACTGTATCAGAAACATATTCTCGTCACTAAAAAAATGATAAAAACAAGTGGGTAAGTGTGATCACAGATCGCACAGAGGGTTTCGTTTAATATTCCTTTCGAAATACTTTATACTTTAATTAATAAAGCCAAATTGGTAATTTATAATTATTAAATCCTTAAAAACTGCACATAAAACGGTAAAAAACGCTAAGGTTTAACAAAACAATTGCGCCCCTCTCCCCCTCGAAATTTTTCGCGCCATTCTTTTTAAAATTTTTTATTATGTGTTATAAACTATCTTAAAATTTCAAACAGATCGCCGTTTTAGATTTGCTAATTTAAATAAAATTGCGTTCTTTTAGTTCCACATTCCACCACCAGGGAGCGCACTCTATTCTTAACAAAACTGTATCTGAACGAAACTCCGTTAAAAAACCTATCCGTAGATATATTAGTCGAGAAGGTGACGATCTTAAACAACAATTTAAGATATTTGCTGAAATTGTTATTCGAAAATAGTGGTATTAACACTTATGAAATTTTTATATTGAACATATTGTAGCATTTATCTCAGGACTCCGTCAAAAAACCGCGCATAAAAAAGTAAAAAACGTTAAGGTTTTTTTAAATTTTTAACGCCCCTCCCCTCCCCCCCCCCTTAAATTTCTCGCGCCATTATTTAATTTTTTTTTATTATTATGTGTTATACTAACTATATATATATAACTATCTCAAAGTTTCAAACAGATCGCCTTGTTAGATTTCCTAATTTAAATAAAATCGCGGCCCGCTAGTTCCACATTCCACCACCAGGGAGCGCACTTTATTCTTAACAAAAGTGTATCTGAACGAAACTTCTTTCTACAACTCATCTGTAGATACATTAGTCGACGGGGTGGCGGTGTTAAATTCCAGTTTGAGATATTTGCTGGAATTACTATTCCAAAATAGTGGTATCAACACTTATGAAATTTTTTATATTGAATAAGTAATATTTATCTCATCATGCCGTCAAAAAACCTCAAGCAAAACGGTAGAGAACGCTACAGTTTAAAAATGGTCTTAAGCAAGAATTCAAGATATTTGCTGAAATTACTATTCGAAAATAGTGGTATCAACAATTATGAAATTTTTATATTGAATAAATAAAAATTATGCTGTATTTTTAAAAATGTGACAATGTTCTGAACAATGTTTTAAAAGCAATCTGAAAAATGGCTTAAAATACACAAGTTACAGACCGGAGGGGTAAATATATGACTTTTTGAATTATTTATGATTTGTCGTGTGATCGCAAGTGTTCAGCTATAAGTATGCAAAATTTCAAGTCTCCAACTTAATTAGGGGCTGAGTTAGAAAAGTTGCTTAAAATACACAAGTTAGAGACCGGACGGTTAAATATAAGACTTTTTGAAATTTTTATGATTTGTCGTGTGATCGCAAGTACTCAGCTATAAGTATGCAAAATTTCAAGCCTCCAACTTAATTAGGTGCCCAGTTAGAAAAAAAAAGCTTAAAATACACAAGTTAGAGCACAGAGGGGTAAATATAAGATTTTTTTTCAAAATTTTATGATTTGTTGTTTGATGTGAGTTGTTCAGCTATAAGTATGCAAAATTTCAAGTCTTCAACATTTATATAGTTTCTGAGAGCGGGCTCTGTGACAGGCGGACAGACAGACAGAGGATTGAGACGAATAGGGTTTCGTCAGATGAACGAAACCCTAAAAACAGTATAGGTATGAGTTTGGGATTCAATAAGGTATTGTTTCAGTCTGTTCTCAAATCCAAATTGGTTACTTTCTGACACATTCACGAAGTCATTTTCATTCGTAAATATACAAAATTTAGCAACTTTCTTATTCAGATACAAAAAAAAAAAAAAAAAAAAAAAAAAAAAAAATCGAATAGTGTTTCTGTTTTTACTGTAAAAGTAACAAGGAAGAAAAAGTCATGCGTAAAGCATAGATTATGAAACACTTTGCAACACATTCAGAATATTATAACAAAACTTCACCGTTTAATACATTGAAATACGATGTCAAATTGAACCATTTGGAAAGACATAACACATTTGAAAACAAAACCCAATTTCAGAAATTCCCATCTACAGTCGCAAAGTTATCCGAATTCTTTGATCAGTTCTGTATATGATATTACAGATTTGTATCGATACACTAACAAGGGAACCACTTTTGGTGTTGCTCGCACCTAGCATTGAGACCTGGTGCATTTTAAAGCCCTATATTATGAAGTTTGAGAATCGATAAAATTTTTCTGTTAAAATAATATTTCTAGATTATACAGCAGAATAACTTTCTGAAAATGCAATTTTCGAGACCACTTATCGGACTATTAACATTGAATTTTTTTAAAGAAAAGCATTTAAAAATAAAAATGAGTTAATAATAAGTATAAAATATTAAAAAAAGTTTGAAAATTCCTTCAAAAACCCACGAATTTGATTTTGAAAAATTGCAACTTTATATTCATATTTTTGGCGGGGAAACAGTTGTCGTTTATTTTCAAAAGTAGAGCTTTCCGGCAACCCTAGCCAAATGTCGTAGCTGAATTTGTAATAGCTAGAAATTACAACGTTCGTTCTATTTCGCCACAGTAACTTTTGTAAATTGTGTAAAAATATTAATTTACTTTATGATTACTTTTACCGAAGGACCCTTTAATACAGCAACATTTCATTTTAAACATTTGAAACTTTATTTCATTCGATTTCAAAAGAAAATACTAGTTTGCTTATTTTGTATTTCACTAAAAAATATTTTCAATGATCTTCGAAGCTTTTATAGAATTATATTTATTACTTATTCATTTATCGTCTGCATAGGAAAAAAAATAAAAACCTAATATTTGTTCCTTATGCTATCAATTATAAAAAAAAAATCGCAATCTGATATAATTCTAGTAATTGTTCTGTACATTTTCTCTTAAATAAATAACTCTCTTGGATAAAGCGGGCGGAAAAATTGTAGCGCCATATTTGGCGACTTAACTCACTTTTGGCGTGAAATAAACAAATAAATATGCAATAATAAAAAAAAAAATAAAAGTATAAAAAAGTATATAAAATATTATTTTAACAGAGAAATTTTTTCGGTTCTCTAACTTTTATGTATAGGGCTACAAAACGCACCAGGTCTCGATGCTAGGTGCGAGCAACACCAAAAGTGGTTCCCTTGTAAGTGCCTGAAAAAATTGAGTTCAGTTAGGAAATAATACTACATTTGAAAATTCCCCTAAGAAATTTCCTCTAATAAAGACAATGGTGAATTCTTTTGTACAGCCCTGTATACGAGGTATAGAATTTATGCACAACGAGTAACATCAAATAAATAGTTAAGCTTAAAAGCGCATAAGAACAAAAAAAAAACTTCTTTAAACAACATCATTTTTTTTTTTTTGATGGGGTTTTAAGATGTTTTTTGTTTTGTTCTTATTCATTCACACGAGTTTTAACTTATTTTCCTTAAAAGCGCATACCGGAATTGAAAGCGTACTTGCTGAAATTATTGCTCAAAGACAGTACTGTAACGGATTTCTTTTGTGTGTCCCTGTAAATGAATGATAAATGCTATGAATGTCCCATTCTATAGTAATCATCTTATAGGGAAATTTAGTGATGTATATATCAATTTCGTTTGAAATAACATAATGTGATTAAAATACACTGCAAACGATTTTTCCCCATTCATCATAATGTAGCGGGATTTTTTCGAGTGCCCCTGTCAACGAACATTTAATGCTACACACTTCCTATTCACTACCGAACATGCCATGGTAAACATCATTAACATATATCAATTGCACGAAAATATGAGTATATTGGCGCGAGTTAGAAAGTGGGCAGACAGACAGACGGACGGACAGACAAACCGAAGTCAGAAACACTTTTTAAGTATGTTGGAAAGTGTTAAAAATAGTTTTTTTAATTATATTCTTTTATAAGCATTCAATATTTATCTTGAAACCCATTCGTAATATTATGTCAGCAGTTCATGACTTTTCCCCAAAAAATTCCATTACATTACATTAATTGACATCTGCACCGGAATCGACTATCGAAAATTCATCGCTTTTTTTTTTTGCGTTTGGTAGAAAACTAGTGAATTTGTTAAATATATATAAATTTTGTTCTTTTTAGGGATCCGTACTTAAAAAGTAACAAGAAAGAAAAATCGTGCGTCAAGCATAGATTATGAAACACTTTCCAACACAATCAGAATAATGTAATAAAACTGCACCGTTTAATAAGTTAAAATATTATCTATATTTTAACCCTATGGAAATGCATAACACATTTCAAAACGCAATTTCAACTGTTTTCACATACAATCGGAAAATGATCGGAATTCTTTGAGCAGCCCGGTACATGATATATAGGTTTGTATCTATTAACTACATGCATGCTAAAATTTAGTTCACTTAAGAAATACACATAATTCAGTTGAAAATTCCTCTAATAAAGAGAATGGCACGTAAATACTTTTTAGCAGTACTGTATATGAGGTATAGAATTTATATATAACGAGTAACATGCAAACAATTAGTTAAATTTAAAAGCGCATACCGCATTTTAAAACGTACACTCCAGCAATTATTATATTCAAAGAGATAAACAGAACTGTACAGATTTCTTTTGTGTGTCCCTGTAAATGAATAAAAAATGCTATGAATGCCCTGTTCTAACGTGATCATAGTGGAATTCAGTGATTTATACCAGTTTCAATACATTTGAAATAGCATAATGCCATTAAAATTCTGCAAACGATTTTCCCCCATATACCATAATGAAATGGAATTCTTTTCAGTGCCCCTGTAACTGAACTAATAACCCTACATACTTCATATATAATACCAAACATGCTTTGGTGACCCTAAGTAACCTTTATCAATTGCATGAAAATCCGAGTATATCTACGGGAGTTACAGCTTGAACAGATGGATAGACAAACTGAATGCATAAACACTTTTCAACTTTGTTGGAAAGTGTTAAAAACGGAACCATTATAAGCTCACTCCTCTGTCTGTCTGTCAGTCTGTCACAGCCAGTTTACTCCTAAACTATGGAATGTGGGAACTTCAAATTGGCGGAAGTAATAAAGACATATATATTTACAGATTATTAAACCTTCCCAAATATATTTTGGAAAAATATAGAGGGGCTAATTAAGTTGCTTGAAAAAGATAACCTTTTCTTTGTGTATCGCGTGAAAGCTTTCGTAACGCTGACCTCCAGCACGTCTTTTAATTTTAGGCATTATATTTTCAGAGATATCATCGAAAACGTAGTGTAAAAATATGTCCCCTCCTCCTCTATTTTCGAATCTACTGAAACTAAAAAAAAAAAAAAAAAATAGTGGTAGTAGACGTAACTTTAAACCTTGCAGGAAAATTATAACAATTACCCAGGTCACATAGTGTTTGAGAAAATCGCATTTTTTCCATCACACACAAATTTCGAGTTGCGAGCATTCAGAAAAGGTTTTGAGTATCGCTTGAGCTACTTATCGTAGCTGAAATATAAAAGGATTGATGATAATGATTTTCGAAAAAAATCATCGGTAATTAGTCGAGATATTAACCCTTAAAGACACGGACGGTTTGGATATACATAAAGGCAGGGGCATCATTTATGCATCATCGACTTTTAAAGCATATAGATAACAACTTTTTAATGAAATATTTGTGTAATGCAATGCCCAGTAGCAGTATAAAAGCAATAAACGTCAAATTGATTAAAAAAGATTAATTTAATTAGACTTAATCACATAAATACTATGGGATTCGAGAATAGTTTGCATTGAGTGGTTCCCTCAATACACTACACGAGTTTTTAAAGGTTAATTAAAAACCTATATCGAAAAACGCGGCACGGACCAAGGTCACGTTGCAGCTTTGTGATCTCCTTTCGAAGAGCGCTTAGCACAATGCCAAGTTTTATCTATGAACAAGGGTTTTGTTTTAGCTACACTGTAAAAAGAAAAGATTATGCTACTCTGAATTTAGTTTTATGAAATGCCAAGTTGTCTAACTCGGCGAAGCGAATTCATCTAGGTGAGAATCATTTGATCTGAGCATGCACACTGTAATGTCACTGCTCTTCTATAAAGACACTCTATATTTTTGTAAAACATTGCGTTTTATCAGTGTGTGATTTCGATTACGTTATTTTCAAAAGTTAAGCCTTTTCACATTGAAGAATTTCAAAGCAGCTGGAGTGCAATGGCGCACTTCTACAAAACATATTTCGGTTTTAAGAATTAAAACACACGCTTTTTTTAAAAAATAAAATGACGTCATTTGCATCCGCTAAATCATTCTACTTTTACGATCCAGCTTTGAACAAAAATCTGTAAAAGAAGTATGCATATGACTTCATTATCGCGGAATAATACACAAACGAAACAAAAAGCAATGCCGTCATTCAAGAAACTCGGCAAAACAAATCGAGTATTTAATTATTCATATGTCTTCATTTGTTGTATAATAGCTCCATGCTTTATCAGAAATGATTCATTTATATTTTTTCAAAATTCCTAAAATGTTACACACGTATTAATAAAATTGCATTCCTTCAGCTTTTTGATATAAATTTAAGTAAATGCGGAGACAATAAGTTACACAAATATCCTTTAAAATACCTTTTTGTAAAGAGTAAGAGTTGTATAGTTTGTGAAGTAAGTTTCAGTAAAATAAAAATAATTTAATTGATAAATAAAAATGAAATATATAACCAAAATTCACCGGGTTTTATAACAGATGATATTCTTGACATATTTCGTATTTTAATTTCATTTTTTTTTTTCGGTTTTTATGAGAAAATGGCAGCAAAAAGATACAGCAATCTACTATTTTCTCTTTACATTTAATAAAAATGGAGTACGTCAGTTGCCACAATTACAAAATTGGTGCTAAATACTATAAAAAATTAGTATCTGTAGTATTAAAATATTTATTTGCTTAAAAGACGTTATAAAAACACATAAAAAGTAAATTAAAAACTCTTTATTTACATGTTTCAACTCATTTTCTGAGTCGTCGTCAGAATGTATAATAGAAAATTACAAATGCATAATGAAAAATCAGATTGTTCTGTTTATAATTCCTTTAATATTACTATTATAAGTTCCGAAATACTGTTTATTTTCGATGATTTTTTCCATTTTCCATTTTTCATTATGCATTTGTAATTTTCTATTATACATTCTGACGACGACTCAGAAAATGAGTTGAAACATGTAAATAAAGAGTTTTTAATTTACTTTTAATGTGTTTTATAACGTCTTTTAAGCAAATAAATATTTTAATATTATGATATGATTAGAAATGGACGTAATTTAGACTTACTACTCGCACTTATTTACATTAGTATCTCAAAAACAAATTGAGATACAACAGACTACAAATACTTTCAATTAAATTGCATTTAAAAATACATTTTTTTTTTCTGTATACGACGGTGTAAAAATTGAAAATGTGCGATGATTTAAAAATTTGCAGTATCAAAAATTGAAAACAGAAATTTCATTTCAAATTTCACAGTTTTGCCATTGGCAGAATGATGTCAGCGTTACGCACATAGCTATGTTTCTCCTTTATAATATAGATATAGTTGTGATATAAAGTAAATTTCGATAAGGCATTAAAATATTTTTCTATGAACTTTTATTTCATTTAAATTATGTTAAAAATAAAATTTAGAACTCTATATAAGTCCTTGATCTCAATATTATTGAAGAGATCAACAAAGTCATAAGTTTTGATGCAATCAATACTAATCACTCTGGCTCGGAAATAAAAACTGGTAATATTGTAGGTTTTTTTTTTTTTTTTTTTTTTTTTTTAAATCATTGCCAGAACTTCGAAGTAAAGCTTTGGCGCCAAATTGCAATCAAGTTTATCTTTTCATCATGGCACTTTACTCAAAGAAAACTGCATAACTGTTTTTTCGGCGATATAATGATGTCGTATGGAAGCAATTTCTCAGATTTTGTAATACATTCTTCTGGGAAAAAGTTGTCTTTCAATTGTTTTTAATTAAAAATAATTCTCTAGCATTAAACATCGAGTACATTAGTTAAGAAATCAAAATTACGTTGCTTATTTTCTTTCTTTTACAAAATCTAAAAATAATTGTGAGATAAATTCTATATATAAAAAAAATCATGCGTCAAGCATAGATTATAAAACACTTTCCAACACTCCCCAAATACTTTAACAAAACTTCGCCGTTTAATAATCTAAATAAGATATACAAGAAAACATGAAATGAAATGAAATCACCCTCTCCTGGAGAGCCAGCCGTTAAGCATAGGAACTTTTCGGCACTAGGAGAAATCTTTATTTAAAATTCATATTTAAGGTTACAGATGTTGAATATTACATAAGAGATTAAAATAAATTACTACAAAATTAGTTTTTATAATATAAGTTCAGTATAACAACATTTTTTGGCAAAAAAAAAAAAAAAAAAAAAAAAAAAAAATGGAAGATACATTTTTGTACTCATGAATGCTCCTAAGCCAGATAATTAAAATAAGGCTACGTGTTATATCAGACTTTAACATTAAAAAAAATTTGTGTTATAAGAAAAAGTAAAAAATTGCTATAGAAAACACTGTACTAGATTATCCCGTTGACCAAAATCTATCGCTAAACTATAAGATTAAATGCCAATAATGGCTGATCGTAAATGTCACATTCACTTGACATAAAACACGTTGTTTCACGTTATTTGTATTTTTATTAATGTTATACTAATTTATTTGTTCTTTCGTTATTTAAAATAAAAATTACGTCAATTTGTATAATTTGGCGATTTAAAATGTCGGCGGGATAATCAAGTAGTTATCGAAAACACATAGCACATTTGAAAATCAGATTTCAGTAAATATCGTCGATAGCTGGAAAAGTACTTAAATTCTTTTGTGCAGTCTGTATATAATCTAAAGATTTGTATATATTTTATATAGTATGCTCAAATTTAGAATAGTAAGAAAGCGCGTAACACAGTTAAAAATTCACCTCGGCAATTTCTACCAACAGACGGAAACATACTTGAATTGTTTTGTACACTCCTGTGTCCTGTATATTAGCTATAAATTTTTATATACGTCACACATTAAGTTGATCTTTAATTCTGCGAAAAACACGCTTAAATCTACTTCAATCATACTTCTACAAATTACCTTCCATAGGCGGCCATGTATACAGTTCTTTGAATTGCTCTGTATATGATTTGATTTTATATATATTCTACAAACATCTCTTAGAATACTAAATGTAATTGAGTTTGAAAATGCATATCTCAAGTTAAAAAATACCTTTAAACAATTCACGCTCGTTTTCAGTATTGCTTACGAATTCTTTTGTGTAGCCATGTATATGGTCTATAAAATTTATACACACCACGTAGCATGCAAAAATTTAGTAAAACTTAAAAACTCATGCCATAAATGAAAATTCATTTTCAGCAATCTTCTCTAATAGATAATATTTGGGATACAAGATTGTATCCGAAATCTTTGTCCCTGTAAATCAACGATAAATGCAATGCATATGACATCCTACTGCAAGCATCTTTTAGTAAAACTTAAATACTCATGCCATAAATGAAAATTCATTTTCAGCAATCTTCTCTAATAGATAATACTTGGGATACAACATTGTATCCGAAATCTTTGTCCCTGTAAATCAACGATAAATGCAATGCATATGACATCCTACTGCAAGCATCTTTTAGTAAAACTTAAAAACTCATGCCATAAATGAAAATTCATTTTCAGAAAATCTCGTTTATCGTCTGCGGAACAATCGTGAATTTCGTTAGTTTATCGCAACAAAAAATCACAAATTTCGTCAATTTGCCGGAGGAAAAATTGCAAATTTTATCAGAGTCAGTTAAGAATCGCGAATTTCGTTGATCGGGCGCAGAAAAATCGCGAATTTCGTCAATCAAGGTCCACCCTTGATTTGTCACCCTTGATTTGTGAAAACCGTTATTTTGGTCGATCGGACTCCAAAAAATCGTGAATTTCGTTGGTCGGGAACGAAAATATCGCGAGATCAGGCGCGAAGAAATCGCAAATTTTGTTGATCGCTCACGGAAAAATCGCCAGTTTTGTTGATGCGCGGAAAAATCGCGAGTATTGTCGATCAGGCGCGGAAAAATTGAAAATTTCGTTGATCGGGTGCGAAATAATTGAAAATTTCGGCTATCGGGCTCTGAAAAATCGCGAAATTTGTTGGTCGGGAAAGAAAATATCGCGAATTTCGTTATTCAGGCTTAGGGAAAATCTCAAATTTTGTTGACCTGATCCTTTACCCCCCTTCGTTCATAAAGCTCCCTTTTTTTTCGGCACTAGCCACCATCATGCCTATGTTTGTATTTCAGTACTTTTAATAAAACAAAATTTGCTCTCCCAAATTAAAGTCAAGGAATGTTATCACTTCTTGAAAATAATCCTTGCTATATCTGTTATATATACAAACGTAAAATCTATTGATATATCCTTACCAACTGAATTGGATATGTTGACTGGGTAGGGGAACCTAGAGGGTTACCCCCCCCCCCCTCTGAAACCATATTTTTTATCTGATTACAGGCCAGAGATCACCTCCTCTCTATAGAATTCTCTCCGTGTTGCTATGTGGCCCTCGACAACTCAGACATTTTTTAAAGTGGCCCTTCTCTTGAATAGGTTGTGCACCCCTACGTAAATGAATGATAAATGCAATGCATATGACATTCTACTGCAAGCATCTTCTAGTAAACGTTCAGCGACGTATATTAATTTCCATAGTGCAATATAATTAAATTAAAGTGCAATATAATTTAAGTGTTTTAAGTGCAATATAATTAAATGCGAATATTTTCCCCCCGAAGATAAGTATATAAATTAACTTTTATGTCACCCTGTAAATGAATGATAAATGCTTTGCTCCCCATATTCTACAAAAAACATGGATAATCAAGTAGTTATCGAAAACACATAGCACATTTGAAAATCAGATTTCAGTAAATATCGTCGATAGCTGGAAAAGTACTTAAATTCTTTTGTGCAGTCTGTATATAATCTAAAGATTTGTATATATTTTATATAGTATGCTCAAATTTAGTATAGTAAGAAAGCGCGTAACACAGTTAAAAATTCACCTCGGCAATTTCTACCAACAGACGGAAACATACTTGAATTGTTTTGTACACTCCTGTGTCCTGTATATTAGCTATAAATTTTTATATACGTCACACATTAAGTTGATCTTTAATTCTGCGAAAAACACGCTTAAATCTACTTCAATCATACTTCTAAAAATTACCTTCCATAGGCGGCCATGTATACAGTTCTTTGAATTGCTCTGTATATGATTTGATTTTATATATATTCTATAAACATCTCTTAGAATACTAAATGTAATTGAGTTTGAAAATGCATATCTCAAGTTAAAAAATACCTTTAAACAATTCACGCTCGTTTTCAGTATTGCTTACGAATTCTTTTGTGTAGCCATGTATATGGTCTATAAAATTTATACACACCACGTAGCATGCAAAAATTTAGTAAAACTTAAAAACTCATGCCATAAATGAAAATTCATTTTCAGCAATCTTCTCTAATAGATAATATTTGGGATACAAGATTGTATCCGAAATCTTTGTCCCTGTAAATCAACGATAAATGCAATTCATATGACATCCTACTGCAAGCATCTTTTAGTAAAACTTAAAAACTCATGCCATAAATGAAAATTCATTTTCGGCAATCTTCTCTAATAGATAATACTTGGGATACAACATTGTATCCGAAATCTTTGTCCCTGTAAATCAACGATAAATGCAATGCATATGACATCCTACTGCAAGCATCTTTTAGTAAAACTTAAAAACTCATGCCATAAATGAAAATTCATTTTCAGCAATCTTCTCTAATAGATAATACTTGGGATATAACATTGTATCCGAAATCTTTGTCCCTGTAAATCAACGATAAATGCAATGCATATGACATCCTACTGCAAGCATCTTTTAGTAAAACTTAAAAACTCATGCCATAAATGAAAATTCATTTTCAGCAATCTTCTCTAATAGATAATACTTGGGATACAACATTGTATCCGAAATCTTTGTCCCTGTAAATCAACGATAAATGCAATGCATATGACATCCTACTGCAAGCATCTTTTAGTAAAACTTAAAAACTCATGCCATAAATGAAAATTCATTTTCAGCAATCTTCTCTAATAGATAATACTTGGGATATAACATTGTATCCGAAATCTTTGTCCCTGTAAATCAACGATAAATGCAATGCATATGACATCCTACTGCAAGCATCTTTTAGTAAAACTTAAAAACTCATGCCATAAATGAAAATTCATTTTCAGCAATCTTCTCTAATAGATAATACTTGGGATACAACATTGTATCCGAAATCTTTGTCCCTGTAAATCAACGATAAATGCAATGCATATGACATCCTACTGCAAGCATCTTTTAGTAAAACTTAAAAACTCATGCCATAAATGAAAATTCATTTTCAGCAATCTTCTCTAATAGATAATACTTGGGATACAACATTGTATCCGAAATCTTTGTCCCTGTAAATCAACGATAAATGCAGTGCATATGACATCCTACTGCAAGCATCTTTTAGTAAAACTTAAAAACTCATGCCATAAATGAAAATTCATTTTCAGCAATCTTCTCTAATAGATAATACTTGGGATACAACATTGTATCCGAAATCTTTGTCCCTGTAAATCAACGATAAATGCAATGCATATGACATTCTACTGCAAGCATCTTTTAGTAAAACTTAATAACTCATGCCATAAATGAAAATTCATTTTCAGCAATCTTCTCTAATAGATAATACTTGGGATACAACATTGTATCCGAAATCTTTGTCCCTGTAAATCAACGATAAATGAAATGCATATGACATCCTACTGCAAGCATCTTTTAGTAAAACTTAAAAACTCATGCCATAAATGAAAATTCATTTTCAGCAATCTTCTCTAATAGATAATACTTGGGATACAACATTGTATCCGAAATCTTTGTCCCTGTAAATCAACGATAAATGCAATGCATATGACATCCTACTGCAAGCATCTTTTAGTAAAACTTAAAAACTCATGCCATAAATGAAAATTCATTTTCAGCAATCTTCTCTAATAGATAATACTTGGGATACAACATTGTATCCGAAATCTTTGTCCCTGTAAATCAACGATAAATGCAATGCATATGACATCCTACTGCAAGCATCTTTTAGTAAAACTTAAAAACTCATGCCATAAATGAAAATTCATTTTCAGAAAATCTCGTTTATCGTCTGCGGAACAATCGTGAATTTCGTTAGTTTATCGCAACAAAAAATCACAAATTTCGTCAATTTGCCGGAGGAAAAATTGCAAATTTTATCAGAGTCAGTTAAGAATCGCGAATTTCGTTGATCGGGCGCAGAAAAATCGCGAATTTCGTCAATCAAGGTCCACCCTTGATTTGTCACCCTTGATTTGTGAAAACCGTTATTTTGGTCGATCGGACTCCAAAAAATCGTGAATTTCGTTGGTCGGGAACGAAAATATCGCGAGATCAGGCGCGAAGAAATCGCAAATTTTGTTGATCGCTCACGGAAAAATCGCCAGTTTTGTTGATGCGCGGAAAAATCGCGAGTATTGTCGATAAGGCGCGGAAAAATTGAAAATTTCGTTGATCGGGTGCGAAAAAATTGAAAATTTCGCCTATCGGGCTCTGAAAAATCGCGAAATTTGTTGGTCGGGAAAGAAAATATCGCGAATTTCGTTATTCAGGCGTAGGGAAAATCTCAAATTTTGTTGACCTGATCCTTTACCCCCCTTCGTTCATAAAGCTCCCTTTTTTTTCGGCACTAGCCACCATCATGCCTATGTTTGTATTTCAGTACTTTTAATAAAACAAAATTTGCTCTCCCAAATTAAAGTCAAGGAATGTTATCACTTCTTGAAAATAATCCTTGCTATATCTGTTATATATACAAACGTAAAATCTATTGATATATCCTTACCAACTGAATTGGATATGTTGACTGGGTAGGGGAACCTAGAGGGTTACCCCCCCCCCCCTCTGAAACCATATTTTTTATCTGATTACAGGCCAGAGATCACCTCCTCTCTATAGAATTCTCTCCGTGTTGCTATGTGGCCCTCGACAACTCAGACATTTTTTAAAGTGGCCCTTCTCTTGAATAGGTTGTGCACCCCTACGTAAATGAATGATAAATGCAATGCATATGACATTCTACTGCAAGCATCTTCTAGTAAACGTTCAGCGACGTATATTAATTTCCATAGTGCAATATAATTAAATTAAAGTGCAATATAATTTAAGTGTTTTAAGTGCAATATAATTAAATGCGAATATTTTCCCCCCGAAGATAAGTATATAAATTAACTTTTATGTCACCCTGTAAATGAATGATAAATGCTTTGCTCCCCATATTCTACAAAAAACATGTTTTAGTGCACCTGAGCAATTCATACCAACTTCAGTATGTTTGTACAGAGTAACATCATTAAAATACGCCGCAAACAATTTTTTCTTCACGTATACCATAATATAACGGAATACTTTTGAATTCCCCTGTATACATACTGTAAATGCTACAAATAACATATTCTATAGTAATCATCTTCTAGTGTCTAGTGCCCCTCAACAATAACGTATACAAACTTTGTTATGTTTAAAATACAGAAACATCGATAAAATACATGGTAAATGATTTTTACCAATTAGGCCAACAGGGTGTGCGGGCTAAAAGTATCCAAACGTTATGACTTATTTTTATGAAACTACCCATTAGAATAATTAAAAAAAAATATTTAAATAAAAATAGCACCTCACAAAGTTTTAATATCAATAGACTTCGATGTGTGTACCTTTAGTAACACGAGAAATATCTAAACGGTAATCCAGTTCTCCCCAAATGTTTCATAACATATCAGGAGTTATTAGACAAATTGCATCTATGATACGCTTTTTACACTCATCCACAGTTTCATTTTTTTTGTCTTTACCCGACTGCCAAGAAGGGTTATGTGTTTCACGCGTATCTGTGTATGTGGATTTCTTTATACCCTCGAAACATCCCAACGGCTGAATCGATTTTAATGAATGAGGTCTCTATCGATTCGTCTTAATTGTCCGATGGTTATAGACTAGTATTTGTTTTTATAAATTTAAAATGGCGGCCGTAAAATACAAAATGGCGGTAGAGACGAAAAAAACTTTTTTACGCACCATACTGAGTGGCCTATCATTGGATAGGTCTTTCAAAATGAAGACGATGTTTCATTGACGCTTTTACAGTCAGAAGTTCCGTTTAAATATTATACTACCTGGAAGTTGTGTAGGTAGGATCTCTAGCTTTACTGCAAATCTAACCATCCCAAACATCTATAGGCCTCATCAAAACAGTGTTTATAGATAGGAACTAACAATTAAACACAACTTAAAAGTCATCAATACAAGTAAATAAAAAAAAATAGGTAAGTAATATAAAAGATAGTTTAATATTGGTGAGAAATAATCAATTAGTTCGCTTTTTACGCAGGCGGGTTTTTTGATTTTTTTAAATTTTTACTTGATTTTTACTTGTGTTCAATGTTTTAAAATCTCGGAGGGGTTTCTAATTCACGGGGGTCTATTATATTCCAATGGGTAGTTCCGTAATAATAAGCCATAACTTTTGGATACTTATTGCTCGGACACCCTGTATAATGAAATACTTTCGAGTGCTCCTGTAAATGAACGATTACCATTGCATAATTAATTTTCGAAACCGAACGTGCCAGGGTAAACCTAAATAACGTATATCAATGTCAATCCAATATATTTAGGCTAATTAGAACTCGGACAGACAGACTGACAAACAAATCCAATTCATAAACACTATTCAACTATGTTGGAAAGTGTGAAAAAGAGATAGAGAGAAAGGGATCGAATTAAAAAAGACTTAAGATTCCTCCCTTTAACAAAGATAATTTAGTGGTGTTTGCAATTCCGTAAAATATTTAATAAAAGTAAGAAAAAAGGTAGTAAAATTAATCTTTTCGAAAACTAACAAGTCGCAGTTTTTGTCTTTTTTTCCCCACCGGAAATAATTCCATGGCACTTAAAAACTACGTTTCTAAAACCAAACCATTGTAAACAAAAGTTAAAAAAGTAAAAGAAAAGAAGAGGTTTTAAAGTTGTAACACTTTTTATCAAAAAAAGGTTCGTACAAAATTTAACTATAATTGCAGCTTTAGTTTAATCCTTCTTTTTCCATTTTGACTGCTTGTCATTATAAAAGGCGATTTCTTTTCAATTTAATTGCAGTCGATTACAAGGTACAAAGGTATTGTTCCAAGATTTGCAGGAGGCGCTTTAAAAGTTGTTCCTTTTTTTAGCTACATTAAGAAAAACTCTTGTTATTTAGAAAAGAACACCGGAAAAGACATTTTCATTTTTTACTAGTTCAATGGAAACTTGCGTTTTTATAGAAAGGAAATAAAAAAAGATTTTTCCGACCAAAACTGTATCCAATACGATAATTACCATTCTCGTCCACTTAACCTTCTGCATGCCGCTTTTAACTTGAAAATTCCCCTTTTTTTCCCCTTTATATAGTTGAACATAGACAAACAGTAAATAGTTCGGTTAGTGTGTGTGATGATTTTTTTTTTCAAAAATACACTAAAGCCTGCGAAAACAGAGCCTGTTTATAATGAAAACATTTTTTAAACGAAAAGTTATTTTTGTTCCGAAAAGAATAACATACAATGCTTGCCAAAACGAAAACCTGTGTAAAATGAAATATTTTCGAGTCACTTGCGATTCCGTTTTCACAGTTTTTTCAATACTTATAATTTCGTTTAAATTTAATAAATAGGTTTCTAGGAATATTTTTAAAGTATAGTCTTTATCAAAATAATTTTTCTATGGTTATTATTGTTATTAATTAAAAAATGTTCATTTGGGGAATTACGAGATCGTCATTCTAAAGCAGAGGTGTTTAGAGCTGCATGTTAAAAAAATTCATTGGATCAAACATAACAAACAAATCTTGCGTAGTTAGTACTATATTTAGACTATGAGTAACCAGAGACAAAAAAGAACTACTTAACAAACAAAAAACATACCGTATTTACTCGTGTATACCGCGCACGCGTGTATAACGCACACCCCGAACTTTACAAGAAAAAATGGCGATTTTTTTAAATCTCGTATATAACGCGCACCATAAATTTGACATGGAAGTGAATGAATGACCAAATGAATTTTAATAAAGAAAGTCGAAAAAAATGTTACGTCAGGTCAGGAAAGAAGGCGAAAATCTACTTTTAGACTTCGGATACGGCACCGCCCCCCTGAATACTGTGCCTGAGCGCTCACACAAAAATGGCGGCTGCCGAAGGCGGATTTTTTTTAGCATAGATACGGTCCCTTAAATGTAGACACCAGTATTCTACTAAAGATTTCTCTACCTTGTTTATTCTCAGAAAAATGAAGCGGAAAAAACTTCAAAAAATTATTGGTAGGAATATTTAAGGGACCATACACACGCTGAAATAAATCCGCCTTCGGCAGCCGCCATTTTTGGTCCAGCGCTCAGGCCTAGTATTCAGGGGGCGGTGGATACGGGGTGAGTGACGTATCATGCTGTGGTGACGCCACTCGCTTAACGAAATACTTGAGAGTGTCTTTTGACAACGTGCGAGTAAGATGGAGAATCGATGTAGTTATACTGCGACATTTAAGTTGGAAGCAGTTCAGTATTCAAAAGAAAATGGTCACCGTCCTTCAAGTCGGAAGAGTGAAGTGTGCGAGAACAGCGGGATATGGAAGAAAAACTGAAAAAAGCACCTACAAAAAGCGTGCTATTCAGGGGAAAATTGTGTAAGTATCCGCAAGTTGAGCAGCAGCTTTTAACTCACGTGACGGATTTGCGGCGTTCGGGATACTCAGTCTCGACGGAAATGTTACTATTCGAGGCCAGTAAAATAGCTAAGAAAATGAATTTCAAAAGAAGATTGCAAAATGAGTCATAGCTAGGTGCGATGGTTTATGATCCGAAATAGTGTCTTTACCAGGAGAACAACAACGCTATTGCTGAAGCTGGCGGAAGAATACAAAAAACAGGGTACCAAGTTCTTCCAGTACGTTATAAGGCTACGAAAACAAAAAGGGTATCAGATGTCGCAAATCGGGAATGCAGATTAAACTCCATTGTGGTTTGATATGCTGGAAGCCACAAACGTTCATCACGTTGGAGAAAGAAGTGTTCAAGTGCATACAACAGGAGCAGACAAGCAACAATCCCCATTATGCTGGCCATTACAACTGACGGCCGCAAGTTGACACCATATGTGATTTTTAACGTAAAATTATCCAAAAGAGTCTTTTCAAATCGGCATAATTGTAAGAGCATAGAAAAAAGGGTGGATGACGGATGAGTTCATGAAAGATTGGATTAACATTTTGTGAGAATGTCGGGCTAGGTGTTTTATGTCCGCCATCGATGTTGGTCCTGAAAAGCTTCCGTGAATACATGACACCTGGAGTAAAAGCGAAAATTCGTCACTCAAGTGATTTAGTTGTGATACCAGGTGGGATGACGAAAGTGCTGCAACCCTTAGATGTTGTCATCAACTGAGCATTTAAGGTTGCATTTCAGCGTACCTACAATCGGTGAATGACAACAACAGATCACACCTTCACTCCAAGTAACAGAATGAAGCATGCGTGTCTCTCAATAGTATGTGAAGCTTGGAAATCCATCTCAACCGAGATGATAATAAAGAGCTTTAAAGTGACAGGAATTTCCGATCAGATGGATGGAACTGAAGACGATGTAATTTACGAGGATATTGACTGTGCCAGTAATGACGGAGATAACAGCAGTAGCGGTAATGTGAATCAAAGCGTTATAAGTAAGCGTCCTATCTTAAATGGGAGAGGTATCCGCAAGATTAAAGGCGAGGTCACGTCAATCAAGGTCATACGCCACAAAGCGGACGGAGTGAACTACAAGAGGATTATTAACGTCATTTTCCTTTGTGGGTGATCTATCAGTTCGATATCTATGAAATAACTATGCGCACGCGCAGCCGTGATTTTATTTGTTTGTCGTCTGCGGTACTTAATTGTTGGAAGTATAGCTAATTCCATTTATTTATTCGCCATTATTTAATTTATTAATTGAAGTTAGTTATTTAAACAAAAACAGTTCTTTTATAAACTAATAGTATTTGAAAAAATGCCACCTTGGCGTTCTAATTATTGCAGTTTTCAAAATTGCAAAAATAACTGAGAGATTTCATTTGTTTCGCTTCCCAAAAGAAAAAAACAGGTTAGTTTTGTGTTTTATTTTCATTTATAAAAAATATAAAATATTATTTAATATATATTATTAAATGTCACTAATTTTAATACGTTCTATTTGAATTATGTTTTTGTAATGCAATGAACAAGTTCACATAAAATTTAGTTACTATATGTAAAGATAGAATTTTGTAGCAGCATTTTTAATTCAACTCCTGATACGATAAAGTTATAAAAAATATATACACATGTGTATTTCTGATGAGAATTAAACGTTTTCTTATGCTTAGAGTTTAAGTATAAATTATTTAATTACTTTTAAGGCAGATTTCTTATTTACCGCGCGCAGGCGATAAATTTCCAAATATTCTCTTGATCGAATTTTATTTATAATATTTAAAATACAAATATTTCATTCATTCCATTTAAAACTCATTTAATTTTACATTAGGATCCACTTTAATTTAAAATGCAAGCAGTAATTCTTGTACTATTAAACCAGAAATAATTGATTATTTATATTTTTAAATATTTTGAGAATTTTAGACAACAGCTTTAAAAAAAATTCCTAAAACCAACAAATTACTTTTTTTTTTTTTAATCTAGAAATATGTCGGTCATTGTGTCATATCCAGGAAAAATAGTTTTCATGGGATACCTGCACTTCCCATAGGTGAATAACATTACAGAAAGCATACAAAGCATACAAGAAACTTCAAAAATTTGAATGAAATATAAAATATTTACAAATAGTACGTGGTATGCTCAATTAAACATTTATTATCTTACACCCGTTCTTCGCAGTGGTAAAATGGATAACTTTCCGTAATCGGGTTGATAGCCATGATTGCTATCATATGAGAAAACAGTATACATTTGTCACTGTATAAAAATTAAATAATGGTTAGAAATTGAAGGTAACTTTTATCGAAATAACCCGATTGCGGAACATTCTCCAAACAAAGATTTAAAAAAGGCTTATGAAACACACAACAATTGCCAATAACCGAAATCATATATATTATTAAACGATCAATTCCTTTATACATATATATATATATATATATATATTTCTGAAATATTTTAAAACGGCTGTATTATTTTGATAAACACTACGGATTACACGTATTTTAGATGTGGAAATCAATTTCAGTGCATCATACGAGGGTTACTAAAAAAAAAAAAAAAAAAAAAAAAAAAAAAAAAAAAAAAAATTATGCTAGCAATAATATTGTTTCAACTGTATAAGAATTATAATATGGGTATTAAATGTGCCCATTGTGCTTGAAGTCTTTAGTGAATGCGTCTCGGTACCTTTAATGACAACTCTTTTGCAAAGTTGCCTGTAAAATTATAGTCGCTGCTTTTCTTCTTTTTTCAACAATACAGTTAATTGGTAGCATCATTCATCTTTTACGCCAGTATTTTTCCTGCAACACGATTGCGCAAAAATATTTTATAAGTGCCTTACACTTTTTATGATTTTTGTTTTGACTCCCAAATTTTTGATTAAAAATTGTTAGCTAATAAATTGTGGCACTATTAAAAACGTGTTTAATTATTTTTTCAAACGATTATATAATAAATTGCAAAATAAAATATCTATTATTTCAAGTTCGCAACGTATTTTAGTGGGCTTTTGTGAAAATATATTCACCTTATAATATTTTATTTGACAGTTTACTGTGGGATAAAAAAAAATAGAGAGAGTTGTTAAAATAGGTAATGATCGCTGTTTTCTGTTTGTTTGCTTTATATATTTTTTATATAATTTATTTTGTAAAATTAATTCAATTGGTAGGAATTCGGTGAATCACTTTTTTAATTCCCATAAACATTACTTTGCATGTTTTTAAGGTTCATTAAATTAGTGTTGGTAATTCTTTGTAATAGCGACGTCCACGTTTACGATTATATCAAGGTTAAAATTACGATTTCCCGAAGGTCATCACCAAACTTATGTATATATATATATATATACTCCAAACGTTCATACATTTTTATATACTTCAATATATACGTAATATTTCCGTTTTATATGTCATATGTACATTATAATACGACTTATACCTATGTCACATATGTGCGTCATGTATGACTATAATATATATCATGAAATGCCGTATATATCATATAATATGATTATAATGTCATGTACATCTTATAAATTGGCAATAAATCTTGGGGACTTGGCGAGTCATACTTGGGACCCGGTAAAACAAAGAAGCACCTATCTTATATTTTTTAATTCAGATTTGAAATAGAGAAAAATTTCCTTTTTAATTAACACTTCCAGCTAATTAACATTTTCCAACATATTTGGAAAATGGGTACTTTTCCAGAATAGGGCATTGCCGAGATAGAGGAAATGGCCTTGGTTAGGGAAGGAAATTTGGTAACATATTGCATTGCAAACTATTCAATGTGTCATATACACAATAATTTTTTTTTCAATATTTATACATTATATTTAATACAGAGAATCTTTTTTTATACAAACTGAAGTGAATGGTATATAAAGAAAAACAATAATAATATACATAAATAAATGTAATGTTTATATATATATATATGTGTGTGTGTGTGTGTAAAGTTCATTAGGTTTGTTTTCATGCTGTTTATTTCATTTGACAACCAATTTCACTTTCTGAAGTCCGAATTGCACCAATCTTCTTAAATAATCACTTAGGCCCCTATAGTGGTAAACTACCAAAAAATATTTATAACTTTGTTTTGCTTGTATGTCTGTCCAACCTTCGTAAATTTATTTGAATTTTCACATAATGTACGGTACATGTTATTGAGACTTATTATTATAGGACATTATTGAATATGGAATGTGTAACATTTATAGTACGTTTAGAGGGATACATACTGTATTACACGATAATGTATTGCGGAAAATTGTAATTTCTAAAATTGATTTTTAACTATGTTATGCTGTTTTTTTTCTCAACATATCAAAAAATGAAATTGCATTAAAAAATTCTAGTAGTATTGGAAAGTGCTTCATAATCTATGCATGACGCATAATGTTTTTCTTATTTTATTTTAGAAAGTTAAATATTAAAAAAAAAACTTGATTCATCTTTGTCTTTACAGGTGCCAGGCCTGAGTAGATTCTGGTAAAAATCCAAATTGGAGTCTCTGCAGAGAAACTTAATAGAATTTTTCGAATATGCTGCGATCATTAAAATGACTGGTGCTTCATGAATACCACCTTCAAAAATAGACAAAACTTAAGAAGGTACCGAACTGAGTGAATAGTGCACTGTGGACGGTACGCTAAATGTTACCGAAAAAAGTCTGCTCATAATTTACATATCCTGGCGTTTTTAACTTTGTTTCTAAATTTATATTATCTGTAAATAGTTTTAAAAACTTCTCAATGCTCTGGAAATATAGTTGGCTCTAAGTACTGTTTCCAGTTTTACTTTTGAAAGATTATTCTCGTTCACATTATAATATTAATATTAAATTTTTGCTGTTCTTCTGTTTTACTAGTTGTGGAAATTTGAAGAAAAAAACGTTGCTATTAATGTATCAGCTGTTATTCATTATTTAATAAATGTATTTTTTTTTTTTCATTTTCTCTAAGAACTTATTTATGTGCCACTTTTATTATACCTATTGCTTTCGATATGAACCAAATTTAGGAAGCAAAGTAAAATAAAAAACTGTGCTTTGTATCAATAGAATTTTAATGGGGATATTGTATTTTATTTTCTACATTTTAGTGTTTATAACTCTTTAAGCATCTGGCAATTTTTTTTATATATGTTTAACGATTCGCAAAATAATAACTATGAAACTAATTGTTATGTGAATTTGTATTTGATTATCTTATATATTTATTGATCTTTTCCAGTGGAAAAAAATTAACATTATTATAAAAAAAAATGCTTAAAGCAGCGTTTAAATTAAAAATTATGTACTGAAAATCACGTTTAAGATGCTTAAAGGGTTAAAGTATTTCTCTTTTGCAATTTCACAACCAGCTAGTATATTTTAGAGAGCGTGGTTTTTTACATAATTCAATTGTTGTATACAGTTGTAACAACCATAAAGAATGTTTAAGGAGTCATGTCAGCAGGAGTTATGTCAGCTGCGTTTAGATAACGTAAAAATGCCCTAAAATTAATTTGGTAAATTATAATCAAGTTATAAAAATACTAAAATGTTGTATTGCTACCAGAAACACATCTATGTGCATAATTTTTATGTTTCTAGCATATCTGGGAGTGAAAAATCGATTAAATTTTTTTAAATCTTTTTATATATATGAATAGGGTTAGATTAAATAAAGAGTATAAAAAAGGTGCTATTATGTTAGCTGGCCGCAGTCAAATATTTTCCCCATCACCAGCGTTTATGTTGCATTCATTTCATTTAAAATATAAAATCATCACTTTAAAAATATACTCGTCATTTGAAAAATATAACTTTATTTAAAATACATACATACTCGTATATTACACCAATTTAAACACATGCATTTCGCTTATTAGTTTTAAAATACATTTTTTTTTCTAATAAATAATAACATAAATCCAAGGTGGGCAAGTTTCTTCCAATGTGGAAAAAAAGCTGGAAAAAAACCACGGAAAGAAAAGTTACGCCTGTAACTTTTATTAACATAAAATTCAGGTCTATTCGAAGATATTTACAATTTAAGAGTTATAGACGGAAAAGCAGACAAAGCCATTTTAGAGAATACCTGTTAAAATTTTAATCATTAATTTCAAATATTTACTCACTCATGGAAGATGAATCCTGTTTACCATATTTATTGCAATATATTTTTGTTACAGCTTTTTTTGATAAAAATATGTGTATTTATTAAAAAATAGTTGCAATGTCATTTTAATTTCGGGGCAAAAGGCAATAATGTTTACGTAGCATTAGTGATTTTTCTCCCGAAATTAAAATGACATTGCGACTATTTTTTAAATATACATATTTTCATTAAAATAAACTGTAACAAAAATATTTTGCAAAAAATCTGGTAAATAAGGTTCCTCTTCCATGAGTGAGTAAATATTCAGAAAATATGCGCACGAGATGCGCAGATGGTAGATATTCTGTCATATGTGACGTCATACTAAAAACCCGCGTTTTTGCGTTATGCACTCCATCCACAAGATGGCGCAGCTGCGTCAATTTACGGCAGATTCCAGCATTAACTTTGTACGCTTACTTGATGTGAATTGATAATTAGTGTTTAAATAATGTTACTAGCGCTGTTGTAAAAAAAGTTCAAGGAGTGAAATATAGATGCAGCAATAGTCGATTAAGTAAGGTTTTTCCAGTTTTAATTTCTTCTTTGTTTACTTTTTTGATTCATATGTATATCGTGTAATTACATCCAGCAGTAAAAAATTATTCCGTGTATAACGCGCACGCGCGATTTTTGCCCTAAATTTTTGAGAAAAAAGTGCGCATTATACACGAGTAAATACGGTAGTTCAAATTTCGTCATCATGAACGAAAAATGGCATTTTGAGTTGATTATTAACAGTAAAATAGGCTTAGGAACTGAAAAAAAAATAAGGAACATTTTACGGGAATGTTTAATATTTTACGTAGTCTTTAACACTGAAATATTTATATTTTACTTTTTTTACTCAAAACATTTACGTTTTATTTTTTAACATACATTAAACAGATTTTTTCACATCTTCAAATGTCTTATTCACTTTTATAACTTAGTAATTATTATTTAATTTTTTTTTTATATTTCATAATTTCTTACAATATACTTTCAATATGTTTTTACCTGCGAGGAAAACCGAGCTACGCTCTATTAAAATTAACTTTGTGTTCAACTCGATATAACAATAAATTATCGCTATATTATTGCTATAAAGTATTTTATTTTATAACACTATTAATTACAGAAACAATCAATGTTAAAACTATGTGCATATTTCTAAATTTTACTTACTTACATATTTACAATGAAAGGGCATCCGTCCAAACTATGATTTTAGTTTGTCGCACATTTTCTTTTGGTAGCAGGACGTTTAGTCTTGAACACGCTTTTTTACACGTGAGAAAGCAACGTACAGCATAATGACGGACACCCTTTAATCCCCGCCTACGAAGTGGTGTGGATTCAAACGAAATTTCAGGAAAATTCCTTCAGAATCTGAAACCAACTTTTTCGCCAAATGTTTCCAAAATTTGACCAAATTTGGTTCATTTAGCAACATTCTTTCATTTGGCGCCAAGCATGAGTTGAAAAAGTTCTATGTACCCTGATTGGTTGAATTCTGTTTGCAAGAATATTCTACGGTCTCTTATAGGTTGAATCATGTATCGGGGCTCCTATGGGGAATTTCTGGAAAGTCCTACAGATTCTATAAGCCAATTTTTTCGCCAAATGTCGTCAAATTTGGCGACATTCTTTCATTTACTGCCAAGCGTGTGCTTTGGCATTGGTAATGTAAAAGTCGATTTTTCCGTCAAATCTCGCAAATGACGCCAATATTTCGTCACATAACGCCAAATTTGGTGAAATATTGAAGACTTTGCAACTTCGTTTACTGCCAACTGTTCAAGAATTTAATGACTGTTCAACCTGTTATTTATTTTTAACATTTTAGTTAAAATAATGATTATTATTTTATTATAAACATAACTTCTTTAAACACACAAAACATTTATTTAGACAATCACATAACAGCAACTACGAATACATATATCCAAACCCTAATAACAACATAAAACTCATCGTCGAACATCTCACGTTTTTCGTCTGAATAAAAATAAATTAAATACATGGAGTAAGGGAAAAAATGTCTATTGTCCAACAGTTCATCTTTAAAAAAGAAAAATAATTTAAATATTGTCATGCGACTTTAATTACAAATCCCTCCTTTCGCATGTCAATAATCCTCAGCAATTCCTAGACTTGTAATATGTTTTTTCATGACATCATAACTCAAATTCTTAGTCATTATACCTGTCTCCAGTTCAGACGAGTTTACATATTTTGTTTCAATTTCTCCTTTCGCTCTTTCATCTTTTACAAAATGATATTTTCTTGCTATATGTTTGTTGCGATTATTCACTCTTGCGTTTTTAATCCAATCAATTACAGATTGACTATCAGTACTGATTTCTATTGGACGTTTCACCATTTCTTCTAGATTTAATTCTTCCAAGAGACCCATTAACCATTTTCCTTCACAAACTGCATCACATAAACTTAAAAGTTCAGATTCCACTGTAGAAAGCGCAACCAGTTTCTGTTTATTACTTTTCCATTCAATCAGTGATTCTCCTATCTTTACGACACCAAATGATTTTGAATCCCGTGTAGTACACCAGCTAGCATCAGAACAAAGTGATAATTGGCCCTTTTTATTTTTAATTCGAAGTTTGTAGTTTTTAGGGCCTTGAATGCACCGCAAAACTCTCTTCACTGCCTGTAAATGAATTTATCTAGGATCTTTTGCATATTGAGACAAATTACTTAAAGTGAAAGCTAAATCTGGCCTTGTTCCTCTTACTAGATACCCTATACTTCCAAGCATTTCTAAATATAATGTTTCATCAATTTTATTTTCACTTTCATATTCATCCAATTTTATTCCAGAAACACCAGGGGTTTTCACACTTTTACAATTTTCCATATCAAATCTTTCTAAGATCTTTTCTGCATACTTAGCTTGCCCTAGCAAAAATTCTCCATTATTTTCTTCAATATCAATACCAAGGAATTTAATGTTTTCCTTCAGCTCTTTAATTTTTGCTTCTTTATTCAATTTTTGTATCAATTTATTTATTAATTCTTCGGATTCACTAACGATTATTCCATCATCGACATATATTCCAACTGCAATAAATTTATTATCATTTTTATTAAAAAACACACATGGATCTGCTTTGCATGGCTGTAACCCAATTTTATCAAATATATTAACTAATTTTTCGTACCAGCATCTTCCTGCTTCTGGCAACCCATATAAATTTCCTGTTACCAATAATATTTTCCCTCCTTCAATTTGTAGACCTTCAGGCGGATTCATATAAATTGCAGCTTCTAGATCTGCATTCAGATATGCTGTTTCTACGTCGAAAAATCTAGTTTTGTAACCTTTCATCGCTGCGACTGCCAACAAAGTTCTAAATGATTCAGTTTTCATTACAGGACTATACGATTCTGGATAATTTGTTCCAAATTTAATTCTTGATCCGTCGGCTACTAATCTTGCTTTATATTTTACATCTTCGCCGTTTTCTTTTACAGTAAAAATCCATTTGCTTCTGAGTGCCTTCACATCTTTTGGTTTGTCAACGATTTTCCACGTTTTGTGTTCTTCTAATGAGTGCAATTCCTTTTTTATTGCTTCTATCCATTTATCCTTATCTTTAGAATTTAATACATCTTTGTAATTCTTTGGAACTTCCTCGTGCACTAGATTTGCTAAATACTTTGGATTTGGTTTCCTAATTCGTGATGATCTTCTAGATTCTTCAAACAGCTTATTCTCATTAGTTTCTTTTTCTTGCTGTTCCTCATTTTCATCAATTATATGATTTACTTCATATTCTTCTGTCACAGAATCATTCAAATCATTTGACAACGCAATTGTGTCCTTTTTCTGATTTAACTCTTCTTCATTTTCGTCGGAATTATTCTCTTCTTGTTCATTTATTACATTCTTATTACTGGTAATGTTGATGCATTCAAATTCATCAGTCATTTCTTCCTTGTTAGCTATATCTTCATATCCCATTTTTTCTTCTATAAATACTACATCTCTGCTTTCACGTATTGTTTTTTCCTTTAAATCGTACAATTTGTATGCTCGCCGATCTCTTGAATATCCGATAAACACTGCCGGTTTTGCTCTTACATCAAATTTCTTTTTATTGATATCATCGTTGGGGTAAAAAGCTTTACATCCAACTATTCTCATATGCTTTACTGTTGGTTTATTATTTGACCATAATTCTAATGGCGTTTTCTTTCTCGTAGCTGTTGGAGTAACATTATATATATAAGCAGCTGTTGATACTGCTTCGGCCCAAAAGGATAAAGGTAGTTTTGTTTCTATCAGCAATGTTCTTGCAGTATTAATAACAGTTCGATTAGCTCTTTCTGCAATCCCGTTACTTTGTGGACTATGAATTGTGGTTCTTTCATTCTTTATACCCTTCCTTTTATAGTAATTCACGAGCTCTTTGTTAGTAAATTCACCACCATTATCTGATCTAACCGCTTTTACTTTCTTGCCGGTTTCATTTTCTCTTCTCTCTATTATATTTATAATTCTTTCTTTTGCTTCATCTTTACTTCTTAAAAAATCTACAAAATATCTTCTACTATATTCATCTACTACCATTAGCATGTATTTACTCCCTCCCAATGAGTGTACTTTCATTGGTCCACATAAATCAACATGTAATCTTTCTAAAATGCGTGTTGTTCCTTCTATCACATGATTAAATGGTGTTCTTGTTAATTTTCCTTGAATACATATTTCACATTTTGTTTCTTCACCATTCATCTTTTCTAATCCCCTTACAAGATTTTCTCTTGACATTCTTTGTAAGTATACATAATTTATATGCCCAAGTCTTTTATGCCACAATTCTTTCTTTGATTCATTTGTCTGTAAACAAGATTCATTTCTGTCTTCATCTGTTTCTCGTACAGCTAAGTTTATTTTAAATGTACAGGTATTATCTTCGAATGTTCCTTTAGCTATTAATTCGCCTGTATTCTTTTCATAAATGGCTGCTCCTTCATTATCAAATATCACATATTTTCCTTTTCTGACTAAACTTGGAACTGACATCAAATTTTCTCTTAAATTAGGTACGCAAAGAACCTCTGTAAGCTTTATTTTTGTTTCGCCAAATTCCTGATCATAAGCCGTAACATGAACATTTCCACGATATTTCGCTTGTATTGATCGCTCGCTGTCAGCAGTTGCAATTTCTATATCTTCAGGTTTTCTTTCTACAACAATATCTTCTTTATGCGTCATATGCGAAGTGCATGCTGAATCTAACATCCAGGTTATTTTCCTATTATTTTCAAATTCTTTACACTCATTTCTATTGAATTCATTTGACTGCAATGTATATTCATTTGTAAAACATGTATATTCTTTTGCTTTCCTGCTGAAACATTATTATCCTTATTATAATTCTTATTATTGCGTGAGTATTCTCTTATATCTTGAACTTTATTACTATAATAATTTTGAAAATTTTTCTTAGGTAATTTAAACTCTGTCCCTGGGTTTTAGATTCCTTACCATCCCTCTTCTAAAATTATACAGAAAATCATTTCAGATGCAGCCAGATAATTTTTTTCAAGTTTTTTCTCATGCAGAAGTATGCTAGAGAAATAATGTCTAAAATTCTTTGGCAGGAAATTTACTGTAAAATGTAAATCAGCATTTAAATATCAATTTCAAGCATCGTGGCTTTATGGGTAGTCTCACCGTCCCCAAGGTTTATTCCTGCACTTTTCGAGGTAAATTAAAAAAAAAAATTAATTTAATCTAATGTTAACAACTGTTTCTAAAAATCAATGTACATTGTGGCTACCACTTAGTCTTAACATGCAATGCACAGCCTCATCAGCACACACATAAGCAATAGCGGAAAATCGAAACATCTCTTGGACACAGTTAAAGTCAAAGTGAAAGTTATTCTTAAAAAATATATAATTCCTTCACTATCGTACCAGATTCGTTGAGCGTGTAAGGGTATAGTCTAGTGAACCAATTTTCCATGAATAATCCATAGTGATAAGCTTTGCAATTATTTTTCAAAATCAATGAATTTTTGAAGGATGGGCTGTAGTCCGTTTCAAAGGCATGCTGTACTAATTCAGAGTTTAATTTTCCATTTTTAAAAGCGCCAACATGCTCTTTAAATCTAATCTCCATCGATCTACCAGTTTCACACATTCTATATATACCGCATAAAACGTCACTATCGCGGAATAATGCATAAACCCATCAAAAAAGCGATGTCGTCATTGAAGAAATTCGACAAAAAAATTGGGTATCTAATGATTCATATGCCTTCAATTGTTTGTAACATTAATATGGATGCTTAAAATTAAATATAGTTTACAATAGCTCCATATTTTATCAGAAATTATTTATTTATACACTACATTAATTTTAACACAATTATTCAAATTGGTTAATAATTCCTATGAATCGTAATTTTCCAACTGGGCGAAAAATGTCAGGACCAGAATTCGAACCAGGGATGTCTTGGCTGAAGCTGCCAATGCTCCAACAACTGAGCTATCCCGGACGAATCTGGAGACCTAATTCATCCAGCCAACTTTATTGATCATAGCACCTGGTCTGATATGGGGATGGGGCATTCTCACAATCTTTTGACTTTTGGGGAAAAAAAATCTGACAAAATTAAACTTGCTAAAATAACATTTTAATCTGATAGACGAATACCTTAATGATTCAAAATAAAGAAAAAATGGTCAGCAGCGAAAAAATTTTTACTTAACTGAGGTTTAAGTTATACTTGCAAGTTTAATTTTCCTTACCATTTTACCACTATAACTTTTTATTTTCTTCTAAATTTTTACTTATAATGAATTTGCATAGTACCCATAGGACATTCAAATAAGAAAAAATAACAATGTAATACTTTTAATACAGAATTTTTATATAACATTGTCTTAAAGTGGTGTTAAAGAAGGGACGGTAAGGTGAAAAAAGGGGATGGTATTGGAAAAAAGGACGGTAATGATGAAACGGTAAGGAAAATTACCACCTATTTTTAGGAAAATCATGTTAAGACTAAGTGGTAGTCACAATGTTCATTGATTTTTAGAAACAGTTGTTAACATTAGACTAAATTAATTTTTTTTTTAATTTACCTCGAAAAGTGCAGGAATAAACCTTGGGGACGGTGAGACTACCCATAAAGCCACGATGCTTGAAATTGATATTTAAATGCTGATTTACATTTTACAGTAAATTCCCTGCCAAAGAATTTTAGACATTATTTCTCTAGCATACTTCTGCATGAGAAAAAACTTGAAAAAAATTCTCTGGCTGCATCTGAAATGATTTTTTGTATAATTTTAGAAGAGGGATGGTAAGGAATCTAAAACCCAGGGACAGAGTTTAAAAAATAGTAACAACCCTAAAAATGTGTGCAGGTTAATTTTTAGCTACATGTTTATATAAAACAATAGTTCCAGTTTCTGAAAAAAATTACATCGAATTATTTTTATTGAAACAATTTTATCCAGACAGCTCCAAACTTAAAATTCAGCGTCTCGTTAATATTGTTGTGCAATCATGCAATGGGATGTTACCCAGTATATGAAGTAAAAAAAACACTTAAATAAAAATTATTATTCAGGAACATAAAAGTCAAAAGATTGTGAGAATGCCCCATATATAAATCAGCTAATATATCCCTGGTTCGAATATTGGCCGGGACATTTTTCACCTGGTTGGAAAATACAGTTCATATGAATTATTTACCAATTTGCATAATTATTTTAAAATCAATCTAGTGTAATTACGCATCCAGCGATTTCTGGAGTCAAGGCCGTAGCCAGAAAAATATTTTGTAGGGGGATTTGATTATGATTTGATCATTATCTCATTTTGGGGATTTTATTTTTAACCGAGTTATTTTCTTCTGATGGCTTCTATTATTATGAAACAGCCATTATAAATGAAGTGCTAGGTGAAGATGAAAGAGCAGTCGTAAAAAGTCAGAACACTGATTTCCTGGTCAGAATGGGAAAAACAATGGCCATAATTTTTTTTTTTTTTTTAAGTGAAGATAAAAGAGCAGATTTTCTGGTCAGAATGAGGGAAAAAATGGCCATAATATTTTTTTGAAAAAAAAAATGGTCATTTTTTTTTTAAATGGTCATTTTTTCCCCCATTCTGATCAGAAAACGACAGTTCTAACTTTTTACGGCTGCTCTTACATCTTCACCTAACACTTCATTTATAATGGCTGTTTCATAATAATGGAAACCATCAGTCCATCAGAAGAAAATGATCCATTCCAAAGGTATTTGTTCTATTGAAAAAAAAAACTATTTAATACTTTGAGTAGAAAGAAGAGGCTACACCTGCAATTTTCATGACACTAATAGAATCACATAGCTGCCAATGTGTACGGTTTCGTTACCTTTAAAATTGAATATAAATTTTTGCCATATTTAATCGTTAATTCAATTGTTACATTTGGGCGATTGAATGAGGCAAAATTTACTGGTAAATTTGGTAAGAAAAAATCTTAGAAATTGGTTGCTATGCAGTAGCGTAATTCTGCAGTAAAAAAAAAAAAAAAAAAAAAAAAAAAAAAAAAAAAAAAAACTACAGCAAAATTGCTATTCAACAAACAAAAAACTATCAAGGGCTTTTTCAAATAAGCAATTTCATTCCCCGTTTTTCTTAAAAGTAACGAAAATGTATGTCAATGAAATGTTGATAGCCCATAAAAATGAATGAATTAAGTGAAAATTTACATTTCATCTCCTTAGTTGTTGACGATTTGTGTAAATCCGATTTATCCGAGTTTTTTGCTTATCCTTGGTGAGCTTGGTCCATATTAAGAGGATACAGTACCTTTTAAACTACTTTTTCAATTTTGAATAATACTATAATATACTGTAATATCTGTAGTGAGATTATATTTAATACTATAAAGCAAATATAATTTCATATAATTTCAAAAAAAATAAAAAATCTTGCAGAACAGCCTATTTAACTAAAATTTAAATTAAAAAAAAATTAAATCCCAACTACTTTTTTAAATATGAATATTTTGTTTCAAAATTTTTTTCCATAATCCTAAAAACATACTCATAAAATTGTGCATGGATTTAACATTCAAGGTTCTAGTTATTTTTTTTTTAAAGAATTTCAATTATTTTTCCTTGATTTTTTACTATACAAAAGAGAAAAAGATTGATATTAAATGTAATATCCCATACATCTAAAAATCCATACACAGTTTTATGTAGTACAATCTAAGAAATATCTCTCTATTCTAAAAAAAAGTAACTACCGCTGTCACCGCCGCCGCCGCCGGTTTTGAATTGTTTGTGACCGGAGGTCTTTCTTCGTTAATATTAAGAAAAATAATGCATACAAAAATATAAAAATCGGTAGTATTATACAGAAATGTTTGATAAACACGCTGATGCAGACAGTTTTCAAATCGAAGAATTATTTTAAGAGATATTTAATGCTAAAGTTGGACAAAATCGTTCCACTAAAAAAGTTTTATAGGAGCAAAAACTATACATCGGAATTTAATAATTTTTAGATCATTTTATACGTTATAATTTCACGGTGTGCAGAATTCCTTTATTTTTTTAATTTGACTGATTTTTCAAGGTTTTATTTCTATTTTAAATTCAAATTTTCAGCATTTCGAGAGATATTTTTTGCTTATTTTAGAAAATTGTACTAATTTAACCTGTTGCCAACTGTATAAATAACGGAAACAATAATGTTTGCTTCAAATTAAAAATTTACTTACACGTGACTATTATAAATAGAAAAAATACTTTCAAATTAAAATTAAATAATTGCGTATAAAAAGCAGGAACTTATTGAAAATTACGTCATAAAAAGTATACACGTGAATATTTAAAAGAAAAAGAATAGCTTGGTCAAAATTACGTCAGATTAAAAACGATTAATTTAAAATGTCTCATTTAAAAGAACTTTCTTTTCGCTTTGTTAAAAAATACCAGGAGAGAAAGACTCTGTTTACTTAATTCCTTTTATATTTGCTTATTTTGAAATGTTGTTACACGTGTCTACGTCATCAAGTTATTTTGATTTCGACTTTTTATTTGTATTTTTATTAATGTTGTACTAATTTATTTGTTCTTTCGTTATTTAAAATAAAAATTATGTCAATTTATATAATTTGGCGAAATTGGTCGACAGGATAATCAAGTAGTACCGCAGCGGATTTGGCGTTAAAATTCCCCAATCAAAGAGAAATGAATAGAAATCCGTTTATAGGTAGATCGCCACTGTTTTTTAAATTATAATTCGATCTTTCGAAATCTTTTTTAAGCCGATCAAATTAGCGTGCATTTAGAGTCTGCGGTGTCTGGACGGGGGTTGGCGAGCGTAGCTCGTAGGGGGCCGAGCCCCCTAGTAGAAAAAAAATTTGAAGCAAAAATATTCACATTTAAAAATGAATTTTTTTTTAATTTAAATTTTAGTTAAATAGGCTGTTCTACAAGATTTTTTTTTTTTTAAAATTATATGAAATTATATTTGCTTTATAGTACCTAATATCTGTAGTGACCGGGACTCTACTGTAGTTGATTTTCAAATCTTAACTGTGTTGAGTGATAGTTAATGGCATATTTATAGTCCTCTTGACAGAAATTTCGGATTGGTATCAAACCCTGGTGATACCCCCATAGGCTACGGCCTTGAGTAGAGTTCCATAATCTGCGGTATTCTGTTGAACTGATTCATATATTAGACTAAGATGCTATGTTCAATAAATTTAAATGGGTGAATTAGGTCCTCCAGATTCGTCCAGGATCGCCCAGTTGGTAGATCATTGGCAGCTTCAGCCAAAGCATCCTTGGTTCGAATCCTGGCCCGGACATTTTTCGCCCAGTTGGAAAATTACAATTCACATTCATTTACATTTTTTCAAAATAGCACGTATTTCAATTTTTTTTTTTTTTTTTCAGTTCTTATGCGAGAATATCAGCAAACAGATATAGTAATCTACTATTTTGCGACTATTTTCGCTTTACTTTCTACAGAAATGGAGTACTTCAGTTGCTACCATTACAGAAATGGCAGTAAAAGCTTAAAAAAAAAAAAAAAAAAAAAAAATGAATATCTCAAAATTAAATTGAGATGCAGTTTTCAAACAATTTGCAGGTAAAAGTACTTTTTTCGTTATACGACAGTGTAAAAATTGAAAATGTGCGATGCTTAGAAGTTTAAAAAAAAATGTAGTAGAGATTATCAGTAATTAACCGTTACAATGATGCATCTGTTTCGTTTTACGGCTGGCTTATGTAACGTAATGTTATTTTTTAGGGACGACACTTTTTGGTGCCTGAAAGAAATAGCATATCGTGGGATAATAATAATACAGTGAAACCTACCTGTGCGACCACCTCCCTGAATGGCCATTTTTTCATGGAACATAATTTATTCCCATAGGCTCAATATTAATTTTATCTCCATTCAGAGACCATCCCAGTTGAACTCCTCCCATGAGAGACCCATTTCTTTGAAGAAAATTAAACAATTTCTGTTTTTTCCTGGTCGCTTGAAAAAGGTTTTATTAAAAAAATAATTCCGGAGAGCGCATTATTCACCAAACTTCTAAACTAAGTTTAGAAATTTAAAAAAAAAAAAATTATTCCGGTAACTTTTAAGTGTTTAAACCCCTTTGTGCCTTCTTTGGCAATGAATTTAACTCTGATGACAAATCAAGAATGACGGTCAATAAACTGCCCTGCCCTATTCTGTCAGGAAACTCTCAAAGAAATAGATAAATTAATAAAATCGTCATTATTTGTTCCCGTCCAAAAAAAAAAAATTGCATTTATTTACTGAACTTCAAAAGGACTTTGAAATAAAAGTTATAAAAGATAAAACCGTAGAATCACAACAAACGTCAATGTATTCCTTTTTTAAACTCTGCAGTAACTAACTTAGTGGCTTAACATTGTTTTCAGTTTAAGGGGCTTCCAAGTTGACAGAAAATTTACGCCCAGTCGATGGATGATTGTCTTATTTTAAGTGAGCCATTGGGGATAAAAGGTCTAACTGTAGTTATTGAAAAACTACTATAAAATTTCAATTAAATAAAGATATAAATGAAAAAAATTACTTTTAAAGAAAAGTGGTAATTTAAAGTTAAATAGTAAGAATCTTACTGGTTAAGAAAAAATAAAATAAAAGGAATAAAAGTTAAGATTAAGAATAAAAGTATGTTAAGCACAGTTATGAAAGATACATTGACAAGGTGTCGGACAAGGGGAAGTCGGCGCAATGGGTGTGACAGATGTTATGTCACAGGAAATCAAACCAAAGGCACTTTTCAGAGTCCATACATTATTTGGAACAGATATCATAAGTTCCCCCCGGCCGCCATCTTGGAATTCTTCTTGGCGTGAAAACCCCTTTTCCGCCAAGTAGTAAATGTCGCCAAGCACCGGTTTATACGCATGTTTGGCTTAACGAAAATAAAATGTAAATAATAAACAAAATTCGCTAAACTGGCAATCAGTAATCCTTGTATGAGCGCTTCGCGCGCATTTACCGAAAAAAAAACATCGCCGAATTCAGCATTTTTCGCGGTATAGCATTCTCAAAATTCAGCAATTCTCGTTTTGAAGCAATCTCAAAATGTAAAAAACTCTTGAAGCAACAAAATGTACATAAAATTATCAACATACCTTAACAGACACCTGCTTTCTTGAAACCTCCAGCATAAAATATCTCTTATAACACCGCCGTCATTTTCCAAAATAGGCTTAATACTTATTGACACGCTATAAACAAACTTCCCTTTCTTGTCAAAATTTCCTCTTATTTTTTAATTACTTCAACAAGATCGTTTAAACGGACTACAGAAACTATAGTTAATGAAATAAATCCAATAAATTTAACATAAAAATAAAAAGACAACGATAGAACACGATATCAAAATACATTCACAAAATTCTAAGCTTCTCAGGGGTTGCTAGAACACGACACGTCACAACACACACATCACACGGGGTTTCCATATCAAGTTTGTCATATCCGTAAACACCGCCAACACGCCAACAAAAAATCGCCAAACAATTCAAAACAACAACGGCTGAGGGAAGATACGGCATCTATGCCCATTATTTTTTTCTTTTGTTACTAGGTAACAGTAAATTGATCATATGATCGTAAATGCTAGATATTAGCAGTATTTTTTTTCTTTCCTTTTTTTATATAAAAAAAGTTGAGATAATGAGAGAAGTATAGAAAAGAAATAAAATGAAATTTTGACAGTGGTGGAGAACTCAAGGTCCCTCAATATCCATAATAATGGAAATTCTGGGGCGTTTTCTATGCTCAGGCTCGTAGGCGTCGTAGTCAGGCAGCTCAGCCAGTATTTCGTTGGGGAGGTTGTAGAGGTTGCTATAAAATTTTTTGGAAAGATCGACTATACTCTTTTCCTAAAGGTAGGGGCATTAAGGTCTCTACGGATAGTAGAGTTACGAAGGTAACGTGATGCATTACGTAAAATGCGTAGGTGTTTGTTTGTAATTAACTTTTGTTTTGATACTTAAAGTTTTACATTTTTTCCTAATGTGAAAAATAAATTTTAGTAACATTAATTGTTACCCTTTTTCAACAACTAAAATCTAGATTATAACATGACCTCCATTAAGAGCCCACCTCTCGGAGCGACCATTTTTTATTGGAACGGAACGTGGTCGCTTTAGGGAGGTTTTACTGTACTTTGATAAAATTAATATCAGTTTATTACATTAAATAAAGGGAATTGTCCTCTGAATGTATACTATAAGAACTAGAATGAAAAGTCTCCGAATACAGTTTAGCTGATATATATAACATCTCAAGATAGAGGTGTACAGATTTCCGTTTAGGATGAATGAAACGTAACGAAGATAATGAAAAAATAGAAATATGGGTTGTTATATTTAAAATTTCAGAGTTCTATCAGAAATAAGCATGCAGATTGTTCCTCAAAACGATAAAAATCTATTTGAAGTATGAAAAATCCTATCCAGTATTTGCTGCAGATTTTATTTCGAGATTTTTAAAAACTGGAGTTATGTGGTGGAATCTTTTTCTTCATATTGTAAATTGAAAGACACACAACGCCACATTTTCATATTGATAATACCTGGGGAATAACCCTGCAATGACAGAATCCTAAGAGAATGCAAATGATTTCGTTTTACACAGGTTTCCGTGTTAGCAGTAATAATTGTACGGCATTCCTTTCGTCGGAACCATAAAGGACCATAAAGGTTTTTCGTTTAAGACAGGATATCTTTATAGCAAGGTTCCGTTTTCACAATTTTTACTCTATGTATAGTGGCAGAAAAATTATAAAAAGAAACAGTCACGAACTTTAGTCACGCACTTGCAATAATAATAATAATAGTAATAAATGGCAAAAGTGTAGTATTTTTTTTTTCTTGGTTTTTCATAAATATATTTCTTACATTATATTTTGTTTTTTCCTTAAAATTATTATTATTTTTTTACATTTGGCAATGTTGAACTCAATTATTTTTCTACTGGGCGGAATTCTGCAGCTTCGGGGAGAGAGGCTTTACATTTTCAGACCATCATTAATCAATTGAAAATTTGAAAACTTGCGGGGGGACACTATGGCTGTTTCCGTTTTCACAGGCTGTACTCTATGTACAGTGTCAAAATATTTATCAAAAGAAACAGTCACTGGCTTTTATAATACTATTATTACTGCTACTACTAAGGTACTTGTACCCAATATGGACAGTGCTCTCAATATGGACACCCCTAGTATCTTTAAAAGTAACAATTTTGATCGAGAGATGGCGCTACATGTCCGTGAAGAAAAGCGGTTGAAAAGATAATTAAGCCTGGAAAGTGCAAAAAAGCGCGCTGTTCGCAATCTGGAAGGAAACTTGTTGTTTCGTGGTGTGCTGATCGTAATTACAGGTAAGTTTAAATTCTTATTAGATATGGTAAAATTACTTTAAATATTGAAAAGTGGAGTGTTTCATAAAGCTGATAAAACATATTTTCGATTGCTATTGCATATATTACTTAAAAATATTTTCTTTGTTTATTTATTACAAGATTTAGTAAAACTATGCCCGATTCCCAATATGGACACCTTATGTCCACATTGGAAATACAGGAAGTGAATCTTTAGATTCACAAATTTGTAAAATATCTGTTTAATGACATCTGAACAATCCTCCAAGAAAAAAATCCTCCAAAAAGCCCTTGCAGAAAAATCAAAAGAAGCCTCCCCTCAATAGGGTATCTGCTGGCGAAATCGCACTCCTCAACAAAGGAGAGCTGGCACTGCTTCTTATGCAGTATTGATGCTGTTACACACATGCGGCAGATATGTCCATGAGGACTTTGCGGGACTTGCGCCCAGGGCCGAAACTAGCCTTTTTGGCGCCCGGGGCAAACATGGATTTTGGCGCCCCCCTCCACCTCAAAGTAAATTTACAAAAAAGAATTTTACTAAATATCTAAGGGACAACTTATTTTTAAACTTAAAATATATAAAACTGAACTACGTAATCAGCTTTGCCAAACATTGATCCATTAAAATCTTTGAAAAGTTATTGAAAAGAATTGCATTTTAATCTTTTTAAACTTTTTTTTTTTTTTTTTTTTTTGCATAGTCTGAATGAGGTCGATATCTAAAAAAGAAAGGTTTTACTAAGAATTTTACTCTGTGCATTCCCCTTCCCGTTGTCCTGGGCAGTCAGCGCCCATGGCAAGACGGAAAAAAAAAAAAAAAAAAAAAAAAAAAAAAAAAAAAGAAAGGAAGCTCAACACTGTTCAGCGGAAAAAAAAACAAACAGCTTTCATGGAATTTTTTTATCTAGAAGAAAAATCAGACTGAGGGGTCACTTCTCCTTTGGTAGTTATCCGTAGTGGACAGTAGGGTGTCCCACAATAGAGACTGACCTTGGAAAACGGTAATGATTCTCCCTCGGATTCTCCTCACAGGAAGTGATTTAAAAGATAGAAAGCAAACGCATAGGCATGATACTTTGAAATTTTGTATTGTAATGAATCTTTTTATCTATTTGTAAAGTTTAATGCATTTGGTTCAGTTTTCCTTTTAAATTTTCCAGCTGCGAGACATTTTTATACAAATTTCATAATATATATATATATACATTCTTGTGTCAAACGTCAAACAAAATCTTCATTTTGGCGCCCCCTTCACCTCCTGTTAAAGCGGCGCCCGGGGCACGTGTCCCCTCTGCCCCCCCCCCCTAGTTTCGGCCCTGCTTACGCCCATGATGAAGAAGTTTTTATTTGTCCATTCTGTGAGGACTGAGTAATAACAGATGTAAATTCTGCAGACAGATGCAATAAAGCTAAGCAAAACTAACTATATTATTTCATACTATTTTGTAGTAACTGAGGTGCTTTGCATGAGTCTTCGAAGAGCGACAACCGAAAATGAACCCCCCCCCCCCTCCCACGCAATACTTTAAGATATATTTCTTTTATTCCCTCTCCTTTAAAATCCCTTAGAAGAGTGGCTCTTCCATACACCCTGTATAGTAGGTCAATAAGGAGCCACCTGTCCCTAATATGGGCATGCATGTCCATAATAGGGACAGGTGGTTCCTTATATGGCTACTTGTAAACATTTTTTACTTTTATCATTAAAATTAAACCAGAATAATTACAAGATCGCTAATTTTAATAATGATAGTCAACAGCCCGGGATAGTGGTCATATATTTTTGGAGTCCTATGACGTGTACACGGGGGTGGGGGGGAATCAATTTTCCTTAGGGTGTCCATAATGGGTACAGGTACCTTACTACTAATAATAAATATTGAAAGTATAGTATGTTTTCTTTTCTTTTTTTTAATAAATATACAGGGTGACCATAATTAAAAGACCCTACTTTAAAGTTGTCTACAGACGAAACTATTGTTCATAAAGTTGTGAAATTTTGGGAAAGACATAATAAAGGGATGGGAATTTGTTTCAGCGGAAAAAATTCGGAGGCCGTTTTTTTAATGAATTACACATTTAGCATATATTTACCATAGTTTAACAAATTTTATTATAACCAAACATGTTCTGCATGGCTTTCATCCTTTTCAGATGCCATTTGGAATCGTAAGATAGCATGTTCCACAGTTGACCGCAGTGTGTTCTGGGGAAATGCTAGGAACATGCCGTTAAATGCTGTCTTTAGATATTATTATGCCGATATATAACATTATATGATAATATATATTCAACCGCCGCGGCGAGCGGCCCATCTTCGTCCGCAGCCTTTTATTCATCTACTCTAGTCCCACTCTTTTGCGGAAGCCAGAATGAAAAAAAAAAAAAAAAATTCAAAAATTGAAACCGGACAAATTTAAACGAGAAATTACACAAATTAAAGACACCGAAAAGCGGGAAGGGAGAGCTCGGGGCGATAAAGCTACCGAAAGACTCCTGCTGCTTCTAGCTTATTATTAGTCTAAAGATAAACTATCATAATAATATCTAAATAATAATATCTAAACATGTGATGGTATATAAACATGTGATGTGATGGTTATTATTTATAATAAGGTTAAGTTAATAAATAAAATTTTTAAACGATTTAATGCTAAATGTGTAATTTATTAAAAATCGCCCCCTGGTGGCGAAATTTTGAACTATTTTTATTTATATATTTTTTTTAGCTTAAACAAATTCCCATTCCTTTATTATGTCTTTCGCAAAGTTTCACAACTTTATGAACAATAGTTTTCTCTGTAGGCAACTTTAAAGTAGGATCGTCTAATTATGGACACCCCGGTCTTTCTAATATTATATGTCTTTTATTCTTAAAATTATTTTTTTTAACTTTTATGCAGTGTTGAACTCAAATGTTTTTATACTGGAGGGATTTCTGCAACCTCCGGGAGGTAATTGAGATTTTAATTTTCAGACCATTAATAAATAGAAATTTTGAAAACTACCGGATGGACACTTTGATGCTCGGGGGCAGGGCCGAAACTTAGGGGGGAGGGCAGATGGGGCATGTGCCACAGGCGCCAGATGAAGATTATACCTTTGGAAAGGATCATTTTCTTCTGATGGACTGATGGCTTCTATTATTACGAGACAGCTATTATAAATGAAGTGTTAGGTGAAGATGAAAGAGCAGTCGTAAAAAGTTAGAACTCTGATTTTCTGGTCAGAATGGGAAAAAAAAATGGCCATATATATATATATATATATATATATATTTTTTTTTTTTTTTTTTTTTTTTTTTTTTTGTGTCGTAAAAAGTTAGAACTCTGATTTTCTGGTCCGAATGGGGAAAAAAAATGGCCATAATTTTTTTTTTTTTTTGCAAAAAAAAAAAAAAAAAAAAAAAATTATGGCCAATTTTTTCCTATTCGGACCAGAAAATCAGAGTTCTAATTTTTTACGACTGCTCTTTCATCTTCATCTAACACTTCATTTATAATGGCTGTTTCGTAATAATAGAAGACATCAGCCCATCAGAAGAAAATCACTCGGTGAAAGCGGAAACTCGATTAAGCAGGATTCGGATAATCGGGGCTCTACTGAATATGTCATTTTAAAAATGATCTTTAGAATATTTTTGTTGATGTTCAGAGGGATCTCCCCCTTGGATCCGCCACTGTAGATTACGTAGTTCAGTATTACATATTTTAAGATTACATATTTTAAATTTTAAAATAAGTCGTCTATTATAAAATTAGTAAAATTCTTTTTGTAAATATGCTTTGTCGAAGAGGGGGGGGGGGGCGCCAAAATCCATGTTTGCCCCGGGTGCAAAAAAGGCTAGTTTCGGCCCTGCTCAGGGGGGAGAGGTTCTTCAGAACATCCCTAAATTCACCTCTGATTTTTGAGCGTTAAAATTATGCGTCAGTTATTTTATTTTACTAACGTAACAAAATAAAACAAAATGTTCAATGAAACTAACAACAACGCGCTGAAATGTGAAATATTACAATAGCATTCACACATGAAAACGGTACAACAACAATGGCAATAACTGAGTCTATACAATCCAAACTGTCTCACGACCTATAAAAACAAATCTGAACAAAAAACACAGACAATCCATAATGAGTGATGCACTCACCATCTGAAGACGACTGTTTGACACAAGTGTTGAAACACGTTTAATTCGCATTATCCATTATGTATTTTTGACATCTAAAAAGGTGGGTCTGTCTTTTTTTTGAGAAGGACAGTTCCAGTAATAAGGATGTTATTGAAGTGTCGGTGTCCCTGTTTGGGGGAAGGAGAAAAAAACCCGTTTCAAGATGACGTAACCGTTTTCACTTTCAAAGGTGCTATAAGATTTGTGAGGCATTATCTCGTCATCCCCAAGTTCACATGTCTCCTTGCTCTATTTCTTTCGCAGGAAATGTCACGTAATAAGCGATGGATGTACAAAAAGCACTCCATTAAGTATTATTATTCACATTTTTTGCTTTTCGTTTTCATTTTAAAAAATTGGGGGGGGGGGGGGATATTTGTGTAGGAATTTTTATTAAAAAAACCTGAAGTAGTAGTCAGGGCCGAAAATAAGGGGGGGGGGGCAGAGGGGCATGTGCCCCGGGCGCCAAAACGAAGGGGCGCTAAATGAAGGATTATAAGTTTGGAATGGATCATTTTCTTCTGATGGACTGATGGCTTCTATTATTACGAAACAGCCATTATAAATGAAGTGTTAGGTGAAGATGAAAGAGCAGCCGTAAAAAGTTAGAACTCTGATTTTCTAAAAAAATAATTTTTTTGACAAAAAAAAAAAAAAAAAAAAAAAAAAAAAAAAGGCCATTTTTTTCTTTCCATTCTGACCAGAAAATCAGAGTTCTAACTTTTTACGGCTGCTCTTTCATCTTCACCTAACACTTCATTTATAATGGCTGTTTCGTAATAATAGAAGCCATTAGTTCATCAGAAGAAAATAACTCGGTGAAAGCGGAAACTCGGTTAAGCAGGACGCGGATAATCGGGACTCTAACTGTATATTTCATTTTAAAAAGGATCTTTAGAATATTTTTGTTGGTGTTCAGAGGGGACTCATGACCCCCGTGACCTCCCCCTTGGATCCGCCATTGTAGATTACGTAGTTCAGTATTACATATTTTAAGATTGCATATTTTAAACTTAAAAATAAGTCGGCTATTAGAAAATTAGTAAAATTCTCTTTGTAAATATACTTTGCGGAAGAGGGGGGGGGGATGCCAAAATCCATGCTTGCCCCGGGTGCAAAAAAGGCTAGTTTCGGCCCTGGTAGTAGTTCTAAGGTACGTTCACACAACGGAATCATGCAAGAAATTTTATTTATCAAAAGAAATATCCAAAATGTTCGCAACAACTCATAAAGAAGTTTTTTTTTTTTTTTTTTTTTTAGTTTTTTTTTTTTAGTTTTTGTTGTTGTTTTAGGCCTAGATTTTCAATCACGGCTTTAACATTAGATTAAGTATAAAAGTAAAAAAAAAAAAAATCTTTAATAAGCATTCAATGTTCATGTTGAAATTCACACCTCCATTGTTGACTGCATTTCATGTCTTTATTTTTTTTTTTTTTCAAAAATTTCCATTACAATACATTAATTTGGCTCTTAGGCACAGAACTCGATTACCAAAAATTCACTGCCCTTTTTATTTACGCTTGGGAGAGAGCACTAAAAAGTGAATTTATTAAAAAATGTATAATTTTTGCTCTGGTGCTGAAGTGGTTAGGCGTGATTTTCAAGATGAACACCGACTGCTTATAAAAGAGTGTTTTTTTTTAAAAACTATTTTAACTTTTATACTTATCAGTTGCACTAAGTTAGTAACCTCAATAATAAAATAACAGATTTATTAACTATATATACAACAATGAAAAACACGTAAAATCGGATTAATGAGCATTATTTTTTTTTTCTTTTAAGCAATCTACAATTCTTGATATTGTCTAGTAGACGAAAACTGCAAGGTTTGCTAAAAACCAATGTCGGGGAACAAGAACATATATATATTTTTTCTGCTAAATGAGGGTTACCTCGATTGTAACTGTTATTCGATAAAGCTGCAATACCATTTTTTTTTCCTTCTGCAAAAGAACAGAATGAAGATACTAAAGAAGCGCAGGGAAAATCTTTATCTTGGTCAGTAATGTTTTTGGGTCTCAGATGAAGAAGGAAAAGTTCTTGAAAGTATCGAATATCGATTTTCGCATTCATTGATTTTAGGATCAAGGATTGATGAGAATCATTCATAACTGACATGAGCATGTTTCATGCACGCGAAACAATGAGTCAGAACCGGAAAAAAAAAAATTAATAAAACTGGAAAACAGGAATTCTGCTATTTCAGAATCTAATGTCCTCCCGATTAGAAAAAAAGAAAAAAATGTATATATATATATACACACATATATATATATATATATATATATATATATATGTATATGCATATAAATATAGATAGTTCAGTTTTAAGATTTAAAACACGCGCTTTTATTTTATATAAAATGGCGTCATCCGCATCCGCAGAAGAATTCCTCATTTACGATCCAGTCTTAAACAACAGCTACAGTAAAATATGCATAGGACGTAACTATCACTGAATAATACACAAATCCAAAACTAGTTGGATGTGCCAATCCCAAACTTTCTTCTATCTCATGTATCTTAATATTTCAAAATGTTGTTACAAATGCCAATAATTCATTTTTATTAGTTTTATTAGTATTTTTATTAGAATTATACATAACTTCATACACTTTTCGATGGCACAATATTGAAAATGGCCCAAAAATCGCTATTACAGCGCCCCCTTACGGCGGAATTTTTCCAAATTCAGGGAGGACCGACTTGCCATGGCTAAACACATACACAAAAAATTTGATTCAATTCTGTGCATAACTTCATACACTTTTCGATGGTACAATATTCAAAATGCACAAAAGTCGCAGAAAAATCGCTATTACAGCGCTCCCTAGCGGCGGAATTTTTCCACATTAAGGGGGGACCTTCTTGCCATGGCCAAAAACATACACAAAAATTTTCTTCAATTCTGTGTATTACTTCATGCACTTTTCGATGGTACAATATTCAAAATGCCACAAAAATCGCATAAAAATCGCTATTACAGGGCCCCTACCGGCAGATTTTTTCCAAATTAATGGAGGACCTGCTTGCCATAGCCACAAACTCAAAAAAAGTTTTTGGTTTAATTCTATGCATAACTTCATACACTTTTCGATGGCACAATATTCAAAATGCGACAAAAATCGCTATTACAGCACCCCCTACCGGCGGATTTTTTCCAAATTAAGGAGGAACTGCTTGCCATAGTTCAAATAGCCACAAACTTTTAAAAAATTTTGGTTCAATTCTATGCATAACTTCATACAATTTTCGATGGTACAATGGCGACATACAGACAGACATCTTCTACAAACAGGTTTTTTGGGATCTCTGACCCCTAAAACGTGTAAATCCGTCGAAAACCGGAAGTCGAAAAAAATTTCGATTACAATACTTTCTTCTATTGAAGATAGAAGAATGTAAAAAGAGATTTCGTCATTCAAGAAACTCGACAAAAAAAAAAAAAAAAAAAAAAAAAAATCGCCTACCTCATAATTCATATGCCTTCCTTTGTAATATTAATATAGATACTTAAAATTAAATTTAGTTTATAATAGTTCCATGTTTTATCAGAAATCATTCATTTATATTTTTTCAAAATAGCGCGTATTTTAATTACATTTTTTATGAGAAAATGGCAACAAAAAGATATAATTGCTATTTTCCAACTATTTTTCCTATACTTTCTACAGAAATGGAGTACTTGAGTTACCAAAATATTAAACAAATAGCGCTAAAAACTACAAAAAAAAAAAAAAAAAAAATGATACCTCCAAAAAAAAAAAAAAAAAAAAAAAAATGGAGACGCAGTTTTCAAACGAATTGCATTTAAAAGTTTCTTTTCTTCCCCAATACGACGGTATAAAAATCGAAAATGTGCGATTCTTGGAAGCTTAAAAAATGTCAGTAGAGTATTCAACCGTACAATGATACATCTGATTTGTTTTACGGCTGGCTTATACAACGGAACGTTATTTTTTGGAGACGACACTTTAATTGCTGGGAGAAAGAAATAGCATATCGGGGGCTAATATGTTCTAGGCGAGATCCATCTTGATTCATTTTGAAAAAATTATTAACAATCTTAAAAATATTTCTTAAAGTCTAATATAAATAAGAATGCAGCAAAAATCTCAAACGAAAGGGGGAAAGTTCGTCTTAGCTGGTACAGCATCCTTTGTAACTTTGTATTCTTTTCGTCGGTCGGAAGCATTAGATTTTTTCGTTTAACGCAAGTTTCCGTTACAGGCATGTTCCGTTTTCTCAGGCTTAGATAATAATAATAATACAAACAACAACAGCATCGGCAATAATAATAATCCCTATAAATGACAAACATGTTCGTGAGTAACACTGGTGTCATTTTGATGTTAGCAACACCTGACGATTAAATTTCCCTTTTTCTGCAATTTTTTTAACTTCTAAATATCGAACATTTCCAATTTTTACACTATATCGAATAGGGGGAAAATTTTTCTCTCAAATGTAATTTGTTTGATAGTTCTGCCAGAATTAACTGATTTTTTATGGTTTTAAAAATATTTTTCAATCTATCATCTCTATCATGTGCAGCCCGATTACGAAAGATGAACCCGTTTGCACTTAAAACGATATAAATATTTAATACGTGATTTATCACATTGCTAACTAAGCGTAGAACCAACGGAGTCAAAAAATGTCCAATCCGGGAATCGAACCCGGAACCCTTGGAATAGCGCTCCAAGTGCTCTACCATTTAAGTTACGAGGGCGATACCCAGCTTAGCATCTCCCACTCACATATGTTGGTAAGGCTGCAACTACAGTAAAGATGGAATAGTCTTCATGAGCACACAATCCTGAGGCGAAACTGAGACACAAATAAACCCAGCATCGGTGAATACATATGTAATTTTAATTAACTTGTGCTGCAGTTGTAGCCTTACCAACATATGTGAGTGATAGATGCTAATCTGGGTATCATCCTCGTAACTTAAATGGTAGATCCCTTTGAGCGCTATTCCAAGGGTTCTGGGTTCGATTCCTGGCTTGGACATTTTTCACTCTGTTGGTTCTACTCTTAGTTAGCAATGTGACAAATCACTTATATTAAATATGCACTAATTTCAAGCGTATAACTTCACTGCCGAATACTAATTGGAAAATTAATTAAAATTATATACGATATAAATAGTTCAGAATTTTGCAGTCGTTCGTTGCCGATACAATGATTACATTAGTTTTCCTTTCGTATTATTCATATCGTTTGACAACAAATCTCAATTTTTGAAACTCAAATTGTTCCTAACCTTTTATAAAAAATTCCAACCACCAATAACAAACAAATAGCTTTTATTCTTTGATAAATGTGTTTGCCGCACAAATTAAGTAGTTTAATTACTTTCATTAACTAAACTAATACTTAAGAAATATATTTAATATATATTGCGGTTTTTTGAAATAATTAACGATAAATTCAATTAAGCGAATCCACTTATTTAAGATAAATAAAATAATTTATTTGTCATTAATTACTGCGCTCCATCATTCCACTGTTTATGAAAAAGACAGATGAATATAAGTAGCGATAAAGAAAACAAAAGAAGATGATTTTTCTAAGGAAGAACTTACGGATAGTGATAGATTGTGACAGAGAATAATAAGCTCGACGCAGCAGTGGTCGTTCGGAAGCTTCTTCCCACCCTTCCCGCTTTTCGGTGTCATTAATTAGTGTAATTTCCCTTTTAAATTTGTCCGGTTTTAATTTTTTTTTCAACCTGGCATCAGCTAAAGTCTCTTATACTTGGGTCGTGTCTGGGGACCTACGAACCTGGCTTCCGCAAAAGAGTTGGAATAAGAGAAGGAAATGTTAAAGGGCTGCGGACGGAAAGAGAAACACTCAAATTTTAGTCTACCACACTTGAAGACGGAAATAAACACTTCTTAGTTGATATGTTGCGACCACCGGTATAGAGACGTGATACCGGATACAATGTGAAAAGGTCGGAAATATTAATTCCCAATTCGGATTCTTCAAATAACATTAAATGGATGATTTATTTACAAAATATTTATATTAAATTACTCTATTTTCATTTATAGGCACGAATATAGCAGTTCTTGCTCTACATTAAATTACACTTACGATATTATCTACGCACTAGGTCATATCATTTAGAAAAATACCTCGTCTCTATTGACCGTACTCAGATGAGCTTATTCAGTGGGATAACCCCACAAGTCTCTCCCGAACTCTCATACATACATACTCTTCAAACAATAAAATGTACCGGAGCCTTAATATTCTGCATAGTATTAAAACCGTAGCCTACCCCGTTCCTTCCTCGCCATCACTCCAATCCGCAGCATATTTATATTTCATACATTATTCGCAAAATTTAAAGCATGGTTTTTTTTTCTTTAGCAAAATTAAAATCTTAAATATATTCTACCTGCATATACTTAACTGTCAACTATTCTACCTTTTAATTTATCACTTCTTCCGAATAGAAATATTTGCTTAATTTTAATGTTAATTAATCGCAGAATTCTGAAATTAAATAATATAAGGATTATCGTTCGTAAGTAGTGTTAACACAAAAAAGGAATTGTTCGCAGCTATGCATATATATACAGGGTGCAAAGAAAAGTCCCTTTAACCTGAAAATACTTGCGAATGGAGAGAGCTACAAATATGCAAGTGAGGTAACGGTATAGTAAAGCGACTACGCCCGATTTAACGCAAACGAAAGAAGCGCCTCCTAGTGGCGAAATTTGGAAGATAGCCATTTCAAATCGAAAACGAAAAGAGATAGAGCAAAATATCCAATTAGAAAGTTTTAGAGGATCAATTAATTAGCACGAAACAACATTTGGTTTACATTGATAAGATAAATCTTCGCCTGCATACCCAAAAATGAAATCGAAATAAATCTTAGACTTCTTCCATTTTTAATTGAAAATATTTGTATTGCAGATTTTGTATTATGTTTATGACGATTGTATACATAAAATGATAAGATGGATGCAAAATACAAAACTTTAAATACTTTTTAATCTTTAATTGGCTTTACTTATTTGTTACAAAAATTTAACATTAAATGTAGAACTAATTGAATGAAATATCTTAATATCTGTCCCTTCTCTGACTTAAACAATGTAGGAAATGATTTTTTTTTAACCATTTGGAAAAATGGTTATTGTTCTCGTCAGGATGGGAAATCAAAAGCATATCTGAAGGTTTTCATTGGTTTAATAAGCATTTTATTCGTTTTCTGATTGGTCTATACAGTAATCTGTATTTCCCTTTAATTTCAACAACGATGGATACCTTCTGTTGCCACTATGACAAAAAAGTAATAAAAACTACAAAAAAAATTAATAACTCAGAAACAAATTGAGATACAGCTTTCAAACAAATTGCATTTAAAAGTACATTTTTTTCTCTATCCGACGGTGTAAAAAGTAATATTGTCGAATGTTTAGAAGTTTAAGAATGAAATTTCATTTAAAATTGGCCGTCAGATTTCTTGGAAATCTGACGATGGAAAAGCCTTTTCCCGAACAGCCAATGAAATGCTTGGATATTTACCTAAGATTCAAGTGGATAATACTTAAGTTTCATGAAATCTGACGTGTCGCAGGCGATTTTGTTGGCTTGCCATTTTTACGTGTAATAACACTATTAAAGTTTAATTCATGGCGTACGTAATATGTATGATCAACTCCGTGCGATATTTTATGTCTTAAATTTTAGTCTTCGAAAAAATCATTTTCCAAATGGTCGTTGTAATTTGATAAATTACTTTTTTTAAAATTTATTCTTCAAATTATGTTTTTGTTTAATATGTCAAGTTTTTTTTAATAACTACTGCATTCTGAAGAACTCATTGCAAAATTAATGGAGGGTATCATTTTCAGGCTTTGATGTATGCGGTATTGCATCACAATGTGTGATAGTTTACCAATGTATAATTCAAAATATTTCAGTCCTGCAGTAATGCAGGTTGCTGTAGTTTGGACAAAAACTTTCAAGCTGAACGTAAAAAATCTATAATCGAAACATAAAAAATTAATTTCACTTAAATTTAGATACCCTATTTCCCACTCAGGAACGCTATGAATACAAAAATAAATTGTGTTGAATCCTTACTGCTAATATTTAACAATATTATAGCTGTAATACAGTAAAAAATAATTAAAAAAAAAGAGTTTTGCTTAAATTTTGTTACCTTATTCTCTCCCAAGGGGTGATGTAAACACAAGAGAAAATTATTACCTAAGTTAACTTAGGATGTAAATAGTTCCCATCTTAGAAAAAAGAACATATTTTAAAATTTAAGTTATGTAATTCCTTACTAAGTTCGCTACGTGCGTTAAAATAGCTATCCTTTTTAAAATTTTTACTAAAACATAAACTTGACCAAACTTATTCAAAAACTTATTCTGAAAATGTCCTTTTTATTTCCACTTTGACGCCATATTCATCTTTTTAATTCTTAAAAAAAAAAAAAAAGATAAATTATTAGTGCGGCTTTTGAATTATTTGCAACAATGAAGAAAAAACGTTAAATTTTATAGGGAAAATGTCCGTTAATTCACAATGAAAAAAGCGAAATTTCTAATTATTAAGAAACATATTTAAATAATGTAAATAAAAGTTAGCCCATGTTACTCTCTGGGTTATAATTCACCCATATGGAAAGGGTTCATTTTGATCATTTTGATCGTTCGTTTGATCGTTCATTTTGATCACATCATTCGTTTTGACCCTGACGTCAGGCAAACATTTTTATACCTTAAATTTATAATATCATTAGAATTAGTAAAAAATTAAAAAAAAAAATGTGGCATCAGGGACAGTAAAGTAGGAAGAAAAAAAAATGAAAAAGTTATGAGCTCCATAGGCTTTTCTATGTCAAATTAACATTCAGAAGTGACACTGGAAATGAATAAGTATTGCGCTATCGCGCAGTACTATATAATAACGCAATAACCCGCTCTATATAATGAATGAACAACTAGCAAAAATATTTATAAAAAAAAATTTCAGAAAATCTTACGCGCTGTTTCATCTCCATCTCGCCTACGTGTGCGATACATTACGTCACCTATAAGCGTTTTGATAGAAAAGAATGCAGAAACTTGCAGATCGGAGGGTAACTAAAGGGTAATCAGGCTTTCGTTTTTCGGAATCACTATTTCTTTGGGCTCCGGAGCCCTGTATTTATCAGCTGCGGTGAATTCCGACCAATATTTAAATATTTACTAAAAACAAAGAAGTACCGGAGCTGGTCTCCCGTGGGCTCCGCCGTAAATTAAGCACTGCTTTTCAGTAGAAAAATAATCCGTGCCCGCAACACGAGTAGTTACTTTTTCCAAACTACACGTTTCATGTCGAACACGCCACTGACTTCTCTTCCTTTCTCTTAATGCCCCTTCTCCCTTAATAAATTTTGTTTAAAAAAAAGATAAAAATGGAAAGATATTCTATTTTTTAATTACCAAAATGTTCAATAATATGTTTAATATCTACAATAATGTTTCAAATTTACAATTAAAATTTGGAAGTTTTTTTGAAAGATTTTGAAATAATTAGTTTTGGGTCAAAATGTTCATCATGGACCAAAAATCACTTCGCTAAAACCTTTTAGATAATGAATTATGCATTGTGTATAATTTTCAAAAGCTTGCACTAATTTAAGGCATCAGGCATATATTTTGAATTTGAATTGTCGAAAGTGGACCGAAAACTTCAAAGCTTATTATTTCAAAACTATTAGGTTTATTTGTACACACAAAACTGTAAAGTGATTATTTACTCAAACCTACATTTTTTTTTTTATTGAACTTAAAAAAAAAAAATAGAAACATTTAATTTTCATTAATTCAAACTTATATTGGACGCATTACGCGAATGATAACATTCAGGTAGCGCACATTTTCATTTTTATAATATACTAGGAGGCTCTTCCCCTGTAAGCTACGCTCTCCACTCCCCGTTCAGACACCGCAGAATCTAAAAACACGCTAATCTGATCGGTTTTAAAAATATTAGAGAAGATTGAATTATACTGAAAAAAGCTGTGCAGATCTCCCTGTAAACGGGTTCCCATTCAATGGCAAAAATTTAAGGCCGAATCAGCTGCTGTTAAGACATCCAATGGTTGTTTTCGTGTTTGATTAAAGAGGATCAGTTAAACATTTGAAAAGAACCTAAAATAAAATGAATTAAGTATATACAGAGTCTTTGTTTCCCGTTATTTTAAAACAATCTCTATAACAATAGCCTAAGTCATGTGACTATCATCAAGAGTTCCGGGCGGACCACTTCGCTTTTTATATTCCAGGTGCCATTTTGGTACCTTAATGTTAGCCAGCCACAGGTGATAAGTCGCCAAATATTATTTTATCGCCATCATTTCATCTATATTATAGTAGTTTAAGTCATGTAACTGCCCCAAACAAATACGGCTGCTCAAACCCTCCGCTTTTCATATGAAAGTTTGGCACAGATGTCATATACGGCCCATTATTGGCGCGATCTTTTTCCGACGCCAATTTGGGGAAAACATCAACAGCATAAACAACAACATCCGGCTACCATTTCAAGCAAAATAACGATACTTTGGCGCCAGTACCCGTTGCGTATATGACATTGGCGTCAGAAAAAAATCGCGCCAATATGGGGCCGTATATGACATAGGTGCTGAAAGTTTTCCATTTTGATTAAAAAATCATTTTTTTTTTCGAATAAAACTACATAAAAGTTGCCATGGTCACAAAGAGTTTATGGTACTGTTACGCTAGCCGAGTGCAAATCTCGCCAATAGCTTTTTTTCAACTCGCCAGTTAGCATTTTTTTTTCTTTTTCGAGTGGTAAATTAAAACATTGCTTTGAAGTTTAAATTAAATGCCATGGTTTGTTGCATTATTTAATATATTTGCCTAGATGTCATATACGCACCGCAGGTTTGGCGTGATTTTTTTTTTTTTTTTTTTTAACGAATATTTGGAGAAAACCTCGTTTTCGAATACCAGTTACATATGTATTTATGGTACTACTTAGTTGTCCCGTGTCGACCAAAAATCTACCGCCAAACTATAAGAATAAATGCCAATAATGGTTGATCGTAAATGTCACATTCACTTGACTTTAAGCAAGTTACACGTGTTTACGTCATCAAGTGATTTTTATTTCGACGTTTTATTTGTATATTTATTAATGTTATATTAATTTATTTGTTCCTTCGTTATTTAAAATAAAAATTATGTCAATTTGTATAATTTCGCGAGTGGTTTGGCGATTTATATAAATTTGGCAAAATTGGTCGACGGAATAACTAAGTAGTACCGTATTTTTTAATTATTTTCTATTATTTTTAAAAGAAAATAACCAAAAAATAATTAATAACTATAGAACAAAACAATTTATACAATTTTTAAAAAGAAAATAAAAGTAAATAAACATTTATTATTAAATAAACAACAATAGCCGGGTTACCATGTCAATCAAAATAATGTCATTTTGGTGCCAATTGGGTACCCCGGTGCGTATATGACATCTGTGCCGAATATTTTTCTTTTCTTTTTGTTTTTTTTTTTTAAAGAAAGAAGTGAAAGCCATCAATTTTAAATGCTTCAGTTTTAAATGAAAGTTTTGTATTTTAAATAAAATGAATGAAAGGATTATATTTTAAATGAAATTAATGAAATACCAAAATATGAGACGGGAAAAATGTTTGGCGATTTATTACCTGCGTCCTGCGAACATAAAAATACCGAGTTCTTGATTTTTCTATCAGAATCTTTCGATTTGGCGAAAAATTGTTCAAGTAAATTGAATTATGAATAAAAGTAACATGATACATTTCTTAGCATACATTTAAGGGAGGCTAAACTGGTCGCCAAATTAGTTTAAAATAATAACCTTTTCTAAAATATGAAAAAAAATATATCTGTTATGATTAAAATTTGAGTTGCTATCATTAGAGAAAAGTATTTAAAATTTGAAAAAAAAAATGTATATCTCGAAAACTAAGTCGAATTTAAAAATTCTAATATCAGTTTTGAAATCTGCTGATCAATACGGATTTTTGGTGTTAATTTTAACGCATAGTATTCCATATTTTAGGAGAAATCGCCGTGAAACATAATCAGTTGTTTAATCAGTCGTTTCATAAAATCGTTTGATAAATTCGTTTCATAAAATCGTTTCATAAATTCGTTTCATTAGGATTTTATGTATATAGGGTAGATATACTTTCAAAATAATGTCTAATTAAACAGGCCTGCTATATAAACACCGTTTTTATCCTTTCAAAAACGTTTTTATCCTTACAATAATATTTCGTAAAAGTAGGAAATTCTAAAAAAATTTAGAAACATACATTTCAGTATACTTTAAGATACATGAACATTAACATTTAACATTAATTGAAAGATCCAAGTTTGATTAACTTAACAAAAAAAAAAAAAAAAAAAAAAAAAAAAAAATTGCACAAAAAGGAAAAGAAAAGAAAACCACTTTTATATTCTCTGACATATTTTTTTCCTTTTATGTTTAAAGATGTAAGGCTTAAAGATTTATATTATGAATGAAGTAACATAGTAATGTCCTGTTTATTTGCATACGTTATTCATTTCTTTGACTGAATATACATTTCCTTACCCTATATTTTACAGGATATAAAGTGTCTTGAATAGAATTTGCTCTTGTGCAATACAAAGACTTCACAGTTTGATGAGATAATAATTCTTCTATTGTATATCTTCGTCTTCTCCCTTTCCTTTTAGAGATGCCGAGTGTGATCTCTAGCAATTAACAAAGTAGTGTTTTCTCTTCAGTTCAGATGATGAAGCAATGCTAAAGAGGAAACATTTAACGATTTCAAAATTACGTCAGCTCAGCGCTTTCTATTCAGTTCGAACCGGATTTAACACAGTTCCTTGAGTGCAGTAAACTCCATGCTCCTACAAGACTTAACTCATATTTTGGTGTGATGTCAAGGAAATGGATCTCGATCCACTGTTGATTATATTAGGCGTCACTTTAAGGTTTCAATTTTTCATATAATTTCTTAAACGGATAAACGAAATTAATGTTATCTTATTGATATTTTCCATACCCGAATATTGCCTCCATCCGCTGTATTTGAAGATTATTTTCCAGAAAATAAAAGAAATAGCATTCGGGGTTCTTTTTTTAAATACATAGTATAGTTAATTATAAATAGTCCCGTTTCATAGCAATAAATTTCCTTCAATGAAAATATTGATGGCACCCGAATTCGTGTGGTATGGCGCGCTGGGGAATATCACTGGCACACATAATTGTGTGCCATGACAGTTATTAAACCGTTAAACTCCTAACACCAGTTATCCGGATCGGTAATATAAAATACAAGATTACAATTTAAAAAGTTAGACGACGTGGACCACACGGTGTTTTTTCGTGTGCTTGATCGGTCGTTATTATGTATAGACAGTACTGTAACCGAATTCTTTTGTGTGTCCCTGCATATGATCGATGAACGCAATGCACACACTCATCTGTAGTAAGCATATCAGTGATTCAATTCCAATACGTTTGAAATATTATAGCATCATTAAAGTACACCGCAAACAATATTTCCTCATAGATCGTAATGTAGTTTTTTTGAGTGTCCCTGTAAACGAACTGTAAATGCTACACACTTCATTTTCAATATCGAACATGTCATAACTAGTAAACCTCAATGACATATATCAATTGCATATCTTATTCAAGTAAATTTACGCGAATTAGACAGACGACAGACACACAAACCGTGTTCATAAACACTTTTGAACTATGTTGAAAAGTATTAATAAAAAGTTTATCTAATAATGCCGTAACGATTATCCAACGACTTCGTCTTAACGACATCGTTCCTGTGAGTGTCGGATAATTGGAAGTCTACTGTACCGTATTTGTGTGACTGCCGTGTATTCATTCTTAGGCACAGCTGTGGGTGTTGCTGGGATGTTTTGCAACTAGGCTAATGAGAGCAAGAACACAATGTGTATGTAAGATGTTCAAATATGGTGTTCCCAAATTCTAAAAGAGTGTCACAGCAGGAAGTTTGTGAACGTATCTCTGCAATATATGATAAAAGCAATCGTTTATTGTAATAAAAAACAGCAATTAAAACGTGCATAATTATGTATTCCATCACATACTTAAGAAATACATCACTTAATTTTTCCTTCTAAGCAGTGCTGTAGTTGGGTGAGAACGCGTAGGAACGCCGTTCCCAGAAATATTTGGTTTGTTACTGAAAAAAAAAGCGTACGAGCACAATCTTTTTTTTCAAGCGAAACCATAATTTATGCTAATTTTAAGAAGATCCGTTGCACTTATATTCATAAGCTGTGTAGGACCTCCCTTAAAAATTTTTTGGCCTGAACCATACGTGAAACCTTGGTAGTGATCGCGAAGAAAATCAGCAGACGAGACAGCTTGTCGTAAATCAGATTGCACAGAAAACACCTCTCAACATCTTTCTTTTGAAAACTTCTAAGTAAGATAGATGTGCCAGTAATTCCTGTTATTTCAATTTATTTTGATTTATAATGGAAAGTGTTACTATGAGATTGATTAAATGTTGCTTTTAGATGGATGCCATACAAATACAATACTATAAAAACTACAATATAATAATTATAACTGTTATTTGAAAAAAGTGGGCTTTTAGCTAAATGCTTTAAATTGTATTTTGGCTTAGCAAAAATGCGGTAGCATCAACATTTACTCTATGAAAAGGTTAGTTCCCACAAATATTTTCTTTCCAACTACAGCACTGCTTCTAAGTGTAAATTTTTGGGAACAATATGTGGAACTTGTAGGCAGCTTAGTTGTGATGCAACTTACCACGCAGTTGAAATGAAAGCGTCTTGCCAAAACACTAGGGAGTCATGGGAAAAAACGCACGTAATTGTAGTTAAAACAAGAAAGAAAAATCATTCGTACAGCATGGATTATGAAAAACTTTCTAACGCATCCCGAATACTGTAACAAAACTTTACAGTTTATTAAGGTCAAAGATATCTAAATAAACAATTTAGAAAATGCATAACGCATTTGAAAACTCAATTTCTGCAATTACCATCACTAGTCGGAAAAGTGTCCCAATTTGTTTGTGCAACTCCGAATGTGACCTATAGATATGTATGTATACTACACAGTATGCTAAACGTTAATTCGATTAAACGCATAACATAGTTGAAAATTCCCATTCAGCAATTCCCGCCAATAAACGGAAATGTACTTGAGATCTTTTGTGTATTCTTGTATATGATCTATAGAATTTAGACACAACAAATAATATGCAAACAAATAATTAAATTTTAATGCATTATATACATGCCCGATATATACTATTACAATATATGTTTCTATATAAAAAAAAAAAAAAAAGTTTTTGCATTCAGCAAAAGACTGATTTATAAGAGAAAATCTCCTGATGTTTTTCTTCTTTAGAACCTAGAAATTCTGCGTTGTTATATTATTATATTTTATATACACTGTAAAAAAAAACGACATTTTTACAGTACAAAGTACTGTTCATCTCGCGCACAAACTGGATTACAGTGAATGTGCTGTATCTTTCTTTGGTTTCCTGACTATATTAACGTGGAAAATACAGTAGTTGCGTAAAATTAACAGTTGGACGCCAGCAATTTGTGCTGTAAAAAATGCGTCCAAATTGCCAGCACATTGTGTTGTTAATTTTACGCAACTACTGTATTTTCCATGTTAATATAGTCAGGAAACCAAAGAAAGATACAACATATTCACTGTGATTGAGTTTATTCTGGCAAATCTACAGTGGTTTTTTTTTTACAGTGTACTTATTATATAGCTAATACTGTTTTTTAGGATTGAAACTTTTGTCGGGGAAAAAAAAGAGTTAAAAAATTTTTTAACAACACTATTTTGAACCAACATACTTCCAGACATATTTTTACAACATTTGCAACAACAATCTATCACAAAAGTTTATTGTTTGAAAATAGTGGTGTTAATATTTTCTGGTAACATTTCTTCCGCGACAAACGTTCAAACCTACTGATAATATTAACTTTGTTATATAGCTTTGTTTATGCTACTTATGTTATCTTACAACATTTTAATTACTCCTTTTTTTTTTTACCCTTTTATAAAATTGCGGTCCGCCTAGTATCGGAAAGATATGATTGCGGCCTGCGAGAAAAAAAAAAAAAAAAGGTTGACTGTGGCTGTTCTATTCTAGAGCTCTGTGGGCGATAAACTTCCCTAGCCTTCGCACGCACACTTATATACAAACACACAGGCATCTTCCTTTTACTATTACCCGACTGCCAAGAAGGGTTATGTGTTTCACGTGTATCTGGCTATGTGGATTTCTTTATACCCTCGAAACATCCCAACGGCTGGATGGATTTTAATAAATGAGGTCTCTATCGATTCGTCTTAACCGTAGACTGGGTTTTGTTTTAATAAAATCAAAATGACGGCCGTAAAATACAAAAGGGCGTTAGAGGCGAAAAAAAATGTTTACGCACCCTATTGAGTGGCATATCACTAGATAGGCTAGTCATTTGTTGCTACAACCGCAAGTGGATAACCTCAAGTCATTTGTTGCTACAAATTATTATTTTATAAAAATTAAGCCAAACTTTAATTTACATAATTTATACAAAAGAAATTTCGTTAAAAACAAGTATTTTTATGCTTTAATAAGTAGTTGAAATAATAAAAAATGTTAAAAAATATTCATTTAAACTCATTTAGAAATGCAATTACCGTAATTTAAAACGATAAAAAGGGAAACAGGAAAATGTCTTTTTATAACATTCCAAAAAAGAAATTTTTTTTTTCTCATTCAACGTCATATTTAAGCAGAGAGCAGGAAAACGATGCTGATTAAATTAAATTATTACAAACTTTTTTTAAAAATGCAATTAGCTGTAATTTTTACTTACAAATCAAACTATAATTCTAATTTGAATGACATTTCACCTTTTAAAATAAAAGACAGTAATGCATATGGTCATTATGGTTTGTAAAATACCTTTTTGTTTATTTATATTTATTTAAAAAACACTGTTTTTTTTTTCGTCTTTAAGAATTCTGTTCATTTATTTTACAGTTCTGAATTAATTATGTATAATGTACTGATTATGTTACTTGCATTTTGAATTTTTACTTTCTTCTATCTTTGCAAGAAAAAAGTATTGGATTTGTAAAAATTTTTGAAATCCGGTTTTCGACGGATTTACACGTTTTAGGGGTCAGAGATCCCGAAAAACATGTTTTAAAAAATGTCTGTCTGTGTGTGACACACATTTTGTGGGCGCTCTATCTCAAGAACTAATGAACGGAATTTAATAAAACTTTAGATAAATAAAACTTGAGATAAAATCCTGATATAAATTGGTGCTGATTACTTTTTGATGTAAATTGCCCAGCAGGTGGCGCAGAGCTATGCTGCATTATTCTTGACTTCCAAAATAGTTAGGATCTCAACAACTAAAGCAAGGATTTTCAGAAAACTTCAGATTCAGTTAGTCCTTGATATAATTTGGTGCTGATAACTTTTTGGTGTAAATCGCCCAATAGGTGGCGCTGCTAGACTGCATTATTCATGATTATCGCAATAGCTCTATCTCAAGAACGAATGCATGAATTTACACCAAACTTCAGATTCAGTTAGTCCCTGATATAAATTTGTGTTGTTTAGTTTTTGGTGTAAATTGTCCAACAAGTGGCGCTACTATGCTGCACTTTTCACGATATCCGCAATAGTCGTATCTCAAGAACTAATGCATGAATTTTCATCAAACTTTAGATTCAGTTAGTCTCTGATATAAATTGATTCAGTTAAGTTTTTGGTGTAAATTGCCCAGCAGGTACCACTGCTATGCAGAACTTTTCACGATTTCCGCAATAGCTCTATCTCAAAAACTAATACACGGATTTTCATCAAACTTCAGATTGAATTAGAAGTTGTCATAAGTTGTTGCTGATTAGATTTTGGTGTAAATCACCTAACCGATGACGCTGTTATAATGCATTTTTCAGTGAGTATTAAAATGTATGAGATAGAAGAAAGTTTTGGGATTGCCACATCCGACTAGTTTTACTGATATTTCACCTGTCAAACGGAGTCCTCACCCTGCTATTTTTATTGAAGTTATTTGAAAATATAGCAACGTCAAAAAACTAATCGGATGTGGCAAACCCAAAACTTTCTTCTATCTCATACATGTTAATACTCCCTGAAAAATGCAGCATAGCAGCGCCACCGGTTAAGTTATTTAAACAAAATCTAATCAGCAACAACTTATGACAACTTCTAATATAATCCGGTATCTGGTGAAAATCCGTGCGTTAGTTTTCGAGATAAAGCTGTTGCGGAAATCGTAAAAAATTCTTCATAACAGCGCCACTTGTTGGACGATTTACACCAAAAACTAATCAGAACCAATTTATGCCAGGGACTAACTGAATCTGAAGTTTCATAAAAATTCATGCATTAGTTCTTGAGATACAGCTATTTCGGAAATCGTGAAAAATGCAGCATAGCAGCGCGACCTGTAGGGCGATTTACACCAAAAACTAAACAGCACTAATTTATATCAGGGGCTAACTGAATCTGAAATTTGATGGCAATTCATGCATTAGATCTTGAGATAGAGCTATCGCGGAAATCGTGAATAATGCAGCATAGTAGCGCCACCTGTTAGGCGATTTACACCAAAAACTAAACAGCACTAATTTATATCAAGTATTAGCTAAATCTGAAATTTTATGAAAATCTCTGCATTAGGTTTGAGATAGAGCTATTGTGAAAATCGTGAATAATGCAGCCTAGCAGTGTCACCTGTTGGATGATTTACACCAAAAACTAATGAGCCCCAGTTTATATCAAGGTCTGGCTGAATTTAAAATTTTGTGAAATTCCTTGCATTAGTTCTTGAGATAGAGCGACCACAAAAATTTTGTCACATACAGACTAGAGGTCTGCTCGGACTGGAATTTCCAGGCACGGGCCCGGACCGGCCCGAACGAAAGCTATCTTGGCCCGGTGTAAAAATTAAAATTAAATGTTTGGTCCGAGCCCGGCCTGGCTCGTACAAAAACCCGTGAAAACAGGCCAGGACGGACTCAATTTCTGCAAAAAATTCCGTTTTTTCTCGATGTACATTTAAGATTTTTTTTTTTAATGAATACTACATACATATTTATGGGAACATTTTACAGTATACTTTAGATTACTATGTGTTCGCAAAACATGATTACTTAGCCTTAATGATTACTTACAAGGAAGGTCTCCATACGGGCATACTCAGAAAAATCTGAAAAAAATACAGAATGTTCTTCTCATATGGATATATATGTTTATAAAAAAAATTTTGTCGGAACCCCGATACAGCGTTCGTAAAAAAATAATGAAATTTTCGTTTATTTGGCGATTTATCACCGGTTGGCGATGAAAAAAAAAATATGCTTTTATGTAGGAAAAAACTTTTTATGTTGAATTTGTTTATATAAGTTTAATTTAAATAACTTTAGTTTTGTCATTTTCAATTTGTTTTAACAATAGTTTTGTCATTTTTTGTTTGTTTTAACTATAGCTTGTCATATATATTTATATGTATTTATAATAAAATTTAAATGTCATATTTTACGATTTAAAACAAAATTTAAATTGATTTAAATTGTTTCTCAAAAATAGGGCAGATAGAACACTGTCGGTTTGATTTTGTTGCTATGGAAACGACTTCGTCTTCGATATGAAAGTGTATTATGGCAATCAAATGACAGCTGGCTATAACTTAAAATAGATAATTGTAACTTCAAAGCATAGAAAATATTTTTACAGTGATAGAATTAAATAATTACAGCAACAAGCAACATATTTATGTAACATAAAAAATATATAACAACCTCTTTCATTAATTAAGTTTAAATTCATTAAACACCGTGCATTCTAAAAAAGAATTAATAAACAATTTTCAGATGCATTAAAATCGTTTGCTTTTGGCGAGGAAAAATCCTGCTCGCCAAATCGCGTGTCACTTTCGTATTTTCGCGCCAAATATTCGAAAGTATTTTATTTTTTTGCAGACTTTCTACTGAAATTCCGCCGTTAAATTTAACTGTTCTCTTATTACATACATGAGTAGTTTCACTAGCATTTTTTTCAACATATTCTGAGTATGCCCTGTAAGGAGACCTTCCTTGTTAGTTTTTTTAGTCATCGTCTCTACAGACGTTTCAAAATTCAAATACGGATTCATTAATAAATTAATGTCGTTTAGAATAAGGGGTTAAAAACATAATAACTTATGAAGCTGTATAATGAAAAGTAGATTCGTGAAAATATTTCTCTCATTTTTAAGGCTTTTCTCAATTTCAAAGAGTTACATTCTGACACATTTATGAATTCATTACTTTTCGAAAACGCGTAAGATTGGCAGGTATTCATATTCAGAAACTATGTAAATGCCCTTTTTCCCCCCTTAGATAAAAGCAATATATCTTTCAGAAAATGCTGCCAAAGTTAGCGTTTTGAATCGAATTTCCGGAAGCGATGGCACAGGTAAGTAGAAAAACCTACAGACACGTGACAAGAATCTCTGTTATCTCTGTAAGTAATTTATCAAAAATGGAAAAAACTATTCGATTCCAAATGCCTTCAATAATCAGGCCTGTCAGTAATATGCCTTTACAGTTAAAAATGAAACAGAAAATGTGTCTGAAAGTTTCGCATTGTTGAGCAGTGTATATGAGAACCACCTTAAGATATATTTCCAAAGATACTGTTAAAAGAAGTTCATTATCGCTATTAATACTTTTACAAAACATAATGCCTTCCCTGCTTACACATTCCTGAGAACGATTAAGATCTATGTAGAAACTGATGATCTATGTAAGAACTATGTAGAAAAAAAAATGCAAGCCTGATCTCGGCCTGGCACGAGCATGCTGAAAAAATTAAACCCGGGATCAGACATTATGTAATTGTACGATGCCGATCTCTACGACGAACATGTCACATTTCCGTATTGATGTTGTTAAACTCGCATCGGCTCGTGACGACGTTATGCTTCTCGAGAAAGTCATATTAATTGAAAATGGATCGTATTTTATCTGCTTCGCTGAAATTTTTATACCGGGCCGATAGGTCCGCTTAATTTTTTTTATCGGCACGGCCCAGCCCGGCCCTGCAGGCCCGTTCAATTTTTTTGCCTCAGGCCACGCCCGGGCCCGTGCAGACCTCTAATACAGACTCACAGACAGACATTTTCGAAAAACCGTCAAATCGTGTTGAGGACCTTCTAAAATGTATAAAGCCATCGAAAACCGGAAGTCGAAATTTTTCACGAATGTAATAATACTTTCTTCTTGTAAAGATAGAAGAAAGTAAAAAAAGGAAATCTTTATTCTCAGATCGACTAAAGGTCGAGCAGAAACTTTCGGAGTCGCCCAGCCAGGATAGCAGCTATTTTGGGCGGGACTGGTCAAGTTCATTAAAAATATGATATTTCTTCCGAACCCAGCCCGTACAAAAATCAGACCTGCTCAATTTCTACAAAAATTACCAATATTTCTTTATCAACATTATACCACAATTGTTTTTAAAGAATACTCCATACATATTTATGAAAGCATTTTAAAGTTAGGAATTTTTATGATTATATGATGTCCGCAAGCCATAAAATATGAAACAACAATATTAATTATTAGTGTCGTAACCAGATGGGGAGCAGAATAGGCTGAGTCCCTCCTAGTAACTTCTTTAGTACTCCCTAGCAACCATAATATTTAAACAAGTCGGAAATTGTACGTCAAACGTGGCAAATGAGGTGCGTTCGTACTATCACCAGTTTAATAAATATTCAGACCTTGGTGCAATAGCTGTTGCACTCATGCAAAAATGCACGAATATAAAATTTATTAGGATTATCTATATTAAATTCAATAATACAGAAATAATAGGACTCCATCTTAAATAGGACGTCATCACCATGGCAACCTTGAGTCATTACCTATCATGAGATACCAGTGAATTAATTACGTGTGATAGGATTTAACAGTATTTTATTAATATAGTTTTAAGTTTTGGTTCGATTTTCATAAAATTTGAAATGACTCGACAAAATTCTTCACTGATTACATATATTAAATGTCAGACCATTCGGTTGGGTAGTTTTCGCGCTGTTATATGCGGACAGGCAGACAACGACTATATCTGCTACTTATTTACGCAATTATGAACGCACCAAAAATATCATACTTAGTACATTTAAAAAATTTGAACCTTTTAATTGCAAACATAGGGGAAGGAAAGATAAAGTGGCCACTCTAAGATTTTTTAAGAATTTTTATAGCAGATGGATATTGTAATTATACTATTTTATAACCCCCTTCCCCCCTGAAAATAAAAATCTTCCAGGTTTTGTCAATGAAATTAAGAGTCTTCAGAAAAAGGAAGCGGTGGACCGGACCGGAGTGGCCAGAAACTGTAGAAAAAAGCAATCTTGAGCCCGGTACGACCCGGGAATTGAAGGAAATTTGGTCCTACCCTGATTTTGGTCAGTCCTGAACCCGAACAGACCTCTAAATCGGGTCTTATTGGTCATGTATAAATACGGTTTTGCACATGTGTGTATATCTGGTCAGTGTAAATAGTTTCTTTTCTCTGTCTTTCTTATGTCGATTAAAATTTCTAAGGAATAAAAATGCAAACTCTTTAAATACTTATTAACATTTTATTTTATTTTAAAATGTGCTTTAAAAAAATATTCCACCTCAGTAGATTAAATGAAAAAAAATAAAAAATACATCCGATGTCGCTCTTATTAAAATACTGTGATCGATTTTTTTCTTCCAAATTAAAATGGTGAGATCCCACAATTAACTCTTTAAAAAGTTCTAGCGCAGTTCCTGTTTCGTTTATAGTCTTTCATTAAACCGAGAAAAAAGAAACATTTTTTGTCCAGAGCTGTCTAGAAATAATTGCTTCGCGAGTGATAAAAAATTACGCGGGAAAAACGTAAGCATAAAAAGAAAATGAGGCAAAAGTACCGTGAAATTACTTTAGAATAAATTACGTAAAATATATATCTATATAAAAACAAATTTGTACAGGAAAAGTTCTTAATGACTATTTATAAAAATATTTGTTAACGAGGAATGGTTTTTTTTCTCACAGAAACGTAATTACAACGAGTTAAATCGACTTTATTTGAAGATAAATATTAATATATACCCGCTTTTGCAGTCAGGTTTAGTGCATTTCTTTGTTTTCAGCTCACTAAATATTAAATAGTTAAAAGTCACATTAATAAAGATAAATTGTATCTGCCAAAATTATCTTTTTTAATATATTCACAGCTGCCAGCATAAATTAAGGCACTTCAAGGAGCATTTTATGGCTGCTGGGAGCAAATTTAGGCCATTTTATAAGTTGTGTGTTATTTTCAGCGATTTTATTGTTTTTATCATTTATTAATGAAATCCATGTATTGTGTGTGCGAGCGCTTTCCCGAATTCATTATATCACTGTTTTAATTTAACAGTTCTTCTGCCTTTCGCAGCTTATGTTTTGCCAATATTAATAAGAAACACAAATAAGAAACTTTTCTCTCACATTATGTTTTTTTCTTTTAATTATTAGACGAACGGAAATTTGGAAAGAACTTTCTTTAGGCATTAGAAATGAAGATCCGATGAATTTCAAAATAAATAAAAAAGAAAGTGCCCACTTAAACTAGTGACATTGAGCTCGCAGGCTATTCACACTAATTGTATATTGTACTATGATTTTAAAGTATAATGCTTCTTGAAAAAAAAAATTTAGGCGGATTACCACCCCCCCCCCCCTCTGTTTCCCACCTTTATACTTAACCAATGAACCTCCAAATCTAAGCAAGGAAGCGTCTTATCAGAATAAACTGGTATACTAAATTTGAAGCAAATCGGATAATTCAGCATGAAAAACCCATTTATCTAAATTAAGGGGGGATTAGCCCCTGTTCCCGTTTTATACTTCACCAATGAACCCCCAAAACTAATCAGGGAAGCGCCTTGACAAATTTGAAGAAAATCGGATATTTCTATCAAGAGTTATCCCGTTACGTACATACATACATACATACGTACATACATACATGTTATATAAAATTTTTACTTTGCAATATTCATTCAAATTATTCTAAATTTCCGGCATATTCATTATTTCTCTATTCCTTAATAATCTCTTTTATTTATTTCTAGTTAATTTCCTATAAACTTAAAACGCGTATATTAATAATTATCTTATTCGAAATCTTAATCTTTTGCCTTACTACTCATATGTGAATTGACTATCGGAATATAATTCGACTGCTTAATGAATCCCTGGTGTTTCGATTTCATTTAGCCAATCTCACTACTACCCACAAATCAATATCAGTTGATTTAATTAGTCAACAGCGAAGTATTTAGCCTGTCAACAGCTACCAATATTCTACAATTTTGATGCCTCCAGCAGCAATGTTTCACTAGTGTGGTACGAATTTTATGCAACCTAACAAAAGCCTGACTAGGATTTAATAAAAGTCCGACAGGATATAATATACATACATACAGAATCTGCGGGCACATTAGGTCTCAGGCTTTGATAGCCTGTGAGCTAAAAAGTTGTTTTACCATGCTTTTGGGGGAGGATCTCTCATATACCAGAAAACTCAGATTTTTTTGGACTAGGTCGAGTGGGATATCGCTTCCCACTTCCCGTGTATTCGAATGTTGAATCGAATGGCATCATTCGCAAGTAAATACGATCCCTTGTTATAAAGTTACGACAGATTCTATAAATAAAAAGTCGGAAATTACATTTTATGATAGAGCACAACTTTATTATAATTATTTTACAGTCACATGTACCATTATGTGATTACACTCATCATCGAAAAGATCGTCCTGATCTTTTAGATGGTGATTCGAACCAAAATTAATTGATCATCAACACTAAGTGCTACAAAATCTTGCGAAGAGCCCCCAAAATTATGTTCAGATGTTATGTAACTCGTGTAAGGGAAAGGAGACTCATCACATTAATTCCATTCTCTATATATCCAAGGGCTTACGTTATCCTTCGAGAATTGAGGTTCCTTAACCAAATAATAAAGATGAGAACGATTGGAGTGCGGTGGGGACCAATATAATAAAAGAAGGGGAGAGGGTTCCGCCACGTTGCCGAGGCCGGTTCAGGCGTTCCTTTCAGTTTCGAATATTCTACACGTGTTGTCAGTGTTGTAGTCGTAAAAATATCAGTGGGCATACGCTGTAGGCAGAGGATATACGCTAGAATCATGAATGTTCATGGCCAAGGTATGCTATAGCTTTATTTGAGAAAAAGAGGGTATACGGGGCTTCTTAAAAAAATCAAGAAGGTATACGGCGTATACCTCCGTATACCCTCCACTACACCCCTGCGTGTAGTGACATCGAAGTTACCGACACATGTGGCGGTAGTTTTGCGAGTAGTTTTATAGTTGGAGTAAATAAATAAACAGCTTTTATTAAAAGTTTTACAATTCACATTTATTTTATCTATTCTAAATGTCTAATGCTTTCTTTAACCTTTGGATTTTTTTTTTTTTTTTATCTACCTCCTTATCCATATCCCCTGTCCTTGTTTACATATTTTAGAATACAGATGAATGTGAAGTGAGTACTATATTATGACTTCACCACTATTGATAAACACGAATTGAATCGCATGGAATCTTTTTTTGTTGATGGTGGTTACCTGCTGCAAGTTATAAAGTGGAATAAAGAAAATTGCAAAGCTTCATGACGTTCATATACGTACGTGTAGTACGTTAATTACTTGAAAAACCATTTCATGCCGTCGAAAACTCATGTAACAGTGGTATTTCGATAGTTATGATGACTTAGATAGTCCGAAAAAGAGTAAACAGTTGCACAGGTACCGGCATATTACCCGACATTGTCAGAATGCAGTGAGTATTCCGGTTTAAGGAAATCAAGAGCGGTTTTAGGGCAATGTCCAAAATAACAAGCAATTAGTCATCATACTATCTACTAAACTTTAAAATAATAACGTCGCAGTCTGTCTCCTGAAGATGCATATGTGCTAGCTGTTTTCATACAGCTGTAGAGAAGTCTCAACAATGACAATCAATCATTTCATACCAATAGATTCATTCCCAGTTTTCATCATTATTGAATGTGATTGAGATTTTCGCCAAATTTGTCAGCTTATAGCCATGTTATCTTCATTTATGCCGATTTATTTTTAGTCGCCAAATTTGGCAATATTTTGCTGAGCATTACCAAGCCTGGGCGAAAATTGGCGGATATGACTAATGACTATGTAGTTTTAAGCATATGAGAGTAGCAACAGTGGTTACAACAATTAAAGGGAATTTGCGAGAAACCATGTGTTCTAAAACTCATAAATAAAACCTAATTGTGGTAAAAATTAGCCACCCTATTATTTCAAACTACTATAGCTCGCAATTGTTTAAGACAGGGGCAAAACAAAATATGCCTCGAAATACTTATATCATCGCTAGGATTTCTCATTTTTTGTATATCTTCTTGGATTGTAAATCTTTAAGTGGCCGCCATTTTTAAACAAGCTGGCGGTGAAGGCTCGCCTGCAGCTTTTACTGACGCACCAGAGTGCCAAAATGTATGTCTTAAAACAAAAATATTTAGAAGTACCTATTAATATTTCCCGTTATAGCTCCTAAATAAAATCTGCGAATAGGGATTTTTTTTATTTATGTTGAAAGTGAAGAAATCAATCTAAAACTCTTTATTTTTTAATAAAAAATATTATCAGTTATTTTTAAATAAGAGAATAGTTACTTAAAAGATAAACATTCCGAATTTAAAGTCTCCTAAATCTCTCCAGTTGAGAAAAATAGCAATTATTATACATTTTCATAAATAAAATCATTAATTTGCAGATTATTTTATGTTCTTTTCTTATTTATTTATAATCTGATTACCTCATAGTTATGGATGCACTATTCATTTTCCTGCAGGTTGTTATAGAAAAAAAATTATAATAATTACCTTTTCTTGTGTTTAAATGTTTTAAGCATTTAGAAAAAACAGAAATAGATTATCGATATTATGTTATAAACAAAAAAAATGCGTCATGCAGTCGAACTTATTCTATTCATTTGGTTTATAACTTAACTATGTATTATCATCATTATCTACTATCATCCTGATTTTCCTGGAAAGAAATACTTTATATTGTGTTTCTTTTTACTGATGTTTGAATTTGCCATATTTTTTTTTTGTAATCAACATAAAAGATTATGTCAGATTGCTTCTATTATATTAGAAGCATTCGATTATGTTATAATTATGGTTGTAACAAAAATGTTAGTTTGTTCTGCCATTGCATTGTCATTTATTTATTTTTTTCTTTACTCCTCCTATTTCTTTTCTTTCTTTCTTTTTTGCGACAGAATGGCCATTCGGTTGTTGTTTTTATAGTTCTAAAGAAGCATTTTTATAAAAAAATGTAGTAGTATATTCAATCCGATTATGAAGATTCCTCGATTTAAATGTATATTAAGTTTTGTTTTAACCTTTTTAAGGACGGTAGTCACACGACGTGATCACTTAATTTTAATTCCAAACTGCCAATCGGCACTAAGAATATTTCAATAAAATTATGCCTTCATAATCAAAGCTTAGAAAAAAACAAGTTTTCATGTTCTAAGAAAGTCTTTTGTAAATTCTGGTGTCCATCAATCATTTCATCATTTCACCAACAGAATTACTCTGCGCCTGAAAGGATTAAACTGTTAGATGTATTTGATATAAACAAATACATTCATAATTATATATATATTTTTCAAAATAACAGACATTACATTACACTGCATTAAAAAGTTAAAAACACTAAAAACAATTTAAAAGGACGTTTCGGATTCATTCTGAATCCCTCATCTCATCAGCTAATTCCCAATGTAAAAGTCATACTAAGGTGTTAAAGTTCAACAAGCAGAAAAACATTAAATCAAGTTGCCAAAAAGAAAATTATAGTTAAAACATAACTGAATATTCTATTGGTATAGAAGCCTCGTTAATTGCTAAATCAGCGGTTCTAGTGTACCAAGCTTCCAAAAAAATACGACTTTCATAATTCAGTTGGATCTAATTATAAAAGCATTCTCAAAACTCGGAAAATGATCAATTTTAGGAATAAAAATTTAAATTCTAAAATTGTTGATCACGCCATGAAAATTGATCATTTTCCGAGTTTTGAGAATGCTTTTATAATTAGATCCAACTGCAGCGTTTATGCAAGTCGTATTTTTTTCGAAGCTTGGTACACTAGAACCACTAATTTAGCAATTAACGAGGCTTTGTTTTAACTATAATTTTCTTTTTGGCAACTTGATGTAATGTTTTTCTGCTTGTTCAACTTTAACACCTTATAGTATGACTTTTACGTTGGGAATTAGCTGATGGGGGATTCAGAATGAATTCGAAACGTCCTTTTAAATTGTTTTTAGTATTTTTATCTTTTTAATGTAGTGTAATGTAATGTAATGTCTGTTATTTTGAAAAAAATTATAATGTTAGATGTATGTATTTATGCAAGGTAGACTGAATCCAATTGATGTACCTAAATATATGTAAATAAGTATGTATCTAAATATGTTAGTAAGAAGTATTAATAATTTGAAAAGTAAAAATGTATTAGCTATAAGTAAAATTATATACTCGCCTTTTAACACTTTCCAACGCAGTTGAAAAGTGTTTATGAATTCTGTTTGTCTATCTCCAACTCTCATAAATATACTCGGATTGCCATGTATTTTTTATATGTGATTCAGGTTTAGTAGAGAATATTCGGTATTGAAAACAAAGTTTGAAGCATTTATAGTTCGTTTACAGTGGTACACAATAGAATTCCGTTACATTATGGCTTATGGGGAAAAATCGTTTTTAGTGTATTTTATTGATGTTACGATATTTCAAACATTATGAGATTGATATGCATCTCTGAAGTAGACTGCAGCATGATTTCTCAGGAGTATCAAATAAGTAGCGTTTATAGTTCATTTACAGGGATGCACAATAGAATTCTATTACTTCATGATCTATGGGGGGAAATTGGTTGCGGTGTATTTTAGTGATGCTATGATACTTCAAATATAACGAAGACTCAGTCGCACTACAATATACTTCCTATAGATTACGGAGTGTATAGCATTTATCGTTCATTTATTTACAGAGACGCATAAGAGATTTCGGTTACGGGACTGACTGTCATAAATAATTACTGGATGGTTTCAGCTGTGGCATGCATTTTTAAATTTATCTAAATTTTAGTGTTTACGTGATGTATATAAATTCTGTAATACTTCATTGACCGATACGATGATAATTATCACTCAAATTTCAGTCCAACACACGTAAAATTCAAATAACCATTATTCAGTTGATATGCTGCACCCCTGGTACAAGTGTGTGATACCGGACACAACGTATAAGAAGGTTGATAACTAATAACTAGAATTCTTCAAATAATATTAATGGATGATTTATTTACAAAATATTTACATCAAAAACATTAGTTACACTTATAAGTACGGATATAGCAGATCCTGTCCAACCTTAAGTTACAAGTTAAAATAATATCTACATACTGAAAAGGAAGGTCTCCATACTGGGCATACTCAGAATATTTTGAAAAAAAATACCAATTAAACTACTTATGTATGTAATAAAGGATCAGTCAAATTTAGCGGCGGAATTACAGTAGAAAGTCTGTAAAAAAATAAAATACTTCCGAGTATTTGGCGCGAAAGGACGAAAGCGTCACGCGATTTGGCGAGCAGTACTTTTCCTCGCCAAAAGCAAACGATTTTAATGCATCTGAAAATTGTTTGTTAATTGATTTTTAGAATGCAAGTAAAAAGTATTTAATGAATTTAAACATAAACAATGAGAGAGTTTAATAAATACATTTTTTCGTATTACCTATTTATGTTGCTTGTTACTTAATTTTATTACTTTAAAAACAATTTAATCTATAAAAAATGCTTTCATATATTTAAGCGTATTCCAAAATAAAAGCAAGATTCATTTAGCAGTTATTCATTTCAAACCAAGGAATTCGTCGTTTCCATAGCAACAAAATTGAACAGACAGCGCTCAATTGGACTTAATTTTGAGATATTGAAACAATTTTAATTTTCTTTTAATTCATAAAATTTGATATTTAACTTTCATTATAAATACATATATGACAAAACTATAGCTAAATCAATCTAAAACTGACAAAACTACAGTTATTTAAGTTAAATTTATTTAAACAAGTTCAATATGAAATATTTTTATCTTAAAGAGTATTCGACATGAAAAAGTATGTTTCAAAATTTCATTTCATCGCTAACCGATGATAAATCGCCAAATAAACGAAAATTTCATTATTTTTTTACGAACGTTCTATCGGGGTTCCGCCAAAAAATTTTTTATAAACATATATATCCACATGAGACGAACACTCTGTAATTTTTTCAGATTTTTCTGAATATGCCCGTATGGAGACCTTCCTTGTGAGTAATCTTATTAAAATACACTCTTCCCTTCTCAATTTACCGTACTCACCTAGGCTTACGGGATAACCACACAGGTATCTCCCCTTCCCCCCCAAAAAATAATATTTCACGTCCAGCGCACGACTCAAGGCTCCAGCCTCTCCATACAAGACTAACCACTCTACCTTCAGCTTCTGCTTTCCCGAAAAAACATGAGGTCCTTCCTTGTAAAATCAAGGTCCATTTAAAGTTGTAAAATTACAGACATCCAATTGCACTGAGCTTCCCCTCTGGATCATTCACTAGGTAATACAAAGGATCCTCTTTGTCCACCTTATCTACTCGCCATTGTTATTCACATGCCGATATAAAGAAGGATCATGCTAGTATTTCCTTTATTACAATAGAGCTTTTCACATAGTATAGAAATAGTAATATAACAGTACTTATTCCAATTCCCAAGATAAGAAAAAGTATTTCTCTGACCCAAATATATGTAGAAAGTGATAGTCATAAAAAATACAATAATAAAGAAAATAAAAATAACTGACAGTAATCTTAATTAGGCACATGTTCCTTAAAGTTAAGAGACCTGACAAGTTCTATAGATCTTAGATAGGGGTACACAACAGAATTCGCACACAGTATTGCATATGGGCATCAATTTGTGAAAATGGATTTTACTGAGTTGTGTGTTTCGTAAATTGCTTATTTAGATATCTCATTTCATTTTTCATTCTATCAAAAGTTGAAAATTCTTAATAACATTCTGTTACTCTAGGAAAGTATTTCATAATCTACGCCCGATGTATGATTTTTCGTTCTTGTTGAAATTTTCTTTTGAAATTGATATTTCTTTTTCCTTAATAAAAAAATTTAATTTTATTACGTATTAGTGTTATTTAAAAAATAATTTTGTATACATAGATACATTTGAACTTAAGGGGTTTGAATATAACTCCAAATATTTATCAAATTTTGAAAAAATGCACCTCACCTCACCCCACCCCTTTTTTTAGTGCATTCTCTCTTTTATGCAGCTTTGCTCCTACAAATGTCCTCAAGATAAATTACTGCGCCTCGAAAAATGCACAGTTCCCAGTCAAAAAATTAGAATAATTCATTTCAATTATATTTGGAATTGCATTTAGCTTTATTTCAGTGTAGTAAAATTGAAAAAGAACAACGGTTGATGCTTTAATAAATTTGCATGTTATTAAGAAAATTAAAACTGTAAAAGATTAAATTTTGAGTGAATATTGTATTTTTGTAAAATTATTTTCATTATTCAAAATGTTATAATGCTAAAATAAGTGGTTCAAAAAATTAGAATACGTTTGAAGACTGGTTCAGAAGGTTGCATAAATTAAGCATAAAATTAGCTTCTGCTATAAAACTCTTTGCATCATAATTGTTTTCATTTTGTGTGAAACATGGGTCATTCGTCCGCCGTAACGTAGTTTACAAAGCATCGTATTATTGAGATTTGCATAAAGAAGGTCGAATCAGCAATATATCGCCAGTTACTTAAAACGTTCTCAACCAAGTGTTAGCAGAGCAATATTGCTGTATTTTAACGATGGTCGTTTCGAAAACAAGCATCTGAATAGCGGCCGAAAGCCAAAAACTCCTCAGAGAGATGATAGAAAGCTAAAGAATATTGCTTAAAAAAAAAAAAAAAAAAAGTTTTAGAAGTGTAAGATATTTGCATCGAAAGTGGAAAGAAGACGTTGTTGACGTGAGTAAATCGACAACACTAGGACGTCTCCATAAACTTGGATTTTAATCTCGTGTACCCCCTCTTGAAGATAAAGTCCCTCTTGATTATTAAACAGAAAAGGGAGAGAATGAAGTGGTGCAAAAGAAAAAGAGACTTTTATGGGGCCTGGATGATTGGAAAAAGATACTGTTTAGTGATGAGAGTGTGTTTTGCGTAACATATGGTGATCAAGGTGCTCGTGTATGGCGAATGAAGCAAGACGCAAATGACAAGGACTGCATGAAACGATCAGTGAAATTTGCAGCCAGTGTAATGGTATGGGCTTGCACGACTGCAGACGGTACTGGAAGGCTATGTATCAATAACGAAAGGATTAATTCTGAGATATATCAAAATATCTATGAGCATTTCATGGTACCATCGTCGGAAGATCTGTGTGGTGACGATTTTATTTTCCAACATGATTTAGCACCTTCACACAGGTCAAGAACTGGCTTAGCCTACAAGAAATTAACGTACTTAACTGGCCGGCTAATTCGCCGGATTTAAATCCAATAGAGAATTTGTGCTGAATATTGTAGAAAAGACCGCAAGATATTGCGCCAAAAAACGAAGTTGAGCTTCTTTCAAGCATAAAGTCAACATGGTGATGTTTGGGCAGAAAGTAATGTGAACCACTTGTAGGTATCTTGGCAAAGCGAGTTCGTGCTGTTATAAAATGTAAAGGTGATGCTACAAAATATTAAAAAATAACTATTTTTCCTTAAAAAAAAAACAAAAAAAACACGTATTATTTACGATACGTTATTCTAATATTTTGAACCAGGTAAAGGGTTATTCTAATATTTAGATTTTTTCCAAATGTGAATAACTATTTTAATTTTTGTATTATTTCCCTTAATTTTTATGCTAAAAGATTCTACAAACTATGTAGATTCTTACAATATTAAGTTTCATCCTGTATTACTTTTTTTACAAGCGATACATAAAAAAACCTTTTTTCCTCTTATTCTATTTATTTTTTATTTATTTTTTTTTTTACTTGGAGCTGTAAATGAAACGATATACATAGAGTCAGGCAGAGATTCGATACAAGCATCATAATGTGTAGTTCGTCAAGTATAAAGTGCGCACCTTTTTATTCTTAGAACCAATAGGACAAGCTTTATTTTCAAATTGTACATGCATATGTTCTAAATAATTTCTCTTCAAATCTATACTTAACTTTAACTTTATTTCTACAGGTTTCAAATGACACCTTATAAAAGATTTCGATTTATAGTTTTTCATTTGTAATTTTTTGATTGAAACAATTACAAATCATTTTTAATCATTATATATATATATGTAGCATTTTGCTACCGACTTTCAGATATTTAGGCGACACCAGTACACCTCGACATAAAATGTAGTAGAGCAATCAAAACCATCCATCCGTTATATTGAAAATATCGGATTGCAGTCAGGGTGGCGAGAAAAAACAGGCTCGAAAAACATTGATAATTTCCCTTACGTAATGAATATAGAGAGTCATCGTCACTTTTTAAACTGTTTTTATTGACAAAAACATAGTAAAACACTTCCAGTAGTTATTCCATACACTCTCAAAATCGATCATCGCTTCATAAAACGTTAGATGTTATAAGAATAGGATCTACACATTAGAACGTTCACTCTAAGCGACGCAGCTTAATTAGACAACCAGAAAAACGTAAAATCTTCTTTCCATCGCCGATGTAACGATATTTGTACTCCGAACAACAGCGCGCGGACGGTTACAGAAAGGTAACAGACCAATGCTAGAAGAGAGGTGGGGGAGGATGGGACATAAAACAGATTACGATTCGATGGGAAAGGATGACGTCGATAAAGAACTCTTTTATACGGCGTCAGAATTAAAGTGCAAATAGGGCTGGCGGACGCATGGAATTGTGGGTATAGAACACGAAAGAATAAATGATATTAAAACATTCGAAAGAAAGATAATTTAGTTTTAGAATAAAATGAAAAAGTAATTTAATGGGTTTTATAAGATTAGGCGAATGGATTAAGGTTTTTAGAATAATAAAAGGATACGCAACTTTAAATGCATGAAATAAAAGACAAAAGATATTAAGATATTGTTAAAGACAGGTAAAAAAGGAAAAATGTTAAGAATTTGGAATAGTTTTACTAAGAAAAAGAGGCGAAAATTTTTATTATTACATATATATATATATATATAAACCATTAATTAAACATTACCTACCATCATCAAAAACCGCAATATTGTGAATGAAATGACGATAAAAATGGATACCACAAACCTATATAGAACTGTATGTATAAAAGAAAGTGCCTTATACTTAATTACAAGAATTAATATGGAAGAAAAAAAGAAGAAGATGGATACCAAAAAAATTAAAAAACTTATATATTGAATTACGTTTTCAAGAGTACAGAATTTAATGATATAAGCAAATCGGTGTTTTCTGTGAGAAAAAAAAGCTAAAAGCTGAATTTTTTTTTCTCCTGTACTCAAACAACCAATATGACCAAGAGAATAGTTTCAAGATGAAAACAGAACATTATCAAATGGCATAAAATGGAAAAAACCATACAACCCTTTAAATATTTAATTTATAGCATAAAAAATAGAAATGTTACACAACATACCGAATACAATCCCAGTTGATTTTCAAAATATCCTCCCGCACATGGTATCCAAAAGCAAGATAAGATTAAGGTGAATGAAATAGTTAAGTTAACACAGAAATTAAAACCTATGGATTCAGTTAATTCATTTTAAAATACCGTGATAAATTCATTTAATATAATATAAATAGAAAATAATTACAGTTTTTAAAATACCTAAAAACACGTTTAAATTGTTTAATTACTATTTTACAATATTGCCAATAAACAGCGTTCAATACCACCTCCTGTAAAAAATTTAAATTATTTTTCAATAGAAGCATTAAAACTTTTTTGGTGCTGCCATCTATTATGTTATTTAAAAACTATTATTATTATTCAAATGTCACATGAAGAATCTAATAAAACTAATGAATTTATTTAAAAGATATCAACTGCATTACCACACAAATCCTAATATATAAATAATACGATACTATATATCATTATTCAAAAAAATTAATTCAAAAAAAAATTAAATAAATTGAATGTTAATAAAATGCTTTCAATATATTCTATTAGCTTACTCATTTAATCTACACTGAGAAATTAAATAATTTTATAACATTGATAATATATAGAATATAGCTATATGCTATAACATAAAATAAATTATATATAATAAAAATATAAAAAACTTTAATAATTACTATTAAATAAAGAAAATAATAAATTAATAAAATTAACAGGGAAAAAAAATGGATGTTTATAGAAGATTGTCAGATCCCAAAATTCCCAATAGCCTAAAGATCACAAATATAGTGTGTGGATTATCTTCCTATTAGCCATAAAATAGCTAAAAAATATGATTGTGACAGTCAAACACATTATACCGATAATTAATCATGTAATACAAAGTTGAAAATAAAACAATATTAAAAAGTATAGAGGAATAATAATAAAAACTAATTACCCAATTTTAATACATACAGTATAACATTAGTTACATCAAATAAACTTATATGCATATTAATCACTATAAAGATGGTATACTATTATTAATTAATATGATATTGTCCTGAGTAGACTAAAATTTAAAAACAAGTTAATTTTGAATGTGATTAAATAAGCTAAATTTAATATAAATCGGGAAAAAAAAAAGAGAGAAATGTCACCAATTACATATAAAACATCAATCAACATCAACATCCATATAAAATACGTATTAGAAATGTAGTTATAATACAAAAGCCCCATCATTTATATATATATATGCTTATTAGGGTGTCATTTGACACCGGTAGAAATAGTGTTAATAAAATGGTGTAATATGAAGTTATACGTATACAGGGTGTATCTGAAATGCTTCAACAAACTTAGGGGGATGATAGTACTCATCAAGATGAACAAAAAATGCAATGGAGCATGGGGTCGCAAACCACTTATTGAGTCACAGGGTGTTTCACCCTCACTCAAGTCGGCTTATTGGTAATAATTTTGCGAAAAATTAAAATATTGCAATAAAAATGTAACGATATGTACCTTATTTTGCATTAAATGTGATAACATCATAAAAAGGTCTGGAAAAACAGGGTACTCACACAATCGATGATACCGAATGAACTGATCATCGCAGTCCAAAATGGGGAGTGTCGAATGCATACTGCTGGCGCATATAATGGAAACTTCTACCACTTTTTTTCGTGATGTTATCCCATTTCATACAAAATAAGGTACATATCGTTACATTTTTATTGCAATATTTTAATTTTTCGCAAAATTGTTACCGACAGGCCGATTTCAGTAAGGGTGAAACACCCTGCATTGGTGATTCAATAAGTGGTTTGCGACCCCATGCTCCATTGCATTTTTTGTTCGTCTTGACGAGTACTATCATCTAGTGATGGGCGATAACGAGATGTTTTTCTCGATTTTCTCGATTGTATGGACATCTCGATATTTTTCAATTGTGTAAATTTTTTCTCGATGACTACAGTTTGCAAATTTCTTTTATAAATCATATATTATGTATTATATACGTCATACATTTATCAAGAATCGTCTGCGGGTGAACTGGAATGAGTCGATGTTAATAAAGACTAGGTGACTTCGACCGATAGCGGGCCCCTCCTTTAATCGGGGCCCCTAATTTATACGTAATCTTGTAATATGAAATCACGAACAGGTTACCCGCTATATACGGCACTGATATATGATAGCAGGCGGGTGTGGTGTGCACGCACTACAAAATCTTGTAAAAAATATAATATCGAAACGAATGAACCTCGGACCAGATCTCTTGGCGGAGGGACACAGCAGCTGCATAATATGATTAAGTCGTCACAGGTCTTTAGGCCTTTCCAACCATATGTCACATGAGAAGTCTGGATCTGAATTTATAAAAATACCCTTCCCGTAGAGACAAAGAGGGGGGAGGGGTGCGGGAGGTGGATAACATGAGTAAGTGGTCATAAGCCTTTCCAACAATATGTCACATGAGGCGTCCCGGCTAAATTTAGAAAAACACCCCCGTGGGAGAAAAGTGGGAGGGCGGTCACCGGAGGTGCATTACATCAATAAGTAGTCACAGAATTTTCCAACGATATCTCACATGTGGGGTCTTGGCAAAATTTGGAAAAGTGTCCCCCGGGGGAGGTGCAAAATGGGGGGATGGACACCGGAGGAGCATAACATCAATAAGTAGTCACAGACCTTTCCAACGATATCTCACATGAGGAGCCTTGGCTAAATTTGAAAAAATGTCCCCCGGGAGGGGCAAATTGGGGAGACTGTCACCGGAGGTGTATAACATCAATAAATAGTCACAGACCTTTCCAACGATATCTCACATGAGGGGTCTTGGCTAAATTTGGAAAAGTGCCCCCGGGGGGGGGGCAAAGAGTGGGGGGGACTGTCACCGGAAGTGCATAACATCAATAAGTAGTCACAGACCTTTTCAACGATATCTCGCAAGAGGGGTATTGACTAAATTTGGAAAAGTGTCCTCCGGGGGGGCAAAGTGGGGGGGCAGCCACCGGAAGTGCATAGCATCAATAAGTAGTCACAAACCTTTCCAACGATATGTCACATGAGGGGTCTTGGCTAAATTTGGAAAAGTGTCCTGAAATTTCATATATTATAAATAGTATTTAGCGGAGGGCTCCATAAAAAAATCTGATCTAAAATGATAAAAACGGAAAAAACTACCCTCGCAGTGGGGGCCAAATTGGGGAGGGGAGGAAGAAAGTCTCATAATATGAAAGAGTCATCCGAGAGCTTACCGATGACATATCCCATGACTGGTCCAAAAAAAGTTTGAAAATTGCTCCCTCTCCCACCCCCCCCGTGAGCCCACTCTTTCGCCCCGGAATTCACACAGCCGCCACTTTAAAATTTTTATGTTCAATAAATAATATTTACCGGAAGACTGCATAAAAAACCCACATCTAAAGTGATATTTAAATTTATTATAGAAATCAGCTACGGTTTTAAAAATTTGTTCGCCCCTTCTCCATCCCCCTTTGGGCGAAGAAAGGTTCATAGTATGAAAGAGTGGTCAAAGGACTTTTCGATTATATGCCACAGGAAGGGTTCGGTAAAATTTTTAAAATTGCACCTCGCCTTAGTCCACTCTCACGTTTTCCTTCCTCGAAATCACCCGACCCACCTTCCTCTTTGAAATTTTTATATTTAATAAATAATTTTTATTGGAGGTCTCCAGGTATGTGACATCTTGGTAGGGCTAAAATAAGAGAAACTTTGAAAATTGGGGCATTCATTTCACAGCTCATTGTCATGCCTCTTTCTCTATCTCGTCCCTTGGTACTCTCGATAAATTTTCTTACTTTTCTTCTCTGCCGAGGACGAGAGAAATCCTCGAAAAGCTTCTCATAGCGAAATGTTGAAAAGCGCGAGCGAAATCCTCGAAAGGCTTTTCGTTGGGAGATTTCGAAAAGAACGAGAGAAACCAGCGAGAGGCTTCCCATCGGGAAAGGTTGAAAAGGGCGAGAGAAACTCTCGAGAGACCTTCCCATTCCGAAAGGTTTAAAACCGCGAGAGAACCAACCATCGAGCAGCTTCCCATCTGGAAGCGTCGAAATGCTGGAAAAATCATCGAGATGAGATTTGCCGAAATGCGAGATGGAAATGAAGCTTTTAGAGTCAAACTTACCGCATTTCTGGTTTAAGTCATAATTTCTCAAAGGAGTCCATCTGCTTATCCAATCTCTTTTTAGCTCACAGGCTATCTAAGCCTGAGAGCTAATGTACCCGTCGGTTCTGTGTGTATGCATGTACGTACGTACGTATGTACGTAACGCGATAACTCTTGATTAAAATGTACGATTTGCTTCAATTTTTTTTATGTTCATTCTGATAAGGCGTTCCGCTGATTAGTTTTGACGGTTCATTGGTTAAGGATAAAGGGAGAGAAGGGGGGCTGGTCCCCCCTCCTTAATTTAGATAAATAAGTTTTTCATGCAGAATTATTCGATTTGCTCCAAATTTCGTATACCGGTTTATTATGTTAAGGAGCTTCCCTGATTAAACTTGGAAGTTCATTGGTTAAGGATAAAGGGGGAGAAGGGGGCTGGTCCGCCCCCTCTAAATTTAGATAAATGGGTTTTTCATGCAGAATTATTCGATTTGTTCCAAATTTGGTATACCGGTTTATTATGTTAAGAAGCTTACCTGATTAAACTTGGAAGTTCATTAGTTAAGTATAAAGGGGAGAAAGGGGGGAGGGTAGACCCCTCCTTAATTTAGATAAATGGGTTTTTCATGCAGAATTATTCGATTTGCTCCAAATTTGGTATACCGGTTTATTATGTTAAGGAACTTCCCTGATTAAACTTGGAAGTTCATTGGTTAAGGATAAAGGGGGAGAAGGGGGGCTGGTCCCCCACTTAATTTAGATAAATGGGTTTTTCATGCAGAATTACTCGATTTGTTCCAAATTTGGTATACCGGTTTATTACGTTAAGGAGCTTCCCTGATTAAACTTGGAGGTTCATTACTTAAGTATAAAGGGGGGAAAGGGGGGTAGACCCCCCCCTCCTTAATGTAGATAAATGGGTTTTTCATGCAAAATTATTCGATTTGCTCCAAATTTGGGATACCGGTTTATTATGTTAAGAAGCTGCCTTGATTAGATTTGGAGGTTTATGGGTTAAGTATAAAGGGGAGGGGCTAGTCTCCCCCTTAATTTAGATAAAAGTGTTTTTCATGCAGAATTATTCGATTTGCTTCAAATTTAATATACCGATTTATTCCGATATGGCGCGTCCTTCATTAGATTTGGAGGTTCATTGGTTAAGTATACAAGGGCGAAAAGGGGGCAAGTCCCCTCCCCTTAATTTAGAAAAATGGATTTTCATGGAGAATTATTCAATTTACTTTAATTTTTTTTTTCTATGTTCGTTCTGATAAGGAGCTTTCCTGATTAGATTTGGAGGTTCATTATTTAAATATAAAGGGGTTAAAGGGGTTAGACCACCCTTAATTTAGCGATATGTTTCTTTTTTTCATGCAGAATTATCCGATTTGATTCAAATTTATATACTGATTTATTATAGTTAAGGAGTTTCCCTGATTTGATTTGGAGGTTCATTGGTTAAGTATAAAAGGGGCAAACGGGGGATATTTCCCTTCATTTATTTTTTGAGGGACATTATTCTTTGAAATAAGAGTATAATATACAATTAGTGTGAATAACCTGTGAGCTCAATGCCATCAGTTTAACTGGCACTTATCTTTTTATTGCTATTAACCGATGTGGGTTATGAAGCATAGTGGTTTATGTATTCAGTTCTGTATAGTCCTAGTTTCAAACTTTACTGTTAAATTTAGTGTCATTTTACCCCGAATTTTCAATGTTTCTCTTATTTTAGCTCTGCCAAGCTGCCCCATACCTGGAGACTCAGATAAATACTATTTATTAAATATAAAAAGTTCAAAGAGGAAGGTGAGTGAATTCTGGGGGGCGCGAGAGTGGACAAAGGGAGGGGGGAGGCGGGTAATTTTCAAACTTTTACCAAACCTCTCCTTGACATATCATCGGAAAGTCCTTTCACCACTCTTTCATATTATGAACCTTTCTCCTCCCAGACTTGAATTCCGGAAGGGGGCGGGGGGGGGAGCGGTGCGGGGGTGAATTTCTTTTTTTAATTGTAGAGATTTCTACAATAAATATCATTAAATGAGGTTTTTTAATGGAGTTCTCCGATAAATATTATTTATTAAATATAAAATTTTAAAAGTGGGGCTGCCTGATTTCCGGGTATATTCTGGGATAAAAGAGGAAACCCACGTGGGAGGGGTAGATTTCAAACTTTTTTTGGACCAGTCATTTGATATATCATCGGAAAGTTTTCGGTTATCATCGGAAAGTTACTCTTTCATATTATGAACCTTTCTTCTTCCCTCCCTATTTTGGCGCCCCGAGAGAGGCACTTTTCGAACTTTTTTGAAATCGTAGCGTTTTTAAACATTTTAGATCGGATTTTTTTACGGAGCCCTCCGATAAATAATTTTTAATATATGAAAATTTCAAAGAGAAGGATGGGCAGGGTATATTTCGGGGGGCACGATAATTGGAATCCTGGGAGTTGGGACTCTTTTCTATCTTTTGCTGATACCCCTGATGTGATATATCATTGGAAAGCTCTGTGACTACTATTTCATTTTATATATCGCCCGCGCCCCTCCCCTTACTTTGCCCCCGCGCGAGGGCACTTTTCTAAATTTAGCCGACACCCCTCATGTGACATATCGTTGGAAAGCCCTGTGACCACTTATTCATATTATGCACTTTCCTTGCCCCTGCCCCCTACTTTGCTCCCCGCGGGGGTTCGTTTAATGTATTCCAGTCGAAGTCTTTCTAAAAATGGGGAAACTAGAGATCCAATCTCAAATGACGTAGAAAAATCAATAAAAAATTTTGATCCCTTTTATCATCCTTTAGTTCATGTTTTTGCCACTAGGGGGTGCTTTTGATTCTTATTTCTTTGGCCATTTTGGTGCTAATTGCCGAAAAATTCTAATTTTTGATACTTAAACTCCCCTTACCGCTTCATAGCTACTCGCGTTTTTTCAACCAGGGGGCACCCTTACAAGACTTTTCCAGTCTTATGGCTCCTTTATAGCCTCCCTTTGGTTTGTTGTTTTTTTATTCCATCTGTTTTCAGTTACCCTATATTCAATAAAATCTGCCTTATATATATGTAAAAACAATGATTTCAATAATCGATTCTAGAACATCTCCTTTGTAGATTCTCGAAAATAATCGATGACTGTATCGATTGTGTATTTTACGATAACGATTTTTTTCGATTGGTAAATTTTCGAGAATCGTCCATCACTAAGCCCTATCACTACTATGAAATTGTCGGCCAGAATAATAGCTAAGTTTTCCAATAACTGTTTTTAGCTTTTCTCGTTATAATCGATTGTAAAACATCTCGATTGTAGATTCTAGGAATTAATCGATGGCTGTATCGATTGTGATTTTTTACGATGACGATTTTTCTCGATTGTCGAATTCTCGAGAATCGCCCATCACTACTATCATCCACCTAAGTTTGTTAAAGCCTTTCAGATACACCCTGTATATGTAGCATATCCCATGACTCTCATTGACATGTTACTATGGATTTAGCAACACTTCACTTCTTTATCATTGCTTGTAAAAGAAAAATCTCTCACCTCATTTAGATTCAAAATGTAGCGACCCCTTTTCTACCACTAATCGCTAACTCTCCCTCAAAAAATATGATGGCTGCGTAGTTATGGATAGAGATCGACCAAAAATTCGGTTTCGTTTTTATTCGTTTTCGGCGGAAATGCTGCCGAAAATTCGCCCGGTCCGAAACTCAATCGAACCATCTGTATTTCAAAAATTTGTTTCTTCCTTAGGAAATTTTCAACATGACTCATTGATTTGAGCTGTATCGGCTCAAATGAGACAATCTTTATTTATTGCTATGAACTTCACTGTTTATAATTATCAGTCATCACTGACTCAAGACGTGAGTGCAAATTATAAAGCAAGCAATGCATATAGGACTAAACTTTGAATACCCTTTTTATGTGCCCATTAAAAGCTGCAGATTTAACAGTAATAGAAAAAGTTTAGTTTGAAACCGCAGAAGTGTTTCGAATACTCTTTGAAAAAATTCTAGTATAACAGATGATCATTTACAAGAATCATTATAAAAAATAAATCCAGGTATGTATACCTAAAATATTATTTAATTGGATGAAATAATTATAACTGGAAAGTCTTTCTGTGCCGTAGATGAATTAATTACATTTTATTTTATATGAAAATAAAAAGTTTTGGTCAGAGGCACAGAGAGTCAACTTAGACCACAGGTATAACTAATTAATAATTCTGTATATTCATGTATGTAATAATTGCTTGAAAATTTTTTTGGAAATTTTCATTTTCGTTTTCGGCCGAAAATAAGAAGATTACCGAAATTCGGTTTCGGTCGGTATTTAGTTATGAACATAATTTCCGCCACAGTAATATTTTACTCACAGTGATCCGTGTAAACTCACATATATGCAGTCATCGAACTAAGAAAAAGTAGAAGTGTATTCTACATCCCGTGAATAATCCGTCGTAAACATAGAGGATTAGTAGACGAAAACTCTTTATTCCAGTTTTTACATCGTTACGCAGGACTCTTCTAAAAACATAATACATTACGGGATTCTTCAAATAAAATTTAGACCTTAAGTAAATTATTAAATTAAATTTTCGTAATTCAGCTATTAGAAATTCTTTACGACAGACATATCATAAAAATCTGGGCTCCAAAATAGTTCAAAAGAATTGAAAGACAACGTGCTAAAAGCTACATAATTCCATAAAGAGTGCCGTGTGCAAAGGGTCTAAACCAATGAAAAGCCGAGAAAAGCGCAAGGGCTGCGGATTTAACAAAACTGCATCCGTCGGTTTCTAAAAATACGGGAATAAATGTTCTAGAAGCTTCCTGTAATATCTGTGCAAAAATATAATTTTGAAATGGAATGCATTGAAACAGAACAAAATTAAAATTATAGGCATCGTATCAAACATTTTGCAAAGGAAAATGAAAGAAGAAAAAAAAATATGATTTGTTGAAATTATTATATTTTTGAAAGGGAAAATGGAATAAAGTAATTTAAGATAAAATATAGTAAATATGAGAGAATTTTTTTTTAGAAATATAAAAAAAAAATCTTATATCTATTATGCCGACAATATAAAAAAAATATCTTATTTCTATTATGCCGACAAGGTATGAGTTTTCGGATGACTGTGTTCTTGTAGCACGTTTCGTAATGCCATCACATTTCACACAAATCAAGATAAATTTGTCGAAAATTTCATTCAAATAACTTCCTCCCTAACCAATAATCCTTTTTAGGTGCGTTCGTGATTATACAAATAAATAGCACCTATAGTCGTCGTTCGGTTCATCTGTCAGTCTGTCCGTCCTTCCGCATATAACACAACAAAAACTACCCAACCGAATGGTCTAAAATTTTAAATATATAATTGCTACAAAATTCTGTCGAGCCATTTCAAATTTTATGAAAATCGGATGTATAGTTTAATGACAGGGACAGTCAAAAGTTTTCCGTTACATGACGGCCAATGTGAAAAAAAGTATTTCAAGTGCATTTTAATGATGTGACAGCCTTTTGAACAGAATGAAATGGATAGGCACTTATGAAGTGCACTAAAATATACATTGAGTACAATATGAGGTGCAAAAATATTTATAAAACTAGTTATAGTAGGAACGCACCTATTAGTCACGTTTGACGTCCAATTTCCATCGTGTTTTGCACAAAAGAGGCATGTTGTATAATCATGTGATTTGAAGAATGCAACAGTGTTTTTCTGAAGTGGCGTCTAAAGTGCTTGCTACAAATTACTGATTTTTTGTATCGCGCAACTCGGTACATTACTTTTTTTTTTTTTTTTTTTTATGTAGAGCATTACACTAAAATCTACTAGAAAAAGTAGCGATTAGTGTAGTTTCGCTAGTTTCGAGTATAGCGTATATGGGTCAATATCTGAAAACTGGACAATTTCACTCCAGAATTTTTATTATTTTTTTTTGAATTAATGTACCAACTTCCAAATACAATTACATCCTATGATACATGTTTTGTCATTTGATTGCTGTTGTATTTTGAGATCAAGGATGTCTATTTAATGCTTAGGATAAACTTTTATGGAAGAAAGTGTCTGTTAACACCATAATCAGTGTCTAATAATTGGGACTGAGGTGATGTTTTTGTCTTAACAGCTGCACAGTCATTTTATTGAATCATTTGGAACACATGTAAATGATTAAATATTCCATGTGACATTTGTATGTTACATAAATAAAGTTGCAATAAGCTTTATTTTTAAAGATAAAAAGTTAAATATGGGGACATGAAAGATGCTATAAAAAAATACTCATCCCTTTTCAGAACAAAAACTAAATATTTGTAAAAATGAAACAATGAGAAAAAGAACTTAGTCTAATGTTAGACGGACGTCTTTTTGCACGCTGTTTTACTTACGTATTATCCCTACACAATGCCGCTAGCATTGTGAAGGGATAATACGTAAGTAAAAAAGCGTGTAAAAAGACGTCGTCTGACATTGGCCTTACCTTCATCGATGGTGGCTAGTTGAACATTAGTTGCTGTTGCAATGGAAATAATTCTGCCAGCGCCACATAATATCTGTTAACCTAAATGTGTGGTTAGAGGGACTGAGAGGATGGTCAACCTCAGGGACAAATATATTTACTACAGTATTTTACTATGCAATTTATACGAGTAAAGGAGCATTATATTTTCCCATTACTGTATATATATAGGTATAAATATATAATAGCAAAAGTTAAAAATATTTATAAAATTTTTTACAGCCTACATTTAATATTGGATATTTGTACCGGGGGACAGGGACTGAAATGATGATTTCGTTTGTTTAAAACTTAAAATTAATTATTTCTACATCATCATATGTCCATTTATCATTGGTAATTGTTATAAAACATGTTACAATATATTACATTTTTCAGTTTTTGGTTTCAGTATAATTAATGGAATATTATTGGCAGTGAACGCAAATTGTCCAATTTTCAGATATTAACCCATATATCGTTTTCAGTTATGCGTGATTTTAAATCATTCTCTTTCAAGCGGGCACATGCGAGTTAACCCTGTGTTTCTCTTACTCTTATGATTTCGATGGGGGTATTTGAAATAAAGCTTCTTTTGTACTTCGAATGGACAATTTAAAATAGGCATCCTTTAAATTTATTCATGTATCAGCTGATTCATAAAAGAAAAGATTAACGGTCTGCGTAACACGTCCATTTGCATCTAGAGGTGAATGTGGAAGAGTTCAACTTTATTGTAATCCTTTCTTTAGTTTGCCATTCAAAACCGGGTGCCTTCCTCATTATCATTTAGGGAGTGTTGTGTGCTCTCTAAAACAATGCCCTTTTAAAACAAGAGAGTTCAATCACGCGTTACTCATGTTTTACGATATGAGTTACAAAATTCGGCGCACATTACTTAAGTTAACCCTTAATGTACTGAATTATGAATCGTTTTATTTTCTAAAGCATTTTTTGTGAATTGTTTAAGAAACATTAGATTACATAATCATTTAATAGATTTTAGAAGGATTGAAGGATTTAGAAGGATTGATTAAATTCGAATTTATAAGGATTTTGTGCAATATTTATAACCCGACTCAAATCTTTTATTTTAAATATTTTTCTTATTATTTTGTAGAATTAGAAAATGTACAAATATAATGGTCTTACAATAGAAATACAGAAATATTTCCGAATTGGAAAATCCCCCCCCCCCTCTCCCAACGCCAAGAAAGCTAAAAAGAGGCAAAGGCAAAAGAAATCATCATTTTAACAATATTTTTGCTTTGTGTAACCCACAATGCTTTTGGAACAAGATAAAGTAACGCATTCTAAACTATATTACAACTAATCGATGTATTAAATGAATTTTATAACAAGTTATTTTAATGGTACTTATGAGTACCGTCAGTAGATAAAGGGTTAAACTGTAGAAACGTCTCTCTCTAATAAATCTAAAATTATAATAAAGTATAGCTTCTATGTTAATCATGCACTATTAAAGAAAAAAAACACCACGTACATGCTCCCCTCCCCACAAGACCATGATCAATCAGCTCGAGGTAACTACAGGTCTCGTGCATCTGGACATACCCATGTCCTATGCTCTATTCAAATTATTATCCAGCTGACACAATGCATATGCATAATTCAAAATTAAGATTTAAATACACCGGCACTATTGTAAGATTTAAAAAAATAATACTACTTAAAAATGTGCACATTTTGCTTGTTTTTAAGAATACTTTTTCTATGATGTATCACTTATAAAGTAAAACTTCTCAACAGCGGTCACCACTAGGACTTTGAAAATGTGACTGTACTTGAGACATGATTGTTAGAGATTCAACCTTTTGAAAACATAGAATTATATCTCATTAAAATCAAAATAACTGGTAGTTTTTATTTTTGTAATTAAAAGATACTTCGCCCTAAAGAACTAACTAATATTTCTAAACCTATATCTTAAATAATTATGTCTACAGACTTTTACGCACTTTATTGTCATTTTGTTTAAGTGCAAAATTTTGAATTTGTCTTATGCTAGAGAGAACATCAGAATACTTCTGACTTTTTACTGAAATTTTGTAAATGTATGCACTTTTTTTTCCCCTCTTCATTTTCAATATCATTATTACTTTCATAAAGATTTATCTCTTTTAGTTCTTGTATCGAATCAGACAATTATTTGGAATTTTTTTGTTCCTCTACCTCGCTGGCTTTCATTAGAATACCATTCAACTCAAAACCATCGTTGTTTATATATATATATATATATATATATATATATCCATTATATAATTACACATCATCATCGATTTTCAATTACTAAAATTAAATTTATATATATGCGTAAGCTATGTTTTTTGCCTATATATGTATTTTATGTACCCTTGAAAAAGTCAAATAAGCTTCCGGCTTCATTCATCCCTTTAATCTATTGTTTGTTTATGATACGTCTTTTACTGGTTCAACATTATTTAGCTGGTTAATTGTATCTTTTGTCTTTAATAGGATATTTTTATCAAAATTTGGTTGTTTTTCATATGTTTTATATGGATTTATCGTCCGCAATGTGCTAGTGAATTAGTGGAATTGAGCTTAATTCTGTATTACTAGTTACAGTTCCATCTTTATTTTGTATAATGTCAGTGTTATGAATTGTAGCTAAATTTATTAATTTAATTTTAGTAATTGAAATCGATGAGGATTTGTAATTATATAATGGTTATATATATAGATAGATAGATATACGGACTCCCGTTGTGGATCTTCTGTCGCGGTCTCGATCGTTGCCATGCCGGTCAGCGCCATTGTTAAGACTTTTCATTGGTGTGGGAGAGAACCTTAAATTGCCAAGTCAAATTTCAGTATTTGCCAACTCGTTTTATAATTTTGCCAACTTACCACAGTTAGAAAATGTAATATAGCTCTTATTTGTTAAAAGTTTAATAATATTTCCAATTAGTTTTGCAATTTTTGCCAAGACTATCAGAAATAGAAAATATATTACAGTTGTTGTTAAAGTTTTAAACAAATTTGCCAACTAAGTTTGTAAATTTGCCAAGTGTAATAACACTCGCAAATATTTGGGGGAGAGGCTCCCCCCATACCCCCCCCCCCCTTAGCGAGGCCCCTGATCCCGGTGGATCGCTTCCTCTGAATTTCTAGCATTTCTGTAGTCGCAGTGTGTGAGTGTTGATCCGGGCGCTAATAAAAGTTTGAGATAAAGTGCAGGGTCATTTAAAGGAAGACACAGTTTTTTCGGGGACCTGATTTATTGGTCTTATTTACATCCTTTTGAGAAATCAGGCCCCTTTGGCATGAGAGCTGCTACTTTAATGTTTTCTGGACACCGGGACTTGGGTGTATCGCAAAGCGATCCATGGAGAGCAGAGTGGCGTGAAGTTATTGCATTATTTGGATGGTAAAAAGCCCTCTCCTGCGACCCGTGCAGCGGTATAAATAGGAGGTATTTTGCATTATTTCTGCTAGAGGTCGCCGAAGTCAAAAGAGGCGTATTTAACATTTAATTGGTCGCTAACTGAATGATTGATTGCCCGGGCCAAAGGCGTTGGCTCAACTCGGCCGACGGGATGCCTCTAGAATTTAAAATCGCACTTACCTCAGCAAAAGTATTCTTCTGAAATGTGACAAAACCATCTTTGAAAGTTATACGATGCGATGCTGAAAAACTACTTAACAGGGGCAACGGCAGCTTCAATGAATTGAGACACAATTACTAAAGCATTTAAAAAGTAATTTCTAAATTTAAATTTCTAATTTTTAAAACGGGGATTTCAAATTTTAAAAGGGGCAAAAAGGGGATTTTAAATTTTAAAAAGGAGCTTAGCTTTTATCGTTTCATATATATATATATATATATATTATAATTTATTCTGAGTGCAGAAATCTAAAATTTAAATTCTATTTTAATTGAAGAACTTCGGTAAAAATTACACTGGTCGGCAAAAAAATTAAAATTTTTCCTCCTTGCAAACTCAATATGTAAAGTGTATAGATCTAATATTCCTAATTCTAAATACGTTACCCAAATTGCTCAAGCACGTACAATTTTTTCGAGAAACAGTTTTATAATAATAACAAATAGTGAAGGATTATTATATTAATTTGCAATGCTAGATAAAATTGAAATCATGAAAAAAGTGCTTTCACTGTCTAAGGTATCAAATTGATAAAATATAGCATGAAAATCTATTTTATGATTTTGTATCGTGCATTTTTCTTTTTATGACACCCCCCCCCCCTTTCATATCCGAACAGCAAGATATAAAATATTTTAATTTTAAAATCAACCCCTCCTACCAAAAGAATGGTACGTGTTACAGTAACTTTGTTACGATATTTTTATTTAGCAGAGTGAAATCTATAAAAATCAACTATTATACTAGTCTTCATGATATCAGATGATTAAAAACCAATGAATGCCCTTAATGCATTTTGTTATGCTGATTACAGAACTGTTTTTAGTTTTCTTCTATCACGTATAGTTTGTTTGCAATCGACCCGAGTTGATTTTGAAGATTCATAGCTGAGAACAAGCATTATGTGGTAGTCACACATAACGTAAATGTATTCTGGATACTTGCCAACTTATCTAACGAATTTTGAAATACAGCCTGATTGGCACGAACCACTCGTAACCCCTCCTTCCCCCCCCCCCCCAAAAAAAAAAAAAAATTGCTCCCATCATTACACATCAAATTACGATTAATGAAGCAATTTGTGAAGGCTCTACCTCAAGATGGGTATTGCTTCAAGTACCTTACTATGAAATTTCCCTTCATCACACACGGAAAATTAAAAGCTGGAATTTTTGTTGATCCTCGAATACCAAAAACAGATCAAGCACAAAGATTTTGGGAAAAACGACGAATGAGATAGAAAAAGACGCATGGACTGCCTTCAAATGTGTTACCGAAAACTTTCTAGGGAATAAGAAAGAACAAATTACAGGAATATTGTTCAAACAATTATGGAAATTTTCAAGAAGTTGGTCTGTAATATGAGTTTAAAAATAACTTTTTGCATTCCCATATCAACTACTGGACATTACAGTGAAGAGCACGGGACATAAATGATGGAGGAGGAGCTGCAAGAAAGACAAAAAGAAGAAAGTTTGTTTAATTGAACACTGTTTGCTTTTCGTTCAATTAAAGAAATACCATGATTTTATAATGACATTTTTTACAGTATTTTTATCGTGTTAATTAAATACTTTGTATGAAATTGTGATAAATTTTTGATTGCATTAATTAAAATATTCAAAACATAAATTCTTATTTTTTGTAAAACCCTGACGTGATAGACAAAAATAGAAGTCATTTCCGGAATCAGCATCAAAAATTGATTCAGGTAAACCTGATCATGAGAAATCATCTGACACAAAGTTTTAAAATGCAGGCTGGTGTTATTTTTACAGAGAGGATTTTGGTGCCGACCAGTATATCAAATATCTCCTTTGATTTTTGCCAATTCTAGTTGCAGTGCAGTTGAGCTTGAAAAAGAGACGGCTTCGCTGGGCTCAAAGGGACGATTTTATTTATTCACAAATTGAAAAAGGGAAATAAAACTTGCAATTTGAAAAACAAGAATGTAGTCCAAGTTTCTTAAAATGTTTTACAATCTTTTGAAAATCCGTTTGAGAGGTAATTGAATTACTATTGGTGAGATAAAGATAAATACTCTATCGTATTTCTGAAGCCTCTGCACGGTCAATGTTAGTAACATAAAGAAACTGTAGCATATCCCTTGTCTATCCTTACTTTATGTTAGAAGTCCATTTCCAAAATTAATGTAAAAGAGAACACATGTCCTTTTGCTATAGCTGTACGATGATATTTTAAACAAACAAGAATGGCGACTTTTGCAGATTCCTGCCAGTGTTTTCTATAAATTACAAATTTGTTATAGATAGTTATAAATAACAAATTTGTTATTTAAAACAGGTGTTTAGGGATATAAAAATTAAGAAATTGTTGTCATGACGGAGTGTTTGGGATTAAGGCTCTCGTCCCGTCACCCAAAGACACCGGCGAGCAAATGCTAAATTTATGAGGAGGTTCTTTGCCAATATCTCGTTTGCATTTCGACATTTATTTATTTTTTTTTTTCATTGGATAGCTATGGTCGATCCCTACATTCGCTCTTTTTTTTACTTTTTCGATTTCGATTGCCTTTTTTTTTTTTTTTTTTTTTTTTATGACATTTTCACTTTGGAACCTGCTGCAAAAGTGAAAGTAACTTTATAAAAAATATCTGCAACCAAAATCGAAAAAGTAAAATAGGTCAGATGTAGAGATCGACCTCAGCTATCCAATGCAAAAACAAAAAATTCAATGTCTAAATGCAAATGAGATATTAGGAAAGAATCTCCCCACAGATTTAGCATTAGCTCTCGAGTGTCTTCGTCTGACTAGACGGGAGTCTCAATACTTATTTCTATGTAAGAAGAAATTTTTAAAGGAAAAAATTAGTCTTGAAACAATCTGAAAATGTTATTGATACATTTTTATTGCATACTTTCGATATCGGACTGGGACTCTATTTGACACGAACATTTTTTTGCTCGGGCAGGCTCGTATTTCAAATGGCCGTCTCGGGCAGTGTCTCGTCTCTATTAGGAATAAAGGTCTCTCTCGTATTTCGCTTTATTTCTTCGCTTTATTTCTTTCATCATACTTCCATGTACCGGGTGTCTTAAAAAGGACTGACAGATTTTAAAATTCAATAACTCGCAAACGGTGACAGATATTTAAAAAATTCTCGCAGGAGGGTTGTGTATGATGTCAGGAGTTTCTTTTTACCGCGATTCTCGAATTTAGTTCGAATTACAAACAATACTATGCAACAATAATGCTTGCGCTGCAAGCAATAGGAACTCAAGCTGGATTTTTTGGCCTTTCTCTTCTCCCATGCCAAAAAAGGAGATTAATATGTATTGAGTGAGTCCGGAAGTACCAATAATCGGCCCTGGATTTAGTGCATATTGCTCGCAGCGCCATCTATTGTTTGTGCTTCGAACTAAATTCGAGAATCACAGTAAAAAGAAACTCCTGACATCATACATAACGCTCCTACAAGAATTTTTTAACCCTTAAATGACTGATTTTTCAAAAATCATTATAATGATGTTTTTCGGCTTTCATTTTTTAAATAAATCATGGGAAAAATACTTTAAAAAATCATAATTTGTTTTAAGTATGGTTTACGGCTAAAAAACAGTTTGTTACTAATTGGCAATACTGGTCTTTAATTGAAAAAATAATTTTCCTTGATACAATTCGATAATATTAAACACACAAGAACTTTAGGAACTATAATAAGAAATAAATTTTACTTGCTCACTGCAGAACAAAATAGAGTATTTCGCAAGCTTCCAAACAAAACAAAAAGAACAAGTAGCAACAATTGAAAAAATAAATCTACCTTTATTCTTAGACAGCACAAGTGTTGCAATCTACATGTTGAAAATCGATTTAATAATATTTTCAGAATGTATTTTATTGGCAACATTAGGCATTATAGCTTCAATATTATACTAATAGTATTTTAGAGCCTAAATTGGGTATGTTGCCGAAAAGCAATACCCGGCATTTAAGGGTTAAATATCTATCACCATTTACAAGTTATTGAATTTTAAAATCAGTCAGTCCTTTTTAGGACACCCGGTATGATAAAAATGGGATTTCTTTTGCTTATCAATATTAATATGTTTTAATAAATTTAATTTTAGTTTGTGATATTTTTAAAGGATTTCGAATTATAGAAAAGATATATTTTCCTAACGCTAAATATTTTTGCAGAAAATAACATGGAAAGTCTTTTTAACTCTTTCCAACAATAGTTGAAAAGTGTTCATGATTTCGAGTTATCTACCCTTCTGTCTGTCTATTTGTCTATACGTCTGTATGTCTGTCCGTGCTCTAACTCGCGTAAATATAGTCAGATTGTTATGAAATTAATGTATGTTATTTTTATTTACTATGGCATCTTCGAAATTGAAAATAAAGTGTGTAGCATATACGGTTCATTTACAGAGACACTAAAAAAAATTCCGTTTCATTGCGGCCAATGGCGAAAAGGCGTTTGCGGTGTATTTTAATGATATTACGCTATTTTAAGCATATTGACAATTATATATATCACTGAGGTGTACTACAAGGGTCTAGCTGTAGGACCTGGTGTGCATATAATTTATCGTTCATTTACAGGGACACACAAAAGTATTTTCCTTTTTAAATATTACTTGGTGTGTATAAATTCATATATAAAGCTACACAAAAGATCTCAAGTACATTTCCGTTTATTGACGGAAATTGTTGAGTTGGAATTTTCAACTGTGCTATGCGTTTGATTGAACTAACTTTTATCGTACTATGTAGCATAGATGCAAATCTATATATCATATACAGGGTGACAATTATTGAACTATATGAAATAAAACGTAAATTATTTAAAAACTACTAAGTGCACAAACTTTATTCAACATGTAAACGTCACTACAGGTATTTGGATTTAGGTTATGACATGTTCGATATGGCTGCTGTCATTGGCTATGATGTGGCGCAGATGAATAGCAAAATTCCGCTGAACTGTCGGAACATCGATGCCGTCGATGACCTCCTGAATGGCAGCTTTCAGCTCAAATTCTTCATTGTTAGCACACATGGGCCGATTGTCTTTAGCTTGTACTCAGTCGCAAACTTCCTTTGAGCCGCAATCGGGCTGTTATTGCTCGCATAGTAGGCCTTCACAAGCGATATACGCTCAGGCACGTTGTACCGTGGCATTTTCACTTGCAAATGGTCGACAAAAACAAGTTGCGTGCGCATGCGCTTTCTAATTCCCATCATACCATTTCGCCAACCACGAAGTTTGAACTTCATCACGCAAACCGTTCAGAAGTTATGACAGTTTAATTTCATATAGTTTAATAATTGTCACCCTGTAAATTTCGTATATTTTTTGGCTATTGATGGTAATTGCAAAAATTGGGTTTTAAAATGCGTTATACATTTTCTAAATTTTTTATTTATACCTATTTCACCTTAGTAAACTGTAAAGTTTTATTACAATTCTAGCTGTTTAACCCGTTCTACGCACTCAATAACTATTCACTTGTTCAATAACTATTCGATTTAGAAAAACATTTTTCTACTACTGTGCATTTTTTTAATGAAATTTAATTTATCATGTTGCTATGGCAGCAGACGATAAAACGATATCTTTGGAATAAGGGAATAAATAGAATAAAAAGTTTTGTTGATGTTTGTGATAAAATTTTTCTTTATTTTTTAAAAAAGGTAATAACTAAGCGCAATTAAATAATCTCTAATTATTTGCATGCGAGGTAAAAGAATTATCGTAATACCCGCTACAGCTTCCTAGTATCGCACCGTGGCGTACGTAATATGTATATCACACATTGCTGAAAACATTTAGAACTGGTTAGAAATCGCACGATTACGGGTTGAACATAAAAAGGGCAAACATTCGTCAAAAACATTAAAAAAAATCTAATTAAAAATTTCGAATTTCTTGCCCCAATCGTTCATAACCCCCCTACCAGCAACCCGTGTGCCAAATTTCGTAGCCCTGCGCCCTGTGGTTTTCAAGTTTTTGAGGTTACATACACACGCGCACGGATTTTAATAGGGTAGATTCTGAATGTGTTGGAAAGTGTTTAATAATCTATACTGGACACATGATTTTTCGTTTTTTTAGCCCCTTAACGGTCGCTTAATATTTGGAAAAACCACAAAAAAAAAGTACCTATTTTTTTATTACAGAAATGGAATAATTATAATGTTTCTATATAAAATATGCAATTAATTTTTTTTAAGGCGAAAAAAAAGATGTTACAGAAAAAATTCATGTTTGTGTTTGTGGAAAAGCCATCATGCGAGAATTCTGTGTTTCAATGTTTGTTTTACACCCTACAAATTAATGCGACCTTTTTTCACATTTTAGATCTTTATTTATCATCATCAAAAACATTTTCACAAATAATATTTGAAATAATATAATATGCATTAAATTTTGATTATTAATAATTTTTCTGAGTGTGATATATTTCGAAACATGCAATGTAAAGTCCAACATCACAATCAACGCCAAAAACCGCTAATATTCAAAGACTTCATACCGAAATGCCAGTTAAATTTTTCTGGTCTCAGAAGTTTTTTCCAGCAATAAATCTCCAGCCCGGAAATATGACGGCACGAGAAATAACGAACGACGCCTCAGCCCGTGATATTCACGGGAGCGAGAATTAAGGGGTTAAAAATCAGAATTCGATCAATCCCTACGGGTTTGGATAAACAAGAGTCGACTGTAATAGACCAGACAAATTATAAATCATATGCACAATGTAAATTTCGCTGTACAAAGATTTGTTTATTTATTATTTATTTTGAAATTAACCTTCCCCTTTTGTTTTTATAAACGTTTGAAGTGTTTACACGCATGAAAAGAGGATTAAAATTTCACATTTTACATGTTAATTTATGTCTATTGTCGATTCTAGCCGCAAGAGAAAAATATAAGCCCGAGATAATCAGATTATAGATTTATAAAATATTTATTTTGCGATAACTAATGATTTTATCTGTCAAATATATTACAATTTATATTTTTTGTAGGTGGAAAATTATACGAGACTTTAAAATTCAGAATGTCTGCCATTTGTTACAACTTTTCATTTAAAAAACTATTTGTAATTATTATCATTTTGGTACTTAAATATATAAAGGAACTTTACTTTGACTTCTTTAATATACTCGAAAATATAAGAATTACAATAAAAACTATCTTATTTACGCTGATGTAAATTTTAGTCTAATTTGTGATATGGTAAATTATTTCTCTCATACAGGGGACAGGGCTAGCCAAAAGTATTCGAACACTTTACGACTTATAGTCAGTTATTGTTTGAACCTCTTTTAACCGAAGCCCTCGGTTAACCGAAATCCATTTTTATTTTTATTTTATTTTTTTACTATCACATTCCTCTTGTGCAAAATCTATTTTGAAAGCTTTTTTTTTTCAACTATCATATCCCTATTGTGCAAGCAGTCCTTTCCAAACTACGAGTGCATAGAAATATTTTCAATCCCCTTTCTTAGAATTCCTTTGAATTTAACTTGAACTCCCGTAAGCTGCGGAGTGGAACGAAGAAAACGAATAAATTAGCAATTCTGAATACTTTGCAAAAGGTCTGACATGTCTGAAGCAGCAGAAAGACTGTGATACTGGTGAACTAATAATATTTAAAAACTTCGTGATAGAGATTCAAAGCAAAGGCATTCGAAACTGCGACAAACAAAACATTTTTTCAAACCCTTGTGCTATATGTAAAAGGAACTTAATTTCAAAATTAAAATTCAGGTAATTTATTCTTGTTTCTATTTTGCTATTGCTTTATATTTATAAAGCACCAGTTATAATAACAAGGAATATTGCATATTTTTCTTCTTAATCCTAAAATTGAAGTATTCATTCTCGATTATCCTGAAAATTCGATTTTCCGAAAGATGGTCAGTCACATTTACTTGGGATAACCGAGGTTCTACTGTACACATTATTTTTTTTTTTCGATAAAATAAGCTATTTTTTAAAAATACAAAATGCTAATAATGCCTTTCAGCACACGAACTGACACTCTGGCCGTCGGATATATAACTCGACCCGCTCAGGATTTTATTCCGCATTATGAAGACTGGTCCAAATTATCTGTGATGAAGCCGCAGGATTTTTTACTGGAAAGAAGATTTAGATAGGACTGATGTATGAATTCGGTTTAACCGTCTACCTGGCCGTCTGTTTGTCCGTCTGTTCGTCTGTCCGCGCTCTAACTCTCATAAACATACTTGGATTGCCATGCAAATGATATACTTTATTGAGATTTACAATGGCATATTTGGTATACAAATTGAAATGTTTACCATTTATAGTTCGTTTACACTTTTACTGGGACTTCAAAAGTATTTCATTACATTACGTTCAATGGCAAAAAATCCTTTTCAGTGCATTTTAATGATGTTACACTATTTCAAAGATAATGTCATCGATGTGAATCACTGAAGTTGACGACAACATGTTTTTTATAGAGTTTAGTGTAACTATAGCAATTATAGTTCCTTTATAGGAACAGTCAAAAGTATTTCGTTACATTACGGTCAATGGAAAATATCGTTTTTAGTGCATTTTAATGATGCGTGACTGAGGTGAATGGCGATATGCTTTCTATAAAATACAGAGTAACTAGCGATTATAATTAGTTTACAGAGGTTCACAAAATAATTACATTAGATTATGATCTATGGGGGAAAATCATTTACGATGTATTTAAGGCTTTTGCACTTTTTCAAACATAATGAAATCGTGTACATTAATGAAGGTGCACTACAACAAGTTTTTTTCTTTTTTTTTAATAGGTTATTGATTACGGAGAATTTATTGTTTATTTACAGAGATACTCAAAAGAATACAGTTACAGAATTGACCGTGAGCGATAACAACTGGATGTGCGTTTTCAGCAGTGGTGTGCATTTTAAAACTTAACTAATTTTTAGTGTATTACGAGGTTTGTAGATCATAGACAGCGCTGAACGAAACAGTTCGCGCACATTACCGGCTATAGACAACAATTGCTGAAAAAGAATTTTTAACTGCGTTGTGTTTTTTTTTCCCTTATGTTTATTTAGATATCTCATTTCATTATATGATGAACAAAAATAATTTCTTACTGTTCCGACAGTGTTGGATAGTATTTCATAATCTATGTTGTGATGCATGGTTTTTCGTTCTTTTTCAATTATACTGTGAGGGATTGCGGCGTTTTTTAACAGGATTTAAATGCAATTATCTCAAAGAGTATTTTTCCGAAATTTGTCATACATGGATGAATCCAAATTTCTATGAAAGATAAAAAAAAAAATTGTAAGACTTTATACGTGTTTTTTCAGTTGTATATTCTTTAAATTTTATACGTGTTTTTTCAGTTGTATATTCTTTAAATTATGTTCGGGATTTTTTAATTTGAGGGAAAATTTAGAAAATATGATTCTCACAGTAAAAGATAATTATAAAAATTATTCTTTATTTTTTTTTTTTTTTTTTTTTTTTTGTAAATCCGTAAAAAAAAGTTTGTATTCTTTTTTGTACTCAAAAAAAAAAAAAAAAGTATATTAAAAGAGTCTTCTTTCAGTAAATATAGCAAATTTTAAACATGGTTAAAATTTGAAAATTATTATTTTTTTTTTAATTAAGTTAAAAAATTTTTGAAGAATTTGATTCTTGAAAAGAAATACGTAAATAAATATGCATTTGCAGAACAAAAAATAATATCTATATATATAAATAAAAAAACTAAAATTTTTATTTTGTGTACCTTAAATGTTTGAGTAGGTGTCAAGTCGTTGCCCACAATATTAGAAATTTTAACATTGCTTTTTCCGTAGGGTTAGAATTATTAGCTAGCACATTGAAGACTATGAAACCGAAGATTTCATAACGATATTCTCGTAACGTTGGAACGTGTTTCATAATCGATGCATGCTTTTTTTCTTTCTTTTTTGCTCATCGGGATATCAATATCACCAGGATAACATGCCTGTAGCAGACATCTCGATGTATTGTTACTCTCATTTAAAGTCTGATTATAAAATACTTTTCTGAGCTCTGAGTAATTAAATTAATCAGATAAAATAAATTCCGGGGTATTTAAGCATCGGTTTCATGCCTCACGTTTCTGTGCATACGTAATTTACATGCCACCGAACAAATGTCAACAAATAACCTAGAAACGCGAGAAAATCTCTCAATAACCCCAAAATGATTAGGAAGTAATAACAAAAACCCTCATGTGACAGTTTTCTTCTTATTATTTGTTTGAGTTTTTTCTCATGAGCATAATCTCAGCTCGGCATGCCCTAAAATTTTCCCGTTCTGGCCTCGAGCAAGGCCGTCAGTTCTTGGAGAGTGATGAAGCATATACCTGCTTCGTTTGACGTTTGTTTCCGCACAGGAAATGTTGGGTTCCGTTGATCACCTTTTTTTAAGTTTCTCTCTTATTTTTTCTTACCTTTTTTTTGTTTATTTAAATAAGATTATAATTTTCGTACCCTTGAAAAAAAGATAAAGCTATCAGTGGCATGCGTAGGATGTGATCGCTATCCTTTTTGCAGATATCCTTTATGGGAATTTGAAATATGGTGAAAAAGATTGATTTTTGAAATAATAAACTTTTCCATATACTGCTGCATACTAGAGAGGAGACAAGTTCCGCCCGACCCAGAGTTCGGGCTCAATTTTTAGGTGTGTTCGTAATTATATAAATACGTAGCACCTATAATCGTCGTTCAGCCCGTCCGTCCAGATATAACAGAGCAAAAACTACTTTAAATATATAATTATTGCAAAAATTTGTCGAGTCATTTCAAATTTTAGGAAAATCGGATGTATAGTTTAATGACAGGGACAGTCAAAAGTTTCCCGTTACATGGCGGCCAATGGGAAAAAATTATTTCAAGTGCATTTTAATGATGTGACAGCCTTTCGAACAGAATGAAATAGATATGCACTTATGAAGTGCACTAAAATATACATTCAGTACACTATGCGGTGCAAAAAATATTTATAAAACTAGTTATAGTATGAACGCACCTCATTTGTCACGTTTCACGACCAATTTCCAACTTGTTATATCAGAGTTTGTACTCGGGTTCAAAACGAAAGTTTTACTTATTCGCAAATTGAAAAAAAAAAAAAAAAAAAAAAAAAAAAAAAAAAAAAACCTAAAAAACCTTTGCTGTTTGAGAACAAGAAGCATTATAACAAGAGGTCTTGCTATCTTAAAGTGTTTTAGAATACTTTAAAAATTAGTTTGAGAGGAAATTGAATTGTTATTGATAAGGTATAGGCAGAAATATTATATCTGATTCTGGATAATTTATACGGTCAGTGTTAGGAACACAAAGTAGCCGTGGGACAACCCTTATCTATCATTGCTTTCTGTTAGGAGTCCTTTTCCAGATTTACTTCAATACATAACTTTTTTCTTATCATAGTTGCACAATGTTACTTTAAAAGAATTAGAATTAAGACTTTTGCAGATTTCTGCCAATGGTTTGGGTATCAGTAACACATTTACTACCTTAAATAGATTTTCAGGAACATGTGAAAATCACGCATTGTTGTCATGAGGGAGTTTTTAGGATAATATGATGATTTATATGTAAGAAGAGATTTTGAAATGAGAAAATTAATTTTGAAATTTTTTTTAAAATATTATTATCAATTTTCTCCTGCGTACTTTCGGTATCGGGCTCGGGTTCCGATGACATAAAATATTTCGACCTCGGGTGGGCTCGGATTTCAAATCGTCGGACTGGTCGGGCTTGGACTCTTAAAAAAGTGCCCGAACTCATCTTTATTATATTACCAGTTAAATACTTTTGTAAAAACACAGAAAAGAAACAGAAAGTATCAGCACATTTATACTAATTCTCAATTAAAGCATTCATCAAGATTTTCTAGCACTAGCTCACAGGTATTTTATGGATTGGTAGGCGAAAATAATGCTTTCACCAGATATTTTGTACAGAAAAGACAGGAAATATAATCCAATTTATTTCGATTTACGCCCCACCTGTGTCCGAGAGGTTCTGCTCTCAACGCTGGTAGACGGGAGGTGCTGGGTTTGAACCCAATCGCGCCCGTCGGCCTAATCGTTCGGAGTTTTCCGTGGTTTTCTTCGAGCCTTGGATTTCCTTGCGTAAATACCACCCCTCCTCCCTTTGGGCCGATATCACTCGTGTTCATAATTAGCCGTCATAAACAACACACACACTTATACTATTTCAATTTACAGTTATAATAAACCTCTTTTATCCGAAACTCCTTTAACCGAAACACTCGGTTAACCGAAACCCATTTTTAAAGCTTTTTTTTTTTTTTTTAACTTTCACATTCTTTGCGTGCAAAATCTATTTTTAAAGCTTGTTTTTTTTTACTATCACACTTATCAAAGCGAAGAAGAGGACAACGATGTAGGCGAAGAAAACGAACAAATTTATTATCAATTCTGAAGCTTTTGAATATTTTTCAAAAGGTTTGGCATGGCTAGAGCAGCAGAAAGACTGTGATACTGGTGAACTAAAAAAAAAAAAAAAAAAAAAAAAAAAAAAAAAAAAAAAAAAAAAACTTCTTGATATATAGAGCTGCAAAGCAAAGGCAATTGAAACTGCGACAAACAAAACTTTTTTTCAAACTCTTGTGAAATATGTAAAAAAGTACTTAATTTCAAAATTAAAATTTAGTAATTTACTCGTGTTTCTATTTTGCTATTCTTTATTTTTATTAAGCACTTGTTAACATAATAAGAAATAGCGCATATATTTCTCCTTAATCTTAAAATTGAAGCATTCTCGATAATCCGAAAATTTTGATTTTCCGAAAGAGGGTTGGTCTTAATTACTTCGGATAATCGAGGTTCTACTGTATTCTGAATTCTTTTAAAAATTAGTTTCTCTTCTACTTTTTCAAAAAAATTACCCCCCTTCTCTTATAATGTACCGATACGAATTACCTGTCTGCAATATGTATTCACAGTGAACAAGAAAACCAATACCGACATTACTTTTTTGCCCGTGCAAATTTATAGAGTTTGGTGTATCAGAGCCGAAACTAAGGGGGGGGGGGGGGCAGAGGGGGAATGTGCCTCGGACGCCAGAACGAAGGGGCGCCAAATGAAGGCTTATACCTTTGGAATGGATCATTTTCTTCTGATGGGCTGATGGCTTGTATTATTATGAAACAGCCATTATAAATGAACTTTCATCTTCACCTAACACTTCATTTATAATGGCTGTTTCATAATAATACAAGCCATCAGCCCATCAGAAGAAAATAACTCCGTGAAAGCGGAAACTCGGATAATCGGGACTTTACTGTATATTTTATTTTAAAAATGATCTTTAGAATATTTATGTTGGTGTTCAGAGGGGGTCATGACTCCCGTGACCTCCCCCTTGGATATGCCATTGTAGATTACGTAGTTCAGTATTACATATTTTAAAATAAGTCGGCTATGAGAAAATTAGTAAAATTCTCTTTGTAATTATACTTTTCGGAAGAGGGGGGGGGGGGGGGAGCGCCAAAATCCATGCTTGCCCCGGGTGCAAAAAAGGCTAGTTTCGGCCCTGTGGTGTATTTATATAGATGTAAACTGATTGAATCGATGATGAATTCCGAAAATAGTTTGTGTCTTTTAACAGAATCTCCGTTTTTAGCTGCCTGTAAAATAACATAATAGTTAAGGCAATAATTCCTATATAGATTCTTTGTTATTTGTTTCATAATTTTTTTTTTTAACAATGTTTAGAAAAATAAACAAAATTCTTGAGATGCTCTAATATGCAGAAAATTGGTTAAATTTAAAGACGTGCACCACAACTGAAAAGCACTTGTAGCAATTATCGCTCACAGACAGTATACTGTAACCGAATTCTTTCGTGAGCCCCTGTAAATAAACGATAAATGCTATGCACATCCTGTTCGACAGTACGTATCTTGTGGCGCATCTCAGTAATGTATATTAATTTCAACATGCTTGAAATAATGTAACTACATTAAAATGCAGCGAAAAAGATTTTTCCACATAGACAATAATGTAATGGAATTATCTTGGGTATTCCTGTAAACGAACTATAAATGCTACACATTTCATTTTTAATAGAGAACATGCCATATTAAACCCCATTAACATTTATAAATTACATGACAATCTGAGTATATTTACATGGTCTGTTCATTAAGTAATGAGATTGAAATTTTCTCGCTCAGCAGAAGACCAATGGGACGGAGTTTGTGAGCGATACGTGCCGTGGGGACTGTCAGCTACAGATTCTAGCGGATGTCAGTTGTTCGTTGACTTTGAGCCTTTGCAGCGCACAGATCGCTCGTGAAGCAGACACGTGTTTGAACGAGGCATTAGGTTTTCATAATGACGTGAACTGTCGCGTACAGATACGCCATAAAGATTGCTGTAAAACTAAACAAATCGGCTACTGAGCGGCTCCCCATGTTATAAGAATCCTAGGGGAAGGATATTTTGTTCAAGGCTCAAGTGTTTAGGTGGCACAAAACCTTCAAAGATGGAAGAGAGGACATCGATGATGGACAACGTGCTGGGCGTCCATCAAGTTCAGACAATGTGGCTAAAATGTATGTGCTGATAGTCGGATGATTTCGGAGACATTGGGACCAGGGATGTAGTGGAGGGTATACGGGGGTATACGCCGTATACCCTCTCGATTTTTTTAAGGAACACCGTATACCCTCTGTTTCTCAAGAAAGCTATAGTAGATACACTCCAGGGTATACGCTCTGCCTTGAGCGTATACCCTCTGCTTAGAACGTATACCCTCTGTTTTTTTTACGACTACACCACTGATTGGGACTTACGAAATCGATTATGCATCAAATTGTCATTGAAGAAATTCACATGGGAAAATTTGTGGCAAGCTGGTTCCAGCACATCCTTCAAAGTAACTCAGTTCCTGGAAAAATACAGCATTACAACGCTGCCCCAACCACCGCACAGCCACAATCTCCGTCTGCCACTGCCGGGGTTTGTTCTATTCCTTCGGTTAAAATCCAGAATAGCAAGACATCTTTTTGACACTTTGGAGAACTTGCAGAAAAACATAACGCGCATTCGAAACAGCATTCCACGTGGGCATAAATGGGTAGCAGAGTTGTTGGCAACGAAGTATTAATGCAGGAGGAGTCTAATTTGAAGAACAGTAAGTATCTGTAAAATTATCTTTAAATAAAGGAATTTTATGGGATCAGTCTCATTACTTACTGGGCGGACCCTGTACGTGAGTCAGAGCACGACCAGGCAGACAGACCGTGGCCAGACAAATTCAACAAGTATAGCACTGAATAAAAATGTTTACATTATTTTGATAAAGCTTTCCAAATATTGTGCTATATTTATTTATCTTTTAACAAAATAAGTTTGGGTTTTTCCATGGTTTAACTACTCCTGGTTCACATCAATGCAATTTTAGATAGATTATTACCTTATAACATCTTCATCTATAAAATAAAATATTTTTAGAGAAAATGCAACGTAATACCTTCTTCCACTAAGCTATTCAATTGCTTTATAACGATTAGTACTTCACTAAGCATGGTTTGCACGCCTCAGGTTATTCAAGGGATTTGAATATCAGATTTTTCGTAAAATAATCTTTAAAAACTGAATTCCTTCATTAATTAAGATAATTATTTCATTGCGAAAAACATTATATTCAAATTCCCTGTGGGCGTACGAACCCTGCTAAAGAATACCAGTTCAACATTTAATATATTCCTCTGTTTGCGATAGTAAATGATTACTAATCCTGTTTTAATAATGTTTGCATGTTTAAATAATTACAGTTAATTTTAAAATTAAAAACAAAGGCTTCAAAACTTAAATTTCTGCTTTGGGCTTGGCTGCTGTAAATCCGGTTCTAATCTCATACCGAATCTTCCGTGACAGATTGAACATTGAATTCTGGAATATTCCTGACATTGATTTTGCTTAGGGAAAAATAAGCCGAAACATGTAAAATTAAAATCATAAATAAAGTATCATATTAATAAAAAAAAATCACACATATAGAACGAAAACAACTCAGGGATTTTAAACTGATATACAAATGTGATAAAAAAAAAAAAAAAAAAAAAAAAAAAAAAAATATATATATATATATAACTTGTATAACCTTAGTGATGTCTGATTTTTATTTCATTTACTTATTTGATTGTGTAAAACAAAGTTGTTTCCATATATTCTAATAAAGTTTTTTTTTTTAAATCTTTTATTTATGTGTATTGGAGCTTGTTATAGAAAATTAAAACATAATTTGGCAGTTCAAGCACACTGCAAATAGAGGCATCTTAAATTAAGACATATATGTGACTGAAAAGGAATTTAAGACACTTAAGTATCTGAATCTGAAAATTCAGTCATGATAGATGTCTTAATTTAAAACATATAAGTGTCTTACTATGATCATGGTGTAAACGAACTGAGAAATGTGTCTAAAAAATCTGCAAGTGTCTAATTTTAAGACACTTTGTAACTCCGCTCCGCATTCACTAGGGGGCACTCTCAGTTGCGCATGCGTCTTCCTTTCGAACTCGATGTTCGTTTGTAATTCAAACTGAATGTTTGTTTTTATGTACGCGTACATTTTAACTAATAATTTATTTTGACTTGATTGTTTTTTGCGGAATGTGAAGTTCCGGGATTTAATTTCTATCGACATAGTGGTACTCCGTATTAATATTTATCTATAACACTAATATAGTGTTCTTCATCTCGTCAAATTTGTAAAGAGAACTGTTGTCTGGCGGGCTATGTTTTCAGGATGGAAATTTTCCGTTCTTTTAACAGAGCTAGCCGGATGTGCAAGGGGATTTTATTTTTTAAACATCAAACTCTGCCTAACTAACGGATACTAACGTAGCCTCCAATCCGGACGTCCTCTGGGCGAATGTGCTTTTGGAATAATCAGACCTTTTCCCAGGTAAGTGGGGTCTTAACTATGTATTTAAAACTCTCTGTAAATGTTTTATCTTTAAATGGATACCTCACACGAGTCTATAGCTTTATTAGTTCCTGAGTTATGCCAAAATATGTTCAAATCATTTTGCCTATGGTATTTCCATGTTAAAATTTTATTTTGCTAAAATTTAAATATCTACTATTCAAATCATCTGCAATCATGTTTCTACATTATTTTCCATCCAATGTTATCCTTAAAATAAGTTTTGGCGTGTCTGCATGGTGCATTAGTGGTTACTGAATCTACTGAGATACACCATCCTAAGCCTTCTTTCTCTGTATACTCGCACGCCATTACTTTAAAAATAGCAGTGACAGCACCTGTTGATTGGCTCATAATTTCTTAACTACCATCAAGACTATCTTAACAGTGTTTTTTTAGAGTAATTATTACACCGGAGTACCTTTTATATGGGTTTTATTTATGAATACAATATTTTTATAAGCATTTAATGCGACAGCATTTGTAACGTTCACATCGGTTTTACATTTCCCATAGGTTTAATATGTGATATGTACTGAAATTCCCAACTCTTTATAGTAAACATCCTTATTTAATTTTTATTTATTATGTATGCTTTTATTTATTATGTATGCTTTTCATGTCTGATGACGTTTTCTTGCGTGTCATATTTTATACACCGCGATAAATTTTAAGTTATTTAAAAGAATATAGTTCGAAAATCCTTCCATTTACCCATATCATTAATTCCCGCATACATACAGCGAATTACTTGTGTTCATTTATTTATTTTAAACTGTTTTGACTGATAAAACTCATTAAATCCGGTCATGGAATCTGTTTTTTCCTTCTGCTATATACTTTTGTTGTTTCCGAGCATTTTAGAACTATTCTATTTGCTATATTGAAAGTAGTCAACTTCAGATGTTTTCATTTTCAAGCCCGGTGATTCACACCACTATTTGAAGACTCATCAGAAATCGTCTGAAATCTGTAGACGTAGAAGGGGAGAAAATTTTGTTGGCGTCGCCAATAAATCTTTTTATTTAACGATTTAGAAAATGTTCTCGCCTTATCTCTGTATTAGTCATGATTATTTGTAGATTCTTAAATTCATGTAATTATGTGCTGTTAACATAATTGTAAAAATACGGTAAATATATACAGCTATATTTCATTTGAAATCAATTATAATATTGATTTTTTGATTATTTTTAGTAAAAAAGAAATCTGAAATTTAAAATGAATATCAGTAAAAAGATAGAATTTTATACTATATTTACTAGAGCATAACTACTAGATTTTGCACTTAAAGCTGAATTATTCTATATTTACCGAATCACAATGCAGAGTTGGGATTTTTCTAGAAGGACTTGATGAAAGCACGGGTAAACTTTGGCATGTCCCCCACCCCCGCCCCCACCACCATCACCTACGATTTTTGCTGCCCCAAATTCGATATGCAATTTTTTTAAAGCTTATACGTTAAATATGTTTGGACATTGTATATTGGTTATAATCAGTATTTTGAACTTAAAAAGTAGAATAAGATTAAAAGTTAAGTACAAAAAATTTTAAATACAATAAAAACTCTTAATCGCGGGCACCTTCAGAACGCTGAATCTGTCTGCTATTCGATTGTGTTAGCTTTTATGAGGTTGTCTACATACAGTGAAACCTCCCTGTGCGACCACCTCCCTGAACGACCATTTTTTTCATGGAACGAAATTTATTCCCATAGGTTCAATACTAATTTTACCTCTATTCAGAGACCACCCCAGTTGAACTCCCTCCATGAACGACCCATTTCTTTGAAGAAAATGAAACAAATTCCGTTTTTTCCGGGTCGCTTGAAAAAGGTTTTATTAGAATAATAATTCCGGAGAGCGCATTATTTATCAAACTTCTAAACTAAGTTTAGAATTTTTATTTATTCCGGTAACTTTTAAGTGTTTAAACCGCCTTGTTCCTTTTTAGGCAATGAATTTAACTCTGATGACAAATTAAGGATGACGGTCAATAAACTCCACTGCCCTATTCTGTCAGGAAATGCTCAAAGGAACAGATAAAGTAATAAAATCGTCTTAATTTGTTCCAGACCAAAAAAAAAAAAAAAAAAAAAAAAAAAAAAAAAAGAATTTATTTACTGAATTTCGAAAGGACTTGGAAATAAAATTTATAGTAGATAAAACCATAAAAGCGAAGCAAACGCCAATGTATTCATTTTTTAAACTCTGCAGTAATTAACTTATGTAATTAACTTTTGTTTTGATACTTAAATTTTCATATGTTTTCTTAATTTCAAAAATATAATTTTAGTAACATTAATTGTTACATTTTTTCAACAATTAAAATCTAGATTTTAATATGACCTCCATTAAGAGACCACCTTTCGGAGCGACCAATTTTTATTGGAACGGAAGTGGTCGCTTTAGGGAGGTTTTACTGTATATTGATAAAGGTGAGTGTTCGCTAAAGACAACTGTTCGTATGAAGGCTTTGCAGTAAAATCTCCATAACGGACACTCCTAAATAAAGGACGCCACTATTTAGGAAACACATTTTTTTATTGAAAATATGCAAAATTTTATACACTTATACCTCAGAAAAGCAGACACCTCCGAACGTCGACAAATTCCACGGTTCCGAGGTACCCGTTATTGACAGGTTTTACTGTATTAAGACAAATATATTTTGTTTTTAACCTTATTCTACTCTAGAAATTCATAATATTGGTTAATAATAAATATTGATTAATAAATATTACAATATAATACTGATATACTGTAAATTTGGGGGAATCCAGTGTTAGATTTTATTTAACACAGAAATAAAAATGCTTAAACTAATTTACTGGGAATATCTTATTTAAATGGGAAAAAATTGCATAACATAGCAGGGATGGGATTCTTTCTGAAGAAGTGAATCATTTTTTATAAATGGGAGTAATTTGTTACCATAAAGCAGAGCTGATTGCAGCATGGGCAAACTGGGCTGTTTCTATGGGCCTTTAGCTGTACGGGCCCCTAAATTTGGTACGAAATTTCCATAAATCTGATATTTTAAATTTGGTTTGATCTTACACTTATTTTAATAAATATTTTGAACTTTTAGAACATGATTAGGCTAAAGAAAATGGTATATTTATTCAAATATGTATTTGACGGCATAGAATAGGCTTAATTTTTTTTGTAACAGTATATGTAGGCAATGGGGGGAGGGGGTGAATGAATACTAGGTCTTTGGACTAGCAGCAATTTGAAGTTCTCACTAAAAGTAATAAACATTTTTGATGCCGTAGGGCATATATGATAACACATAAATACATATTTAGGTGAAAAAAAAATATATATATATTATCCTATTCTAAAACTACAAAATACTGATTACAATCCTCATAAGGTCAAAACTGATTTAAAATATCAGCTTTATGAAAATTTCATACCCAATTTGGGGTACCCTAAAATCAGGGGGCAGAGAAGCACCCCAGTTTTCCCACGCTGCAATCAGCTCTGCTGTATGGTAACAAATTATTCCCATTTATAAAAAAGGATTCAATGTGGTCAAGCATGGCTGCGTATATGGCTTAGAAAGAAAAGTGGTCAAAGATGGCTTCATATTGGCTAGAAAAAAAAAAAAAAAGGCTCAAAGATGGCCGCAATTAAGACATTTGAAATGTCTGAAATTCAGACGTAAGAAGTGTCTGAAAAATTTAAGACACTTTAAAACGTCTTAAAATTGAACACTCCTGTTTCAGACACTTAAGTGTCTGAAATTCAGACGCAAGAAGTGTCTGAAAATTTTAAGACATTTTAAAACGTCTGAAAATTGAACACTGCGTTTCAGACACTTAAATGTCTGAATTTCAGACATTTTCATTTGCAGTGCATAGTAATTAAAATTCATAATGAAGTAAAATTGTAGTAGTCATAAATTTTTTGTTAAGCCAAGCGTGATTCACGATTAAATTAAACGATTAGTCTTGTTCGCCTCAGTTTAAAATCAGTCTTGCTTATCAGAGTAAGTTTTTACTTCCATAGGAAACAGAATATACCTTCTTTATAAGAGAATAACTCAGCAAACGCATTGAGCGCATGAACAAATTCAATGTTTTATTCCAAACTACAACAATGTATATTATATTCAAAATTACTCTACTCACTTTACAACATCATTAGTGAATGAATAGTACAGGGTGGTCATAAAAAAAACTTCCCCGACATATGTACCCCTAGCGACCTAACCGCTCAAACAATCGAAAGGAAATTTCATATTTAGTTATTTGAAGGTATACGATCGAGATCGTGATGATTTTAACCAATGGAGATCTCACGGTTACGGTTACAGTGAAAAAATTTCGAAATTTTCGAATGGCAACACCCTTTTTTTCCTGCGCAAATTCATCAGCGGATTGAAAAACCTTAAATGGCAATAGAACGATACACGGATGACTAAAATTGTCGGTGTAATACCGTGGCACTCAATCCCAATCAGTTCCTATGCAATGTAATATTCAGCACTTTAAAACAAATTATTACATTTTTATTTTCACTATGTGTACACAAACACAACTCAAAAACACATTTTGAAACAAATCTTACAATATTACTCAGTTCACAAGTGAAAAAAAAAAAAAATCGGCTGCTGAAAAACATGTCTTGTAGCCATTCCTTCGTTTCTCGCAATAGTCTTTTTTTGCAACTGTTTTACGCCGACAGTTTTCATCGTACGTGTGTCATTCCAACGCCATTTATGGTTTTTCAATGCGCTGAGGAATTTGCGCATGAAAAAAATAGGTGTTGCCATTCGAAAATTTCGAAATTTTTTCACTGTAGCCGTAACCGTGAGAGCTCCATTGTTTTAAGTAATCACGATCTCGAGCGCATACCTTCAAATAAGTATATCTAAAATTTCTTTTCGATTGGTTGAGCGGTTAGGACGCTAGGGTTTCATATATTGGGGAAGTTTTTTTTATGACCACTCTGTATTTAACCGACTTGAAAAAAAAAAGTAGGAGATTCTCAATTCGACCTCCCCCTTTTTATGTGTGTTCACTGATTACTCCAAAACTACACGACCGATTCATACGATTTTTTTTTTTTTTTTAATTGAAAGAGGATGCTCTCGAATGGGTCCCATTTAAATTTCATCAAAATTGGTTCAGTACTTTTTTAGAAATTCAACAACAACAACAAAAAATAAATAAATAAATTAAATAAACATCTTTAAAAAATAGTTCATTTTCATCAATTGACGTAGGGCTCTGTTTGGCGAGAAATCGCTACGCGGCTATTTTCCTCCCTCTTTATACAGTTTTGTTCCTAGGATTGTTGATTAATGCAGAGTGGACCACAAATTTTTTAATTTAATATAACATCAAGTAGTTGAAGTCTTTTTTTTTTTTTTTTCCTTTTTAAGTTTATACTTATTACTTACCCATCATACATAGTATAGGGTAAGTTTTGTAATAGTTTAAAAAAAAAATTAAAAAAAAAAATTAAGGATTTACACGTTTTAGACACTGGAGATTCTGAAAAAAATATTTTTAGAAAAAAAAAATTCTTGTCCGTCTGTCTCTGTGTGACTGTAAACGCTCTATCTCACGAAAAAATTGAGATAGAGACTTGAAATTTGATGTGTACTTAGTATGTAATAATGGGAAGAAGTCTATTAAATATCAGTAACCTCGATTATCCGGAACTATTTTTTTCAGACTCTCGAAATATTCGTTCTGATAAAAGGTATATAAAAAAATTCGAAAGTGTTTATTTTAAGGAGTGAATATAAAAGACAATACAAAAATCTAACTTTTACATAAAGAATGAAGTCGATCGGATAATTAATTGTCGAGATATTTGTAATCCTATTTTCCATACTCTTTGATTTTTCATGAGCCTGTATTTCATTCAAATTTCAATTCAAAGATATATATTAATTGGAAAGAAGACGCTTCATCCGACGCAGCATCTGTTAGTTAATATGATTATCATTCTTGGAGTTATAAGGATGTTTCTTTTACGCAATTCGGTATTACTTGATTATCCCGTCGACCCAAAAACGATCGCCAAACTATAACATTAAATGCCAATAATGGCTTATCGTAGATGTCACATTCGTGTGATATTAAACACGTTACGCGTGTTTGTTACATCATCTAGTGATTTTTAATTCGACGTTTTATTTGTATTTTTATGGATTTTTTCGTAATATATTTGTTCTTTTGTTATCTAATGTAAAAATTATGCCAATTTGTTTTAGTTTGGCGATTTATATAATTTGTCGAAATGTGTCGACGGAATAATCAAGTAGTACCCGCAATTCAGTAATATAGCAATACTATGTATAAAAAATATTTAAATATGCGTTTAAATTTTATTTTGCAATTGCAATGCATTTTATAGTTTACACATGTTTTATTTTCATATTTCATATTATGCATATCCATGATAGATAAGTATTACGGTGGTCCCCAAAGACTAGATAGGGTTTCGTTCATCTGACGAAACCCTATTCGTCTCGCTCCTCTGTCTGCCTGTCATAGAGCCCGTTCTCAGAAACTATAGGGTAATTCCGGGATTTATGCCGCACATTTTTTTGAATTTGTGTATAATGTCCCATGGTGGACATAAAAAAAAAAAAAAAATCATGCTGTGCTATTTAGTGTTAAATATACAACGCGTGCATTGCGACAAAAAATTTCAAAACAAATTATTAATATTTTTTAACATTTTTTTTTCTAAAACATTACACTGCGGCGCATCACCCGTACATTCAGGCTGAGACGCCGAACTTGTAATAAGAACAGAATGAAATTATAAATAAAAATACTCATATCTGGACTATAATTAAGGATGTAATAACAAAATGAAACTAAATGAGTACAATGAAACGTATTAGTAGATTCAAATTAATAATTGTTGCCTACTTTCAGTATTAAAATTATCGACTTATTTTTTTACATTAAATTTTAATTGTCATTTCAGCAACAACGTAACAACAATGTATTGGGAAAAGAAAAAAAAGTAAAATTGTGTTTACATAATTTAGTTGTTAACTCTTTTGTGACCGGTGGCTTTTACACAAATTTTATTCGGTTGGTCCCACTTTAAAAAAAAAAGTTACCTTTACTTAAATAATCATGAAAATGCTCAAATTAAGCACAGGAAATATTACTTTTCTTTTTTACTGGTGCCAGAAACAAATTTTGTAAGCTCTTTATGAAGGTGCTTATATGCACCTATGGTCCCGAATGGGTTAAGATACCTGTTTTTTCGACTACAATTTACAGAAAAAGTATCGAAAAAGTACAGTCTCTATGTAACTACATTTAAACACATGATGAAACGAAGTAAATTACACTACCTCTTTTTTGGAGTAGTTTTCTAAACATTCCTTGCAAAGAACGTCTGCGTTACGCGTAATTCAATTTTTCATTATTATCATCTTGACTTGCATCTTTCTTGCCCTTCTTACTTTTTATTTTTCTCTTTTTCCCCTTTAGTTTCACAAAACTTGATAACATGCCTAACATGGTTAATCTGTGCAAAAAGAAAAGGAAAAGTTAATAACACTTAATCATCCCGTACAAAAGAAACTGCGTCATGTATACCGGAATAGCAGTGCAGCATGTATCCCATTTTGCATTGTGCAGTCATCGGCCATCACAATTACCTGTCATCTCTAAGGGGAATGGCATAACCATACACACAGCATTCTATACAAATGCTACACTTAGTTTTGACTTCGAAATCATGCATGCATTTAGTAATTAGTGTATGAAAAGTATTTAAACATAATGTGTTTAAAAGTTTGGACAGTGAAATCATGCACTTACGTCAAATTAAGGATTGTAGTTCTACAAGTAAACATCGAAATGGAACTCACGCTATACACTGGTTAAAATTATCGCATTGCGCACCTATACTGTGCGTTTGACGACCATCTATCGATAATTACAAGAAATACAAGGGATGTGGCATATATCCCATATGCGGCGACTCTCCCGAAATTACCCTATATGTTGGAGACTTGAAATTTTGCATGCTTATAGCTGAACACCTCACTTCAAACGACAAATCATAAAATTTTGAAAAAGCCTTGTATTTACCCGTCTGGGCTTTAACGTGCATTTTAATATTTTTGTTCTAACTGAGCCCCTAATCAAGTTTAAGACTTGAAATTTTGCATACTTATAGCTGAACATCTCAGATCAAACGACAAATCATAAAATTTTGAAAAAGTCTTATATTTACCCCTCTGAGCTCTAACTTGTGTATTTTAATCGTTTTGTTCTAACTGAGCCCCTAATTAAGTTGAAGACTTGAAATTTTGCTTACTTATAGCTGAATACCTCACATCAAACGACAAATCATAAAATTTTGAAAAAGTCTTATATTTACCCTTCTGGGCTCATACTTGTGTATTTTAAGCTTTTTTTCCTAATTGAGCCCCTATTTAAGTTGAAGACTTGAAATTTTGCATACTTATTACAGAACACTTGCGATCACACGAAAAATCATGAAATTTTCAAAAAGCCTTATATTATTTACCTCTCCGGGCTCTAACTTGTGTATTTTAAGCAGTTTTCTAACCTTCCTCCATTGCACCCGGTGGATACTTTTCTAACTTTTGCAGACATCCCTTTGACCACTCTTTCCTATTATGCACATAGCCTTACATTTTTCAGTTCCACTTTTTACAGCCAGGGGGTGCGCCTACCTATCTCGGGTGCTATGGGCCCGATCCCCTCGACTAGTATATCTACGGATAGGTTGTAAAACGGAGTTTCGTTCGGATAGAGTTTTGTGTAGAATAGAGTGCGCCCCCTGGTTGCGAAATTTGGAACTAACAGATTTTGCAAAATGATAAAGTGTTTTCAAAGGAATATTAAACGAACACTCTGGGCCATCTGTGATCCCACTTATCCACTTGTTTTTGTTTTGTGTCATGTTACATGAATTACGTTCAACACAATCCAAACAATAATAAATTAAGCGTTACAGATATAATTATTGCAGAAGAATTCGAAATAATTCAGTGAAAATTATTTTTTAAATTTTCTGCTTCATATATACAGGATGGTCTGCTTTTCGTTGACCTATAACTAATTTAGGTTTTGTAATGTCAATGTGTATCAACTCAATCATAGCTTTGTCTTTGATGTGATAGGTTACCGAAAATTCAGGGTGCTTTTTTCACAAACAACGTCGATTTGGTTGAACTCCCTCAGCTTTTTATTAAAATAAGTTAGTTTTATTAAAATAAGTTATTTTTATTAAATAATCACTTTTCTTTTTTTTTAAGATTAGGCATATAACTATATTAATATTATTAGATTTACATTTTTTCAAACAGGACCTGATATCCGATATTTAAAAAAAGAAACAAAGGCGTGTGGAACATAGATCTGCCTGCACCAGTTTGATATGGTTTTCTGGTTCAGTTGCCCCATTTTTATGAGGCAACTGGACCCACGAACAGGGGCGTCGCCATGGGGGGTTGGTTAGGGGGGGAGCCCCCCCCCCCAATATATGTGAAGTTGGGAAAATTGAGGTTAGAGTTGGGGAATTCTAGATTTTAGACACATTTCCTTTTTTAGTAAAAAAATTACGAAATTTTTGTTTTGGTGATTATGTTTCTGAGTACTGTAACAGTAAACATGTTAAATTAGCAAGAGAAATACAAAAAGAAATCAGCCACACTCAATCTATCATTGTGTTTTTCAGTTCTACAAACATATCATACATCTACCAGTCCTAAATTTCTCTGCTCCTATCCATCAATAGCTGACAATCCAGTTCCTTTATGTCCTCTAAAACTTTGTTCCTTTCTCAAAAATTTCACCCTACGTTCCCTTCTCGTCCCGAAAGAGAATCCAGCTATTTTAATACAAAGAGATTGCATCTTTTTTTGAAAATTGGAGATCACTTGTAGCACAACAGAAAGGAATGTAGTTACCTACTTGAAACACAGCTGGGCAAGAAGATTTGATGAGTTTTCACAAATTGCACTAATTTTTGAGCTAACTGCGTAATTTTTGGACAATCTTTTACTCGTTCTCATGATTTTTTCCACAAAAATTAGTTAACTCTTCGCTATCAAGAAAAAAGCGTTATCTGAGCAAATATGAGTATAAGAAGTCACTAGTTTAGATAAATTTGTCACATTTTACATTTATTTGTGTGCGGAAATATATATCAGTCCTGTTCGTTTATATTTATAAGTGTTTATGAAATTTTAAACCAAAAATCCAGTGTTGTGTCTTTAAAACTGTACTAAAAAATTACTATAAATCTCAGCACGAAAGAACCCTTCATAATAAAGAAAAGATTTTTCGTGCAAGGTTTTGGAGCATCTAAAAATCCATTCGAGGATGAAAAAGGTAAAAAGTGGACCATTTAAATTTGGAACAGAAATATGACCATGAAAGCAGTCCATCAACTGAAGAAAAAATCGACATGCATTGTAACACTGACACGTTGCACTTGAATAAAATTTTGAATCAGTAAAGATTTCCCTATAGACAAGTTCACAGTTATGAATATTAGAATGTGACTGAAGGAGCTGACTTCCGAAAGCACCGTAGAAAAATGGTTTCACCAAAGGTAACAGATAAAAATAATAGTACAGCGATGAACATTATTGATACCCACAAGTTTTACAGGAAAGAATTATAAGAATTACAAAAAAACTTAATAATTAGCTTAAATGACAATGTTCCCTATATCAGAAGAATTTTGCACCAATACATTTCATATTTAAATTACAATTGCGCAAGGCAAATTTGAGTGTCACTAACTTAGGAAAGTTAATAATGTTTCCACCTGGATATGAGAAACCGGATGTACATGACTTTCAGAGTCAAATAGAAATAAACCAAATCCCAACTCACTTAAAAAACCTTTTTCTCATGCCTTGAAATTCAAAGACTATTTGAACACGCCGTCAAACTATATACTCGTATCTTAACATTCACATCAGCTTATCTTTATGGCATTGCATGTAATGAAAACATCTTTAGTCAAATAAAAATTAAAAAAATATATATTGCAAACTACAAAGAGGGATGACAGACTTGACAGCCTAATGATTTTAAAATTTGAAGGTGAAATAGTGGATTTTATTAAATTGGACGATGTTATCATCAGGTTGGCTTCTTTGAAGACCAGAAGAATTAATGTTAAATGAAAACTAGTCGGATGTGCCAATCCCAAAACTTTATTCTATCCAATACATGTTAATACCTCAAAATTTGCAATCACAATGCAAAACGAATTCTAAAGGAAAAGATCCGTTTAATTGTGTGAATTTAAAAAGGAGACAGAAGCATCGCATTTTTCCAACAAATCATTGAATTTGGGCGCACACCCTGTTAGACGTCTGCAACCAAAATTCCAAACCCAAAGAGCACAAAAGCGATACCTTTGGGCAGTATACACCCAAGCCCAATAAGGAATTGCAACCGAATATGAAATTAGGCAAATTCCGTGCATTAGTTTTTGAGGTATACCTAACGCAAAAATCGTGAAAAATGCTTCACAGATATAACTATCGCTAAAATCATGTAAATCGTGAAAAATGCAGCATAGTAGCGTCACCTTTTGGGTAATTTGCACCCAAAACTAACCAGAATTAATTTTTATCAAGGTATAACTGAATCTAAAGTTTTATTAAATTCCACGCATTAGTTCTTGAGAGAGAGCGCCCACAAAATTTGTATCACATACACACAGACAGACATTTTCTAAAAACAGTGAAATCGTTCTAAAACGTATGAATTATAGGCGCACATTTCCAAAGTTTTTAAGTGGCTCCTAAACCCAAATAATCCAGTGGCCACATTGTGAAAGAAATGCATAAAAGCAATAGTAATTATATGAGAAAAAATTTCAGGAAATCAAAGTGAAAAATAATCTACAAATGTACAAAAGAAACAGACTAATTACATCAAATTTGTATAGTTCATTTAATCACCCAATTCTTTTAATTTGGATATAAATTAAGTATAATATAAATCTTAAGCTATGTACTGTCAGAAGATAAAGTTGGGCAAGACAGAGGTGAAAAAATATAAGAATAAGCTAAGGAATCATGGTAGTGGGGAATATTAGGAAAACAGTATTCCTTATTTTCATTTTGCCATACAAGAGTTCATAAAAGAAAAAAATAAGAGTGTGCAAGATTATTTTGCACTATAAAAGTCAAAACAGAATTCAAGCATTTGTTTTCCAAGAATACACAAGAAAAATCATCTTAAAAAACAATCTTATCACAGATTATTTCTGGGGTGAGGAAAAATATCAAGAATTTCGACAAGTGGACGCCGATAAAACCAATTTTGTCAATCGTTAGCAAGAAAAAGCGTTAATTCCGTTAAAGGATCAGGGAAAAAATGCGAATTTCGTCGAAGAATCCCCAAAAACACGAGTCTTTTTGTCAAAGAATTGCGAAAAAAATGCGAATTTTGCCATTCTTTGCAGAAAAGTCATCAACTTTGTCAAAGGATAACAAAAATAACCCCACCAATTCTATAAGGATCTCGGAAAAAAATGATAATTTTGTCAAAGGGTCGCAAAACAGACAACGTGAATTTCGGTAAAAGATTGCAGAAAAACGTGAATTTCGTCAGCAGATTGCAGAAAAAACGCGAATTTCATCAACAGATTGCAGAAAAAATGCGAATTTTATCAAAGGATTGCAAAAAAAACCCCGCGAATTTCGTCAAAGCATCGCGAAAAAACACGTTATTTTTGTAAAAGGATCGCGAAAAAAAACGTGATTTTTGTCAAAGGATCGCTGGAAAAAAAAACGCGAAATTCGCCAAAGGATGGCGACTTAGATGCCGAAAATTAGTCGCCAAAGCAAAAAATTAAGTCGCCACGTGTCGACTGGCGACAGTGCATCTGCACCAATAATATCAATCCGTCGAAAGCCGGAAGTCGAATTTTTTTTTACGAATTCAATACTTTCTTCTTGTAAAGATAGAAGAAAGTAAAAAGCTGGCTAGTTTTCTTATTAAAAAAAAATAATTGGAAATTTTATGTTTCTAGTTTTAAAATTTTTCTTTGGAAAGAAAATTTTTATGCATAAGTTTCCTTATCATTATTACACACGTTGTGCATATCACTTTAGTTGAAAATTGGAGCAATTTGTTTCAAGTTGGGAAATTTTGGAATTCTCCCTCCCCCCCCCCGAAAAAATATCTGTAGCTACGCCCCTGCCCACGAAAAAAGAAAGATGAAATATATATATATATATATATTTAGACATTAAAAAGTAATTTTGAAAATTTCTATCTGGTAGAGTGAATCTAATTGAACACAATTACAAAGGTTTAGACTTTAATTTAAGTGACCATTAGCTTTTGGAAGCTGAATTACCAGAATCTTCAAAGTTACAATGTAAAATCCTAGCCCAGTTTCCCCACGTAACCTTAGTAAGTATTTTGTGGTGCGTCTTAGTGATATATGTTAATTTCAATATGTTTGAAATAATGTACAATCATCAAAATACATTTCAAACAATTTCCCCCTTAGACCCTAATTGAACGAAATTCTTCTGAGTGTCTCTGTAAACGAGCTATAAATCTTGCGCATTTTATTTTCAATGCCGAACTTTCCACAGTATTCCTCAATAACATATATCAGTTGCATAGTAATCCAAGTATTTTCATCCGAGTTAGAGCCAGATAGACAAACAAATCAAATTCAAAAACACTTTTTAACTATGTTGGAGGGCTTTAAAATGGGAAAATGTACGTAACTACGTAAAATAAAGTAGCAATCTTTTTCAATGAACTTTATTATGGTGTTTGCAAACAATGCCTGCCTAATTGTTTTCATATTTTAGATGTGGTGTCACAACGTGTTAAATTACTCCCCCCCCCCCCCAGTTTATCACACTGCGTCATACAATACTTTGTGTACACCCTCTCTCCTCTCTTAAAGTGGTCGTAATAAAGGATGACCTCGGATGATGAGCAACATATGAAAGATTATTGCAATTGGAAATGCAGTAGTACCCTGACTTACGTCATCCAGCATTTACGTCGTCTGACCTGGAAAAAAATATTCCATAATTAAGACGAACTTTGAACTTTTTTTAAGACTTTTGGAAGAAATTTAAGATCTCAGATGCAGTCACAGTCACAGGGGATTCATGGAGTGAAGTTCAGCACAAAACAATGAGAGATGCTTGGAAAAAGATTTTCCTTTTCCTTCATAGAGCTAGACTAAGAAAAATATGTGAAAATTGTGATTCTGTATTTCTCTTAATTGATGAAATCGTCGAACATGGAAGAGAACTCAACATAGAGATGGATGCTGGAGATGTTGTTGAACTCATAAATTCCCCTGATCCGGAATTAACCATCGACGAACTAGCCTATGGAGATTAAAAGATTATGAAGGTTGCAAAGTTAACAAAAGGACTAAACCTTATTAAAGCTGGAATGGTGGTTCTTGAAAATATTGATTCAGACGAACGAAGTGAAACAACAACCATAAAAAGTTAGAAAACTCACTCTGCTATTAAAAAAAGCTTCTAAGAGAGAAAAAGAAAAATTTGTTGATTCAAACTTCATTGCAATATTTTTTCATATCCTCAAACGTTCGAACGGGACAGCTGAAGAACAATAAATTGTAAGTTAACAACTTATAGATTTATTCCGAATTCTTGCATTGTAAAAGCAATTTTTGTTAATGTTGAATGTATGTAACGTAGTCCGTAAATACAATAAAATATGTTCATTAAATTTTGGTGAATTTTTATTACTTATCCTTTTTTGCTCGTCTAAATGTACCTCGACTTACGTCGTTTTCGACTTACGTTGCTATTCTTGGAACAAATTGTTGACGTGGTATTACAGTACTCCTCTAAATCGAATGATTTTGGAATACGTTGTTGGTGAGCGCTAAGAAGGGACAGACTGCATAATTTGGGTACCCATCTGATCTGCGAGCGCTGTGACAATGTCCGGTTTACACACGCTGTAATATGATCCAGGGCCTGGACATATAGACAAGAGACATATATAAAAGTGATATAAAAAGTGATTACATAAAAATGTGTAATGAATTTATTTTTTCAAATAAATGTTTTAAACTTATATACAGGGTGTTTTTCTTTTAAACTGGCGGTGCTATTCAGAGTCAACTGTAGCTCGTTCCAATAACTGGAATGGCACTAAACTTGGCAAGGAAACTAATGGCGCCATGCGGGAAAAAAGATTCTACAGTTAAAAAAAAAAAAAAAAAAAAAAACCACCTATATATATGCGTGTGTGTATGTGTGTATAGAAGGATAGAGATAGAGATAGAGATAGCAATCTCTATACTCTTGAGCAATCTATATACTATCGCCGCGGCGAGCGGCCCATCTTCGTCCGCAACCCTTTATTCTTCTACTCTACTCCGACTCTTTTGCGGAAGCAAGATTCCCAGGTGCCCAGCCACGTCCCGAATGAAAGACTCTCTAGCGAAAGCCAGATTGAAAAAAAAAATCAAAAATTGAAACCGGACAAATTTAAAAGGGAAATTACACAAATTAAAGACACCGAAAAGCGGGAAGGGTTGGGCTCGGGGCGATGAAGCTACCCGACGACTCCTAGCTACTTCGAGCCCATTATTAGTCTAGACAGATATATATATAGACAGATATAGAGAAATAGATACATAGATAGATATAGATAGATAGGTACATAGATAGATAGATAGATAAAATAGACATATACATATATCTTTGTAATTAAAAATAACTTACAAGTTCGTATACCGAAAAATAGCCGAATCTCTTATTTAAAGAAGGCATGTAAAAAGATTTTACATTAATTGTTATAGTAAAAGAATATACATAGAAAACATCATAATAAAAAAAAATATACCAGGAAATCTCAATATGTTAAGAATCATAAACATGTTTTAAATGTTGGCGATATCAAGCAATAAATGAAATGATAAAGATTTAATCTTGAACAAGTGTAGCAAAAATATAAATTATATAATGAACTGGAACAGAAATGGAGAATATATATCTAATGAAGATGGAAAAGTTAAAAGCAAAGTGGCATACGGATATTTATTCTTCAGTTGGCAAGAATACCCACGTAATTTTTTTTAAAAAAGCATTATTTCATATGATAGACAGCCTAGAGGCCAAGTTAGTCTATCACTTGCCAATATAATGCATTGAATGAAAGTAAAAAATGCAGTTACAAGAGATAAAAACATTGAATTAGAAAATCATATAAAGCCATATGGAAAATTAAAAGAAAAAACCATTAATACTAATAATAAATATTGTACTCACAGCCTTCCATATATTATTGAAGTTTGATATAGATATATATACCGTAAGATGGGGTTACTTTATGACTGGTGGGATTACTTTTGGACACCTGGTCAAGATTTCGTATTTCGAATCTCCCGCTCCGTCCGCGATTGCAGGAAAGCAAACGGCAATGCTACATCCTACTACGGTGTATCACATCACCTAACGATCATTGCCCGAAGCTCCAACATCTGGCTTGTGCTCTCTGGCCGATGTAAGGTTGCAACCTGCTCCTAAAAATTGCAACTTCCCCCTTCGCTTTTCTCGAAAACCGAAAATTTTGTGTGCGGAAGCCTAAAGCGTAGGAGAATCACATAACACAAGTAAATATTCTTTGTTGCTATTATGTCAGTTAGAATGTGGAGTAATATAACCTTTGTCAAGTGATATTTCTGTGAGATATAGCAGCATAATCAAAATATAAACACTTGATACTTTGTGACACATCGACTCTCTCGTAAATTAGCCCCACAAGGTTACCATTTAAAAATTAAAGATATATTTTTTATTTTCAGTGTCAAGATAGATGTGAAACATTAAGAGAACGCAACATAATCCAAAGGTAATCATTGAGGACAAGTTAATCTCTCATACGGGTCTAGAATTGCCACGTCTTTGTGAGTAAAATAACATTAAGTTCGTCTCGCATTTCCTCCAAATTCGACTCATCTCCTGTAGCTCTTGATGTGGCCTTTTTTGCGTTCTTTAAAATCACACTGAAGAGAAGTGTTGTCAAGTTGGAAAAAATTAGCTCTGGTAGTTGATGCACAAACATACCAAAAGACGAAATTCCTTGTCTTCTAAAAGAACTCATATCAAGAACAATCTGAAGCCGGGATTTAGGGATATAGGAATCTATCCACTAAATAGAAGCAATGTGTTGGAATGGCTTCCAAAAGCATACCTAGAAGAAAACTTAGGATCGATGACGAACCACGTAGGAAAACTGTTCTCGAAAGAGTTGAAGAAGAAGAGGCGATAAATAACAAAAAGTCGGGTCACTAAAGACGCAAGAAGTTGAACGTTCCGCCGGGCTAAAGCATTAGTGCTACTGATGTCCAAAAAGTCAGAAGAAGCGGCGTGGTTACGACGTCTAATCTTCGGGAAAACCTTAGTTGTCAATGGTGATTATACTGAGCGAGCTTTTTTACCGACTCTGGCGTTGTAGGATTTCCATACTGGGAGATATAACGATGAGTTTGGCGGGCAGAAAATCCTTTTTCGGATTTAATTTATATTATTTGTTTATTGCTGAAGTATATTCTTGGATCGCCAGGCTGTTTATCGTTGTTTGGAGGAATAAATTTGTGCGAGTTGAATTTACCAATTAATTTGTTTTTTCCCGTTCCACGCAGATTTTTTTTATATTCTTGAAAGAATTCCGGTTGATAATAGACAGCCAAAATACATTTAGAATAAAATTATTTAAAAAAAAAGAAAAATCCCCTTTAGGGACGCCGGCTGGGGAGGGGCCAGGAAGGGCCACCGCCTCTCTCTGGATTTTGAAAATTAATTTTAAACGAAACTTTCTTCATTTCTGATTGTTAAAAATGAAAGATAAAAAACTGCCTTGCCTTCCTCAACCCCTACCGTGGCAAAGAATTTTTAATTCTTTTTCTTTAATTTTCTTTTTACATTCACGTGTTTTTAATTTATCCAAAAGGGATCAGAGACCCTGTGGCGGGATTTTTTTTTTTTTTTTGAATTGTTAATTTTGTTAAATGTTGGTAGAAATCTATTTTTGAATATTTAATATTTCTTAATTGTTGTGTTATTTTATTGTTTCTGAGTATGTTTAAAAATTGTCTTAAATGGAGAATTCTATCAATTTTTTTTTTTTTTTTTTTTTTTTTTTTTTTTTTAGCTTATTTCATACTTACATTCTGCAGCCGGCGAATGTAGATCACAGACCTCAGCCATCCAACAACAACAACAACAACAAAATTAAAAAATGTGTAAATGCAAACGAGATATTAGAAAAGAACCTTCCCATTGGTTTAACATTAACTCACGTGTGTAAGGCTCCTGTCCCTACAGACGAAGACAATTGCGAACTAATGCTAACCCTATGGGGAGTTTATTTTCTAATATCTCGTTTGCATCTCGGAATTTGTAAATATTTTTTTGCATTGGATAGATGAGGTCAATATCTACATCGCTCTTTTTTTTTTTTTTTTTTTTTTAATTTTTTCAATTTTGGTTGCATATAATTTTTATTAAGTTACTTTCACTTTCGAAACCGGTTCCGAAAATGAAAGCGTCATTCTAAAAAAATATCTGCAACCAAAATCGAAAAAGTAAAAAAAAAGAGAGATGTAGAGATAAACCTCAGCTATCCAATGAAAAAAAAAAAAAATTAATTAATTAATTAATTAAAAATGTCGAAACAAGTTTTTAAAAGGAAGAAGTCCTTACTCAGAAATTTGTATTCGGGTATGGATTGAGGAACGGTGAAACTTTGAAACGAAAAATGTATGTATTTTCATTTTGAAAAAACATTCTCGATATGTATATCTATAATTTCTTGTAACAATCAAAATAAGATGTTTGTGTTGTTAGTCGCGATTAAATTCCATTTTTTTAAGAAACATTAAAAAAAATAAAAACATGTTTTCGCATATTCAAGCTTCATAAATCAGTTTGAGAGAACAAAAAATCTTCTGTTTACAAATTGATATCAAGAAATCCTTGTATCGTAACTTTTTTTAGTTTTACATTCAAACATACCAAGTTAAATAAATTTAAGCTCTTTGCCTGCAAGTGGGCAGTTATTATCCCCTTATTTACAAAAATTAAAATTAAGATAAAATAAAAGACGTAGATTTTCAATTAACTATTTCAGAAAAAAGGCAGTTAAAATTTTTCCCAAGGATACTGAAGATGGAATGATTTTTAGCGAGAGAAAAAGAAAGCATTTACATTTACATTTAAGCATTTACATAATAAGCATTCCATCAGCTCCGAAATTAGAAGCCAGATTATGATGAAGGATTAAATACTATTGAAAAATGCCGTCTTTGAAAACGTGCATTTATATTGATATAACTTGTAATCTGCATTATAAATGTGAGTTCTTACTTGAAATTTAGTATTTAACGGAATTAATATTAAAAATCTTTTTTAATGTACAGTCGTGGGGAAAAAAAGTAAACACCCCCCAGCAAAGAAGAATTTGCTGGCCAGCAGTAAGATAGGTGCTGGCAATGAAGAAGAAGTGCTGGCTAATGGTCTACCACTTCATGACCACTGCTGGACAGCTTCAGTCAACTTTGCTGTTGGAAATCATCAGATAAAATTCTGATCGACCTCCGTTTTATCGCCTGAGCTGGCCCACCACACCATGGCAGTGCACGAACTTTTGCAGTATTATTGCTGGGAACCCTTACGCTAGATGGTGCAATTCATCTAAGTTTTAAAAAATCGCTAATTGTAATTTTTATTCAAATATTGTAATCTGAAGTATAAAAATATTTAAACAATTACGTTTCAAGTTTAACAAATAATAATTTATTAGACTTTTAAATATTTTGTCAACTCTGTATTAAAATAAGTGTTATTTTCATCACCCCAAGGCAGATTGGTGAATTTGAACACAAATCTGAAATGAATATCTAACACAATTTAAGCTGTCAAACTATTTTTTTTAAAAACTGTAAATAATATAGCACCACTGCCATCAATAAAATAAGTAAGTAAATGAATAAATAAATAAATTCTTTATTTCAATGTACTTTTTTTTCTTCTTAAATCTGGTTTTACTAAGTTACAAAGAATTTCGGTTTTCGTAATTTACACAGTTGAGAATCAATCAACGTATAAAATATATAGGATTTCTGTAGAATACAATAATTTCTGTACAAGTTTAATGATTGGGAACGCAAATCACAAAAGAAACAAACTTGAAGTAGTGTAATGAGAGCTTGAAAACAACGAGCGGTCATAGAATACTCTGAATGTACGTGTTCATGTCCGATCAGGAAAACCAAACAGCACCGAACGCGGTTAGTACTTGGGAAGGTGACCTCATGGAAACCGCTGCAGGTTTAAATATTTCTACAAACACTTCTATAGCTGTTGGCGAAACTAGCTCATAGAAAAACGGGCCATTGTTCCATAATATTTTTTTATAGAATTCTATAAGAAATTTTTGTAAGGGAAAGTGCTGGGCCAGCAAAGGAATATCAGTAGGATAGTTGGTAGCACTGCAGGAAAAGTGCCGGATTGAAGTAATGTGGTGGCATACCAATGCTCGCCTGCTGTTGGCCATTACTGATGGGCCAGCTGCATTCCGCACGGACACTTTTGTACAGGTTTAAGTAATGGCACCATTGCACTTTAACGCTGATGGCAGTGCTGGCTGTCACCTTTTTTCCAGCTGATGGCCCACTATTTCTTTCTTTGCTGGGCCCTTACTAACTCTGCAACTAATTATAATAGAAGAAAGTTATTGGTAGAAACGATTAGAAATAACGTCAACTTTTAAATGATGTATATAAAATTTGGTTACGGGGGCATCTACAAATCAAAACCAGACCAAACTTTAGTTTTTTCAATGGCAACACCCAAATATGACACTATATTTTAAATATTCAGTTCAAACTGTACTGAGAAACGAAACTTCAAGTCATTTGGATGATAAGTTTTTGAATTATAAATATTCAAAATTTAGAACTTCTATAGTTAAATTACATTTTCATATTTTCATTAATATCTCCTGAAATTAGAATCCTAATGTGACAATTTTGTGTGCAGTTATAATACTAAAAAAACCCAAACATAAATACATTGAATTTGTATTTTTCAAAATTTTATAATATGAATTATGAAATTAATATTCGAAAAAATATGAATCGCAACCTACAATTTTTTTTGATAGATTTATATTTACTATGCCCTGATTTATGCGAATTCTCAATTTCAAAATTTTCTTCCAAGTAGTTTTCGAATTATGATTAAAAAAGTCCTTCCGGCCAGTGCCGGGAGGAAGAGGTAGCTTTCATATTCCTTATTTTAAAAAAGCCAACTTATATTATTCAAACACATGAAGCTCATGAAGCTGCCATTTTAAGACAACATGGTGGATGAGGCTAACCAGTGAACTTGGTCGAGACCTTAGTAATTGCTGTGCACATGCTCACTCACATCGGAATCGGTTGATACATACGAGTGCTGTCGCAGGAAAAAATCAGATTTTTCAAAATGTCACCCACGTTAGAAATTGAAACTGCTATATCTGAGCCATTTTTTAAGATAAAGACAAACAAAAAATGCTCCTGAATCCTTATATCAAGGTCAAATACTTAAGAAAGAAACCTTTTTCAATTTCTAATTTTTTTGCACCTCACTTTAAATATATTTTTTTTTAATTTAATGGCCGCCATTTTGAAACAAGATGGCTGATGAAGCTGGCCAGCGAACTTGGTCGAGATATTGATGTATACTATCCACATGCCTTCTTCCATCGAAATAGGCGAATACGTGTGGTATCGCGAGACAAATACAAGATCGTTTCAAAGTGTTAGCCATGATAGAAATTCAAAGTGTTATAATTCAACCACTTTTTAAGATATAAACAAAAGAACAAATTTTCAGAAACAAAAACTGCTCCAGAATCTTTGTATCAAGGCCAAACACATAAAAAAAATCTTTTTCATTTTCCAATTTTTTAATACCTCATTTTAAATTTTAAATTACATTTTTTTTAAAAAAAATAGTAACCCTTTTGAAACAAGATGGCGAATGAAGCTGGCCAACAAACTCGGTCGAAACATTGGTATGTACTATGTACAGACCAAGTTACATTCAAATCGGTTCATAAATACGCCTGTTATCGCGTGACAAAAATCAGGGCGTTTCAAAATGTCAGCCACGCTAGAAATTCAAAATGCTATAACTCAGCCATTTTTTAAGATATAGACGAAACAAAAACTGCTCCCGAATCTTTTTATCGAGGTCAAACACATAAGAAAAAAATATTTTTTCAATTTTCAATTTTTTGGTACCACATTTCAAATTTAAATTTTTCTTAAAATTTTAAATGGCCGCCATTTTTAAACAAAATGGCGGATGAAGCTGGCCAACGAACTCGGTCGAGACATTGGTCTGTACTATGTATAAACGAAGTTACATCCAAATCGGTTCATAAATACGCCTTTTATCGCGTGACAAAATTCAGGACGTTTCAAAATGTCAGCTTCGCTAGAAATTCAAAATGCTATAACTCAGCCATTTTTTAAGATATAGACGAAACAAAAACTGCTACGGAGTCTTTGTATAAAGGTCAAATACATAAGAAAAAATATTTTCCATTTTCAATTTTTTGGTACCACATTTTAAATTTTAATTTTTTTAAAAATTTTTAAATGGCCGCCATTTTGAAACAAAATGGCGGATGAAGTTGGCCAACGAACTCGGTCGAGACATTGGTATGTACTATGTACACACCGAATTACATCCAAATCGGTTCATAAATACATATATCAATTTTGAACGGAGGGTGGTTTCGGGGTCTGGGGGTCATGATCGATGAAAATATACCAAAATTTTTTGAAATCGCTTTCCTCCGAACGGCTGCAATAGGTAGCTTTTTGTAAAGAAAGCTACCTAAAACATAACAATGATGGTTTAAGGAACCGTCTATGATATGCAGAAAAGCATAATTTGAAAAAAAAAAGTATTTTATTCATTTTATTGAAACATTTGGGCTGGCAATAGTCTAAACATATTAAGCGAATTAAGTGGTGATATTGGCAAGAAATAATACATTAATAGAAGTGACATAGTCATTCTGTAGCAATTCAACAATCGAGTACCGAACTTCAATTTGCATATAGCCATAAAACAAGCTCATTTTAAAATAATTATTTTCTCTAATATAGCCATAAAACAAGCTCATTTTAAAATAATTATTTTCTCTAATATGGCCATAAAACAAGCTCATTTTAAAATAATTATTTTCTCTAAACTAATCACACGTATTTCGTGAACATTTGTTTTTCGGCTAATGGAAGGGTGTAGAATTAATTTATAAAGTCAAACTTGGGTATTTCTATTGAAAAAAAAATGAGTTCGTTTTGATATGTAGACGGCCCCCTAAGCAAATTTATATACATCATATATAGATTATTTTTCCTCCTAATAATAGAAAAATCTGTTTTAAATGAAACTTGTCGGATTGCCACACAGTTAGCCCATCAACAATTTACTACAGTATTAATTTCTGTTTTAAAAAATGGAGTAATTATTTTTCCAATTCATTTTTAAATCAATATAATTGTATTTTCACTCAACCACTTGTTTGTTTGGAATAGAACTAACTGTTTTGTGAACTTCTTTACCGACAACGATTTGTATATTAATAGCGGTTTTTTATGCACGCAGCCTGGGTGTATTTTTGTACGTTCGATTACCTTTATATTATTAGTGGTCTGCCGGAAGAGAAAATAGCTTTTATAATATCGTTATTGAAGCCAATACAGGTACAAGCCTTTTTCAGGTAATAACATAATATAATTTTTTGCCCAAACTGAATATGTATCATTAACCCTAGGATTCATGAGTATATCGATCACCATATTAACATAACATTGCGGCAAAATATCCACAGTCTGCATCTTTGGGTGAATAGTGACCGTTATATTTTTCAGAAAATGACAAAAACTAAATAAAAATGTTTCGTCAATGAAATACAAGGGTGAGCTAGGTCTAAGGTTATTTAGATTTAAAATTAGGCTCCAATTATTTTGCTTGTACATTTTAAAAATTATTAAATAAGTCAAGGAAAGAAAGAACAAGACAAAAAAATTATAAAAAAAAGAAAGAAAAATCATGCGCAATGCATCAATAACGAAACATCTTCTAACCAGAATAATACAGTCGAACCTCGTTATCCCGACACTCTAATAACCAGAAAAAAGTGTCGTCATAAGCGGAGTGTCGCGGTAACCGGAGTTGGAGAAAAATAAGTTTATAAAAAGCTGTATTTTTAATTAAATTAAGTCAATTTTAAATTCATTACTGTTTTTGCAGTTTTAAACAATAAAATATTATTATTAAAAAAATAAACACAAAAACAAAATTGAAAAGAATAAAAATCGGATTTATTAAGACTTGTTTTTATTATTATTATTATTATTATTATTATTATTGCTACATGAACTATTGATGAATTAAGGTTTGCTTATCCCTAGATGTGCTTCCTACAATTCTTTTTTCAATTTTATACAATGAATTGTAATCAATATTCGTTGTTTCAGAAATGGATGTTAGATAATTTCTGATGGTTTCAATGCAATGCATTTCGGTTTTCGTCGGATGAAAAACGCCGCGTAACCTCAAGAAAGCGAAGCCTGACCAGAGCAAAAAGACCGCAAGTAGACTGACACGTCTTTCTGGTGCTTAAGTCGGTCATTCATAATGTGTGGGTTTATTTATTCAGATAAATGAAAGTAAAATTTATCATTTATCTCAATGAGTATTTTAGACACTTTTGTGAAAAGTTTGGCTAAGACATTTCTTACCGCTTACATTCCGTGCTTATAAGATGGATTATGAAAAACAGAAAATTTTCCTAAACCGTCGGGATATCCGGAGTTGAAAATTATTCAACGACGTAAAATCCGGAGTTTGTTTACATTAAAATCATATACCGAAAATCGGGACTTTGAAAAACTGACGCGATAAGTGGGGTGACGTAAAAACCGGGTGTCGGGATAACGAGGTCCGACTGTATTACGAAACTTCATCTTTTCAGTCGATGAAAGAAGATACGTTTCTCCCCTCATGGGTTACATATACGTACCGCTCACACGCAAGAAAAGTGATACATCTCGACAAAAGTAAATTTCACAGGAGACGGCAAAAGAAAATTTACAGGATTTTACCGTGACATGGAATTATAGCACTTATCTTTGAATGCAGGAATAAAAACGTGCATAAAAGCGTAAAACCCTTACGGGGTCTCGGGACTCTTAACTTTGGGAGAAAAAAAGAAAAACTAGAGAACAGGAATTCTGCTTTTTCAGAATTTAGTGTCACCCCCGGCATTTCCATTACTTCATTTTCTTCTGGTGAACTGGTGGTTTCTATTATTATGAAACAGCCATTATAAATGAAGCGTTTAGGTGAAGATGAAAGAGCAGCCGTAAAAAGTTAGAACTCTGATTTTTTGGTCAGAATGGAATAAAAAATGGGCATAATTTTTTTGCAAAACAAATTATGGCCATTTTTTTTTCCATTCTGACAAGAAAATCAGAGTTCTAACTTTTTACGGCTGCTCTTTCATCTTCACCTAAACGCTTCATTTATAATGGCTGTTTCATAATAATAGAAGCCACCAGTCCATCAGAAAAAATAACTCGGTTAAGCGGGACTCGGATAATCGGGACTCTTACTGCAAAACATATTTCAATTTTAAGACTTAAAGCACACGCTTTTATTTTATGTAAAATGACGTCATTTGCATTAATATAGATACTTAAAATTAAATATAGTTTATAATAGCTCCATGTTTTATCATAAATCCTTCATTTATATTTTTCTCAAAATAGCACGTATTTTAATTAATTTTATTTTTTCAATTTTTATGAGAAAATGGCAACAAAAAGATATAATAGCTATTTTTCAACTATTTTCCCTTTACTTTCTACAGAAATGGAGTACTTGAGTTTCCAAAATAAAACAAATGTCGCTAAAAACTACAAAAAAAAATTAATATTTCAAAAGCAAATGGAGATGCAGTTTTCAAGCAAATTACATTAAAAAGTATTTTTTTTTCTTCCCAATACGACGGTATAAACGTTGAAATTGTGCGATGCTTAGAAGTTTTAAAAAATGCTGTAGAGTATTGAATCGCACAATGAAACATCGGCTTTTGTTTTACAGCTGGCTTCTGTAAGGTAACGTTATTTATTGGAGACAAAATAAGCTGGGAGAAAGAAATAGCATACCGGGGCTAACAAAAGACCGTTTTCAACATTTAATATCTTAAAATGTATATGATTTTAAAACACAATTTTTATAGGGCTTAAAAAAGAAGAGTATGTTCTACATTTCAGGTATTTAAAAAATTGCAAAATGCAGGATTAGCATTTATAGGGGGGTCCAAACTGTCAGACATTTGACGAGCAGAAAATTGGTATAACAGCTTGCGCGCTGGATTACAAAATAAATATTGCGACTAGAAGAAAAATCTGTGTGTCTATTTATACTTCAGATTGTAATAAATAAGATGGTCCTATATAAATTCGTATTTAAAGCATTTTTATATTTTTAATACAAAGTTGTATTTAGCTAATACAAAATTTTGAAAATTTCAAGAGTATAATCGCCTAAAGAAATATTTTTTTGAACAATAAAAAGAAAATTTTAGGTTCAGTTTATGCAGACTAACAGGAGAAATACGTTTTGAAAATTTCATGAAAAAATATTCAGAAGTTTTTGAGATATCCGGCGCCCTATGCAAAATTTTAGAAATTTAAAATTTTTTTAGATGTTAGAGTCATATCTTTTCTGAACATTTTGATGTACAGTCGGACCTCTATTTAACGAACCTCTATTTTGCGAACTTTTCCTTGGAACCAAGAACATTTTGCGAATTTCTTCGTAAAATAGCCTCCAAATAGCGAAGTGCATTCTCTATTTAACGAACTTTTTCTTGTGATCTAATTTTTTTTTCTCCCCATTTCTCAAAATATTTCTGGGCGTTTCAAACTTATTCTTCCTTTAAACACATTTTATGATGTTCAATGGCCTTGAACTGGTTTTACCAGGCGTTTTCTTCATCAGCAGCGAGAATTCGGTAAGTACGGAGGACGAAGACGATAATCCCTTAGAGTAACTTAAAAAATGTGGATACAGATGAGAAAAAAAAGAAGAAATTAACCATGATGTGCTGATTGATGATTGTATTTCACTTAATTCTGAAATTGAGACCTCGGAAACACTATCTGAATTGGTAATTTTCGACAGTGTGAAAAATAAAATCAATACAGCAATGAATTGCGATGAAGACGAATATGATGATGATGGAAATGATCATTATGCAGGAATTTACAAAACTTCGTATGATGAAATGCTAAAATCATTTGAAAGAATCCGACGCGGATTATAGTTGGAAGAAAATACGCATGAAGCGTTTTTTGGTGCATTGCGAAGATGCGAGACGTATTATGAGAGAAGCACTTTTTTAAATAAAAAACTCAGGCAAAATTAACAGAGTTTTTCAGAAATTAAATTTAAGGACGCATATGTTAATGTATGGTAAAAATTATTTGTTATAATAATAATACATACGATAATGTCATTAAAATTCGTTAATTTTAATGTATAACTATTTACTTTAAACAGAAAATACGGCGTGTTCCCGGACAATGTTTTGTTTTCCTTGCACATTTCAAAGATTTAAACACATGGAAAAAATGAATTGGGGATGGATATTGATGGGTAAAATAAATAAAACAAATCGCTATAATTTATTTTAAAAAAATGTGATTAGTTACTTTTAGTAAAAATATTTAGTGTTTATGAATTTAAAATGTGTTTTATGAAGTTTAAAGAATTTTAAAAGGTGAATCTCTATTTAACGAATTTTCCATATAACGAACTTTTTCCCGAGATTTAGCGACTTCGTTAAATAGAGGTTCGACTGTAATTGTTTCCTTGAAATTCACATTAGAACAGAAGTTATGGGTTTTAGAATCATACCTGCGTTTCCGAAACCTTGACGTCATTCGGAGAAAAATGACTTTCGGAAAAAAATGGCCATAATTAAAAAAAAAAAAAAGAAAAAAAATTATCGGCCCGGCCCGATTGTGCTTCTACAAAACATGTCGCCATTTCTAGAGCAACTTTATCCCACAATTAAAGTTATTTAGAAAGCATAACTTACTTACGCATAGATTTAATTTTCAGATTACCATCGAAATGCATGGAGTGCAAAATAACAACAATATCAATGATCACATTCATGTTTGATGGACTTTAACAGAGACACAAAAAGTACCTATAGTATTGCAATTTGGCAGAAGTTATGACTGGCTGGCTGAAGAAACTTAAACCAGTAAATCCCCAGACTGCAATTTTTTGAGCGAGCGACAATCACCAAAAATAGACTAAAATGTTTTTGCAATAAGAAATGGTGAAGGTCTTTTGAAAGAACTATTTCAGAGACTATTAGTGCGTTTAATTACAAAAAAACGAGTGAATAAAGACTGTACACTTTGTTGCTCTCCACAAGAGAGAGAAATAGAAGGAACTGTATTTCCATCCATATTTAAAAAAAAAAAAAAAGAATTCAGACCCTGGCCGCACCACCCACTACCGAGTCCAACAAGGGGATGCACATTCGTGCACCAGTGCTAACCAAGGCCCATACGGTCACAAGACATTCCTATGCCAGTCTCGACCCTTAACGAGATAGCTAGTAAATGCTCGCTCACTTGAACCGGAGCGATTGATGCATACGGGACCAATATGCACCTCCCGTCTACCGAAATCAGAGACCAAAGCAGTGCGTTGGTTTCCCTCAACTGCCAGGATCCCCCTTTCCAGGGACACGGGTCGCCACGCACGGCAAACATGTGGGCGGTTTACAATTCTCCATGAGTCGATATAGACAGGATGATATCGGCTCATGCAGAATTGCCCTCACCTCCGAAGAGGAAACCACAATGAGAGTGAAACAAAGAGGAAGGAAAGACAAGAGAAATAAGAAGAAAATGAAATGAGAAAGATCGCTCAGGTGCCCGGGGTTGCGAAGACCGTGAATCCTAAAGAAGGTATTCCCCTGGGGAAGTTTTTAGAAAGGAAATATTATTCGTGGTATCTTAGAATTGGGAACATTAATTAAAATATCATCTCGAAACATGAAATTAATGTCCCGCATAGATATATTTAAATTGTTTGGCAGTTACTATTATTTGGCCATTTTAAATGTGACGTAATTACTACAATTTACTGCTTTAAACGCATATTAATGTATTTATTATTTTAAAGTTTCCTTTTTTTTTCTTTAATATTTACGTGTAAATACAATTTTCTTGACATAATTTTCAATATTTTCCTGCTTTTAACACGTACTCATTTAATAGTAATTTAAAAGTTTTTTCCCATTTTCAATAGTCACGCGTAAATAAATTTTTAATCGTAAGGAAATATTATTCTTTGCGTTATTTTTACAATTGAAAACAATATATCTACAATAATAACCTAAGTCATGTGACTATCATCAATAGTTCCGGGCGGACCACTTCACTTTTTATATTCCAGGTGCCATTTTGGTACTTTAATGTTAGCCAGGCACAGGTGATAAGTAGCCAAATATTATTCTATCGCCATCATTTCATCTATATTATAATACACTGTAAAAAAATACGACCAGTTTGCCTGTAGGAATCGGAAAAATAGTTGCCCTTATTGTACCGGAAAAATTTACGACCCAGCTCGGAATAAAATCCGTAAAATACCGTTTTATTGACTATTTCCTTTTTTTTTATGGATTTTATTCCGAGCTGGGTCGGAAAATTTTCCGGTACGATAAGGGCAACAATTTTTCCGATTCCTACAGGAAAACTGGTCGGATTTTTTTTTACAGTGTTGTCCAAGTCATGTGACTGCCATAAACAATTACGGGCTGATCCCTTCACTTTTCTTATGAAAGATTTCCATTTTGATTAAAAAGTAAAAAAAAAAAAAAAAAAAAAAAAAAAAAAAAAAAAAAAAAAAAAATCGACTAAAACTACATAAAAGTTGCCCTGATCGCAAAGAATTCTTGGTACTTTTATGCTAGCCGGGTGCAAATCTCGCCAATAGCTTTTTTTTTTTTAACTCGCCATTTAGCATTTTTCTTTTTCGAGTGGTAAATTAAAACATTGCTTTGAAGTTGAAATTAAATGTCATGGTTTGTTGCATTATTTAATATTTGGCACAGATGTCATCTACGTTTGGCGTGATTTTTTTACGACAATTTAGCGAAAACCTCGTTTTCGAATACCAGTTACATACCGCATAATATTCCATATTTTAGGAGAAATCGCCATGAAACATAATCAGTCGTTTCATTAAATCGTTTCATAAAGTCGTTTCATAAAATCGTTTCATAAAGCTGTTACATAAATTCGTTTCATTAGGATTTTATATATATAGGGTAGACATAAAAACTTTTTAGGTGGGGGTTGTTTTGGGTTCCTGGGATCATATAATGAAAAGTTATGAAGGAATTTTTCAAAAGTCGCACCATGTTGACGACTGCAAAGGTAGTATTTCTTATGAAATCTACCTAAAAATTGGCTTGGACAATTACATTTAAAGGAAGATTCAGTAGGAAAATAAATGTAGTTTAGAATGAAAAAAAAAAAAAAATAAAGCTGGAAATTGCACGTCAAACGTGTTGCGTTCGTACTGTAACTAGTTTTATAAATATTTTTTGCACCGCATATTGTACTGAATGTATATATTAGTGCACTAAGTGCCTATCAATTTTATTCTGTTCGAAAGGCTGTAATATCATTAAAATGCACTTGAAATATATTTTTCCCATTGCCCATAATGTAACGGAAAACTTTTCACTGTCCCTGTCATTAAACTATACACCCGATTTTTATAAAGTTTGAAATGACTCGACAAAATTTGGCAACAATTATATATTTAAAATTTCAGACCATTCGGTTGGGTAGTTTTTGCTTTGTTATACGCGGACGGACGGGCGGACAGACAAACAGACAGGCGGACGGACCGAACGACGACTATAGGTGCTACGTATTTATATAATTATGAACGCACCTAAAAGATAGTAAAAGAAAATCATAATTTTAAAATTTCGCATTAAAGGGAAATAACGCATCTGCATTACACCAAAAGCATAAATTCCGTTCGCTTGTAGGGTTCCGGGGCTAAGAAAAGATGCTTCTCTGGGATAGTGCTTGATCCCTAGGAGAACTAATCCCTTAGTCCCTGTCGGGATTTCGGCTATCAGGATTCTAGCTTGTCGGGATTATGTCTGGATACTCATTTGTGCCCATAAACAGTTATTTCGACTTTTTGCTTTCGAATTGCATCGGATCCCTTTGCCCTTAAAGATGCCTCTACAAAGAAAATGAAATCGCTTGAAATTGCTTCTAGCTATAAATAGCATTATCTCTTGACGAAATCGAATGTTGCCAAACAGAAATCCTCTTCTTCTTCTTTCTCTTTTTATTTATTTTTTTAATAAGGAAAAATATTCCATTTTTTTACGTGCAAACGTATCTGACAGGAAAAAGATGTGACTTCGACTGCCAAAAATAATGTATAAATGATTCAAAGAGGAAGCCTTTTTGAATCTGACGACACATGGGAAAGTACCGCTTTGATCCAATGTAAAAACTTTTTTTTCTTTTTTTTCAAATCCGAGAAAGGGGGGGGGGGTCTCTGGACCGTGATTCCGAAGCAGTTCAATCCCCAATGCTCAGGGAATTTATATGAAAGTGTGAAGATCTTTCAGCTTTAAAAAAATTTTTGAAAACAATATTTAAAAAATGTGGATTCAACCAATAAAACGCTTCAGATGTGTTTCTGATTTCCTACCTTGACCGAATAACCATTTTTCCAAATGGTTAAAAAAAATGCAATTTAAAAAATTGCAACGACCATTTGGAAAATGATTTTTTCAAAGACTAAAATTTAAGACATAAAAAATCGCACGGAGTTGATCACGTACGCCATGGATTACATTTTTCGGTACTTTAAATTTTTAAACTTCTGCGGAGCTGGTCATTCATTACGTACGCCATGGATTAAACATTAATATTCCTGGACCCATTTTAAATGAAATTTCATTCTTAAACTTCTAAACATCCCACACTATTACTTTTTACACTGTCGTATAGAGAAAAAATGTACTTTTAAATGCAATTTGTTTGAAAGCTGTATCTCAATTTGTTTCTGAGTTATTCATTTTTTTTTTTTTTTTTTTTTTTTTTTTAGTTTTTATTACTCTTTTGTCATAATAGCAACAGAAGTATCCATCTCTGTTGAAAGTAAAGGGAAAATACAGATTACTGTATAGACCCATCAGAAAACGAATAAAATGTGGATTCAACCAATAAAACGCTTCAGATATGTTTTTGATCTCCTACCTTGACCGAGGACAATAACCATTTTTCCAAGTGGTTAATAAAAGAAAATTCAACTCATTGGAGAGAGGAAAAATAAAAGAAGTTTCTGTAAAATATTTTGGGGGAACTCAACCCGCAATGCCTTCAATTAGGGAGGGCATGGTAAGGCAAACGACCCCCTCCGAGTTTCAGACTTTATTTTTAATCATTATTTATTTCTTTGCTTTCTTATTATTAGCCCCCGGTATGCTATTTCTTTCTCCCAACAAGTAAAATTTCGTCTCCAAAAAATAAACGTTCCATTATATAAGACAGCCGTAAAGCAAAGCAGATGTATCATTGTGCGGATTATCTCTACTGCAATTTTTTAAGCTTCTAAGCATCACACATTTTCCTGCCGTCGTGTAGGGGGGAAAAAAAGTACTTTTAAATGCAATTTGTTTGAAAACTGCATCACTATTTATTTTTGAGATATTAATTTTTTTGTAGTTTTCAACGCCATTTGTTTGGCGTTTCCATTGGCAAGCCTCCTACTCCATTTTTGTAGAAAGTAAAGGAAAAATAGTTGGAAATTAGTCGATTATTATCTTTTTGTTGCCATTTTCCGATAACAACTGAGAAAAAAAAATTAATTAAAGTGTGTGCTATTTGAAAAAATATAAATGAAGGATTTCTGATAAAACATGTAGCTTATTATAAACTATATTTAATTTTAAGTATCTATCCATATTGCAAACAAATGAATGCATATGAATCATTAGATAGCCGATATATATATATATATATATATATATATATATTTACCGAGTTTCTTGAAGGACGAAATGGCTTTTTGCTGTGTTTGTGCAGCATTCTTCAATAGTGACATCAAATGCATACTTTTCTGCAGATATTTTTTAAGACTGAGTCGTAAATGTGGAATTCTTCAGCGGATGCAAATGACGTCATTTTATATAAAATAAAAGCGTGTGTTTGAAGTTTTGAAAATGAAATTTATTTTGTACTATCTACATTTATATGCATGTATGTATGTATGTATGTATGTATGTATATATATATATATAGCCATAATATAATTACAAATCATCATCTATTCCTATTACAATAATTAATTTAATAAATTTAGCAGCAAATTATAACTGTAACATTATACAAAATACAGATGGAACCCTATACATGTAATATTAATTAAGCAAAATCCACCAATAGCCAGCACATTGCATACGATTAATCCATATTTACATATGAAAAACCACCAAAATATTTTTGAAAAAAAAATTATTAAAGTCTTATAAAACAAGAAACCAGCCAAAAATGGATGAACACTTGTATACACATATTGTAAACAGAGAATAGATCAAGTGGAAGGAAGGATGGAGCCGGAAGCTTATATAGCATTTCACTTCATCAGGGGTACATAAAACGCCAATTATATATATATAACCATTAATTAAACATAACCTACAACCATCAAAAACCGTAAATATTATGAATTAAAGCTGTAAGTATAAAAAAAGTGCCAAATAATTTATTATAAGAATTATTATGGAAGAAAAAATAAGAAAGTGGACAAATATATATATATATATATATATATATATATATATATATTATCGGAGGCGACACTAAATTCTGAAAAAGTCGAATTCCTGTTTTCTAGTACTAATTTATTAATAAAAAGTTTTCCTCAAAATCTATATAAGAAAGCAAAATGATGTTCATGCGAAACACTGGCGTCCTATTGACGACACGGTGGCAGCACCTGACCCATCAATTCCGCTTGTTCGGGAGATGTTCTGTCAAATGCAATTTGTTTGAAAATTGTACCTCAGTTGACCAATTTTTTATACTTTTAAAAATAATTTTTAAGCATGATTTTTTAATATATATATATATATATATATATATATACTAGCAGAACTACCCGGCTTCGCCCGTGTCAATTTTAAGGAGCCCTCCAGGTAAACTAAATTAAAACGAAATAATACGGCATTCACAATAACTGGAATTTGTACATTCCCATTCACAAATCATTAAAAAGACAATCAGAAAACATGACGTTATTGTCTCGCAACCATAGTAAAATCCCCAAGCTTTAATAACAGTATACGCGTTTTCTTTGGTGGGTGCAAGAGAAAAATATGATTTTAAAAAAAATCCACCAAATCGCGCACCATATAGTGAAATTCTCGTTTGTATAGTATATATACACATTATAAAGTAAAAACACTATGTCAGCGCCCATAAATTGTGCCTTTATTGACTTCTAAACACAACATAATTTCATTTTTTACAGTGTCCAATTGAAAAAAGTTCTTTCAAATAAAATTTGTTTGAAAATCGTATCTCAATTTTCTGATTTTAATGAATTTTAAAGTAATTTTCAAACACGGATATTTTTAAAGGTGCGTGCAACCCGATTACGAAAGATGAACCCGTTTACTCTTAATGCAATAGTATAAAGAAAAGACATGTCTATGAATAACGCTGGTATCATATTTTCAATAGCAACAACCTAACACAACAATAAATTTCTTTTTTACTGCAATTTAACCTCTAAACATCGCACATTCGATTGTTCCACCCGTCTTATAGAAAATAAAAGTACTTTGAGTAATATTTATCTAACAAGGAGAGGGCCAACCTTGTTAATCACAGATTTTGATTATTTTAATATATGTTGTAGGGTAGAAACCCCTTAGTCTCAGGTTCAACGGATTTTATACAACGCTCCTTAGTTCTTGAGAAACCAGGGGGTCTAATATTAGTACGCAACTTAAATACTTACTTTGTAAAGAAAGGGGACAGATTGGGCGTAGCTCAGTTGGTACGGCATTTGCGGGCTAATCAGCGGGCCCGGGTTCGATACCCGAACGCGCTACATTTGTCTTTCTTACTTTTTGTTTTTATAAATATACTTGTAATTATAATTTAATGATCTCAATTAAAAATTTTAATATCTTACATTAATTATAATGTTGGCAAATTTTTATTTTATTTTATCATTTTTTTTTATTTTGAACTATTATTTCTCATCCTTTAAAGAGATTTAAAAAGAAATTGGATCTATTATTGAATAATAAAAATTCCAAAATCGTTATAAATTTGTTGTAACGCCATCTAGTTATGATAAAATAAACATATTCAAATAAAATAAAAACAGAAAGGAGATAAAGGGGAAAACAAAATATTTGAAAACGCAAGCATACGTATTACAAATTTAAAAATCTTTAATATGCAAAAAATCCGTTGTAATTTAATTCCGATGCTAATTTTTAATATAATTATGCTTGTTACTTTAAAAACAGAGTAATAGTATCATCGTATTGACTTTCCTTGTTAAAACAATGCATAAATGATGTTTCTTTAAAATCACGAATTGACACAATTGTTCAATATCATTGCACCGATAAAGAATATATGAAATACATTTTAAAAGTGATTTTAAAAAAATTAACAGTTTTTTGATGTTTTATACAACTATTTAGTTAAAAATAAAATATTAAATAGGCTAAAATTATAATTGATATACAATATTATAAATTTTAATTGACAATGAGATTATTAAGTTATAATTACAAGCATATTTATAAAACAAAATATAAGAAAAATAAATTTAGCCCTTTTGGGCATCGAACCCGAGCCCGCGGGTTAGCCAGCAAATGCCGTACCAACTGAGTTACGCCTAACCTCTCCTCTTTGTTACAAGAGTAAGTTTTTAAGTTGTATACTAATATTAGACCCCCTGGTTTCTCAAGAACTAACGAGCGTTGTATAAAATCCGTTGAACTTGAGACTAAGGGGTCTCTACCCTACAACATATATTAAAATAATCAAAATCTGTGATTAACAAGGTTGGCCCTCTCCTTGTAAATTTTTTATGGATTAACAGATTTTTTATGGATTTTAAAGTAATTTTCAAGCATGAATATTTTTAAAATATTCTTGAAACCCAATTACAAATTATTTACTCAATTATTCAAAAACATTGTAAAATAATTCAGAATTTGTTTGTTTTCGTGTAATATTCAATAACCGAATTTGCAAATGAAAATAAAACATCAAATATAAAATAAAATAAAATACGAATTTAACATATATCAAATCAAACTACTAAAAATAATCTAATAAGTATATTTTTTAAACTTTTAAAATTAAAATACATGTTTTCTTTGTCACGCGTAACAGAAATATACAATTTCTCCCAATACGGGGAAAAATACAATACATGCATCAATTATAAGCTTTGATTAAAGCATTAGATCAAGAGGGTTTCCACTCTAAATAAAACATCACTCTTAAACGTAAACTTAAATTTTTCATTAACAGAAATTAAATCTACAATGATTAGATGAAATGGTGTCATTTTCCATAAATTTTAAATTGTGACATCAGCCAAGAATTTTTTTGAAAAGGGAACTAACTTTTATTTTTTTACTATAAATCACAGAAAAGGTAACTGGTGAATCTAAATCAATACCACACTTAGCTATAACGTATAGCTATAAGACATGGCTGTAGTATACAATCGAAGTAGTAAACAAAATGTAGGAGCCATTTGTTTTTACAGTGAATTTGACTACACGTTGAAAAGATTTGATAGAATGTGACGTCATATCTAGCCTTTATTTTCTTTTTCCTTAATTGTTTTCATGAAATTTTACTGTCTGTATTAAAAATAGATGTTTTAACCTAAAAAAACATTCAAATTAAGGTGCTACGTTATTTTACCGCTCTTATAGTTAAAGTTTTTTTTATATATATAAAAAGAAATTGCATTTCCTGTTAAGAACGACGTCAATTTCAAAAATGCAAAAATATAGCAAGAAAATCTGAATTTTTATTGGCAAATAAAAAAAAAATTACACCCATTATCGTTAATTTTTTCATATTTTTGTGTCATGGGTATGGCAACAGGAAAGAAATGATTTAATTAGAAATTTTAAAGAGATATTTCTATAATGTTAAATTATGTAAGTTGGTAGAAAAAAGGGATAAATAGCGGTCTGATGATTTTTTAAAGTTGACAGTGATCTTTTCCACATTCTAAAACGTATGTACATGAAGTTTCGTGCAAATTGGTCAAAAATTGAAGATTTGTATACTGGACATACACACAGAGAACGGCTTTTATATATATAGATATACACTATGACGCAAAAGTTTAGACAATGACTTCATTCAGCTTTAAAATGTAGAATTATGACGTCAGAATTACAAAAACCTGTAAATATATTCAAAAACTGATTTAAAATGCTATGTACAAAAGACAGTCGTTTTATTTGCTATAATACTAATTTTTTTCATAAAAATTCAAATGTGCTTGTCGCAAAAGTTTAGACACTATTCTAAATTTCTTTGAATATTCGCTGGCATATGCAAATTTAGAATCGATGATGTCACAAATTTGGAGTACTTAAGTTCTGCAAACGATTGCGCTTCATAGTAGACATGCCGAGACCTAAAGAAATTCAAGTGAATGAGGTTTCAAGGATTTGGCAGTTGAAAGGTGAAGGGAAGAGCGTTTCTGAAATTTCTGCTATTATTAATAGGTCAAAAAAATCTATTTATCGAGTTTTATCGAGTGGTTCCGAATATAAAGCAAAATGTCGGTCTGGGAGGCCACGTGTGACAAATGTACGAGAGGATCGCCTGATACAAAGACTAGCGAGTACTCAACAAATGAGCGTACGTGGAGTTCAAAGCTCATCGGGACTCTCTGTATCAAAGGATACGATTCGTAGACGAATTTTGGAAAAAGGAACAATCGTTTATAGCAAAATGCAGAAGAAACCAGCTCTGAAACCACATCATAAGTTACAAAGACTTATGTGGGCTCGAAAGCATATGTCATATGGAGAGAAATGGCAGTCAGACATATTTAGCGATGAAAAAAAGTGGAATCTGGATGGTCCAGATGGTTGGTTATCGTATTGGCATGACTTGCGGAAGGAACCTCGACGTTTTTTTAGTCGCAGACAAGGAGGGGGCTCGGTGATGGTTTGGGCAGCCTTTTGCTATAATGGACAAGTATCTCTGACCTTCACCAGTGGTCGTCAAACTTCACAGCATTATACACAGACATTAGAAGAAAACCTACTGCCATTTGCTGAGCTTCTAGGGGGTCCTCAGTGGGAATTTCAGCAAGACAGTGCTTCAATTCACACTGCAAAACATTCAAAATCTTGGTTTAATTCCCATAATATAAGAGTTCTCGACTGGCCAGCATGTAGCCCAGATCTTAACCCTATAGAAAACCTTTGGAGCATCATGTGTCGCAAAGTTTATAGCAACGCTAGATAATACTCTTCTGAAAAGGAACTTAAGACATCTATTGAGAATGCATGGTACGATATCGATCCACAAACTATGCAAGATTTAGTTTCTTCCATGCAATCTCGTGTATATGACGTAATACATAAGCATGGATGCGCAACCAGGTTTTAAAAATTGTTTATTTCGATTTTATTTAATTTGTGTCTAAACTTTTGAGACAGCAGTTTATTTTTGTTACCATTTAATTTATTGCAATATGCACAATTCCACTTTTCTTTGTTATAAATATTGTTTATATGTACAGCACATTAATTTCAAGCAGTGATTTGAAAATTGAATAAATATTTTTCAAAGTATGTAAGAATTTCTTCATTGTCTAAACTTTTGCGTCATAGTGTATATATCATGCCGCCCGATTACGAAAGATTAACCTATATGCACTTAAAACAATATAAATTGTCCAGCACTTGTTTAAAGCTAATATTCTATAACGAATTTAAAATTTCACTGTGATTAAAATTCAATATGAATAACATAATATAAATAAAATAAAAATTTAGCAAACCTGTAATCGAACTACCCGCTTAAACTTCTGAAATGATCAGAATAAAAAAAGGTACTGTAAACAGCGAAATCTGGTGGGATTCCGTCGGCTACAGAGCCCGATCAAACTGAAGTTGGGCCCAGGGACTGTTAAAAAGTTGCCCCCCCCCCCCCCCTACTTCCCCATTCTCGGCGACACTTTCAAAAAGAAAAGTAGGTTTATTTGATGAGTTAACAAAGTTGTTTGGGTGAAAGTTTCAAGTTTACAAAAAAAGAAAAAAAAAAATTAACTTACAAGAATAATCAAGAAAATGAATTACCGTTCACTTTCTCAAATAAGAATTTGCATAATTCACAAACATCTACGATCCACAGTTTATGTTGCAGAATAAATGAAGACGTCTTTTTCAAAACTCGCCTTATCCAAAATCATAAAAATTGTGTTTCCCCTAACAGTTTAGTAATCATTTTAAACTATAATTCTGACATTGTAAAATCCTCGTTTATTTTGAAACCAATAGACACAGTATGCAGTTTCTGGCATTTTCCCTAAATTTGATTTTCTGGATACGGCAAGTTTTGAAAATTATAGGTACTCTCAAATTGAAAAGGACTTTTACAGAAAAATTAAATATGGAGGTTTTTTATTATAGTAAAACTTTGTTTTTAACGTCAGGGACCAAAATATAAAATGCAAACAGTGGAAAAACTGAAATTGTGAGAAAATACACACAAATTTGTGGGCCCCTGAAATTGGTGGGTACAGGGCCGAGGCCCTGAGGCCCGTGCATTAATCAGGCCCTGGTCGGCTATTAACTCGTGACATGTGGCTAATACGAAAATATCGCTTTTAATAAATTTCGAAATTTTAGTTGATTACATTATTGATATTTTTTCATGTGGAAATGCTTTTTAGTGCTATGGGGCAATCTAAAAAATATATATTAAATGTAAAAAATCCGTTAGAGTTTTGAATTTAAAAAAAAAAAAAATGTTTTTCGCCTGTATTCTGTAACACGTGGAGCACGTGTTGAATTCCCTAGTAATTATAATTCTACGGTCCATTAAGTTTATGATGGTAAAAAAAAATGAAAGAAAAGCTTTTTTCAATTTATTTGTAAACGCAAACAAAATGCCCCATTGTGGGGGGAATATAAGAAAAAATTTTAAGCAGTTGGTTTATGGGGCTAGGAAATTATAAGGAAAACATAATTAAAATATTAATTAACAACATTAATAAATATGATTTTCTTAAGTATCTATCAATATAAACATTTTGTCACTTATGATTTAAAAAAATTGTAGGTTATGATAATTAAGCGTGAAGAGCTCGTGCTATGAAGGAATTCAAGTGTGCGGCGAAAGTATAATTATTCAAGGGTACCGTGAGATAAAAAACAAGAAAGATAAATCTTGCGTCAAGTATAGATTATGTAACACTTTCCAATACTTTTAGAATACTTTAAAACAATACTTAGCTGCTTAACCCCTTGAGGAGCGGTGGGATATATTTTATCCCACCTAATTTTATTCCAGATTTGCACCAGAAACTTTTAATTAAAATTTGCCTCTCTAACTTTGGTGGAAAAAAGTTGAAAAATTGCTTTTCTTTATTCTGAAACAAAAATTTTCGAATATTCCGGAGTGAGTTCAACATTACACATTTTTATACACGCTATGTATAAAGCTAAAATTTAATTTCGGCAAAAAACATGCTTAAATCTACTGAAATCACACTTTTAGAAATTATCATTCACAAGCAGTCTTCTATCCAGTTCTTTGTGCGACCCTGTATTATGATTTTATTTATATTCTACAAACACTTCTTAGTATGCTAAATCAGTCCAGCTTGAAAATACATAACGCAATGTAAAACCACCTTTAATCAACTGCCGCTCATATTCAGTAATGCTTTCGAATTCTTTTGTGTGGCCCTGTATATGATCCAGGTACTATCGCGAATAGACAATACTTCGGATACAGTACTGTACCGAAAATATTTTGTGTCCCTGTAAATGAACGACAGATGACATGCACATCACATTCTTCAGAAAGTAATATTGCTGTAGTAAACCTCAGTAATGTATATTAATTTCAGTATATTTGAAATAATGTAGCATAATTGAAATACCCGGCAAACAGTATAACTCCGTAGAAAAATATGTAACAGAATTTGTTTGTGTAAGTAAATAATAAATGCTTTGCACCCCACATTCTACAGAATGCATGTGTTAGCGCACTTTATAAACGCATATCAATTTTATTATGTTTGAAATGGTGCGACATTGTTAAAATGCACTTCAAACTATTTTTCCCATTGACAATAATGCAACGGAGTACTTTTGGCTGTCCCTGTAAATGAACTATAAAGGCTACAGTCTTCATTTTACATAGGGAGCATGCTATAGTAAAGGCAGAAACATATTAAGCTTACAGAGCAATCCGAGTATAATTCATAGATATAGTAAATGTTATTTTACTATCCATGGTATAATTACGAGGGTTAGAGCATGGACGGACGGCCAGATAGCCAGACAAACAGAAGTCTCAATTGTGTTGGGAAGTGTTAAAAAGGGTGAAAAACTCTGGTGTACAGTCGTGGAAAAAAAAGTAAACACCCCCTACTAACTCCTCAGCAAATTATCGTAGGCGAAAGTTAGTTACCGAACGATTGAAAATAAAGTCTACTTTTAAATGATGTATATAAAATTTGCTTAGGGGGCCATCTACATATTAAAACGAATCCAAACTTCATTTTTTTCAATGGCAATACCCAATTTTAACGAGATATTTCAAATCTTCGGTTCAAACTATGCCTAGACACCGAATTTCAAGTCATTTGAATAATAAGTTTTTGAATTATAAACATTCAAAATTGAGTGCTTCTAATGTTAAATTACATTTTCATATTTTTATTTATATCTCCTGAAATTGTGCTCCTAATGTGCTAATTTTTTGTGTAGCAATAATACTAATATACCCAAACATAAATACGTTGAGTTTGCAATTTTTATAATTTTATGATATGAATTATGAAATTAATATTCGAAAAAATTATGAATTGCAACCTACAATTTTTTTGATGGATTTAGATTTATTAAGTCCTGCTTTATGGAAATCCCAAATTTCACATTTTTCTTCTAAGTAGTTTTCGAATTATGCTTAAAAAACGGCAAAATGATGGTTTAAGGGGCCGTCTATGATAGAAGTGACCAGATATTTTGAAATTTCTTACGCTGTCCTGTAATGTAGCAGGTTTCATTGCTTGTTTGAGTGAAGCTCTTAAGGTGCCTTGATCAAGAAGAGGGCTCTCTCGGTTAACAATCGAGTACCGAACTTCAGTTTGGATACAGCCCTTAATATACAATCGTTTTAAAATAATTAATTTCTCGGAAACTTATGGTACGAATTGCATAAAAATTTGTTTTAGGCTAATTAAATGGTATAGAATTCATTTATGCTGTCAGAATCATGTATTGCTATTGAAAAAAAAAAACAAAGTTATGGTTCGTTTTAATATGTAGATGGCCCCCTAAGCAAATTTTATATACATCATTTAAAAGTAGATTTTATTTCCACTCGTTAGGCACCAGTAACTTTCTTCTACGGTAATTTGTTGAGGAGTTAGTAGGGGGTGTTTACTTTTTTTTTTTTCCACGACTGTACATTAAGAATAATATAAAATATTTTTAATGTATGTCTATACAACGTAAATATATAGAAAAGTTGAAAGAGATAGAATTTTCTAGCAACATAGAGTTTTGAGGGAGAAAAAGGTACTACTTTGCTCAAAACTGTATTGTTCTTCACGATTATTGACAACTTTACACAGCTGTAATTTCAAAGCGGGTAGATATATTTAAAAAAAATGATGATGTTTTTCTTAATCTGTATGAAGTATGTCTATTTCCTGAATTTCTTTAAAATCTGGCATAGTGAAAAAAAAATCATTTCGTTAATTTGACGTGGAATGACTTAAAAGTGAAACGGAAAAATTCCCTCGTAAATCTCAGAAAACCGGAAATTTTTCCGGAATTTACGGGGGAAATTTTCCATTAAAATACGGAAATAGTACTGGCGTCTCGATTGTCAGTACAATTTCCGTATTTTAGTCCTTTTTTTTTTTTTTTTTTTTTTTTGTTACAGTGTTCACACGATACCCCACACGATATGCAAAGAAAAGATTTTTTTTTTCAAGTAACTTAATAATCTGTAAATATGTGGATCAATAGCCTTTATTACTTCAGCCGATTTGAACTTTCTATGTTCCATAGTTTATGAGTAAAACGGCTGTGACCGACGGACGACACACGAATGATCTTATAATGGTTCCGCTTTTACTTTATAAGTATGGAACCCTAAAAATACTGACAGTAAAGATGAGATAATCAATGAAAAAAAATATTTTTCCCCTGTTTTTATTTATAAAGTCAGTACAAGTTTTCGATAATAAATATTAATCATTGTAAAAAGCCTTACCTTTCATTTAGAAAAACATAGTTTTAATAATAATCTTTTTGTGCACTTGCTTGCTTCGTACATTTTAACACATGCGCTTTAAAAGAGCATTTAACCCTTTATGTACTGAATTATGAATTCATGAAAATTTATCTTTTAAAGCATTTTTTGTGAATTGTTTAAACTACATTAGAAGATTTACATAATCATTTAATAGGTTTTAGAAGGATTGAAGGATTTAGACGGTTAATTAAACTTGAATTTATGGCAGTTTTGTGCAATATTTAAAACCCCAATCAAATCTTTTATTTTAAATATTTTTCTTAGTATTTTGTAGAATTAGGAAATGTACAAATATAATGTTCTTACTATAGAAATATTTCCGATTTGAAAAATACCCCTCCCCACTAACGTCAAGAAAGTTGCGAAGATGCAAAAGCAAAATAAATCATCCTTTTAAAAGTATTTTTGTTTTGTGTAACCCATAATGCTTTTGGAACAAGATAAAGTAATGTATCTATAACTCATTCTAAACTGTATTACAATTAATCGATGTATTAAATGTATTTTATAACAAGTTATTTTAATAGTACTTATAAGTATCATCAGTAGATAAAGGGTTAACATATTTTTTAATGGTTTACACCTTGGGAATACTTCATGAACAAGCGTTTAATTTCCACTTAAAATGAGCAGGTAGAAAAATTTAATAAAAGAATTTTTTTTAATTCATTTATTTAAAGGTTATTTGACAATTATTACATGTAATTCTCTTGGAAATGTTCGAAAATAAAAGCAGACAAATTTCTGGAAAGTTTTACAATCTGTCATTGAAGACAGAATAATTAAATATGTCTGTTTTACTTATAAATAGCTTCCTTGGTAATTATTTTGAACTTTAAATTTAAAATAGCTTTAACAGTTTGAGATGTTTCTTTTAAATTATTTTTTAAGCTTTTAGGCTCAAATGAAATACGAAATATGTAAGCATAACAGTTTACTTTATTTAAAGATATTAAAGTTTTATTTTATTTTTTTTTATTACGTGAGCATGTTTAAAATGACTCTTAAACCTTCAAAAGATTCAGTTTTTGAAAAGAAAAATGCATTAACTCATTTATGCCTGAAGTTTTGTTTTGTTTTTTTTCAAATTTGTTGGTAAAATCTCTTTAAAATGTGGCAAAATGAACTGGAAACATACTAAAAAAAATTATGCTAAAATAGTTTTGTATTTATTTCATGAAATGTAAATCTACTAAATATGGGAATTTGCATAATATTTATAATAGTAGGGTAATTCCGGGATTTATGCCGCACTTTTTTTGAACTTGTGTATAAAGTACCATGGTGGACATAAAATAATAAAAAATCATGCTGTGCTATTTAATGTTAAATATACAACGCGTGTAGTGCGACAAAAAAATTCAAAATAAATTATTAATATTTTTTAACATTTTTTTTCTAAAACATTGCACTGCGGCGGGTCACCCGCACATTCAGGCTGAGACGCCGCCCTTGTGCGGTAGTTATGCCGCGCTTATAATAAGAACAGAATGAAATTATAAATAAAAATATTTAAAAAAAATTCATATCTGGACTATAATTAACGATGTAATAACAAAATGAAACTAAATGAGTACAATGAAACGTATTAGTAGATTCAAATCAAAAATTGCTGCCTACTTTCACTATTAAAATTATCGACTTATTTTTTTACATTAAATTTTAATTATTATTTCAGCAACAACGTAACATCAATGTATTAGAAAGGGAAAAGAAAAAAAGTAAAATTGTGTTTACATAATTTATTTGTTAACCCTTTCGGGACCGTTGGCTTTTACAAAAATTTTATTCGGTTTGTACCACTTTTTTAAAAGAAGTTCCCTTTACTTAAATAATCATGAAAATGCTCTAATTAAACAAAGAAATATTAGTTTTCTTTTTTACTGGTGCCAGAAACAAATTTTGTAAACTCTTTATGAAGGTGCTTATATGCACCTACAGTCCCGAATGGGCTAAGAGACCTGTTTTTTCGACTACAATCTACAGAAAAAGTGTCGAAAAAGTACAGACTTTATGTTACTACATTTAAACACATAATACAGCGAAGCTAATTACACGTCCTCTTTTTTGGAGTAGTTTGCAAAGAACGTCTGCCTTACGCGTAATCCAATTTTTAATTATTATCATCTTGACTTGCTTCTTTCTTGCCCTTTTTAATTTTTATTTCCCCCTTTTTCTCCTTTGGTTTTAGAAAACTTGATAACATGCCTAACATGGTTAGTCTGTGCAAAAAGAAAAGGAAAAGTTAATAACTCTTTATCATCCCGTACAAAAGAAACTGCGGCATGTATACCGAAATAGCAGTGCGGCATGTATTCATTTTCATGATGCAGACATAAGCCATCACAGTTACCTGCAATCTCTAAGGGGAATGTCGTAAACATACACACAGTACTCTATACAAAGGCTACATTTAGTTTTGATTTCGAAATCATGCATGCATTTAGTAATTAGTGCATGAAAAGCATTTAAACATAACGTGTTTAAAAGTTTGGACAGTGAAATCATGCACTTACGACGTCAAATTAAGGACTGTACTTCTACAAGTATGCATCGAAATGAGATTCACGCTATACACTGGTTAACCCCTTCACGACGGGAGCCTTTTACGAAACGTTTATTACTTTGCTACCGGTTTTAAAAAACAGAAGTTTGTGCCTATTCAAATCGGGAAAATGCTCGGATTAAATAAGGCAAATTTTACTGGTGAGGATAAACGAGGATCCTTAGGCCTATTTCCGGCACGTATACGTGTCGCTCGTCCCCAAGGGGTTAAAGTAATTTCATTGCGCACCTATACTGTGCGTTTGACGATCATCTATCGATAATTACAAGAAATACAAGGGGTGCGGCATCTATCCCATATGCTGCGACTCTCCCGGAGTTACCCTATAAGATGCATAATTATATGTTTTGTCTAAATTTATATAAAATAATGTTTTAAATTAAATGTTATATACTATAATTAGCATTTTTATGAACTACTAAAAATATATATAATTATTTCTTTACAGAGACTAATAACATTATAAGTATTATTAATAATAATTTAAGAATAATCGTATGTGAGGCTTAAAAACAATTTATTTCATAATCATCTTGAAAAGAACTTTACATAAATAACTGTCCCCTAAATGGCTAACAAAAATATACACCCATTCGTGACTAGGGCCCTCTATTTTGTATGTTACAAACATACATAAAAAAATAGGCTTGAACATGTAATTTCACAATATATAAAATAAGTATTTCAAAGAAGTCTACGAGCTAAGATTATGAATATTTATTTGGATCTTTGATAGAAAAAATACAAAGAAATTCAGTTTTTACATTTCGCCATCTTGAAAAATGAAAAATCTATAAACACCGGAAAATGGCTTCATTTAAGCAAATAAATATCCTTTTTATGCTGTCATCTCTCGGTAACAGGTAAAGACATTTATAGATAATTATTTCATACAATTTTCATGTTATAAAGAAGAAGAAAATTATAAAAATTTATTAAAATTCGAAGCGTCCGAAAAATGGGACGCCAGGCATAAATGGTTACAGTATTAATTTCTGAACACTTTAAAACAAAATGAATAGCATTCTTAATAGTTGTTCAATATCGAATATTTTCAAAAAACTTTATAACGTCATTTTTTTCAAAATGCGATTTTGGATCTTTGCGTGCAAGCTAGTTAAAAAAGTTGTCAATATTCTTTCATGATTTTTTTTCAGGATATAGAATGTATGGTAAGCTTCAATAAAGCAAACCTAAATTTTCATGTTTTTTTGTTGAAAAAAATTTTTTTTCTTGATGTTATATTGCTAAAATTTAAATTTTACGTAAGCAAGATGCAGTTTTGTTTTTGAAACATAAAAATGTTATAAATAAACAATTTTTTAAGTTCAGTGTAAACAAAAGACCTTCAAATATAATTGGATATCAAAATTTTCTTTTACTTCATCTTTTACTGTCTTTAAAAGTGTATTTTTGTAAAATATGAATTAAATGTTTCGTGTAATTATATTTTAAAATTTGAACTGTTTGGCAATATTATCATTGGACCATTTTAAATATGACGTAATTTACTCCATTTACTGCTTTTAACGCATATTAATTAAACTAATGAATTTACTATTTTAAAGATTTATTTCTCTTTTCATATTCACGTGTAAAGACAATTTTTCTGGCGTAATTTTCAATACTTTCCTGCTGTTAACAAGTAATCATTTAATTTCAATTTTAAAGTGTTTTGTTTCTGTTTGTAATAGACACGTGTAAATAATTTTTTAATTGAAAGGAAATATTATTCTTTGCCCTGTTTAAAATTGGCAACAATTTAAAATAATACTCTTTTCTAAAATATGAGAAAAATATATCTCGAAATGCTGAAAATTTGAATTTAAAATGGAAATGAAACCTCAAAAAAGGAATCAAATTAAAAAAAATAAATACAGATTCCTACAGATAAATACAGATCCTGCTTTTAATACGTAATCATTTAATTTTAATTTGGAATCTGTTTTTAACAGTCGTGTGTAAATAAATTTTTAATTGAAAGGAAACATTGTTCTTTGAGCTGTTTTTACAATTAGCAACAATTTAAAATAATAAACTTTTCTAAAATATGAAAAAAAATATCTTGAAATGATGCAAATTTGAATAAAAAATTTAACCCCCCCCCCCTCAAAAAATGAGTTAAATAAAAATAATAAATGCAGTCTGCACACAGCACGTTTGTAATGCATATCCTTAGTAAAAAATTATTAAATTCCTATGTATAGTTTTTGTTCGAATAAAACTTTTTTAATAAAACGATTTTGACCAAATTTAAGAATTAATATCTCTTAAAATAATTCTTCGATTTAATAACCGTTTGCATTAGCGTATTTATCAAACATTTCTCTATAGTACTACCAATTTTATATTTTTGTATCCAGTATTTTTCTTAATATTAGCGAAGAAAGAGCCCCCCTGCTCACAAAACATTCTTTACGGAAGCGGAGACAGAGTTTAGTTACCTTTTTATTTTATTTTTTTTTTAAATAGAGAGATATTTATTAGATATAAAATGCCAAAAATGGTCAATTGTTTTCACTCTTCGGCATTTTAAGGCACATACTTAACAGTTTATTTACTATTTAAAAAAAATGCAATGAACCACTAAGTGGGTTCAAAGTTTGAACATATACATGTAATGTATGCTAACATTATAAAGAAGTAACGTTTGTTGTTCGTTTGTAGTAGGTGATCTCTGGGCCTATAGAACCGATTTCAAAAGTAATTGTAGCAAATTGATGGTGTCAGTTTTGTTCCAACATAGGCTATATTTTATGTCGTTGCCACTGGCCTTAAGAGGGTGCAGACGCAAAAAAGTTCTAAAATTACGATTTTTGTGACATTAAAGGATCTAAGAAACTTGAAACTTGGCATAGTAATTACTTATAAAAGTAAGTACTCTTTAAGAACAGTTCCTAAAAAATTTGAAATTTAAAAGGTTGGAATTAGCGAAAAGCGTTCTAAAAGCGTTCTAATTTACGATTTCTGTATAATTAATTGTTAAGGATAAAAACTTGAAATTTGACATTTGTTACTTTTAAGACTTAAAACAGTTGAAAAAAAAATCGAAATTTAAAAGGATAAAATGCGCATAAAATGTTCTAAAAACTGTCTGAAATGCGATTTATATGAAATTGTTAAGGATAGAAATTTGAAATTTGTCATGTATGCTACTTTAAGAAGAAAATGCTTACACAGAACAGTTTAAAAATATAATCGAAATTTAAATGGCTGAAATGTGCGAAAAGCGTTCAAAAAGTGTTCTAAATTACGATTTCTATGTAACTGTAAAGAATAGAAACTTGAAATTTGGTATGGCTGCTACTTTTAAGAAGCAAATGCAAGCACAAAAAGTTTTATTTTATTTTAAATTGAAAAGGGTGCAGGGCTAAAAAAGTTCTAAATATATCATTTTTGTGATACTGAAGGGACTAGAAACTTGAAATTTGGCTTGGCGGATACTTTTAAGATACAAATGCTCGCTTAGAATCCTTCTATATATATAAAAAAAAGTTTTGATTTGGAAATGGACCAATGAACATCTGCGTAGATATTCCGGGTAGATCACATCCAATTTGAATGCTTAAGCATGGCCTTTCATCGTTAATATTAAAAAAACTGTTGCATTCAAAAATATGAAAATCGGTGATATTATAGAGAAATGTTTGATAAATACGCTGATGCAGACAGTTTTCAAATCGAAGAATTATTTTAAGAGATATTTAATGCTAAAGTTGGACAAAATCGTTCCATTAAAAAAGTTTTATTGGAGCAAAAACTATACATGAGAATTTAATCATTTTTAGATCATTTTATACGTTATAAGTTCCCGATGTGCAGATTGCATTTAGTTTTCTTATTTGACTCATTTTTTGATGTTTTATTTCAATTTTAAATTCAAATTTTCAGCATTTCGAGAGATATTTTTTACAAATTTTAGAAAATGTTATTAATTTAAACTGTTGCCAGTTGCATAAACAGCGCAAACAATAATGTTTACTTCAAATTAAAAATTTATTTACACGTGACTATTACAAACAGAAAAAAAAACTTTAAAATTAGAATTAAATGATTACATGTTAAAAGCAGGAAAATTAAGTCATAAGAACCATAGGCACAGATGTCATATACGCGCATTTTGGCCCAATTTTTTTCCGCGCCAAAGTGTCGTTATTTTGCTTGATGTGGTAACCCGGATTATGTTGTTTATGCTGTTGATGTTTCGCCAAATTGGAAACCGAAAAAAATCGCGCCAATATGGGGCGAATATGACATCTGTACCCATCCGGGTTACGATATCAAGCAAAATAACAACACTTTAGCACCAGTTAAGTACCCGTTGCGTATATGAAATTGGCTTCAGAAAAAATTTGCGCCAATATGGGGTATATGAGTATATGACATCTGCGACGAACCATATTTGCACTTGAATTTTAAAAGAGAAACAAAATCTTAAAATAAAAAAAATCATTATTATGCGTTAAAACTTGTAATTTGAGGAAATTACGTCATATTTAAAATGGCAAAAAATATAGCAAAACAATTTAAATTGAAAAATATATTTGCGCGACTTTTCAACTATTATCGTGAATTCGAAGACAGCGCAAATAATATTTCCTTCTAACAACAAAAGTATTTTCACGTGAATATTAATAAGAGAAATAAAACTTTGGTATAAATTACGTCAGATTTAAAACGATACATTTAAAATGAATTGTTTAAAAAGGACTATCTTATAGCGCTGTTAAAAAATACTGGGAGACAATGACGCTGTTTACTTAATTCATTTTACATTAGCTTATTTTCAAATGTTTAACTATTTTTTTAATTAAATGCGAAAACCACCATTGTATCTCTTAACAGCAGCAGATTTGGTCTTAAAAATCCCCAATCCAAGAAAAACGAATGGAAACCCGTTTACAGAGAGATCGCTACTGTTTTTTTAAATTCTAATTCAATATTTTTAAAGCTGATCAAATTAGCGTGCTTTTTGGATTTTGGTGTGCCTGAACGAGGGTTGGCGAGCGTAGCTCGTAGGTGGCAAAGGCCCCTAGTGGTTAAAAAAAAAATAAAAAAAAAATCGAAATTTAAAAGTGTGAAATGAGCGGATATCTTCTAAATTACGATTTCTATGGAATGTTACTTAATATTTTTCAATTCCTACTATTAGTTCACACTCACCCTATATTTATTTATTTATTTATATATCTTGTTCAAATTTTCAATCGTTAATAAAATACTGATTATTCATCCTATCAAGTTGAAATAATTTTTTTAAAACTTGTACTGGATGACAATTGATGTTAATACAGTTTTTTCAAATATTAATTCATTAATTTTAGGTTTATATGGAAGACAAAATGGCGGCCATTGGTTATTGAAGCATTTAATGCATCTTCATATCTATAAGGGGGTTACCATAGAGGGGGATCTGTTCTGTCGCCAAATACCGCCAAGTTTGTCGCCAACTAGGTGATATATCGCCAAATTTGGCGATCAAAATGAATCGCCAACAGTGACGCCAACTTGGCGATATCTCTAATATTTCGCCAAATTCCCATAGAGTTACCTACTTAACCTACTTGCTTATAGAAAATCAACCAATTGAGATATTTTAATGCAACAAAAACTAATATTAGCTTAAGGGATTATATTAAATTTTTCTTTGATGACCTAAGTAGAGATTGACTTTAAAAACAAAATTTTTATATTACTTGTTTTAATTAATTAATTCCACATCCATTTCATGTTTAGCTGACATATTTGCAATTCTGATTTCAAATCACTAGCAGTTCTATTCTAATAATCTTCATTATTAAAACAAAATAGGTTGTTTATCAAATTCCAACTATTTTAAATGTCTTTTAAAACCAATTAAAAACACCAAGTGTACAGTTTATAACTGAAAGGCTTCACTGTATAAAAGCTCATTTTCGTCAAAAAGGCCAATTTTGGCTAAAAGAAATCCAGTTAAAACCAATAAACGCCACCGGCGACGTGGCTGTTTTTAACTTTTCACCGCATCGTGTGCCATATTTGGCACATACCTAAAAACATTACGCCATGAATTTAGCGGGCTTGATCGCTGTCCCTGATCAGGAACAAACAATCCAAAGTATGGAATAGTACTTATTTTGTCTATGTTAGATGTGCACACTAGACAAAAAGTTAGAATTTTTTCTTCAGAAACAACAGAAATTTCGATCAAGCTATTAACGGTAAAATTTACTTTCATTATTTTTACTGAATATTTAAAAATATTAATATAAAAGAAGATGCAGAGTGTTAGACAGATAATATTGATTAATTTAAGCCCATTTATATGCAAAATATTGCAATATAATATTTTAAAACCGTAATTTTGTATGTATGGCACACACCATAAAATATCACATTTTAGCTGAAAATTTAAAATTTAAATTTTTTTACTATTTTTCCCATTATTAGACCGATATATAGATGTCAAATAAATTTTTTCATAAAGGCAGAAAAATTCGTGCAGTGAAGGGTTAATTTTTTGACAACATTTTTGCAACCTTGCAATATAGTAAATTTTGTCCTCTGCTATTTATATATTTTTTTGTGATTATTAACTTTATTTTCTGATCTCAGACCCAGACAACGTCGTAAATATCAGCTAGTAATTAATAGTAATAAGTAGTGGAAATAATTGTTACAAAATTTCAATGTCGGACCAGCAAATAACAATTATGTCGCCCTTACAGTATAGACACATTCTTCAATTTGAACAAATATATAAAGACATTTTCATTACTTTTAAACTACTTTTTTTGTGAAGCTGAAAATAAAAGCTTATTTGAATAGGAAGTGATGTTATGCTAGATTAATCAGGCACTGAATAAATCTCCAAACGAGTTTTTAAGATAATGAGAATTTCTTGTACACTCATAATGCTGTTTTGCCGAGCAAACACAAACTTCTTTTTTAAAATGAATCGGTGTTATATAAAACTATTGAACGCTAGAGAAATATTTTTAAATATAATATTTGGAGATTATTATTTGTTAAGCTGGAATGAATACGGTCTGAAATAAAAATAGTTTTTTTAAACAATATTTTATATAAACATTTAATGTTCATTTTAAAAAACACGTCTAATTTGATGACTGCAGTTCATATAGTTCCAAAAGTCTTTCCGTTGCAATACAAAAATATGGCGTGAGCCATGATTATTGGAAATTCACTGCTTGATTTATGCTCGAAAGTGCAAGCTGTAGAATTTATTAATTTTTTTTAATTGCTGCTTTGTTTCTTTTCTAAGCTATGACAACAGAAAAGAAAGAGCAAGAAAGAAAAAATCATGTGTCAAGCATAGACTATGAAACGCTTTCCAACACATTCACAATTCACCGTTTAATAAGCTGAAATAAGATGTCTAATTGAACCATTTGGAAATACTTATAACACATTTAAACACCCAATTTCACCAATTCTCATCTACAGTCGGAAAATTATTCGAATTCTTTGAGCATCCCTGTATATGATATATAGGTTTTTAACTATAAACTATTTTTAACTATAGGTATTTAACTAAAACAACTATGCAAAAATTTAGTTTAGTTAGGAAATATATACCACAGTTGAAAATTCCCTTTCAGCAATTTCTGCGAATAAGGAGAATGTTTACGTGAATTCTTTTGTGCAGCATTTGAAAACTCAAAACGAAATTGAAAACGTACTTTCAACGATTATTGATCAAATACAGTACTGTAAGCATATTCTTTTGCGTATCCCTGTAAATGAATGATAAATGTTATGAATGCCCTATTCTATAGTAAACATCTTGTAATAAAATTCAGTGATTTATAATAGTTTCAATTAGGGTTGCCAGGTCGTACGTTTTTCTCGTAAGTTGTGCGTTTTTTAGTGCTTTTTAAGCCTATCGTACTGTGTACGTTTAAATGTGTTCCGTACTACGATTTCTTCCGTTTTTCTACCACACCCTACTTTCGATAATTAAAAAAAAATTCTTCTTCAGTTTGCTTCAAAATTTCACCTTTTGCCAAAAATTTTATACGCATGCGCATCAAATGTAAAAACAACTTGTTTCCGACCAGAAATAGAAAAAGTCCTTCCGGCCAGTACCGGGAGGAAGAGGTAGCTTTCATATTCCTTATTTTAAAAAAGCCAACTTATACCATTCAAACACACGAAGCTCAATTTAGTGGAAACCGAATGTAGGAGATTCAATACTAATTTTTATCAATATGAATGAGAATTTCGCGAAATTAGTCAGCTTTATCCAAGCTGCTTTTCTTTAAAATAACTTATATTTGGCTGCCAAATTCGGCGATTTCTTAAAGTGCGTGCCATTTTAAGACAACATGGTGGATGAGGCTAACCAGTGAACTTGGTCGAGACCTTAGTAATTGCTGTGCACATGCTCACTCACATCGGAATCGGTTAATATATACGAGTGCTGTCGCATGCAAAAAATCAGATTTTTCAAAATGTCAACCAGAATAGAAATTGAAACTGCTATATCTGAGCCATTTTTTAAGGTAAAGACAAACAAAAAATGCTCCTGAATCCTTATATCAAGGTCAAATACTTAAGAAAGAAACCTTTTCAATTTCTAATTTTTTTGCACCTCACTTTAAATATATATATATTTTTTTTTAATTTAATGGCCGCCATTTTGAAACAAGATGGCTGATGAATCTGGCCAGCGAACTTGGTCGAGGTATTGATGTATACTATCCACATGCCTTCTTACATTGAAATAGGCAAATACGTGTGTTATCGCGTGACAAATACAAGATCGTTTTAAAATGTTAGCCATGCTAGAAATTCAAAGTGCTATAATTCAACCATTTTTTAAGATATAAACAAAAGAACAAATTTTCAGAAACAAAAACTGCTCCAGAATCTTTGTATCAAAGCCAAACACATAAAAAAAATCTTTTTCATTTTCCAATTTTTTAATGCCTCATTTTAAATTTTAAATTTAATTTTTTTTTTAAATAGCAACCCTTTTGAAACAAGATGGCGAATGAAGCTGGCCAACGAACTCGGTCGAGACATTGGTATGTACTATGTACAGACCAAGTAACGTCCAAATCGGTTCATAAATACGCCTGTTATCGCGTGACAAAAATCAGGACGTTTCAAAATGTCAGCACGCTAGAAATTCAAAATGCTATAACTCAGCCATTTCTTAAGATATAGACGAAACAAAAACTGCTCCCGAATCTTTTTATCAAGGTCAAACACATAAGAAGAAAATATTTTTTCAATTTTCAATTTTTTGGTACCGCATTTCAAATTTAATTTTTTCTTAAAAATTTAAATGGCCGCCATTTTTAAAGAAGATGGCGGATGAAGCTGGCCAACGAACTCGGTCGAGACATTTGTATGTACTATGTATAAACGAAGTTACATCCAAATCGGTTCATAAATACGCCTTTTATCGCGTAACAAAATTCAGGACGTCTCAAAATGTCAGCCACGCTAGAAATTCAAAATGCTGCAACTCAGCCATTTTTTAAGATATAGACGAAACAAAAACTGCTCCGAAATCTTTGTATAAAGGTCAAATACATAAGAAAAAAATATTTTTCCATTTTCAATTTTTTGTTACCACATTTCAAATTTTAAATTTTTTTAAAAATTTTCAATGGCCGCCATTTTGAAACAAAATGGCGGATGAAGCTGGCCAACGAACTCGGTCGAGACATTGGTATGTACTATGTACACGCCGAGTTACATCGAAATCGGTTCATAAATACGCCTTTTATCGCGTGACAAAATTCAGGACGTTTCAAAATGTCAGCCACGCTAGAAATTCAAAATGCTATAACTCAGCCATTTTTTAAGATATAGTCGAAACAAAAACTGCTCCGGAATCTTTGTATAAAGATCAAATACATAAGAAAAAAATATTTTCCCATTTTTAATTTTTTGGTACCTTATTTCAAATTTAAAATTTTTTTAAAAATTTTAAATGGCCGCCATTTTGAAACAAAACGGCGGATGAAGCTGGCCAACGAACTCGGTCGAGACATTGGTAAGTACTATGTACACACCGAATTACATCGAAATCGGGTCTTAATTACGAGAGTTACAGTGTGACATAGGTGATATATTTAAAAAGTATTATAAAAAACTGGAATTACCATCTTATATAGATATTGCATATTTTAAATCTTTAACTAACTTCATTATCTATAATAATTATATTTTGCAAGATAATACTTTATATTTACAGCATGTCGGTATACCACAAGGCGGTTGTACTTCCAGTTTACTCTCAGACTTATACTTATCTCATTATGAACGCAATTTTACTAATAATAATCTACATTTATATCGTTATATTGATGACATCATTTTAATCGAAACTGATCAATCTGCAATTACTCGATTTCCAGTTGATTATCCCACTAATTTGGAATTAACGGAAAACCTTTTATCTAACAATACAATTAACTTCTTAGATCTTAAAATTACAATAAAAGACAATAAAACAATCACAGATTTGTATGACAAACGTAAAGAATTTAAATTCACAGTTAATACATTTACAAATTTTAAATCTTGTCTACATCATTCTGTATTTCGTAATATAATACTTAATCATTTATATAGAATAAAATGTTTATGTTCTTCTCCTCTAATTAACAATAATATTAAAAAACTAATTTATGATGCATTAAATCATGGTTTTCCAAAAAAATTCATATATTCATTAATATACAATTAGTACTTTTCTTACATGATCTATAAACACAAATTAACACATGCGTAAACAAAATTACAAAAAAAATTATAAAATAAAAAAATATCTATAAAAAATTAAAAATTGTAAAATAATATAAAAAAAATATTATAGGTTGGTTGGGTGGGTAGATGTTAGAGTACGGAGGAGGGTGGTGTTGTCTGGATAATACGCAATGGTTAATTATTTATTTAAAAAAAAAAAAAAAAAAAAAAAAAAGCGGGGCTTTTGTATTATTACTATTTTTTTTGTTATGTATTTTATGTGGATGTTGATTTGATATTTTATATGTAAGTTGGAGATTTTCATTAATATTATAATTAGCTTAATTATTCATTAATCTAATTTACAATTATTTGTTATTAAATTCTAATTTACTAAGGACAATATCATATTAATTACTAATAGTATGCCACTCTTAGTTTAATGTTTTTGAATGTCCCATATTCATACTTTATGGATTTTTATGGATGTCTGAAAATAATCCACATTCTATATTTGTGCGTTTTAAGTAATGGGATTTTAAGTATTATTTAACCTTCTATATACTTCCACATGTTTGATATTTCCTGTTCATTTTATAAATATCTTATATATAATTCATTAAAAAATAATTTTTAGATAATTTTTAATAATTATTTATATTAATTATTACTGAATTTATTTTGTTTTATAGCATATAGATATATGCTATATATTATCAATGTTCTAACATTATTTAAACTCTTAGTTTAGTTTAAATAATTTAGCTAATAGAACATATTGTATGCTTTTAAATTTTATTAACAATAGTTTTAAATACTTTGTGTGATTTATATTAGGTTTATAATTCTCTATATATAAGGATTTGTTTGGTTTTGCTGTTTAAACAGTTATTTACATTCAAAAGCTTGCAAATTTTTATCTTGCGATAGATGTTTAATATAATTATTAATAGATGGCAGCACTAAAATTGTATCTTTCATATTGCTCTTATTTTTAATTTTTATAGCTCCATTTTAGTTATATTTTATACACCAGGGTGTATTTTTAGCTAAATTTTGACGATATTGTTAAACTGTTATCTATTAATTTAATAGTGCATTTTAAATAATGTAATTAATTTCTATATATTTTATATTAGATTAAATTTGTTTTACAAGGTATTTCAAATATTATTTCAAAATGTATTAACTGCATCCTTTGGTATCATTTACTGTGATTTCTTAACTGTTTTATTCACCTTAATCTTTTTGATATACTGGAAGACATGTGCACATGGATTTTTGTAAAATACTGAAATATTAATCGGTATGGTGTTTATTATTTCTATTTTATATCCTATAAATATTTAAATACGTTTTATTGATTCTTCCATTTCATATTATTTGTTTCTATTCTGCTTTCATTTTTAATCAATTCACCTGATTTTAGTGGTTGTTCGGGCACAGGGGAAAATTAATTTTAGCTTTAGCTTATTTCTCCCACAGAAAACAACCATTTTGCTTATATCATTGAATTCTGTGCCCTCGATAACGTAATTCAATGTATAAGCTTTTCAATTTTTGTCGGTGTCCACTTTTTTCTTTTTTCTTCCATAATAATTCTTATAATATTTTTTTTTTTTAATACTTACAGCTTTAATTCATAATAATTGACGGTGGCAGGTTATGTTTAATTAATGGTAATATATATATATATATATATATATATATATATATATATATATATATATATATATATATATTACCATTAATTAAACATAACCTGCCACCGTCAATTATTATGAATTAAAGCTGTAAGTATTAAAAAAAAAAAAATATTATAAGAATTATTATGGAAGAAAAAAGAAAAAAGTGGACACCGACAAAAATTGAAAAGCTTATACATTGAATTACGTTATCGAGGGCACAGAATTCAATGATATAAGCAAAATGGTTGTTTTCTGTGGGAGAAATAAGCTAAAGCTAAAATTAATTTTCCCCTGTGCCCGAACAACCACTAAAATCAGGTGAATTGATTAAAAATGAAAGCAGAATAGAAACAAATAATATGAAATGGAAGAATCAATAAAACGTATTTAAATATTTATAGGATATAAAATAGAAATAATAAACACCATACCGATTAATATTTCAGTATTTTACAAAAATCCATGTGCACATGTCTTCCAGTATATCAAAAAGATTAAGGTGAATAAAACAGTTAAGAAATCACAGTAAATGATACCAAAGGATGCAGTTAATACATTTTGAAATAATATTTGAAATACCTTGTAAAACAAATTTAATCTAATATAAAATATATAGAAATTAATTACATTATTTAAAATGCACTATTAAATTAATAGATAACAGTTTAACAATATCGTCAAAATGTAGCTAAAAATACACCCTGGTGTATAAAATATAACTAAAATGGAGCTAGAAAAATTAAAAATAAGAGCAATATGAAAGATACAATTTTAGTGCTGCCATCTATTAATAATTATATTAAACAACTAGCGCAAGATAAAAATTTGCAAGCTTTTGAATGTAAATAACTGTTTAAACAGCAAAACCAAACAAATCCTTATATATAGAGAATTATAGAACAACCACTAAAATCAAGTGAATTGATTAAAAATGAAAGCAGAATAGAAACAAATAATATGAAATGGAAGAATCAATAAAACGTATTTAAATAATTATAGGATATAAAATAGAAATAATAAACACCATACCGATTAATATTTCAGTATTTTACAAAAATCCATGTGCACATGTCTTCCAGTATATCAAAAAGATTAAGGTGAATAAAACAGTTAAGAAATCACAGTAAATGATACCAAAGGATGCAGTTAATACATTTTGAAATAATATTTGAAATACCTTGTAAAACAAATTTAATCTAATATAAAATATATAGAAATTAATTACATTATTTAAAATGCACTATTAAATTAATAGATAACAGTTTAACAATATCGTCAAAATTTAGCTAAAATTACACACTGGTGTATAAAATATAACTAAAATGGAGCTAGAAAAATTAAAAATAAGAGCAATATGAAAGATACAATTTTAGTGCTGCCATCTATTAATAATTATATTAAACAACTATCGCAAGATAAAAATTTGCAAGCTTTTGAATGTAAATAACTGTTTAAACAGCAAAACCAAACAAATCCTTATATATAGAGAATTATAGAACAACCACTAAAATCAAGTGAATTGATTAAAAATGAAAGCAGAATAGAAACAAATAATATGAAATGGAAGAATCAATAAAACGTATTTAAATATTTATAGGATATAAAATAGAAATAATAAACACCATACCGATTAATATTTCAGTATTTTACAAAAATCCATGTGCACATGTCTTCCAGTATATCAAAAAGATTAAGGTGAATAAAACAGTTAAGAAATCACAGTAAATGATACCAAAGGATGCAGTTAATACATTTTGAAATAATATTTGAAATACCTTGTAAAACAAATTTAATCTAATATAAAATATATTGAATTTAATTACATTATTTAAAATGCACTTAAAAATCCATAAAGTATGAATATGGGACATTCAAAATCATTAAACTAAGAGTGGCATACTATTAGTAATTAATATGATATTGTCCTTAGTAAATTAGAATTTAATAACAAATAATTGTAAATTAGATTAATGAATAATTAAGCTAATTATAATATTAATGAAAATCTCCAACTTACATATAAAATATCAAATCAACATCCACATAAAATACATAACAAAAAAATAGTAATAATACAAGAGCCCCGCTTTTTTTTTTTTTTTTTTTTTTTTTTTTTTTTTTTTTTAAATAAATAAATAATTAACCATTGCGTATTATCCAGACAACACCACCCTCCTCCGTACTCTAACATCTACCCACCCAACCAACCTATAATATTTTTTTTATATTATTTTACAATTTTTAATTTTTTATAGATATTTTTTTATTTTATAATTTTTTTTTTGTAATTTTGTTTACGCATGTGTTAATTTGTGTTTATAGATCATGTAAGAAAAGTACTAATTGTATATTAATGAATATATGAATTTTTTTGGAAAACCATGATTTAATGCATCATAAATTAGTTTTTTAATATTATTGTTAATTAGAGGAGAAGAACATAAACATTTTATTCTATATAAATGATTAAGTATTATATTACGAAATACAGAATGATGTAGACAAGATTTAAAATTTGTAAATGTATTAACTGTGAATTTAAATTCTTTACGTTTGTCATACAAATCTGTGATTGTTTTATTGTCTTTTATTGTAATTTTAAGATCTAAGAAGTTAATTGTATTGTTAGATAAAAGGTTTTCCGTTAATTCCAAATTAGTGGGATAATCAACTGGAAATCGAGTAATTGCAGATTGATCAGTTTCAATTAAAATGATGTCATCAATATAACGATATAAATGTAGATTATTATTAGTAAAATTGCGTTCATAATGAGATAAGTATAAGTCTGAGAGTAAACTGGAAGTACAGCCTCCTTGTGGTATACCGACATGCTGTAAATATAAAGTATTATCTTGCAATATATAATTATTATAGATAATGAAGTTAGTTAAAGATTTAAAATATGCAATATCTATATAAGATGGTAATTCCAGTTTTTTATAATACTTTTTAAATAATATATATATATATATATATATATATATATATATATATATCAATTTTGAACGGAGGGTGGTTTCGGGGTCTAGGGGTCATGATCGATGAAAGTATACCAAAATTTTTTGAAATCGCTTTCCTCCGAACGGCTGCAATAGGTAGCTTTTTGTAATGAAAGCTACCTAAAATCTTGCGAGTGTTGTGAAATATTAACTGCGCATTCGCTGTAGCATTAGATAATCCGAACTTGACATTATTATAGACTACAAGTATCTACATTATAAAATTTTTAATTTAGTATATATGTACCTTTCGTTTTCATATTTTATTTGATTTATTATCTCCCTTTATGCTTAACCTCTTAATCGTCGCGACCGATACATTCACGGGCAAATTGCCCGTCAAGGTATCGGCTGCGACGATTAAAAGGTTAAATAAAAATATTTATTTTGTAGGGTGTCCATTGCTAAAATTTTCACGATCATCATTGAATTGTAGTATGGTTTGATTTATTTTAGTTCTTACAATTCAATTAACTTTTCATTCATAATGGGATATATGACTGCAAAATTAGTTAATCAATGTTTAATAATGTAATACAAATACAGTTGGGAAATAACGATTAAATCAATTAATTAATAGTAACCACTTTTTAAACAAATTCATTACCGAAAATATTACTGGTACATTCAACATAGTGTAATATGATTTGAAAAAGGACGATAGCGCTATAAAATCAAAACTAACTAGTGTCAATCAAAATCTTCCGTTTTTTTCTGAGAGAAATCTGACATCCCTAGTTTCAATACATTTGAAATAGCGTAAACGTCATTAAAATACATCTCAAACGATTTTTCCTCATTGTAACGGAATTCTTTTGAGTGTCCCTGTAAATGACCTATTAATGTTACACAATTCATACTCAATACCGAACATGCTATGGTAAACATCATTAACATATATCAATCGCATGAAAATCTGAGTATATTTACGCGAGTTAGAGCGTGGATAGACAGACGGACAGACAATAGAAATTATAAACACTTTTCAACTATGTTGGAAAGCGTTAAAAGCGTTATTTAAACTATCTATTCAGGTTTGCAATTTTTTTCCCTCAAAGTATCATCATAGTTTAAATAATATTAAACTATTAAATGTGTGATTAAATATGTGATATTAAAATTCTGATAAATCCCGGGGATTTTAACATCTTTGACGGTTTTTAGGCTAGAAAGACCTTTTCATGTATATTTTAGCACCTTTTAAGTAAATTTTATCTGGATTATAAAACTATTTATTACCAAAATATGGAATACCCCAACGTTTGGTATTCCTATTCTTCTGCCATATGCGTATGCATATATAATACGCTGTTCGAGAAACTATATGGGAAGTATGTTTGAAATAATACTTGTGTTTACTAGTAAATAAAAGAGAAAGAATGTTGTCCACCTGTTTTGTTGATAAGAAGTTCTGCTCCTGTTGGGCCCCATACTATAACTCCCTTAAAAATGGTCCGATTCAGAAGCTTTTTTTTTCTAACAGCTTCTTAGGTCCGCCAGCTACTACATGAACGACAAAATAAATAAATAAATAAATAAATAAATAAATAAATAAATATTAATAAAAATAATAAAAAAAAATCAGATTTCAGCTACCACCAATTTTGAATATTAATCGCCTTCTTGGGGCCCACGTACAGCTTCTTTAAAAATTATCCGAATTGCTTGCAATTTTCTTTAACATAGTTGTAGTGTCCTCTGATTACTTTAAAAGCTACTAAAAATATCTTTATGCCCAATTACATGCCAGTTATGGCCCTGGCTCCTTGAAGTTTTTGCACCATAAATTGTTAATAAATTACTTGCTTTTAATCCGATTTTCATTTTTGGAACCCTTTTTCCCATATACAGTAGAGCGCCGATTATCCGAATTCCAATTAACCGAACTTCCAATTATCCGAACAGCCTATTTCTCTCCAAAAAAAAAAAATTTTTTTAACCAAACTTCCAGTTACCCGAACAGCCTATTTCTCACCAATTTTTTTTAAATCGAACTCCCAATTATCCATTGGCTTGGAATAAAATTTTAAATAAAGAAAAACTGATAGTGGATCGAAAAATAAGGAATGTAAAAACAATAAAGGAGATGAAATGAATCCTAAGCTATGAACCAAATGAAATTAACGAGTGGTTAAATAGTGAAGTATACATGACCCTGGATATCAGATTTTAAGTGATGAGATTGTGGATGAGATTCATGATGAAAAAGAAATTGAAGAAAATGAAAACGAATTCTCTGAAAATAACCCACAGGTCCATCCCATAACAAAGCCTTTGAATGTTTGGAAACAGCTATGAAATGGCTCGAACGGCGGAAGAACGCTGATCCTATTCAAAACTAACGGTATTTAGGAGAGAATCAGAGATATGGCAGCATTGAAAAGAATGTCTTCGTTGAATCATGCAACAATCAAAAGCTTTTTTCCTTAAATTATAATCTCTGTAGTTCAGAAAATTATAAAAAGAGGGGAAAAAATTAATGATAAAAATGTAAACAACAATTTTTTTTTTTTTAAGACAAAAAGAAAAAAAACAATTTTCAAACATGCCAGCACTAACTGGTGCTGCCAGTCCTAAGCTTAGATCACGTGTGAAAGTTTTAGTATAGTCAGAAACATCCCTTACATTGGCTGTCCATTTATCCGAACTTTTGCTTATCGGAACTAGGGTCGGTCCCAACTTGTTCGGATAATCGGCGCTCTACTGTAGTTATTCTCCCGTTTCTTTATTCCAGTTAAAATCCTGGGGTATCCTAGGGTTCCATGGGGCCCGATCCGGAGCCCCGTGAATTTTTTGTGCGGCATGCATTTTTCACCACCTAATTTTCTCGCATTATCAATGCAAAATTTTAAAATTGAGTCTTGCACTCTTCTCCCCAGACCCTCTTATTTTTACTAGACCCTAGGGCCTGTTTTAAGCATCCCCCCCACCTCTTTTTGCGCATTTCTTTAAAATTTTATTCTAATGATTAATTTATACCCAATGCTTAATTTTGACTGATTGAAGATCTAAAGTGCTAGAACTTAGACCTTTTAACAAGTTTTCATGTTAGGTCCCTGCTCTTTACAATCAGTCGGCCCTCTTTGGACTCTTTATTATAACGGTCCCTTAAAAACGGTCCGATTCACTAGCTTTTTTTTTAACAACTTCTTAAGTCCTCCTGCTACTACATGAATGACAAAAAAATTTCCCAGACTTCAGCTACCACCAATTTTGAATATTAATCTCCTTCTTGAGCCCTTTGTTGCAGCTTCTTTAAAAACTATCTGATTCTATTACATTTTTCTTTAACATAGTTTCAACGTCCTCCAGCTAATTTAAAACTACTAAACATTTTTCTTATACCCAACTACATTCCAGTTAAGACCCTGTCCCCCAGGGCCCGGTCTTTCTTTATACCTCACCTACCATTTTTTTTCGAACATTAATCTCCTTTTTCAGCATCAACTTACGTTTACCCACTACAGCTGTAAATTAAAAATCGAGTTAATTTAAAGGTAACTTAAGATAATGGATTTAATCAGTTTATTAAATATCGTGTTAATGTTAAAAGTAATTCGTGAAATTTACAAGGGGAGGGGCATTTTCAACCGCTTGGGGGCGCATTCTTTCCTCGGATTCTAAGGACACAATTTCAATGGGATTTGGTTCATTCAACTTAGATTACAATTCGGCTACTTTTTGTATTATGAAATTTTATCTTAGATTTCAGTTACCAACATTTCCTAACAGTAATGATGCATTCTTTTTTTTTATTCTTTGGTCTTGATTACTACGAGGTTTGCCTTACCCAACTTGGTTTTCGATTGTCTCCGGAACGTGCGGATCATTTCCGGTACATGTTGCCTTAAGTAACGGGGACCCAGGTTACAGGTTCGTTCGGAAAGAAGTTTGTTGGGAACACTCCAGACGCTGCGTAAGGCAATGGGGGCCTCCGAAATTAGGTTCATTTAAAAGAATTTCAAAAGATATAAAATCATACAAACTTGAGTTTTGTTTAAGGTTATTATTTACGGACCCGAGCAAAGCCGAGCGAGTCTGCTAGTATTTATATATCATTCCAAGCAAAAGAAAAAAATAAAAAATAAAGCGATATTTTATTGACTTCTCTTGAATCAATAAAGTATGCGAAAAATAAATGTAACCATATTTATACATCATTCCAAACAAAAGAAAAAAATAAAAAATAAAGCGATATTTCATTGACTTCTCTTGAATCAATAATGTATGCGAAAAATAAATGTAACCATATTTATACATCATTCCAAAGAAAAGAGAAAAAAATTGTAGACATTGATAACGATATCATTACGAAGGGGGGGGGGGGGGGGTTCGAGGGATGATAACGTATCATATGATAAGGGGGGAAGGGGTCCAAATTTACCAAAAAGTTGATAAAGTTATATATGTACAGCCCTAAGTTCAAAAAATAAATAAATAAATAAAATAAAAAAGTCCTTTGTCGAATTCGCCCCTAATATCCTCAATGCTTTATCAGATGGGTTCATAGACAAAATACTGCATAAAAAAAAAAAAAATGTAAATTTTTATTATAAGTTGAACGATTTTGCTATTTAATGAGTAATGGGGAATCTTCCATAATCACTACTCAGCAAAAACATAATAAATGTATTAGTTGGATGCAAAAGTTGGCAGGTTTTAGTTTTTAATTGAAATTATTAACAACCAGAAATGAACCGGTAAATATATTCTCCTCTAAATACAACAATCGCTACAACAGAGGGATGGGTGTTTTCATTATAATTGATCCTACGATTGGAAGTAATAAGCATCTCCGCCGATTCAAAATGAAACGTTCGTTAACCAAAGTTAGTATGTAGTTAGTTCCTCGAAGAAATAAAATTATAACATAACTAAATAATATATATATAAACAAGTAACTTGAATACAATGAGTTACACATTCCAGTTTTTTAATGTAATCCTATAAAAGAAATTATTTTAAGGGGACCTTCTATATTAGGAGACCAAAAAAAAAAGCACTTTTTCATGATTTTTTTTGTAAGAAAACTGCATGATGGATCTTTTTGAAATTTTAACAGTTTATTGTACATATCTTAAGGTATACACAAGAATTTTTTTATTCGATTTTGTTTCTTCGACTCTAAGTTATGAACAAATATGTTCAACTGCTTTGAAAAATTTCGTCTGGACGGTGGGCATGTTAGCGCCTTGTAGAATTATCTGAAACACAAAAATACTTTTTTTCGTAAACTTCGTGAGTATAGCTTCTAGTTAAATTAAAGGAACCCATAAGTTTATTTTTAAAAAGTTATGTAATGGCTGATTAAAAAAAAAAAAAAATTCTGTTAAAAAAATTCGTTCTTATTTGTTAATAACTTTTTTTAATACTTTTAGTAAAAGCTTTAATTTATATCGAAGGCAATTAAGTAAGCTTTAATTTAAAAAAAAAATCAAGATGATAAATTGAGTAGTTTTTTTTTTAAATCTTGCCCACCGTGTCAAAAAATGTGGTTGAACATATTTGTTTATAACTTAGATTAGAAGCAACAAAATCTAAATAAACTGTTAAAATTTCAAAAAGCTCCATCATGCAGTTTTCTTACAAAAAAATCATAAAAAGGGCTTTTTTTTTTTTTTTGGTATCCTAATGTAGAAGGCCCCCTTAATATATTTACTGAATTCAATAGCGAGTAACCTAAAGTTTGTTTTACTAACATGTTAAACCAGGACGCCCACCGATCAAGGAATTTTTCAGGGAAAACACCAGTATTTACGTATAGAAAATTATGCCTTATTATTTAATCGCGCTATGAAATAAGTTAATTTCCCTATAAGAAAATACTGGTATTTTCCCCGAAAAACTCCCTGAAACCTTGTAAACTTCTCGTCACTACCTGAGAGATAACTTTGCCGCCTTGTAAAATTTCTTGACTGAAATACATTAAAAATAACTATCGTTACTTGTTTGTTATATGGGCCTCTGCGCTTTTAAAAACAGCTTAGTTCAATTATTCGGGTTTAAGAAAGTGAGATTTGATGCCAAATGTCATAAACAGCTATATGAAAACAAACCTGGTGTACTTTTATGGTCGTTTATATCTGTATTTACATATAAATAAACATTTTAATTATATATTATATATTATTTTCTATATACAAATTACTTGTGTATAAAAATACATAAATGGCTTCTTTATATTAGATCAATTGTATAGTATCGAAAAAAATTGCTTCTGTATGTGAAACAATGAATAAGTTGCCAGTTTTACACTGTACGATAATATAGAAAATAAAAGGACCAGATTGAAAAATAAGTTATTTTTCCTTAAACAAATACAATGCTGTGGCTAGCACAAATTTTCTCGAGTCCATAATTGTAGTTATTATAAAATATTAGTTATGCAGCTGTGTTATTTGACAGCCACGGAAAACTTTCCTAAAAAAAAATTCTATGGCTATCAACGGAAGTTAAGTCATTTTGTTTGGAGCAACAAAATTGACGACATAGGGTTACGTGCCATGAAGATCAATAAAAAGTATTTTTTAATTAATAGTTATAATTAATATAATCCAGTTTTTTCACTATTTTATTAACACGTCAACAAGATTTAATCAATCCCACAGTCATATTTCCCATTGAGAATCAAATTTTAATTGTAATAACAGAAATAAATCAAAATTTCAGAAACTGGACATCCTACAAAAAGTAATGGTTAATTGTTTTTGTCATTGTATTTGGAATCAAAACTTAAAGCAAGCAAGCTAATGAAACAATAATGAACAGTAGTTTTCAAATAAATTTGACAATTATACATCAGTAATTAATACAATATTTGCGAGAATAATTAATTGTTCAAATTAATTTATAATCACATTATAGCAAGATCAATATTTTAAGGATTTTAGATAAAAGATTTAAAATACTTAATAGTCCAGACAATAGGGAATTTTACCTAGCAAAATTAATGGTAGTTCTGAAAATCGGCTTTCTTTATGTTTTTTGGGTCGCTGAATCGGAATTTGTAACTTCCCACCAAAATTTCCCCCAGCAACACCCCCCCCCCCAAAAAAAAAAAGTTTTTTATTAAAAAAATCAATTTTAACTTAAGATAATGGATTTAATCAGTTTATTAAATATCGTGTAAATGTTAAAAGTAATTCATGAAATTTACAAGGGGAGGGGCATTTTCAACCGCTTGGGGGCGCATTCTTTCCTCGGATTCTAAGGACACAATTTCAATGGGATTTGGTTCATTCAACTTAGATTACAATTCGGCTACTTTTTGTATTATGAAATTTTATCTTAGATTTCAGTTACCAACATTTTCTAACAGTAATGATGCATTCTTTTTTTTTATTCTTTGGTCTTGATTACTACGAGGTTTGCCTCACCCAACTTGGTTTTCGATTGTCTCCGGAACGTGCGGAGCATTTCCGGTACATGTTCCCTTAAGTAACGGGGACCCAGGTTACAGGTTCGTTCGGAAAGAAGTTTGTTGGAAACACTCCAGACGCTGCGTAAGGCAATGGGGGCCTCCGAAATTAGGTTCATTTAAAAGAATTTCAAAAGATATAAAATCATACAAACTTGAGTTTTGTTTAAGGTTATTATTTACGGACCCGAGCAACGCCGAGCGAGTCTGCTAGTATTTATATATCATTCCAAGCAAAAGAAAAAAATAAAAAATAAAGCGATATTTTATTGACTTCTCTTGAATCAATAAAGTATGCGAAAAATAAATGTAACCATATTTATACATCATTCCAAACAAAAGAAAAAAATAAAAAATAAAGCGATATTTCATTGACTTCTCTTGAATCAATAATGTATGCGAAAAATAAATGTAACCATATTTATACATCATTCCAAAGAAAAGAGAAAAAAATTGTAGACATTGATAACGATATCATTACGGGGGGGGGGGGGTGTTCGAGGGATGATAACGTATCATATGATAAGGGGGGAAGGGGTCCAAATTTACCAAAAAGTTGATAAAGTTATATATGTACAGCCCTAAGTTCAAAAAATAAATAAATAAATAAAATAAAAAAGTCCTTTGTCGAATTCGCCCCTAATATCCTCAATGCTTTATCAGATGGGTTCATAGACAAAATACTGCATAAAAAAAAAAATGTAAATTTTTATTATAAGTAGAACGATTTTGCTATTTAATGAGTAATGGGGAATCTTCCATAATCCCTACTCAGCAAAAACATAATAAATGTATTAGTTGGATGCAAAAGTTGGCAGGTTTTAGTTTTTAATTGAAATTATTAACAACCAGAAATGAACCGGTAAATATATTCTCCTCTAAATACAACAATCGCTACAACAGAGGGATGGGTGTTTTCATTATAATTGATCCTACGATTGGAAGTAATAAGCATCTCCGCCGATTCAAAATGAAACGTTCGTTAACCAAAGTTAGTATGTAGTTAGTTCCTCGAAGAAATAAAATTATAACATAACTAAATAATATATATATAAACAAGTAACTTGAATACAATGAGTTACACATTCCAGTTTTTTAATGTAATCCTATAAAAGAAATTATTTTAAGGGGACCTTCTATATTAGGAGACCAAAAAAAAAAGCACTTTTTCATGATTTTTTTTGTAAGAAAACTGCATGATGGATCTTTTTGAAATTTTAACAGTTTATTGTACATATCTTAAGGTATACACAAGAATTTTTTTATTCGATTTTGTTTCTTCGACTCTAAGTTATGAACAAATATGTTCAACTGCTTTGAAAAATTTCGTCTGGACGGTGGGCATGTTAGCGCCTTGTAGAATTATCTGAAACACAAAAATACTTTTTTTCGTAAACTTCGTGAGTATAGCTTCTAGTTAAATTAAAGGAACCCATAAGTTTATTTTTAAAAAGTTATGTAATGGCTGATTAAAAAAAAAAAAAATTCTGTTAAAAAAATTCGTTTTTATTTGTTAATAACTTTTTTTAATACTTTTAGTAAAAGCTTTAATTTATATCGAAGGCAATTAAGTAAGCTTTAATTAAAAAAAAAAAAATCAAGATGATAAATTGAGTAGTTTTTTTTTAAAATCTTGCCCACCGTGTGAAAAAATGTGGTTGAACATATTTGTTTATAACTTAGAGTAGAAGCAACAAAATCTAAATAAACTGTTAAAATTTCAAAAAGCTCCATCATGCAGTTTTCTTACAAAAAAATCATAAAAAGGGCTTTTTTTTTTGGTATCCTAATGTAGAAGGCCCCCTTAATATATTTACTGAATTCAATAGCGAGTAACCTAAAGTTTGTTTTACTAACATGTTAAACCAGGACGCCCACCGATCAAGGAATTTTTCAGGGAAAACACCAGTATTTACGTATAGAAAATTATGCCTTATTATTTAATCGCGCTATGAAATAAGTTAATTTCCCTATAAGAAAATACTGGTATTTTCCCCGAAAAACTCCCTGAAACCTTGTAAACTTCTCGTCACTACCTGAGAGATAACTTTGCCGCCTTGTAAAATTTCTTGACTGAAATACATTAAAAATAACTATCGATACTTGTTTGTTATAGGGGCCTCTGCGCTTTTAAAAACAGCTTAGTTCAATTATTCGGGCTTAAGAAAGTGAGATTTGATGCCAAATGTCATAAACAGCTATATGAAAACAAACCTGGTGTACTTTTATGGTCGTTTATATCTGTATTTACATATAAATAAACATTTTAATTATATATTATATATTATTTTCTATATACAAATTACTTGTGTATAAAAATACATAAATGGCTTCTTTATGTTAGATCAATTGTATAGTATCGAAAAAAATTGCTTCTGTATGTGAAACAATGAATAAGTTGCCAGTTTTACACTGTACGATAATATAGAAAATAAAAGGACCAGATTGAAAAATAAGTTATTTTTCCTTAAACAAATACAATGCTGTGGCTAGCACAAATTTTCTCGAGTCCATAATTGTAGTTATTATAAAATATTAGTTATGCAGCTGTGTTATTTGACAGCCACGGAAAACTTTCCTAAAAAAAAATTCTATGGCTATCAACGGAAGTTAAGTCATTTTGTTTGGAGCAACAAAATTGACGACATAGGGTTACGTGCCATGAAGATCAATAAAAAGTATTTTTTAATTAATAGTTATAATTAATATAATCCAGTTTTTTCACTATTTTATTAACACGTCAACAAGATTTAATCAATCCCACAGTCATATTTCCCATTGAGAATCAAATTTTAATTGTAATAACAGAAATAAATCAAAATTTCAGAAACTGGACATCCTACAAAAAGTAATTGTTAATTGTTTTTGTCATTGTATTTGGAATCAAAACTTAAAGCAAGCAAGCTAATGAAACAATAATGAACAGTAGTTTTCAAATAAATTTGACAATTATACATCAGTAATTAATACAATATTTGCGAGAATAATTAATTGTTCAAATTAATTTATAATCACATTATAGCAAGATCAATATTTTAAGGATTTTAGATAAAAGATTTAAAATACTTAATAGTCCAGACAATAGGGAATTTTACCTAGCAAAATTAATGGTAGTTCTGAAAATCGGCTTTCTTTATGTTTTTTGGGTCGCTGAATCGGAATTTGTAACTTCCCACCAAAATTTCCCCCAGCAACACCCCCCCCCCAAAAAAAAAAGTTTTTTATTAAAAAAATCAATTTTAACTTAAGATAATGGATTTAATCAGTTTATTAAATATCGTGTTAATGTTAAAAGTAATTCATGAAATTTACAAGGGGAGGGGCATTTTCAACCGCTTGGGGGCGCATTCTTTCCTCGGATTCTAAGGACACAATTTCAATGGGATTTGGTTCATTCAACTTAGATTACAATTCGGCTACTTTTTGTTTTATGAAATTTTATCTTAGATTTCAGTTACCAACATTTTCTAACAGTAATGATGCATTCTTTTTTTTTATTCTTTGGTCTTGATTACTACGAGGTTTGCCTCACCCAACTTGGTTTTCGATTGTCTCCGGAACGTGCGGAGCATTTCCGGTACATGTTCCCTTAAGTAACGGGGACCCAGGTTACAGGTTCGTTCGGAAAGAAGTTTGTTGGAAACACTCCAGACGCTGCGTAAGGCAATGGGGGCCTCCGAAATTAGGTTCATTTAAAAGAATTTCAAAAGATATAAAATCATACAAACTTGAGTTTTGTTTAAGGTTATTATTTACGGACCCGAGCAACGCCGAGCGAGTCTGCTAGTATTTATATATCATTCCAAGCAAAAGAAAAAAATAAAAAATAAAGCGATATTTTATTGACTTCTCTTGAATCAATAAAGTATGCGAAAAATAAATGTAACCATATTTATACATCATTCCAAACAAAAGAAAAAAATAAAAAATAAAGCGATATTTCATTGACTTCTCTTGAATCAATAATGTATGCGAAAAATAAATGTAACCATATTTATACATCATTCCAAAGAAAAGAGAAAAAAATTGTAGACATTGATAACGATATCATTACGAGGGGGGGGGGGGGGGTTCGAGGGATGATAACGTATCATATGATAAGGGGGGAAGGGGTCCAAATTTACCAAAAAGTTGATAAAGTTATATATGTACAGCCCTAAGTTCAAAAAATAAATAAATAAATAAAATAAAAAAGTCCTTTGTCGAATTCGCCCCTAATATCCTCAATGCTTTATCAGATGGGTTCATAGACAAAATACTGCATAAAAAAAAAAAAATGTAAATTTTTATTATAAGTTGAACGATTTTGCTATTTAATGAGTAATGGGGAATCTTCCATAATCCCTACTCAGCAAAAACATAATAAATGTATTAGTTGGATGCAAAAGTTGGCAGGTTTTAGTTTTTAATTGAAATTATTAACAACCAGAAATGAACCGGTAAATATATTCTCCTCTAAATACAACAATCGCTACAACAGAGGGATGGGTGTTTTCATTATAATTGATCCTACGATTGGAAGTAATAAGCATCTCCGCCGATTCAAAATGAAACGTTCGTTAACCAAAGTTAGTATGTAGTTAGTTCCTCGAAGAAATAAAATTATAACATAACTAAATAATATATATATAAACAAGTAACTTGAATACAATGAGTTACACATTCCAGTTTTTTAATGTAATCCTATAAAAGAAATTATTTTAAGGGGACCTTCTATATTAGGAGACCAAAAAAAAAAGCACTTTTTCATGATTTTTTTTGTAAGAAAACTGCATGATGGATCTTTTTGAAATTTTAACAGTTTATTGTACATATCTTAAGGTATACACAAGAATTTTTTTATTCGATTTTGTTTCTTCGACTCTAAGTTATGAACAAATATGTTCAACTGCTTTGAAAAATTTCGTCTGGACGGTGGGCATGTTAGCGCCTTGTAGAATTATCTGAAACACAAAAATACTTTTTTTCGTAAACTTCGTGAGTATAGCTTCTAGTTAAATTAAAGGAACCCATAAGTTTATTTTTAAAAAGTTATGTAATGGCTGATTTAAAAAAAAAAAAAAAAAAAAAAAAAAAAAAAAAAAAAAAAAATCTGTTAAAAAAATTCGTTCTCATTTGTTAATAACTTTTTTTAATACTTTTAGTAAAAACTTTAATTTATATCGAAGGCAATTAAGTAAGCTTTAATTTAAAAAAAAAAATCAAGATGATAAATTGAGTAGTTTTTTTTTAAATCTTACCCACCGTGTCAAAAAATGTGGTTGAACATATTTGTTTATAACTTAGAGTAGAAGCAACAAAATCTAAATAAACTGTTAAAATTTCAAAAAGCTCCATCATGCAGTTTTCTTACAAAAAAATCATAAAAAGGGCTTTTTTTTTTTGGTCTCCTAATGTAGAAGGCCCCCTTAATATATTTACTGAATTCAATAGCGAGTAACCTAAAGTTTGTTTTACTAACATGTTAAACCAGGACGCCCACCGATCAAGGAATTTTTCAGGGAAAACACCAGTATTTACGTATAGAAAATTATGCCTTATTATTTAATCGCGCTATGAAATAAGTTATTTTCCCTATAAGAAAATACTGGTATTTTCCCCGAAAAACTCCCTGAAACCTTGTAAACTTCTCGTCACTACCTGAGAGATAACTTTGCCGCCTTGTAAAATTTCTTGACTGAAATACATTAAAAATAACTATCGATACTTGTTTGTTATAGGGGCCTCTGCGCTTTTAAAAACAGCTTAGTTCAATTATTCGGGCTTAAGAAAGTGAGATTTGATGCCAAATGTCATAAACAGCTATATGAAAACAAACCTGGTGTACTTTTATGGTCGTTTATATCTGTATTTACATATAAATAAACATTTTAATTATATATTATATATTATTTTCTATGTACAAATTACTTGTGTATAAAAATACATAAATGGCTTCTTTATGTTAGATCAATTGTATAGTATCGAAAAAAATTGCTTCTGTATGTGAAACAATGAATAAGTTGCCAGTTTTACACTGTACGATAATATAGAAAATAAAAGGACCAGATTGAAAAATAAGTTATTTTTCCTTAAACAAATACAATGCTGTGGCTAGCACAAATTTTCTCGAGTCCATAATTGTAGTTATTATAAAATATTAGTTATGCAGCTGTGTTATTTGACAGCCACGGAAAACTTTCCTAAAAAAAAATTCTATGGATATCAACGGAAGTTAAGTCATTTTGTTTGGAGCAACAAAATTGACGACATAGGGTTACGTGCCATGAAGATCAATAAAAAGTATTTTTTAATTAATAGTTATAATTAATATAATCCAGTTTTTTCACTATTTTATTAACACGTCAACAAGATTTAATCAATCCCACAGTCATATTTCCCATTGAGAATCAAACTTTAATTGTAATAACAGAAATAAATCAAAATTTCAGAAACTGGACATCCTACAAAAAGTAATTGTTAATTGTTTTTGTCATTGTATTTGGAATCAAAACTTAAAGCAAGCAAGCTAATGAAACAATAATGAACAGTAGTTTTCAAATAAATTTGACAATTATACATCAGTAATTAATACAATATTTGCGAGAATAATTAATTGTTCAAATTAATTTATAATCACATTATAGCAAGATCAATATTTTAAGGATTTTAGATAAAAGATTTAAAATACTTAATAGTCCAGACAATAGGGAATTTTACCTAGCAAAATTAATGGTAGTTCTGAAAATCGGCTTTCTTTATGTTTTTTGGGTCGCTGAATCGGAATTTGTAACTTCCCACCAAAATTTCCCCCAGCAACCCCCCCCCCCCCCAAAAAAAAAGGTTTTTATTAAAAAAATCAATTTTTTTTATTGTTTTAGGGAAAAAGTATCTAGAAATTCAGAAAGTAAACGAAATTTGCAACAAATTATATATATGACATTATGACTTAGGATAAAGGGGAAGGGGGGATCTGCCTCGGAACATGCGTGGACTAAGTTGCGCAATTCCACTTAACCACTCACACGTTTACATTCGCCCTCCCATCTCCCCTCCGAACTTTCCTTATAATGTTTACTTTAAGTTTTTTGGGTTGCTGAATCCGAATTTTTTACTTACCCCCCAAATTTCCCCCCCCCCCGAAACCCCCCCCCCAAAATAGTTGTTATTAACTTAAATTTCTTATTATTTTAGGGGAAAAGCATTACAAAATTCAGAAACTAGACAAAATTTGCAACAAATAGGATATATGACATTATGACGTAGGATAAACGGGGAGAGAGGGGGCTGCCTCGGAACATTCTTCGCGCGCTTTTCTCAAAAACCAAATTTTTTCAAAAAATCAATTTTTTGGGGGGTTGCCGGGTGAAATTTTGGGGGGAAGTTACAAATTCGGATTCAGCGATCCAAAAAACATAAAGTGAGTCGAAATCCAGAACTAGTATTAATTTTTCCAGGTAAAATCCCCTATTGCCTGGACTTCATAACTTAATGCACGTAGCGCCGCAGTGCATGTTCAGAGGCAGCCCTCCTCCTCCCCGTTCATCCTACGTCATAATGTCATATATCCTATTTGTTGCAAATTTTGTCTAGTTTCTGAATTTCGTAATGCTTTTACCCTAAAACAATAAGAAATTTAAGTTAAAAACAACTATTTGGGGGAGGGTTGGGGGGGGGGGGGATTTTGGGGGGAAGTTACAATTCGGATTCAGCGACCCAAAAAACTTAAAGTAAACCTTATAGAGAAAGTTCGGAGGGGACATGGGAGGGCGAATGTAAAGGTGTGAGTAATTAAGTGGAATTGCGCAACTTAGTTCACGCAGCACCGCGCGCATGTTCCGAGGCAGATTCCCCTTCCCCTTCATCCTAAGTCATGATGTCATATATCTAATTTGTTGCAAATTTTGTCTACTTTCTGAATTTCTAGATACTTTTTCCCTAAAACAATAAAAATTTTTTTAAATAAAATCCTTTTTTGGGGGGCTTTTTACCAAAATTTTGGGGGGGGGCGGGTTGACGGGGGGAAATTTTGGTGGGAAGTTAAAAATTCGGATTCAACGACCCAAAAGACATATAGTAAGCTTTTTTCCAGAACTACCATGAATTTTGCTAGGTAGAGCCCCTATCTTTTAGTAATGGCTACATGGGATGTCCATTACTAAATAATGACTAATTAAGCATTCCGATAATGGGAATTGTTCCTAAAACTTTACAAATATATAAAAATTTCTAAAGGATCTTTGGTATGTAACATTAAAAGTTTCCATAACTATATAAAAAAAAAAAAGCAGTTCTTGCAAAAAAAAAAAAAAAAAAAAAAAAAAAAAAAAAAAGTAAAATAATTAAGTAAAACCAGCTCTTTCTTTGCTCAATAAAATTTTTGCGGAAAGGCGGCGGAACTGTGTAACATTATTTTCTGCTTCCTGATGAGTTTGATTAAGATTGTCAACAATAACTCAGATTACAAAACATCAAATAGAGAGTTATGAAAAAATAAATAAATAAATAAAACTGAAATTTTATTGTTTATTTTTTGTAAGCTAAACACTTTTGAAGGGTGTCCATTACTGGCACAAATATGAAAGAAATAAAACAGCGCTACGAATATTTTAAATACTAATTAAAATGATCAAATAAAAATTTCAGAATTGGCGTTTGAGGCCCCTGATCTGCAGATTTACTAGCTATAAATGTAATTAATATCTATAGTATTTTTTATGTACGGAGTTGTTTTAACAGAGTTGAATAATCAAATATTGAAGACAGAAAGTAATAAACATTTAAGAATTAAAATACGTATAAAAACACAAATAATTGTACAAAAATTAGTTTCAGCTGCATACATATAATATAAAGTTATTTAAAGTACAAATTAAAAATATCTTAAAATACATCAGAAAAACCCAGAACTTTTCCAACCATTACAAGGCCGTCATCAGTAGGATTTAAATGTTGTTATTATTTTCTTTGCACTTATTCGAGAATTGTCCAGAAGAAAACACTGTAATTTAAAGGTTGTACGTCAGATGAGATGCCAGATAAAGTTTCAACAAAACGAGTTTTCATCTATTATGCAGCAAATCTCTTCATACTCCATGGATATCGTATGATGGTGCATATCTGGCATCTCATTAACGTACAACCTTTAAATTACAATGTTTTCTTCTGGACAATTCTCGAATAAGTGCAAAGAAAATAATAACAACATTTAAATCCTACTGATGACGGCCTTGTGATAGTTGAAAACGTTCCGGGTATTTCTAATGTGTTTTCAGATATTTTAAATTTGCATTTTAAATCTCTCTCTATATATATGTATACACCTGAAAGTAAAGTAATTTGTGTACAATTATTTGTTTTTTATATGTATTTTAATTATTTTACTCAAGGTGAATATAACATTAGAATTTTAACTTTCATTTATTGAAAGGTTTAACAAGGTGTGTGTCTTAAAAAAATGTTTATATTTGATGAGACGGACATGAGCTTCTCCTTTTCCTATGCCTTTGAACAACATTCTCCGCTTACTGATAGGTGAGATTGATTGCCATATTATTAAATGTGAGAGGTTCCAAATAAATAAATAAATAAATAAATAAATAAATAAATAAATAAATAAAATTGTTTCAATTTTTAAAAAATTATTAATCACACGAAATTGATTAAAAGCAGCTATTTCTAAAAAAAAATATGCTTTTATTACATTCTGGTAATTTAATTCAAAATTGAATTTGATTACATAGCTTTCCAGTAAATCAGGAGAAATTTTATGCACTGTTACCATTACTGAAATTATACTTTTAGTAACGGCCACATGGGGTGTCCATTACTAAATAATGACTGATTAAACGTTCTGATAATGGGCACTGATCCTAAAACTTTAAAAATAAAAGAGATTTTGTAAATGATTATTAGCATATAAAATTCAAAGTTTTCTATTGCTATCAAAACGAAAACAGGTAATTTTTGCACGAAAATAAAAATGATATAGATTAATTAAGAATACCAGTTCTTACCTTGCTCACTAAAATCTTTACTGAGAGACAGTGGAACTATGAAATATTATTTTCAGCATCCTGATTGGTTTGATTAAGAGTTAAATAATCAATATTACAAAACATTCAAGATAGAATTATTAAAAAATAAAATAAAATAAAAATAAATAAAAGCTGAAAATGTGTTATTTATTTTTATAAGCTAAAAACTTAGGAGGGTGCCCATTACTCGCACATTTACTTTCTATAAGGTATATCAGAGTTTTGACCGTTATAGACGGAGGGACTTCTCAGCAATATACCCCAAAAACCAGCATTTAAAAATACTGAGAGGGGGGATTCCACGGATTTAACGTGCATATCTATGTCCCGTATTCAAAAAAGTTTTATCTGTTGAACTCCGAACGGAGGCCCATTAGCTATGAGCTCATGATTCTACTGCAAAAACCTAAGTAATGCGTTTAGTAATACAGTAATACAGTATTAATACCTAAGTAATACAGTATTAATAACAGCAAAATAATTTAGAATTAGCAAATAATATATGTTATAAATAATATATTTGTTAAAAAACCAGTATTTTGTTGTTTAAATATAGTAAATATAAAGATGACAACATTTACAGTAACAATTTCCAAATGTGTTTTCGGTGCAAAATCTTGCAAAGTAAAAACTCTATTTCTTTTTAAATAAATGTAACATTGGGAATAAAACTTTAAATACTACCCTAAAAGCTACTTCAAATATTTATATCATTTTTTTTTCTGTTTGGCCATTATAAATAAAAAAAAATCATGCAAATTACTTATTTTTCACTTCAAATGTTACAAATTTACGATATCTTTTATTCCTTTTTCTAACACCTTTCCAGAATCACAGTACATAAAAAATATTTATCTGAAGTGAAAGAACAAATACTTACATGTCAGCCATTCTGGTTGAAGTTGAAGTAATGGGTTTAGAATACTCCAAGAATTCGATCCTGCATTTTTAAACTCTTCGCCATTTTTTACAAACTTTTCTTGACAAGTCAGATTAGATGACAGGCATGTATTGCACATTTTTTCCCGGTGATTTTGAAGCTGGCTTTCTTATTCATAAGCTGTAGTTTTCAGAGATAAAACTTTTATCATAACTTTTTGAAAATGGAGAAATCCATTTTTCCAGAGAAAGGAAAAGTAGAAATTTTTTTTCCAACATCAGTGCTTTTCGATTTCTGTATTTTATTTAAACACTTGAAGTTTATTCAATTATAAATGAAAGAAGAACAAATTCTACGTCATCCATTATGATAAAAATGCTTTTTTAAAAGCGAAGTATCCAGAAATACACCATTTTAAATATAAATACTTGCCGCATGAATTGAAATTTATTTTTATGTTGATTACAGAATTGATTAAATTATCGTCTGTCAAGCTTGTCTGCCGCCAAAAAGTAAATCCATCTGCGACAATTCCTTTTCCTATATGTTGTTTTGCCACAAAAAATAATTTTCTATCTGTTTAATTCCATTTCCCATTTTTATATGTTAGTTGAATATTGTTTTTTGGATACATTGATTATCAAATCACGCATAAACAAATGACTTCAGCTGTAGTTTTTCACATTTCTAGTTGAATAAGAAGAATTTAGCACCAGAATATCGAATTAATAAGATTTTTGGAAAAATGTAAGCATTTGTTACCAATTTAATTAATTGCGTTTGATTTTTTATCTGTTGAATTATTCAGCTGAATTACCGATTATAATATGTAAAATTTTTATCCATCTCATTTCGAACACATAAATTCAGTTTTTCTAAAGTTATATTTTGAATAGAATATCAACAATGCTGTAACTTTCACCTTCTTGATGGAAATAAAAATTTTGATGAAGGAATTAACTTAAATACAAGATTTCTCAGTTAATAAATATTCAAAAATGTTTCAGGCTTATTATTATACAAAATCCATACCCTAGAAAGTTTTATAAAACTAAAGAATTGTTGTGTTTAAAATATCTATAGACATCTAGTCCCGAAATCTTCATTTCATTCCGATGCACACAAGTGTCATATACTTGGCAGATAAATACAAAAATATTCAACTTTACTTATGAAGTTTTGGAACAGCAATACCTTCATACTTGTATCCCACATCCAGTGTTTATTGACAATATAAAATGTTATGAAAAGTGAAATCGTCTTACAAATAAACGCCTTCGTTGTAGTAAGTGGAACGTAAACTGGAAAGTTTCGGCTCGGTGCGGAAGTAAGCAGTGTTGTTCTTCAGTAAAGTGGTATAGAGTCTCGTGTGTTTTCTATCTGGGATACGGCATAGGCGACCTACATTTCCGAAGACGTTTTACTAGGAGAAAACTTTCGTCAGATACCTTCGGGCGATTGGTTTCGTTTTCATTTGTGCTGAATTTAAGTACCCAAACACCGACTTCGTTGAGATTTTAGATCAGCGTTGATCTGAAATTATTGTCAGGGTCGAATTGAAACAGATGTTGGGTCTCTAAGGTCAAGTTGCCAAAATAATCATCGCGGTTACAGTTTGTCTTATTGATTTTTAGATTTTATGCTCTTCGTAATAGTATTACTTTCCATTGAATATGTGTGTTATTAAAAGTAAAATCCACGTGCAACCAGTTGTTTTTCAATTTTTTTTTATGTACAAAGTTTTAAAAAGGAAACAGAATTGCACAGAAATTTTAATTGTATAAAATTTAACAAGCCAGTTTGATTATTTTCGAAGTACAGTTTTCTTAAATGAAGAAATAATCATTTAAATATTTATTTATAAAATGGGACAGATACAGATTAAAGTCCTGCGTCGTGGTTTCAAACCCGTGAACTCCGACACAAATTTCATTTTTTTATAACTGATATGCTAACCACTGGCAGTAGGGCTGGGCGATGTCTAAAATGAAATATCATGATAAATCGGCAGCTTTATATCACGATATTCCGATATATCGATATTGCAACATACGAACAAAAAAATATATGCACATTTATAATATATGTATAACTTCAATATACATTATATATTTTATTAAGGATTAAAATTAATATATATATATATATCATTCTCAAACAGATTAATAAAAAACTATATATAAATAAGCAAATCTAAATAAATAAATGCTAAAAGAAACTAGTAGGATGTGTCAATGGCAACAATTTCTTCTATTTCTACGTGTTATTACTTCAAAATTCGCTATCACAGAGGCAAAATTAAATAACAATCTATGCCCATCATGAATTTTCTAAAGATATAGGTGCACTAAATTGTATGCATTTAAAAGGAAATATAAGCATCGCATCTTTCAAACAAATCATTGAATTTCAGCACCAACCTTATTAGGTGTCTGTAAAACCAAAATTCCAAATCTAAAAATTATAAAAGCAATACCTGCTGGACAGTATACACCCAAGCCTAAGAAGGATCTACTTATGTGAAACCGTAACAGAATAAGGTGTTTGATTAAAATTCGTGCATTAGTTTTTGAGATACAGATATCGCTAAAATTGTGGAAAATGCAGCATAGCAGCGCCACCTATTTGACGATTAACACTAACACTTAATCAGCAACAAGTTATGTCAACGTCTGTCTGAATTTGAAATGTTATGAAAATAAGTGCGATAATTCTTGAGAAAAAGCTATAGCAGAAATTTTGAAAAATACAGCATAACAGCGCTACTTATGGGCTATAAACACCAAACACTAATCAGTAAAATTTATGTCTACGTCTAAGTCTAACTTAATCTGAAGTTTGATAAATATCAGCGCATTAGTTCTCCAGACAGAGCTATTGCGAAAATCGTGAAAACTCAGCATAGTAACTCTGCTTGTTGGGCCATTTACACCAAGAACTAATAACTAATCAGCACCAATTTACAAGGTATAACTGAATTTGAAATTTGACAAAAATCCGTTTTTGAGATAAAGTTATTGCGGATATCGTAAAAAATGCACCTACCTGTCAAGTAATTTACACTAATTTATAACGAGATATAAAAGAATCTAAAATTTTGTTAAATTCCGTGCATTAGTTCTTGAGATAGAGCGCCTACAAAATTTGTGTTACAAAGAGACAGACAAGGTTTTTTAAAAATAGTCAAATCGTGTTCAAGACTTTCTAAACATATAAATCGGTCGAAACCCGGATGACAAAATTTTCATGAATCCAATACTTTCTTCTTGTAAAGATAGTAGAAAGTAAAAGAACTAAAAAAAAAAAAAAAAAAAAAAAAACGTTAACAGAGAGAGAAAAATAACAGTTTGGTTAAAGTCAATTTTTGAATTGTTTATATTTTATAATTGTTAAATAATATTTATATTGCTGTTGTGCTGTTATGCTTAAAATTGTCTTACTATGCGTCGGCGTCCCAGACAAAAACTCTTAGTTTATTTTATTTCATTTTTATATTCTCCATTTTTTTTTAAAGAAAAAATAAAACTCTGCGTGATCTGCGAATCATAATCAAATGTGTTTCAAAATTTACCTTCCCCTTAATTTCGTTCTTCCATCGTCCATGTATGCTGTGTACATGAACCGCAATAATTAACCCTTTGGACTCCGGCGTCTCTTACACAAATTTTATTCGGTCGGCACCACTTTTATAAAAGAAGTTTCCTTCAAGTACACAATTTCAAAAATGCTAAGATTAAGTAAGGAAATTTTATTATCCTTTATTACAGGTGCCAAAAACAAATTTTGAAAGGAAAGATGGTGTCGCCACAGCGGTGACAACGGAGTGCAAAGGGTACTTTATGCAATAGCGGATAAGGATTTTAATGAGTTACTGTCCCTTTCAACTAATTTCTTGCTATTACATTTAAAAAATCCGTGAATGTGCAAGAAATTTTTGCGTGAAATAATATTTTTTTGAGAACAGCCCTAAGAATTTATACTTAAAAATTCTGAATTAAAAAATATTTTTTTTAACCTTTAAGACTATTTCTTATGCGTGTTCTGTCGGGGAACTTGGATGAGGATCTCCTGCGTTTCGACCAGTGTCTGCTAAATGAAGAAAAAAAAACTACCCCCCCCCCCCCACACACACACCGAACAATTTACATCTCTCCTCTTTTGATTGTCAGTACACAAACTTTAACTGCTTAATTTTTCTGCCCTGTTTATTATTTTGAATTCTAGTGACATTAAATAAATATTGACATCTAAATAGTCTCCCCCACTCCCCACAAACAAACAATGACAGACGCAGTAAATACCAAATACTCACATAAAAAGAAACTACCAGGAGAAAAAAAAACGAGCTTCAGAGAAGTAAAAATATCTGCATAAAAAAAAAGAACCTGGAATAAACATTAATATATATTGCTATGGAAGTATTATTTCATTTGTCCAATTAAATCCACTGTTGCAAATAAAATGTAATATTTCATTTATTTATCTCCCTGATTCACATATTGTTCATTAACAATGAACAAACATTCATTCAAAACCGCTGAAATCTAAATACCAGACCGAAAAAAAAAAAAAAAAAAAAAAAAAAAAAAAAAAAACAATATCATTTACTGTCGGAAACTGCATGAGAAAAACCAGCTGTATCATATTTATCGCCCGTCATCTGAACACCGAAACTATAACTTTTTCCCCTTTTGAAAAACCGTTTAGGCTGAGAGAAATCACAGCGTAATACCATGGTAATACCATGATAGTATCATGCTTATCGAAAACTGAGGGTTCGGTTAATATCACGGTTCAAGCTGGGAGAATCTTGAGGAGTGATCATTGTTTAGGGTGAGACGTATCATGATGATCGAAACCGATTATTCGGTATTTAATCAATGTCATCATGGTTTAGGCAGGGAGAAACTACTCCGTTAGTATCATGATCATCGTAATAACCTGCTTTTTAGAATGGTAGAATTTTGAGTACTCGAAGTTGAAAAAGCGCCGATTGCAGTTTAATGAAAAAGTATGATAATCGTGGTTTGCACACCGATTATGATAATCGTGTTTCCACCACGATTACGATAATCGCGGTTTACATCACGATTACGATAATCGTGATGTACCATTGTATAGGATTTTTGATATCGTTATCACGATTTATAATTTATATCGGTTTTATCGATATATCGCCCAGCCCTAACTGGCAGACCGCGCCCAACCTTTACTGACATACACTGGCCACCAAAAGTTAAGGAACAGGGACTAGATGCTTCCGCTTTTACACGGTTTGTCGAATATCTACCAAAATTACTGGAGAATCTTTCTTAAGCTTCTGAGATGGAAAGAACATGTTTGATTTCATATTTCGCGGTGAAGATTTAGTGGAAGGATAATTAGGAGGCTAATAATAAATTTAATAATAAAATAATATTTGCGATCACCTATGTAGCAGAAAATTCTGAAAATGCTTTGTCACTGTGTTAAATGACTATTTGGATACTGTTCAACGTTTGTGTACATTTGTGTAAGCATAGCACTCATATTCGTGAAGATGTTATTGTGTCTGTGAAAAATTCAAAAGTTTTTTGTTTATAGCATACAGAGTTTTCAACTAAATTCAACACAACTTTCGAAAACCTGTCAAAGAACAGTAGCAACAGTATACTGCAATTTAAACGTGAATACATTGAATATTTGATGCGATATGGGCATGTGTATGAAATAATTTTTAACTGCGCATGCGAGGAAGATTTCAAAATTTTTATTTCATAATTTGGTAGTCAGCTATTTTAGGCAACTTCTATAAAAACTCCAGTCAAATATTGTAAAACTCAGAAAGATATATGAGCTGATTGAAAAGTTGTGGAAAATTCCTTATAATAAAGCTATTTTTAGACAGCGACTCACTATATCGCCCCTATCTTTGTGAATTTTCGCGATATTTGACTGGACTTTTTAGATGAGTTGTCCTAAATAGCTGTCTACCAAATTATGAAATAAGAATTTTAGAATCTTCCACGCATGCGCAGTTAAAAATTATTTCATACAAATGCTCATATTTCATCAGGTATTCAATATATTAATGTTTTAATCGCAGTACACTGTTGTACTGTTCTTTGTCAGGTTTTCGGAAAGTTGTGTTAAATTTGGTTGAAAACTCTGTATGCTAAAAAAAAAAAAAAAACTTTTGAATTTTTCACAGACACAGTAACATCTTCATGAATATGAGTGATATGCTTACACAAATGCACACAAACGTTGAACAGGACCCAAATAGTCATTTAATACAGTGACAAATCATTTTCAGCATTTTCTGAGGTGATCGCAAATATTATTTTGTTATTAAATTTATTATTAGCCCCGTAACTGTCCTCCCGACTAACTCTTCACCGAGAAATATGAAATCAAATATATTCTTTACATCTCAGAAGTTCAAGAACAATTCGTCAATAATTTTGGTAGATATTAGACAAACCGTGTACAATCGAAAGCATCCAGTCCTTGTTCATTCACTTTTGGAGGCCAGTGTTCTTATAAACAGTATGTTTTACAAATACTTACCCCCTCCCCACCTTATTATGTTATGGAAGTTGGTACAATTTTTGTATAACGTTGAAATAGAAGGACTGATTAAAATTAATTTTCTCTTGTAAACGACTCATATTTTTGAGATCGTTTAGAATGCTACCAAAAGGTTAAAGTTAACTAGGACTTCCCTCAGAGGGATTAGTCTGAGCGATGTTGCTGAGAACATAGATTTAATAATAACATGTGGAGGCAAAGAAAGTGAGGTGTTATCTTTAATTGTCCATATACTGCGATAAATTGAAATGATGAAAATAAACGAATCGTAGAATTACAAAATCTTATATATAAATTCGTATACACTGTTTAAAAAAATGGGAAATTAAACCATGAGAGACAGCCATGCATGGATATAAAATTAAAAGTACGCAATATATTAAAAGTAAAATAGAAAATGAAACACTAAATTATCTTATATCGGAATTTTAACTGTATAAAATGATGTCAAGAGCATAATTAGACGCTCCGCACCAATTTGAGTAACTTTAAATGACAAATATATGATGTTTAAAAAGAATAGACTATACTTTATATGGTGTGTGCTCCCCCGGAATAGTTAATATTGTACAATATCTGTTTTCCACGGATGCAATGAGGTGGTCGATAAGAGTTAAGGAATTCTCTCCTCAAAATCTGATATAGTATCAAAGTACCGAATACATCAACAGTGGCATGCAATGCTTCGTTAGAGTGTCTTTTAGATATGCTCGATCGGGTTTAAATGATGAGTGTGTGCTGGCCACTACATACGCTGTTTTGTTTTGTTTTCAAACATATTCTGCACAAGTTGAGCTGTATTTAGCATGTATTAAATAAAAGAAATCGGCAATGATTGCGACATAAACTATGACACAAGATCTGAATATATCGTCTGCATAACTTTTGAGCTGTCAAAGTGTCATTTGAAGTAATTTACAAATCCATGCATATTTATGCAGCAAATCATGCAAGCTAACATACGCCAATATGAACCCGATTATGAAATTTCACCAGAATAAGTTAATATATAAAAAATCTACTAATGATAATTGATAATATGACCTTATGATAAAATGTCTAGAAAAATGAATCAGATGAAAAATTCATGTCACATTTAAAACGGCACTTCCCTCTGTTAGTGGCTTTGGCGAGAGAGAGAAAAGCCTAGAGAAGGAACACTTTAACAAGTACTTTCGGGCAACCTACTCGCTGTTTCATACAGGTCTTTATTCAATATTTACACAATTTATTTAATGCTAGGTGGGTATCTATCAGTTTTGTTGCATTTAAATCGCATGTTTTGCGGAGGAAATGCAGCATTATGAAATATTTAAAATTGCTATACCTAATAATTCCAAATTAATGGTAATTGAGATCGCTTTCCGTTCATTTCATCTTTTTAAATTTTAAATTTTTTAAAAACCATTCATAGAGACAATTGTATATTTTAAAACTAACCCGAAGCAAAATTTCAAGATTTTGGGCTCAGCAGTAACACAGAAATAGAAAATTTTCGAAAGTTTTTTTTGTTTCTGCACTGTTTTATATAGCGACATTTTTAGAAATTGTTCTATTGCGAGAATTTACGTCATGATAAATACAGCCATGTCGATTTTCATGTTTATATTCCTATCAATTCCATGTACTTCGTTACTTATATCATCTTCAGATCTTTTCCCGCTTTGTTTAGTCTTTCGATTTTTTAGAATTCGTTCTACAACGAGCATTTACATCTTATAAATTACTACCTTGACAAAGTTCTAGTTTCTAACCAAAACAGTATCCCAGAAATTTCAGTATTCCAAATAAATCATAATTTAGAACCTTTCTAGAAATTTTTACGTTTTTCTGTCAAATTGAATTTTTGAACCTTTTAGAGAGCGTTCATAACGAGTATTTACATCACAAAAGTAACCACCACACCGAATTTAAAGTTTCTAACCCAATCAATATCACAGAAATCGCAATTTTAGAACTTTTTTGCTCCTGCAGCGATGTAGGTTGCTGCACCGACATAAAATATAGTCTTTTTTCGGAGTAGAGATGGCCACCAACATTTTTTTTAAGTTGGCTATGTAGATTCAGAGATAACACCTCTCAAACGCACAAACATTAATAATATTATACACTTTATAATATTATAACGCTTTATTATATTAGCATTAGACGTACAGATACAAAAGACATTTATCTGTTACAAACTAAAGTGCCCGGCGTTGCCCAGAATTTGAAGGATGTTTGTTCTGAAAAATCAATTTAAAAATTTAACATACAACACAAAACAAACATTAAAGAAAGCAGTCGAAATGTTGTATGAATGAATCATATGAAAACCTACATAAAAATGTATAAATGTATATAACAGACGCAAAAGAACACAGCAATAAATGAACTTATTTCTATTTATAATTAGAGCAATAATGTTAAAATACGCCAATATTTCCCTAATCGGGTTTTTATCATGCTTCAATACATTTTTCACACTCATATGACGTTATACTATATCCACCACGTCCTTTATATTTCCCGAGGCTAACGAGAAAGACAGGCTGCCGCGGTGGGTCCGATTCTTCTTTTTTTACAGACCGCTGGAGTCACGTGATGCTCTTTTCGCGCACGTTCATTGGTACATTCGAGCATCACGTGACTCCAGCGGTCTGTAAAAAAGAAGAATCGGACCCACCGCGGCAGCCTGTCTTTTTCGTTAGCCTCGATATTTCCATTATGACGTAATATTTTTCTTTTTCACGTGGAAACCTTGAAATAGAAAAGTTATTAAGTTATATTCACTTTCATTTAAATTCGTCAAACTATTTATTTCATTTTCAGTTTTCACGCGGAAATCTTGCAGTAGAAAATTAAATGTTGTAGTAATAATTTTATTGTGTATTTTAATTGTTGGCAACTGCTATAATGAAAAATGTTTAAATTTGATAAGAAATTGCTGTTAAATTGGTGATTTTTTATTAATTAAAAATTAACTATAAATTATTTCGATTCCGGATTACTTTAGTTGCCTCGTCCGTGTTTTAATACACATGTACGTGGGAGATTCTCAAAAGATGGGATCATTAAACGTTAACTATATGTAATTTTTAAATTTTTCAAATTTAAGGCCAAATTTTTTAAATAGTATAGTATTTTTCTATAAACATAATATATAAATATTTTAATAGTATGTCTACAAAATTATACACAAACATTAAAAGACAGCAACTATTCTGGAAAATTAATGATTAAAGAATTTAATTAACAGTTGTGTACGCTACAAATTTTGGACTTACAGATTTTGGACGTTGCTCTTAGTATTTAAAAAATTCTTAAGACTAAGAATGTAGTAAATGTGTCTGTATACACATATATATGTATAATTAACTTTTTGTTATCCAGTAATAATAATAATAAAATCAAATACTTTGTTATGTACGTTACTTTCGGACATAACAAGATACAGAAATATGCTTTATAGAAAAGTCCTTCTATCTTCAAAAAAGCAATAAATCAGCCTGCCATCTCTTAACGAAATTATCAAAAAATCATCCGTTTCCTTTATGCATTCGTTGTTTACCGTTAGAACCACCTGGAAAAAAGTTAAAACTCTTTTTCTTGGTGGTACATTGGAGCAGTTAACGTTATGAATGTCCGAAATTGGCCACTTTAGCATAAAATAATAAAATTTTACGATATCTATACAAAGCTTTTACAATAAATTATGTCATTTTCTCTGAATAGAATTAAAAACTCAGTGTAAAAAAAAATAAATAAATAAAGTCAATGATAATTAAAGTTATGTTTGAAAGGATTGAAGTTATGACTTGTGTCCAGTGTTTGGACACACCTTTTGAGAATCGCCCACGTATCTTTTCACAATTTTGGCTTCCAAATTGTGGATATTTATAGAATTACAAACAGACAGAGAGACAAGTTTTCATTTTTATATATCTCTCTATTCTAAAAAAAGTAACTAACGCTGTCACCGCCGCCGCCGCCAGTTTTGAATTTTTTGTGATCGGAGGTCTTTCTTCGTTAATATTAAGAAACCTACTGCATAAAAAAATATGAAGATCGGTGGTATAATAGAGAAATGTTTGATCAACACGCTGACGCATACAGTTTTCAAATCGAAGAATTATTTTAAGAGATATTTAATGCTAAAGTTGGACAAAATCGTTGCATTAAAAAAGTTCTATAGGAGCAAAAACTATACATGGGAATTTAATCATTTTTACGTTATTTTATTCAATAGAAGATCTCGGTGTGCAGATTCCATTAATTTTTTTAATTTGACTCATTTTTGAGGTTTTATTTCTATTTTAAATTCAAATATTCAGCATTTCGACAGATATTTTATACATATTTTAGAAAATGGTATTAATTTAAACTGTTGCCAACTGTATAAACAGCGCAAACAATGATGTTTGCTTTAAACAAAAAAATATTTACACATTACTATTATAAACAGAAAAAAACCTTCAAATTAGAATTGAATAATTAGGTATAAAAAGCAGGCACGTATTGGAAATTACGCCATAAAAACTATATTTACATGTGAATTTTAAAAGAGAAAGGATATTGTAAAATAAATTCATTAACATGCGTTAGAAGTCTTAAATAGAAGAAACTACGTCACATTACCCTTATTATGAAATGAACAAAAAATAATATTGCAAAACAGTTTAAATTTAAAAATTGCGCAAGACAAAATATTAGAGGTTAAATGTTAGACATTTTTCAAAATTTTATTATTTGTCGTTTGATGTGAGGTGTTCAGCTATAAGTATGCAAAATTTTATGTCTCCAACTTAATTAGGGGCTGGGTTAGAAAAATTGCTTAAAATACACAAGTTAAAGCCCAGAGGGTTAAATAATAGACTTTTTCAAAATTTTATTATTTGTCGTTTGATGTGAGGTGTTCAGCTATAAGTATGCAAAATTTCATGTCTCCAACTTAATTAAGGGCTGAGTTAGAAAAATTGTTTAAAATACATAAGTTAGAGACCGGAGGGTTAAATATGACTTTTTCAAAATTTTATGATTTATTGTGTTATCGCAAGTGTTCAGCTATAAGTATGCAAACTTCCATGCCTCCAACTTAAATAGGGGCTGAGTTAGAAAAATTGCTTAAAATACACAAGTTAGAGCCCACAGGGTTAAATATTAGACTTTTTCAAAATTTTATTATTTGTCGTTTGATGTGAGGTGTTCAGCTATAAGTATGCAAAATTTCATGTCTCCAACTTAATTAGGGGCTGAGTTAGAAAAATTGCTTAAAATACAAAAGTTAGAGCCCAGACGGTTAAATATTCGACTTTTTCAAAATTTTATTATTTGCCGTTTGGTGTGTGGTGTTCAGCTATAAGTATGCAAATTTTCAAGTCTCCGATATATATAGTTTCTGAGAACGGGCTCTGTGACAGACGGACAGACAGATAAAGGAGTGAGACAGGTAGGTTTTCGTTAGATGAACGAAACTCTAAAAACATGCTGCGGATGACTGTAACAGCATCCTAAAATTACATTACCATCAGCGATCTACCAATCCCGAATTTAGTTTATATTAGTTTCATATATTCTTATTCTTTTGTGTGGCCCTGTAAAATAACTATCAATAATATATACAGTAAAACCTCTGAATAGCGGACACCTCGAGAATGCATAATTTGTCCTCTATTTGGAGGTGTCCGCTACTGAGACTAAAACATATACAGTTATTTAAGTGTTGGTAATCGAAAAAATGTCCGCTAAATAGAGGTATCCGCTAATCGGGTGTATCCGTTATGGAGGTTTTACCAGTGAAACCTCTGAATAGCGAACACCTCGGGAGGGCAGAATTTGTCCTCTATTTGGAGGTGTTCTCTACTGAGAGTAAAAAATGTACAGTTATTTAAGGGTTGGTAATCGAAAAAATGCCCGCTAAATAGAGGTGTCCAATAATCGGGTGTGTCCGTTATGGAGGTTTTACTGCATAATAATATCATCCTTTACAAGAAAATCGTATGCTGTATGATAGACAGACAGATACCCTGAGAAAGATAACCTCCCGGAGCAATAAACACTCGTGTCTTTTGTTTTAATCATCCACAATCGTTTCTAAAGTTCGTTATACGAGTATTAAAAAAATCTGTTAATTTCCAGTCGATAGACTGACAACTATCTTTTAGCCTGAGATTTTAGCCGGATTTAGCCTCTTGTATGTCATACAACAGGCCAGATTTTATACAACAGGCTAAAAACGGTCACCGTGTTACGGAGTACTGTATTATTATTTGTTTGCCCACCAAAACTGGTTGCCACGAGTTGTTGCAAGGTTTGTGATCACGTGGTTGAAGCTGATCTATTCAATATTACTCCATGCGTATTTTTTTTTTTATTTGCTCCATGTGTTCAAACCAGTTGTCTATGAAAACATCCACCGGTGAAAGTGACGCATATCAAATTTCTGTGACGTATGTAGATAAATTGTGCTTTTTTATCAGTTTTTTTAATATAATTTTTAAATGGTTTGGAACTTATTTTTCATAGTAGGTGCATTCAGTAGGTGGCTCTCATAGGTACCTTCTGGTGCAATCAGAAATGAAATCCGACAAATATTTTTTGAGTTATGCTTGACGAAAGGTTTTTATTAGGCTTTTGTTTTAGTAGGACATGGCGTTAATATCCATCGTAGTTGTAATGTGTCCGGACTGTAATATTTCGCTGAGTATTAGCCTTCGCTTCGCTCAGACAATGATTGCTGCTACCGATATAACTTCTGAAATCTGTTATAAGATTTGTACTTTACTTGTGAACCATGTGTCACATTTGATCATCTGATATTTCAAACAGACCATCGTACATTACTTTATCAACAGTTGTCTTTCTCAAAACCCTCTTTTTCAAATTGGGTGACTTTTTTTCTCGAGAAGTATCGGATCGATTTCCTTTATTTTTTTATTCAAAAGAAATCTAATCGTTTTTGCTAGAGCTTAAACCACCGAAAAGTATAATTTTTATTGATTAAATATTTTTTAAAGCTCGCAAAAGTTAAAAAAAAATAAAAGATGAAAAAGTGACTTTTTTTGTTCAAATGACAGACACTTTGTCAAAAAGCAACTTTATAAGTTCCAGAGAATTCAGTGCCCTTTCATAATATGATGATCAACTTTACTTTAGATGCTTGTGAACGGAGAAAAACTGTCGCCTGATTGGAAGTAGAGGTCTGCACGGGCCGAAATTTTCAGGCTCGGGCCAGGCCCGACACAAAAAAGTAAAAGTTCGGCCCGAACCCGGAAAAAATTTAAAATCTCGGCCCGAGCCCGGCCCAGCTCGAGGGAATTTCTACAAAACACTGATTTTTACGTCGATTTGATTAAAAATTTGTCTTGTACGAGGAGTTCTGGCAAAAATATTTATCTTAATTTTTTTTTCATGTTTATAATCTTCGTTTTTATAGAAGTGCCGCAGGATGCGATATTTATTTTTTTAATGGATCTCTATTTCTTGTATGTAAATGTTTCAGTTATCATTAATACTGTTAATCCATATTCCATATATTGAAGTGTTAAAAATCTGAAAAATGATATAGAGTAAAATCTTCTAAGACGGAAATGCATAGAAAAGAAAAAAAAATGCGTTATAGACAAGTTCCTTTCTTAGCAAATGTAAATGTATTATATATTCTTTTCTTACGTATTAGCATATTCATTTTGCATTAATCTACGCGTTTTTTCAGTTTAAAACAGGGTTCCGTCATAGGCAGATTCTTTTTCACACGTTTTACTATATTTTAATTTAGCTATATTTTAATAAGCATAGAAATATACTATTCTTTAAAAAGAATACATTTTAATGTTTAAGTGAATAATGGCGATTTAAAATGTATGCATTTTTTGCAAAACTTTTTGGGAAAGGCCTAATATTACTGACCTTTGAATGGACCAGGCCACGCTGAGACAATGATTTTGATACGGGCGGGGTCAAAACTACGACAGAAAATTTTGAACCGTGAAGATTAGGAATGAAACCAGTCCAGGCTCTGTACAGAAAAAATAAGTTAGGCTCGGTTCGGCCCGAGCCTTCAGAAAAAAGTGTAGCCCGGGCTCATGGATCTCTAATTGGTCCATGGTCTCCAATTGGTCTAATTGGTCTAATAAGTCCATGGCGCGCATCTGCAATCGCACAAAACATAATATATATATATATATATATATATATATATATATATATATATATATATATATATATATATATATATATTTTTTTTTTTTACACAAGCAAAATTTGAATATATAATTAAAATGTCAATAAATATAATAAAAAGAGTTTGAATCTGATATTTGTTTTCTTAGTAAACAAAAAAATTTCTTTAAAATCATGTAAATTTTAGGACAAAGAAATAGAACTTCCCGTTAAGCCTTTATGTCCTAAATTATGAATTTATGAAAATTTCATCTTCAAAGGCCTTTTTCGTGAATATTTGAAACTACAGTAGAAGATTTAGACAACCATTTAATAAATTTTAGAAGGATTTTGCCAATTAAAATTAATTTATTAAATTTGAATTTATAAGGATTTTGTGCAATATTTATAACTCCACTCAAATCTTTTATTTAAAATATTTTTTTAAGTTTTTTATAGAATGTACAATAAGAAATGTACAAATAATAATGCTCTTACCCGAAGGTTTGTCAACTATGTAGAGTTGTAACTGGAAGTTCCATAGCACGAGAAACCCTATAATATATTTTAAACTCATAATTCAAATGAACTAAGGGGATATTGCAAGGCGGACTCTGTGTAAGCCGAACGCGGAAATTTTTCAAACTCACGGCGAACCCAAGTAAATAACATTAATCCATGCTGTTTAAGCTGGAATCTGCCTAACGTGGAAACGTAAAATTTTTTAAGGTCCCACCGAACCGAAAATTTTGCATAAGGCGGAAAAAATGATATTTTAAAAATGAAATGCATTTGATTCATGAAACTTTAAATAGCTTCCCTGATTACATTTGGAAGATCATTATTATGTATAAAGGGGGGAAAGGGGGGCAATTGCCTCTCCCCTTAATTTACATAAATGCGTTTTTCATGTAGAATTATTCGATTAGCTCAAATTTGGTATACTGGTTTATTATGTTAAGGAGATGGCTTGATTAGATTTGGAGGTTCATTAGTTAAATATAAAGGGAAGAAAGGGGGGGGGCTAGCCCCCCCCCCCTTAATTTAGGTAAATCGGTTAATGCAAAATTATTCGATATGCTCCAAATTTGGTATATCGGTTTATTAAGTTAAGGAGCTTCTCTGATTAGATTTGGAAGTGCATTAGTTAAGTATAAAGGGAGGAAAGGGGGGCTAGACTCCCCCCCTTAATTTAGATAAATGGGTTTTTCATGCAGAGTTATTCGAATTTCTCCAAATTTCGTATGCCGGTTCATTATGTTAAGGAGGTTCCCTGATTAGATTTGGAGGTTCATTAGTTAAGTATAAAGGGAGGAAAGGGGGACTAGACCCCCCCCCCCCTTAATTTAGATAAATGGGTTTTTCATGCAGAGTTATTCGATTTGCTCCAAATTTCGTATACCGGTTTATTATGTTAAGGAGCTTCCCTGATAAGATTTGGAGGTTCATTGGTTAAGTATAAAAGGGGGGAAAGGGGGCAATTGCCCTCCCCTTAATTTAGATAAATGGGTTTTCATGCAGAATTATCTGATTTAGTTTAATTTTTTTTCAACCGCATCCGAACTTGAAGGTTCCATTTGAAGTAAACCCGAAAACCGACCACAACCAGGTTTCGGATTGAGTTCAGTTAGAACTTTCAGGTTCGGATCGGGTTGCCGATGGACGGAGATTATTTTGTCTGGCTTGCATCGGGTTATAGTTCTTTGGAATATTTCTGTCGGTTAAGATTTGGTTCGGGACGGGTTTCAGGTTGACTTCGAATGGAATTTTTAGGTTTTGATAGCGCTGCGTGTCCACGGAAACTAATTTGTCTTGTTCGGATCCGTTTATGGATCTTTGGAATATTTTTGTCGGTTATCAGATTTGGTTCGGGATTTCGGGTTTTTTCAAATGGAACTCTCAGGTTCGAGTCGGGTTGCATGTAGACTGAAATTATTTTGTCTTGCTCGGATCGGGGTACGGTCTGTTGTAATTTATTTTTCGGGTTTGGGTAGGGTTATGCGTTAATAAACCTAATAAAAAGAAAATTGTCCAGTTAAACTGATGGCATTGAGCTCACAGGCTATTAACACTAATTGTATATTATACTCTTATTTCAAAGAATAATGCCCCTCGAAAAATAAATGAAGGTATTAGTCCCCATTGCCCCCTTTCTACTTAACCAAAGAACCTCCAACTCTAATCAGGGAAGCTACTTAACATAATAAACTGGTATGCCAAATTTGAAGCAAATCAGGTAATTCTGCATGAAAAAAGCATTTTATTAAATTAAGAGGGGGAGGGTATTAGCCCCCCCCATTTCTCCCTTTATGCTGAACCAATGAACTTGCAAATCTAATAAGAAAATTATTCCTTATTAGAATGATCTCCTTATAAGAATGAACTTAGAAAAAAAAATTAAACTAAATTAGATGATTCTGCATGAAAAGACATTTATCTTATTAGGCAATTGCCCCCATTGCCCCCCTTTTATACTTAACCAATGAACCTCCAAATCAAATGAAGGAAGCAATATCGTCATAAACTGGTATATCAAATTTGAAGCAAATCGAATAATTCTGTAGGAAAAACCCATTTATCTAAATTAAGGGGACACTAGCCCCTGTGCCTCCTTTATACTTACCCAATAAATCTTCAAATCTAATCAAGGTAGCTCCTTAACATAATAAACCGGTATACGAAATTTGGAGCAAATCGAATAAATCTGCATGAAAAACCCATTTATCTAATTTAAGGGGGGGGAGTCTAGTCCCCCTTTCCTTCCTTTATACTTAACTAATGAACCTCCAAATCTAATCAGGGAAGCTCCTTAACATAATAAACCGGTATACGAAATTTGGAGCAAATCGAATAACTCTGCATGAAAAACCCATTTATCTAAATTAAGGGGGGGGGCGGTTCTAGACCCCTTTCCTCCCTTTATACTTAACTAATGAACCTCCAAATCTAATCAGGGAAGCCCCTTAACATAATAAACCGGTATACCAAATTTCGAGCAAATCGAATAATTTTGCATTAAAAACCAATTTATGTAAATTAAGGGAGTGGCTGCCCCCCCCCCCCCTTTCCTCCCTTTATACTTAACTAATGAACGTCCAAATCTAATCAAGCCATTTCCTTAACATAATAAACCAGTATACCAAATTTTAGCTAATCGAATAATTCTACATGAAAAACGCATTTATCTAAATTAAGGGGAGAGGCAATTGCCCCCCTTTCCCCCTTTATACATAATAATGATCTTTGAAATGTAATCAGGAAAGTTGCTTAACATAATTAACCGGTTTAACAAATTTATAGCAAATCGCATATTTCTGCATGAAAAACCCATTTATCTAAATTACGGGGGGGGGGGGGGGGGGGATAGCCCCGTTTCCTCCCTTTATATGTAACTAATGAACTTCCAAATCTAATCAAGGCAGCTCCTTAACTTAATAAACCGGTATACCAAATTTGGAGCAAATCGAATAATTCATCATGAAAAACCGATTTATCTAAATTAAAGGGGGTAGCCCCCCTTTCCCCCCTTTATACTTAAATAATGAGCTTCCAAATCTAACCAGGGAAGCTCCTTAACACAATAAATCGGTATACCAAATTTGGAGCAAATCGAATATTTCAGCATGAAAAACCCATTTATACGGGGCGGGGACTAGCCCCCCATTTCCCCCTTTATCCTTAACCAATGAACCCCAAAAAATAATCAGCGAAGCACCCTATCAGAATGAACCTAGAAAAAAAAATTGAAGGAAATAGGATATTTCTATCAAGAGTTATCGCGTTACGTACATACGTACGTACGTACGTACACACGTACATACAGAATCGGCGGGCACATAAGCTCTCAGGCTTAGATGATAGCCTGTGAGCTAAAAATATCACCCTTATCGGATAATAAGTGGTCATTTTTCAATTAGCCTAACGCTTTCTAGGCTCTTTGCAATAAGCCTGAAAAATATCAGGCTAATTGGAAAAAGGGAGATGGATTCTCCAATTAGCCCGGCTCTTTGCAAAGAGTCTAGGCTGTTTGCAAAGAGCCGGATTTCTCAATTAGCCTACGACATATACATCAAACAGTCTCGAACATTTTAATTAAATTTCGTTATAGATTAATAAATTAAGTTAAATAATGTTATAAAAAGTGATAAAATAGCTTTATTAAGATTGACGAACGTTTTATAGCATTATTTAACTTAATCTGTTTATAAGTGATTATTATACACGTTGTTATAGATTAATAAAGTTAATTTAAAGAACCATATTTAACTTTATGGTTAAATATGGCAATTTTTAACCACAAAAATGAGTAACAAATTTATGACTCATAATGTGTTACTGAAGAACGCTTGTTAAACCGGAAGTAAAAGCCAAGCATCGATAAAATATTATTTTCCGTCTCGTCAGAAACTATGTTAAAGATGAGGTATATGATTGTATTTGTTAAAGGGAATATTTTTCATTCAATTCAAGAACTGAAGCAATTTCTAATCATTACTATTTATTACTGTGTTCGAATAATGTTTTTCAATATTATTAAAGACTATAAATTTAATAAAAACTTTAATTTCATTAAAAATTTAATTTTAAAGAACGGTACTAAAAGTTACGAATGTAAAAAATATATACCACTTGTGCTTTTTTAAATTTTATATTAATTTATTTATTGGGCGGAATATTGTCTACGGCGGAAAATTTCATTGGTCCCGATCGATTCCGTCTTAGACAGAGTTTACTGTATTTCTATATTTTTAAAGTAATTGAACCAATCTTTCACGATGATTCTTTTTCTAACACTGATATAAGTCATCTGGAAGCGAAATGGAGCTTTACAACAAAATACTAGTACATGGTCGAGAAACCTTGCAAATGACTGCGGAAACAAAACCAAAAGAGGCTCTTAAAGCCTTTTTCTTAATTCTATAAGATGATTTGATACTACTATTTGCAATTCTGCATATTTGTTTTGGTCGACACGAATAGAATTCATTTAGCACTAATTAAGCACCCAGCAGCTCTTCTTGCGTGATGATGAAGAAGGATTAATTTAGCTTTACGGCCAGTGGTGTAGTCGTAAAAAACACAGAGGGTATACGCTCAAAGCAGAGGGTATACGCTCAAGGCAGAGCGTATACCCTAGAGTGTATTTACTATAGCTTTCTTGAGAAACAGAGGGTATACGGTGTTCCTTAAAAAAATCCAGACGGTATACGGCGTATACCCCCGTATACCCTCCACTACACCCCTGTTTACGGCTCCATAAATATTTTCATTTTATTATAAGTTCATTTATTTAATAGCGACAAAGTAACTATTATTTTTGTTTGTTGAAGAAAGCATTATTAGAAAAAATTATCGTATACTCCGATTAAGGAAGATTCATTAACTTAAATGTAAATTTATTAAATTTTAATTTAATCTTCTTTCTTTCTTTTTAACACTTTCCAACAAAGTTGAAAAGTGTTTATGCATTCGGTTTGTCTGTCCGTCTGTCCACCCTCTAACTTCCGTTAATATACTCGGATTTTGATGCAATTGATAAAGGTTATTGAGGGTCACCAAAGCATGTTTGGTATCGTATATGAAGTATGTAGGATTAATAGTTCATTGACAGGGGCACTCAAAAGTATTCCATTACATTATGGTATATGGGGGAAAATCGTTTACAGAGTATTTTAATGACATTACGGTATTTCAAATGTATTGAAACTGATATAAATCCCTGAATTTTACTACGATTACGTTAGAACAGGGCATTCATAGCATTTTTTTATTCATTTACAGGGACACACAAAAGAAATCGGTTACAGTACTGCATTTAAGTAATAATTGCTGGAGTATGTGTTTTAAATTTCGGTATGCGCTTTTCAATTTAACTATTTTTTTTTGCATGTTACTCGTTGTATAAATTCTATAAACTCATATACAGACCTGCACAAAAATATTCACGTACCATTCTCCTCATTAGGGGAAGTTGCTGAAGGGGAATTTTCAACTGAGGTATATGTATTTCTTAAGGCTGTTCTCAAATCCATAGGGGCAACTTCCTGACATAAGTTTTAATTAATTTTTGTTCAAAAATGCATGAAACTAGCTGGTGTTGCTGTTCAGAAACTATGTCATCGAGCTGTTTTTTCCATTTTTTTTTGCAAACGCAATAGATTTTTCAGAAAATAGAGTCAAAGTGGACGTTTTGAACCGAATTTCCGCACGAAAGTAGAAAAATCACCCAAGAGCGGGCGAAAAATGGGTTTGTCACGTGATCGAAAATGGTTATAACTCAATGGGTAATTGATTGATCAAAAAATGGAAAACACAGCTTGATTTCAAATCGCTTCCATGACCAGGCTTTCCAATTTTATATCTTTCCGTTAAAAAATGAATTTGTAAATGTGTCAGAAAGTTTTGCGCTTGTTGAGCAGAGCAGTTAAGAACAGCCTTAAGTGAACTAAATTTTGGCATTCATTTAGTTAAAAATCTATATATCCTATACAGGTCTGCTGAAAAAAAATCAGATAATTTTCCGATTGTAGGTGGGAACAGCTGAAATTGGGTTTTCAAATGTGTTACGCGTTTCCATAGGGTTCAAATAAACATAACGTTTTAACTTATTAAACAGTGCAGTTTTGTTACATTATTCTGAATGTGTTGGAAAGTGTTTCATAATCTATGTTTGACGCATGGTTTTTCTTTCTTGTTTTTAATATACAGTAGAGCGTCGATTATCCGAACAAGTCGGGACCGACCTTAGTTCGGATAAATGGACAGACAATTTAAGGGATCTTTCTGACTATACTAAAACATTTACACGTTATCTAAGCTTTAGGACTGCGGCACCAATTAGTGTTCGCATGTTTAATTTTTTTTTTTTAATCATTAATTTTTTTTCTCTTTTTCTCTTTTTCTGAACTCCAGAGATTATAGTTTAAGCAAAAAAGCCTTTGATTGTTGCTTGCTTCAACGAAGACATTCTTTTTAAGGCTGTCATATCTCTTAATTCTTCTTAAATGCGTTAGTTGAATAGGATCAACGTTCTTCTGACGTTCGAGCCATTTCATAGCTGTTTCCAAACATTCAAAGGCTTCATTATATGATGGACTTGGGGTTTTTTTCAGAGTTCATTTTCGGTTTCATTTTTTTCAATTTCTTTTTCATCATGAATCTCATCTATAATCTCATCATCACTTAAAATCTGATATCCTGGGTCATGTACTTCACTATTTAACCACTCATTAATTTCATTTTCTTCATTTCTTAGGATTTCTTCCCACCTCCTTTATTGTTTTACATTCCTCAGTTTCTGTTCCACTATCAGTTTTTTCTGTATTTAAAATTTTATTCCAAGCCAATGGATAATTGGGAGATCGATTTAAAAAAATTTGGTGAGAAATAGGCTGTTCGGATAACTGGAAGTTCGGTTAAAAAATTTTTGAGAGAAATTGGCTGTTCGGATAATTGGAAGTCCGGTTACTTGGAATTTCGATAATCGGCGCTCTGCTGTACATCAATTTACGAGGAATGCGTTAAAATTTTAAGTGAAATATTTCCTTTGAAATGTGTCATACACTGTTAAAAATATCGTGAGAAATTACCTCTGTTTTTAAAGGTTCTCTATTTTCTGACTAATGAGAACGCTATATAAACACCTATGAAACTTTCTCATTGGTCAGAAAATAGATAGCCTTGAAAAACAGAGGTAATTTTTCACGATATTTTTAACAGTGTACTTTTCTTGAAATTATCTCATAATATTTTTTTTTCTTTTAAGAGGCACAAAACTGGCGTTAGATTTATGGTATTAAAAGTATCTATGGGAGAACGGCAGTGCGTCCGCCAAGTTCGCACAAGCCGTTATAGCTACCTTTTCCTGAACCATTTCGGCATACTTTCCACCCCCTCATAACGTCGTTTTAGGGAGAGATATAGAATTTTTTCTTTTATACACATGTTCATATGGTCAAACTGAACTAAGGTTCCACAATTTCATGTTTCTGTATTTAGTAGTTTTCGAAATATAAAATTCCGAAAAAGCGCTTTTTTGTCACTGACTCACTTCGCATCATCAAATAACTAAGGTACTTCTAAAAGTCGTAGAATCATGAAATTTCACAAGTAAGTCGGGTTTGTAGCACAATTAACCAGAAAAATCTGAAAACACAGAATTTCCGCTTCTAAACCCTCCAAACAGGGGGTGTTGATTTGGCCGTATACATTGAATTGGGCCAATGTTGGTCGCCAAAACTCGATTACAGAGTTTTGAAGGTGTCACGTAATTTCAAGCTGAATAAAATTGCATACGCTTTCCCGAAAATGCTGATTAAATAGAAAAAATGAATATACCTAAAAAATTTAATCAGTACAGGTTATGATATATTTACGATATTAAAACAATAAAACATTTACCAAAATATAACCGCAATTCGGTACGTTTCCGATATAGTAGCCTTGGCGAAATAGAGAAAATAGCCTTGACAAGAAAAGAAATGTGATAATAACGTATTTTCTGGCAACCTATTTACTGTGTCATATACACAAGCAATTTTTTCCATATCAACTGAATAGTTAAATGGTATAACGTACGAATATTTCCAAAGTGCCAATAGTTTCGTCACAGCACAAAACCTCTGCCATTGTTATTATATTGCACTGTTATTATACTTACTGTGACTATGTTGTTAATCTTTACTCAGCTAAAACTTCTGTATTAAATAAAGAGAATTTACGGAAACTATTAAAGCACCGAAACAGCCAGTTCTCCTTATGATTATTATAATTCTATAATATGTAACCTGTTAATAGATATGTACGTTAGAATGATCTTCTATAATCCGGTTCTTCGCATTTTAGTTTTCAGGTTTCGGATAAAATTAGCTGAAATCTTAAAACAAAACCATGGCACATTGGCTAATTCCTCAACAAGATTAGATGAAAAGAAAGAAAGATTTTCAAATGGATCAATGGCAGTGAGCCCGTAGACCTTCTATTCTTCTGTAATCGAGTCTATTGAAAAGGTTAACGTGAAACAAAAAGATATTAGCATCAATATGGTTTAATGTAAATGCAGATATTGTCAAAGGATTTCGTAAGAACCATTTCACTTGCACCCAATCGTAGCAGTTAAAATACAACAACTGGCAGTGAGCCCAATTAGAAACGATCACTTAATAGGATTAAAAATTTCCGCATTAGAGAACGAACCGTAACTGATAAGGAAACATGCATAAGTGAGTTAAGAGATATTTTTCATGAAAGATGAAATACATAACAACACAAAATATATGATGTGCTTCCATGATCGTAAAGAGTTCTTGATTTCTCTATCAAAAGCTTCCGACTTGGCGAAATAATGGGCAAGTAAATTATGAATAATAGTAATATGATGCAACGTTTAACATGCAATTAATAGAGCAAATACTGCTTGCTAGAGGCGGCTAGTACTTTAATACCAAAAGAAATAAAGTATAAATTTGTAAAGCTTAATAAAATAAATTTAGGTATTTTTGTGTTAGCCGGACGCAAGTTGCAAATCGCCAAATACTGTTCCTAACTTCATTGTTCACATTGCATTCATTTCATTTAAAAATATAAACTTTTCAATCATATCATTTAAAATAAATGCATTTCCCTCATTTTATTTAATAGAATATGTAACATAGAAATAAATAAATAAATAAATAAGAAATAATAACGTAAACCAAAATATTTTATTTGAAAAATCAAACCATTGTTACTAATTTACACATGTGAAAAATGACAATTGCTATTGGCGAAAAAACAAAATGCTAATGAGGAGATTTGCTCCCGGCTAACATAAAAGTACTAAAATTTAAGGTTTTTTTTTTATTAATATGGTTTAGAAAAAAAATTGAAAAAACATACAAAAATTAGTGATATTCCAACAAAAAGTTTTCGGTAAAAAAAAGGATAAAGTGCCAAGTTCTCCTTAATGTTTCGGCCAGAAAAAGTAGTGATATCTGAAGTTCGCACAAGTTAAAAGCCAAACATCCCAAATCTTTCATTGAAAATGCCTTCCTGCGACTTGGCCGTTAATGCCTTCGAGAGGGTTTTTCAAATTTTAAAGTATGTACAAGTGAGCTACATGCCAACTACATTTTTTCATTATTTTAGGCATTTTGTTTCACAAAGTACAGAAATAAATTACACATTTAAAAAAAGCATTTAAACCACTTCAGTCTATTTAAATACTTAGAAGTTAAAAATTACAAAATACTTGCTTCGGAAGATAATATCTCTAATTGCTAAAACATAATTAGTATCAGCTTTTAACAGTTTATAAATCGAATACCTCTTAATGTATGCAAACAAACTATAATAAATGTTCAAACGAAAAAAATCTCTTTCGTCAATGCACAAGATTTCAATATTATACAATAAAATACTATGTAACATATAGAGAGATTTGAAGTAAGTAAATTTTGTTTTATTTCTTGGGTTTTACGTTAATGATTTTAGCTTTAGACCGTACAAAATGGCAATTAAACCACAAGTGGACTAAATGATCTGTAATCAAAACTAATGTTTGTTGAAACTGGATGGTATTTATCAGAAATCTTTTACTTATAATGTCTTTATGTGAATTTGCCTCTTTGCACTCTAATATTACTTTTAAAATTTAAATAATTCATAAATGCGAAATTTCCAATCATTAATTTTGAAATGCTGTGGAAGGCATTAACGGCCAAGTCGCAGGAAGCCATTTTCAATGAAAGATTTGGGATGTTTGGCTTTTAACTTGTGCGAACTTCAGATATCACTACTTTTTCTGGCCAAAACATTAAGGAGAACTTGGCACTTTATTCTTTTTTTTACCGAAAACTTTTTGTTGGAATTCCAATTCTTTTTTTAACACTTTCTAACAAAGTTAAAAAGTGTTTATGATTTCGGTTTGTCTGTCCGTCTGTCCGCGCTCTAACTCTCGTAAATATACTCGAATTGCCCTGAAATTTTTGGATGTTATTAAGGTTTATCATAGCACAACCCCTATTTCAAATGAAGTTTGTATCATGTTTAGTTCATTTTCAGGGACAGTCAAAAGTATTCCGTTACATTACGGTCAATGGGATAAAAACGTTTGAAAGGATTTTTAATGATGTTACACGCTTTCAAGCATAAAATAATTGATATGCATTAATGAAGTGCACTAAAATAAGTATTTTGAAGAATATGCGGTGCAAAGAATACTTGTTATTCCTTTTCAGGGCCATACAAAAGAATTCCGTTACATAATGATATGGGGAGGGGTTTGTTTGGGGCGTATATAATTACATTAAACTATTTCATATTGATATACGTCGCTGAAGTTTACTATAAGTTATTTCATGCATAATAAAAAATGCATAGCATTTACAGGTACACACAAGATATTTCAGATACTATATTGTGTCCGAAGTATTGTGCATAAGCGATGATTGATGGAAATGCATTTCCAGTTATGATATGCGCTTTTATGTTTCACTATATTTATTCATACTATACGTTGTTTATAAATGCTATAGTTCATATACAGGGCTACACAAAAGAATTCGCAAGGTTTACTGAGTATGAGCGTAGATTACTTAAAGGTGATTTTTAAAGGAGTTATGCATTTTTTACGCTGAACTGCATTTAGTTTACTAAGAAATGTTTGTAGGATATAGATAAAATGATATACAGGGTCACGCAAAGAATTGGATACATAACCGTCTATGGATGATAATATCTGGAAATGTGATTTCAGTAATTTTAAGAGTGTTTCAGTTTAAATTAAATTTTAGCTAAACAGTGGCGTGTAATAAAGGTACTATTGGCTATGGGTGGTAACTGCTGAAATCAATTTTTCAAATGTTTTATGCGTTTTCTAAAATGTTTACTTAGTTATCTTATTTCCTTAAATAACGAAGTTTTGTTAAAGCATTCAGGAAGTGTTGGAAAGTGTTTCATAATCTATGCTTAACGCATGATTTTTTTTTCCAAAGTATTTTTGTGTGCTCAGAAAACATTTGTGATAAAAAAAAAGGTATAGGTTACTTTTATCCTAGAAGATTCCTTATAAAGTTTTAGTTTAATCACGATTTTTTTTTTTTTTTTTTTTTTGTAAATTTATTAATTCAGGTGCATTAGTTAAATTTTGAATATAATTTATTTTACATTTAAGGTCTACCATGCTTTTCTTACATTTTAATTTCTTATATACTTTTATTTCACATCACAATGATTTTTAGTTACATTTTTATTTTAAAAGATACATTCTTCATGCCTCAGAATAGAAAGAGAAAGAACACCGATAACGGAAAAGGAAAAGCACCCCGTTTGTGGCAACGAGAAGAAAAAAATTACGAAATACAGTAGAACCCCTTTTATCCGAAACTCTTTTAACCGAAACTCTCGGTTAACCGAAATATATTTTTAAACCTTACAACTATCACATTTCTTGTTGTAAGCTCTTTTTTTTTTAACTATCATATTCCTTGTGTGCAAGCGTTCCTTTCCAAACTACGAGTACAATAAATATTTTCGATCCTCTTTCTTAGAATTCCTTTGAATTCAACTTGAGCTCCCGCAAGCTTTCGGAGTGGAATGAAGAAAACGAACAAATTGGTAATTCTGAAGATTTTGAATGTTTTGCAAAAGGTTTGGCATGGCTGGAACAGCAGCAAGACTGTGATACTGGTGAACTAATAATATTAAAAAACTCCGTGATAGAGCTTCAAAACAAAGGCAATCGAAACTGCGACAAACAAAGCATTTTTCAAACCCTTGTCATATATGTAAAAGGTACTTTATTTCAAATTAAAATTCGGGTAATTTATTCTTGTTTCTATTTTGCTATCCCTTTATTTTTATTAAGCACTTGTTACCATAATAAGAAATATTACATAGATTTCTCCTAATCTTAAAATTGAAGTGTTCTCGATTATCCGAAAATTTCGATTTTCCGAAAGAGGGTCGGTCTCAATTACTTCGGATAATCGAGGTTCTACTGTATTGTCATTTGTAAATATTAAAAGTTTACTTATCTTGCGCCAATGTCGAATAAATGCTTTGGGATCTCCGAATTCTCGTCCAGTGCTTAGAATTCATTTTCAATTGCTAAAAAGTTTTCAATTGTCTTATTATGCTTCCTTGAATTAGTTCCCTATCCACCGACAGTTGACGATGTGATGTTTTAACTCCTTTAAGCTCCAAATTATGAATTAAAAAATATATCTTTTTGAAACTGTTTTACTCTTTAAAAACAGGTTAGGAGATTTACATAATCTATAGCTATACTAATGAAAAAAAAAATTCGCTCTGTCTGTGTGTCCGTGATGGCTAGCGAAATCTACCGCACGTACAAGTCTGAAAGTAAGGTAGTCCAAATAATTTGATGCACCGGCGACTCAGATTTTTTATTTTTTGTTAATCAGTAGTAGAGATATTAATTATATCGACAATGAACTCTCATCAAAAACTCAACTCTTTCCTTCCGAGTCGGCAGAAGCGCTCTCGCATGCCCAGAACCCTATTTATGCATCGGGAAGAAATGAAGAACTGAGCGATCGGTTTTCTTTGTGTTTTGTTTTTTCATGGGTTTGTTTTCCAGGGCTTCTTAGTTTTTGGGAAAATGGACGACTCCGACTCCGACTCTGGGAATTTTAACAGATCCGACTCGGACCGCAGTTCTGATTTTAACCTATGGACCAAACGGCCCGGTACAATTAAAATTGGGAGACATGTTCCGAAAGATCGTACTCTTATGTCTCAAATGCCAATGCCGCAATCAATTCGAAACAAGAAAGAAAAATCATGCGTCAAGCATAGATTATGAAACACTTTCCAACACTTCCGGAATGCTTTAACATAACGTAGCTTTTTAACAAGGTAAAGAAGATACCTAAGTAAATATTTTAGAAAACGAAAAATATATTTAAAAATCAGACAGTAATCAAAGTAAAAATCAGACAGTAATCAAAGCAGTAAAAGTACGCCAATTCTTTTGTGAAGCTCTGTATATGATCTATAGATTTGTGCATATTCTACGCAGTATGATAAATTTTAGTTTAGCAAGAAAGCGTATAACACAGTTGACAATTCCTCTTCAGAAATTTCTACCAGTAGGCGGAAACGTACTTGAATTCTTTTGTACAACCCTGTATATTACATACAGTTTTTTTTATACACAACATATATTATGCGGAAATTTAATTCAAGCAAAAACATGCTTAAAACTACTGAAATCACACTTCAAGGAATTACTATCCATAGGCGGTCATGTATCCACTTCTTTGCATAGCCCTGTATTTGATATTATTTAGATGCTACAAACATTTCTTAGCTTGCATACTAAATGTAGTTGAGCTTGAAAATCAATTTGAAGTTACATAACAAAAATTAATAAACAGTTTTAAGCAATTTACTCTCATTCTTAGTAGTGCTTACAAACTCTTTTGCGTAGCCCTGTATATGTTCTATAGAATCCATGCACAATATGTAGTATGTAAAAATTAATCGAAAACACTTCGGATACAGTTTTGTCTCCGAAATCTTTTATGTGTCCCTGTAAATGAACGATAAATGCAATGCACGTTATATTCTATTGGAAGCATCTTGTAGTAAACCTCAGTAATGTATATCATTTTCATCATGTTCGGAATACTGCAACATAATTGAAATACGCTGCGAGCAATTTTTTCCCGCGATCATTATATAAGTCTTTTGCGTGACCCTGTAAATGAATGATGAATACTATGCATCCCATATTCTTCAGAAACATATTTTATTCAATCTCAGAAATTCATATCAATTTCATTATGTTTGTAAGAGAGTAATATCATTAAAATAAAGCAAACGATTTTTTTTATAGACCATAATATAACGGGAATAATTTTGAGTTCCCCTGTATGAGTACTGTAAATGCTACATATAACATATTCTATAGTAGCCACCTTCTAGTGCACCGCAATAAGATATATAAATTGCATTACGTTTAAAATATTGAACACTATTAAAATGCACTGAAAATGATTTTTTCCCCCATAGACCATAATGTAACAGAATACTTTTGAGTGCCCCTCAGAAATTCATGACCCCCCTCAGTAAATGAACCGTGGATGATACTACACATTCATTTCAATACCGAACATGCCATAGTGAACATCAATAACGTATTAGATGGCAATTCGAGTATATTTATGCGAGTTAGAGCGCGGACAAACGGCCAGACAGGCGGACAAACCCAATAAACATTTTTCAACTATGTTGGTTATAAATATAGCTGTTATACCTTTGATTTTTTTTAAAGGGTCGTTTTACCAAAATACGCACTCAAAAAACGCCTATGGTAGCGCCCATCGAAGTCGCAATTTTAGAGGTACCGACAAAACAAAAATATGTTTTTAAAGCTGAATCCTTCTTCTAATTGTAAATGCAATCGGTTAAAAAAAATATATGAATTTTAATCCTTTCAAATACATCGGCGAACGCAGGTCACTTCGCACCTCACGGAGGCGATATTTTCCCTACGACTATAAAGAACGTGTTTGACTTCGTATTTTTCAGTGAAAATTTAGTCGCGGAAAAATTAGAGGGACTAGGAATAAGTTAAATCGACCCCATATATATAAAATCCTAATGAAACGAATTTACGAAACGGATATATGAAACGGCTGAAATGAAACGAATTTGTGAAACGATTCTTTGAAACGACTGATTAAACAACTGATTATGTTTCACGGCGATTTCTCCTAAAATAAGGAATACTTTGCGATGAAATTAACACCAAAAATCCGTATTGATCCGAAGATCTCAAAACTGGTATTAGAATTTTAAAAGTCGAATTAGTTTTCGAAATATTAATTTTTTTCTAATTTTAAAGGCTTTTTTTTAATGATGGCAACTCAAATTTTAATCATAACAGATATTTTTTTTTCATATTTCAGAAAAGGTCATTATTTTAAACTAATTTGGCGACCAGTTTGGCCTCCCTTAAATGTATGCTAAGAAATGTATCATGCTACTTTTATTCATAATTCAATTTACTTGAACAATCTTTCGCCAAATCGAAAGATTCTGACAGAGAAATCAAGAACTCGGTATTTTTATGTTAGCGAAACGCAGGTGATAAATCGCCAAACATTTTTCCCGTCGCATTTTTTTATATTTCATTAATTTCATTTAAAATATAATCCTTTCATTCATTTTATTTAAAATATAAAACTTTCATTTAAAACTGAAACTTTTAAAACTGATGGCTTTCACTTCTTTCTTTCTTTTAAAACAAAACGAAAAGAAAAATATTAGGCACAGATGTCATATACGCACCGGGGTACCTAATTGGCGCCAAAATGGCATTATTTTGATTGACATGGTAACCCGGCTATTGTTGTTTATTTAATAATAAATGTTTATTTACTTTTATTTCTTTTTTAAAATTATATAAATTATTTTGTTCTATAGTTATCAATTATTTTTTTCTTGTTATTTCCTTTTCAAAATAACAGAAAATAATTAAAAAATGCGGTACTACTTAGTTATTCCGTGGACCAATTTTGCCAAATTATATAAATCGCCAAATTACTCGCCAAATTATACAAATTGACAATTTTATTTCAATTAATGAAAGAACAAATAAATTAGTATAACATTAATAAATATACAAATAAAACGTCGAAATAAAAATCACTTGATGATGTAAACACGTGTAACTTGCTTAAAGTCAAGTGAATGTGAGATTTACGATCAACCATTATTGGCATTTAATCTTATAGTTTGGCGATAGATTTTTGGTCGACACGGGACAACTAAGTAGTACCATAAATACATATGTAACTGGTATTCGAAAACGAGGTTTTCTCCAAATCTCCGTAAAAAAAAAAAAAAAAAAAAAAAAAAAAATCACACCAAACCTGCGGTGCGTATATGACATCTGGCCAAATATTAAATAATGCAACAAACCATGACATTTAATTTCAACTTCATATCAATGTTTAAATTTACCACTCGAAAAAAAAAAAAAGTGCTAACTGGCGAATTGAAAAAAAGCTATTGGTGAGATTTGCACCCGGCTAGTGTAACAGTACCAAGAATTCTTTGCGACCATGGCAACTTTTATGTAGTTTTATAAAAAAAAAAAATTTGATTTTTTAATCAAAATAGAAAACTTTCGGCAAAGATGTCATATACGGCCCCATATTGGCGCGATTTTTTTCTGACGCCAATGTCATATACGCAACGGGTACTTAACTGGCGCCAAAGTGTCGTTATTTTGCTTTATATGGTAAGCCAGATGTTGTTGTTTATGCTTTCCCCAAATTGGCGTCGGAAGAAATTCGCGCCAATATGGCCAATATGCGAAGGGACCAGACCGTATTTGTTTATGGCAGTTGATGACTTGAACTATTATAATATAGATGAAATGATGGCGATAGAACAATATTTGGCGACTTGTTACCTGTGCTTGTCTAACATAGAAGTACCAAAATGGTACCTAGAGTATAAAAAGCGAAGTGGTCCGCCCGGAACTGTTGATGATAGTCACATGACTTAGGCTATTGTTATAGAGATTGTTTTAAAATACCGGCAGACAAAGTCTCTGTATACTTAATTCATTTTATTTTAGCTTCTTTTCAAATGTTTAACTGATCCTCTTTAATCAAAAACGAAACAAACATTGGATGTCTTAACAGCAACTGATTCGGCCTTAAATGTTTGCAATCAAAGGTAATTGAATGGAACCCCGTTTACAGGGAGATCTGCACAGCTTTTTTCAGTATAATTCAACCCTCTCTAATATTTTTAAAACCCATCAGATTAGCGTGTTTTCAGATTCTGCGGTGCCTGAACGGAGGTTGGCGAGCGTAGCTTGTAGGAGGCAGAGCCTCCTAGTAATAAAATAACGTTTGCGACCACCCATTGTAACAGAAAATGATCATAATGGTCAGTCACTGACGCAAATGATTATGTGGGTCCTGTTTAACACTTTCGGACCAAAGTACTTTCAATACTAAAATGTTGAAATAAATGATTAGCACCGGAATTTACGAACAAATTTATTTGGAAATAAGAAAAAGGCTATATTTCACAAACATGTTAAATGGAAAAGATTTTAGCAAAATTCTGGTGCCATTGTGGCGTTTAGGAATTAAAATTAAACGGTTTCATAAACATACCACTACCCCTGAAAGGGTTAACGGCCGTGTACGCTTGTGGAAGCATGGACGTAAAATAATTTTGTGTTAACGTTTCTGTGAAAAATTCAAATGTTTTTTGTTTAGGGAATACAGAGTTTTCAACCAGATTTAACACTACTTTCCGAAAACCTGACAAAGAAGAGTAGAAACAGCATGCTGCAATTAAAACATAAATATATTGAATATTTCAATGAGATACAGGCATTTGTATGAAATAATTTTTAACTGTGCATGCGTGGAAGACTCGAATTTTTTATTACATAATTTGGTAGTCAGTTATTTAGAGCAGCTCATATAAAATTTCCAGTCAAATATTGTGAAAAATAAAAAAAAATACAGTGAGCTGGTTGACAAATTGTGAAAAATCCCTTGTCATAAAGCTACTCACTATATCGCACCTATCTTACTGTTTTAAAGATTGACCGATTACGGAAGATTGAATGATATTATCAAAAATAATGGTGATCTTCTGTAATCGGATGGCATTCATTTCCCTTTAACGGGGGGAAGGGGATTTTCGTTTCGATGGTCGCATCTACCGCTGTAGCAACAGCTGACGCCTTATTTCATGGTTGATAAAGTAAGATCTATAACATATTTTAAAATCAGTTTGCATAAAATGGTTACGAAAAAAAAGTAGCTGCCTTCCAGACTTTTATAATAAAGTATAGGAGAAAAGTTTTCCTGATAGACGCTATAAGAAAATTATTTTAAATTATATTAAATATATCGTTTTAAATATGATGTAATTTTCCCGATTTAATGCTTTTCGCACGTAATAATTTGATTATTTTAAAGTTTTAATTCTTTTTTTTTAAATTCACGTGTATATACACTATATGGCCATTAATGACCGGCAACTTTCAATTTTAGACATTTTGTCGAATATTTGGAAATATACTTGACAGATTCTTCTGGAATTTCAGGATTAAAAAGAACAGGCATGACCTCATATTTAGCAATGTCGATTTGTTAAGGGGGGCAATTAGGGGGCCAACAAAAGATCAAAGAAAAAATAATACTTGGGATCACCCTGTAAAATAAAATGCACGAAATGATCTACCGCTACCGAATATAAATAAACAAACATTGTGCAATATGTGTATTCTTTTGTGTAAGAATAGCACGTATATTAATAGAGATATAGCGATTTATTTTAAAAAATTAAAAAATTCTTGCATGTTTTTTGCTTACAACATGCAGTGTTTTCAACCAAATTTCATGCCGGTTTCAGAAAAATTGACAAAATATAATAGAAACAATATAGTGCAATTGGAATATAAATATATTAAATATTTTATAAAATATGAGCAGTTGTATGAAATAATTTTTATCTGCGCATGCGCGAATGATAACAAGAATCATTTTACATAATTTAATAGTCAACTCTATGGAGCAACTTACTAAAAAAAAAAAAAAAATCTAGTCAAATATCGTAAAAATTCGGAAAGATATCGGCGTTAAAGTGAGCAAATATTTAGTTGTTCTCTAAAAGCAGCTGAATGAGAAGGGATTTTACACAAATTCTCATTTTTTATTAACTGACTTTCAGAAAATGTTAGTAGTGAGTATCAACGAGTAGATTTGTAAAAAATGCTTCGATTTTGATACTTCTTTTGATCATGGTATTGTCTCGTTCTGGTGGTTATCCAAGAAGAACTAAAGCATCAATAAAAAATGAAAATTTAAAAAAAATTAAAAATCAAAAATGACAATTTGTGGAAAATCCCTTATCATTCAGCTGCTTTTAGAGAACAACTAAAAAATTTCCTCACTCTAACGCCGATATCTTTCTGAATTTTTACGATATTTGACTAGATTTTTTTAATAAGTTGCTCCATAGAAGTTGACTAATTAAATTATGTAAAATGATCCTTGTTATCGTTGGCACATGCGCAGATAAACATTATTTCATATAACTGCTCATATTTCTTAAAATATTTAATATATTTATATTCCAATTGCACTATATTGCTTCTATTATATTTTGTCAATTTTTCTGAAACCGGAGTTAAATTTGGTTGAAAACCCGCTTCATGCTATAGGCAAAAAACATGCAAGATTTTTAAAATTTTTTTTTAATAAATCGCTGTATCTATATTAATATATATGCTATTCTTACACAAAAGAATACACATATTGCACAATGTCTGTTTATTTATATTCCGTAGCGATAGATCATTTCGTGCATTTTATTTTACAGGGTGATCCCAAATATTACTTTTTTCTTTGATTTTTTGTTGGCCCCCTAATTGCCCCCTTATCAAATCGACATTGCTAAATATGAGGTCATACCTGTTCTTATCAATCCTGAAATTCCAGAAGAATCTGTCAAGTATATTTCTAAATATTCGACAAAATTTCTAAAATTGAAAGTTGCCGGTCATTAATGGCAATATAGTGCATATTTGTTAATTGTGAAAAAAGTATTATTCCCTCCCCCCCCCCTTTTTTTTAATCTGGCAGCAATAGGTAAATAAATAACTTTTTCGAAATATGAAATAAATCTCTCTTCAGATAATAAGATTTTGAAGAAAAGGTTTGACGGAAAAAAAAACCCTAAAAAAATTAGACAAATTCAAAAATTGATTAGACATTGCACACCTCAATCTAGCCACTTATGTGCCTGCAAAAGATGGTTCAATTGCGATGCGTAGTTTTTGATCTTATAAAAATTTTTTAACCGAACTATTTCGATCGACTTTAAATTTAAATGGCGCTCAAAATAATTGTTTGATTTAAAAATTGTCTGTTTCTGCAAGTTTATTGCACATTTCGCAATAAAGCTACTAGTTTTCATATTTTAATATGCCACAGTTGTTTTTTTTTTTTTGTTTTTTTTTTCAATATAATCAGGAAAAGAATTGATGTCACAATAAATTCATTTACGGCAGCGACAGTGATAAGTTTTTTTTTCTTTCTTAGAATAGAAAAATTAAAAAGTATTTACCCTCTCTGGCGCATAAATAAATTTTGCCAGTACGGCTTTCCTTTTGTTTCTGTTTCTTTAAGTTTTTATTTCTACTTCTGCGTTTATTGTTCTCAACCTGTGAAAAATTACAGCGATAAGAGAGTATTTCTGCATTATGTTGTTTATTTCACATAAAATGGTACAAACCACTCAACAATCAGATATTCATAAATGGAGTAGAAACGTTCCCTGCTTTCCGATTCACTGCATCGTTCTCATAGGTGAAACTGGAACTCTTTGCGCATTGGAAAGTCATGTACGAAAGCACGAGCGTTGCGATAGTCATCGAATTTATGGTTGAATTCCAAATATCTCCATCTTTTAAGTGGATTAGAAATGTTACGGGGAATTATACTGCTTATAAAGTAGCTAAAACTCCAAAATTTATCTTTGTCGATGGCGATGTGATATAATTTCAATTTCTGACAGATGTAATATTTCGTACAATAGAGGCCTTGATTTACGTTATTTGTCTCCACATGCACAGACTATATCCATATAGACACACATCTGTATAACCAATTGGATTAAAAATCATTACAATAACGAATTTAATAAATCTTCTATATTTATATATACCCAGCTGGTTCAACCCGGACTTCCCCGGTAGCACAACATTATGCTCGGTGTACAAAACGTTGGTGAACTAAAAACTTTTATTTTATTTTATTTTTTTTTTTATTATTATTATTTTTTTTTTTTTTTTTTGTTTGAAAAGTCTAAAACATTTTTTACATTTACTATATTATTTTTAGATTTCCAATAAAAATGCCAGAAAATATTTTTTTACTAAAAATATCTATTTTGTAATCAAAGTTTTTAAATGTATTAAAAGAAATATTTTCTATTACATGCATGCCTGAGGTTAATAGCCTAAAAAAACCGACATAGATCTTGCTACTTAAAGCAGCTTTTTTTATTCTGATTATTTCAGTTTTTAAGCGCGTAGTTCGATTACATATTTGTTAAATTTACGTTTTGTTTACATTATGTTATTTATTTATTTATTGATGAAGTTTTATACTGTCGTTATGGAATATTAGCTGGAAACAAAAGCTGAACTGTTTATGTTGTGTTAAGTGCAAAAAGGTTGGTGTTCCATAATCGAGCTGCACGCGATCGAGATCCTGCTTGAAGACCATATTAAAAGTCAGATAACTGAGATATAGTTTTTTAAATAAAATTGCATTTGAAAGTATACATTTTTTATTCTATTCGACGGTGTAAAAATTAAAATTATATAATGTTTAGAAATAATTGAATTTGCAAATAAAAAAAGAAATAGAATAGGTTCATTCCATCATTGCCAACGTCGGTATGAATTCAGTATTACTCTCGGGCATGTTTTTGCTTTATAATATACGAGGGCTGTTCAATAAAGAATTATCATAATTTTTTTATATCAACATATCCTCACTCATCGCCTAAATTTTAATGGTGCTTTTCAAAGTAGGTTCTATTCAATGCAATGCACTTGTTTCACATTTTTTCACACTTCAAAGACATGCTGAGAACCACTTTTTAAAACAGGCCCTCAAAATAGCTCCCGCCCTCTTCACCAATGTTTCTAATGATGAAAAATACTTTCCACAAAGGTGTTTCTTCACATTAGGGAATTCATATCCTCCTCCTATAACATCGTCTTCAGTTTTGATAAGACTGTGCAAACTTCTGAATATTCACTATATTTCATGTATTAAAAAAGACAATCTTTCAATATAGGACTGAATATAAGTGTTATTTTCCTCCAAAGATTTTTCTATAAGTCCACTAATCGCCGGAATACATCTGAAGTTTCGATAGATCACAATCTATCCTATAGACTCGACATTCTGTGACAGAAGCACTTAGCCGAGATGTCCTTCGGAAATCAGATGAGCGATCACTGGTCAGTAATCAATTTCAGAGTCGGAACAGGCCGTGAAGCACTCTTAATTCACAAGCCTCTAAGCTATTCCTGTGATTCAGCCGACTTTCACTTTGGAACATATGGTCCCAGAAGCGTGAGAAAATGGGGTGTGGCCCACCTGAAATCACGCGGGCGACTCACAAGAAGGGCAGACAGGGATTGGTTGAGCCCGACACCCAGGAGAGACAATTTTTGAACTTAGGAGGGAGTTCTTAATGAGTAGTTTGTTAATGACAGAAGGTGAGATAGCAAGTTGGACTTGCGAGTTTTCGCCGAGCCTTTACGGAGAATTAGATTCTCCAAGTTTCGTGAAGTCTCTCATTCTGAGAGCAGGGCGCAGACTGGGTCTGCAGTGAACCACATGTTTCTTTGAAACGTGATGACGAACTACGCGAGCGTCTTGTTGTTCAGGTATGAGGAGTCTCGGAACTCACCGCCCACAAACGCATCTCATGTTCACTTTCCAGTTATCAAAGTGTGGGTGGTACGCCATTATAACTGCAATATTTTTAACAGTTCTCATACCTAACGGTCTTATCTTATCTGACAATAATAGTGTAGCGGGCAGAAGGATGCGCCAGACATTGTGAAAACTATACTTTGATTAAAACTTTTTAAAATAAATTATTTACAAAGTAAGGAAAAACATCTTGGCGCCGACAACATTTGAATATACACAAACTCCAGAGTCGATACAAAACATCGGAGAAGAGCTGTTTCGATTCTTCTCAATAATCGTCTACCGAGGAAAACGATCGAATAAATAAAAAAAAATTGACTTCCGCTTTTCTATACAACTCCCCCGCCATGCAATGGTATAATGTTGACTTCTGTAAGTGCAATTACAGGAACTCCGAGTCCATCTTCCTTTAGCGATGATTGTCTTTTTCTTCCTTAAGGCTGTTCTCAAATCCAAAGAATAAACTTTCTGATATAAGTTTTAATTCATTTTTGTTCAAAAGCGCATGAAACTAGGAGGTGTTGTTATACAGAAACTATGTAATAGAGCTGTTTTTTCCGTTTTCTTGTAAACGCAATAGATCTTTCAGAAAATACTGCATTTTTAACTGAACTTCCGAGCGAAAGAAGAAAATCCAGTCAGTAAGGAGGAAAAAACGTCAGTATCACGTGATCAAAATCGCTTATAACTCAATAGGTAATTGATTGATCAAAAAAGGGAAGAAACAGTTCGATTCCAAACCGCTTCCATGGCCAGGCTTTCCAATTTTATATCTTTCCGTTAAAAAATGAATTTGTAAATGTGTCAAAACGTTTTGCGCTTCTTGAGCAGAGCAGTTAAGAACAACCTTAAACATCCCAAACCGTCTTCTAACTGTGCTACAGGGACTGTCCATAAGTCTCCTATAGCATGCGCATCGATTGACGATTTCTTCAGGCGAAAGCAAAATTCCCATCAGGTAAGAGCGTACTTGCTCATTGCGTGTTGCCTCCATCCTTCCCGCAGACGATACTGAAAGTATCGGAACTTTCATGGCTGCCACTGACGTACTACTGGAAACAAATGAGCAAATTAATTACCACGTATTCATTACACATTAACCTAACAATGGAAGATAAAAGTAAATTCGTGTGCAATAAAATATTGTAACGGGTAATATTTAAAGATCATTACAATAGGTGGCAGCACCTGCCGGCATATTCCCCATCTACCGTTCTGACCTGCTGTTAGTTTTTCCCGCAGAGTGTTACAGTTAAACAGTATAGTAATGTTAGATGTAAATTTCCAACTGGGCGAAAAATGTCCGGACCAGGATTCGAACCCGGGACCTCCCTGGCTGAAGCCGCCAGTGCTCTGCCATCTGAGCTATCCCGGACGATTCTGGTCGAACCTTTTTCACCCAGCTAACCTTGATGATTATAGCATCTGGTCTGAAACCTGGTTCAGCTCAACAGAATAAATATCAGGTAATGGAACTCCAGAAATCGCTGGATACGAAATTACACTAGATTAATTTTAACACAATTATTCTAATTGGTAAACAAATCATATTAGATGTAAATTTCCAACTGGGCGAAAAATGTCCGGACCAGGATTCGAACCCGGGACCTCCCTGGCTGAAGCCGCCAGTGCTCTGCCATCTGAGCTATCCCGGACGATTCTGGTCGAACCTTTTTCAACCAGCTAACCTTGATGATTATAGCATCTGGTCTGAAACCTGGTTCAGCTCAACAGAATAAATATCAGGTAATGGAACTCCAGAAATCGCTGGATACGAAATTACACTAGATTAATTTTAACACAATTATTCTAATTGGTAAACAAATCATATTAGATGTAAATTTCCAACTGGGCGAAAAATGTCCGGACCAGGATTCGAACCCGGGACCTCCCTGGCTGAAGCCGCCAGTGCTCTGCCATCTGAGCTATCCCGGACGATTCTGGTCGAACCTTTTTCACCCAGCTAACCTTGATGATTATAGCATCTGGTCTGAAACCTGGTTCAGCTCAACAGAATAAATATCAGGTAATGGAACTCCAGAAATCGCTGGATACGAAATTACACTAGATTAATTTTAACACAATTATTCTAATTGGTAAACTGCATTTCGGGCGTGAGAAACAACATTTATTTTACCAGGAATTTATTCAATCTTCAGGATGTAAGATTGGATTTGTAGTTCCCATCGAGCCAATCTGCCGGATGACGACTTCAAACTCATCAACCATTTCAGTGGTTGGTGATCCGAGACAACAGTTACCTCTTGTCCATCTATGTATCAAAGGAATTTGTTTAAGGCCCAAACAACTGCAAGTGCTTCACGTTCGGTTGTGGAATAAATTCTTTCTGCAGCATTCAAAAAACGACTTGCATATTCAGTTGGGTGCTTTTCTTCTTTGTGTCCTTGAAGAAGTACCGCACCAAGGGTCGATTTGAAATCGAATTCTTATTCTTGAAATGAAATTTTTTAAATCAAAATTTTATTTTGGTTGTTAGTTTTGTTAAATTTAAACAAAATGGCGTTTTTTGGAAAAGTCAAAACAGAGGGTCTCCGAGTCCTTTGCGATAAATTAGGCTTAACAGCCACTGAAGAAATGAAAATGGCCGATTTACGTAATTTAATTACTATGCACGCTGATTCGGTTAAATTTTGAGTGAATATTGCATTTTTGTAAAATTATTTTCATTATTTAAAATATTAGAATACTAAAATAGGTGGTTCAAAAAATTAGAATACTTTAGAATTTTCCCGATTGGTTCAGAAGGTTGCATAATTTAAGCATAAAATTAGCTTCTGGGGGGGGGGGGGGGCTTCTTCTTAAGTTATAAAAATGCTTTGCATCATAATTGTTTTCATTTTGTGTGAAATATTAGTCGTTCATCCGACGTAACGGAGGTTACAAAGCATCGTATTATTGAGATTGCATAAAGAAGGTCGTGATCAGCAATACATTGCCACGCCAGTTACTTAAAACATTCTCAACCAAGTGTTAGTAGAGCAATAAAGCAGTATTTTAACGACGGGCATTTTGAAAACAAGCATCTGAATAGCGGCCGAAAGCCAAAAACTACTCAGAGAGATGATAGAAAGCTAAAGAGTATTGCTAAATAAACCGTTTTAGAAGTGTAAGATATTTGCATCCAAAGTGGAAAGAACACGGTGTTGATGTGAATAAATCTACAACACTAAGATCTCTCCATAAGCTTGGATTTCAATCTCGTGTACCAAAGAAAAAGCTCCTCATGACTTTTGAACGGAAAAGGGAGAGAGTGAAGTGGTGCAGAAAAGGCTTTTATGGGGGTCTGGATGATTGGAAAAAGATATTGTTTAGTAATGAGAGTGTGTTTTATATGTAAACAGCTATTTATAGTGTAATATATGGTGATCAATGTGTTCGTGTATGGCGAATGAAACAAGAAGCATATGACAAGGACTGCATGAAACGATCAGTGAAATTTGCAGCTAGTATAATGGTATGGGTTTGCATGACTACAGTTGGTCCTGGAAGCATATGTATCGTTAACGAAAGGATTAATTCTGAGCTATATCAAGAAATCATTGAGTATTTTACGATATCATCGTTGGCGGATCTGTGTGGTGACGATTTTATTTTCCAACATGATTTAGCACCTTCACACCGATCAGTGTTCACCAAAATCTGGCTTAGCCAACACCAAATTAACGTACTTCCCTGGTCGGCTAAGTCGTCGGATTTAAATCCAATAGAGAATTTGTAGCGAATAATGAAGAAAAGACTGCAAGATACTGCGCCAAAAAACAAAGTTGATTTTCTTTCCAGCATAAAGCCGACATGATCATGTCTGGGCAGAAAACATTGTGAACCACTTGTAGCTATAGCTTCGGAAAGCGAGTTCGTGCTGTTATAAAATGTAAAGGTGATGCTACAAAATATTAAAGAATAATTATTTTCTCCCCTTTTTTAAACATGTATTATTTACAATGCTAATTACAATTCTAATATTTTGAACCAGATAAATGGTTATTCTAATACTTTGATTTTTTTACCAAATAAATTTTTTGTGAATAATTATTTTAAGTTTCGTATTATTTCCTTTAATTTTTATGCTAAAGATTCTACAAACTATGTAGATTCTTACAAGTTTTATCCTGCATTGTTTTTTGTATAAGCGAAAGCAATACATAAAAAACTTTTTTTCATAATTCCTTTTTTTTTCTATTATTCTAATTTTTTGACTTGGAGCTGTATATTTTGATCATCGTGCGATCGTTCGTATTCATCTTCGCTGTTTTCTTGTGAATGTAAAATATATAGGATAGATGTGCCAGTAATGGACATCCTAAAGGAATTTCTTTTAAAGTTATTTTTTATTAATAATTATAATTGTTATATTTAAGTTTTTTCAATATTAAATTAATCTATCAGCAATATTTAACCATTCTTATAGTCTCATTTCCAGATATGAATCAAACTTTAATTTTAAATAACAGAAATATATCAAAACACCCAAAAGTCCAGTAATGGACAACTCACAAAAGTAACAGATATAATTATTTTTATGACTAGTTAGAACCAGAATTTAATGAAAGCATACTAATAAAACAAAATAGTTATTTTCAAACAAATTTAACAATTAGTATATCAATAATTAATCAAATATTTGCCAGAATTATTCACTGTTTAAATTAATTATTGTGATTATCCACAAGATCAATATTTTAAGATAGATATTATTTTAAATAGATGATTTAAAATACTAAATGTCAGGTAATTACAGCTATCAAATTATTCAGACTGTGAGGTAATAATAATAAAAAAAAAAACTCTACCTTTTTTTTTTTTTTTTTTTTAGTGCATAGATTTGTATACTATTCCCCACTATTTTGTATTTTTAACAGTTAAACTCCTCAAAATTACTTGATATATTACTTGTAGTAATTAGTATATTACAAATATGAAAGAAATGATACTGCGGGTCCAATGTTTAAAATAATTTCAAAATAAAACTGTAGAACTGAAGGTCACTGATCTGCAGATTTACTAGTATCATTACTACTATAAATTTAATTACTATTACAATACTTGTTTTTTTTTTGTTTGTTTTTTTTTGTCAGAGATGAATAAGCAAACGTTTAAGATAGGAAATAAAAGTTTTTTAACAACTTCTCTAACTTGAATGTTTTTATCAAAATGGGGAAGGATTGAGCCCTATGAACACCTCTTTTTCCCTATGCCCTTAAACAATATTCTCTGCTTCCTGATTTGTTTTACTGATTTCCAGATTCTAAAATATGCAATGCAGAGTTATAAAAAATTAATTTGATTAAAATATTGAAAATTTTATTAACCACGCGAAGTTAATTAAAAGCAGCTATTTATAAAAATGTTGGTGTTATTACATTCTGGTAAGTGCAATTTAAAAAATAAAATTTGATTACTTAGGTTTTCAGTCAAGTCAAAAGATTTTTTGCAATATGAACATTATTGAAATTGCATTTTTAACAGTGTCTACATGGGGTGTCCATTACTGGAAATTGGCTAATTAAGAGTTCCAATAATGGCACACGGGTCTTAAAAAAAAATAAATGAAGTTTTGTAAATGGCCATTAGTAAATGAAATTCAAAGTTTTCTATTACTACTCAAACAGAAACATTCAAATTTTGCAAGAAAATAAAGAATATATAAATTAGCATCTCTTAGCATCTTCATTAAGATTTTCACTGAAAAACAGCGGAACTTTGAAACATTATTTTCTGCTTCCTGATTGCTTTGATTAAGAATGTCAACAATAACCCAGATTATAAAACATGGAAGGGAGAGTTATGAAAAAAATAATTACAGCTAAGTTTTTAGGGATTATTTTTTAATGAATAAAAAATATTAAAGGGTGTCCATTACTGGCACATCTACCCTATATATATATTTATGTACGGAATGTTTTGCGTTGCTTTTTCCAGGTTTAATAGGGCAAAGAGTTTAAAAGTACTTCTCCCTACAGAAAATTCCCATCATATACCCATAATGTTGTAGGGAACGAAGTGTTGAATAAACAATAAACGGATATCGCATTTAACGACTGCAGAAATACCTCTCTATTCTTGTACCTTTTAAACGCGTCGAAAATTAACGAAAATCTTCAAAGTTTAAATTAGTCTATCTTCAAAACATTTTTATGTGTAAACGTAAAATTTTGGATATTCATTAAACAGATTGTGCTTTGTAATATACTACCAACAGAAATTTATTAACCCTTTACAGAATTTGTGTATTGTTGAAATCAAAATAGCTCTTTTTTTTTACCCCATAAGTCATTGCGCGCATGATATCTTGAGAAAGTATGCATGGATTGTCATGAAATTTGGTAAATATACTAAACAAATATGTGTGTTTAAAATGATCTACTTTTAAGTATTTACAATGGTAACATTTTTAGTTATGACTATTTTTATTCCTTAAAAATACAAATTTTTTATTTTTTTCTACGAAAATATTTTTTTTATATAGTTAATGAAATAATTTTTGCCTAAGAGTAGATCATTTTAAACACACATATATGTTTAGCATCTTTACCAAATTTCATGCCAATACATACATACTTTCTCAAGATATCATGCGCGCAATGACTTATGGGGTAAGAAAAGAGCTATTTTGATTTCAACAATACACAAATTCTATAAAGGGTTAATAAATTTTTAATGGTAGCATATTACAAAGCACAATCTGTTTAAAGAATATCCAAAATTTCATGTTTATACATAAAAAGGCTTTGAAGATAGACTAATTCAAACTTTGAAGTTTTTAGTTAATGTTCGACGCGTTTAATAGGTACAAGACCCCTTAAGGGGGAAAAAAATGCAATTTAACAAATTACAACGACCATTTGGAAAATGATTTTTTCAAAGACTAAAATTTAAGACATAAAAAATCGCACGGAGTTGATCCTACATTACGTACGCCATGGATTACATTTTTCGGTACTGTACATTTTTAAACTTCTACGGAGCTGGTCATACATTACGTACGCCATGGATTAAACATTAATATTCCTGGACCCATTTTAAATGAAATTTCATTCTTAAACTTCTAAACATCCCACAATATTACTTTTTACACCGTAGTATAGAGAAAAAAATGTACTTTTAAACGCAATTTGTTTGCAAGCTGTATCTCAATTTGTTTCTGAGTTATTATTATTACTTTTTTTTTTAGTTTTTATTACTTTTTTGCCATAGTGGCAACAGAAGTATCCATTTCTGTTGAAAGTAAAGGGAAAATACAGATTACTGTATAGAGAAATCAGAAAACGAATAAAATGCGGGATTCAACTAATAAAACGCTTCAGATATTATGTTTTTGATTTCCTATACCCTGACCGAGGACAATAACCATTTTTCCAAATGGTTAAACCACCACCAGTGTCTGAGAGGTTCTGCTCTCGAAGCTGGGAGGTGCTGGGTTCGAACCCAATCGCGCCCGTCGGCCTGATCGTTTTCAGTTTTCGTGGTTTTCTTCGAACCGTGGATTTCCATGCGTAAATACGGGTTAGGTTCCCTTAGAAAGACCCCCACGGAGGGCACACCCCCCTTAGGGTCCATATCCCTCGTGTTGATAATTGGCCGTCATAAAATCAACCAAATGGTTAAAAAAAAAAAAAAAAAAAAAAAAATGCTGCTGCCTCCACCACCACCGTAATTAAATTTATTGTGACCTTTTGACTTTAGCTCATAACAAAATAAATAAATAAATAAATAAATAAACTTGAATATGAAAACATGAAAGCTGGTAATTTTATAGGAAATGCATGATAAACACGTTGATACAAACAGTTTTTAAATGGAAGAAATATTTTGAGAGCTAATTTACTGTCAAAATCGGTCAAAATAATTCAGTTAAAACTTTTTATAAGGCTTAAAACTATACATAGCAAAATTTAATCACTTTTTGCAGGCAGAAACTTGACTGAATTGTGGTGTACATAATGAGAAATCATTTTTTTAATTTTTCTTCGATTTTTTGTTCAAAATTTAATTATCTGAATAGAAAATTAATTCATAGTTTGAATTAGCCAGATTTTACCTACTTTTGCCAGATTTAAAAAAGTCCCAATAATAATATTCCAAACTCTTTTCAATTGAAGGGTTGATATTTACGCGGGAATTTTAAAAGGAAAGGAACGCTTTAAAATAATTAAGATTACGAGCGAAAAGCATTAAATGTCGAAAATTATTTTAACCATATTTAAAGCTGAAACCGGGTGTCCTAAAAAGGACTGACTGATTTTAAAATTGAATAACTTGCAAACGGTGACAGATATTTAAGAAATTCTTGCAGGATGGTTATGTATGATGTCAGTTTTTTTTTTTTTTTTTTTTTTTTTTTTTTGTCTGTGATTCTGGATTTTAGTTCGAATTACAAACAATAGATGGCACTGAGAGCAATAGCCGAAACTGACGTCACTCAGCACTGATGCGAATTAAGGAGAAAAGACTATGGAGTGGGTCACATTCGAAAATGCATTCTTGCTTTTACGGCCCGATTCTTGAACTCAATCCATATAATTTCGATTTTGTTGGTGTCAGCGCAACGATACAGAAAAATGTTGTTTCCATGGGAACGACTTCTTTGAAATCGAAATGCGTTTCAAAAACGCTAAAAATACCGTCTATTATAATAATTTTAGATTTCCAGAAGGTTAAGATTTTTTAAAACTGGGTATCTTCTTTAGCAATCAAATTTATCCTTTTTAAGACTTTCCAACATAGTTAAAAAGTGTTTATGCTCTCAGTTTGTCTGGTCATCTGTCTGGCCATGCTCTAACTCGAGTAAATATATTCGGATTGCCATGTAATTGATATATTTTATTGAGGCTCACCATGGCATGTTTGGTATTGAAAATGAAGTGTGTAGTACTCATGATTCATTTTAGTGACACCCAGAAGAATTCCCTTCCATTACGGTCTATGGAGAAATAAATTTTGCGGTGTATTTTGATGATGTTACACTATTTCAAACATATCTAAATGGATTTTAGTCACTGAGGTACACTACAAAGTGTTTACTATAGAATAGAGTGTGCAAAATTCATCAGTCATTTCCAGGCACACAAAAGTATTCGGTTACAGTATTTTCTATTAACAATAGGTGCTGAAAGTGAGTTTTCAATTACGGGACGTTTTTAAAATCTTAAATATTTTTTTTACCGATTACTTGGTGTACATGAATTGTATAATATAATGTACATGATAAAACAAAAGATTTCGAGTACATTTCCTTGTATTGATGGATTGACGAGCAATTTTCAATTATGCCATGCTTTCCCTAACTGAACTGAATTTTAGCATACTGTGTGCTATATTTCAAGCCTATGGGATATATACAGCTAAATTATCGTTTTTAAATAGTTTTCAGGATACAGTATTGTAACATTGTAAGCGAAATATTTTGTGTCCTTGTAAAAGAATAATAAATGTTATGCACATCACATTATATAACAAGTAAATCTAGCAGTGCAACCTCAGTAATTTATATCAGAATCATAATATTTGAAATAGTGTAACCTGCTTAAAATACTCTGCAAACCGTTTTTCCCCCCGTAGATCATTATGTATCCATCCCTGTAAACAAGTAATAAATGATTCACATTCTATATTCTACAGAAAGAATATTTTAGTGTATTTTATAAATGTAAATCAATTTCATTGTATTTTTAACAGTGTGGCATGGTAAATTTTTGTGTGTGGCCACAAACGATTTTTTCTAATATACCATCGTATAGTTAAATTCTTTTGAGTCACCCTGTAAATGAACCATAAATGCTACGCACTTCATTTTCAATACTGAACATGCCATGGTGAACCTTAATAAAGTATATCAGTTATATGATCATCCGAATACATTTACGCGAGTTAGAGCACGATCAGACAGAAGACCAAACTGAGGGAAAACTTACTTTGCAAATATGTTTTGGAAAGTCTTAAAAAAGGATAAATTTCATTGATATAAGATACCCAGTTTTAAAAAATCTTAACTTTCTTGGAATGTAAAAAGTTTATAAAGCGCGGTATTTTGAACGCTGTTGTTACGCATTCCGATTTCGAACAAGTCTTTTCCATGGAAACAATATTTTCTCTGTCGCCATGGAGCTATGAAGATTAATCTTTCATATGAAATAATCTTCATAGCTCCATGGCTGACGCCAACAAAATCGAAATCATATCGACTGAGTTCAGAATCGGGCGCTAAGAGCAAGACTGTATGTACGAATGAGACCTACTCCATAGCTTTAATTTCCTTCCTTTGCATCGATGCTGAGTGACGTCAGTTGTTTCGGCCTCGACTGAGTACCTATCACTCTCAGCGCCATCTATTGTTTATAATTCGAACTAAAATCCAGAATCACAGTAAAAAAACTCTTGATATCATACATAACCCTCCTGCAAGAATTTTTTAAATATCTGTAACGTTATTGATTTTTAAAATCAGTCAGTCCTTTTTAGAACATCCGGTATTTAAAACTTCATATTTAAGATCATTTTTTATAGTGTTTCCAAACACTGTATTTTTATTGAAAAATCTATTTAGACGTGAAAATTGAAAAAGAAAGAAAACTTCAGAATAATTTAATTATTATGTGCTTAAAGCATTTAATGGTGAAAATTACGTCATATTTAAAACGATTTTCTTATAGCATCTATAAAAGAAAACTTTCTAAACGTTATATAAGCCCGAAAGGCAGCACCTTTTTTTTACTTAACCATTTTATACAATCTGATTTTCAAAAGTGTAATTGACATTTCTTAATCAATCAAGAAAACCGCAGTCACCGTCACGAAAATGATGCGGCCTTGGACACCGAAAAATCCCCCAGTCAAAGAGAAATGAATGGTAACCCGATAACAGAAGTTCACCACTGATCACGATAATATCATCTAATCTTCTGTAGCCGTATAATGTTTTAAAACAGAGCAAATTAGCGTGTTTTTAGAGTCTGCGGAATCTGGACAGGTGTTGGTGAGCGTAACTCGTAGAGACAGAGCCTTCCACTATTACAAAAAAGCATAACTGATATATCGGCAACATGGAGAAATCAGATACCTTATAATACATATATAAAAAGCTTAAAAAAACAATTGATTTTAATGTAGAAATAATTAATAAATCTTTGTCTTCACTCAAATACAGTATGAACGTTGAAAAAACACTCGAGCGAGGATTCCAGGTAACTTATACCATTATATGTGGATTAAATGGAAGCAAAAATCAATGAATGAAATATTGGGCTTTCAAAGTGAATCAAGCCGATAAAACATTATACAGAAATATTTGGATGGAATGTTAAAGGCATTTCATCCAGAATAATACAAGATGAACGCCATTTGTCGCCTACATTTTCAACCTTAGACTTGATTTGCTATGGCACGAACAAAATATTGTCTATAGAGAAAAAATTCTTCTCAAGCTCGGATGAACGAAAGAATTGACTTTTGGTTCTGAACGCCTGAGTTAATGCTTTTTGCTACTTTTCTCAGAATTAAACCATAATGATTTTTCAGACACTGCTTTTATTACACGTTTTTATTTAATTCAACTTCGTTTTTGTATGTGAAGATGGTATTATATTTTATAATCAACGAGTCGAAACCCGTCGAATTCGACGAATGAAAATGTTTAAAAGGACCGATCGACTGAATTTATATAACTAGGAAACAGGAATTCTGCTTTTTCAGAATTTAGTGTCGCCCCCGATGAAAAAAAAAGTATATGCATATATAAATAGTACAAAACATATTTTAATTTTAAGACTAACAGCACACGCTTTTATTTTATGTAAAATGACGGCATTCGCATCTGCTTAAGAATTTCACATTTACGATCCACTCTTAAACATCTACAGTAAAGTAGAAATAGGACGTCACTATCGCGAAATAATAAATAAATGTAGCAAAAAGATGCCGTCATTAAAGAAACTCGACCAAAAAAAATATTAATATAATATAGATACTTACAATTAAATATAGTTTATAATATCTCCATGTTTTAACAGGAATCATTCGTTTATATATTTTTTTAAATAGCATGTATTTTAATTACATTTTCTTTCGGCTGTTATGGTAAAATGGCAACAAAAATATATAATTAATATTTTACAACTATTTTTCCTTTACTTTCTACAGAAATGGAGTACTTCCGTTGCCAATATTAAGCAAATGGCTCCAAAAACTACAAAAAAATGAATGTTTCAAAAACAAATGGAGATGCGGTTTTCAAACAGATTGCATTTAAAAGTACTTTTTTTTTCCAATACGACGGTATAAAAATTGAAAATGTGCAATGCTTAGAAGTTTAAAAAATTGCTATAGAGTATTTAATCGTACTGCTTTGTTTTACGGCTGGCTTCTGTAAGGTAACGTTATTTTTTGGAGATGACTCAAAATAAGCTGGGAGAAAGAAATAGCATAGCGAACCGGTGGCTAAAAAACAAAAACGAAAAATATTACAATAATGAATCAATATTTAATAAATATATTTCAAACTTGATGTTGATTTTGCCAGTTACAATTTTGCATGTAAACATTCGCACTCTTTACTTGAAATTCTAATCTGAATGTCGACGAAATCCAGAAATTTACTTTTAGACGCACTCGCAGTAAAATATTTAGTTTTATCAAAGAAAATACTCTTTTCATTTTCACTATCACATCATTTTCACACACTGAAGGCGTCTGAGATGAGCTTCTCAGTGTCAGAGTAGTGAAAAAAAAAATATTGAAATGTAAAAGCGTTATGAGTAAAGATGCGTTATTTTATATAGGGACGTCATTTTTTATTCAAAAGTTAAAAAAAAAAAATATTGCAATATAAAACGGCTGCAAGTAACCCGATTGCCACCAATGTGAAGATATTTTATAAAAGACTATAGATTATAATTAAATGGAAATGACGTAATTTTCATTTGTATGTACCAAGGATCTTTAAATCAATAGCAGACGTTCAGTCTATTTAGATGCAGGAATAAACGTCAGTGAATATGATGTCATAATCGACACAGTTATAACAACATATATTATATTCAAGGAGCAAATTTATCTGTTTTCTGAATGACGTATAGTTTTCCTCATCGGAAACATTTCGCTTTAGATATTACTTTTTATCATAGATTATTTTCTGTAATTTTACTTACATAGATTACTTAAGGGCAGTTGGAAGTGAAATTTTTGGAGAAAGCCGTTTTCTTATTCTCTTAATATTTTGAGTCCTTTATTTTCCCCCTTTTGAATGGTATATTAATTTTGTTTCTATGACAACAAGAAGTTAAAGAAATTTAAGTAATTCAGTTTGTTAACATCATACATAAACATTACATGCGTAAACTTTAAACTCAATTTTCTCAAAATGTTGCTTTTTTAATTTCGATGTACCTTTTTATAGAAACTACTGCGCATTATTATTTGCAATCTTGACAGAATATTTCTCACATATCCCTCATCAATCTGAAGTGAACTTTTGTTGACATTTGTACAAAATTTTTATAAAAAAGATTTTCTTTAGAAAAATGTAAGCATTTTGTTATTTAAAAGTGGTTTTTATTACACATTTAAAAAAAAATAACTAAAGCATATCTGTTTATAAAGTTGACTTCACTTTATTAGGAATTATTCATAATATGTATATAAAAAATTTCAAGTGAATATCTTTGGTAGTTTCTAAGAAAAGGTATACATTAATTTAACATGGTAGGTTTAGGGACTCCCAACTACTCTTAATATTATTTCACAATAAATAATTTATTCTTCCGTGATTAATACATGATTAAACGCAATCATTTTATTCTGGTTAAATTTTATGAAAACTATTAAATTTTCTCTTTTAAATACAATGGCACACGTTCACTGATGAAATAAAGCAAAACACATTTATATCATATAGAGAAAAACTTAATCTGATTGCCACCATTTTGAAAAAATATCATAGAAAGCTTTTAAAATTAAAAATAAAATATAAAAATGGAAATAAATTAAAAAATAGCTATTACGGGCACATCTACAAATGAGTCGCTTTCATTGTAAAAAATAATTATCAAAATCGGTTCAGCAGAAAGCTCAGGGCTGATGACTAACAAAACAGCAAGGTCTTTTAAATTTATAGAATAGAGGCTCAGCCCCCCTGCTCGCTACGCTCACCAACCCCCCGCGTAATCACTTCACGATTCCATTCGATATCGCGAAGCAATCCCTATTTTCTAGCCATGCCCAAACGTAATTGTTTCGGGTTCCCATTCTGGATCGTTTCGCGATCCCTTATTTTCTATGCATTCAATTTTTAGATTCCACTTAGTAAAAACACGCTCTTCCACAACTGCTGACAATTTTATTTCCTTATCTCCAAGAGATAATATCATTAGAGCTTACAGAATTTCATAATTATAAGAATTATTAAATATAGAACTAGTAAATCTGCAGATCAGGAGCCTCAACGTCATCTTTGCAAGACATTGTTTTTTAACACTCATTGCGTAATATTTAACTTCCTACAAATCGCTTTTTAAAGTTTTCAAATTACATAAATATTTATAACAGGGTTCGTACGCGTACCGTTATGTTCAAGGCCCAATATCAGAATTTTTTACAGAAAAATAAATCTAGTTTAAACGGACGAAACTTCGCCTTATTTCAAGAGAGATTTTCCATATGAAAATACTGGTACCGAAGAATTTCTTAGTCATGAAATTCAAGCACCCGTACGAACCATGTTATAAGCATACAAGATACTTCGTAAAGTTTCAGAAATTAAAAGTGTTAAACAAGTGGTTATACATTGATGTTCTGAAATTCTGATGAGCTACTTATTCTGGTAACTTTTTAAATCAAAAATTGCATTTCTTCAGGGGGGGGGGGTCTCTGTCCCCCTGAACCCTCCGTAGTCTATTTAAATTTACATTCGTAATTTTTTATTGATTGTGCGGATGGTTATAGTATAACTTAGCTTTTTTTTACGCTTTGATTTATAAGGATAAGCATAAGTTTTTTTTTTTATAAATTAATAAAATTTAAATTTAAAATAAAACCGTACACAGACAATAAATCTTGAAGTGACGCCAAAAATGTAACACTAAAATCCGCTACATTCGGCACAACACAACGACATAATTAAAAAAACAGAATAATATTTTTAGTAATGCAGTTTTTAATTCATAATACAATGAAATGCTACCTTAGAATGCATATTGCTTAAATATAAGCAGATTATTTTCATTTTGCAGAAAAAATGCACGGATGAAGTCAAAGAATTCGGTCCCTGTTCTACGTGCTTGTTTTCTGAATGAGGGCATTTAAATCTGAGCGATAACGCACATCGTATTGCAAACTGTTTTTACGGCATACTTCATCTCCATCTATCTCTTTCCTCCGTGAATAATAGTTAATTTTATTTTACCCAAGATCTTTTTATTCCAGATATCTTTGTTTTCGATAAATGACGTCTAATTCACCTGCTATGCGTACTTACTCAAAACTTTTCATCTTGTTATATTAAGAAATACTCGAGAGTTTTCTTTTTATTTCCACTGTGCCGCCATATTAATTTTTCTATTCTTAATTTTATTTTTCATTTTCCTGTTTCACGACAAAACATTTCAATTGAAAATTGTTTAAAAGAAAATATTATTCCGGGTTTTGATTTTCTTGGCAACAATTAAAGAAATATTGGTAAATGTTATGGGAAAATGTTACGTTATTCTCTATGAACATAATGAGCTTTTGTATTTTTAAGCAAAATATTTGAATAAAATAAATAAAATAAATGAAATATTGCCTATTTTTATTTCTGGGCTATCCATCTATATGCAAAGATACAAATGATTAATTCATCCGTTTTGACGTTGGCTTTACTCAAACATTATACACGCAATTATACTAATATTATTAAGACCAAATACGTTGGTAGGCAACAGATGAAAGAAAAGGAAAAAAATGAAATATGCTTTATGTCAAATTGATGAAACAAACTCCTTTATATTATTGGAAAACATGCATAAAATTCCCTCCAATATTATAAACCTAATTTTAAAAAATCTCGCAAATATATTGACAAAATTCCAAACTAATTGGAATAATTTAATAATCTTATTTAAAAATTTCAGCATCAAAAATTTACCATTTAAATCCATTTTTCATATGAGCCATTTCTTTCAACAAATGAAAATCTGAAAATCGTCTGACTTGCCATAAAAAAGCATTATAGAGCAAAATAAAATGTTCCATATTTCCCGAACGAATGAACAAAATTTAACCAAAAACTATACAGCTAAGTCCGGGTACCTCATCAACATGCCCAGTGAATTTCAAGCCGATCGGATGCTTTTTGCGTCAGTTATCGCGGAACAGACAGACAGACTAACAGACAGACTAACAGACAGACTAACAGAAACCAAAACTTTTCGTGTCTCCACAGTAAACCTTCACTGACGTTTCGGCAATTATATATATATATAGTGTTACGAACATTGTAAATAGTTAGTGTTTGTGTTTAAAAATAATGCGAATAGTTCAATTAAGCACTATTCATAAGCTAATATTAGTTTGTATTGCATTGAAATATCTCAATTTGTTGATTTCCTGTAAGCAAGTAAACCCTATTGGATTTCAATGGGAATCTATGGAAATTTGGCGAAATATTGGAAATAGCGCCAAGTTGACGTCACTTTTGGCGACTGATTTTGGTCGCCAAATTTGGCGATATATCACCAAGTTGGCGACAGAGCCGCCCCCTCCCCCTTGGTAACCTCCCTTATAGCGTTAGAAAGCTCTGACCAATCATATGCGTTTTGCGGTATCTACGCAGATTTTCATTGGTCTATTTCCAAATCGTTACTTTTTTTTTATATAGCGAATGATTTTCAAGCACTTCCTGATAACCTAAAATTATAAAAAAAAAAAAAAAAAAAAAAAGCACAAAAATGTGTTTCTGATGACAAAACAACATTTTAATATTTTTACAAGTTAACTACTATCAATAACTGAATTTTAAAGCTTTTTTCCTTTGGACCGCCACCAGGTGATCCATCGCCAAATATTCTTTAGTGTTACAATTCTATATGCAAGTTACAACAAATAATGGATTTCGTGATGCGTCAAACCACGCTCTCCAAAATAGGCCAAATGGCAGTGAAGTTGCAACAGCGAATTATTTTAAACACTATTGTCGGGTATCCTCTAACTCCACACAACTTTGAAGAAATCCTTTACTATTTATATGCTGCCATCACCGATAAGATTACCTGATATCGGTCACGCTATGAGAGGATTGTTGAAAAGAAAACCAACTCTTTCAATTAAATGTAATTAACAGTTTATTTACACACTATTTTCAAATCTCAAAACACTATTTACACTTAAGAACTCGGATATAGGTGATCCGGTTCAACATTAAATTAAATATAGTAAATACTTGCTGTGTACTGTTAAACTACTTTATATTCCTCTCACCCTACGCTAGTTAAATTAATCGGAGATCACTATTACTCTCCCAACACATTAGCTCTATACTTTGAGAGCTTCACTGCCTAATCAAGCTCTATCCACGAGCTACTCTAGAACGAACTCACACATTGAGTTCCAGGCATCAACTGTCTCCTGTGAGAAAGCGACTACACACTTTCAGCTATATGCCTTAACTGATCTCCCTCAGCTTTCAGCTATATCACCCCTCTCCCAAAAACATAAATGGGGTTTTTCCTTCTGCCATCAGGATCCCCTTTCCTTCCTCCAATCCATCAAAGCTCCCCCTGTCACCTTCCGTGACGCCCGTTATTTCGTTACCTGGTGAAATCCTTTTCTCTACCGTATCTCAGGTATGCACTTGAATTGCAGGGACCCCACTCTATTAATAAACCCCATTCCTTCAACTCTCCTATCTAACCCACTATCCCGGATTAAATTTCAGAAAAGAAAAGAGTGTTACTTTAAAATTCCCAGTACACAGACAATATACAAGCAAGAAAATATATAACCATAGTTCTAATAGTATATGTTCCCCAGAACCTGACAACTATAAAGTAGAAAATATAATTAAAAAACAAAGAGTATAATGTATTTAAAAAATGTGCTTTAACCCATTAATAGTTTCGCATGAATTAAATTATGATGGTGCAGTCAGAAATCAATTTAGAAATTCTAAATAGATAGTTTAAATAATGCTTTTTTTTTCTTCCCTGTTACCTTATCTTAAAAAAGTAACAGAGTAAAAATTACAGTCGGAGCCGTTTAAGACGCTCACGGTTAATACGCGATCCCGCTTAATACGCGGATTTTTTCCGGTCCTTTGGACATCTCTCATAAGGCTAAAACAAAAATATCACGTTTAATACGCGAATGGTTATTACACGATCCCGCTTAAGACACGATATATTTTCTGTTCTTTGAGGCAAAAAAAATCAGGCTTAAGACGCGAATTCATAGATCAAGATGTGAATTCCTTCTCTCTTCTCCAGCGTTACCAATTTAACGGATTTTTTTTTTTTTTTTTTTTTTTTTTTTTTTTGCACAGTTTCCGAATAATAATATTTGATTTATTTAATAACAGATCAGATTAATTAAGCCGAACACTACTAATCGGAAATAGTGGTAGATATTTTAATAAAAAATGCACTAAATTAGCAACAAGAGAATTATTCTTTGATCCCGCTTCCTAACATTCTTTCTCAGAGTATTTCATTCGAGTAGGTTTTTACTATAGTAGAGAGAGATAGATGAATTTAGGATGCTCAGATATTACGTCATGAAAATTATTATTAGAGATTATTATACCTGCTGTTAGTGAGGTTTTAAATTCTAAAAAAAAAATTAGTCTTGCAGGAAAATTATTTTTCTTATTTTATTTTTTGGCTGCCACGTATTAATCGACAATAAAGCCAGGTTTAAATCCATATTTATTTTCAATTATTACTCCAGTCGGTCCTATAAAAAAGAATAGAATTAAAGTTGAACACAGTTATAAAAGTGTAAAAGTTATATACCGTTCAATTTTAATCAAAATATACGTAAAAACTACAATTTTTTTAGCGAAAACATATAAATGAAAGCTGTGACGGTCTAGACGATTAAATGAGGCAAATAAGCTCAATTCCTGCAGCATTATGCAAATCACGTTTAATACGCGATCCCGCTTAATACACGATTTTTGTCCACTCCCTTGAAACGCGTCTTAACCGGGTTCGACTGTATATAAATATATATATGTAACAAATTCACTAGCTCGCGCTTTCTACCAAGCATAAAAAAGCGGAGAATTTTCCGTAATCGGGTTCCGCACCCACGCTAAATTAATGACTGTAACAGAAATTTTTGAGTAAACTAGGGGGCTCGGCCCCCTACGAGCTACACTCGCCAACCCCCGTCCAGACACCGCAGACTCTAAATGCACGCTAATTTGATCGGCTTTAAAAAGATTTCGAAAGATTGAATTATAATTTAAAAAACAGTGGCGATCTCCCTATAAACGAATTTCTATTCATTTCTCTTTGATTGGGGAATTTTAACGCCAAATCCGCTGCGGTACTACTTGATTATCCTGTCGACCAATTTCGTCAAATTATATAAATCGCCAAACCACTCGCCAAATTATACAAATTGATATAATTTTTATTTTAAATAACGAAAGAACAAATAAATTCGTACAACATTAATAAAAACACAAATAAAACGACGAAATAAAAATAACTTGATGACGTATACACGTGTAACAACATTTCAAAATAAGCTAATATAAAAGGAATTCAGTAAAGAGAGTCTTTGTCTCCTGGTATTTTTTAACAAAGCGAAAAGAAAGTTCTTTTAAATGAAACATTTTAAATTAATTCTCAAAATATCAAATAAATGTCTAGCGCAATTTCTAAATTTAAACTTTTTTGCAATATTATTTTGTGTTCATTTTATGTAATAACTATAATGTGACGTAAATATGACGTAATTTCTCCTAAGACTTCTAACGCATGTTAATGAATTTATTATTTTACAATATCCTTTCTCTTTTAAAATTCACGTGTATACTTTTTATGACGTAATTTTTAATAAGTTCCTGCTTTTTATACGTAATTATTTAATTCTAATTTGAAAGTTTTTTTCCTGTTTATAATAGTCACGTGTAAATAAATTTTTAATTTGAAGCAAACATTATTGCTTGCGCTTTTTATACAGTTGGCAACAGTTTAAATTAGTACAATTTTCTGAAATCTGTAAAAAATATCTCTAGAAATGCTGAAAATTTGAATTTAAAATAGAAATAAAACCTGAAAAAATGAGTCAAAATAAAAAAATTAATGCAATCTGCACTCCGGCAAATTCTAACGCATAAAATGATCTAAAAATGATTACACTGCCATGCATAATTTTTGCTGCTATAAAACTTTTTTAGTGGAACGATTTTGTCCAACTTTAGCATTAAATAACTCTTAAAATAATTCTTCGATTTGAAAACTGTCTGCATCAGCGTGTTTATCAAACATTTCTGTATAAAACCACCGATTTTCATATTTTTGTATGCATTATTTTTGTTAATATTAACGAAGAAAGGCCTTCGGTCACAAAAAAATCAAAACCGGCGGCGGCGGTGACAGCGGTAGTTACTTTTTTTTAGAATAGAGAGAAGAGATACGTGAATTGCGGTGATGAGATGAGGCGCTATTTTCAAAATAAACAGTGAATGCTTATAAAAGAGTGTGTTTAAAAAATATATTTTTTTACTTTTGTATTTTGTATTCTTCACTTTTTGTATTGTTTTACACGTTTTTATTTAACTTAGCAAAAGCTGATAATGCATTTTATTGAGCTATGGGATTTTTTTAAGTTTCTTATTTCGATATCTCATTCTATTCTATTGAAACATGAAATTGTTTATCCATAGGCGTAACCAGGGGGGGTGCCCTGGGTGCCCGGGCACACCCCCCCCCCCCCCTTGCGCAGGCTCAAGCACAATTATTAAAAAAAAATCGAAATCTACAAAAGGAAAAAGAAGAAGAAGTGAAAGCAGAGTTCAATTAATTTAACAAATTAGTTCAGTTCAGAAAACTAACAGCCTACGTTTTGAACTGTGATAAAAGAAGAAACACGCGTTCTTTTTAATTTAATTTATGTTGTTTATCTTTTTTAAGAGTAGAACATTTACAAGAATCTGTATTAATCATAGTAAGTCAAAAAGGTGGTTTTATAATCCCACTTTGACGTCTTTTGTTTGTGAGAGATTTTTTTTAACACCGTTCTTTCTATTGCATGTTTCTGCAATTTCATGAGAAATTAACACATGTTCTTGACGAGGATAGAAACAGAAAGTATTTGTCTCTTTGCTTTCGTAGTCTAAAGTCTAGAAAGAAGCAAAAAGATTTGAAAGGGATTGCAGATGTGAAACAATAATTCCAAAATGCGATTAGCCGGGGGAAAGGGGGGGGGGGGGGGACCGTGGTGCACAGACCTCCTTTGAAAATGAGAAATAATAGCACATCAAATTCAAATTAATCTGGAGGTCGGTTGGTTGATTGAATTTCGTGTTTCGCGACCATTTTTTGACATTCGTAAAAGGAATATGGTTGCAGTCTTTCACGTCAATATAGTAATTTTTTTCCTTTGAAAAGTTTTATACGATTTTTGGAGTTTCTTCTCGTTTTCCAACGTCCTTTTGAAACTAGGAAAAAGACCCAGTTTCAATCTTTTAGCCCAGTGCAGTAATTTTTGTCGATTTTATTCAGCGATCATTTCATAATATTTACAATTTTTTCCCAAAATCGTTTGACGAAATTCACGTCTTTCTACTTTCTATTTTTTGTCAAAATCCGCACTTTTCACTGCTAACCTTTGACAAAATTCATGTTTTTTACCGCGATCTTTTGACGAAATCTGCATTTTTTACCGCGATATTTTGACGAAATTGGCATTTCTTTAGCAGGATCCTTCGATGAAATTCGCGTATTCTTTCCACGATCTTTTAATGAAATTAGCTTTTTCTTTCCGCAATATCTTTTGATGAAATTCGCGTTTTTTTTCTGCGATCCTTTGACGAAATTCTCGTTTTTACTGGGATCTTTTGACGAAATTTGTTTTATTTTGCGACTGATTGACGAAGCAAATTTTTTTACAGGGGTTATTTGTCGAAATTCGCGATAGTTTTGCGCGATCGATCGGGAAAATTCTCGATATCTTTCCGTAACAATTAACAAAATTCTCTACTCTTTTTCGCGACCTTTTGACGAAATTTGCAAGTTTTTTTCGTCAATCCTTTATCGAAGTTCGTGATTTTTTTTTTTTGCGCAATCTTTTGGCGAAATTCGCGATTTCTTTTTGCACTCATTTATCGAAATTCACGATATTTTTTCACGATCGTTTGAAGAAGTTCTGAAATTTTTCCAGGACCGAGTCACGAATTTATTTTAAGAAATTCCATAAAAAAAATAAAATTCGCAAAAAAGAAAAAAAAATTAAAATACTCACTAAAGAATCACAGGTCTGTGAAAGAATTTGGAGGGGAGAAATATTGCACAGCATTTTTTATTATGCGGGACTTTTCTTTTCTGTTCACAAATCGTGCGATCACGCGCGTTATTTAAAACCCTGGCCGTCAAAGAAAATTTCATTACTAGTGGAGTTTCGCTGTTTTTTTTTTTTAACGAACATAGTATGAAACAAATCTAGGATTGTTGGGGGGGAAGGGGGAGGGAGGACTGCCTTCGACAACGTACTCCCGAGCAAGCTACGACCACTTCTGTCTCGAAATAAACGAATCCAGAATTATTGTGATTTTTTTATTTCGAGCGAAATTAAATTTTCAGCCTTCTTATAAGAACTGATTTGACATTTTTCCAAACTGAATTTAATCACGGCAATTGCAAAAATTACCGGAAAGTTTGTGTTTCAGAAAAAGTCAAATAATCGCCTCAAAGCACGAGAAACCCCGCTAAAAATCGCGTTAAAAATTCGGAAAAGCTTAAAAAACCGCTCGGAACGAAATTAACTAATTTGGTAAAAGATTTAAACCGGATTCCTTTATAGGAATATAAAAAAAAAAAATCACCTGGAAATGCGAAAAAACCCCTCTAAAAATAACATTAAAAAAGTGTTACAAATTGAAAAATCGTTGTAAGAATCTCGTAAAGTGTTTATTGAAAAGAAGACAAAGTTTACTGGATAAAATATTGAAATCGGATTATTTTTTACTAATTTGAAAAATGCAAAAAAATTCGCATAATTTTTTTTATTTATTTTTTTTTTTTTTTTGAAAAATTTCAGAAATTGTCTTCTATATGCGTTACTTCAGCCATACAGGTACTTTCCTGTCAAATCTTGCGACTGTGAGGGCTGCATTGTTTTTTCAGTGTTCAACGCACGCGCACACACAGAAAGCACCTATCTTTATTATTACAGATGCATCATGATAGTATAATTTTTATTACCTTGATAAAATTTAGTGTATATTATCATGACCTGCTTTACCTAATATATTCGACACATTCTGAGGTAAAAACATGAATTATTAATAAATATTAAAATTATAATAATTATTTACATAGACTTTCCTCCAAAATTTCTTGGGTCTCTCCGGTGATCCCTAAGAAGTTACGGAGTCACATTCTGAAAAACTTTCGTACGTATGTACTGGTATACCGCATGTACTATCTGAGATTTATCATCCGGCAAAATTTCACCTACAAGTCTTTGACTGAAATCATTTTAGATCTCATTTGACTGAAATCATTTTAGATTTTGCAGCGTCCCTGCGCCTATAGAAGTTTCCAGCATGATTAAAGGCCTTTTTTTAATCTTTATAAGAAGTTAGTGTGCCAAAAGTGTGACCAAACTTAGTCACTGTCTTATGTCACTGTTGCTAGGAGATTTAAATATATTTTTTTTTTTTTTTTTTTTTTTTTTTTACCATTAGATTTAGTTTTGATGTTTTGAACCCCTTTTCATCCCTCCTTACGCAAACAAAAATCGCGTTTGAGCCCTTTTTAAAAGAAATACCACACAATTATACCTTCTAAGATGAAAACCTGTCTAAAACGGACATTCGATCGGTTTCGTGGGGTTCCGTTTTAGCAGGTTTTACTATATAAGATACTGTTTGTATCCAACATGTTCAGGTTAAAAAGTCTGGGCACCCCCCCGTTCAAAAGGCTGGTTACGCCTATGTTATCAATAATCTGTTTGCTTTGGACTGTGTTTCATAATCTACTAGCCGCCCTTGGCGACCAGTTTGGTCTCCGTTAGATGTGTGCTAAGCATTGTACCATGTTACTTTTATCCAAAATTTAATTTACTTTCTCAATACTTTGCCAAATCAGAAGTTTCTAGTAGAGAAATCAAGAACTCCGTATTTTTATGGGTACTACTTGGTTATCCCGTCGCCCAAAAATCTATCGTCAAACTATAAGATTAAATATCAATAATGCCTGATCGTAAATGTCCTATTCGCTTGTTTTTAAGCAAGTTACACGTGTTTACGTCATCAAGTTATTTTTATTTCGACGTTTTATTTGTATTTTTATTAATGTTATACTAATTTATTTGTTCTTTCGCTATTTAAAATAAAAATTATGTCACTTTGTATAATTTGGCGATTTATATAATTTGGCGAAATTGGGCGACGGTATGACTAATATGCTAGCCAAGCGCAAGTGATAAATCATCAAACATTGTCTTTCCAATCGCATTTTTTTCATATTTCATTAAATTCATCTAAAATATAATAATTTCACTCATTTTATTTAAAATACATAATTTTAATTTGAAATTCCCGACTTTCCCTTTTTTAAGAAAAAGAAAAGAAAAATAATAAATAATACCAAAAACCATGACTTTTAATTTCAACATCAAAGAATTGTTTTAATACACGCGAAAAATAAAAAATGTAAAAAATGGTCACCTGCCATATAAAAAGCGAAGCGGTCAGCCCGGAATTATTGATGACAGTCACATGACTTAGGCTATTATTATAGAGATGCCTGATGCACGATGTTTCGTTCTCGTTTTCTCAAACAATGAAATTAAAATTGACTAATGAAGCATCTTCCGTGATCTTAATTTTATCATACTTTAATAAATTTGCAATACAAAAATGGACAGCGTTACTCTTTCAGTTTTATTTTACATGAATAGCATACATAAACGAATCTGTAAAAATTCGTATTCATAATACAGCAATGTCTTTTTCCCATAATTGAGCTGTTTTTATCATGAATAGATGTTTTCCTGGTGATGGAAAGTATAATCAAAACTGTTGCTTAATTATATAAATAAAATATCCAAATAATGTCCAGCGATCATTTTTCACTTGAACGATTTCCGACGAGCATAATTACTTTTTCCTGAAAAGCTAACTGCTGCTGTAACCATAACTAGCAGCAATAAGTGACCAATTCTCGTCTTTTGCTGAACTCTTCCGCTGAGGAAATGCTCTGCAATAATTCGGTCATCCAGCTCCGGGCAGTGCCACTGCTCCAAAGAAATAATAAATAGATAATATTTATATATATCGTCTGCTTTATTTTGTAGAATTTTTTTCAATACTTTCTTCGTCGAATATAACCCGCAGGTGATGGTAACGAAGGTTAGTAGATTAATAGTCAAATCAAAACATGGGCAAAATCATTACGTGCGACATCATAACACTCACAAAGAGTTCTTGGGATCTTTGTGTTTTCAATCAACCGCATAACAATCTATTCATTTATTTGTTTGGGTTTTTTTTTCTCAAACGCCAGGCCAGAGTTGCTCATTGCTTTCAGTCGATGCGGGAAAATGTCATGCCATTTACGATAAAAGAAAACCGAGAAGGAGAACCCGCAGAAATTCTGCTTTTTCAAAATTGAGTGTCACTCCCGATGAGGAAATATACATATATACCGTATATACTCGCGTATAAGTCGACCCCCTAACTTTCGAATGCAAATTCTGCAAAAAATTAAAAACCCGCGTATAAGTCGACCCCCTAACTTTTTACTTCAATTTTGCGCAAAATCAAACCAAATATTTCACTTGCCTATGCGAAAAAGTAGTAAGTAAATAAAAATAAATAATTGAAAAATTTTTTAATGATAAATTATTATTATTTGTATATTTTCTGTAACATTTTATTATTCATACACATAAAAAGTCAGAATTTTGCAGTATTCGAAGTTTTATTTTTTATTTTTTAATCGACTCGCGTATAAGTCGACCCCCAAATTTGCTTGCCAAAAATTGTCAGAAATTCCTCGACTTATACGCGAGTATATACGGTATATGTATATATAGTAGCATGCCCCTTTGTTTGAAAAGAAAGGTATTTAACCAATGTGTTTTGCCTGTGCTAACTTATGGAGCAGATACATGGACGCTAACAAAACGGATGGTACAAAGATTACAAACAACACAGAGATATGGAAAGATGTATGCTAGGTATAACTAGAAGAGACAGAAAAAGAATAACCTGGATAAGAAGTCAGGCGAAAGTTTTTGACATCATTGAAATAATTAAACGGCTAAAATGGAAAAGGACTGGGCACATTGCAAGAAGACAAGACAATAGATGGAGCACAAACACCCTACAGTGGTATCCCAGAGATGTAAAACGGCCAAGAAGACGACCTCAAGTAAGATGGAGTGATTAAATCAGAAAAGTAGCCGGTGTAAATTGGATGACTAAAGCACTAGACAGAAAACATTGGAAAAATCTGGTGGAGACCTACGTCCAGCAGTGGATTGAAAACGTTTGATGATGATGATGATAGATATATATATATAAATATAGATAATACGAAACATATTTCAGTTTTAAGACTTAAAATACGAGCTTTTATTTTATATAAAATGACGTCATTTGCATCCGCTGAAGAATTTCACATTTACGATCCAGTCTTAAACAACATCTATAGAAAAGAATACATAGGAGGACGTCACTATCGCGGAATAATACACAAACCCAGCAAAAAGCGATGGCGTAAACTCGAAAAAAAAAAACGGCTATCTAATGATTCATATGGCTTCATTTGTTTGTAACGTTAATATGGATACTTAAAATTAAATTTAGTTTATAATAGCTTCATGTTTTATCAGAAATCATTCCTTTATATTTTTTTCAAAATAGCACGTATTTTATTTACAATTTTTTTTTTTTCAGTTGTTATGAGAAAATGGCAACAAAAAGATATAACAATCTACTATTTTACTTTTACTTTCTCCAAAAATGGAGTACTTCAGTTGTCACCATTACAGAAATGGCATAAAAAACTACGGAACAATTTATATATCAAACAATTAATATTCAGTATTTAACAGCACAATGATACATCTGCTTCATTTTACGTCTGCCACGTAACGTAACGTTATTTTTTAGGGACGACACTTTTAATTGTTTGAAAATAGCAAATAAAGCCTTTGTGCAACAATATTAAAAAGCAGAAAAACCAACGTTTAAAATGCACAAATAACATATGAAAAGCAGCAAACAGCTGTTTCGAATCTACTAGCGAGATTCTTCTTCAGTGCAAAAGGAACAGCGTGCTAGAAAAAGCAAGGCTGAGCAAAATCATAGACAGAGACGCGCTGGCTTTTATACCCTATGCGGGTGGCGAAGGCGCCGAAACAACCAATGAGAGAGAAGCAGTGGAAACGACTGGATGGACAAGTAGCGACATCTACCGGAGAAGTAGAGAAAATAAACCAAAAAAGGGGAATTAAATTAACGCTTTCCAAATACTTGGAAAATCTGGAGTACTAGATAAGTCATTGACTAAAGAGTGAGAATTTTTAATGATATGGTAAGCTTCCCAAAAATCAAGATCAAGGTTAGAAGAACATTTTTGGATAATGATGGCTGAGGAAAAATCGAACCCATGTTGAGAAGACCAAGAATGTTGAGCAATAGAAGAACGTTTGAGCTCCTGATTTTTAACATAACCTTCATGCTCTTTTAAACGAAATCTAAGAGCACGTTTAGTCTGACCAATATAAGAAAGACCACACTGACAAGAGATCTGGTAAATGCCCCAATTATTTAGGCGATCAACGGGGTGTTTGAGATTTGAAAAAGGGATTTTATTAACAGGAGAAAAAATAACTTTAAAATCAAACCTTCTTAGGATTTTAGCAACTTGCTGACTGATTTTAGGAAAAAATGGTAATACAACTGAAGTATTAGAGTTGGAATTAGAATGCTTTGCAGAATGGTCGGAATTCGTCAATTTCTTATAAATAGAATCGATAATATTAGAGGAATAACCACGATCGACAGCAATAGCTTTGAGGTAATTAAGTTCAGCACTAAGTAACTGAGGAGTGGAACAAATATTAGTAGCCCGAAAAACAAAAGTATTGAAAGCAGCGAATTTCTGGTTAGGGGGATGAGAAGAATACCTGTGAGGTGGGAGACTGACAGCAAAAGGTTTACGAAAGACGGTAGTCTGAAAGCCATTTTCACAACGAATAACAAGGACTGTTTGCTGCTTTTCATATGTTATTTGTGCATTTTAAACGTTGGTTTTTCTGCTTTTTAATATTGTTGCACAAAGGCTTTATTTGCTATTTTCATGTATTTGGCGTTAACGGGCCTTTATTCTTCTGTAATTTTTTTTTCCCCGCAATGTCTCAAATCAATAGGTTTTGTAATTTACGATTAAAAAAGTACAGGTTTTTGAAACACTTACATTTCCTACTTGATTGTAGGCGTAAGAAGGTTATTCCTAAATTCATTTCCATTCGTTGTAATTTATTTTCTTCAAATAGGATTGAGAAGGTCTTATTTCGTTCTAAATTAGCTCTTTTAAGAGCTTTGATTCAAGAGACACGCCACAAAATTGCTCATATAGAGCGCGAGTTATATTCTTTACATATCAGCTTCGCTAATTCTACTCCTGATTTTCAGTCCATTGACAGAAGGTCATGGAGCAGAGTTCTCACAGCTTCTTCTGTTCATTGTTCGGTTTTAAAGAAGAAATTTAATGCGCTTTGTGGAAGTTCTGTCGCTAATAACTGCAGTAATTTGCCTCTTGTTAACCAAAGTGCTGTTGTCAATCTTTCTAGTGTTCCATTAAGTAACAATCAGCTCGATGCTCTCAAATTGAATAACAATTTTTCTGTCTCTGCTATCCCTTCTTTACCTAATCTTATTGCTCCTATTGAAAGAGCCTTTAAGCATAGCGCTCTATCTTCTTCTCAAAAAGAGTCTATTAGGCATCTCATTGCCAATACTGTTGATTTCAATTCTAATGTTTATAAACCCAATCTTAAACATCCTGTTAAACAATGTCTGAAAAATTTGCGTTCTGATCCAAACTTAATTATTACTAAGGCCGACAAAGGTGGTCAGATTGTTCTTCTCGACAATTCTACGTATTTGGAAAAAACCCATAAATTAATTAATGATGGTCCGTATGTGGATATCCTTCAAAGACCCTTCCACTAGTGAAATTAACTCTATTAAGTCTGCCTTTAAGTCTTCTTCCATTATTCCTGCTAACTTTAAGAAGTCTCTTATTCCGTCTATTGCGCATTGTGCCAGGTATTATGCTTTACCTAAGGTCCATAAACCTGACATTCCTTTTAGACCTATTGTCTCTAGTATCGGTACAGCTTCTTATAAGCTTGCCAAATATTTAGTTTCTGTTTTTTCCCCACTTTTGAGCAGAAACTGTTTCACTGTTAAGAATTCTTTTGATTTTGTTAAAAAACTTCATAATTTTAAGCCGCAGGGTCACATGATGGTTTCTTTTGATGTTAAATCATTATTTATAAACGTTCCGGTTGAGGGGGCTTTAGATTGCCTCAAGAAAAGGCTTTGTGAATTCCATTTCTCTTATTTTGAAATCGAGGAACTTATACTTCTCACTCGCGCTTGCTTGTCGCAAAATACTTTTGTTTTCAATGGTAATTTCTTCCGTATGATTGACGGTTTGGCTATGGGTAATCCTCTTAGTCCAATTTTATGCGATATTTATATGCACAATTTTGAGGTCAAGCTTTTTGAAATCTTAAAATTTCCGTTCTATGTTCGTTATGTTGATGATGTTTATGTCCTGATTGAAATGAATTCGGATATTAATCATATTCTCTCTATTATGAATTCCATTGATCCCTGCATTCAATTTACCTCTGAAATTGAGACCAATAACCGTCTTTCTTTCCCGGATGTCCTTGTTATTCGTTGTGAAAATGGCTTTCAGACTACCGTCTTTCGTAAACCTTTTGCTGTCAGTCTCCCACCTCACAGGTATTCTTCTCATCCCCCTAACCAGAAATTCGCTGCTTTCAATACTTTTGTTTTTCGGGCTACTAATATTTGTTCCACTCCTCAGTTACTTAGTGCTGAACTTAATTACCTCAAAGCTATTGCTGTCGATCGTGGTTATTCCTCTAATATTATCGATTCTATTTATAAGAAATTGACGAATTCCGACCATTCTGCAAAGCATTCTAATTCCAACTCTAATACTTCAGTTGTATTACCATTTTTTCCTAAAATCAGTCAGCAAGTTGCTAAAATCCTAAGAAGGTTTGATTTTAAAGTTATTTTTTCTCCTGTTAATAAAATCCCTTTTTCAAATCTCAAACACCCCGTTGATCGCCTAGATAATTGGGGCATTTACCAGATCTCTTGTCAGTGTGGTCTTTCTTATATTGGTCAGACTAAACGTGCTCTTAGATTTCGTTTAAAAGAGCATGAAGGTTATGTTAAAAATCAGGAGCTCAAACGTTCTTCTATTGCTCAACATTCTTGGTCTTCTCAACATAGGTTCGATTTTTCCTCAGCCATCATTATCCAAAAATGTTCTTCTAACCTTGATCTTGATTTTTGGGAAGCTTACCATATCATTAAAAATTCTCACTCTTTAGTCAATGACTTATCTAGTACTCCAGATTTTCCAAGTATTTGGAAAGCGTTAATTTAATTCCCCTTTTTTGGTTTATTTTCTCTACTTCTCCGGTAGATGTCGCTACTTGTCCATCCAGTCGTTTCCACTGCTTCTCTCTCATTGGTTGTTTCGGCGCCTTCGCCTCCCGCATAGGGTATAAAAGCCAGCGCGTCTCTGTCTATGATTTTGCTCAGCCTTGCTTTTTCTAGCACGCTGTTCCTTTTGCACTGAAGAAGAATCTCGCTAGTAGATTCGAAACAGCTGTTTGCTGCTTTTCATATGTTATTTGTGCATTTTAAACGTTGGTTTTTCTGCTTTTTAACTTTTAATTGTTGTCTGAAATAAATAGCATATCGGAAGCTAATATTGGAAGAAATTGCTTGCGCCAGAAAATAAATAAATAATATATAAAATAAATAAATAATATATTTCCGCCAGAAAATAAAACAAAATTTGCAAGAAAAATTTGTTTCTCTCGCCAATGTCATTTTCTCTATCTCGCCAAGGCCCCTATAACATAAAATTACCGAAGTTGCTGTAAGTAAATGTGTATATACACAGAGAAAAATAAGACGTAAAACGGATAGAAGATACTCGAATTGGGTAGAAAGATTTTTTTTTTTTTAATGGGTATTTAACAGTGTCCAAAATGGATACACAGTTGTAACCAAAACAGGTATATGGACCCAAAGTGGGTAATTTCATACCTAAGAATCTTTCTACCCAATTCGGGTATTTTTCTACCCGTTTTAGGTCTTATTTTTTTTTCTGTGTATGTTATAACGTTATAAGATGTGCATGTAAGAATATATATGTGAGTTGTGGTTTTAGATTCCCATAAAACCCTACTCATAGCAACAGATATGATCAGCACTTTTCCATGAGAACTTGTTACCGCAGACCAGCAGATGTTACTGAATTTGCTGATATGCAGTTTGCATTCTCTTCGCCTGGAAACAAGTGACAACCGGGAGCAGATTGCATTCTGACGCGGCCGATGGTAGGCATATCTCGCTCTAGACGAGAGCAGAGGCCGAACTCCGATGATTCTGCGGGCGCGTATGCTGCAGAGAAAACCCCTACCCTCCCGTACCTGTAAATATAATTTCTATTTAATATGTAAACTATAACCTAGAATCATTAAACTCCTTTTTTCATTAACTAAGGCCTTATCTTTATATCATCCCTATATTACATGGGTGCTCTAGGCCGATTTGAATCCAAAACGAATTTAAAAAGTAAAATCCCCTAGGCTTTCTTACCGATCTACGTTTAAAATCAGAGAACTGTTTCGTTCCGTTATCAACCCTTGCATTTCAGCTGATGTGATTCATCTACATCTGATGTGAGCCATCTGTGTGAAGCTCAATCTCCCGTTTATTTTTATTTGTGCAAGATAGTTATCGCTGTACAAGGAATGAATCTTCGACTGCATATTTTTTTTTCTACGGATCATTAATTGGATTACTTCAATATATCGTGGCGAGGAATTTATTTTTCAATTGGATAACTCCTTTTGAAGTAAGTTTTTTTTTTTTCTCTTTCCTTTCTTGCCTTTTAATATGGAATTGCAAGAAATTGACTTTATTAAAAGCCAGTTAAAATCGGCTAAAACAGATAAAATCAAATTATTGCATGAATTTATATTTGGTTGCGATAAAAATCGCCAGAATAGAGCGAATTTAAGGAAATTTAAAGGTTTTTCTTTTACTGACAAAAGCGATGAGTATGAAAATAAACTCAAAGTAATTTTGAACGATTACGATCAGATACAATTGATTACTATTGCTAATATCTTATCCATTGACATCCATGGATCAAAACAAGATATAGGGCAACGTATTTTAAGTGCACTAGTTGATATTTCGGCTTTTAAAGACACGTTTACGGCAGTTTCCGAATCGGATACCGAATTTGATGATAGCCACAATAGTAGTGGAAGCACTGGTTTATCTTCCCCTTTGGCAGTACAGCCAGACCAGGCGCGTGTACACTGTACACACTCCGCGCCCAAACAGACAATTTCTTTCCATGACATTGATCATTTAATTACACCGTTTAGTGGTGATAAAACGGAAAACGTTCAAACATGGTTTCAGAGATTTGAATCTCTGGCCCATTCATTTCAACTGTCCGACATACAGAAATTTGTGTTTGCTGAGCGGGCATTAAAAAGTTTAGCATTATTGTATGTACGTAGTGAAAATAACATTTGTTCATATACATCGCTCAAAGAAGCATTGTTTCGCGAATTTGGACAATCAGCTTCGTCCGCCCAAATACATCAATTACTAGCCGCTAGAGGCTGCCGCCCAAACGAAAAACTATTGGAATATTTTCTGAAAATGAAAGAAATAGCACAGAGAGGAAACATCGATGATATATCATTAATTCACTATATAATTAATGGGATTAACGATACACCACATAATAAAGCTATATTATTCGGGTGCGCCACGCTTGCCGAATTTAAAAACAAGCTCCAAATTTTCGAACGAATTTGTGAACAGAGTTCTAAATTTTATCAATCAATGTCACCGACTACACCCAACACTCCTAAGATTAACCAGAAGGAGAAAACTGCAAAATTAACTTGCTACAATTGTTTAGCCCCAGGACACCTATCTACCCATTGTGTGCATTTAAATAAAGGAAAAAAGTGTATGAAATGTGCACGTTTTGGTCATGTTTCCAGCCAGTGTACAGAGCAAACGCCAGAACGCAAGCGTTCGACTCAAGGCACCTCCCCTTCACGCAAGACGTCACCACGCAGAGACGAACAAATCCACGTAGTAGAAATGTGTCATTCTCATCCGCGCATGCAGAAACCTGTAAAAAATTTTAATTTACAAATAACTTCAATCTTGGACACTGGAAGCTCACTGACGATACTGAGAGAAGACATTTATAAACAAATTGGGTCTCCCCCCCTCACCGGAGCTCCTGTACAATTGTCGGGTATCGGTAACCGTGTTATTCAACCTATAGGATCGTTTTCTACCGATATAGAAATAGACGATAATACTTTCTCTACTTCTGTTTACGTAGTTAATTCTTCTCAGATGCCCATGCCACTTATCATAGGAACAGATGTCATATTTCAGGGTACTCTCACATGCGACAAAAACGGCGCTACTTTAACTAAATCTCCACCCACAAGCATTTTTATAAGCTGCATTACTGTGTCTGATAATGTATCTGCAACGAAATCTCAAGATAAATCCTATGTACCTCCATTTCCTGATGCAAGATGCACTATGGAAACACTTGTTTCAAATTCTTTCCCCCAAGACCTAAAACCGCCGACAGTAAATAAAGATTTTTCGAATGAAAATATTCCTACTGACATCGAAATCGACCCAGTGATTGACTCAGCACATCTGAAACATCTCGCAACATTATCGCCAGACTGTTTTTCCTACGATTTCAATTTCTTATCCTACAAGCTGTGCATGACTGTGCTCGTCTTATTGACCATCTATTTATTACTGTTTACGTCTGCCAACGGACTCATTTATCAGTATTCGGCGTTCCATACATCCCAACCATCTCGAGATTCGAGTGACGTTACTAATTGGACCGAAATTCTGCGTGTCCTTATCATTTCTTGTTTATTTTTTATACGCCGACATTTTGTGAAGTCCACAACGAGAAAGAGAAAAAGTAGACTTAAATTTCCAAAAAGAAATATGCTTCACGTATATAGGTGACTAGTGCCAACCAACGAGTTTATCATAATTTTTTTTTATTATTACTACCATTTTTTTTAACTGTTTTTATATATTCTGTGTTTGACACCCATATATCTGCTTATTCCTGAGAACATTTATATCATACAGACTATTAGACTGCTACTATCTGTGACTTTCTTAGTAACTTTATTTCAATATCTTCGTTTTTTTTTACGATTGCAGCAAGCATCCACGATTATTTTTTTTTCTGGACGAAACATTAGAATGAGGTGTTTACCAGTGTAACTCACCATTTCAAGAGTCCAATCATTGATGGAAATCTTCAACACAGAATGTTTTTTTTTCTTCTTCGTATTTCTGTGTGTCATGCCATTCTTCAGTGCGATAAACTTCAAGTGTTTTTTTTTAAAGAAGTTATCGCGTACCAAGCATTTTTATCAACAGTGTTTATTACAAAATTATCCTTAGTTTGTGGAATATGCAACAGATTCTTTATTTTTTCAGCTTATATTAACAGAATTTATGTGCCTTTTTTTTTTTTTTTCTCGAAGTTCTGTTCAACATTGTTTTTTAAATCTCTGAGCGATATATACCTGCTCAAAACTTTTTTATTGAACCCATGCGGTGATTTTTTTTTTTTTTCGCATGGCAAATCAATTTTTTTTATAAAATCAGCAAAACAGTGTTTTTTTTGTAGTTTTGCTTAAAACTTTTTAGTAAATCAGCAAAACAGTGCTTTTTTTGTAGTTTTGCTTGAAACTTTTTAGTAAATCAGCAAAACAGTGCTTTTTTTGTAGTTTTGCTTAAAACTTTTTATTACAAGTGCAAAACAGTGCTTTTTTTTTAGTTTTGCACAAAACTTTTTTCCAGACTGCCAAGCAGTGACTTCTTTTTTTTTTATGTTGCGTAAACAACAACTTTATTTAAGATGACTATCTACACAGGACTTTATTTTTTTTTTAACACTCACTTTTGACAAGAAGAAAAAGAATATTGTTGTATTTATACTTTTAAAACTGCATTTATATTTTTAAAACTGTATTTTATGTGTAAACTTTTTATTGAATTGCTATATATATGTATGTGTTTTACCCCCCCCCCCCCCCCCATCGCATATTTTTTTTTTTACAGAAGTAAGAGCTGGCTGTCGAAAAAAAAAAAAAAAAAACCTTTTGGTGGGAAATCCTTTTTTTTTTTTTTTTTTTTTTGCTTAGACGAGGCAAACCTCTTTTTTTATTTTTTTATTCTCGAATGACGTTAGGATAAAGATGTTTTTTTTTTACGAAATTCTACCTAAGATGAGGCAGATTTTAGTATGTTTTCGTGATGATAATATAATGGGCAGACGGCCTTTCAGATTATATTTTTCATCCCTGATGATGGCTCATGAGAAAGACGGTCTCATGACGCAAATTGATGTTATCCTGAGATTTTTTTTAATTCTTTTGTTTGTTTTTTTGGAGATATCCCACGGCAGCTCAGCATTAATTTACATAAAATTTAGAATTAATTTTTTTATTATTATTTAGCTCAATTTCCTTAATTATTTAATGACAATTTTTTTTACTTTGGATTTTAATTATTTTTAGATAGTTTGTTTTTGTTTTTTGACATATCTTGTTGCTTATTTAACGCGCTGTCGAGGTCGACAAGCGGACAAGATGGCCGAGTGTGAGTTGTGGTTTTAGATTCCCATAAAACCCTACTCATAGCAACAGATATGATCAGCACTTTTCCATGAGAACTTGTTACCGCAGACCAGCAGATGTTACTGAATTTGCTGATATGCAGTTTGCATTCTCTTCGCCTGGAAACAAGTGACAACCGGGAGCAGATTGCATTCTGACGCGGCCGATGGTAGGCATATCTCGCTCTAGACGAGAGCAGAGGCCGAACTCCGATGATTCTGCGGGCGCGTATGCTGCAGAGAAAACCCCTACCCTCCCGTACCTGTAAATATAATTTCTATTTAATATGTAAACTATAACCTAGAATCATTAAACTCCTTTTTTCATTAACTAAGGCCTTATCTTTATATCATCCCTATATTACATATATTATGATCACAAAATCCTATATTTGTAAATTAAATTCATTCTAAATAATTTACTCTTTTGTTCCAACTTTACGAACTTTTTTCATAACTAAAGGACTATAAATTATTTATTATCTAAGTTAAAACGTCACTATAAATTACTATCGATTTTTTCATCAAATCATTGCATAACAATAAGAATAATAAATAAGGGAGAGCATTTATGTTGGCTAACGATCAACTTTAGTCCAGTAATCTATACATTTTAAAATAAACATTCACGTCTCTAACTCATTCTAAATGACTTTGATATTCATTTCAATTCCATCTAAATATATATAACGGTCAATTTTCTCTTCCATATATGTGCAAATTGTGATAAACGAAGAAATTTGTCAGATATGGGGCATTCTCACAATCTTTTGACTTTCATGTCCCTGAATAATAATTTTTATTTTAATGCACTTTTTTGTGTTTATATATATATATATATATATATATATACTGGGGAACATCCCACTGCAAAATTGCACAAAAATATTAATGAGATAAATAAGTTTTGGACGATGTTGGGGGTCCAAACACCTGGAAAACTCCTATACCGTCCCATGTCCCTGATGCTGATTTTTAAGTTTGGAGCTGTCTGGATAAAATTGTTTCAATAAAAATAATTCGATGTAATTTTTTTCTGAAACTGGAACTATTGTTTTATACAAATATGTAGCTAAAAATTAACCTGCACACATTTTTAGGGTTGTTATTATTTTTTAAACTCTGTCCCTGGGTTTTAGATTCCTTACCATCCCTCTTCTAAAATTATACAGAAAATCATTTCAGATGCAGCCACAGAATTTTTTTCAAGTTTTTTCTCATGCAGAATTATGCTAGAGAAATAATGTCTAAAATTCTTTGGCAGGAAATTTGCTATAGAATTTAAATCAGCATTTAAATATCAATTTCAAGCATCGTGGCTTTATGGGTAAGTCTCACCATCCCCAAGGTTTATTCCTGCACTTTTCGAGGTAAAAAAAAAAAAAAAAATACTTCAATCCAATCTTAACAACTGTTTCTAAAAATCAATGAACATTGTGGCTATCACTTAGTCTTAACATGATTTTCCTAAAAATAGATGGTAATTTTCCTTATCGTTCCATCCTTACCGTCCCTTTTTCTACCATTTCGTCCCATTTTTCCAATACCATCCCCTTTTTTTACCTTACCGTCCCTTCTTTAACAGGAGACCGGCTAACTGCGCCGATGCCGACCCTTCTTTGCCTCCCCCTGTATGAACTGCGCTCGGCGTCACGTTGGACCGGATATCATTGTCAACCCCCTCTCTTATACTTATGGGCACGAAGTGACAGCTTTTTTTTGTTAGAAAGACTCTTTTCTGTTGGCGTTTATTCGCTAAATTGGGCGCTTTATCGATAATTTCGGCTATCAATAATGCTTTTCTTAAGGGTGTATTCGAAAAAATATTTTTCCACCCTCAACAGCTCGAAATTTTCTGAGACATTTTCAGACTCATTTTTAAAAGTAAAAACATGAAACTTGCTGGTGTGATTTCTGAAGACATGTTTAACGTGCCGTGTGATTTCATTTTCAGCTCAATTAATTAGAATTTGATTTTTAAACAATTATTTTCTCAGTATGACCATTTTTTTCATTCCCAGATCGCCCGCTTCGGGAAATTCGGTTCAAAACGCCAACTTTGACAGCGTTTTTTACAGTATTTTCTGCATTTATCAAAAAATTAAGAAGCACGGCACATTATATAGTTTCTAAATAAGAGAATTTCCCAGTTTGATGCGTTTGAGAGCAAAAATGAATCAGAAAATAAGCAGTTTCGATCGGAATACACCCTTAAACTCGCAAAAAACTTATACACATATATTTTATATATGAGTATAATTTTTTTTTTTTGTTAATAATAACTATTAAATCACAGAAAAATCGACACTATAAAAATGTATATTCCGCTAATATAATATGCACAAATTGAAAAAAAAAAAAGGAAATTAAATAGAAGTATGATGATAAAAAAAAATCCATATATATAACCATGATAGAACATTACAAATCATCATCAATTTCAAATATTTACACAAGAAATTTAAACGTTGAAGAATTTTTTTTAATTACTTTAGAAGAGAAAATTTTATGAAGAAATAAAACTTGTTACCTAATAATGCCATTTTTTTCTCCAAGCATATTATTTTTCGTTCAATAATATAATATTTAACATGGGCCAATTATGTATGGAAACAAATATTTTCGTAAGGTTTAAACTAATATCTCATTTACTCTGCCTTTAGATGTTTCATTCTAAGATTCTTCAAGAACCTTAAACATTATTAACATTTATATACAGATATTTACAGATATTTCATAATTCAATTAATATGCTAGAAATAAATTTCACTTTAATATTATTCTCTGCAGTATTTTGAAAGAAAGATGCTGAGGAAAAAAAACAACATTCTAAACGGAAGAATATTCTTGCTGCTGAAATGAGGGTTATGATTATCTGTTACAGGTTATCTCGCGATTTATTTCGGACGCCAATATTTTGCCAAAAATTTTCTCACCAGAGAATAAACATTTATTTTATATTACTTACCTATAGTTCTTGCAAAAATGAATACATTTTTAATCCTTTTTTTTTTTTTTTTTATTTAATCATTCAATAGATTTTCGATTAAAATAAATAAAATATTCCGTTTTAAACATCATTAGCGCAAAATAAGGTAAGGGAGGAGGGGATTCTACGTCAAATTCCTCCAAGATTATAAACTAATAACATGCATACAGAACTCATTGTGTTAAATAAATACATTATATGTAAAACCAACGTAAAGAAAAGTATAAACAGCCAAAGTTTTTAGCATACAACTGTTTCGTGGCTCCATAATGAGAGCCTTTATTAGAAAAGAAAAATTTTTTTAAAGAAAGAAAAATAATGCAGCAATAGCAGCAAAGTTGTAATGTTACTGCTACTACTGTTTCTCTGTCTGTCTTTTCTGAAGATTAAGCTTTTAAGCACATAAATGCTCAATTTATATAATGGATGTTTGTGCTTTTCGTTAGTCTTTGGAATGGATCATTTTCTTCTAATGGACTGATGGCTTCCATTATTATGAAACAACCATTATAAATGAAGTGTTAGGTGAAGATGAAAGAGCAGTCGTAAAAAGTTAGAAGTCCGATTTTCTGGACAGAATGGGAAAGAAAAATGGCCATAATTAAAAAAAAAAAAAAAAAATGTATATGGGCATTTCCCCCCCCCCCCCCACATTCTGACCAGAAAATCAGAGTTCTAACTTTTTACGGCTGCTCTTTCATCTTCACCTAACACTTCCTTTATAATGGATGTTTCATAATAATGGAAGCCATCAGCCCATCAGAAGAAAATAACTTGGTTAAGGCGGAAACTTTGTTAAGCGGGACTCGGATAATCGGGACTCTACTGAGTATTTCATTTAAAAAATGGTCCTTAGAATATTTTTGTTGGTGTTCAGAGGGGGGTCATGATCCCCGTGACCTCCCCCTTGGATGCTTCATTGTAGATTGCATAGTTCAGTATTACATATATTATGATTACATATTTTAAATTTAAAAATAAGTCGGCTATTCGAAAATCAGTAAAACTCTCTTTGTAAATATACTTTCCGGAAGAGAGGGAGGGGGGGGGGGGGGCAAAATCCATGTTTGCCCCGGGTGCAAAAAAGGCTAGTTTCGGTCCTGTTTAAAAGGTGGCTTGATAAAGCAGCTTTGAAACGATGCAAAGTTAAAAAACAAAAGAAAATCACAACATATTTTGTAAAAAAGATGAAGTGTCGTACGTGTCTATCTAATAAAGTGCCCGAAATTACGCAATTGACAAAATAAGTAAGTTGATTCTGTTTATTATTTTCATAAAGAACATGCTTTTTTAACACTATTTCTACCCACATCCAATAACACCTTTCAAAGTTTTGATTTTTATTTATTTTCCTTTTAATTTTTAAAGATAATAAGTATTAAAACAACTCTTCAATGTACTAAAAATGATTCGGAATTGTTTGATCTAAAACTTACAAATAAAATATTAATCATAAATCAAAATATGTTAAAAGTTGTCATTTGACATCGGTCAAAATAGTGTTGGCAATAAAATTTTCCACATTTAAAAAGGGCTTTGAGGAATTTTAAGGGCTTTCGGTTAAGCCGATTTTCGGATAAACGGGTTTCTACTGCATATATATATATAATGTTATTTTTAAAAGTTACAGAAATTTAATTTTTTTACGGGATTTAAATACTATATATTTAGTAAAACTTTCTTCGTGTACCAATAATTAAACAATAAAAGTTTCATTTTTGTACAAATAAAACTTACCGAGTTATGATAACTTGAATTTTATGTATTTTCAGCATTTTTTGTAATTGAAAAAGGAAAAACACTTTTTATCCAAATGTTACAAGTCAAAATAAAAATTTTCTTAACAATGGTGTGTTTTTTTTAAATTAACATTAGATATTTCTTGAAATACCTTGAAAGAGCTAACAAAATTTGGGGCGGCAGTTTGCACCGCGCTATTTAAATGAGAAGTCCCCTTCTTTCGTAGTAAATATTAGTAAGTATCCTCTAGTAATATTTTATTTGTATTCATTGCGTTGAATATCTCATAAGATATAATGCAATGCTAGATGAATACAGACCTTAAGTATTGTGATTATTGTCGCCAAGATTTACCATGGCCGAATTTGCATCCAGAAGACTTTTTTGGGAAAAATAACTCTTTAAGGCAACCCTCAATAAAATGATGGATTGCTTATCTCACCCCCTTCGAGCGCAGTTCATACAGAAGGGGCCGAAGCTGTAGGCGCAATTTATGATCTCCTCCCACCGTAGGCGCAATTGATGTACACCCCTTTAACACCCCCTTAAGACAATGTTATATAAAAATTCTGTATTAAAAGTACTACATTGTTGTTATTTCTTATTTCAATGTCCTGTGGGTACTATGCAAATTCATTATAAGTAAAAATTTAGAAGAAAATAAAAAGTTATAGGGGTAAAATGGTAAGGAAAATTAAACTCGCAAGTTTAACTTAAACCTCAGTTAAATAAAAAATGTTTCGCTGCCGACCATTTTTTCTTTATTTTGAATCATTAAGGCATTCGTCTATCAGAATAAAATGTTATTTTAGCAAGTTTAATTTCGCTAGATTTTTTCCCCCAAAAGTCAAAAGATTGTGAGAATGGCCCATATACGACAGAGAGAAGAAGAAAGACAAAATAAGAAGGAAATATTAAAACTTGAGAAAGAAAAACAGAAGTTAGACAGTGAAGGATTTCAACGGGAAGAAGTTGAAGTGTGTAAAAAATATTGGATTTGTAAGAAATTATACTTTTGGGGTGAAAAAAAATCGTTCTCAACACGAACAATTATTAAATCCTGTTAATAACTTTCATTATTCTGGAAGAAATGAAACTATACTTATCAGAAGAGGTGATAGAGTTGAAGAAGAAATGGAAACAATTTCAGCCATGAGAAGACCATTCCAGAATTGAACTTTTACCAGTCGAAATGAAGTTATAACTAGTATCATCAGGATGACCGAGAACGTGGGAATAAGATTGAACAGCAACGTTCATACAAAAAGCATCATCTCAATGAAATGTAACAATCTCGGGTTGCGATAAATTCATGAATGAGTACGAGTTTACGTTTTACGAGAATGGAATCAGATGAATAGTAAAAGGGCCAGTGGTGTAGTCGTAAAAAAAAAAAAAGGATATACGCTCAAGGCAGAGGGTAAACCCTAGAACGTTTTTTGAGAAACAGAGAGAGTTATACGGTGTTCCTTTAAAAAATCCAGAAGGTGTACGGCGTATACCCTCCACTACATTCCTGGTTAAATTCATTTTCAACCGATTCCTTTAATCATTTTTTATAAATATTTATAGTGAAATCATCTGGAATTCATGTAATCAAAATGGAATACAGAAGATGACCGTAACATTTCAGTTGTTACTTGTTATTGTTACCGTTAAAGATGCTAAACTAGGGATTTGAATATCAACAGCGTCGTGTAATTTTCTTAATTCCAATGTATTAGAAATGCAGTTTTTTTTTACAGGATTAAGGCGTTTCTCAAAAAATATTTTTTTTCCACTCTACAACGCGAAACTTTCTTATCCATTTTAAAACATATAAGCCTGATACTTGCAGACATGGTTATTAAAGTGTTTTGTAAATCGAACAGTTTTTTCATTTTCCGAAAAATGGTTTACATGGAGTTGTAAACGATTATTGTTCAAGGACGACCGTTTTTTCCCCTAGGAAATTCGTTTCAAAACGCCACCTTTGGCAGCATTCTGCTTTTACCGAAAAACAGTTCGACTACATTATTATTTAAGAGGCTACTTCAGTCAAGCGAAAAGGGCCGTTCGCTAACGCTAATCCTATGGAAGAAATTTATAAAGATATCTCGGTTGCATTTCAATATTTTTAACCCTTAGACTCCCAGTGGGACACTATGTCTCAGAGAAACTTCGAAAATTACCACTGGATACAACAGTCCCTGAAAAGCTTGGAAAACCATGTCTGCTTGTCCCACTGATCTCTCACGCTCATTTGGGATCGTTTGCTCGGTAGATACTAAATTTGATTTAAAATATCTCAAACAAAAAATGGTAGTCAAGAGGTTAAATGATTTTTTTTCTTTTTTGCATTTGATAGCTGAGACCGATCTGTACAAAGACCGTTTTTTACCTTTTCGATTTTGTCTATAGATATTTTTAATAAGGATACTTTCATTTTCGGAACCGGTTTCGAAAGTGCATCACCGTAAAAAAAAAAAAAAAAAAAAAAAAAAAAAAAAAAAAAAAAAAATCTGCAATCAAAATTGAAAAAGTAAAAAACGGCCTTTGTACAATGAAAAAAAAAAAAAAAAAAAAAAAAAATCATTTAAAAATATTGAAATGCATCCGAGATATCTTTATAAATTTCTTTCATAGGATAGGATTAGCATTAGCAAAAGGGTCCTTTCGCGTGACTGAAGCAGCCCCTTAATAAGAGCACCTGTCAATTTGATACGTTTGTTTAAAAAAAAAAAAAGAATTAAAAAATGTGTCAGAAAGCAGCCAGTTTAGATTTGAGAACACTCTTAATATTTAACAGTTTTGACATGAGCATTGATAACTAATTCTTGCCTACCATTTCTTTGTTTTGATAATTTTATCGATTTTCAATAATTTTCTTCCGATAAAGCGAATTCATTTACCCCATTAAATGTCACCAAGAAGAGTTTTTAAGTATGAAAATTTATGTATTTTAGACAAAGTTTCATTTTTGCAATAGAGTTTTGAAACTGGTTCCAAAACTCCTTTCATAAACATGGATCATCGAAATATGTTTCAATAGCAATTTCTGGTATCTTAACTGTTTTAACCGTTTGATGACTGTGTCGTGACATGTACGCTTCAGCGATTATTTTTTTTATTCTATTCGTAGTAATTTCAAAAATAATCTCCGCCATACACTCATATTAGGATTTTTTTTTTTTATCTACCAGAAAGAAATTTTTTTTACAGTTGGGGTATGACCGAATATAAAATTAGTCGCAAGTCCCGATCAGAATCAAAAGATCTACATCACTCATGCGAAAACACCCGCTCGCTAATGTTAATCATATGAAAGAAACTTTTAAAAATATCTCGTTCATACTTCAATATTTTTTCTTCTTCTTCTTCGTTGGATAGCTGGGGTCGATCTCTACAAAGACCCTTTTTTACTTTTTCGATTTGTTTAGAGATTTTTTTCCCCTCCTTTACTACGATACTTTCACTTTCGAAACCGATTCCGAAAACCAAAGTATCCAATAAAAAGAACCTGTAAGCAAAATCGAAAAAGTAAAAAAGGGCCTTTGCAGAGATCGACTTAAGCTATCCAATGCAAAAGAAAAAAAACAAACAAACAAACAACAACAACAACAAAAAAAACATTTAAAATATTAAAAAGCGAACGATATATATAAATTCTTCCATAGGATTAACATTAGCGAGCGCGTATTTTCACGTAAGTGAAGTAGCCCCTTAATTAAACATTAAAACTAGTGAACCTTCCCTGTGCGACCACCTCCCTGAACGACCATTTTTTCATGGAACGAAATTTTTCCCCATAGGCTCAATACTAATTTTACCTCTATTCAGAGACACAAATCCCGCTTTTTCCTGGTCGCTTGAAGAAGGTTTTATTAGAATAATAATTACGAAGAGCATATTATTCATCAAACTTCTAAACTAAGTTTAGAATTTTTATTTATTCCGGTAACTTTTTTTTACTGTCATTTGTGCCTTTTTAAGCAATGAATTTAACTCTGATGAAAAAGTAAGGATGACGGTCAGTAAACTCCCGTGCCCTATTCTGTCAGGAAACTCTCAAAGAAATAGATAAATTGATGAAATCGTCAAAAGGAAAATAAATGCATCTAGTTACTGAACTTCGAAAGGACTTTGAAATAAAAGTTATAGAAGATAAAACCGTAAAATCAAAGCAAACGTCAATGTATTCATTTTTTAAACTCTGCACTAATTAATTTATGTAGTTAACTTTTGTTTTGATACTTAAATTTTTATATTTTTTCCTAAAGTGAACAATAAATTTTAGTAACATTAATTGTTACCCATTTTTTCAGCAATTAAAATCTAGATTTAAACATGACCTCCATTAAGAGACCACCTCTCGGAGCGACCAATTTTTATCGGAACGGAACGTAGTCGCTTTAGGGAGGTTTTACTGTATGCATTTCCTGCATTTATAGGCAATTCATGAGCACTATCACAACCTTTTCGGGATACTAGCAGGACATGATGGTGTAATTTTAGCTACAATTTTGTTAATTATTTTTATTCTCGCTATAATTTTATTTAATCAAATTGTTATTTTATTTATTTATTTTGATGGGGTGGGTGGGTTATATTCGAAAGCGTTCTGTACTTCGTTTTCAAATTCCTTTTCTTCATTAATAGCATTTTTTATTTCGTTATCAAATAACTTTTAATTCTTTATTCATCTGATTAAGATAATTAGCGTGTTTTCGTAATATACTCTCTGAACATAACTCCAAATTCTAATTTATTAATATACTTCGTCTCTCAAAGTGGATCTTCCTTTTGTAATTTTAGACAAATAAAATCAAATTAATTAATGATTTTTTGTGTGTGCGCGCGCACTATTTTTTGTTGTTGTTTTAACTTTAAGAGCCTTGATCATTTTATCTATATGGTTTAAAGAATTTTATAACAAGTAAAAATAATGTACAGTCGTGGAAAAAAAAAGTAAACACCCCCTACTAACTCCTCAACAAATCATCATAGAAGAAAGTGACTGGTACCGAACGATTGGAAATAAAGTCTACTTTTAAATGATGTATATAAAATTTTCTTAGGGGGTCATCTACATATTAAAACGAATCCAAACTTCATTTTTTTTTCAATGGCAATACCCAATTTTAATGAGATATTTCAAATCTTCGGTTCAAACTATGCCTAGACACCAAATTTCAAGTCATTTGAATGATAAGTTTTTGAATTATAAACATTGAAAATTGAGTGCTTCTAATGTTAAATTATATTTTCATATTTTTATTTATATCTCCCGAAATTATGCTCCTAATGTGCTAATTTTTTTTTTGTGGTAATAATACTAATATACCCAAACATAAATAAGCTGAATTTGCAATTTTTATAATTTTATGATATAAATTATGAATTATGAAATTAATATTCGAAAAAATTATGAATCGCAACCTACAATTTTTTTGATGGATTTAGATTTATTAAGTCCTGCTTTATGGAAATTCAAAAATTTCACATTTTTCTTCCAAGTAGTTTTCAAATTATGCTTAAAAAACGGCAAAATGATGGTTTAAGGGGCCGTCTATGATGGAAGTGAGTAGGCATTTTGAAATTTATTCTGCCGTACTGTAATCTAATACGCTTCATTGACTCCTTGAGTGGCGCTTAAGGTGCCTTGATCAAGGAAGCGGCTCTCTCGGTTAACAATCCAGTACGGAAGTTCAATTTGGATACAGCCCTTAAAATACGCTCGTTTTAAAATAATTAATTTCTCGGAAACTTATGGTACGAATTGCATAAAAATTCGTTTTTAGGCTAATTGAAGGGTGTAGAGTTCATTGATGCTGTCAGAATTGGGTACTGCTATTGAAAAAAACAAATTTATGGTTCGTTTTAATATGTAGGTGGCACCCTAAGCAAATTTTATATACATCATTTAAAAGTAGACTTTATTTCCAATCGTTCGGTACCAGTAACTTTCTTCTACGATAATTTGTTGAGGAGTTAGTAGGGGGTGTTTACTTTTTTTTTCCCACGACTGTACAACATGTATGCTAGAATATAAAATGACATAACATATAATACAGTGCTAAGTCCGAAAACTTAATGTCTATAATCCGGACTTTTTTGATTCGCCAATTTTTACTTTTTTCTTTCTTCTTTTGTATACATACTTCATAGTATGGGGGTATCTACGTCAATTCAGTTAACGCTTGAAATATAATCCAGATGGTAAATAATTTTTTTATCATACCATCAAAGGATTGTTTCTATCAATTTATCAATTATTTTATTTTTAAATAAAAAATATACACTTATTTAAAAAATTAAACTGTTAAACATAATCTTTTATTTATATATATATATATATTTACATTTGATCAGTAACTTTTAAAATAACATGCTTTTTATTCCTATTTTAATAAATGATTTAAATTACTTGATTACCCAATCAAACTTTAATAATTACTTTTTATAATGTTGGTATTTGTTTATTAACTATGCTATGGGGCAAAATTATCATAAACCATACCTATAGGTATCTGTGTAAAATTTAATCATGCTTAAATATTAGAAAGGAAAGAAAAATCCCTGCCGGCCTGGCCTACAGGCGGAGGTAGATTTCGAAGTTAAATATACTAATTTCACCAACAAAAACTAAATCATGATTAGAGATTTATCCACTTTAACAATTTTATCTGGCTGCTTTTGACGAGTTTTTATTTCATTTTTATATAATAGCTGGTTTTATCAGAATCATGTTAAGGAGGTATTCAAAAAAATACTTTTCCATGCTCAACAACTCGAAATTTTCTGGCACATTTTCGGATTCATTTTTAATAGAAAAAATGTTAAACTTGCTGAAGTGATTTTTGAAGAGATTTATAAAAGACCTGTGTTTTTATTATTCGTTCAATTAATTAAAACTTGATTTATGAACAATTATTTTCTCAGTAGGACAATATTTTTCGTTTCTAACACAATCGCTTCGGGAAATTTCTGTTCAAAATGCTCACTTTGACATCATTTTTTGAAATATATTTTGCCTCTATCAAAAAATCGATCATTACGGTACATTATATAATTTTTGAATAAGAGAATCTACCAATTGGATGCGTTTGAGAGCAAAAATGAAATTAAAATTGAGTCAGAAAATAAGTAGTTTGGATTTGAATACACCCTTAATAAGATGATTTTTTTCTTCAACCGCTATGTATTTTCAATGTTTTTGCTGTAAGAATTGGTCCTATCAAAAACTTGTCTATATAAATGTTGTAAACAATATTAAGAAAATATATGCTAAATTCTTGGGAATTTTATAACTTGTAAATTGACGGAGTTATGGATTTTTTCTTCTTCACCCCCCCCCCCTTTTTTTTGTTTTCGTTTTTATTTTTTATTTTTTATTTTTTTTTTTTTTTGCGGTACGAATTGGTCCTATCAAAAACTTGTGAATATAAAAGTTGTAGATAATATTAAGGAGATTTATAATAAAATAAATTGGATTTGATATCTTGAGAATTGACGAAGTTATGAACTTTTTTCTCCCAAAAACCCTATTTTTGCGCCCCTTGAGCCCATTTTTAATCTGATCAAAAATCTGTGATACATAAATTTTTGGCCCTAGTTTTAGAAGTAATAAAAACTTTAAACTGATTTGATATGTGCAAAAATTAAGAAGTTATGGGTTTTTTTCGGTTTTCACAAAACCCCTTCCTATTTCCATCCCATTGGTCCGATTTTGCCCAATAACGAACTTCACCGAGATTTTATGCCCCTTGATTTTATGTATCAGTTTGGAAGAGATTTGTGCAAAATTGTGGAAGTTATCGTGTCCAGAAGAAAGTGATAGATACATATAAGTATATAAAGTTTTTTACTGAGGGTGGTTTTGGGTTCTAGAGATCATGATCGGTGTAGATCTGCAATTTTTTTTCAGAAATTCCAACATAGGAGAGAATGTAATAGGTAGTATTTCATACGAAATCTACCTAAAATCTTATGATACTAGCCGCCCATAGCGACCAGTTTGGTCTCCCTTAAAATTTATGTTTGGAAAAGCATGCTAAGTATTGTATCATGTTACTTTTATTCATAATTTAATTTACTTGGACTCCCTTAAATATAATTAATATAATCCCTTAAGCTAGTGTTTTTTTTTTTTTTTGTTACATTAAAATATCTCAATTTGTTGATTTTCAGTAAGCAAGTAAACCCTATTGGTTTACAATGGAAGTCTATGGGAATTTGGCGAAATATTAGAAATATCGCCAAGTTGGCGACAGAAAAGCCTCCCCCTTCCTAAGGTATGAAGATGCATTAAATGCTGTTCAATAACCAATGAGATGCGTTTCATTCGGGCGTTGCCATTAAACAATTAACAAATAATCTCGATTTCTGTACCACGTACGATAGTGTAATATATATATATATATAGATACTGAAATTTGTTATTTGTACTTAAAAGAAATATACATTTATTCTCCTGTTTCCAAATTCCCGTCTTTTGCAACTCTATTTACAGTGAAACATTTCACTCTACGCAGCGCCACAGATGTAGTTTTCACAACAAAAACGCTTAAAAGAAAACAACAGTTTTCTACAGTAGTTTTTTTTTAATTAAATGATGTACAATACAAAAAAAGGGGTGATCACCCCTACTAACTCTGGTGTAAATCATCGTATAAAAATGTGACTGGTACCAATTGATTAGTAATAACGTCTAGTAATTAATGCTACAGGTAAATTTTGCTTAGAACCTCGATTACATATAGAAATTGTAACAAACTTAAAAAAAATTCAATACGAACACCTAATTTTATTATGTTTAGATTTTTAAATTTCTGCCTTCGGGTAAACGGAAATTCATTCGGTCAAGTGGTTTAGGAATTATGCAGGTTTAAAGTTTGGAACTAGAAATAGGATTTCTGTTGATTTGGTTATAGGTTCCCATTCATATTTTTGTCTAATATGTTATATTAGACAAAATATATAATAATTATTTTTCGAAAACAAATATAAATTGTAATCTTTTTTTTTTTTTTTTTTTAATAGAAAACGATTTCTAGAAACTTGAAACATACGAATCCAAAATTACAGCTCGTTCCATCAAATAGTTCCGAGTTATACTTCAAAAACTGCCCGCATTACAATCTGTTTTGGAAAGGTAAAAAAATGAACTTAAAATTAGTAGTTCCAAACTTTAAACCTATAGATAATTCCTAAACTACCCGACTTTTCGTTTGGTATCCGAAAGTAAAATTTACCGAATAATCCAAATATGATAAACAAATCTGATGAATGCATGATTTTTTTTTTTCTTCAGTAAAATAAGTTGTCTTTCTTATCATAGTAATGAAACTGAAATTGTAATGTGTGCAAAGCAACTTACTAAGGGCACCACCAAACATGGTGCACACAGATTTTGATGATTTTAAAGTATGTTATAGGAATCATACTCCTAATTATTCTGCTGAAAGGTTTTATTCAAATGGACCCTAGTTTCCGAGAATGTGGGGGTCAAAGTTCAACATACGTTTCAAATACTGATTAATTTGTTTTTTAAACGTAGGCAGGATAATGTCGAGGTACAGTGCGAGTACGCTGAAAGGTTTTATTCAAATGGGCCCTAGTTTTCGAGATTTTAGAGGTCAAAGTTCAACATACTTTCAAATACTGATTAATTTGCATTTCTAAATGCGGGTTAGGTAGCGTCGACGTAAAGTGCGAGTTAGCTATACCGTAGATGGCGGGTTAAAGGCCAACTTGTACCATTTTTACTTTTTTTATTTAATATTATATTTTTGATATGTTAAAAGTTTTTATACTGAATTAAAAAAACCACAGCTTTGAGATTTTTGATATTTTCATAACAAATTACATTTACATTTTCAATTTTTTTTAATGAAAATTTATATTTTCTCTGCAAAGTTTTAAACTAATATTTCTGTTAACGAAAATTAAACTAATATATATATATATATAGCTATCTCATCTTTTTTTAAACTTACTGTTATTGTATAAAATATTAAATAAAAAAAGGAAAAATGGTACAAGTTGGGTTCTAACATGCCATCTACGGTATAGCATACTTGCACTTTACCTCGAAGCTACTCAACCAGCATTTAGAAATGCAAATTAATCAGTATTTGAAAGTACGTTGAACTTTGACCTCTAAAATCTCGAAAACTAGGGCCCATTTGAATAAAACTTTTCAGCAGAATAATTAGGGTTGTGGTCTCTATATCATACTTTAAAATCATCAAAATCTGTGAGCACCATGTTTGGTGGTGTGGTGCTCTTGTAAGTATAGGATGAAAGAAGGGGGAAGAAACATTTACTAGTAACTTATATTTTGTTATTTTCACTTAATATAAGACATTTATAATAGTATGTAATATTGCATATTAATTTTATAATAATAAAAACAGAATACTTATGTTTATAAAAACATACAAATGTTCAAGTTTTTGAAATTATGTGAATGGTTATAAAGTATTCTAAAAACATCTCAACATGAGGGATTTTCCCTTTCTGCGAAACATTTTAAATGCGATTTAAAGTTGATCGGATTTGAAGTGAAATATAAGAAATCAAAAATTCAGAATTCAATTTCATATCTGGGACTAAAAAGAAACAGATGTTTCTTAATCTAGGAAAACATAGTATAACCTCTTCTGTGTTACTAATGATTCCGAAAATCATTCTTTATCCTTAGAAACCAATGCGTTTTCGAGATTTAAAAAAGCAAAAGTTATTTTGCTGTCACTGATTTTTGGAAACTTTTCTGAATCGTTTTTTAGTATTATAATCAGGTTTCTCGGATGCTATCTATTTTTAAGTACACAATTTCATGGTCAACAAACATTTTACAGACAAACGTAATATATTAATCAAAATTAATATTATTCTGGCGTGTACTATGCGAAATCAGATATACACTATAAAAACTACTTGGAAACATTTCTGAAAATCAGTGCCAACAAAAACAAACAAACAACAACAAAAAAAAAAACTTCATGATTCTTTAAGTCTTGAAAATATAGTATTGGTTTCTAATGATAAAGAGGTTTTTGGAATCAAAGGCAACCCAGAGGATGTTATTGTATATTTTTGTGTATGGATATATGTTATCATAGATTAAGGGGCTACTTCACTCACACAAAAACAATGTTAATATAATGTGTGCTAATGTTAATCTTATAGGAGACATTTTTTAAGAATTCATTTACAGTTCAATATTTTTAAATGATATTTTTTTTTTTTTTTTTTGCTCATTTTCATATTATTACATAATTATATTATATATTAATTAATTAATAATAATTATTATTATTTTAATATTATTTTATAATATTATTTATATTTAAAAAATTTTTAAATCTAAATAGTAATACTCTCCCTGGAACTGCAGCTTTAAAAACAAAATGCATATAGTTTTAATCACAGATGACAATTTCTAAAGAATATAAATAATACAATTATATTAATATTATTATATAATTATGTTATGTAATAATTAATAATAATAGTTATTAATATTATTACATAATTATATAATTAATTAATAATATTAATTATTTTAATATTATTAATTTTATTTAAAAAAATTATTATAATTTTTAAATATAAACTACAACAACCGTTTTGTACTTCTTCGATTTTTGTTTTTTTTTGGATGCTTTGGAGCCAGTTTCAAAATTAAAAGCATCCTCATTAAGAAAAAAAAAAAAAAAAAAAAACTGCAAACAAAATCGAAAAAGTGAAAAGTGGTTTCAGTAGAGATCAACCTCAACTATCCAATGCAAAAAAAAAAAAAATATTGAAATGTTAACGAGATGTCTTAACAACTGTCTCCCACAGCAGAAAATATATAAATAGATAAATTTTCTCCCATCACATTAGTGAGTTGATGTTTTCGTGTGAATGTAGTAGCCTTTTAAGGAACATGTCTCTTTACACAGTGTGATTCCAATTTCTGCAACTCACAACTGCTCTAACAAGCATTTTTATTTATTTTTGAAACAGAAAAAGACCTAGCTGAGTAAAAATGAGAGGACCTTACAACAGTATACAGTGTGTATTTCAGTGAAATAAATACACTGAAAGAAGCACAAGAAACCAAATTCATATCTACAGGGATTTTATTCAAATATATGTCAACACATACATACATGACTATGGCACAGTGGTCTCCTATTCTGTACAAAAATATTCACATTTAGTTTCATATAAGGATCCAAATTATATACATCAACAATAATTTCAGTACACATTTTGCTTAGCTGCTCCAATTTCACAGTAATTCGCACAGTCTCTTGTTACATAAAACTATCTCTAGCAGATAAAACAATTACAGTACATGAATTAAATATAAGTTTAAATTAATAAAAATACTTTTTGTTCAATAAAAAAGAAAAATGAATTTTAATATTGTGAAATTAATGAAATGAAAATTATTTTACGTTCACTTGATTTGTGTTATGATTCACATAAAAACAATCAATAGATATCAAAGGATTACAAATGAAGGTAAACGGCAGTGATAATAATTTTTAATTTTATAGCAAAATATATTTTTAATTTGAAAAATTATTTGTAGAAGCTAAACATTTTTTATTAGGTAGAGAACACCTAACTTTTAGTACAAAAGTAGTGAAATTTTTCAGAATATCCTAGTAATATGCTGTAATAGATATTATCACAGAATAGAATTTAATATTTAAATGTAATTAACCCACATTTGTTATAGGGTAACATGAAACCTACACAAATAAATAAAACTGAACAGAAAGTTGAAAAGTTATCTTTATGAAATGAGTAATATTATTTCTATTATGATATTTAATGATAATAATACAAACATCTGTTCCTGACTATTGATAATTAAACATTTAAGATAATATAAACAGATAAGGAAATACAGGAACAATTAATCTTATCAGTCAGAGAGACAGAGATAACATATCTCATAAAGCACAAATTGATTAATCTGAAAATAACCCCTTTTTTTTCATTTTTTATGAGAATCAATTTTTTTTTTTTTAGGAATTACTATATCTAAAGCAATTTTAAGGTACTTTATATTGTATTTTCTCTATTTAGACAGAGTTAAACTATTTAATTATGATTAAAATTAAATTAAAATTTTGAATAAAAGAAAATAAATAAAAACTTAAAAACTCTGTTTAATATATTTTTTTAATTACAAAATACATAATTATTAAATAAGACAGGGAAAAAATTAAAAATCAGTATAGCAGTTAAAGATCGTTGGTTAAAAAGAATTTAAATAATTCAATATACATTTTAAGTTTATAAAATGTTTAGCTTCAAACAAGATGTAGAAAGTAAACAGATTTATGTAGATATGCATCTTAAATATCATGTGCTTATTCATTTTATTACATAAGAAAGAGATACCGTGAAAATGAGAAAAAACAGGACTAGTGCATAGTGAAAAAAAAAACTAAAACAATAGTTATTATAAAACAGTTACAAAAAATAATATTAAATAACATGAACTAATATTTTTCACCAAAAACAGAAAAAAATGTTTGAAAACACTAAAAACTTGTTTAATAAAACACAAAGCTTTTTATGACAAAAAAAGAAAAAAAAAAAAAAACATAAAAACTCTATAAATACCTGGTTTGTTATTAATGCATTTGAATGCCTTTTAGGAAAAAGAGGCATTGATATACTTCAAAACATGTTGCTGTTTTTTGTGCTTTTACATCATTTTAAAAAGTTTTGAAACTTATAAGTAACGATTTTCTATTTAAATAAAAATAAAGTAAAATAAGATTTAACCCTAACAAGACAGTTGTAATAAATCCTTTTCAGATATTTTGCCAACATTTTTTAAGCACCATTTTTAACAAACAAGAACAAAAAAGCACCAAACTACTTTTGTTTAAGGGATAATAAACCTTTCAATGCATCTAATAGGGAGATCTACTGGATCCTCTTTAACTTTTCAATGTTTTAAATGCTATGATGTGTGTAATACAATAAATATTTATAAAATATTTATCTTTTTCGGTGAAATTAATACACACTTGAAAAATATATTTTTACATTGAAGCTAACACAATACAAAAAGTGAAAATTAAAATTAACTTATACCAACTATTAAAACCATAATTCTCTGTAGTACAAATAAAATTATTTAAAATTTCTATGGAACAACAACAAAAAACTTTTGAATGCATTTTGAGTCCCATTTACAATAATTTCCATCTAATCAACTGTAACAGGTTTAGATACCATATTTTATGGAAGAAACGCCGCAGTGCTTACAAGTTTAAAAGTTATTTTTTTCCAAGTGCGGCGTTTACGATTTTTTTTAAATACCAACTGAGTTTCCTTAATTTAAAAATTCATAAAACTATTTAAAATGAGATTTAAATATTTTAAATAAAACTTCAGACATCTTAAGATATTAAAAACAAGGCATCCTACACTGCTCAGAAAACTTTGATTAAAGTTAGGTCAATGTGACACTGTCAACAAAAGTAGCGTTCCGACGGTTGCAGCATTTACAACGGGTGCACCGATTACGATATTTTTAAGCTTATTCAGGCCAATTTGAGGAGTGCAGCATTTCTTCCATAAAATACAGTAATCTAAACTGAATTTGAGACAGTTCATCTGAGCTTTATAATTGCTAATAAAAATGATAAATATCTCAGTATTGGTAATGATAATTTGATAATATTCATGTAATTTTAATCCCTTTTTTTATGTATATATATTTAAAAAATGATATAGAAGAAATATTTTGAATTGAAATAGTAATATTCGAAAGTTTAATATATTAAAAAAGAAAGGGTCCTTAAAAAAAAAATCTATTAGATGTCTAATAGTCAAGAGCTTGACATATTTTAAAAAAATCTTTAATAAAATCTATTTTGAGTTTAAACAGAAGTAGTATCTCCAATTGAACAAATCTATTTGCAGCCTTAAGATTCTCAGTACCATGAACTGCTATCTGTTTACTAAGCTGTAGTTTCACTGCAATAGAAGCATTATTTAAATTAATATAATTTTACAGATATAATGCAAGTTTGATTAATACTCTCAAGTATTATATTCTTATATGTAATTAAGCTTTTTATACCATGTTGGAAAAATAATATTTTTTATAGCATTTTTAAAAAAATAAAGAGAAAACAACATTACAATTTTGCCTTTTTGATTGGTGGTCAGAGAGTCAAGGGAAATATCTATGATTTAATATATTTATATAAAAACTTTAAAACAGCTATTTAGAATACAAATAAGAATATTTGGGATTTTAATAGTTAAATAATAAAAATTATTTTTTAAATCATTGCTCAAAATACATGACTTCAAAAGAGCATTAGATAAACACTGTGAGCTATGGCCTTACAAATTAACAGATAACCAGAAAGGAGTTTGAAACAAAAAATAATTACAAAAACATTTTTAAAGTGTAACAAACTATTCTGTTTTAATTCTTGAAATCTATTAGTTGAAAAGAAATTATCTATGATATTCCATGTTCTCACTAAACCTAATAGTGAGATCTAGATAATTTCTGACGAATAAAAGGCTTATGTCATGCTGAGTTCTTATCCATGCAGATGTATAAGAATTCTATGACAAAGACACTTTGATTTGCAGAACTTGTAGAATTTTGATTTTAAAAAAAAATAAAGAAAAGGAAAGAAAAAATTCTGTTTAAAAATAATTATTATATGTTTTATTTTTTCAAAATATAATCTGTAGTTGCTATTATTAGTCATTAATTTAGTTATTTTAATCTGCGACAGGATTACATTTACAATTTGATGTTTGTAAAAATCTAAATCATATATGCGTATGATAAATGACATATGATTATTTTTCCTGATTTAATACATAAAAAAGGTGCATCATTCAAGATCTAAGATAACAGAAATATATGGAAGAAAATTACATTTCCACCTTTTCTATATTTATTGATTTTTTTAGTAACTACATGCAATTGTATCCAGTTTTATTATCATAATTATTATAAAATATTTCATTGTTATTTAATTAGGTACTTTTCTGTTAGCCGGGCGCCAGTGTTATATATACATGGATATACATACATATGCATGTATATATACACATATTGTATATACACACATATATACATGCATATGCACATATTTGTACATGTATATAGATTTATATATATACATCTGTATATACATATCCATGTATATATAACACTGGCGCCCGGCTAACCGAAAAGTACCCTTAATTATATTATACTTCTATAAAATTAACATATATTTCAGGAAATTTCAGTCATGCACAAAAAAAAGAGGGAAAATACAGACATGCAATTGTATAGATCTTCGTTTAAAAAAAAAAAAAAAAAAAAAAAAAAAGAAGAAGAAGAAGCATTATTATTGACATTCATTATATTTAAACAACAACAACAGCAAAGTGTTGAATTTTAACAGTAAAGACATTTAAAAATTGAGTTGCTATTGTTTTGCATAATATGGTGTAAATATATTATTCAACAGATATAATAATTTCTCAAGATCAAATTAAATTGCTCTTAACTGTTAACTCCAGTTTTGAGTTACATGTTATAATGAATAGTGAATTTATAACTATGCATATAGTTTTATATCATCAGTGTTCAACATTAATCTTAGAATGTACAGATTAATGTAAACAAAAATATGAAAAATTCAACAACCTTATGCAATATTTGTTACATTTTTCATACAATGAAATTTATTTAAATTAAAAAAATAATAAAGTTATCAATTTTCAAAGACTTAATTATTGCAAAAAAATTGTTCTAGTTATTGTACTATTATCATTCTCTTTAGTTTAAAGATAACGTAAGTTTTGTTGATTTCTAGTATAATGCTATAAAAATCGACTTTAGATAATCAAAATTTGATATATTTGTTCGTTATAGAGGCCTTGGCGAGATGGAGAAAATGACCTTGGCAAGGAAAAGGACATTCATACATATTTTCTGGCAACCTATTCACTGTTGCATACACACAAGCAGTTTTTTTTTCACTATTTATACAATCTATTTAATATGAAGAAGCAAGATTTATTTTTAATATAGTAATTTGTGTAATTAGTGGGATTTTTTAAAATACATAAACAGGCTCAAAAATTGACCAGGTTTGTTTTCACAACTGTTTATATCATTTGACAAAAAATCTTAGTTTCCAAGGCCAAATTTGTGCCAAACTTACCAAAAAAAAAAAAAAAAAAAAAAAAAAAAGCACATAGGCTGCATAACAAACACTCAAAATTGTATAGTAATTTTTATTATAAATAAAAATTTACATGGATAAAAATAGTAAAAAAAAGGCCTTTGTGTGTGTACTTTTTTTTTCGTAGTCCATTGTTTAAATTTAGTCAAATTTTTTTAAATAGTTTAACTATTAGTTATAAGTATTTCTAATGAAGAAATTGAACCATAAATTCCAAAAATTGTCTAGTACTTTTTATTGTAAATGAAAATTTACAGGAATAAAAATAGTACAAAAAGGCTTTTGTGTAGGTCCCCCCCCCCCCCAGTCTTTAAATTTACAAAACTTTTTAAATAGCTTAATTATTAGTTATAACCAGAAATACTACATAATTTTTTTAATAATAATAAAAAAAAAAAATTATGGCTATTCTCTATTATACATAAAAATTAGAAACACAAGTAAGAATAAAGAAAATAAATGCATTTTATTTGTGGCTGTTATAGCAGCATGATTATTAAAAAAAAGGGGGGGTATAAAAATAAATTAAGAGCATTTGTTCATTCAAAAGACAACAAAATATGAGCTACATTTTTTTGTTAGTCTTTTGGAGAACACAAAACAAATTTCAATTTTCAGAATTCCGATATGTTTGTTTTGAAATATTTACGCCACTGCTGAAACTGTTTAACTTTACTTTTAAAAATGTTTCTGTCGAAAATAAACCTTTACATTTTGATAATTTATTCATTGAGTTCTAATATTGGTCCTCTTTTTACAGAAAATAAGATTTCTTTTTATTATGTTAAAGTTTATGTATTTAAAACTGAGTGAAAGAAAAATTGGAGAACTTCTTAATTTAAAGCTAGAAAAATCTACTTCCATAAAATAGGAAAACCATCATCATTATAAAATATCGACTAATTCAAAACATCAACAAAAGTAGAAAAACAAAATCTACAACAAGGATCTTTAACCATATGTAGAGTATGCTGTACACAAATTATGAAGTCTATGTATGTACAATAATTAAAACAGAAAAAAAAGTAGATGAGTATAGTCTTCTTTTATGATGTGTTCATAAAACTTGTAATGAACAATGTAGAAATTTTAATACATCACAACCGCTTAGTGCTGCCATCTATTGTCACACCTGTGCAACGACTTCCACGTGATTGCTTACGGTGCCTACAGATGGCGTTGGTCGCATAGAACCTTGTGACGCAGCGGCAGGAGGAGAGATGACGTCACTAGGAAGGTGATGTGAGCTAGATGTAGAATTATTGATTAATTCTACGTCTTCCGGTCCAACTGGACTCGGCTGACCTGCAGAGCTTGGTCGCGAACGGTAACTAGGAGGCCTGCTGTAATCGGAAATTCCAATGTTCACAGGAAATCTGGAATTAAAACGAAACCATAAATTATTACGTACACATTTATTTATTTTTATTCAAAAAACGCAAGATACGTACAACATTTGAATCTAATCGTGGCGTAGAAATTCAAAATGTATGGGAAGGGTTTAAATTTAAAATAGGGGCTACAAGTTAAAACTAATAATTTGTGATAAAAAAAAGAAAAAAGGCTGAAAGTTGCTATGTTTATTTAATCCTGTTGTAATACGACATTTTTCGAACTTCCTCAAAATTTACCATAAGCTATTGTCATATAAATAGTACGCAAAATAACTACATTCGTTAGTTCAGTAAATGAAATATTCGTTAAATTTTATTAAACTTTTAACTTGTCATTTGGTGAGATACTTTAAAAATTTTAAACCTAAAAGTAATTTTTCCCTAAAATTAAATAAAAATAAAATAAATAAATGGGCTCTAAAAGATAAAATTATCAAATAAATTTTTAATTTTTACCTCGGATAAACGGTAGCTGGTCCACGATACATTGGTGGTGGTGGGGGTGGAGGTTGAGGGGGTGGCGGGTGTGTAGCAGGAGGAGACTGGCGGTCCATGAGAAGCAATCGAAGACGATATTCCTGCATCGAAGCTTGATACGAAGGAGGCGGAGGTCGCAAGGTTATGTCAGGATATAACATTGCTGAAAATAGAAAACAAGCAAACATATATTTCAGGAAATGCTATTTGGATTATTATTATTCATAAAATTAATAGTTTCACATGTTTATAAAGCAGTTTTCAGTAAATACGTTTAAAATAAAAACCGATGTCATGAAAAAACGAGCAACTAAAATAAATTTAGCATTCAGATGTTCCAGGGCTACATAATAGGAGCCTCATCTACAATCTTCACACCACAATAAAAGAAAGGGAGTAAGAAACATCAGAAGCTGTAACACACGTGCTTTGCTGCTATTATTTTGCATTCCCTTTCAATTATTTTGCACTGAAAAAGGAGCTTGTATTATGAATCCTTGAAACAGCTGTATGCTAAAATATTTTTTAATATTGATACTGAAAAAAAGAAAAATTGATTTCATATGCATGTTTTAGGAAGTGTTTAACAACTATAAACCGCTCCCCCCACCCCACCCCACCGCCAGTATTGGAGTAAAAATATGAACTTCGTGATTTGACTTTGCTATGGGTGAAAATAAATAGTTATAATATGAAAATGTTACAGTAAATGTAATATGAATCTGTTAAATTAGTATTTGAAAAAAATAAATAAAAATAAAAATCGCCAAAAAAATTATGGCCATTTTTTTCCCCATTCTGACCAGAAAATCAGAGTTCTAACTTTTTACGACTGCTCTTTCATCTTCACCTAACACTTCATTTATAATGGCTGTTTCATAATAATAGAAACCATCAGTCCACCAGAAGAAATGGATCCATTTCAAAGGTATAAATTCGATTGAAAAAACTATGTAATACTTTGAGCAGAAAGAAGAGGCTACACCTGCAATTTTCATCGCACTAATAGAATCAATCACACAGTTGCCAATTTGTAAGGTTTTGTTACCTCTAAAATTTAATAAAAATTTTTGCCATATTTAATCGTTGACAATTGCTGATTTTGGCGATTGAATTAGGCAAAATTTACTGATAAGTTTTAGTGGTTAAAAAAATCTTAGAAATTGGTAGCTATGCAGTAGCGTAATACTGCGGAAAAAAAAAACACTGCAGCAAAATTGACATTTAACAAGCAAAAAACTATCAAAGGCTTCTTCAAATAAACAATTTCATTTCCCGTTTTCTTAAAAGTAACGGAAATGTACATGAAAGAAATATTGCTAGCACCATAAAAATGAATGAATAAAGTGAAAATTTATATTTCATCTCCATAATGGGTGACGATTTGTGTCAATACGGTTTATCCGAGTTTTTTGCTTATCTGAGGTGAGCTTGGTTCATATTAACTCGGATAATTGGGACTATACACTATTAAGATAATGCAATGAAGAGATAAATAAGTGCCATATAAAATAGCAATTGATAAAAAGTGTAAGGGGAAAAGGAGGCACAACGTCCATTTCATCTAATTAACATCAGGTAAAATCTTTTGAAACTTGACGAAAGTTCATAGTATTAATATCAACTAGTGACAATTTTTCAAAGATTTTTAACTGGTATTAATTAGATGAAATGGTTGTTGTTCACATGTACCCCCTTTTCCTCTACTATGCATTAGATACAAGTTCTGGTTCATTTTTTCGTAGCCCAAGCCGACGATTTGAAAAACGAGCCCGAAATATTTTGTGTCATTAGAGACCGCGTGGAAAATTGTTAATAGCATTTTAAAATTATTTCAAGATTAATTTTCCCATTTAAAAATCTCTTCTTACCTAAAAATAAGTATTAATACTAAATATTCCCTAATAACAACGTTTCGTGATTTTTAAGTTCCTCAAAATCTATTTAAAATAGCAAATATGTTATTGATACCTAAACCACTGGCAGAAATTTACATAAGGCAAAAAGACATGAATTCTGTTTCTCAATCCTTCTGGAAAAGAACTTCAAACAGAAATCGACCATTAGACAAGGGATATCTCACGGCTTCGTTATGTTACTAACACTGACCGTGAAAAAGTATCAGAATCAGAAATGTTTCTCCTTATAGCCAATCCATAACAATTCAATTTCCTTTCAAACTGATTTTTAGATGATTGCAAAATACTTTAAGAAACTTTGACTACATTCTTGTTACTCAAATAATAAGCCCTCCCTCCTCCCCTAGTTGTTGGCAGGTGTCCCGATTTTCAGGGGCTCCAAGACCTGTCCCACGTAACCACTGCGCGTATGCACAAATTCTTTTAAATTTCTAGCATGCTTTCGTTTTCCTCAATCGACTGAAACTTAATTCAGTAAAATCTGTGAAGATAAAACCTATTTATAACAGAAATTTTTAATAGACTCATCCAAACGAATATCTTAAAATCTATCTGCCTAGATGAAAATCTGTCTAAAATGGAGCTTTCTGCGATATCTAGCGATATCATTTTACAAGTTTTGCTGCACTATGTTTAGCAAACCCTGCGTAAACGGAACCTGTTTATAACGGAATTATGTTTAAAAAGTAAAAATTTTATTGTCCTATGATTGGAATTTGCTTCCAGCCCTAGCGATTTCGCTTTCATAGGTTTTACTGTATATAAGATTGTTGTTTATTTAATCTAATAAAACCTATTGAGACGAAATCGCACAGGACAAAAGAAAAATTTCCTTATAGACAAGCTTTTGCCATCGTAGGTATATGGCATTCCTATCGTAGGGACAATGAAATTTTAACGTTTAAGACAGGATTTTATTTCATTATAGACAGGTTTCGTGTTCATGGGGTTTACCGTATTTTTATGTCCCGATTTAAAAGGTGTTGTTCCGCTTTTTGGGACACTGGATCTGGCAACACTCAGTCCCCCACCCGCGATTTTTTTTTTTTTTTTTTTTGAAATTGTGAATAAATTAAAAAAAATTTCCCTTTGAGCACGAGAGCTTGTTTTGGGTCCAGGCTCGGGCTGAGCCCGTCACATTTCTACAGTGCATCGTCATTTTATTTGTCGTTATTTATTCCAGAATAGTTCCTTACACTCTTTTCATTTTCCTACACATAAAAATTGACTTTGTATCACAACTTTTAAGGGGGCTGGTCATTCAGCTTCCGATTTCCCCTCACTCATGTAAAGTCTATTGTCATTGGATGCATTCGTATATTTAAAACATCTCCACGGAAAATTAATATTTTAAACTTCTATTTTTTGTGTACACTTCCTAAAGGATGTCTCTTTTTTCTTACAAGGGAACCACTTTTGGGGTTGCTCGCACCTAGCATCGAGACCTGGTGCGTTTTGTAGCCCTATACATAAAAGTTAGAGAACCGAAAAAATTTCTCTGTTAAAATAATATTTTATATACTTTTTTATACTTTTAATTTTTTATTATTACATATTTATCCGTTTATTTCACGCCAAAAGTGAGTTAAGTCGCCCAATAGGGCGCTACAATTTTTCCGCCTGCTTTATAGAAAATGTACAGAACATATTACTAGAATTATATCAAATTGCGATTTTTTTTTAAATAATTGATAGCATAAGAAACAAATATTAGTTTTTTATTTTTTTCTATGCAGACGATAAATATATAAGTAATAAATATGATTCTATAAAAGCTTCGAAGATCATTGAAAACTATTTTTTAGTGAAATACAAAATAAGCAAAGTATTTTCTTTTGAAATCGAATGAAATAAAGTTTCGAATGTTTAAAATGAAATGGAGCTGTATTAAAGGGTCCTTCGGTAAAATTAATCATAAAGCAAATTAATATTTTTATACAATTTAGAAAAATTACTTTAGCGAAATAGGTCAGACATTGCAATTTCTAGCTATTACAAATTCAGCTATGACATTTGGCTAGGGTTGCCGGTAAGCTCTACTTTTGAAAATAAACGCCAACTGTTTCCCCACCAAAAATATGAATATAAAGTTGCAATTTTTCAAAATCAAATTCGTGGGTTTTTGAAGGAATTTTCAAACTTTTTTCAATATTTTATACTTATTATTAACTAATTTTTATTTTTAAATGCTTTTCTTAAAAAAAATTCAATGTTAATAGTCCGATAAGTGGTCTCGAAAATTGCATTTTCAGAATGTTATGCTGCTGTAAAATCGAGAAATATTATTTTAACAGAAAAATTTCATCGTTTCTCAAACTTCATAATATAGGGCTTTAAAATGCACCAGGTCTTAATGCTAGGTGCGAGCAACACCAAAAGTTGTTAGTTCTCGAAATATTTCTAAAGTATAGACTTCATTTTATAGGAAGTGTTAAAATCTTATTCACAGTTCGCCCGCTTTTAACACACAAAATATTAAATTCAGGATAGATTTTAGAAAGATTTTGAAAACTAAGACAAAAAAAGACATCCTTTAACACGTTGACTGGTGTCGCGCCACGGTGACTGACACAGAAGCTGCAAAATTTACATTGCTTTAAGTAATTTTTAAAAAAGTATAATCCTGTAATAAATAAAAGGAAAGTAAATTTTAAAACGAAATACATATATTTTTAGTTTTATATTATATTTTAGACCGTCAGTCATCGGTGAATGACGCATTCTAAACGGAAAGTTCGGTGTCAGTCGCCGGTGACTGACGTGGCGCTTAACGTGTTGCACTGTAAAAAAAAATGGTAACGTTCCATGTAAAATACAGGAACGCTTCGCCTTTTCTCGGGTTTTCAGAATAATTTAGCTCTTTCCTGTGAAATTCTGGTTTTCTTATCTGAACGTTCCTGAACAAAAGTTGGAAACAGCAAAACGCTGCGGCCGCCATTTATTATTTTTTTGCTATAATCCGTTGCTCGCGCGCGAGTGTCGAAAACGAATTCCTTAAATGAATGTAAAAAAAAAATCAATATGGAATGCAAATAAATCAACAGACGACATAATACTTTACGTCTCTATTGCCAAGACCATTCAGATGAAAATACAATACCTCTGTCATATCGCTAAGAGATTATCTCTCGTACTTGTCTGTGGAATGTTTAACGAGCAGACCGTGTAAAAAAAATACACCTATTATTTGGATCTCCATTAACCAGGGGACCATCAAACATGATTCTCACCGATTTTGATTAATTTAAAGTATGTTTTAGAGTTCTTATCTCTAATTATTCTTGTGAAAGGATTTCTTCAAATGGGACTTAGATTTTCAGAAATTAGATGCCGAGGTTTAGCATACGTTTCAAATACCCATTAGTTTGCAACTCTCAATGTGTCTTTCGTGGTGTGGACGCAGAAGGCTCGCACGCCACCCGTACGGCCCGAGTTCGATGCTACCTCTTGACTTTTTTTTTCATTTTTAATTAATTTTATATTTTAACACTTTACAATTTGATTTAAATTTGATATATATTTGACACTTTGAATTGCTGCAAATTTGAATTTTTTTTTCGGAAAAAATATACAATTACGTTTAGGATTTTTTTTTTCATGAAAATTTATATGTATTTTATCTAACTTGTAAACTAACATAATTACTGACGAAAATCCAAAATATTTTATGTCCAGATTTTTTTTCTAATTATTATTTACATTTATATATTTTTATATTTTAAGCAAAGTTCAGAAACAATATATCATATATATATTTACTTTATTGAATTTTAACTGAAAATTTATTTTTTCGTGTAAATTATAAATAATAATTTTGATGTCAATTTCAAAATATTTTTTCATTCCAACAAATAATGATAATAAAGCGAAAATTGTCAACTGGAAATGTAAAAATCGTCTGCGGATCCCGCATGCTGTGAAATGTCAGTAATGTTTTGCTGTCAACAGAAATATTCCTGGTATTTCGCAGGAAACTTACTGGCATTTCTGTAGAATGTTTTTAACATATACAGTAAAGTTCCAGTCATTTTCAAGAAATGTTTCTTGGAAATAATGGGCAACTCAGCTGCCCACTTTTTCCCAGGAACGTTGCGGAATTTTTTTACAGTGTGAAGAGTACACAGAAAAAACATGTTAAATGAATTTGCCGAGAAGATATTTTTACGAATGTATGAAATGCCCATAGACTTTATATTAGTGAGGGGAAATCGGAAGCTGAGTGACCAGCTCCCTTAAGGTGTCTCAGGACTCTTAAAGCTTTAAAATTTTCGAAATTTTAATTTTTTTAGATGTTAAACTCCTATCTTTTCTGAACATTTTGATATAATTGTTTCCTTGAAATTCCTATTAGAACTGAAGTTATGGTTGTTACATTTATACACGTTCAATAGCTGAAGCGTCGTTTCGGAAACTTTGAAGCCATTTTTCTCCAAATGAAGTTTTTGGGCATAACGCGCACGATATCTCAAAAACTTATGCATATTTTTTCATAAAATTTTCAAAACATATGTTTTATGTTAGTCTGTATAAACTGAACCTAAAATTTCCTTTTTATTGTTCAAAACAATATTTTTTTAGGTGATTATACTGTTGAAATTTTCTTAATTTTGCATTAGCTAAATACAACTTTGTATTAAAAATATAAAAAAGCTTTAAATACAAATTTATTTAGGCTCAGGATAATTATTACAATCTGAAGTATAAGTAAGTACCAAAATTTTCATTCTAGTTGCAACACTTATTTTGTAATCGTGCGCGTAAACTGTTATGCCGATTTTCTGCTCGAAAAATGTCTAACAGTTTGGAGCCCCCTGTAAATGCTAATTCTGCATCTTATAATTTTTTAAATGCATGACATGAAAGAACATACTTATATATTTTATTCCAATTAAAATTGTGCCTTAAAATCAAATACATTTTAAGATATAAAATGTTGAAAATGGTCTTTTTTCTTTTCATTTTTTCTAATTTTAAAAGTCCTGAGACCCCTTAACTCTAAAATAACACTATAATCCAGCTGTATTCTCAATATCCTATTCGTTTTTTATCGCTAAATTTGATTTCGCTTTCTTCCAACATGTAAAAAATACGGGATATGGATATATACGAGAACAGCTGACTTACCGCTGAAAGGATGGGGCCTTCCGTAGTGGGGCACGCGGGGGACAAACCGCCTGTGGGGCTCGTGGCGCGCTCTCCTCAATCCGAACATGGCGCGACACGAGGGTGACTCTCTAGACGTGAGCCGCCAGGCTACACCGCTCATGGACACCAGCACAATGCCTAGGCCTGCAAAGAAAAGAAATACAGAACGTTAATAAAAATGATGATGATGATCAACACATACATATACGCTTTGTTGTTAAAACACAAAACTGTTGAATGTTTCGAAATTTCGCTGTCAAAGAATGTAATACAGCTAGGCAATAATAATAATTAAAAAAATTCTGATTTTATTTAAACGCAAAAGCGATTAAAATAAATAAGCATATAATAAAACCTGTGAAAAAGAAATCTATCTATAAGAGAATACTTTCTTAAACGAAAATTTCATTTCCCTGCAATTACACCTGCTAAGCTAGTAACCTAGGTGCGCTCGTAATTATATAAATACCTAGCCTCTATAGTCGTTGTTTGGTACGTCCGTATATAACAGTTAAAAACTACACAACCGAATGGTTTGAAATTTAATATATAGAATCGTTGCAAAATTTTGTCGAGCCATTTCAAATTTTATGAAAATCGAATCAAAACTTAAAAAGATATTAATAAAAGTTCTATTCACTCTATTATACCCTATTATATGTAATGAATTCAATGAATCCCGTGATAGGTACTGATTCTAGGTTGCCACGGTGATAATGCCCTATTTAAGATGGAGTCCTATTATTTCCATATTATTAAATTCAATATATAGAATCGTAATAAATTTTGTATCTATACATTTTTGCATTGAACGCAACAGCTATTGCACCAAGATCTGAATATTCATAAAACTTAGTTATGCAGACCTGCCAACTTTTGAAAATGAGAAATCGTAGCACACAAAATTAAAATTAATCTGGAGGTTGGTTGGTTGGTTTTCGTGTTTCGCAGCCACCTTTTGACATTCGTAAAAGGAATAAGGTTTCAGTCTTTGAACTCAATACACTAATTTTTTTCCTCTGAAATTTTTTATATGATTTTTAGAGTTCCTTCTCGTTTCGAAGCTTTTTTTTTTTTTTTTTACATTTGTACAAGGAGCCTAGTTTCAGTTTTCTAGCCCAGTGCAGTAAATTTTGACGAAATTCGCAATTTTTTTCCCGCGATCATTTCAGGATATTAACATTTTTTCCCAGAGTCGTAATTCACATTTTTCTATCACGATTCTTTGTTGAAATCCTTCACTTTTTACCACGAACTTTTGCCGAAATTCGTATTTTTTACCGCGATCCTTTGACGAATTTTGCGTTTTTTACCACGATTCTTTGACGAAATTAATGTTTTCTTTCCGCGATCTTTCGGTGAAATTTGCATTTTCTTACTGCTCTTTTGACGAAATTCGCGTTTTCTTTCTGCGATATGTTGACAAAATTCACGTTTTTACCATAATCCTTTGACGAAATTTATTTTCTTATTATCTTTCTTATTGTTTTTTTCAAAAAATCGTAGTTTATGACCGATTTTCGTAGCATCGTAGTTTATAGGTCCAAATCGTAGCAACTACGATTTTTTCGTGGCAGTTGGCAGGTCTGAGTTATGGTACGAACGCACCTCATTTGCTACGTTTGACGTACAATTTCCGACTTGTTTACATTATATGTTTCCATCTTATATACTCACTACGACTACCTGCAGCAACTTTCAACGTCAAGCATAACAGCCTATTGAGCCTATACAATTGAATATAATGCTGGCTCATGAGGAATCATTCATATTCCAGCAATTTAATTAAAACTTAATAAATCTATATAGTCTGATGCAAAAAGTGTTGTTTCGTTTGAATTGAACATAAATGGCATTACAGAATAACAGATTTTAATATAATATTTCCACATTCACTTCGGTATTTTTTTTATTTTATTTTATTTTTTTTACTTTACATGTTTCCATCTTATATACTCACTACATGCAGCAACTTTCAATGTATCCAACAAGTATAACAACCTATTTTCAAAAGTTGAAAGTAATGCTGACTCGGACTTCTTCATATTCCCAATTTCATTATTTAATGAATCTATTAGGCTGATGTCAAAAAGTGTTGTTTCATTTGTATTGTACATTGAACAAACAAATTGGTAAAAGATTTTCCTTCACAATCGCTTCGATGGTTTCACTTTTTTCCATGATCGAGGTGCTTTTATCATAAATTGCATGACGCTTTTCCGACAGTTGAAAAAATAAGAAACTCTGCTGTTTAAGGATCCTGTCCCTGCCGGCGAAGACACTCACGAGCTAATGCTAATCCGATGGCGAGGGATTTTTCTAATATCTTATTTGCATTTCGACATTTTTAAATATTTTTTTTTTGCATTGGATAGCCGAGGTCCGTCTCTACAGCACACCTTGGTTACTTTTTCGATTTTGGTTGCAGATATTTTTTAGAATGACACTTTCATTTTCAGAACCGGTTTTGAAAATGAAAGTAACTTTATTAAAAATATCTGCGACCAAAATCGAAAAAGTAACCAAGGTGCGCTGTAGAGACGGACCTCGGCTATCCAATGCAAAAAAAAATTATTTAAAAATGTCGAAATGCAAACGAGATATTAGAAAAATCCCTCCCCATAGGATTAGCATTAGCTCGTGAGTGTCTTCGCCGGCAGGGACAGGACCCTTAATAATAAGCACATAGAACAAAGTAACATTTCATTCTCAAAAGGTAAAAAAAAAAAAAAAAAAAAAAAAGAAGTACAGGCAAAAAGTTACCGGAAAGATCCCTGTGATTGAAAGAAATTTTTCTGCTGTTTAAAGTAATTTATATTTTTTACTTCATAATTTCACAAAATTTTGAGCTTAGGCTAGGGAATTTTTCGTGTTTTGAGGGAGAAAGGGCATGCTTAAAAAATCCGTCCTCATTAGAGTGCTGAAGCAGCCCTGTATTTGACGAAAATGCAGCTTTAGATTGGAAGGTTTCAGGTAATTTTTGTGTTAAGATTGGAGAATTTTCTGTAATTTGGAGGAAAATGAGCAAAACAAAGTGGAAATTTTCGTGTTTTTTAACGAAATATAATTAGAGGAAAAATTCGTTCAATTTACGGATTTTTCTGCGAATCTTGTTTGTCAAAACATGAACTCGATTAAGTATTTCTAATTTTATTTACTTTTGCCCATTTGGGAAAACTTTTAAGTTATATTCATAACAATAAACAGATATTCGCAAATGATGAAAATAATTGTTACTTTTCTACATTTATGTTAGCTTTGAATTTTGCTCACTAACTCGAAATCACCATATATTTACGCAAATCTGGTTTTTCTCTAGTTCATTGATAACAATAAATTAAATAAAACAAAGAAATAGAAAGAAAGGAGGGGGGATTGGAAAACTCGATCTTTTGCATCTTCGATCAGTTTTGTGCGATGCGTATCATTTTATATGAAAAGGAAAACCAATACCCTGCGTGCAAACAATTGCACAAAAAAGAAACCACAAAAGGAAACAATACTAATAAAATGTCACAATTGTTAGTTTCGTCGGTGTAACCTTTAAACTATCTGAGAAAGGGCGTGATAAAAGATTCATGGCCAGTGCGATGCCAATAGGAAAGCTCTAAACATCACAAGAATTATAAACGCAGAAAAAAAAAATATTCACTTCATTATATTTCTACCCTAAATGTTTTGGAATACTAGAAAAATGGGCAAGCAAATATAATAAAAGGAAATTTTTAATATTTTTCTTAAATCTTCAATTTATTTTAAAGTCAGAGTAATTAAAATTAATTGTTTAATATAGAATACTCGGTACTGAAAATGAAGTGCTCAGCATTTATAGCTCGTTTACAGGGACGCACAGAAGAATTCAGTTATTATGGTCTATGAGGGAAAGATCGTTCCCGATGCCTTTTAATGATGCTACAATACTTCAAACATAAAAAAATTGATATGCATTACTAGGGGGTGCGTAGCATTTATCTTCAATTACAGAGATGCGCAAAAGAATTCCGTTACAGGGCGAACTAGGATCGATTTCATTGTATGAAAAACTGAAATTTCTTAATAATATTCTGTTAGGATTGGAAGATGTTTCATAATCTATGCCTGAAAAATCAAACATACGAATTGAGATTTCTGGATTAACCTTTAACTGAAGTCACAGAAATTATCACTCAACTACTGTGAAGCGGTCTGTGTGACCGCTCCGGCGTGATTAATTCATAGGATCGTGTTTTTGTACTAAACTTTTTGTACTGCGCTGTTATAATTAAAATTCACCTATTCAAAAGCCTCTAGTGATAGTACTAAAGTTCCAAATGAAACAAAATTTCGGTAGTGTTTGTAGTTAAACTGAAAGTTACAAGTTAAGCTATAAAAATTGAAAAAAGCAGCGGTCTGTGTGGCCGGTAACATCAATTAAAGTTAATGAATGAGTGAGAGTACGAGTCTAAACCTCTAAACGCTTTGTGGGGTCAAGCAGGCAGGCTTCGCAGTAGCGTATGTCCTCAGTTCGCATCTGCTTATTTTCTTTACGTTTGTACTGGTTATTATGTTTTCAGCAGGAATGTAGTGGAGGGTATACGGTGGTATACGCCGTATATTGTCTAAATTTTCTTAAAAGACACCGTATACCCTCTGTTTCTCAAAAAATCTATAGTATATTAATAATACTAAAATACCCAAACATAAATATGTTGAATTTGAAATTTTTATAATTTTATGATATGAATTAGGAATTATTAAATTAATATTCGAAAAAATTATGAATTGCAACCTACAATTTTTTTGATGGATTTATATTTATTAAGTCCTGCTTTATGGAAATCCAAAATTTCACATTTTTCTTCCAAGTAGTTTTCAAATTATGCCTAAAAAAAGGCAAAATGATGGTTTAAGGGGCCGTCTATGATGGAAGTGAGTAGATATTTTGAAATTTATTCTGCTATCCTGTAATCTAACAGGCTTCATTGACTCCTTGTGTGGCGCTTCAGGTGCCTTGATCAAGAAGGAGGCTCTCTTGGTTAACAATCAAGTACGGAACTTCAATTTGGATACAGCCCTTAAAATACGCTCGTTTTAAAATAAATAATTTCTCAAAAACTTATGGTACGAATTGCATAAAAATCTGTTTTGGGGCTAATTGAAGGGTGTAGAGTTCATTTATGCTGTCAGAATTGTGTACTTCTATTGAAAAAAACAAAGTTATGCTGTCAGAATTGTGTACTTCTATTGAAAAAAAAACAAAGTTATAGTTCTTTTTAATATGTAGATGGCTCCCAAAGCAAATTTTATATACATCATTTAAAAGTAGACTTTATTTCCAATCGTTTGGTACCAGTAAATTTCTTCTACGATAATTTGTTGGGGAGTTAGTAGGGGGTGTTTACTTTTCTTTTTCCACGACTGTACATAGCAGTGTCCTTTATTGACTGAAACAAACATGTAAGAGAAATTCTTTATTAGGCTTAGGGAAAGCTTAGGAAAATAACCTAAAAAATATTTTATTGCCCAAGTGATTGAAACATCAGATCCTTTTACTTACGTTGTAAAATCCCTGCATAAATCATCAGTAGGAAACTTCTATACATTTCCTAACAAACATGACATGGTAGAAATCGACAGTAAACAACTTTCAGAAAGCTTAGCCAGACAATACTTAATAATCAGGGGCATTATGTATTTAATGAGAAAGAAATTGGTCAGTTTAGTTGTCAATAAATAATTTGATGTAATAAAATATATAATACACTGAAATTTGGGTTATTGGTTCCTTTGAATGCCTTTTAAACTTGGTTACCCATAAATAATCTTTTGAAAAACAATTACGATGAAAATGTGATGTTTATAAATGCAATGTAAACACTCTATTTTTTTTTTTTTTTAAATAAATTCCTTTCCATTTTGGAACGATTCCGTAATCATTTCAAAAACTTGTATTTTTATACCCATTCCACCCCCACTTGACTCTAGTATTTCTTCTTATTATTATTTTTTTGTATTTCTTTATTTAACATATATCAAAACTGCTTTTGGTTTTTAATTTAAATGTTATTTTTCTTGGCTGAAATAATAAGTATAAACCGTACAAAGATTGCTAGCTCTGTTGAGGCCGACCAGTATTTTCACGTTACATATCTCCCGAAGGTTTTTTCCCCCCAAAAATGGGAATGTGCGCAATATGGTGAATATATTTAAAAATAGAAAAATAGTCTTAAATCCCATACACTAGTGTGAATAACTTAATCAACAGTCACAAAATGCAAATTTCTGAACACGTGAGTACTCAAAAGAAAATTCTACAAATATCAAGTTTAGAAAATAAGTACTACCCTAACAGCACAGCCTGTTCATGTGAACTCATCTTGACGTCACAAGCGTCACAGTCATTACAACGAACTAAAATGTGATATCTTTTATTCATCCCATTCTTACTCTCAATTGGTCGCTCCACTGAGAAGTCACTATAACTGCTGTTTTATGACGAGTCAACAAGTGACTTTACCATGAAGTCACCTAGTGAGTGACTCTCATGTGATCGTCATTTTGAGACTCCATAGTAAAGTCATCAAGACAGCTGTTTTGTGACGAGTTCCCAAGTGACAGAAAATGAAATTATCTGGTGACTTTTCACAAAGGAACGCAATGGTGACGTCATAGAAGTCTTGCTCACCTGAAAGTCAGCACGTGAATTCACTGTGACATTATATGGTAAAACTCATTATAATGCAATGCTCACGATTACTTCAAAATTGGGTCTTCAAATGCTAGTCACATGAGAATCACAAGGTGACTTCATTGTAATTTGATCTGGTGACTCATAAAAAAAACAGTCACAGTGACTTCTCAGTGGCGCCATCATATGACGATTATTTGAGGGTAATAATGAGACGGATGAAAGCTCCCACATTTCGTTTCACCGTAGTGACTGCAACACTTGTGACCATGTGTGACGTGAAGGAAATGTCACATCGACTAGCTGTGCTGTAGGGATAGTACATATTTGAATTATATTATTCTCTTCTGAGTATGCGCGCCCTCGAAAATTAGCATTTTATGATGGTTGCTTAAGTTTTGCACACCAGGTTAGGCGCGCGTTATTCGCCGAAATATCATTCTCTGCTTCCATACTTACTACCATATTACACATTTATGTACATCTTATAACATGCACATAACAACTTTTAATACATACAGCAGATATAATAACCTTTATTTCAACGAATGAAGGTAACAGTGACTAATGATGAATCTTCTGTAATCCCGAATCAAGTTAAAGTTATTTGGTTGTGGCAAAAATTAGTACCATTTCATTTTTATATGATGTGAATAGCATACAGAAATAAATCAGTAATAGATTCTCCTCCACCATATAACAATGGTTTCTTTCCATGATCGAAGTACTTACATAATAAATGGCGTTTTTCTACAATTGAAAGCCATAAGGAGGTCTGACATTAAAAAAATATATACATAAGCTTTTCGTGTTGTCATTTCTATTTTCTACCTTGGTGTCGCATATTTTCAGCGCAATAAAAATGGCTAACCGAAACCCACATTTTTATACTATACAAACACAATCCCATTGAAACTAGACAACAACATTTGTGTCACATGGTTACGAAACAAAGAGGGAAAAAAAACAGAAAATGCAACTCTAAATCACTCTGACATTGCATCAATGGGCATAAAGTATTACAACAATACACACAGAGAGAGAGATGAGCGTGTTTCGATTGCTGGAATCTTTTGTTTAGCTCCTAAATTAAAGCTACAGACAGAAAAATTCCACAATAGCAGTTATGCAGGTCCCGCTGCGGTCGCAACGAATCGATAGCGGCAAGTAAAGAGGAAACTCCACATTGCATTATGTAACAAATATTCATATTTATTTATTTATTTATTTATTCTCTGGGGTCGATGCTATTTTAGTTTTGCGCTCACAATCCATTATTAAGTCACAGTAAGTTAAAGTCGCCTACCACAAAAACCAATAATCCAATGAAGAATACCAGAAGAGTTGAGTAAACGTAATGGTTACGGAATTCCATTGAATTCCATGAGTATTCCATGAACCATTTAAAAGATATTTTGATTATTATTATAAGTATTCAGAAAAAGAAAATGGTCAAAACAAAGAAAAAGAAACGGAAGAAAGATGAGCTAAATCTATGACCAACTTTTAAACTACAGTAGGTGTCATAAGTATTCGCACACTTCTTGTTTCACATATTTAATTAGTCGCTACTCTATTGTACTGAAAAGGAAAGAATTATATAAAAAAGGCCATTGTTATTATGTAAATATAAACCAATTTCAACCATACATTATATATATTAAAAAAAAAAAAAACGGAATAAGCTTTGCAAATTGAAACAAACATTTTTGGAAATTTCGAAAGTATTCGTACATGTCTGTGAAAAGCAGAACTTATACCATCTTTTGCGCACTTAAAATGATCTGCTGCGGGCATTAAAAAGATTTTTAAAAAGCTATCTTCGAAAAAAAGAATCGTCTACTATCTCGCCTGAGATTACTAACAAATTAGTGGAATCGATGTAATTAAAAATACAGGTAACCCAAAGATGTAATTAGAAAAATTTGATTTAGCACTATATTATGAAGAATATTTTATTTTTGCAGGTAAATGTAAAACTTACCCAGGAATGGTAAATTAAGTCATTTTGACTTCCTTTTCTATTAAACAGGCATGAAAGTGGGAAATAGAAAAAAAGGTGGAAATTTTTTCCATCTATCTATACAATGGCATCAAATTTGTACAATTTAGACAAATTTTAAATATTATTTATACAATAAAATGAAATAATACCGCATGTATGATTATTTTCTTTTAATAATTTAAAATTAATTAAAAACAAATTTAAACTAACAATTTTACAGGTTTTTTTGAATAAAAATAGGAAATTGAAGACAGTTTGCTAAAGATGTAAAACCATAAATATATGATGAATTAATGTGAAGTACAGTAATTTTTCAAAATAAATATTATTTTAGAAGATTTGTCTGTTTAAGATCCCCCCCCCCCCTCCTTTCAAAAATCCCCATGCTGCATAATACAAACAAGTCAAATTCATCTTTAGTCCAGAAATAAATCTCCAAAATTGCATCACTGAAATTACACAAAAGTGTTACATAATTAGGAAAAAATATTTTATCCCAAACAGAACCTTATGGAAATTTCCTTACCTTTTAACTTCTAAAAAAATCACTCTGGAAAGACATTTTAGAAACGATTTACATGACTTTCATATGCTTATTCATCTTTGATTTGATGACTTTTGCACAGTAATTCAGAACAAATTCTAAGGATTTGAGTAAACAAAATTATTATTTAATTTTCTAGTTCCCCTGCCTCCCCATATATGCTTCCAATATTTTCTTTGCATTTTTGCATCAATCCAGAGAATATCAAAAAATGCTTTAAAAAAGGTGGAATTCCTCCTTTAGGAGGAACTCTTTCATGCCTGATTAAAGAAGAATAAGGAGTAAGAATGATTCTACCATTGTGGGGTTAAAAAAAATCATGAATCAAGTATAGATTATGAAACACTTTCCAACACATTCAGAATAATGTAACAAAACTACACCGTTTAATAAGTTAAAATATTATGTCTAATTCAACTCTATGGAAACGCATAACACACTTGAAAGCCCAATTTCAGCTGTTCCCATCTACAATCGGAAAATTATCCGAATTCTTTTAGCAGCCCTGTATATGATATATAGATTTTTATCTATTAACTACATGCATGCCAAAATTTAGTTCACTTAAGAAATACATATACCTCAGTTGAAAATTGCCCTTCAGCAATTTCCGCTCATAAGGAGAATGGTACGTGAATTCTTTTGTGCAGCCCTGTATATGAGTTTATAGAATTTCTATACAACGAGTAACATGCAAAAAATTATTTAAATTTTAAAAAGCATACCGAATTTTAAAACGCACTTCCAATTATTACTCAAAGAGAGTACTGTAACCGATTTCTTTTGTGTGTCCCTGGAAATGAACGACAAATGCTATGAATGCCCTATTCTATCGCAATCATCTTATAGTGAAATTCAGTGATGTATATCAGTTTAATACATTTGAAATAGCATATCTCATTAAAATACTCTGCAAATAATATGTACCATAATGTAATAGAATTTTTTGAGTGCCCCTGTAAATGAACTATTAATCCCACATACTTCATATACAATACCAAACATGCTTTCGGGACCCTCAATAAAGTTTATCTATTGCATGAGAATCCGAGTCTATTTACAGGAGTTAGAGAGTGGACAGACGGACAGACAAACCGAATGCATAAACACTTTTCCACTTTGTTGGAAAGTGTTAGAAAAACTAATCTTAACAAACAATACGGAAATTTGATTCACAACATAATCAAACGCAAGTGAACAAACTCGTGAACTCATCGCTTCTTGTTATGTACCAAACATTTTATGATTTCACAGATGTATATACTAAACATGTACAACAAACGGTACAACACGGTAACACTTCTACAAGGTAATGATGATGATGATGATGATTATGATTGTGATCAAGTGAAAGAAGTACCTCACGAACAACTTAACTTCTCCAAGATTTCGAACTGGAGATATGTTTTTGTACCCTATCTCATCTAAATTCACGACGCGGAAGTAAATAGAGCAGGCACATAATCCGGCATCTGACCCTTTTACAGCGAGCATCGTTCAAAAAGAAGATTGCATCTTGGAAGGCCCCCAACCTGCTCTCTTTGGTAGAGCTTGCGCGGCAACATGCGAATGTAGGTATCCGCTTCATGTTGGGAGGGTTAATATAAATAGTTATAGGGGAGGAATGAAGAGGCAAGCTATTATTTATTCGTTTACAAGTTCTGATCAATGTTCAAACTTTTTTCTTTTCTTAAAATAGCCTGCTTTTTTGTTTTGATAAAAAGATCTACTGAACAGGATAGTCAATGTTTGTTTTTCTTTCTGATGAAACACGGGATGGAATTGAAAGATTGAAATTTCACTTTAAAGGGGGTCCGGAACACAAAAATCTTCAAATTTTCTAAAGAAAACTTTTATTGCATTAAAATTTTCTCTGGGTTTTTTTCTGCTTAAAGGGACGTTTAAATCACGTTTCTATCTTAATTAGAACAGGGAATATCAATTTTTTCGTTTTGGTGGGTTTTCAAAATCTAGCTTTCAAATAATGGTTGTCATGGAAGCGACTTCTTGTGAAAATGCGTTTTTCTTCATGATGGGTCTTTTTCACCATTCCTCATATTTAAATCGTTATAAGTCAAGAACCTTTAAGGGTGTATTCGAAAAAATGTTTTTCCACCCTCAACAGCTCGAAATTTTCTGAGACATTTTCAGACTCATTTTTAAAAGTAAAAACATGAAACTTGCTGGGGTGATTTCTGAAGACATGTTTAACATGCCGTGTGATTTCATTTTCAGCTCAATTAATTAGAATTTGATTTTTAAACAATTATTTTCTCAGTATGACCATTTTTTTCATTCCCAGATCGCCCGCTTTGGAAAATTCGGTTCAAAACGCCAACTTTGACTGCGTTTTTTACAGTATTTTCTGCATTTATCAAAAAATTAAGAAGCACGGCACATTATATAGTTTCCAAATAAGAGAATTTCCCAGTTTGATGCGTTTGAGAGCAAAAATGAATCAGAAAATAAGCAGTTTGAATCGGAATACACCCTTAAAGATAAATAGTTCGAACTTGGAATATGTCTTTTTCAATTGTTTTACTTTAATTCTGATTCAGCAAATTTGAAAAAAATATTTACTTTTGAAAATATGATTTTTTTTTGTATGTTACATCATTTTTTTTTTCACTTTAAATATTTTAATTTTTTTAAATTATTTTTTTTTAAATGCTGTATCAAAATTAATCTTATATGAGGACATCAGAAGCCAAGGGGTACAAGTGACAAAATTTCGATTTGGAGTAAAATGAGTTCAAAGATAATTGACGTTAAAGTTGAACATTAATAATAATTGACTGAATTGAAATAGGAAACTGCTGCTTGTTTCACAGTGGTCTTTGAACTCTTATTTCAATAAATGTGAAAAAAATAGAGTGCAATTTTCTTTAAATTTATAATTAATCAATATTGATCATTATTCGGCAAAAGGGGTTGACCTCTAAAACACAACACATAATTAGAAAATCACTTATATTTCTTTACCTGAAAAGAAAAAAGCATATTTCAGGTCGTCTGTGTACGTATTTCAATTTTTTCAATTTTGTCACTTATACCCCTTGGCTTTTGGGGTCTTCATATGTTTCTGTTTATTTAAATGAAAAAAATAAAAATGAAATTCTACATATAATATTCCGAGTTACAATATTTTAAATTACCCCTCTTTAAAAATAATAATAATAATAATAATTATTATTATTATTATGAGAAGTTTTATCATGTGTTTTTGTTTACAAATGATATGGTTAACCATCACAAGAAAAATTCAAACTTTTAACTCAATAAATAAAAATTATTTTAAAATGTGTCCCGGACCCCCTTAAGTACAATATCTCTTCGCTATATATTAAAAAAAAAAGCAACTGAAATGAATTAATTAATAAAGATTTTAAGTTTTAAAAAAATTATATCCCACTAATGTTAAGCCTATGGGCATGCGATGCACTCGTATTTTTTAAAATATCTCCTTAAGGAATTAACATATTTAACTTCTTTCTTCTGTGTACTTTATTGGGCTGATCACTGATTCACAAATGCCCATGGCATTTGATGCATTCGTATATGTAAAATATCTCCTCGGGAAATTCATATTTTTAACTTCTATTTTTTGTGTACACTTCCTAAAAGATGTCTCTGTTTTTCTTAGTTCTCAAAATATTTGTAAAGTATAGGCTTAATTTTATAGGAAGTGTTAAAATCTTACTCACATTCGCCTGCTTTTAACACATAAAATATTAAATGCAGCACAGATTTTAGAAATATTTTGAAAACTAAGACAAAAAAAGAGACATCCTTTAAGAAGAGTACACAGAAAAAAAGATGATAAAAATATGAATTTCCCGAGGAGACATTTTAAATATACGAATGTATCAAAAGCCCATAGACTTAACATTACGGAGGAGAATTCCGAAGCTGATTGACCAGTCGCCTTAAAAGATGTTTTTAGTCAAAGTCTTCTTTATTTTTTACAGTTGTGAGAAAGTTTCTAAAATATATATTTAATTTATAAATTTATGTGTTATCTTAGCAGAATTGTGTAAGGTTTTAACGCTTCAAATAAAATTAAGCATGCACATTGAAATTTCCATTTAACGAAGTCTCATCGTTACAGTTAAACACTTCGTTACGAAGAAAATCCGTTAAATAGAAATCACCTCAAATTCATGAAATTTGTATAATAAAATGGAAAAATTGGAAAAATATATTTTAATTTGGGCAGTAACTTTTCTTTAAGGAATCAATAATAGACATACAAGAAAAATTTAATTGGAATAATGTCTAAAAAAAAAAAAAAAAAAAAAATACATAGTAAAGAGAGGTAAAAACTGAAGCGTAGCGTACCTTTTATCTCTTTTCTTACTATTCCAAATCCTTAATTTTAAAAAAGTCTAATATTATTTTGTACAGGTTTCTTACAAGAAATACATTGTTCATAAATATTTTCGCACTTTTGTAAGTATCCGAAAAAATCATGTGCAACATTTTTGTGAAACTTGAATCCCCTTCTTATTATATCGAATGCTTTTAGCATTTCTTCTTTTGAATGCAAATGATTAAATGAATAAATAATTTCATTTTCACGCAATCCTCTGAAATAAATTCATACATATACATTACAACAGCAACCTCTCCGTTTCAATGTTGAATACTGGTACCCGCACGAAAGTGGAATAAACTTCGTTATATAGAGTATATTTTTCATAATATGGAGATTAATTTACATATTAATGGTTTTCAAAGTCAAGGTTCCGCATTCGTTAAAGGAAAGTTCCACTATACTTTATAAATATTTTGAGAGCTAAAAAAGGGAAAACCCTTAAACAAGTGGGTAAGTGTGATCACAGATCGCACAGAGGGTTTCGTTTAATAGTCCTTTCAAAACACTTTATCCTTTTGCAAAATCGGTTAGTTTCATATTTTACAACCAGGGGCGCACTCTATTCTACACGAAACTCCGTTTTACAACCTATCCTTAGGTATATTAGTCGAGGGGATAGGGTCTATAGCACCCGAGATATGTAGGCGCCCCCTGGCGGTAAAAAGTGGAACTGAAATATGTAAAGCTATGTGCATAATACGAAAGAGTGATCAAAGTGGTGTCGGCAAAAGTTAGAAAAGTACCCACCGTGTGCAATGTGGGGAGGTTAGAAAAATTGCTTAAAATACAAAAGTTAGAGCCCAGAGGGTTAAATATAAGACTTTTTCAAAATTGTATTATTTGTCGTTTGATGGTAGGTTTTCAGCTATAAGTATGCAAAAATTTAAGTCTTAAACTTAATTAGGGGCTCAGTTAGAACAAAAAGATTAAAATACACAAGTTAGAGCCCAGAGGTTTTTAAATACAAAAGTTGGACTCAGAGGGTTAAATATAAGACTTTTTCAAAATTTTAGGATTTGTCGTTTGATGTAAGATGTTCAGCTATTAAGCATTTAAAATTTCAAGTCTTAAACTTAATTAGGGGCTCAGTTAGAACAAAAAGATTAAAATACACAAGTTGGAGTCCAGAGGGTTAAATATAAGACTTTTTCAAAATTTTAGGATTTGTCGTTTGATTTGTGGTATTCAGCTATAAGTATGCAAAATTTCAAGTCTCCAACATATATAGTTTCTGAGAACGGGCTCTGTGACGGACAGACAGAGAGACAGAGGAGCGAGACGAATAGGGTTTCGTCAGATGAACGAAACCCTAAAAAGACTATGCAGAAAAAATAAGTTAAAAATATTAATTTCCCGAGGAGATATACTAAAAATCGAATGCATCGCCTGCTCATAAGTTTAACATTAGACTACACACTTAAAATTACATAATAAAGTAGGAGAATTCTACAAGAGTAACTCATCGTAGTTCTGTAATCTGACTGGGAGAATTACGATTAAACTACAATTAAACACTGCACCATACACGATTATCATTTGTAGGCTTATGTATGTTTATATAGGGAGAAACTACTGTTCGCTAGTTCGTAAATTTAACTATTGGATTATGCTCATATTCTGGTCCTTATATGTGTAAAACAATATATTTCATTTGCTATAAGAGCTTTTCATTTGCTACTAAGATGTTACAATATACATAGAAATTCGGCTCAATGTAAAATATTGTTATCGTTTTATTAATTTAAAAAAATGCAAAAGATCCACTGTAACTAGATTTAAAGGGAAAAAAAAAAAGTTATTAATTTAGTGATACAGCATTTAAAGTATTATTTTAATAAAACCTTCTCTTTAAAAGGTTAGACGCCGGCTTCTGAAGTTCATATAAAATATAGCTATGGTAACCGAGTTTCAATAAATATCTAAAATTGTCTAAAAAGCATGAAAACTACCGTATTTTATGGAAGAAACGCCGCACTCCTTAAATTGCCCTGAATAAGCTTAAAAATATCGTAATCGCCGCATCCATCGGAACGCTACTTTTGTCGACAGCGTCACATTGACCTAACTTTAATCAAAGTTTTCTGAGCAGTGTAGGATGTCTCGTTTTTAATATCTTAAGATGTCTGAAGTTTTATTTAAAATATTTAAATCCGATTTTAAGTATTTTTATGAATTTTTAAATTAAGGAAACTCAGTTAGTATTTTTTAAAAATCGTAAACGCCGCACATGGCGTAAACGCCGCACTTGGAAAAAAAATAACTTTTACACTCGTAAACGCTGCGGCGTTTCTTCATAAAATACGGTAGTTCAAATACAAGCCCATATCATTCAATGGTAAATGCTATTTGCATGACCAGATATCTATATATTTATCAACCATCATTTTTTAGACGATTTTCTAAACATCTTGCATAAATAGATCGATTTCTCTTATTAATATCACGGAGGGATAAAATTATAAAGATGACCTTTAATAGGAAAATAATATTGGTCAACATTAAACCATTTGTTAAGAGGACACGATAATCATGGATTGGCAAACAATTAATTATAATTTAAGATAAGCAATTAATTATAATTTAAGATGTATTTCATTTACAGGAGAAAAGGATAAACACTGTTAGATTCTTTGGTACTTCCAAATACCATAATGCAATATAACAATAATTTCGTGGATGTGACATATAAAATTTCGCCTTACCGAGAGGAGAAAATATAAAAATAAATAAAATTTAGAGCATTTTTTAGTAAAATGTGTTTGTTAAGGGTATTGGTCAATGAGATCTCAAAATCTTCTCGCTTAGGTTAAACCTATGAACGTAGAATGAGTTTGTATTTTTTAAATATCAGGAAATTACAAGGGTAATTCTGAATGAAAAAAATTTTTTTCTGAAATCTTACAACAGAAAGGGGCGAAAATCCACTACCGGCACTATGTGTTTTTCTTCGCGAACTTTTGACGAAATTTGCCGTTTTTCGTGACCTTTTGACGAAATTTGCCGTTTTTTCGCGGTCTTCTGGCGAAATGTGTCGTTTTTTTTCGCGATCTTCTGACGAAATTTTCTGTTTTTTTCGCGATCCTTTGACAAAAATTGCTGTTTTTACGCGATGCTTTACGAAATTCGTGTATTTTCTTTGATTCTTTGGCGAAATTCGTGTTTTTTCGCGATCCTTCGACGAAACTGGCGATTTTTCTTTGAATGATTGACGAAATTGATTTTTTTCGTCGGCCATTTGTCGAAATTTGCGATATGTCCGAATTTTCGGATTTATGACCGATTTTTTTAATTTTCGGAAATGACTACCTTAATTTTTCGGAATTTTCGGAACAGAATCACTCCTGGGAAATTAATATTTTTTACTTTTTTTTTCAGCTTACTCTTCTTAAAGAATTATGTCTCCTTTCTTTTTTCTTCCAAATATTTCTAAAATATATACTTAATTTATTTTAAGTGTTACACTGACAGCTAAGTGTATATTCATAGCTAATCTTCCTTTAACAGTATTTAGCACGTAAAATATTAAATTAAGTACACATTTTAGAAATATTTTGACAACTAAAAAATAAAGAGACATCCTTTAACCCTTTATGTACTGAATTACGAATTCATGAAAATTTTATTTTTTAAAGCATTTTCTTGAATTTTTGAAAATACATTAGAAGATTTACATAATCATTTAATAAATTTTAGGAGGATTGAAGGATTTTGAAGGATTAATTAAATCTGAATTTATAGGAATTTTGTGCAATATTTATAAACCCACTCATCTTTTATTTTAAATATTTTTCTTAGGATTTAGTAGGATTAGGAAATGTACAAGTATAATGTTATTACAATAGAAATATTTCCGAATTGAAAAATCTCCACCCCCAACGCTAAGAAAGCTGAAAAGATGCAAAGGCAAAATAAATCATCCTTTAAAAAATATCTTTGTTTTGTGTGACCCATAATGCTTTTGGAACATGATAAAGTAATGCGTCTATAACTCATTCTAAACTGTATTACAACTAATCGATGTATTAAATGAATTTTATAACAAGTTATTTTAATGGTACTTATAAGTACCGTCAGTAGATAAAGGGTTAAGAAGAATACTCAGGAAAAAAAAAGTTAAAAATATTACTTTCCTGGGGCGATATTTTAAAAATACGAAAGCATTCCACGCCGACAGGTTGAACATTAGTCAGGGAATTTTGAGATCTCAATCCTTTAATTATTATTTCTATATACAATATTGATATTGTAAAATAAAATATAAAATAAAATAAATAATAAAAATATATATAAAATAAAGTAAAATGATATTGTAAAATAAAATGTATGGCGTTAGTTATAAATTATCCCTCTCTATCTTACTCTTATAAAAGTTGAAGAGTTTTGTGGAAGAATAAAATTAAACTTCGAGAAAATGAAGATTTTTCTTTTAAGATTTACTGATTTATTTCCTCTTTCGATAGCTTATGTTTACTATATTAACAAGTGGTATTAGGCTCTCTCGGGAAAACTCTAACATTTAATTTTCAAATATTAAAAATTATTAATATGATTTAAATTATTAAATATTAATGCATATCTCGGATCTTCAAGAATTGTTAAAAGCTTTGTATATTGTAGCTTTATCGTGTGATAGGTTACCTCGCAACAAATTCATCCAAAAAGTAAAAATAAAATCTTATTGTAGCTTTATCGTGTGATAGGTTACCTCGCAACACATTCATCAAGAAAGTAAAAATAAAATCTTTGTATATTGTAGCTTTACCGTGTGATAGGTTACCTCGTAACACATTCATCAAAAAAGTAACATGACATTTTCTTCAACTAAACTTTAAAATTCTTTACTTAAGGCTGCTCGCCACCCAGTTCCCGAATTCCCCTCTGTAATATTAAGTATAGGGGCATTTGATGCATTCTTATATTTAATATATCAACTTGGGAAATTAATATTTAACTTCTTTTATCTGTGTACTCTTCATAAAGGATGTTTCTTTTTAACACTTTCTAACAAACTTGAAATGTGTTTATGACTTCGGTTTGTCTGGCCGTCTGACCGTCTGTACGCGCTCTAACTCTCGTAAATATACTCGGATTGCCATGAAATTTTTGGATGTTATTGACGTTTACCATAGCACGATCCCTATTTCAAATTAAGTTTGTAGCATGTTTCGTTCATCTACAGGGACAGTCAAAAATATTCCGTTACATTACGGCCAATGGGAAAAAATCGTTTCAAATGATTTTTAATGATGTTATACACGCATCCAAACGTAACATAATTTATATGCATTTATGACGTGCACTAAAATATGCCTTCTATAGAATATGCGGTGCAAAGAATAGTTATTATTCATTTACAGGGCCGCACAAAAGAATCCCGTTACATAATGATATAGGGTAGGGGGATTATTTGCGGCGTACTTTAAATATGTTAAACTATTTAAACTGTTATATAATGAAATTGATATACGTCGCTGAGGTTTACTATAAGTTATTTCGTGTATAATATGAAATGCATGGTATTTACAGGGACACACAAAAGATTTCAGATATTATATTGTATCAGAAGTACTTTCAATTAGCGGTGATTGCTGGAAATGTATTTTCAGTTTATGGTGTGCGCTTTTATATTTCACTGTATTTATGCATACTGTATGATGTGTATATGCTATAATTTATATACAGGGCTACACAAAAGAGTTCGTAAGGGTTACTGGGTATGAGTGCAAATTTCTTAAACGTAGTTTTTAAATGAGTTATGCATTTTTACGCTGAACTGCATTTAGTTTATTACGAAATGTTTGTAAAATATAGATAAAATGATATACAGGGTCACGCAAAAAATGGATACATGCCGTCTATGGATGATAATTTTTGGAAATGTGATTTCAGTAGTTTAAAGAGTGTTTTAGTTTGAACTAAATTTTAGCTAAATAGTGGCGTGTAATAAAGGTACTAGGTAAACTATAGGGCTGTATAAAAGTATTCAAGTATGTTTCCATCTATTAGTACAAACTGCTGAAAGAGAAATTTCAACCTGTTATGCATTTTCTTGCTAAACTAAATTTTCCCATTATATAGTACAGTCGGACCTCTATTTAACGAACCTCTATTTTGCGAATTTCTCTATTTTGCGAACTTTTCTTTGGAACCAAGAACATTTTACAAATTTCTTCGTAAAATAACCTCCAATTAGCGAAGTGCATTCTCTATTTAACGAACTTTTTCTCGTGATCTAATTTTTTTTTCCTCCCCATTTCTCAAAATATTTCTGGACATTTCAAACTTATTCTTTATTTAAACACATTTTATGATGTTCAATGGCCTTGAACTGGTTTTACTAGTCACTTTCTTTGTCAGCAGTGAAAATTGGGTAAGTACGGAAGACGAAGACAATAATCCCTTAGATAGAGTAACTTAAAAAAATGTGGATACAGATGAGTAAGTAAGAAAAAATTAACCGTGATGCGCTGATTGATGATTGTATTTCACTTAATTCTGAAATTGAGACCTCGGAAACACTATCCGAATTGGATATTTTCGACAGTGTGAAAAATAAAAACAATACAGCAATGAATTGCGATGAAGACGAATATGATGATGATGGAAATGAACATGACGCAGGAATTAACAAAACTTCGTATGATGAAATGCTAAAATCATTTGAAAGAATCCGACGCGGATTATAGTTAGAAGAAAATACGCATGAAGGGGTTTTTGGTGCATTGCAAAGATGTGAGACGTATTATGAGAGAAAGCACTTTTTAAAAGAAAAATCTCAGGCAAAATTAACAGAGTTTTTCAGAAATTAAATTTAAGGACGGATATGTTAATGTATGGTTAAAATTATTTGTTATAATAATAATAAATACGACAATGTCATTAAAATTCGTTAATTTTAATGTAAAACTATTTATTTTAAACAGAAAATACAGTGTATTCCCGGACAATGTTTTGTTTTCCTTGCAGATTTCGAAGATTTAAACACATAGAAAAAATGAATCGATGATGGATATTGGTGGGTAAAATAAATAAAACAAATCGATATAATTTATTTAAAAAAATGTGATTAATTACTTTTAGTAAAAATATTTAGTGTTTATGAATTTAAAATCTGTTTTATGTAGTTTAAGCTATTTTGAAAAGTGAATCTCTATTTAACGAATTTTCCATATAACGAACTTTTTTCCGGGATTTAGTGACTTCGTTAAATAGAGGTTCGACTGTATATATATCAACATACAGATAAAATACAGGGCTGTTGAAAATAATTGGAATACATATTTGGCTATGGGCGGTAACTGCTGAAATCAATTTTTTAAATGTTTACTTAGTTATCTTATTTACATTATTTCCCTAAATAACGAAGTTTTGTTAAAACTTTCAGGTAGTGTTGGAAAGTATTTCATAATCTATACCGTACGCATGATTTTCTTTCTTGTTTTCTTAGTTCTCAAAATATTTCCAAAATATATGCTTAATTTTATATGAAGTGTTAAAATTTTACTCACAGTTCGTTCGATTTTAACACATAAAATACTAAATTGAGCATAGACTTTAGAAATATTTTGAGAACTAAGAAAAAAAGAGAACACGGAAAACAGAAATAAAAAATATTAATATCTTGAGGAGATATTTTAAATATAAGAATATATCAAACGCCTATAGACTTAACATCACCGAGGGGAATTCGGAAACTGAGTGATGAGCAGCCTTAAGTTAAAATATAGTTATATTCGATGGCTGCAAAGGTCAAAAAGTTTTTTTTTGTGTGTGTGTGTTCTTAAAAATCCAACAACAGCTAATATTATCAAATTGTATATCATTTTCATACTGATAATCAAGCAGAATTTATACGAGCCTATTAATGCAAAATGCAACCTGCTGTTCGAACACAACAATAATCTCATGCCATGTTTGCAATTTAGTCCGATCAATGACGAAATCGTGTTTCTCAAGTGAGGCCTGCCCATTTATCTGGTAGACAAGTTCCATCTGAAACACGATCTTCCGAGATGGTATACATACATATACTCCCCCATTACTTAATCCAGAGAACACATAGAGAAACAATGAGCAGCTTTATATTTGTCCGAGGATTAATTGGGCACAGAACAATGGAGAACACTGGGCGGCAGTTGTTCTAGTCAGGAAAGAAAAACTAAGTTTACATGTTCTTATCATGACACGAACTTTATTGGGACATGTTACAACTTTGAGTCACGAAATCGTAAAGATCGAAGAAAACAAAAGCTTACTTCTCCACTGATTCTTCATCAAAACTTGGGGGTTTACATTCTCTTTTATTGGTTTTCTCAGTTTTTATCTATGATGGGTAATAACTTCCTTTACTCGTTTTTTCTCTTTGGTTGATTTAAGTGAGATGTGTATTTCTAATTGCCTGGCATAATACGTATTTCTAACTTTGTGTCTTTCTTTTTACATCAATATTATTACATTATTATTATTATTATTATTATTAGTCAAAAATTGCAACAGCATTACCTTTTAACTGTATTAAAAATAATATCCCTGTACTCTGGTGCCTAAATAAAATTTACATATGAGGCAGCAGATTTTTATTGTTTTCAATGTTTCTGAAAAATATACCCTTAAAATAAAAAATTAGTATTCACTACTGAGATACTCCAACTCGTTAATGAAGTCCGCCAATAAGACAGTTTCCTTATACATTTTTTACAAGCATTTTAAATTCCTGCTCAACTATTTCATACTAAAATTATACATAAATATTCATTACCTTGGACTTAATTGCAATAAGCCTAGATAAAACTAGGCTGTTTGGATAAACAGGTGGGTCATTTTATAATTAGTACCTTAGAACTACATAAGCAGATTGCAGCGAGTCTGAAAATAATCAGGCTGATTGTGAGACAAATGATCTTTTCCCAATTAACCTAATGTTGCATAGGCTCTTTACAACGAGCCTGAAAAATATCCGATTGATAGAAAAAAAGGCAGATAATTCTCTGATTAGCCTGGCTCTTTGCAAACATCTTAGGCTCTTTGCAAAGAACCGGATTTCTCAGTTAGCCTACGACATATATCGGGTGTTTCAAAAAGGACTGACTGATTTCAAAATTCAATAACTTCCAAACGGTGACAGATATTAAAAAATTCTTGCAGGAGGGTTATGCATAAAGTCAAAAGTTTTTTACAGTGATTTTCGATTTTAGTTCGAATTACAAACAATAGATGGCGCTGCGATCAATAGAGGCTAAATTCAGGCTCGATTTTTGGTACTTCGTGGCCCGGATAATACATTTCCATCTCCTTTTTCTGCATGGAACAACAGAAAGGACCAAAAATCGAGCCTGTATTGAGCGACTATTGCTTACAGCGCCATCTATTGTTTGTAATTCGAACTAAAATCGAAAATCACTGTAATAAAACTTTTGACTTTATGCATAACCCTCCTGCAAGAATTTTTTAAATATCTGTCACCGTTTGGAAGTTATTGAATTTTAAAATCAGTCAGTCCTTTTTGGGACACCCGGTATATATATAATGGATTCAAAATTTTAAAGAATTTTATCTGAGAAAATGGGAAGAGTTCGTGGTAACTAAAAGTTTAAGAAACGTCGTTTTGTAGCTTAAATTATTTATTGCTTTTAGTAACTAATAATTACGCGTTTTAAGACAAAATTTCCATTATTTAATCTATTAGAAGAAATACTTAATATAATAGAAAATTTTTCGTATGAACAAACTCGCATTTATTGACTAATGAAACGTAATGCAAACACTGGGAAAGCAACACATGATTAAATACTCCATAAAAAAGAAAACAATAGGCAAATTTTCCACCAAGAAGTCTCATTAAAAATGATCGCTGTCGGCCGTTTAAAAATTTAATGTTTGGATAGTCAAGTTTTTGTTCCTCAAACCTCCAACACAATGGAACAATTTTCTTTCTTATTTCTTCCATCCTCCATTTTGTAATAGGCCAGAAGATCGCGCGGAGGTGGAACTTAATCGCTATGGTAACGCACCGCGTGGCCTCATTCAAACTCTCAGTTCAAGGATGTTTCGGAGTTAATAAAACGTTTGGGGATCGGTTAAATGAAGAAAAGGTAGACTTTAAAGGCTCATTGTTGAGTATACAATGTTCCAGAACTTCCGCTTAACCTCGCTGCTTACAAAAGGAATTAAAATAATAATAATAATAATAAAGGCAATGAAATTTCTTATATCTCTTGAACTGGAATATATGAGTTGTTGCCAGTAGAAATTTAAATTGTATAAATAAAAAGAATAGGGCCATTTTCAAAATTCGCTCCAAAGGAAAAAGAAGAAAATTCTAACATACATTAATATTTAAAGTTTAATTTGAGCTATCCATTATATAAAGAAGACTATATTAAATATTTCTAGCATTAAAAAAAAAAAAAAAAAAAAAAAAATCAGTAAAAATTTTTGACATATAAATAATTATAAATGGATTAGTGCCAAATCCTTTACCATGCAAAATTACTGAAAATAGTCACTTTTAATTTTTTTTTTATAATTTCAAAAATCTGCTTACTTTGAAGTGATTTAAGTTCTTAAATTTCAGAACGTTACACTTATCAATAATACTGATATTAAATTGAAATGAGAGACATTTATAGCCACAAGTTTTGATCGCATAGAAATTTATATAGGAACTTCTAACAATAACAATATATAGCATGTAAATTATTGAATATTAAGAAAATCATATCTCTATTTCTTAGGTTAAAAAAAAAAAAAAAAAAAAAAAAAAAATCAATGGAATGGAGGGAAAATGATACTAATATTGAAATACATTAAAAAAATGTGCGGTAACAGACTTGACATTTGGTAACAGATTTGACACTAATCCGTTTATACTGATTTATGTCTCATAAATTTTTATTGATTTGTTTTATTTTTAATGCTGGACATATTTAATGTAGTCTTCTTCATATAATACATAGCTCAAATTAAACTTTAAACATTAATATATGTTTGAATTTTCTTATTCTGGGTCAGCATATATTAGCGAATTTTGAAAATGACCCATAAAACAAAAATTAAATGCAGTAGTGGGGAATTAGAATCCTGTCTTAAATGAAGAAAAAAAAAAATCCTGATCCCGAAAGGAATGCCATGCATCTATACCTGCTAAAATATAACCCGTCTAAAACGGAATTTTTCTTCGGTCTCTTGCGAATCCACCTTCACAGGTTCTACTACAATAAAACATATGCCACATTGGCAAATTTTATTTACGTGCCAGCAGACTTGTATAAAACCAAAAACTTTCTGCGCACATAAATATTGGGTCAAAAACTTTCTGCAAATTCATGTTTAATGAAATTACGTGTTATATTATTTTTAAGATAGAATTAAAAACAGTAGTTTAAAATTATTACCATTTAAATTAAAAATGAATTAATATTAATTAAAAAATAATTATTTTGGTTAAAAAAATAATAAGGCTAGAAATACATGATATGAAGACAGGGAGAATTCTAAGTAAAAGAAAATTTGCTTTAAATTCTGAAATTTAAAGCAAATTTTCTGAAAGGTTACAGCAGAGAGAGGGAGGAGGGTCCCTCCTGGCGCTAATTATTTTTGTTGCTCATCGAGTTAACTGTTTTCAGGTTGGGTTGATTTCAGGTTGAGTGCAAATTCCTGCAAATTGGGCTTGGGTTAACCGGATTTTTCAAAAGTTAGTTCAGTATATTATTTCAAATTAAAAACTATACCTATGATAATAATCACAGATGTTTGTATGTGGACTGTTTTCTAAAGGGACCATTTTGTTTTTCCCGCTTACCCTTTGGTGAAATTCGCGGTTTTACCACGACCTTTTGACGAAATTTGCGTTTCTTCCGAGATGCATTGATGAAATTCGCGTTTTTCCGCTGCTCTTTGATGAAATTCGCATTTTTTCGCAGTCCTTTGACGAAATTCACGTTTTCTCTGCGATGTTTTGACGAAATCCCCGATCGCGATTCTTTGGTGAAATCTGCGGGGTTTTTTCGTGGCCCTTAGTCGAAATTTGCGTTTTTTCTGCGATTCGTTGACTAATTTTGCGGATTTGTTTCCGAGATCCTTTGATGAATTTCGCCTTCTTTCCGAGACCTTTAGGAGAAATTCGTGTTTTTTCGCGGCTCTTTGACGAAATTGGCGTTTTTTCCGCGATCATTTGACGAAATTAGCGTTTTTTCGCGACCCTTTAACGAAAATCGCGTTTTTTCGCGACCCTTTGAAGAAAATCGCGTTTTTCCGCAGCCATTTGACCAAATTCGCGTTTTCCCCCGATCCTTTGACCACATCTGAGTTTTTCTCGCGATCCTTTGTCGAAATTGGAGGGGTTTTTTTGCGAACGATTGACGAAATTGATTTTTTACGGCGACCATTTGTCAAAATTTTCGATTTTTTTGTGTCCGAATTTTTGAATTGATGAATTTTTTAATTTTTCGGAAAATTCGAAATAGAATCGCCCCTGCTTTTAATTGTGCACAAAGAGTAAATAAATCGTACGTAAGATTTGGGAGTATTTTTAATTTTTTTTTAAAGTTACAAAAACAAAAATTATGTTTTTTTTTTTTGTAAAATTTTTTCCGCAAAGTTCCTAATTTTGCGGAAAATTTTCCGCGCACGACGTGCGCGCGTGCGTCTATATTATACAACTCTGCGTGCCAGAGTGACTAAGATTAATCCTGCATTATAAGACAGGGAGGCAGCTGCACAAACCATCACCTCATCGAATTGACGGCTGAAATCCCAGAATGAGTTAAAATTCGAATCGCATATTAAAATGCAACTGGTCTGCTAAGTCCTATCTTGGTGGAAAACACTTGAAAACTCGATTTTAGTGATTGACTGGTAGGTGTAACATTGTGTTTTTTTGGTCCCAGTCCACCCTGTTTTCATACCTTTGGGTGCAGGAAAACATAATGATAATCTCATCGATCCACTACTAAAATCAGGCATGCAAGTGGTTCCACCAAGATAGGACCTAGCAGACCAGTTGCATTTTAATATGAAAATTGAGTTTTGTTTAATCCTGGAATTTCAGCCGTCAACTCGACGAGGTGATGGCCTGTGCAGCTGCCTCCCGTCTGTTTCTGCATGTGTATCTTTGTGATTTAAGCCGCTATTTTCTTCTTGTAATTTTTGAACCAAGTACATTCGGAACCTGTGGCTTCCTCTATCTCCCTCCCTCCGGTATCAATTTTTCATCCTCGGCAGTTGCTCTCGAACCGACTAATGCATTCAAAACTTACAAAAGGGAAATGGCGGCTTGTATCACAGATATACAGCATGCGACCATTGCAGGGTTAATAAATGCTTTTTAATAATTAAATTACCTCTTCTTTCTCTATGCACCATCTTCCTATTTACATACATACTTACACAAATCTCACAATAAAATAAACTTATATGCTCACATACGAACCTTTATGTATACAACGTGCAAAATATTTCAAAGGCAATACATACATTACATATGATGCAATGCATTTAACGACGCATTTCTTTTTTAAAAAAAATAAAGAAAAGAAAGAAAGAAAGAAAAGGAGATAAAAAAAGAACAAAATTTTTGTCTTACATAATAAAAATGAAAAACAATTTTTAAATACAACCATAAAACAGAAGCTAACGTGATGTGTTTCGAAAGCAATAACCTTTATTCATCAAACGCGTAAAATGACGCTTTTTACCACTACGAGAGCAGAAGTAAATCTTTCTTCTACTCTCATAGTGATAAAACGTACTTTACAGAAGATATTAACAAGCAACTTCGAGGCAAAAATCAGTTAATTTGAAAACGCGTACCCACAACTGAAAACGCACTTCCAGCAATTATTGTTCATAGTGCTGCACCGTTCGTTTGTGTGTGCATGATTACTATGCATACGATATTCAATAGTAAGCATCTTGTAGTGCATCTTAGGGATATATACTAATTTCAATATGTTTAAAATAGTGTACACCATTATTAAAATACACCGAAAACGATTTTGCCCCGTAGACCATAATGTAACGGAATTCTTTTTGAGTGTCCTTGTAAATGAACTACAAACGCTACAAACTTCCTATTCAATATCGAACATGCTATAGTAAACTTGTATAACCTATATCAATTGTATGTCAATCAGAGTATATTTACGCGAGTCACAGCACGGACAAGCAGACAAATCGAATTCCTAAACACGTTTCAACTACGTTGGAAAGTGTTAAAAAGCCAACTAAACACTAATTTAAAGAAAGTAAAACGCTCGAATTAAAAAACTTTCTGTTTTTCAAAGTTCGGTAAACATGACTATAATATGTTTATCTAATGATTCTACAATTTATCCATCTAAAATTAGAATACAGGAAAGCTAATTAAACGTAAATTTGTTACACATTTATTTAAAAACAAGTGATGAGAGTATAGTAGTGCGTGTTCTGAATTAAATACACTTAACAGTTTACGCATAGGGTTCTTTTTTTTTTTTTTTTTTTCATTTCTTTTTTATCATTATTTATTTTACGAGAGATTTGGAGGCCTTGGCAGTAACAGGAAAAGCATCGTAGGCGAGCAGATGAGACAGGAGATGTTTTAGCAACTACCGTAATAACAGGTCTAAACATTAAAGGACAGGCTACACCACCCCGGTAAAGCTCTCAGGTCAATCTCTCGGTTCAGGTCATTTAATAGCAGAATGACTCGCAGAAAAAGAGTGGGATTGTTTAATGCATTTTCCAAATCCAGGTCTGCTATCGTCTACAATAACGGTTCCTTTCCACTAAGGTACTTTCATTATAACACTTTTCTTGCTATTGAAAGCAATAAGCAACTCTGCCGTTTATTAATGTTTTAAAATGGGAATCAATACAGACACTTTAAGGTATGTGCCTACCCTCAAATGGCTATTTTCAGAAAATTTTAGGTTTCTTTTTTTTTTGTTATTTTAAATTAAAGTTGAAACATTTAGGAATCCAAAAATGCTTTATTTTTGGTTCAGCGATAATAAGAAGCAAAGTTATAGCACAAAATATAAACCGGAAATGAACTTTCTGAAACCGGAAGTGACCATTTAAGAGCCACGGAAATGTACAGAATACATTTTAATATACAAATATATAACATGTACACAAACATAAACCCCTACAAATAGAGTGGATTTCAAAACTGTAAACTTTATACATAATTTTTTGTGCCCTATCAAAATCATAATTTGTGTTTTTCATTGTGTACGTTTACGGGAAACATCATTTCTTAAAAAGTTTTTAAGATATTGAAATAAAATTTTGTGACAAGGTTCTGCTCATCTACAGGTATGTTATGGAGCAAACTATAGCTTGTAAGTTTGTATATATTAATTTAAGAGCCATTTTTATTGAAAAATGCACATTTTTTTAGAAAAAAATTATGTTTTGTTTACAAAATTTTGCACAAGTTAGCAAATTTAAGAGGTTTTGCAAATATTTCACTTAATAACACAAGTAAGTGATTTTCTAATATATGGTTGAAAAAAAAAAGTGAAATATATTGAATAGATTTCGTTATAGAAGGTTTGGCATAGGGGAGACCGGGGGAATGGCGACACCTTAAGGGAATTTAAATTTTTTCACTTCAAAAAATGTTTATTTTTTAATAGTAAAAATTCTAAAGCTAAATCATGATCTTTAATATCTGTATAAATTTAACCGTAATCATAACAGTAGAGTACGCACACATAAAAATAATTTCTTTCAACCTCTGTACACAGGCGGGATTACCCAGGATACTGGGGTAATTCCGCCACTGTATCGGGGTAATGATGCCACTCTTTAATGACCTAGTAAATACATAAAATGGATACTAGGAAACACATAACCTACTGAAGATATTTAGAAAGCAATAATTTAGCAGAATAATGAATAATTACAATGTTCCTTAAGCTAGCTTTATTAATGTGCTAAGCTTACAGTTTAACTCATATTGGAAAAGCCACCCATTGCCATGGTGGCGGCATCACCCCGAGAGGACAATATAGCGGAAATCCCCCAGAAAAGCCGAAAGAAGAATCGAACTCGTTCAACAAATTGTATCAAAATGTCGGCGAATGCATGTAGGTTACTGGTAAGTACTGGTAATCTTAAGTACTTAATTTTACAGTAAAAGGTGTTTACCTCTATTCATTTGAAGCTCCAAAATAAGAAGCAACTTTTTGAAAACTAAAATTTTCACTAGAATAAACGAACGACGTACAACAAAATCACTCTCACTCTAGGCACTGTTTCTATTGTTGGCCGCTATAGTGCAGTCGCATTCACTATCTCAAACTGCCGTTAGTTTTTTAACTAGGCAGGGTGGCGGCATTCCCCCAGTCTCCCCTAAACGCATTTTTTCACTAAAATTTGACTAAATATTGTCTAAATTTGAAAAGTTAATAAAAATTCCTTTAAAAATGTATATGAATTCATAGTTTTATTCCCTGTTTTAACTAAAAACACATGTGTTTGATAAAAATTTCATATTTTTTCAAAAAAAGTGCCCCGAGGATAGGCACATACCTTAAGGCTCCTGTCCCTGCCGGCGAAGACACTCACGAGCTAATGCTAATCCTATGGGGAGGGATTTTTCTAATATCTCGTTTGCTTTTCTACAATCTTAAATAATTTTTTTTTGATTTGGATAGCCGAGGTCCGTCTCTACATGGCACCTTTATTTACTTTTTCGATTTTGGTCGCAGATATTTTTTATAAAGTTACTTTCACTTTCAAAACCGGTTCTGAAAATGTCTATCATCATTCTATCTATATAGCTATATATCATTCTAAAAAATATCTGCAACCAAAATCGAAAAAGTAAAAAAGGTGCGATGTAGAGACGGACCTCGGCTATCCAAATCAAAAGAAAATTATTTAAAAATGTCGAAATGCAAACGAGATGTTAGAAAAATCCCTCCCCATAGGATTAGCATTAGCTCGTGAGTGTCTTCGCCGGCAGAGACAGGAGCTACTATATTTTACGAAATGTTAAACACACCGGCAAAATTATAGCCACGCGCTTAAAGGTTTAAAAATAGTAACTGATGCACCCGTACTTAAAACTAAAATATAATTAACAAAACGACGTAGTTTAGTTAATTATAAATATAACAATAACCATTAAATAAGTAAATTCGCATCAATGTTGCGCTTGAAGCTTCTCTGGGCATAGTTTTAAAATCGAGAGCTTGTATCTTTAAAAAAGTTCCATTAATGAAGTGTACTTTAAATGTCTTTAGGGCTTCACTCTTCGTCATTTAAGACTCCTTTAATGTTGTCGATTAATTATTGTGTGTTTACTCCCCACGCTTTTGCATCAAATTATTGTTAATCGCGCATACAAACTATCGCATTTTACTGACGTAATAGTTTGCTTCAGGTAATCACGTTTAAAGAGAGGATATGGAATATTCAAATATCATTTTAAGAGATAAGCCTTGGGGGACTTCACGATCTTTTATTTCGAAAGAAAACTTTTGCCTCATAAATCATTCTGTCATAACCAGACATTTTTAAGCATATAAGTTTTTCCTCACTTTTATGTTTTGTTTACTTCTTGAAAACAACGTATGAAATTACACAAGTTTAGGCACCTCAAGGAAGATATTTTGAATGGCAGGTTCTCATAGCGAATACTATAGATGTATGAAATGTGTTGTTTTTCTGCTTGATTTATTATTGTCGTAAGTTCTAAAGATCTAAAAGTCAAATTGTGAGTTACAGTAGAGTCCCGATTGTCCGAGTCCCGCTCAACCAAGTTTTTGCTTTAACCGAGTTAATTTCTTCTGATGGATTGATGGATTCCATTATTATGAAACAGCCATTATAAATCAAGTGTTAGGTGAAGATGAATGAGCAGTCGTAAAAAGTTATAACTCTGATTTTCTGGTGAGAATTTGGGAAAAAATGGCCATGTTTTTTATTTTTTTTCCCCATTCTGACCAGAAAATTAGAGTTCTTAACTTTTTACGACTGCTCTTTCATCTTCACCTACCGCTTTATTTATAATGGCTGTTTCATAATAATGGAATCCATCAGCTCATAAGAAAAAAATGACTAATAGAATCACATAGCTGCCGATTTGTACGGTTTTGTAACCTCTAAAATTGAATGCAAATTTCTGCCATAATTAATCGTTGACAATTGTTAGATTTCGGCGATTGAATTAGGCAAAATATACTGGTAAGTTTTAGTGGTAAGAAAAAATCTTAGAAATTGGTAGCTATGCAGTAGCGTGCGTAAATAAATAAATAAAATAAAACTGCAGCAAAATTGACATTCAACAAACAAAAAAACTATCAGGGGCCTTTTCAAATAAACAATTTCATTCCCCGTTTTTCTTAAAAGTAACGGAAATGCACATTAAAGAAATGTTAGTAGCACTATAAAAATGAATGAATGAAGCGAAAATTTATATTTCATCTCCTTAGTGGATGACAATTTGTTTTATTTCATCTCCTTAGTGGATGGCAATTTGTGTAAGTCCGGTTTATCCTAGTTTTTTGATTATCCGAGGTGAGCTTGGTCCATTATTAATCGGGACTAAGTGCAATGTAAAATCACGATTGATAAAAAGTGTAAGGGTGAAAGGAGGCACAACGTCCATTTAATCTAATTAACATCGGGTAACATCTTTTGAAACTTGACGATAGTTCGTAGTATTAATATCAACTAGTGACAATTTTTCAAAGATTTTTAACTGGTATTAATTAGATGAAATGGACGTTGTTCACATGTTCCCCCTTTTCCTCTACTATGCATTAGATACAAGTTCAAAGATTTTTAATGGAAAAAACAATTCGATTACATACTTTCTGAATAAGAGCACTTGCCATTTCCGTTAGTTTTCGAAAAAAAAAAAAAAAATAATTAAAAAATGCTTCAGAAAGTTGTCAGTTTTGATTTCAGAACCGCCTTAACCCCTTCAGGACGAGTATCTTTTACAGAGTTTTTAATCTTTTATCACCAGTTTTTCAAAACAGAAATTTTTGCCTAATTGAATCGAGGAAATGCTCGGATTAAATAAGGGAAAATTTACAATAAAAACTTACTGGTGAGAATTATCTCGGATTCTGATCAACTTAACGCGGGGCGTATACGCGGCTCGTCCCCAAGAGATTAAGCCACTTGAGAATAATAAATTTTATTTATTTATTTATTTTTCAAAAGCATCAGTGAAAAGGAAAATTTAGTTATATTTGAAAGCTTGGTGAACGACAATGACCCCCCCCACCCCACCCCTTTCCTGCCCATATAAAATTTTTATGCGCATTATGTGAATTTGCTCAGCTATTTCTGTTTCAATTCAACTTAACATAATCAGGTTATCGATCTTGTTCCACTCCATACCGATAAAGTAGTCTTTTCAAAAATGAAAACAAAATAATCATATGGATTTTAGCAAGGCTCTACACAATCGGATGATACAACGACATCTAGTAATTGAAGAGAACCAACGATGGGTTCTACAAATGAAGATTAATTGATATGGGACATTGTATCAGTCCGATGTTCCTATTAATCCTGATTGTCAGATCCGCTTTGTTTCTGGAAATAGTCGGAAACTGCGAATGGTGGAAGATTTCAACAGTGAAACACTAATCGTATCTGTTAGTGTGGTAATCGATTTAATGATATGAATGGGCCGATGTCTTTTTGTAGCGCTGTATTTAAGTGGGAGAGCAAAATTCACTTGGTAATTCGAATGAGAAAGTTTGAGATTTTGAACATTGGGATGACAAGAGGCATACCTGAGCATTTGAAGGGCAAGAGAACGAGAACATATCACAAGAGGCTACTTCGGCGACACGAAGTTATTCACAAGCTAATGTTAAACCTATGGGATCGTTCTTTTAAAATATTTCGTTTGCATTTTCATATTTTTAAATAGCTTTATTTATTTATGTATTGGCTAGCTGAGGTCGATTTCTATAAAGGCCTCTTTTGGCTTATTATTAAATTTTTTATGAGGATACGAGCTATTTTAAAAGAACGCTCCCATAGGTTTAACATTAGCTTGCGAGTATCTTCCCGTGACTGAAGTAGTCTCCTAAGGGTACAGATGATATAAGGGCTATTTTCTTTAAACAGCGAAATTCCTGTCTCCGCTTCAAAAAATAATGAATATCTATATGTATGATGAAACATACTGCAAAATGAAACAGAATGCTGGAATACATTAATCACACGTTCTTATGTTTGCATAACGGGATGAAACATATTATTTAGAAATATATGTCATTAATTTCTTTTATTTCATAAATATAAATGTTATTGTCCTGTGTGCCCCTGTCTCCACCTTAGCACAAAAGTGGTTCTTAAAAGTTGACCATCCAAAAATGAGATAAATTTGATATTTAAATTATTAAAAAACATGATATAATACTAAAAATTTAAAAAGTAAAGAACTTTTCATGGTTTGTATTTTTCTGAAAAAATAATAAAAATGCCCTCAATTTTTTGTCACTCCCCTGTCATAAAATGAAAGTAATGGTTCCTAACATTTGTAATAGTCATATTACCCAGAATTTTACCTGTGAATAGCGGCATCATCAGAGAAGCTTCTTTGAATTGTTTTATAAAGAACCAAGCATGGACAAGTAAAGCTTAGCGATTTCCAGTTATATCTTGATAAGTATGTTTATTGACTGTCATTACACTGTCTTGCCTTAATTTTCTAATGAAAGCTCTATCAGCGATTAAGTTTCTGAAAAAAAAACAATAAAAATGTCCTTCAATTTTTTGTTATTCCCCTGTCATAAAATGAAAGTAATGATTCTAACATCTGTAATAGTTATATTACCCAGAATTTCACATGTGAATAGTGACATCATCAGAGAAGCTACTTTGAATTGTTCATTACATAGAACCAAGCATGGACAAGAGATTTCCGGTTATATCTTGATAAGTATTTTTATTGACTATCATTGCACTATCTCTCTCTCTCTCTCTTTTTTTTTTTTTTTTTTTTTTTTTTTTTTTTGCCTTAAGTTTCTAATGAAAGCTCAATCAGTAAATAAGTCTTATTTGAATGGATTTTTTAAGTTGAATGGATTTTTTAAGTGCAATTCATATTTATGTATATTATGACAGTACAGTAGATAAGCTAAACCTTACTTTTTGTCATTTCCCCTGTTATTTCGCTGTCTAAGTGTCATTCGCCTGTCTCTCTTTGCGATTCATCTGCCTATACTTGAAATTTCAAATTTTGATTATTTTAATATATGTTATTGGGTATAGACCCCTTTGTCTCAGGTTCAAAGGATTTTATACAACGCTCCTTAGTTCTTGAGAAACAGGGGGGTTCTAATATTATAACAAAACGTATATTATATACGTACTTTGTAACGAAAGGATAACGTTGATCGTAGCCCAGTTTTTGAACATTGTCCCGAGGGCTCGGGTTCGATATCAGAACGCGCTACATTTATTTTTCTCATTTTTGTTTTATAAATATGCTTGTAATTATAATTTAATAATCTCATTGTCAATTAAAAATTATAATATTGTGTATCAATTATAATTTTAACCCACTTTTACTTTTTTATTTGTAACTAAATAATTGTATAAAACATCATAAAACTATTATTTTTTTTAAATAACTTTTTAAATGTACTTCATATATTCTTTATCGACGCAATGATATTGAACAATTGTGTCAATTCGTGATTTTAAAGAACATCATTTATGTATTGCCTTAACAAGGGAAGTCAGTACGATGAGATGATAATATTACTCTGTTTTTAAAGTAACAAGCATATAATTATATTAAAAATTAGCATAAGAATTAAATTACAACCTATTTTTTAAACATTAATTTTTTTTTAATTTGTAATACGTGTGCTTGCTTTTTGAAGTATTTTGCTTTCACATTTACCTTCTTTCTACTTTTAATTTAATTTTATTTGAATGTGTTTTAGTTTATCATAAATAGAGGACGCCACAAGAGTTATTGTAACGATTATGGAATTTTTATTATTCAATAATATATCCTTTATTTATTTATTTTTTTTTTAATCTTTTTAAATGATGAGAAATAATGGTTTAAAAATCAAAAATGTTAAATTAAAGTTTAAATATGTTAACATTGTAATTAAGGTACGATATTAAGATTTTTAATTGAGATTATTAAATTATAATTACAAGTATATTTATAAAACTGAAAATGAGAACAATAAATGCTTCACGTTCCGGTATCGAACCCGAGGGACAATAAGCAAACGCCGTACCAACTGAGCTAGGACCAACGTTATTCTTTCCTTACAAAGTAAGTATTTAAGTTATGTTATAATATTACACTCCCCTGTTTCTCAAGAACTAAGGAGCGTTGTATAAAATCCGTTGAACCTGAGACTAAGGGGTCTCTACCCTACACCATATATTAAAATAACCCTACAACATATATTAAAATAATCAAAATGTGTGATTACCAAGGTTGGCCCTCTCCTTGTTAGAGATAGTTCTTAAATACAATAAAACCAAATTTTAAAGGACAAAAAATATTTTTAAATATATATAATGCTCAAATTGTTCTGTTAATCCATAAAATACTTAAAATTTTCGAATTTTCAACTTTGCTGTTAAAAAATAAAAGATGCAGAGAATTTCGAAAATATTTGATTTATACAATTTTTCACAATATATAAAAATCCCTAAATAGAGAATTTCCAAAGATTTAGACAATTTCACAATATATAAAAATCTCTAAATAGAGCCTATTCCTAAACAAACAACACCACACGTATATGTGTGTGCGGGATCTTTTCCCCTCATTTTCTACACATTTAGGTACTTTTATATAAGCTATTAAAAGGTACGGAATTATTATTATTTTTGTAAAACTAATGTTTCTTCAGAGCTATATAAAATTATGAATGTAATTGTAATATTTCTGAGGTATACACAGGAAACATAAAATATTTTCCATGACTTTCTGAATTTTCAGGTATTTTTTAAAATTAACTTCTTTAAAAAAAATAAAAAATTACTTATTATTGTTGTTATTAAATGATGTTTTCAATCTTCATGTAAAACTTAAATCAGTTATCTGCAATACTTTTCCAGATCATTATACTTATGAGTGCCCTCCCCTCCTACACATATTCTAAGAACCAACACGAGAAAAGACCCGGTCGCTAATGTTAATCCAATAGGAGAATTTTTTAAAGATACCTCGTTTGTATTTTAATAATTTAAAATGATTTTTTCTGCATTGTATAGCTGAGGTCGATCTCTACAAAGGCCGTTTTTTTTTTTTTTTTTTTTTTTTTTTTTGTTACTTTTTCGATTTTGTTTGCAGATTTTTTTTTTATGAGGATGCTTTCACTTTTGAAACTGGTTCCGAAAGAGAAATTGTTCTAATTAAAAATACCTGTAAACAAAATAGAAAAGGTACAAAAAGGCCTTTGTAGAGATCGACTTCAGCTATGCATTGCCCCCCCCCCATTCCCCCCCCCCAAAAAAAAAAATCATTTAAAAATATTGAAATGCAAACAAGATATTAGCGATTTTGATGTACAGTATTGGGGAAAAAATCATTAAAAACAATCATACGGTATATGTTTATCAAGTACGCATGATGGAATTTATATATGGATAGAGAGCGAGCGTTAAATATAACATGGTCAGCGCTAAAAATATGTTGAGAAACCCCAAGAATCCCACTTTTGAAAATTCTAAAAATAGGCAGAAAAAGCGTTTTCAGAACTGAAGCAAATAACTAACTACTTCCATACCCAAACACATTAATCACGTCATTTTTCATAAGAGATTCACTTGAAGTTTCTCGAAAAGCATCAAGACTAAAGAAAATTTAGTCGGAAGAATCTTCGTCAAGAGACTTTTAAAATGCTACAACTTTTGAAGAAATTTGCAAACTGAAAGAATGGAATTTGGAATTAGCGTTGAAACATTATTATTATTGCTGTTGTTATTATTTCGTTAATTAATATTTCAACATACGATATCAATCAACGCTGTTCCAGCATCATTTTAGTGAATTTAAGATTTTTATACACCACGGTAGGTATTTTATTTATATACCACCATTAATGAAGTTTTTTAATTTTTAAATTACCTTCATGCAAAATACGCTATCTCCATATTATCCTTATACATACATATTCATACATAATCGCATAAATGTTACATGTGCATCTTACTCAGCACATATCTTCTTTATACAATACACAGAGTGACGGGCTGCACTGTAAAAAAGACAAATATTTCCGAAAATATTACGAAATTTAATACGGTTTAAGAAAATATAATATTATCATTTCCGAGTTACCCATGAAACCAAAACCCATTCCTTTATCTTTAAAAACCTAAGAAACCAATGGATTTCCGAGATTTAAAAAAACATTTCTGAAACAAATTTTTTTTTCCCTACCTGTTATTTTCGGAAATGTTTTCGAGTAGTTTTTAGAGGGTATTCACCAGTTTTTCAAACATGAAGTTGAGTTTTCGGATGTTATCCTTCTCAAGTAGACATTTTCTGTTGTGTAAGATAATTTTTACACGCAAGAATAACGAAAGGGTGTTAATGTACAGTCGTGGAAAAAAAAAAAAAAGTAAACACCCCCTACTAACTCCCCAACAAATTATCATAGAAGAAAGTTACTGGTACCGAACGATTAGTAATAAAGTCTACTTTTAAATGATGTATATAAAATTTGCTTAGGAGACCATATACATATTAAAACGATTTCAAACTTCATTTTTTTCAATGACAATACCCAATTTTAACAAGATATTTCAAATCTTCGGTTCAAATTATGCCTAGACACCGAATTTCAAGTCATTAGAATGATAAGTTTTTGAATTATAAACATTCAAAATTGAGTGCTTCTAATGTTAAATTACATTTTCATATTTTTATTAATATCTCCAGAAATTATGCTCCTAATGTGCTAATATTTTTTGTAGCAATAATACTAATATACCCAAACATAAATACGCTGAATTTGCAATTTTTATAATTTTATGATATGAGTTATGAATTATGAAATTAATATTCGAAAAAATTATGAATTGCAACCTACAAATTTTTTAATGGATTTAGATTTATTAAGACCTGCTTTATGTAAATCCAAAATTTCACATTTTTCTTCCAAGTAGTTTTCAAATTATGCTTAAAAAACGGCAAAATGATGGTTTTAAGGGGCCGTCTATAATAGAAGTGACTAGATATTTTGAAATTTCTTCTGCTGTATTGTAATCTAGCAGGGCTTCATTGACTTCTTAAGGTGACTTGATCAAGATGGGGGCTCTCTCGGTTAACAATCGAGTACCGAACTTCAATTTGGATACAGCCCTTAAAATACGCTCGTTTTAAAATAATTAATTTCTCGGAATCTTATGGTACGAATTGCATAAAAATTTGTTTTTTGGCTAATTGAAGGATGTAGAGTTCATTTATGATGTCAGAATTGTGTACTGCTATTGAAAAAAAAGTTATGGTTCGTTTTAATATGTAGATAGCCCCCTAAGCAAATTTTATCTATATCATTTAAAAGTAGACTTTATTTCCAATCATTCGGTACCAGTAACTTTCTTCTACGATAATTTGTTGAGGAGTTAGTGGGGGGTGTTTACTTTTTTTTCCACGACTGTACTTAATTGAGCGTATTTTGCCTGTTGAACATGAAAATGTTTACTTGAGCGTAAAACCGATATTTCGTGTTGAGAAAACTGATACTGATTAGCACACTGAAAAACTAGGGTGTAAAAAAAAAAAAAAAATCTTGTCTTAAAAATAAATAAATAAATCAGATTTTTTAAAAATTAAAATCATATACGATGACTTTATATTGAATATGAATATAAAATCATATATATATATATATTTTTTAATTTAGATCGGATTTTTATGATTTTTTTTTTCCCACGAGTTAAAATACGGAATAGCTACCAGTTATTTTAGGTTTTCAAAACAATTAAACCTCTAATTGCTAACATAATCTATGCTTTTATCTTTAATTAATTATTAGTTAGTGATTATAGTAATTATAAAAACTGCATTCATGTCCATTAGTTAATAGTATACAATAATGTTACATAAATTAATATTTTGTAATAATTATTTACAACCCTATTAACTTACTACTGATATTTGCATTTATTAAAATTATTAACAACTGGATTTAATATTAAACTTTTAACGCTGCTTAAAATTAATAATTATTCCACAATTAAATCTTTAATTAGGAAAATAATATACTTTTTATGCGTTAATTACTAATATGATAATTAATAATTTAGTATTCATTCTAGAAAGGGAAAGAAGCTAGATGAAAGTTCCTAAAAGGGCACTGGTTCAGAAAAAAAGGCATTATTTCATGTGGAAATATATTAGTAATGTGTTTAGTAATGACATACGAAAAAAACAGCATATAATTTTTTAATATGATAAATAAAGTGACATTAATTTTTAATGATTTTATGAATTACAGATTGAAAAATACAATTAAATAATGACAGGATTTAATAATGTCTTGTTTTTCTACAGAAAAAAAGTTTTATACCTTTTGTAAGGTCTTGGACACTCGGATTTAGAATATATTAGAATTACTATTGTATGGTGAAGTTTTTTACAAGAAATATGTGGGTACTACAACTAAACGTGAATTTCAGAATTAATAAAAACTGCAAATAAGTATAATTTTATAAGTAACACAAAAAACAACAACAACAATATATATATATATATATATATATATATATATATATATATATATATATATATATATATATATATATATATATATATCATTTGTAGCTATTTTTGAATTTGACTTCAACACTTAAATAATTTCTTTCCCTGGAGTATATATACTCGTAAGTTCAAAATGGAAGGGGGAAAATATTCAACCTTTACTGAAGAAGCTCTTCCTGCGCTTAACATTTTTATACCAATTAGTTCTTTTCCTCTTAAACGTTCTTTTATAACAGTTGTTGAGATGTTGTCATTCTTTCATTCTTCTTTGGCTCCAATTTAATATAAAGTTACTATTGCAAAGGTAGAATGAGAAAATAACATTGTCTATTTATTCTTTTACCTGCAGAAATTTAATACATTTGCTATGTTTATTTTATATAAAAAAAATGAATAATTTGATTAGTTAAAGGAAATTATGGCATAGTAAATTATATCAGATTTAAATATACTTTTTAAAGGAAATGCTTTTTATGCCAGTTACAAACATTCTTTTTACAAACTATTTTTTTTTTTTCAAGTCTAGGGGATAGTCTAGGCCAGGTATGCCGAACTTGGCACGTAGGAAAACGTCTCTGGCACGCGAAAAAAAAAAAAAAAAAAAAAAAAAAAAAAAATAGGTTATATTCAGTTCATGGAGAACAATCCATTTTATGTTTTTTAACAAAAAGTATACTTTGTGTAACAGGTATATAATTTACTTTAAAATAATCCGTAAATTTTGTATGAATTAAGGTATTATAAATTTCAATGAAAGCGCCTTGCAGCGTCATTTTCTCGCCAAACCATTCAGCATGTAGTGTTTTTCAAAAATTTTTGCTTCTTTATGGAATTTCAAAGATTTTTGAAAATTGAATTTTTAGATATACATAGATAGTTTGCATAGTAATATACCTAATTGACAAACTTCTATTTCAGATTAGGTTTTATTTTATTTAGGTTTAGGGTTTTAAGTCCTTATAGGTTTTATTATATTTAGGTTATAATTTTGAAAATTGAATTTTAACTGTTACTGTAAATAATATGTATCTATTGAATCAGTTTCTACAACTAAAATGATCAGATTCGGTAGTACACAATAAAAGAAAAACTCATTCATAGATTATTAACACGGAATTCTATGCGGCATGGTTATATTATTGAGTAAATAGATACAGCATAATAAATAACTTAGGAATAGAATTTAGTGTAAGTGTAAAAATATTTGAGTAAAAATTCTATAAAATATAATTATTAGATTTTATCTAAGTTAAAATGTCTCTGGCACGTTAGAATGTTGGTACACAATAATTTTGAAATTTTTGGCACGCATACCCAAAAAGGTTCGCCATCTCTGGTCTAGGCTTTGAAACAATTATTTAACACGTTCACGCTCGCGCGGTGGGTCACACTCGACTGTCTCGGAGCTGCCAAGTCTCCGGCTTTTTGGATACCAGTATTTTAATACAGAAAATGTTGTTTTATTTAATTAGAACAATTGGGCGATTTAAAGGAACAACATTTTCTCTAAAATAATAGTGGTGTGCAAAAAGACGGAGACTTGGCAACTCTGAGACAGTCGAGTGTGACCCACCGCGCCCGGCGTGTAAGTGTTAAAACTCTTTTTTTTTTGTTATTATTCATAAGGCAAAATACCTATGGAACTTTCCAAATCACGTTCATCTTAGATTTTAAAACTTTTTATGTAATTTTAAACATTTAGAAAATATATGATTTTAACCAATTAAAAAAAAAAAAATTCAGTTGATTTAAATCACTGATTTAAATCATCTGATTAAAATCGTTGATACCCTAGTAAAAATTACTCGGAATCGTTTACGAAAATTACGGGAAGCAAAATGAACTTTGTGTTTATAAATGCTTCTTTAAATCTCGAAAATATATCGGTTTCTGAGGTTTCGGAATATGAATGACGCTTTTCGGAAGTAAATCGTGAGTAAATCAGAAAAGGTATGAAAGAGAGAGGTTAAAATACTGCCCTGTCTCCTGCTATATTTACATAAGTATTCCATTAGTACTACCTCATATACAGCGAGGCATACGCTATTTCGTTTCTGCTATTAAAGAAAAGTTCTGGTACAAAACGTATTTTATTTTTCCTAACCACTGAATAAAGCTAGTGCTCTGCAATGTAGTAATATGGAGGGGGGGGGGGGGGGGGACTGCATACATTCCTGTATATTTCAACTATTTATTAATCTTCAATAGTAAATATTTATTAAAAATATTGAAACTGGCACATTATTTTCAGTTTGGTTCTCAAAATAACACTATAATTCCAGAATTACTGGGTATTATACATTCACCAAAAATTTATTAATAATTCAACTATAAAATTCTGCTTTTACATCTGGTATTTCTGTTTATTTACAGTAATATGTTCCGTACATGTACTATATTGTAATCAGTAAAAAATACCTATTTATGTAAAACTGAGTAGCTTTTACTCCTGGCAACCAGTATTTTAAGACTCAGTCAGCCACTGTGTATAAATGCTTAGATGCAACGACTTTAAATGCATACAATCAATATAAAAATTCTCTTTTTTTTTCGACAAATAAAAGTTATAGTGTCTAGTAATGAACCTTCCATAATCTTCCACAGTACAAATGACGCGACCTATTTCTTGCGATTAAAAGAAATTGTAAACTCTATCGTTTAAAAAAAAAAAAAAAAAAACAGTGCACCTCACCCACATAAGTATATGGCTGAATTGAAAACGTCTACTGTAATACAGCTACTAAGGAGCAACTAGTGTAACATGGATAACATTTTTAAAAAGCTTGATGAATAATGTTGAATCTCAATTTTATAAACGTATCGACGAATATTATTTTGCTATTTGGTTTTCAAAGAACTTTATAATAAAACCATTTAAAGCAGAATAACGGATTTTACCTCTAACTCTCCTAGAAAACCAAGTTATCTTCGTAAAAGCGTAATAAATATCCCTAACTCACGAACACATCACATTTCTCTCATCTTTTGAAATAACGGGTAAAGGTAAATTCAAATATTTATTTTTATTTTAGAAGCTACAAATCTTGAAGCTTCCCATTATCGTTTTCAACAGCACATTAGCGTGATTTTTATGGCAACAGGAAATTGCTAATTTTGTCTTTTGCGGAGGAAGATCTTTCTATACCCTACAAACGCATCAAAGAAAGAAAGGAAGAAAAAAATCCCTGTACGCTGCCGAAAATTAAACCCTATCATTACAAAAATCCCGGGCAAAACTGCAGTGGCTTGTTACCTGCATTCGAAGCGTACAGGCCAGATCGTGATAATAAACAGACCTCAAAGAGTAGGATGGGGGTGTAGGAGGGAGAACCAGAAATCGGTCTGGGAACAGACCGGATCTTAGCGAGGTAGAGAGAGTTATTAATGCGCACATCAAGGGGAAAAAAATAACAAAATAAAATATACCGACTCTTTTCTTCCGCTGTTTTGGCCTTATTCACATACCAAGCAACTTGTCGTGGGTGAACACGCCCCACGTACTATTACGCTGGCCTCACGTGATTCTAAACACCCTCACATTTAGAATCAGTTTCATTTGTTTATGTATTTTAAATCACTTACACCCCTTTTTTAGCCTCTTATGAAAACCATAAGGGGGTTAGAGAATGTGAAATTGGGCATAGCTATTTCATATTAAGGAGTATTTCAACGTCTGATACATTTTAATGAGATGAGGAACTTTCTTTTTGGTATTATATTCAGAGTTCGTTAACAAAAGGTCTTTTTCTATTAGCTTTTGTCCATTGTGAATGGCTGAATAAGAGTTTGAAAACGGCTAAAAGGATTCGTGTTCTCCATTTAGTTTTATATATCAAAGCCCTGAAAGGAACACGACTTGGTTAAGTTACAGCTTTAACAGACTCTGGATGCTTTTAAATAGATTTCTTAACTTTTAAATTTCGTTTTCATTTCGTAAATAGTATGTTTAATAAATGTCTTTTAAAGTCGTCAGCTGAGGGAACTACTAGCTAATCGAATTAAGCGTTTTATAAAATCGTTGTCAACTGAAAGCAATAACATAACATGGATGTTAAAAATTACCATACCACTTTCTGACTTGGCATTGCTATATTTTTTATACGCCGTTCCTCCTTGGCTCTTTCCCCCCCTCGCGAAAGAGCTATTATTTTTCTTTATTGAAAAAACATAGTTAAAAAAAATATTGGACACTTCGACTTCTTTTTTTAATACAAACTAATCCACGTAAAGTGATTTAAAATTTTGAACAAAATCCAATAAGGATTTCTTTTAAGATATATCACACTTTTCTTGCCAAATTACATCATAATTTTTTTTTCAATAAAATAAAAGCTTTTTTTTATATTACACTCTTTATTTTTTATTTATTTTATTTTCTACATTTCACTGTTTAAAATATTTCATTGCTTTCATGGTCAGTTTGCATATTTTAGCGATCGCAGTTAGGTGCATATAATTAACTTCACTGTTGTTATAATTCCTGTACGGTTATAAGAATATCAGGCGATATAACCATAAAGAATATTAGGCGATATATTATCTGTACCTAGCTAGCGGAAAAATGCTTATAATTAAAAAGATTAAAATGCATTCTCATAAAAAACACAGCTATGCAAAAGTTTTTTTTTTATTTTTAATATAAGTCTAGTTTATCAGGAAGTGTGTGAAAAATCGATTACAACATCCCATCTTTACATACATGAACAAGTTAAATAAAAGAGTGCAAAAAAGATGTATTTTGAAGGCCCTTCCATTAGACGGAAAAGAATGCCCGATCATGGAAAAGTGACAGACTAGAGATGGGAATGCTCGGAAAAAAACCCGGGTTTTTTCAGTTTTTTTCCGAAGGGCTATTTTTTAATTTTTCCAATTTGGAAAAATTGAAATTTCATTTATAAAATAATGTAGTCAAAATTTTATAATTGCTACATTCTGATACTTTTATTTATATTTTTTTTTCATGTTTAATGTCCCTCATGGAAAATCTTATCTGTAAGCAGGGATCTCTTTAGAAAGAACTTGAGTCTCTTAAAGGATCCTTCACAGTTTTTTCTCCTTAAAACATATGACCTTTAACAAAATTGTTTCACTTAAAAATAGACATTCCAGAATATTTTTACAATCTCCAAATTAAATCCTTCACAAAAGTAATGATTTTAGAATTAAAAAAAAACCTGTTGTATAATAGCTGCAATAACTAATGAATCTATTATCTAGCTGTTTATAGGTACAAAGGACAATAATGTCTAAATAAGAGCTTAAATATGTAATTTCTAATTTACAAAATTGAGATTAAATTTTTTTCATTTTATTCACATTTTTTTATAAGTTTTTATAAAAGTTCACAATTTCGCAAAAACATGATTGTGGGAAAAAAAATCTAAGCAAATCCTTGATAAGATAATTAAATGGAACTTCTCTCATTAAAAATGAAAATTCATGTGCAAAAGTATTGCAGTGTTATACCAATAAATGAAAATGGTAAGATGGAAAATTTAATGTAAAATTTGAAACATGCATTTATTTTTATTCGCATGGCTATAATTTTTCATTATTGTTAGAAAATTTCTTTTGATAATAACATGCAGTTGAAATTATGTATCTTTTTTTTCTTTTCTTGAAATATAGATTCTTAGCATTGTCTAAATGTATTTTCAAAAAACATAAATTCATACAAACTTTGCAAAGAAAATGTAAGCAAATCTCTGTGAAAAATCTATTTGAAAACAATTTTTAAACATATGGAAAAATCCACCCGTTTTAAAAGTTTCATTTAAAAAAAAAAAAAAAAAAAAAAAAAAATACCGCTTTCAATATTAAGGATCTAAATCTTACTAAAACATAGTTTGGGTTAAGTCTGGAAAGCTGTACCAAAACTACATATACAGGAAATAAAAAGTTATAACTGTAAGGGGGGGGGGGTAATATTGTAAAATAATACCAATTTTTAAACAACGGAAGATTTGAAAATGATAATAGTATTTATAATAGTACCAGAACTACTATAATTTTTTTTTTTTTTTTTTTTTTACACTGGCATCCTTTATGAGTACTATGTAGATGAGATGTACAATACAGTTTAAAACTGCTTTAAAACTACAGTGATATTGGTTGAAACTAAAGATTTTTTTGTTTGTTTGTTTGTTTTTTAAATTAGCTCTACTGATAAAATTAAACAAGTGCTACTAAAAAATCATTTCAACAGACACATGATATATTATACAAGCACTAGTGTTAAATTAAGCAAGAAAAGCTACTGTCAGAATTCTGAGACTGAAAGGATAAACTTTTAAAAGCTGGCTTTTCTCTCTCTCACTCTTTTTTTTTTTTAATAACATTCACATATAAAGGGAAAATAATTTTTTTTAGTGTGCAAAAATATTGAAAAAGTTTATTATTGTATATTTTTTAAGAAAATATAACTTATTTTTGAGAAACATTTATAGAAAATCAATTTTTCCAACTTTTCCAGAAATAAACTGAAAAAAAAACGGTTTTTTTTTCCGCCACTTTAACTTTTCCGGAAAATTTACATCTCTATGACAGACAACCTGATAGTGGAAAGGGGACGAAAAAAATGACAGACAATTAATTTTAAACATTAATAATAATTAAAAAAAACTTCTAATTTTATTAACGCACCAGCTGAATAAATTTTTTAAAAGAAAATTAATAACTTGGCCCCAAAATCTTCTCATTATAATTTATTCTTATCATGCGCCTACCAATATCCTTCACCAAGAAAATATCAAGCAAATACAAAATATTCGCACCTGTTTCATTTAGTGTCAGCTTCTTGTTTTTAAATTGCACTAGTTTGAAAAAATATTCTAAAATTCTATCTCTCTTAAAAACAGGGCCTGACTGTCGCCTAGGCCCATTGTCCGTATACTTGGGCCCCAGAATTTTAAGGTATCTAAATAACATTTTTATGGCTATTTGTGGCTAACCTTATTATGCATTATTTTAAGATATTATATCAATCAATAATAAAACTGACTGTGTACAAGGAAGGGGGCCCCAGTAGTGTGTGTGCCTTTACCCCCAATTTCCTAAGTCAGGCCTTGCTTATAAACATTTAATTTAAACAAGTTAGAAATTTAAAAAATATATTACAACTCATCAAACATACAAGTACAAATTACATAAATACATTTAATACAATTAAAAAGCAAACTTTCGAGCTAAATTTTAGCCCCTCATCAGTGCAATAAATAACATTCAAATGACAGAAAACTATATATTATGTTTACAGTTAAAAATTACTAGCAGTTAAAATTAAATAAAATATAAAAATTTCAAAACAATGCTGAGTATTCAGGAGAAAGTGCACATGATTCATTTATCGGCGACGTTTGCTTACGAGTGAACACACCTTCCAGAAAAACTCTACTTTTAATATTATTGCAACCGGATCTAATAACTTTCATATTTGCGTAATCTGGGATATGGTCGGTATCTAAAGAATGCTGTACAATTTTAGACTGTAGGCTTCCAGATTTGTAGGCACGTTTTAATTGTATTAAATGTATTTAGGTATGTAATTTTTACTTGTATGTCTGATGAGTTGTAATATATTTTTTAAGTTTAAATCGTATATCAGACGTTAAACAATGATTATTTATTTTAAAGTTAGAAATTGCTCGTCAAACGTGGCAAATGAGATGCGTTCGTACTATAACTAGTTTTATAAATATTTTTTGCACCGCATATTGTACTGAATGTCTATTTTAGTGCACTTCATAAGTGCCTATCCATTTCATTCTGTTCGAAAGGCTGTAACATCATTAAAATGCACTTGCAATAATTTTTTCCCATTGGCCGAAATGTTACGGAAAACTTTTGACTGTCCCTGTCATCAAACTATATATCCGATTTTCATAAACTTTGAAATGACTCGACAAAATTTTGCAACAATTGTATATTTAAAATTTCAGACCATTCGGTTGGGTAGTTTTTGCTCTGTTATATGTGGACAGACGGACAGACCGAATGACGACTATAGGTGCTACGTATTTATATAATAACGAACGCACCTAAAAAACAAAGCTCAAAGCTAAATAATGAGACATAGGTTTCATTATTTAGTCTTGATGTCATATAGTTTTTTAAAACGCATTTCTGACATTTTAATTAAGGAAAAAAAAATTAAACATTTATTTTCTCCGTAATAAATTTTATAGTTTTAAAAGCAATTTATTTCTTCATTAATGCTTTTTTAAAAAAATCATGTCGATGGGAGCAGGGTGGGAAAAGACTAATTAAAGGATTAAACACATTTTTTGTGCTTCATAATAAAAATAAATTCATTTAAATGAGCAATTTTGTGCTTTTGCAATTATTTTAACAACAAATAAAAATTCGTCATCGCCGTCTAACGCATTAGGAATAAAAACCTCTCCAACATTCATTCAAATTACCTTTAAATGATTACGATTTGTTTTTTCAAATAATTTATTTTACTGACTGCATTTTAAAACAAACATTTTTAATGCTTTTTAATGACCATATTCCTAGAAGAAAAGGTAATTTAAAATAAAAATGAAAATCGTCTGAGTATTGGAGGAGAAGTCGTTGCCAAATTTTATTTACATTTTTCTTGTCTTTTATGACGAAGAATAAAAATTCAATGTTTTCTACAATTCTGCAAAAGAGACAGGCAGGCGGTTATGGAAAATAGAAATATGTATTTCAATAGAAAAATTATACACGTTAGAATATGGTGCATTTTCTAACTTCAAAATGCATATTAAGATAAATTATTTTAACTTGCCTTCGTTCAGTAGTTTATATCAACAAAAAATAAGAAATTCATTAAAATGAAGTATGCTTAACAATTTGTTATTTTCTTCTGACGTAGTAAGAAGAAAAACTTCCCAAAATTTATTCAAGTTACCTTTAAGTGATGATAATTAAATATTTTTTTTTTCATTTTCGAAGACACTTATTTCAATGTTGTCAACAAAATACATTATTTTTATCAAAGCACATGCTTTCATTATTTTCACTACTATTTTCTTGTTATTTTTGTTTTATCAAATCCATTCTTAAAATTTTTGCGGCAATAATTTGATTATCAATATTGATCTTGATAAAGTCGCCGATTGTGCATACGAAACATGTAGATCAATTTATGAAAATCTATTTATAAGCCTTTAAATGTACTTTTTTCAGTTTTAGTTAAACAAATTTGTTTTAATTTTTACCTTTTTAATTACATTCATTTAGCAGATTATGATTTATTTTATAGTTAACTCCATTATTTGTTTATTTGCAAGATCATGAATTTTAATGCTTGATTATGTGTCCCTTCATTTTTTATTTAGTTTCATTATTTGCGTAAATAATTTAAATTTAAATTTTACATTTTCATATATATACATAACCGTTAAAACCATTTATAAATTACCACAAAGAAACATAGTGTATATATATATATATATATATATATATATATATATATATATATATATATATAAAAGAATTAAAGGAATAAAATGGAAATTTGTAGAACCAAGGTAGAATCCTCAGGCCCAAATACCTGGGTACTACAAATAAAGTGTATGGTTTCATCTTCGTATTAGCCATTAAAAAGCTAAATAATACGGATTTAGGGCTACCAACATACAATAAAACCAGAAAAAAAAATTGGAAAAATAGTTCTATGAAAAAATAAATACGGATGTAAATGGATTGAAAAAAAAAACAAAAACATATTACCACGTTGAAATCCTTTGAAACAAGCAATGACGTATAATAAGAACAAGGGTAAGATTATATGCAAATGTTGTCAAAAAAAAGTTTTTTAAAAGATAACGGACCTTGGAGTAATAATGCACAGTATAGTCAGGTACCAACTGCAAAATATTGGACCAAGCTCCCTCTATAGTACATCTAAAAAGGAATTCCACTTTGTCCAAGGAATTACTAATAGTGCTGTCATCTGTTGAGTTTATTATTAAAATAAATTGTTTTGTAATAAAAAGTAATATATGTAATTAATTAAATATTTATAACTATTATTGGATGATGCTTTAAAGCATATACTTTGTAGAGATATATAAGTGATAATTAAAAATATTTTAATAAATTAATAACATTATAAGGAAAATATGTAAATGATTTATTAAATATTAATATTAATATGTAAAATGTGACATGGATGATTCATTAATTAATGTTTCACATAATTAAATGTACCAGACTATAAAATATCAATATTTAAATCACTGTTACATCATATCCTAATCAATTTAATAAATATATAATATAATGATAATAAAATAAATAACCAAAATTATAATTCTCCGGTATTTAAAATTAAAAAAAGGGATTTAAATTTTGAAATTAATTATATTTAATTTTTATTTTCCATAAACGTTCTTAAAATTTAATATAAATAATATAGTAGGAGAGGATAAAACCAAGAATAAAACTATAATTAATGCATGCACTTTATACACTTAGAATATACTATACTATATTATACATGAGATATTGTCCTCATTGGCCTAAAAGTTAATTGCAAGTAAGACATTAACAATATTAATTATCAAAGAAAGAGAAAAAAAAAGATTTAATTTAAATTAATAAATATATAACTATAACTATACAATTATTCATACATGTGTGCCAATTCAACATCCATTACAAACATTATAAAATGTATTGCAATCTTGCAATGTAATATCTATCAGATGCCCCCCCCCCACTTTTTTTTTAAAAATTAGCCATTGCGTATTAACCAGACAACGCCACCCTCCTCCGTACTCTAACATCTGCCCACCCATCCGTCCTATTATATTTTTTATTTTTTATTATTATTTTATGTTTTTATATTTTTTTTATAAATTTTTTTTCGCAATATGCTAATTGGGTTTTAAGATCATGTAAGTACTGATTGTATATTAAAGAATATATGATTTTTTTTAAGGCAAACCATTATTTAATGCATCATGAATTAGCTTTTTAATATTATTGATAATGAGATGTGGAGAACATAAACTCTTTATTCTATATAGTATATGATTAAGGAGTATATTACGATATACTGAATTATGTAGACAATATTTAAAATGAGTAAATGTATTACCTTTAAATTTAAATTCATTACGTTTGTCATATATATCAGTTATCGTTTTGTTATCTTTTAGTATAATTTTGAGGTCTGAAAAGTTAAAGGAAGTTTTCCGTTAATTCTAAATTAACAGGATAATCTACTAGAAATTCAGAAATATTAGTATGATCAGTATCAATTAAAATTATGTCATCAATATAACGATAAACGTATTTTATTATTAATATAATTACGTTCATAATGATATAAGTCTGATAATAAACTGCAAGTACAGTATTTTATGGAAGAAACGCCGCACTCCTCAAATTGCCCTGAATAAGATTAAAAATATCGTAAACGCCGCACCCGTTGTAAACGCTGCATCTATCGGAACGCTACTTTTGTCGACCGCGTCACATTGACCTAACTTTAATCAAAGTTTTCTGAGCAGTGTAGAATGCCTCGTTTTTAATATCTTAAGATGTCTGAAGTTTTATTTAAAATATTTAAATCCGATTTTAAATATTTTTATGAATTTTTAAATTAAGGAAACTCAGTTGGTATTTTTAAAAAATCGTAAACGCCGCACTTGGAAAAAAAATTAACTTTTAAACTCGTAAACGCCGCGGCGTTTCTTCCATAAAATACGGTATAACCTCCTTGTGGTATACCGACTTTCTGTATATATATATATATATATATATATATACTAGGGGGCTCTGCCCCCTACGAGCTACTCTCGTCAACCCCCGTTCAGACACCGCAGACTCTAACAGCACGCTAATTTGATCGCCTTTAAAAAGATTTCGGAAGATTGAATTATAATTTGAATCTGACAATTATAATCTGACGTAATTTTCACCAAACTTTTCTTTCTCTTTTTAATATTCACGTCAAAATACTTTTGTTAGAAATGAAATATTATGATCATCTTAAAATGTCAAGTAAATGTCTCGCGCAATTTTTAAATTAAAACTGTTTTGCAATATTATTTTTTGCTCATTTTACGTAATAAGTGTAATATGACGTAAATTCTCCTATTTGGGACTTCTAACGCATGTTACTGAATTTATTATTTTACAATATTCTTTCTCATTTGAAATTCACGTGTAACTATAGTTTTTATGACGTAATTTTCAATGAGTTCCTGCTTTTTATATTTTTTGTTTATAATAGTCACGTGTAAAATAAATTTTTAATTTGAAGCAAACATTACTGCTTGCGCTGTTTATACAGTTGGCAACAGTTTAAATTAATACAATTTTCTAAAATTTGTAAAAAATATCTCTCGAAATGCTGAAAATTTGAATTTAAAATAGAAATAAAACCTCGAAAAATTATTCAAATTAAAAAACTAACTGCAATCTGCACACCGGGAAATTCTGACGCATAAAATGATCTAAAAATGATTAAATTCCTATGTACAGTTTTTGCTCCTATAAAACTTTTTTAATGGAACGATTTTGTCCAACTTTGGCATTAAATATCTCTTAAAATAATTCTTCGATTTGAAAACTGTCTGCATCAGCGTGTTTATCAAACATTTTTCTATAATACTACCGATTTTCATATTTTTGTATGCAACAGTTTTTTTAATATTAACGAAGAAAGACCTCCGGTCACAAAAAATTCAAAACCGGCGGCGGCGGCGGTGACAGCGGTAGTTACTTTTTTTTTAGAATAGAGAGATATATATTAGAATAAGTACTTAATCAATAATAAATTTCGTAAATATTAAAAACATTTTTCGTAATTTATGTTTGTTAAATTATATTAATTTTTTTCTTGCAAAATTTTTGCATCTTTAATGTTAGCGGTTGTAGAGAACTGCTACTTATAAAATTGCGCACGATTTCTGTATTTAAGGAAAAATTCATTTCACATGAGCAATTTTAAACTTCTGCAGTTATTTTGAAAACAGGAATAATAACATGCCATCTAGCCCAGCGGTTAGGATTGAATATTTCTTTTGTTTTTGAAGACTGTTATTTAAATCGAGTCTGTAAATCGCGCCCGTCGGCTTAATCGTTCGGAGTTTTCGTGGTTTTCTTCGAACCTTGGATTTCCAAGCGTTAATACGGGTTAGGTTCCCTTAGAAAGACCCCCCCCCCCCACGAAGGGCACCCCACCACCTAGGGCCTATATCCCTCGTGTTGATAATTGGCCGTCATAAACACAACCAACCAACCAACCGAGTCTGTAAAATAAAAACATTTTAAATGCTTTGGAGTGACCACATTTCTAGAGAAAAGGCAATTACAAACAAAAAAGAAAATAGCCTGAACACTTATGACGCTGGGGTAAATATCGGATTTCATTTACATTTGCCCTATCTTTTAGGACGAGGAAAGAAATTCGTCGTTTTTCTAGAATTCTACAAAAGAGAAGGTAAGATAATTAAAATAAAACAAAAATATTTGAAGAAGAAATTAATTATGACTACACGCAGAATAGGATGTATTTCTAGCTTTAAAATGTCGTATCATTAAACAAGATAGTTTTAAGTTGCATCTTTTCAGCAAGTTTACATTCAGAATAAATTAAAATTTCATTAAAATGAACTAAATTTTAATTTAAAAATCATTAGAAGTGCTTCACCTATATGAAATTTCTTAATTCTCAAAACAGCTTTTGCAATATTTATAGTTATACATATTAAAAGTTTTACGTAATTTACGGAAAAAAACAGCGCGATATTTACGAGTTTAAAAGTCAAAAATTCTTACGTGCGGCGTTTACGATATTTTTTTCGCTCTTATCGACTGATGTCTTTTTGATAAGTAAATTAGATACACATTTTTATAAATACTTTAAAACTGGAATAAATTTTAATAAATGTCATTTTCCAAATATTTTTACGCATATAGTAAAGAAAGACAGATATTTCATAATCTTCGAAGATATAACGTAATGCACAAAAGAATATATATATAAGCAGTGATGCCAACTTATATGAGCCCGTGGAGGGCGTTTCTCCCGTAAATTACGATTATTTTGGGGGACTTCTTTAATACATTATTGTATTCGATTTTTGTGTTTCAATAAGGGAAAATGTGATTTAAAAGAACAATTATGTTCTTCTGCAATTACTTTGAAAACTGATACAAGCTTGTCATCTCCTCTGGCGCAGTAAAAAAAAAAAAAATCCTAATATTAATTCAAATTATCTTCAAATGATGAATATCGTCTGCCAATTGAGGAGAAAGTTGTTGCCAAATTTTATTTTTATTTTACATTTTTTTTTTTTCCTATCGGGAGAAATAAAACTAGTATTCTTTTTAAAAATTTATAAAAGAGATGACGTATGACATATAACAAATGGTTAAAGAAAAATTCTCTAACTCGTGGAATATAAGACTTCGAACTTTAACCCAGCAGGACGCGCGCCGTGAAACGTATCACAAGAACGGGCATGGGGTGTCAGCACACCCCACCCCCATGGCATAAATACGAAAAGAAAAAAAACTTTAGAATTCTGTTTGTTAGCTAAATTCATGATAATTACACACTTTCTCGTGAAAAATGATTACTGAAATGTTAAATTATCGTTAATTTAAAAAAAATTAATAAACAATAAATTAAAAGCACTCGCCGACAGCAGACGAATATTTTCGGGCGTGGGGTGTCAAAACACCCCGCGCCCGTCCTGTCGGGTTAAAAGTTCACGATATTAAGTAACCTTATCCTAACCTGCATCTTTTCAGCAGATATAAAAGTAAAATATCAACAACAAATTAAAATTGTCTTTAAAATGAACCATTTTTAATTGTATGCTTCATTTATATCTTAACTTATGAAATTTTTAACTTGTATGTAATTTAAAACTATATTTAACTCTTTGTGAATTATTTTATATTTAAGCTTATGTGTTACTTAACCTATTTTACTATTTATTTATCTATCACTTTGTTTTATATTAATTTTTATGTTCTTTTCGGTTAGCCAGGCGCCAGTGTTATATATACATATTTATATACATATATGTAAATATACATATATAGACGTATACATATATTGTATATATACACTATATATATATGTATATATACATATAGATGTATATATAACACTCGCGCCCGGCTAACCGAAAAGTACCGATTTTTATTACTTGTTTATGTAATTATTTATTAGTTGCTAAAGCTTTCTTTCATTATCCTAGCATTCATTTACGTAATATAAATCTGTTTCAACTTTATTATTTGTTCCTGTGTTAACATTATAATAATCTAACAAGACAAGAAAATGTAAGAAAGGTGCTTACGCGATCTATTGCTTCAGTTAAATCAATAAGTCCTGTTTCACATACATGTAAACATTGACATGCCAACCGGAAAAAAAAACGACTGTTTCGTAATTTTTTCTAACATAATGTTTATCTCAAAAACAGACTTTCCTCTATTTTTTCCCTAACTGTATCGTATGACAAGAATTCCGACGTCATCGCTTTTTAAAGAATATTTGGCATTATACAACTTGTTGGATTATTACAGGGGGTTGAAGTGATGTTGCCACTAATGGATTCCACTAAATTCTAAGCCCAGCCTTCTCCCCCTTCTTTATCTAAGGAGAGAATCTTTTTCCCAGGCCCTCCACAACACCCCCCGTTGATAGAAGATAGTCCACTTGAAATTCTCCCCCTTGCAACCCGGGGGCTTCTTCGAAAGAGATTTCGAAAAAGAAGAAAATAAAATAAAAAATAAAAATTAAGGAATGCTTTTGTGTGGGTCTTGTTTGCGAATATCAGGGTGGTCTTGGTGAAAAGGCCACGTGGATGAGTTTGAAAAGGACGCTCCTGGGAATTGTCAAAAGATAGGACACAATTAGGATTAGGTCATTGGTTTCTGTGTTTACAACAAGAAATTTTTTAGCGCTTGCACCGACAAAAAGGTAAAAGAAGAAAAGAATCTGATCGAGTTGATTGGAAATTCAAGCTTCCACAGGAAGTATTTTCATTGGCGAGATGTGGAAGGAGTAACGAAATGTACCTGTTCTATTTACTTATTTTTTTTTTCTTACATACAGTACAGTTGTTTTTATACGATAGATACGTTCCATAAGAATTCATGCAAAAGGGGGTGGGGTGTGGGGAATTTATGAAGCAATAGAAGATAAATCCAAATCTAAGAAATTTGAAAATAATAATAATAATAATACCATAAATCATATAAAAATTCTTGCTATAAGTTTGAGTTTGTTGCGTGCTATAGATTTTTAAACATTGCACGTATAATAAACATATTATATAATAAAAAAATCATTCGCAAAAAAAAGAAAAAAAAGTTAATTCGTGAACATAAAAAATATTGAAAATCAATTGAATTATACTTAACGACAGTCTATTCGTTCGTTATATCTTAAGTTCGACCTACATCTACGCGACAGAAGGCGGCTTTTTTGGCTTCTTTGATACGAAAATTATTTTGTTACACTGAGAATGCGACGAATAGTAGGGAAGGGTCCCCTGGGGAGAATTCCTTTTGTTTATTTTGTGCGCTTTGCTTACAAATCTTTCAAGAGCAGTAAAAAGTAAAAAATATATATGAAATATAAACAATAATTCCATCACACTTAAGATTATAATAAGGAATTTCACAAATGTTTGAATCGTCACTTGGATCTAATTCCTATTCAAATCCCATCCCTTTTAAGATAATAATAAGGAATAGGGCATTCCATGAAAAACGGACAAAATGTCCTGCACGTCACACTTACATAAATCCCCATATCTATTAACTTAGTTGTTAAAATATAAACTATGCATTAAAAATAACAACAAGCCCTATATTTTCATTTTAGCATAGTTGCTTTAATTTAAGGATATAATAGCATTATTAAAAAAGCATTAATATTTAGAAAAACTGTCCCACATGCAGGGTTCGTAAATATCATGATATTTTCGAAAATACTATCAAAAATATCGGATATTTTCGATATATATCCGATTTTTCAAAACAGTCAACTTATTGATAATTATAAATATTTCCAGACCTAATATGAATTAGAAACTAAAGCGTATTGCATTTAGCATGAAAACTTAATAATAAAACGATATTCTAAATGTAATTTTTTTTTTTACTTATGTAACAAAATTGAAGATCAACTAATTGAAAACACACAATTTGCTTTATACTCGCAAAAAACAAACTATGAGATTAATTATCAAGTTTCACTTACACAACAAAATTATATACAAAATAATTTGTTTTTATTGAGTAATTTTAAAATAAATGTAAGCTTGTGTGCTTTTTCGTTCTCTAACATGCTGTATAGTTAGACTAAAGAAAAAGAAAACCAGAAAATATTCTAATGAGGCTGTAAATGACTTCTCTAAATTAGACAGTTAATCTTTCAATAGCTGTTTTAAAGTAAATATTGTAATTATTGGTTCTATATTTAAAAATTAAACTTCAAACAGAAAGCTTGGAAAAGATTTTTTTTTATGGAAGGAGGGGGGATGTCTTGAAGCTAAAAACGGCCTGCCAAAGCAAAAGTTCTTACCTACAGAATAACTTAATCAATAACAGTTAAAAAATTCATTTACACTTGTTTTAACTGAAAATTAAATAACAAAAATATCATACAAAATATTTTGAAAATTAGTGTCAAATATATGAAAATATCGAAAATATCAAACTTCATGATATTTTGAAAATAAATATCGGATATATATCATGATATATATCAAGATATATATCCATTGATATATATCACCGAACACTGCCCACATGTGACATGGAATGGCCCAATGTCACTAATGTTTGACTCGCCACTAGAATCTAATTCCCTTTCAGACTTCTCCAACAACTCTTTCTTGATGTTCTTCAATAAGGAATTTATCAACTCAATTAATAAAATCTATAATCACTTCATTTCATTTTTATTATAATAATAATAATAAAAAAAGATACGTTTTTAAATTATATATCCGATTCAAAATAAAAACAAGAGACCAGGACTGATATGCACGCAGAATTCATTTTCTTTCTTAATAACAGCAATAAAAATCGGAAATGCGCACAGTTGGCACGCAAATAACATTTAATGCAGCTAAAGAGCAAACGGATTTTATTGATTGAAAAGATAAATTACTATGGCATATTTTTGTGGCATGCGGGGTTGAAAGAACCAAGGCGCGTGCTCGCGTATTTAAACCTTTAAGATCATAAAAGTGACTTTTATTGACAGTAAATCATGCATATCTATTTTATAATACATTATTACAATACTTAGATCAGGGTGTCTAGTCCAACTCAGTTTAAAATTTCCATGTTTTCCATATCAGTAATAATAATTTTAAAAAAATTCCAGTTATTGAGATTTTGTGGTGTTATATACAAAAAATCGTAAAAATTGTGAATTTTAGAGTGGAACTCTCATAACTAATTCTAAAGCACAAACTACTGATTTTTTTTTTTTCTTTTTTACATTTACAAATTGGTGAACATCAAGATATCATGGTTAATGATTGCCTGACGCCACTATATTTCTTAATGAAAATGTTCTTGTTACATGGTAAACATTTTGCAGGAACACACTTTTAGCAGCAGATTCCGTCCTTTTTGTTATCAGGAAGAAGAGATTCTTTATCACATTAGTCACAATTAAATACAGAATGCTTTGGTGCATTTTAATAATAATTAAATAAATAAAAATCCTTTTTCTTTATATGTAGTTGTTCTGTAACTAACCAAAATTAAGGATTATAAACGTTCAATAAATTAAACTAACAAATGTTCAGTTCCTGAACAAAGTTGAATAAGCAGGCTGAATGCTGAATTACCCAAGCAATCCTGTACAAAGAGTCAGTGGCTGGTATTGAATATCTCAAAGTTACCAGGAAATACTGAATGGGCATAAACAAAAAAAATTGCACGAGAGATCGAAATATTCTTTACAGTAACTTATGGGGAGCAAATTTAGCATTTTCCTGGAGTTGTAATTTCAAATCCTTAGTTTTATAATCGGAAATATTTTTCTGAATTTTTCAACTTTTCTGACCTTCTCTCAAAAATTTCAGATTTCCCTGATTTTACCTCAAGAATAGTAAATTTCCCTAACATACAATTTTTCCAGGTTTTCTAAGCGGCCAGACCCCAGGGGTCGGGAGCAACATGTAGGGCAAATTTTATTGTTCTTACCAGCATCTTTTATCAATAATCTTCAAGAGACATCTTTATAAGATATGCAATAGGAATATATCATGAAGATTATTGATAAAATATACTGGTAAGAACAATAAAATTTGTCCTATATGCTCCGACCCCTGCTAGACACCCTTTTAAATAGATATTTTCCAATACAGTATTTAAAAACTAAATTTATGAATATTTCATTACTGCCCAAAAAATATTTGAATCAAGTATCAAAATAATGTACAGTTGAACCTCGATTGTCCGAAGTAATTGGGACAGACCCTCTTTCGGAAAATCGAAATTTTCGAATAATCGAAAATGCTTCAATTTTAAGATTAAGGAGAAATATGTGCAATATTTCTTATTATGGTAACAAGTGCTTAACCCCTTGGGTACGGATTCATTTCAGGGTTGCCACTTTTTTTTTTTTTTTTTTTTTTTTTTTTAATTCTATCTTGCACCACTTTCTCAAAACAAAAACCTTTCATATGCACTTTGATAGCATATGCAAGAGAAAAATACTACAAAAATATTTTCCTTTAAATAGTGGTATGAATAGAATATATAAAATAAGCGCCAGTGGCCAAGTGTATGACGAGTCTCAGTCGTCAAATGTACCCAAGGGATTAATAAAAATAAAGCAATGGCAAAATAAAAACAAGAATAAATTACAGGAATTTTAATTTTGAAATTAAGTACCTATTACATGTATCACAAGGGTTTGAAAAAATGTTTTGCTTATCGCAGTTTCGATTGCCTTTGTTTGAAGCTCTATCACGGAGTATTTTAATATTATTAGTTCATCAGCATCACAGTCTTTCTGCTGCTCCCGTCATGCCAAACCTTTTGCAAAACATTCAAAAGCTTCAGAATTGCTAATATGTTCATTTCCTTTGTTCCACTCCGCAGCTTACGGGAGCTCAAGTTAAATTCAAAGGAACTCTAAGAAAGGGGATCGAAAATATTTATATGCACTCGTAGGTCGGAAAGGACCGCTTGCACACAAGAAAATGGTAGTTTAAAAAATGGATTTTGCACACAAGGAATGTGATAGTAAAAAAAAAATAAAAAACTTTTAAAATGGATTTCGGTTAATCGAGAGTAAAAGAGGTTCTACTGTACTAACAAAATACTTTTAAAATGGATTTCGTTAATCGAGAGTAAAGGAGGTTCTACTGTACTGACAAAATACTTTTAAAATGGATTTCGGTTAATCGAGAATAAAAGAGGTTCTACTGTACTGACAACATACTTTTAAAATGGATTTCGGTTAATCGAGAGTAAAAGAGGTTCTACTGTACTGACAACATACTTTTAAAATGGATTTCAGTTAATCGTGAGTAAAAGAGGTTCTACTGTACTGACAACATACTTTTAAAATGGATTTCGGTTAATCGAGAGTAAAAGAGGTTCTACTGTACTGACAACATACTTTTAAAATGGATTTCGGTTAATCGAGAGTAAAAGAGGTTCTACTGTACTGACAACATACTTTTAAAATGGATTTCGGTTAATCGAGAGTAAAAGAGGTTCTACTGTACTGACAAAATACTTTTAAAATGGATTTCGGTTAATCGAGAGTAAAAGAGGTTCTACTGTACTGACAAAATATTTTTTAAATGGATTTCGGTTAATCGAGAGTAAAGGAGGTTCTACTGTACTGACAAAATACTTTTAAAATGGATTTCGGTTAATCGAGAGTAAAAGAGGTTCTACTGTACTGACAAAATACAATGGCCAGTTGATTTTAATGTACGATTCTATACAAGATGACTTTAACCCTTTAACCGACAAAACTAATTCCGGATCTGTCAGTATGAAACTGTAATCTTAGTTATTACGCTATTACATTATCACTTGCTCTTGTTTGGAATCTCGCCTTTGGAGAAATGCAGGCTGTTACTAGATGGCTAGATTTCGGAGAATAAAATTTTATGGGCGTGGCATTTTATGGGAGCCACACCTTTCGCCTCCTCGCGTTGAAGATTAACACTTTATATCATAACACAAGGGCTGTTTCAATCGGGTTAAATTTTTCAGCAGCTAGCTCTATTGTTCGATATTTCTTTCATCGAATTTCAATTATATCGTGCTACATTGAAGATGGTTTCATCGAGTTAATTGTGAGGAAACTGAATATGCAACCAGAAAAATAATTACAGCATTAAAGACTACAAATTTCCCATGAATTGTGTTATAATAAAATAAAAAATAAAAGGTAGCAATAAGAAAATTGGCAAACAAAAAAAAAAGTCAAATTTCAAATATTTTTTTTTTTAATTTTTATTGTGAATTTTTTATTTGCACTCTTCAAAATTAACTTTCATGGGAATTTTTTTAACTTGTCGAGCAGAAAATTAGAATCACAGGTTACGCGCATGACTACAAACAAATTTCTGCATGTTAAACAAAATTTTTGGTATCTACTTATATAGACTCTTATGCTTATATTAAATCTATTTATAGCATTTATGTTTCAAAAACAAAACTGTATCCTGCTTGTATAAAATTTCAAAATTTTAGCAACAAAACACCAAGAAAAAATATTTTGTTTTTAACAAAAAAGATGAAAATTAAGGTTTAATTTATAGAGACTTGCCAAACACTCACTCTATATATCTTGAAAATTTCATGAAAAAAATATTGAACAGTTCATTTATAATAAAAAGATTTAGTAAAAGACGTATATACACAAAAAGTAAAAACTTTCAAAACATTAAACATAAAAATTTAAAAGTCTAAAACCGACAAGTTTCAACCACTCTGTGGCCATCATCAGGATCATACTTCAGTTCAAGAGAGACAAATAATTATTAGTTCGTAAAAGTCAAAAGTACCGTATTTTATGGAAGAAACGCCGCGGCGTTTACGACTTTAAAAATTAATTTTTTTCCAAGTGCGGCATTTACGATGTTTTTTAAATACCAACTGAGTTTCCTTAATTTAAAAATTCATAAATATTTAAAATCGGATTTAAATATTTTAAATAAAACTTCAGACATCTTAAGATATTAAAAACGAGGCATCCTACACTGCTCAGAAAACTTTGATTAAAGTTAGGTCAATGTGACGCTGTCGACAAAAGTAGCGTTCCGGTGGATGCGGCGTTTACAACGGGTGCGGCGATTACGATATTTTTAAGCTTATTCAGGCCAATTTGAGGAGTGCGGCGTTTCTTCCATAAAATACGGTAAGCATACTGTGTTGAACACGTTACCATAACAGCGCCATCTGTACAGCTCCAGTCCTACCGTCAAACTTCAAAAGAGAAAAACGTGAAGAAACCAGTGCCAATAACTGCATCTGACCTCTTTAACTTTGAGTTAAATACTGTTTAAAAAAAAAAATAATAATAATAACCACAACTTATGTATATTGTCGGAACATCCTTCATTACAAACTTCTCCAATTCGATTTCCGGGGATTATCGATATTCGGGTATCGATATTCGATGGATTATCGGGGATATTCGATCCGGATCCTAATTATGCTTATTTGCGGATAAGTGCACGGCCAAATAATTTTTGCATTTTCATAATCTATTACTGTAGTAATTTGATTTTTTGAACAAAATCTTGCAAAATCCGTGGAATGTCTATTATATTTTATGTCTGCTTTATAATCTTGTTTCAAATTTTCTTTTTTGTCATACCTGTATATATTTTCTCACTGTTATCTAAAATAATTGGAATTTCATAAACACCAGCTTGGACTGAAGTACGACCCTGATGATGCCCACAGAGTGGTTGAAACTTGTCGGTTTTAGACTTTTAAAATTTCATTTTTAATGTTTTAAAAGTTTTTACCTTTTGTGTATGGTATATGTCATTTAGTAAATCTTTTTATTATATATGCAGTGTTAATTTCAAGACGTAACAGTCCTTTGATTTATTTATTGAACAGTTTTTTAACTATCTTTCACGCAATACTCAAAATCACATTTAGAGAAAAATGACTTTAAAGTTTTCTCTTTGAAAATATTTCATATTTAACAATTATTAAGAGTGCCATCATTCATTTTGTTTTATAGTAATGAGAAATGATTACGTCTTAATACAATCGAGCCCCGATTTAACGAATTTTCTCGATTTAGCGAATTTTTGTATGATCCCGACGAAAAGGTAACAAAAATACTTCGATTGAGCGAATTTATAATCCCGATTTAACGAATAACTTCCGATATCAAAAAAATTAAAAATTGAAGAAATTTTCTAATATTTATTGAAAATTTTCAATGCTCCTGATTGTTAATTTTCTAAATATGTATTTTGTGACACAGAAATATCTACAAGCGGAAATGTACATTACGCCGGAGTTATTAATAGCAGTAGTAGCGGACCGGACGAAGAAGATGAAATAGAAATGAAGCATGCAACGTTCAAAGAAGCAGTTTGCAGTTTGGATACTTTGAAACGGTATTTGATGGCTCATAATGTTGGTGACACTATTTTCACAGCTTCAGAAATATACTATAATATATATATATATATATACAGATATATATATACAGATATATATATACAGATATATATATACAGAAGTTTGGAATACGAAATCGAAACACAGCAAACAAGCATCTATAAAAATTATGTTATAAAATTGGATCATAAACTTAAATTCAATACTTGTGATTTATAGTAGTGCATAAAAAAATAATAATTTTTATACAGGATACTTCTATTTTCTTAAAGCAACAAATGTTTAACTTCATTATTAAGTTAAATAAGCATTGTTCTTATTTATTGCTATCTTTTAACTTGTTTTGTTGTATAAAAATATTATTTTGATTATCCCGATTTAACGAATAATCTCGATTTAACGAAGAAAGTTTTTTTTAGTCCCGAACGATTCGTTAAATCGGTGTTCGACTGTATATATTTTTTAAGATTTAAGAGTACTAAATCCCCTTTATTTTATTTTATTTTATTTTTTTACTGTTTAATTTCAGGGCTTTCATTGCAAAACCCATTCGAGCACCTGCAATAATAGGAAGCATTCAAGAAAAAATAATAATCGGAAGGGGGGAAAAAAAACTGTAGGTTCCTTGATGGTTTATTCATGAGCACTTGATTACGGATGTTTTCTTTAGCGCTGGGGCTGAGGGTATAGTAGATGTTTATAGGTTGTAAAAAAGTACTTTTTATGGCCGCCGGAGCTTTCTCTACCGGCAAGAGGGCTCTGGTCTAGAGATCATTAGTGGAAAAATTTTACCGCCCTTGGCTCACTTATTTTTCTTTCAGCCCCACCTTCCCACCTCCACTGATGAATAACGACAACGTGGGAGCCTTTCTTATTATCTCACGTAATAAAAAAAAGAAAGAAGAAGAAGAGAGATCTCGGTGGTCAAGGTGAAAAGAATATTTTGCGCTGAACATGCTTCAAAGTGAGAAATAATTTATTGTGCCTTGCTCCTTTGCTTCTTCGGAAAGATATCTATCTACATGCGAATTAGGTATTCGCGGAATGCTATCCCAACCCCCATCTTTCCTGAAAATCGATGTACGAAATTTTAAGCGAAACAGTTTAACAAATAAATTTTCAGTATGCAGTTGACTTAGAGCTATTCAAAATTTATGAAAGGAATTCAAGTAGTTATTTTCAAATAAGTCAAGAGTCATTTTCAACAATTAGGATTACAGATACATAAAAAAATATTTGAAAGAATAATTAATCGTACATTAATGCCATTATCACGAAATTAATATTTAAAAAATATTTAAGATAGACTATTTCATATACGGAATTCTACAGAGTTACTATTATAAAAGTAATGAGACAACGGTAGGTAGAAAGGGGGAGCTCTTTCTCCCTGATATAATAACGCTAATTTATTTCAGTGCGTGTAGAGATTACTGTAAACGTTTCGGGTTCGGGTTGAGGTTTGATTATTTCGGGTCATATTCGGGTCTACAGGCATAATTGTAGACTACTTTTCCATATTTGTATTAAAATTAAATATAGATTAATTTTATTTTAATTTGGGTTCGGGTTTGAATATTTTGGGTTCGTGTCAGGTTCCGGTTGACGAATTATTTTTTATGTCGGGTTTGGGTCGGTTTTCGGGGATTGTAATTGTTTTTACCTCAAATCTTTTATTTTATTATCACGGTTACAGTAAGTATAAATGCGGATCACAAGCAATATGAAAACTCTTTAGAATATTTCGCGCTACATATAGTCTGTTTCGACCTCCTGTAATTATTTCGAATGCAAGGTAACAGTCTGTTTTCCCAAGATATGAACACGAAAATAAATTGCATGCTTGCATTTTTGGTCTGTCACAAAGTTTGTGTAATTCAAATTTAGCTTTTCGCAGTGCCTTTAAATTACATTCCAGTCTTCATAATGGATTTCACAAAAGAAATTTTCAGGGGAGAGATAATTAAATTGGAAAGAAAGTTTCAAACGCTAGAGAACATCAATAAACACGGTTCAAAACCGTTTGAATAACATTTTTGAGGAATTAATATAACGTGTAAATCGTGGAACAAATAAATAAAGCAAGTAACGTTTTTGAAATAAAACCAACTACAAATAATTGTTCCGTAACTTATTACACACACATATATACTTATTGCATGCCAGTTGGTGTAATTTAGCAAAAGTAAGTCAGCAACAACTTTTTTTTTTTTTTTTTTTTTTTTTTTTTTGTGCGGTAACCACTTTTTGTAATCGTATTTTTAATCATATTGTTTCTAATACCGCTCATTTTGACATGTAATTGATAATCATATTAAAAAAAGTTTTGGCTCTGAAAAAAAATTATGCCTCTGAAAAAAGAATGGAAAAAAACCCGGTACTTTTCCAGCATAGGGGGCTTGGCAAGAAAAAGAAAAAGTTTGGCGAGAGAAGGAAATTTTTCATAAATATTTTCTGTCAACCTATTCACTATTGCATACACACAAAATTTTTTTCAATATTTATACAATTTATTTAATAAAAAGAAGCCATTTATTTATTTTTACATACAAACAGAAGTAAATTGTATATAAAAAACTGTAATAATATATATAACAAATAAAATGTTTATATTTGTACATACATATAAATACATATATAAACAAGCACAAAAATTCACCAAGTTTGTTTTTATAGCTGTTTATGTCATTTGGCAACAAATCTTACTTTCTGAAAAAAAAAAAAAAAAAAAAAACCAGCCAAGGCCCCAATAAGGGAAAAGTAACCAAAAATAAACTACACACGACACGAGGGTTATTCCCATGTAGTTTAACAATATATTCTCATTTCATGGCGATCGGCGAATTTTTATGAACACTCGAGCCAGCCCTGCAGTAACTCTATTTGGCGCCAGGTACGAAAAACTGTCAGTGTTCCTACCGAATGTCTGTGTATCAGTGGTGATAACGGACGGCGACCATGACGCTTCTGATCTCTGCACCTAACGTAACGGACGACCGGGCCACTCTTTTTGCGGCACCGGCTAGAACATTGTCAAAAAATAAATAAAAATAAATAAAATAAAATAAAAATAAAATAAAAACTACTGCTTTTTCAGAATTTAGTGTCGCCCCGATGAAAAAAAAAAAATATGTATATATAGATAGTACGAAACATATTTAAATTTTCAGACTTACAGCACACGCTTTTATTTTATGTAAAATGACGTCATTCGCATCCACTTAGGAATTCCACATTTACGATCCACTCTTAAACATCTACAATAAAGTATGCATAGGACGTCACTATCGCGAAATAATACAGGAATACAGCAAAAAAAAAAATGCCGCCATTAATGAAATCGACAAAAAAAAAAGGCTCTCTAGTGATTTATAGGCCTTCATTTGTTTGTAACATTAATGTAGATACTGAAAATTAAATATAGTTTATAATAGCTCCATGTTTTAACAGAAATTATTCGTTTATATTTTTTCAAAATAGTACACATTTTAATTACACTTTCTTTCAGTTGTTATGAAAAAAAAATGGCAACAAAAATATATACCGTATTTTATGGAAGAAACGCCGCACTCCTCAAATTGCCCCGAATAAGCTTAAAAATATCGTAATCGCCGCAGCCGTTGTAAACGCCGCATCCATCGGAACGCTACTTTTGTCGACAGCGTCACATTGACCTAACTTTAATCAAAGTTTTCTGAGCAGTGTAGGATGTCTCGTTTTGAATATCTTAAGATGTCTTAAGTTTTATTTAAAATATTTAAATCCAATTTTAAGTATTTTTATGATTTTTTAAATTAAAGAAACTCAGTATTTTTAAAAAGTCGTATACGCCGCACATGGCGTAAACGTCGCACTTGGAAAAAAATTAACTTTTACAGTCGTAAACGCCGCGGTGCTTCTTCCATAAAATACGGTGATTAATATTTTACAACTATTTTTCCTTTACTTTCTACAGAAATGGAGTACTTACGTTGCCAATATTAAGCAAATGGATCCAAAAACTACAAGAAAATTAATGTTTCAAAAATAAATGGAGATGCAGTTTTTCAAACAAATTGCATTTAAAAGTACGTTTTTTTTCCCAATACGATGGTAGAAAAATTGAAAATGTGCGATGCTTAGAAGTTTAAAAAATGGCTATAGAGTATTTAATCGCGCTGCTTTGTTTTACGGCTGGCTTCCGTAAGGTAATGCTATTTTTTGGAGACGGCACAAAATAAGCTGGGAGAAAGAAATAGCATACCGTACCGGGGCTAAAAAAAAAAAAAAAAGGATTAAAAAAAAAGCCAGGAAGACAAACATACCCTTTTTGGCTCCTGATGAAAATGATAACAGGACCACCACCGAAACGACACCTTTCCAAAAAGAAGAAGAAAAAGAAGGATTGTCAAATTCGGAGCTCAAAATATGTATGTGCATACATAAGATTTGATTAACCCCTTCGGGACCGACGTCTCTTATACAAATTTTATTCAATTGAAACCACTTATTATTTTAAAAGTTACCTTTACTATTTAAGCAAAAAAATGCTCTAATTAGATAAGACAAATATTACTTTTCTTTATTACTGCTATCAAAAATGAATTCTGTACGCATCTTTTGAAGGTGCATATATGCATCCATGGTCCCGAATAGGTTAATACTGAACAGCGATTCTTAAACTGTGGTCCGCGGACTCCAAGGGGTCCTCAGCGCATCTTCAGGGGTTTCGCGAAGTTCATGGTTTCTACGTTTCTACATTTATCTAGAATCTGAGAGACATCATGAGTGGCAAAATAAAATGAATAACTAAGAATACTGCTAAAAAGTACGATATAATAAGTTTTTATATCGATAATTAGTTTACATACTTTTTATTCGATATTCCAAAGAATATCAGTAATTTCAGTTTTAAATCCGCAGCGGTTTCAAAGACAATGGGAATACGAACAGGTGTCCGCGGTAACTAAGACATTAAGAACCGCTGCGTTAGAACAATAAGTAGAAATATACAAGTAGATGCATAGGTAGAAGAATAAACAGATACAGAAAAACAGCATTAAAAAAGAAAGGGAAAAAAGCCTCATATATGAACTGAAATGAATTGATTATTGACCTGATGATGATTTCAAATAACGGTCTGCCGCGTATTTCTGTCATCCCCCTCCCCCCCTTCTGAAAAATATCAATATATTCCCATCTGAAAAATGCTCCATAATCCCCTCCTTTAGTAGGAAATTTACGAATAACTTTTTGGCTGTATATATGTGTATGGCCAGCTACCGTTTTGTGGGTCTTTCTTCTCAGATTTTATATTATAACTCCCTACCGACAGAATAGCCATAAAGAGCTCTGAAGCCTGTCAGAACTTGGGCCGTAAATTTTCGCACTGGATGATTTTACACTAGCCGGATTACGGACACCCCCCCCCCCCCTACCTCATCCACTTTTAGAACGCTTTTATATGGAAAGAGCAGGAGGGCGTCAAGAAAATGGCTTTATATTTTACGACGGGATTAATTTTTCTATCCCTTCAGCAAATATTTTCTCAATCTCGTTGTTAAATATTTAGGAAACTTTTTCTTAGCATTTTCTGGAAATCATATATCTTCACAACAAATCTTTGTTTTAATGTTTCTTGCTTTATGCATTTGTTACATTTTATTTTATATATCACATAGAAAGGATCTTAAAAAATAAAATGAACACCTACTTTATCCTATAATAATGGGTTTTCTTTTTCGCCTGCATCTTATAGTTGATGACAGATTATGTAGAGTAATATACTGGATAAAAGTGAAAAATAATTAAATCCGGAGATACTGAAAAAATGATTTTCAAACAGAATACAAAAAATGCAAATAAAAATTGCCCGTATACAAGATAAATTTAGAAATTTTATTTTACTTTTCAAACAGAGAAGATGAGTAATCATCCTGGAGACATCAAATATCTACAAATAATAGGAAGTCATGACATGTATTTCTCTCTTCTCTCTCTCTCTCACACACTCACACGCACAAAAGAAAATGTAAGAAAGAAAACTTTTCAACAAGTTACTAGTGGCAAAAGAAATGTAAAGCCAAGTAATTGTCGCATTTTAAGGCGTGCAGACTTCAAAAGTCACATGATAAGCGTTTATAGAAAACAAAGTAGATGAATTTAATAATAATAATAATAAAAGTAAGAAAAATTTATCAGTTTTTTAAAAATTAAAATGCATGCGCATTTTTTGAGATGAGGGTATCTTATATATATTGTATAATTTTTTATATGAATATTTTTCTTATATTTTTTAATATTAGCAGTTATCATTATTATTCATCAGATTGATTTTTAAATTAAAATTGATCTTTCACATTTTGACGATTTAAAAAATATACACCGTATATACTCGTGTATTATAAGTCGATCCCCCATTTTCTTAAGCAAAATTTCGAAAAAAAAAACGAATTTCCGTGTATAAGTCGAACCACATTTCTGGTAGTATGTTGAAGAATGATTTGTAATCGAGGATAAAAAATAATTATAAATTTTCATTAAATTAGTAAACTTTTTACGTTTCTAATTAGACTTTTTTTTAATTAAACGTTTTAAAACTGTATAATTATGCAAAACCAAAGAAGCTTAAACTATTTTGAATCCCATTCACATGAATTCAATGATACTCAAAAAGAAAAAAAAATTCCAAAAATCTATTCAAGCCTTACTTACAAGGGTAAACTACTTCTTAGACTGCTAAAATATAGTACTTCTTTGTATTGTAGGACTTTTAGGAGAGATATCTAGAAGCATTCTCAAGTTGAATTCTTTTTAAAAAGGGGATTAAAATGTTGAAAGGAATGCCATTGTATTGGAGGTAATTCTGTCCCAAGAAAAAATGGTTGCAGAACAATAACATGGACATTATTGTTGAGCTTTTTTTGTCAGTCACAGGGAAATGATCATAGCCCTCTTTTATCTCTCATGTGATTACTCAAAGGACTCGCCGATTATCTGCGATTTTTATTTTTTTATTTTATTTTTTTTTACTATCTCGTGTATAAGTAGACCCCCCCATTTTCACCTTCCAAATTTTGTCTAAAATTCTTTGACTTATGCACGAGCATATAGGGTATATATATTAAAATAAAGGGGATTCAAGAACCATGACCTGTGCACGTGCAGCTCTGTTTTCTGTAAAAAGTTCCATAATGAAAATGTGAAGATGTTTAGATTTGAAACTTCCGTAAAAGTTAGTTAAATCGAAAAAAAAAAAAAAACTAAGAAAGAAAGCAAAATTAATTTAAAAAATAATTGTGATGATTTTTTTAAAGCCCCACCGTTTAGCTGATTGATTTCAGATAATTTATTTTAGAAATTTAATGGTTTGTTTTGTTAAGTCAGTCCATATTGCATTTTTCGTAAAAATAGCAGCATTTGAGCATGGGGATTCAGCATTGTCGTTAGTGGATAAAAACATTCTCTGATGAATGTCATATGTTTTCAAGTGTTACTTATCCCACACTACAGAAACTTTCTTAAAATTCCCTTAGCTTTTCGTTTCTCCTGTAAGATCTAGCCTGGAAAAAAATTGATTATTTATAAACTTGGTTTTTAAGAAGGGAGGAAAATAGCAATATTTTTCATGAAATAAACTGCGGGATGTGTTGCTTTCTTTTCTTTTAATCTGACATATTATTATTATTATTATTTTTTTCACCAGTTCAATCCGGTATTTTCATGTGAAATATAATTTTGAATGTGATGGCTGAAACATCTATCTAATTTAAATTGCATTAGAAATAGCTTTAAAAATGAAGAAAAAACCACGCTTTTATTGTTATTTTTTACTTTAATTTTAGAGAAAAATATTTTAAAAATACTTGGCTTGGTTAAGAGTAAACTATATTTAAATAACAGTACACGCAGAAAAAACTTGTACTAATGATTTTTGAATATACAACACAAAAAACAAGAGACAGACTCTTAACTTTATTTATTTTTCTATCTATTAATGTTATTTTCTAAAACATTTACGAAAAAGTTTGCTTGGAGTTACTGAAAATGGCATAGGATTTTGTTTTATTCTTCTTTCGGCAAGATAACGTTAAAACCATTAATCCAATTTTCAGTTTTGTTCGTGTCTTCACTTAACGTCAGATGCATGAACGCATGGCAAGTTTTTTTTTTCTTCCCTGGAGATGATAAAAGCAGTTGCCTAGACTTTTGATTACGCCAAAAATAAAAAGGGAAACTGCTAACTTCGCCATAAAATCTCAAACAAAGGCTAAGACGGTAACCCGTTATATGAAAATGCATAAATTCTCCAATTAAAAGTTATGATTAAAAAAGCAGACGATCAAGTAAAGTATCTCGTCATAAAGCTGTCAGGCTGACATTATAAGAAATCTGGCAAATGGCGTGTAATTAAAAAGGGTTTTATTAATAGGAAAAAAAAACTTTTATGGGTTATATTTATAGATTTTTATTAAAAGAATAACTCAAAACGCTGAGATGCACTGTTTTTATAGGTCAAACTTAGTACTCTTAAAAAAAAAAAAAAAGTAGTATTTTTTCCTTTCTTTTTAGGTGCGTTCGTAATTATATAAATACGTAGCACCTATAGTTGTCGTTCAGTCCGTCCGTCCGCATATAACAGAGCAAAAACTACCCAACCGAATGGTCTGAAATTTTAAATATATGATTGTTGCAAAATTTTGTCGAGCCATTTCAAATTTTATGAAAATCGGATGTATAGTTTAATTACAGGGACAGTCAAAAGTTTTTCTTTACATGACGGCCAATGGGGAAAATTATTGCAAGTGCATTTTAATGATGTTACAGCTTTCCGAATGGTCTGAAATTTTAAATATATCATTGTCGCAAAATTTTGTCGAGCCATTTCAAATTTTATGAAAATCGGATGTATAGTTTAGTTACAGGGACAATCAAAAGTTTTTCTTTACATTACGGCCAAGGGGAAAAATTATTGCAAGTGCATTTTAATGATGTTACAGCTCTCAAAAGGTCTGAAATTTTAAATATATAATTGTTGCAAAATTTTGTCGAGCCATTTTAAATTTTATGAAAATCGGATGTATAGTTTAATTACAGGGACAGTCATTTTTTTCCGTTTCATTACGGGGAATGGGAAAAAAATTATTGCAGTGCATTTTAATGATGTTACAGACTATGCACTTATGAAGTGCAAAATAATATACATTCAGTACAATATGGGGTGCAAAAAATAATTATAAAACTAGCTATAGTACGAACGCACCTCATTTGCCACGTTTGACGAACAATTTCCAACTTGTTTTAAACTATCGTGTCATTTTCTTTTGGGGTTGTAATTTCGTAGCTTTGGATAGTGTCAAACATTTTAAATTTTTTTGTAAGAATAGCCATATACAAGAGGTTTTTAATAGTATTATTATTAAACTTTATTTCTCCTTTTTTAAGACTATTGTTTTACTGTTCTCTCTATATAATAATTTATTTTTCATAAATATTTAATATTTTTAATGTACACGCAGAATCGTAAGGTTACATTGGATGACATTACATTTATATAATCCCATCAACGAAGAAGAAAGAAAAATTTATTGGAAATATATGAATGAGTCAGAGGGAGAAACAGTGGGCGGTAGGTACGAGCAATTTAGCACAAAATTTTGCTCAAGTGGAATTGTGTAGACAAACATCAAGCCAGTTTATTGACAAACATGCACATTATCTATAACCTCCTAAGACATGGCATCCATTAAAATGGATGTTTTGGTTTCCCCTACCGTTGCGTTAAGGCCCTACTTCAGTCGCACGAAAAGACCCGTTCGCTATTGCTATTCCTATATGGAAGAAATTTATAAAGATATCTCGGTCGCATTTCACTATTTTAGATGACTTTTTTTGCAGTGGCTAGCTGAGGTCGATCTGTATGCAGGACGTTTTCTACTTTTTCAATTTCGTTTACAAATATTTTTAATCAGGACACTTTCATTTTCAGAACCGGTTCCTAAAATGAAAGCGTCCTCTTGAAAAAAATCCCCGATGAAAATCGAAAAAGTAAAAAACGGCCTTTTTACAGATTGACCTCAGCTAGCCACTGCAAAAAAAAAAAAAAAAAAAAAAATCTCTCTAAAAATATTGAAATGCGACCGAGATATCTTTATAAATTTCTTCTATAGGAATAGCATTAGCGAAAGGGTCTTTTCGTGTGACTGAAGTAGGCCGTTAAACTGCATTGTAGCAAAGTAAAACCAAACTGGCATTGTGATGTATGAATCGGAAATCAACTTTCAGCTCTTGTATTTTGGCAACGGCAACTACTTTGCTTACAAAATGGCGAAATAAGTGAGTCAAGTTAGAATTCGACGCTCTGTTTGTAAGTTTTGTTTTCTATATTATTTTAATTTGTTTCAACTATTCTATTGCAATTTTAATAGCAGTTAGATCTATAATTTTATGATATGCAAGAGAAATATGAAATACTTGTTGACTTAGCTTGTTTTTATGGGTATCCATTTAAATGGATGTTGGGTCTTAATTCATCTATAGTATCGTTAGGCTTGAACAATAAGAAAGTAAACATTTTGCTTGCTTTAACACCAATTATATTTACAAATCATAAAGATTTAATACTTAAAAGTAATAAATAAATATGGTTGATGCATGTTCTATATAATTATTTAGAATTATTTAATATTCTATAGGAATGACAGCATTAGAAGCATATCTGGAATTGTGTTAGATTTTGCAATTTATCAGGGTAAAGGCTCATTTCCAATGTTAAAATGACATTAAATCTTTTACTGTTGGTGAAGCATCAGTACTCAAGCTCTGTGAAACATTTTCTGCTGGAACTCGAGTATATTTTGATAGGTATTTCGCAACTCTTATTTTGGTAGAAAATTTGCACCGAAAGGGAATAGGAGCAACAGGTACAATAATGAAGACTAGAATTCCAAAGGGAAACAAATTAATATGGAATTATCCTTTTGATCACAATAAAATGCAGACTTGATACCAGAAAAAATTACGACTCTCTCTTTAAAAAATAGTTATATTAAGAAAACTATATTTGCAGGACAGATACATGAAGACAGCACTCACACAAACATTTAATGCATCTTAATTTGATTCGAACATCTACGTCTTTTTTACTACATTGTTCCGTCTACCTCCTCCTAGCAACAACACTCGAATTCTAAAGTTTTTCTTGTCACTTCAGTTTGTCTCTCTCGCAGCACGTCTCTGTCGCCGACAGTCATTTGTTACGCGCATGCGTCAGCATCAATAGAGTACTTCATTGCGGAGTTGTGATATCGACTCCTGGCGGTGCTTTTGTAAGCTAGCTTTGTCGGGTTTTGGGAAATGGGATCCCACATTAATATCGGATAAAATACCTCAGGAAAATGAAAGACGATCAAGACTTTTTACTATTAAAGTACATCAATATTTGCATTATGTTCTTTATAATAAATTCTATTTTTTCCCATATTTTCAGTAATTTTGAAATTACACTGCTCAAAACAATTAAAGAATATTGAAGTTGTGGATGGATCTTGAGGCTAGGGAATTGTTTAGATGATTGATACATGATCGACAGACGTTGAAGGATATATGAGAAAAAAGTTACACATGTTTGGCAGACAAAAATGCATTTTATTGAGCATTTGGATACAAAGGGGAAAAAACACAATTTGAGCACATGAGGAAAAACGAATAAAAAAAGTGTTTCCTTTAAATAAAATCGTTTTTAGTAGGATGAGTGGTTTCTCCGGGCGGCCAGTAACGTTGAACACTTTTGAAGCATGGGGTCATTGAGGCTATTAATGAGGAGCAGGGGTATTCTTCCCCACTCCTCTAATAATACATACATCATACATAACCCTCCTGCAAGAATTTTTTTAAAATATCTGTCACCGTTTGCAAGTTATTGAATTTTAAAATCCATCAATCATTTTTGGGACACCCAGTACATGCCACAATATTGAAGATTACCGGTAGCTACTAGATGTATCCTTTTAAACACGATTCAAAACACAGCTTGACATCATTCCACGCCGCGCGCGTAATGCATGCCTCGATATGAGCGATGGATATTTTGTGCATCCTCGTCTGCAAACATATGCAAATAAAGCTTGTTCACGTTTCCAATGAAAGTTTTTTCTTCCGGATATAACGTCATAGTTTTTTTTTTCTTATTTTTCTCGAAAACTATGAGTCGTAGAGATATAGTTCTTGGGGCATTTTTTATGCACTCCAAGCGAGGAATCTGGCTGTGCAGAGCTTGGGAGGTCCAGATGGGACATCCTGTATAAGTTTTATGTTAATTACATCTATTCTATTGCTAGAATATGCTAGCTTATTAAAGAAGAATCTAATTAAAAGTTGATATTTAGACTTAAAGGATTGGCCGCCAGTGTTTTTATGTTACTACAAATCGTCCGTATTATATTATTTCTAATTAAATTAAATTTTTTTAAACAGTTTGGTGTTTATTATTTTTATACAACTCAAGGATATCATTAAAAGTTGTAATTAGTCTTAAAATGCCTAGCGAATACAGTATGCTTCCCGTTTATTTTTTATGTTGCTACAAAACCATCCGTACTCTTAAAGGTTAAATAACTTCACTCATTTTCGTAACTTGCGAATATACGCCCCTGCACAGCTTAAGGGGTCTCAGATCTCTTAAAGCTTTAAAATTTTCGAAATTTTATTTTTTTCAGATGTTAGACTACAATTTTTTCTGAACATTTTGATATAATTGTTTCCTTGAAATTACCATTAGATCAGAAGTTAGGGTTTTTAGAAGTATATTCCTCAATAGCTGAAGTGGCGCTTCCGAAACTTTGACGTCTTTTTCTCCAAATGACGTTTTTGGCTATAATGCGCACGATATCGAAAAAACTTTTGAATATTTTTTCATAAAATTTTCAAAACATATGTTTCATGTTAGTCTGTATAAACTGAACTTAAAATTTCCTTTTTATTGTTCAAAAAAATACTTTTTTAGCTGATTATATCGTTGAAAATTTCTAAATTTTGCATTAGCTAAATACCTAGCTTTATATTAAAAGTATAACAATGCTTTAAATACACATTTATTTAGGTTCAGGGTAATTATTACAATCTGGATTTGAAGTATATGTAGGCACCAAAATCTTCATTCTAGTTGCAAAGTTTATTTTGCAATTCTGTGAGTAATCTGTTATGCCGATTTTCTGCTCGTCAAATATCTGACACTTTGGAGCCCCCTGTAAATGCTAATTCTGTTTCTTTCAATTTCTTAAATTTTTTAAATGGAAGAACATACTTATTTCTTTCATTCCCAATTATAATTGTATCTTAAAATCAAATAAATTTTAAGATATTAAATGTTTAAGAGCCCGAGACCCCTTAAAGCACAAATTACGTAATTTGCACTAACAACAAACGCTTGAATGACTTTCTTTTGGTATAATTTTTTGATGGAAGTTAAAATTGGATATTAAAATACCGCGCTGCTTGCGGTGGCAAAAATGTACTATAAAATGCTACTTTTATAATGCACCGTGACGAGAAACAGTACTTAAAAAAGAGAGAAATTCCAAACGTTTGCCAAAATGTCAAGAAACTTCGCGTTGTGATTTGGCGAAGATCCCAACCCCAATCGTTATCTGCCTCCCGTCTTTTCTGAGATCGGAAGAAATTACGCTGTAGAAAGGAGTTATCTTATTTATGCCCATTCTCGGTCATACTGTAAATATATTTTCTAAAAACATTTTTACTTAAAATAAGTTATTGCTTTCATACCGGGTGTCCCAAAAAGGACTGACTGATTTTAAAATTCAATAACTTGCAAACGGTGAAAGATATTTAAAAAATTCTTGCAGGGGGGGGGGGGGGTTATGCATGAGGTCAAAAGTTTTTTTTACAGTGATTTTCGATTTTAGTTCGAATTACAGACAATAGATGACGCTGCGATCAATAGACGCTAAATTCAGGCTCGATTTTTGGTACTTCGTGGCCCGCTCAAGACCCATCTCCTTTTTCAGCATGGAAGACGAAATCGGTCAAAAAATCGAGCCTGGTTTTAGCGCCTGTTGCTTACAGCGCCATCTATTGTTTGTAATTCGAACTAAAATCGAAAATCACTGTAAAAAAAACTTTTGACTTTATGCATAACGCCCCTGCAAGAATTTTTTAAATATCTGTCAACCGTTTGCAAGTTACTGAATTTTAAAATCAGTCAGTCCTTTTTAGGACACCCGGTACATTTCTAATGAATCGCAACGTTGTGACAAAAATATCATTGAAAAATAAGCGAAAAACGTGTACAGTCCTCCCCACTTAATCGGGTCACGGATAATCGAATACCCTGCTTATTCGAATAGAATCACCCGGCACCGAATTTATTCCTGTTGGTTCTATGTTATTTTTCCCCGCTTAAACCAAATATCTTTTAGGAACCTCCCCGCTTAATCGAATAACAATTGTGTGACCGATGTTTGAAAACAGGTGCGGAAAGCACGTTTTAGCTGGAATTTCCTTCCACCTTTTGTCATTTTCGGTTCTTTTATGCGGAAAACAAATTTTCAGTTCTTACTGTAATGATTTCGGCCGGCAGGTATATAATGGACAGGTCAAATGATTTCCTCACCTTGATCTCTCTACCATCACTTCTTGCTGTTAACCAGGCTTTAATAGCTCGAGATGTTAGTTGTGATATTTTGCACTCATTCGAAAAATAACTCGGTATTTAATCCTTTAAAATTCCACTTATACAAACCACTTTAAACGATTTTTTTAAGACAGTATAAGTAACGTAAATTGGAAGTAGCGAAGTTTTGACCAAATTCAAATGAGCTGCACTAAGTGTGATGTAAATGTATGTACTGACATTAAATTAAAACGTATTTCCTTTATATTAGCATTTGTATTTATTTTACTTTACCTTATTCTATTAACGATTTATTATGCTGTTAATTAAATATACAATAGATGGTTATTTTGCCTTTTTATTACGCATTAAATATTACAGTTATGATTCCCTCTAAAATCTATATAATAAAATAAAAACTTTCCCATGAGTAACGCTGACGTAATATTGACGATGGTCCAGGCGGACGAAAAAGACAGCATTAGACAGCTAGAGTCACGTGATGCTCTTTTAATGCGCCTGCATTTGTGCATTACGGGACTCAAGCGGCCTGAAAAAGAGATATGTGAAAAACACAACAGCGGCTGTCTTTTTCGTCTCGGACGATGGCAACACCTGATCAATAGATTTTGCTTTTCCTGCTTTTTTTTTTTTTTTTTTTTTCATTTCTAAGCATCGTATAATTTTAATTTTTACACCGTCAAATAATTAATTTTTTTTTTCATTTCTAAGCATCGCATAATTTTAATTTTTACACCGTCAAATAATAAAAAAAATATTTAATGCAATTTGTTTGAAAACGTGAAAATACATTTTTTTTAATGGATTTTTAAATAATTTTCAATCATGAATATTTTTAAATCTCCATAAAATCCTATTACGGAAATTTTCAACTTAAAATAATGCAAATAATTCAGCATTCATTTGTTACCGTGTAATATCCCATCCCATCAGTAAATTTCCAAGCGAAATTAAAACTTAAAAATAAATAAATAAAACACGAATTTAACAGAAATGTAATCGAGGTGCACGCTTAAATATGGAAATAATCATAATCCCAAAGGTTTCTACACTGAATAGTGATATTTTTCGCGATTGCCCGTTGATATGCGACTCATACGAAAGTATCAATAATGCTTTTTGGTGTAGCTGTTGAGCAATCTAAGAAAATATACATTAAAAAACGATTTTCAAATATGTTCTGTACACCGGGCAGTATATCAGGCACCTTTAATGCAGTTATCCCGGGGTGGATTGCCTATTTGTAATAAAAAGTAATTTCTGAAATAATCACCCTTTTTATTTTTAGTGTTGTATTTTTTAGAATACATAATAATTATTAATTTAGAATTGCTATTGAACGAAATTAACAAGCTGAATAAAAAATAATGAAAATTTATGCTTCTTTAAATAAATGAATAAATAAAATAATAATAAAAGTTGGCTCATTCGTTCGAAACAGATTGATGAACGAGAAATGAGTCGAAAACCTTTTTCTTTTTTCCTTTAATTTTCAGAGAACGAAAATCGGAAGAAAAGAAAAATAATTACGGTTAGAGACAGAGATTAAAATAGTAAATATTACTCTAATATAATCTGCAGACTTTTTAATAAAAGTCTTTGACGATGTCTCCCATTTTGCATTTTCTGTTACATATATTGGTTCTAAGGGAGCTTAACTTTGATTTAAATTTCCCAAAACAGAACTTAAATCTTCAATTCTGACAAGGTTTTTTTTCCCCCTTTACATCTTTTTTATAGGCAACAAATAAATAATTAACATTTTATTTCTACTAAACCTTAGAATACTGACATTCGTCATTTTTCATGACTAATGCCTGTCTGAATCAAAATTAATTCACAGCTCTCATTAAACGCAGCGCGATTTGATTTCTAAAATTAGACACGTTAGATACAACCCGAATAATAGTGCATGCTCGATAGTTGAAAGTTCATGACCTTTTAGTGCATATCAGGACAAAAATAGGCTTCTTCTGAAAATGACGCAGAATGTATTTAAATACCACCTTTCCATATTCCGCTACGGTACATATGACGTCAGCGCAGACATTAAAGGTCAAACAGGTGCGTTTGTTGACATACAAGCATTTTTTTTACATAACAATTCATTTCACGAATTTAAAAGTCCCTATGACATTACACATAAAATTTTAAATCATTAAACCTGTTTGACATTTCACATCAAGTTGCAAGAACCGTTTTAGAGTTCTGTCCGACCCGAAAACGAAAATTTTGCTTAAAGTCAACCCGAAACCTGACCCGATTCCGGCACACTTCAATCCGAACCCTAAGTGAAAGTTAATCCCCATTTTGATACAATTATGGAAAAGTAGTCTATAATTATATCTTTAATGCCGATTTTATTTTTATCCTTCTATATATAAAAAAAAGTTTTGATTTCGAAATGGACCAATGAACATCTGCGTAGATATTCCGGGTTGATCCGCATCCAATTTGAATGCTTAAGCATGGCCTTTCATCGTTAATATTAAGAAAACTGTTGCATACAAAAATATGAAAATCGGTGGTATTATAGAAAATTGTTTGATAAGCACGCTGATGCAGACAGTTTTCAAATCAAAGAATTATTTTAAGAGATATTTAATGCTAAAGTTGGACAAAGTCGTTCCATTAAAAAAGTTTTATTTGAGCAAAAACTATGCATGAGAATTTAATCATTTTTAGATCATTTTATACGTTATAAGTTCCCAATGCGCAGATTGTATTTATTTTTCTTATTTGACACATTTTTTGAGGTTTTATTTCTATTTTTAATTCAAATTTTCAGCATTTCGAGAGATGTTTTTTACAAATTTTAGAAAATGTCATTAATTTAAACTGTTGCCAATTGTATAAACAGCGAAACAAATTATCATATCAAATATTTCTTCAAATTAAAAATTTATTTACACGTGACTATTACAAACAGAAAAAAAAAACTTTAAAATTAGAATTAAATGATTACATGTTAAAAGCAGGAAAATTACGTCATAAGAACCATATTTACACTTGAATTTTACGTCATATTTAAAATGCCCCAAAAATATGGTAAAACAATTTAAATTGAAAAATATATTTGCGCGAGATATTTTGAGATAATCTTTTCAACTATTATCGTGAATTCGAAGACAGCGCAAATAATATTTCCTTCTAACAACAAAAGTATTTTTACGTGAATATTAATAAGAGAAATAAAAGTTTGGTGTAAATTACATCAGATTTGAAACGATACATTTAAAATGAATTATTTAAAAGAACTATCTTATAGCGCTGCTAAAAAATACCGGGAGACAATGACACTGTTTACTTAATTCATTTTACATTAGCTTATTTTCAAATAACTAATGTGTTTAATTAAATACGAAAACAGCCATTGTATCTCTTAACAGCAACAGATTTGGTCTTAAAAATCCCCAATCCAAGAAAAACGAATGGAAACCCGTTTACAGAGAGATCGCTACTGTTTTTTTTTTTAATTTTAATTCAATATTTTTAAAGCCGATCAAATGCGTGCAATTAGCGTGCTTTTTGGATTTTGGTGTGCCTGAACGGGGGTTGGCGAGCGTAGCTCGTAGGGGGCAGAGCCCCCTAGTTTTTTATAAAAATGAATATATATACACTCAATAACATTCAACTATACAGTATTTTTCATTCAAAAAATATACAAAACATTCTTTTGAAAAATAGGATCAACCCGAATCCGACACAACACAAATTAAGATTTCTTGAAAAAATAGATAAAGTACTGCATTGTCATCAGGAATGGAGAAAATCTATATATATAAAATAAGAGATGTCTGTCTGCCTGCCTGCCTGCCTGACCGCGGGAAGCTCCGAAATTATAACACCTAGACATCTGAAATTTTTGTCATGTGTAGATGCTGTTACCGGAAAGTGTACTTCGCCGCCGGATTTTAAAATTTCAATTTAGATATTTTTAAAAAAAATAAAACGTAATTAAAACGTTGTGTTAGAGGCTATTTACAGCTCTAAGCCAATCGGCGGCAAAGAAGAAACCAGCCAATGAGAGCAGGTGGTAAATATGAGATACAGCGGCTGCATTTCCTAGCCTCACTTTAGCGGGAAATTGCACTGTTTATCTTTCATGCTTTATTTATTTTGTTACTATAAGTTTTAATCTTATTGACATTATTTTATAATGTTTATAAGAAGTGATATAATACAATTCACGTAAGTTTAAATTGTATTCGTTCTTCGTATTAATATCTATTTACATACGCGTAGTCGCCCAAGAATAAAATAGTAGGTATAATGTTTCTTGAACTTTCTGGGATCTTAAAGTAATTTTTTTTTTCAAATTTGCTGATTATTTTTTTTTTTTCAAATTTGCTGAATCAACGCTTCACTGAATGTTTTCATTTCTTAGTAAAAATAGAACTGTACCTTTTATAGTAAAGTGTAAGATGAAAACTGTACTTTCTATGAAATGGAAACATTCAGTAAATAATTTCCGTTCTCGGGTGATTAAGAGATGTATGTTGTCATCGCCCAAGAATAGGAATAAAACAAATATTTCTTTTCAGGGGAAATGAATGAAGTTATTTGGGTTTTTCTTTTATCTTTTTTTTTTTCCACTTCCCCATATATTATGAGTTTCATAACAAATCCCAATGAAAACATATTTTCTACACTTTACTGGGTGTTTTCATTTCTTATCAAAGTCATGATATGTAACAAGCACAGGGATCTGTTTAGGAAAAATTGGGTTCTTTAAAGGACCCCTCACAACATTTTTCATTTCAAAACAGGACCCCTCACAATATTTTTCATGTCAAAACTGGACCCTGCACAAATTTTTTCAAATCAAAGCAGGACCCTTCACAAAACTTTTCACCTTAAAAAAAAGACCCTTCACAAAATTGTCATAAAAGTAGGCTTTTTACAAACTTTTTCACCTGAAAACTAAACTTTTCACATATTTGCTGAATCAACGCTTCACTGAATGTTTTCTTTTCATTTCTTAGCAAAAGTATAAGATGTATGTTTTGATTTTAAGATTTGTTATTGAACTTTGTTTCATTTAAGGAGGTTCGGGACATACCTATTTTAAAATAATTTTTATTTATTGAGTTACTATTTTGAAATTTTTTGTGATGCTTAACCATAACATGATAAAACTTATTAATCGGTATAACTCGAAATGTTATATGTAGAATTTAAACTTTTTTTCATTTAAATAAACAAAAATATAAGTTTTAATTTTGATTCTGCATTTTTAAAATTGTTATTGAACTCAGTTTGCTTCATATACAGATATTCAATGTTTTCATTTATTGTTGACATTATTGGCCGATGACAACGTACATTTTATACCTGACTGCATGTCCATTCTTGGACGATTATTCTGAAACTCCAAATTTGTCTAATCTCCCCAAGAATCAAATGTTTTTTTAAAACATTCAGTAAATAATTTCCGTTCTTGGGCGATTAAGAGTTCATTCATGTGCGATTCTTATGAAACTCCATGTCACAAAATGCACATCTTAACTATTTTACGCACTCAGAATTTTCCATTTTCAGTTCCTTTCCTCTTGTTAATCTTTTCTCTCCACTTTCCCACTGATAAGAAATCATAATGAAAACATATCTTGCACTTTACTGAATGTTTTCATAGTGCCAGGTCCAGTAGCAGAAAATTCAAGATGGGAGGCAGGCGTCACAGATTTTCTTATCTCTTTTGCAGATTATTTTTCCGTCAAACCTTTTATTATTTCACTTTACAATTATGTTTAGCTCTTTATTACTTCATACAAAACTAAGAATATTATCTATAAAAATTAATAAAATGCTTAAAGACATTGCAGGTAAGTGGTGGTTTGATTAATTAATGCTTCAATTGTAAAATATTTTACCAGCAGATTATTTTCTGCCACTGAAGTATCTGTCACAGACACTTGGAGAATTTTCTGCAACTGTGGTGCCAGGCATATCAGTTTAAAGTTTAGGTGTAATTCAGTGAAGAGAAATTATGATTTTTTTTTGTTCTGTCGCCATTTGTCAAAGTTCCCAACATTTCTCAGCGACAGATTGGAAAAATTCAAAGATTTTTCATGAAATTCACGTTATTTTTCTTTTTGCAACCATTAGCCAAAGATTAGACAAACTTTGCTTTGCGTTTCTGCGATCTTTTGATGAAATGTACAATATCTTTCTTCGTTTACTGAAATTCATGTTATTTTCAGCAGTCGTTTCACAAAATGCACGATTCCCCCCCCCCCCAAATCGTTTCACGAAATTTGCAGGGTTTTTTTTTTTCACGATTTTTTTAAACGATCAGTGACAAAATTTGTTTTTCTTTTCCGTGGCCATTTGTCGAACTTTCCTATATTTCTCAGCGACATATTGGCAAAATTTGTAATCTGCACTCTTCAAACAAACTTTGCTATGCGTTTCTGCGATCTTTTGATGAAATTTGCAATATTTTTCTTCGTTTACTGAAATTCACGCTTTTTTTTTCAGTGATCGTTTCACAAAATGCACGATTCCCCCCCCCCCCCCCCCCCCAAATCGTTTCATGAATTTTTTGGGGGGTTTTTTAACGATCAGTGACAAAATATGTGTTTTTCTTTTCCGCAGCCATTTGACAAAATTCGTAATGTGCACTCTTTAGACAAACTTTGCTATGCGTTTCTGTGATCTTTTGATGAAATTTGCAATTTTTTTTTTTTGTTCACTGAAGTTCACGTTTTTTTTTTTCTGCGATCGTTTCACAAAATGCACAATTCCACCCCCCCCCCCCCCAAATCGTTTCATGAAATTTGCATATTTTTTTTTTTTCAACGATCAGTTACAAAATTTGTGTTTTTCTTTTCCTTGGCCATTTGTCGAATTTCCTGATATGTCTCAGTGACAGATTGGCATATGCTTCTGCACTTTTTTGACGAAATTTGCCATGCATTTCCGCGATCTTTTGATGAAATTTGCAATATTTTTCTTCGATTGTTTACTGAAATTTGCGGGGTTTTTTTTCAGCAATCGTTTGACGAAATTCGCATTGTTTTTTTTTTCACGATTTTTTTTTAAACAGAGACAAAATTTGTTTTTCTTTTCCCGTGGCCATTTGTCGAAGTTCCGATATTTCTCAGCGACATATTGCCAAAATTTGTAATCTGCACTCTTTAGACAAACTTTGCTATGCGTTTTTGTGATCTTTTGATGAAATTTGCAATATTTTTCTTCGTTTACTGAAATTCACGCTTTTTTTTTCAGTGATCGTTTCACAAAATGCACGATTCCCCGCCCCCCAAAATCGTTTCATGAAATTTGTGGGGTTTTTTTAACGATCAGTGACAAATTTGTGTTTTTCATTTCCGCGGCCATTTGACAAAATTCGTAATGTGCACTCTTTAGACAAACTTTGCTATGCGTTTCTGTGATCTTTTCATGAATTTTGCAATATTTTTGTTTGTTTACTGCAATTCACGTTTTTTTTCTGCGATCGTTTCACAAAATGCACGATTCCCCCCCCCCCCCCAAAAAAAAATCGTTTCATGAAATTTTTGGGTTTTTTCTAACGATCAGTGACAAAATATGTGTTTTTCTTTTCCGCAGTCATTTGACAAAATTCGTAATGTGCACTCTTTAGACAAACTTCGCTATGCGTTTCTGTGATCTTTTGATGAAATTTGCAATATTTTTTTTGTTCACTGAAATTCACGTTTTTTTTTCTGCGATCGTTTCACAAAATGCACAATTCCACCCCCCACCCCCCCGAATCGTTTCATGAAATTTGCATTTTTTTTTTTTTTTTTTCAACGATCAGTGACAAAATTTGTGTTTTTCTTTTCCTCGGCCATTTGTCGAAGTTCCTGATATTTCTCAGTGACAGATTGGCAGAATTGGCATATGCTTCTGCACTTTGACGAAATTTGCCATGCATTTCCGCGATCTTTTGATGAAATTTGCAACATTTTTCTTCGATTGTTTACTGAAATTCGCGGGGTTTTTTTTTCAGCAATCGTTTGACGAAATTCGCTTTTGTTTTTTTTTTCACGATTTTTTTTTTCAATGATCAGTGACAAAATTTGTTTTTCTTTTCCGTGGCCATTTGTCGAAGTTTCCGATATTTCTCAGCGACATATTGGCAAAATTTGTAATCTGCTCTCTTTAGACAAACTTTGCTATGCATTTTTGCGATCTTTTGATGAAATTTGCAATATTTTTCTTCGTTTACTGAAATTCACGTTTTTTTTTTCAGCGATCGTTTCACAAAATGCACGATTTCCCTCCCCCCCCCTCAAATCGTTTCATGAAATTTGCATTTTTTTTTTTTCAACGATCAGGTACAAAATTTGTTTTTCTTTTCCGTGGCCATTTGTCGAAGTTTCCGATATTTCTCAGCGACATTGGCAAGATTTGTAATCTGCTCTCTTTAGACAAACTTTGCTATGCGTTTTTGCGATCTTTTGATGAAATTTGCAATATTTTTCTTCGTTTACTGAAATTCACGTTTTTTTTCAGCGATCGTTTCACAAAATGCACGATTCCCCCCCCCCCCCCCCAAATCGTTTCATGAAATTTGCATTTTTTTTTTTCAACGATCAGTGACAAAATTTGTGTTTTTCTTTTCCGCGGCCATTTGTCGAAGTTCCCGATATTTCTCAGCGACACATTGGCAAAATTGACATATGCTTCTGCACTTTTTTGACGAAATTTGCCATGCATTTCCGTGATCTTTTGATGAAATTTGCAATTTTTTTTTCGATTGTTTACTGAAATTCGCGGGGGTTTTTTCAACAATCGTTTGGCGAAATTCACGTTTTTTTTTTTCAACGATCTATGATGAAATTTGTTATTTTATTTATTTCTTTTTGGTGACTATTTGCCAAAGTTCCCGGTAATTCTCAGCGACAGATTGACAAAATTTAGTGTGCGCTTCGGCACTCTTTTGTCAAAATTTGCTATACATTTCCGCGATTTTTTGATGAAATTTGCAATATTTTTTTCGGTTGTTTACTGAAATTCGAGGGCTTTTTGCAGCGATCGTTTCACAAAATGCATGATTTTTTCCCAAGATTGTTTGGCGAAATTTGCATTTTTTTTTCAATTATCTGTGACGAGTTTTTTTCTTTTTTTCTGCGACTATTTGTGGAAGTTCCCGATATTCCTGAGTGACAGATTGGCAAAATTCAACATGTGCTTCTGCGAACTTTTGATGAAATTTGTAATTTTTTTCTTAGATTGTTTCACAAAATTCATGATTATTTTTCCAAGATCGTTGGATGACATTCTTTTTTTTTCTAATGATCACTTCACAATTTTTTTCAACGATCTATGACAAAATTTGTGACAATTTATCGCATGTTATGTGTTCACCGTTCATGGGTGTCTAAAAATGTAGGCAACAATTTTAACAGGAAGATAGATTATAAATAACGAACACTCAAAATTTTCGCTTTATTGAATTATGCCTAAACTTTATACTGCACTTTCAATGTGAAAACATTCAATAAAGTATAACATATGTTTTCATTAGGATGAGAAAATATTAACAAAAGAATAAGAACTGAGTGAAAAATCCTTGAGTTCATGAAATACTTAATATGGTGTGCATTTTGTGATATATTAGGAGTTTTATAACAATCGCATGTGAATGGACTCTTAATCGCTCAAGAATAGAAATTATTTACTTCATAAAAAGTTCAAGAAACACGTTCCATGCTTGGGCGACTATGCATATGTAAATTGCCATTAACACGAAGAACGAATACAATTAAAATTAACTTACGTGAATGATAACACTTTAAAATTTTAAAGAAGGTGGGAGAGTTGAATTTCGAGTTTGGAAGGCAGGTGACGATAATTGTCCTTACAACTGTAGCGTTTTCTTCGATGAGTATCCTTTATATGTTGTTTTCTGACAGAGGTCGTTTTAAAGCTTTTGGCCTGTACATTACTAAGCACTCACTCCTCTCCTCTTAACTAATTTTTTCATCAGTAGAGGGTGTTTTAAAGTTTTAATTTGTTCATGACTATGGCATACAATTTTACAACAATTATGAATAAAAATTGCATAACATCTCAACAATTTGTAACTGCTTCTCCCCCATTTTCACACTGTGAGCGGGTACGTATTTCAGACGAAATAGAGTTACATATAAAATCATATAAATTAAAGGTTTCTTTATAAATATTACCACGGACCCGGGCAACGCCGGGCGGGTCAGCTAGTCACTTATAAAGAAAAATGACCTCTCTCCCATTTCCTCCAGCATTGCTGTATGTTGCCGGAAAGAATGTTTTACAGGCAGAGTAGCGCTTACTTAGTGTGAATGTTTCCACGATAATTACGAATGCATAGCTCTGTTTCGATCAGGGTTTTTAAAAGGCCCAGGCCATTTGGGTTTTATTAAAACTACTTTCCCGGGGTTTTTTTTTTATCCCTAGTATTTAAAGAATCAAAGCTCGCACATTTTTTTTTTTTTTCCGATTCTATATGTATAAGGCTTTTTTAAACCTGGTTTAGATCGTTTTAATTTGATTATATTCATTAAAATGATTATTTTACTTACAAAGTGAGTCAAAAAGAAAAAAAAAAAAATACATATATTTTGCTCTAGAGCATATTACGTTTTCTTTTGTAACATATAAAAAGTTATTCTGCCGCTTTAGCACTTAACAAATATTATACAAATACATTAACAAATAATTACCAATAAAATACAAATAACAACTATACAAATAAACAGATCAAGAATTTCTTTAGTTAGTATGGAAAATTGGGATAAGATTTAAAAATATATATATATATTTTTTAATTTTGAAATTACCCCCATATTTTATAATCCTCAGCATTCCATATTTACATACACATTACTCACACGCACGCATGCTTACCTACATTCATATATATGTGTTACAATACTTACATACAATAATTTCTAATATAGTACAATAGACATAACTAAGAATACAGTAATAAGCTTGATGAAAGTAATAAGTAGTAACCACTAGGTTAATGAGGAGGTTTTTATAATTTCGTTCCAATTAAAACTTAATAAATAAGCATTTAAATTGAGATCTTCCATAATTATAGTGTCCTATATCCTTTAGCAACAAAACTTTCTCAAAAAACGAAAATAATATTACTAAATAATAAAGGACATTTTATTTTGTATTTAGGCAGGAAAAAGACAGGAACTTAATCAATTACAAGAAATGTATAAATAGTACTTCGCTATCTACAAAACAAATATTTAAACATATATTTTCAAGTAACGACCGACATTTTTGCAATACATTTCCTCGAATACATATATACTAATGTGACTGAGTTCCATATGGCGAGCTTTTCGAATTTCAGAGTACAGAAAAAAATTGGTTAACTCACGGAACAATAAGCTTCAGCATTATAGAATAACTTCGTTCCATTTCATGATAATGGTAGGATAGCGTGATAATCGTCTGCGACGTTTGGATCTAAACTGAAGCGAATGGAATAGGGGTATTAGGAAATGTATCTATGCTTTTTTCTTCACAAGCTTTAAGGAGATATAGAAAATACGTAGGTGGGTTTTCAAAAGAAGAAAATTGTTTATCATTCTTTAGAAAGGATTGTTGGGATGTTCCTAGCTTAAAATTTTGAATTTATTCCGTTATTGAAATGCTCCCTAATACGTAGGTTATTTAATCCATTTTTACGTTGTACATATTTTTATGTTACTCCATGATAGAGAGCACCGCATTATGATTGCATTTAAAACACTATATATAAACGTTGAAAAGTCTTATAAGTTTTCTATTAGCATGTGTTTATGCTAATGGAAAACAGTATATTGAATACGAAAATTTAGATTCGTAAAGAATAGTTAAGTAATGTTGAGAAGCTGAACACTTAGAGAGGACCGGTTGCACAAATAACATGGTTGAAATAATTAATTTGATATGCTGCCACGTGTTTTAAAGAGAAAAAGAATACAACTCTTTTACTATATATAAAACTTTCACGTGTAAGTGTCGAACAGTAAATAATACAGTTCTAATTTAACAGTTTGAATTCCCACATATGCCTGTCTCTAAAATTGCATTTTTAAAAATATTATTTTGATGATTCGCCAAGACTTTTTTTTATGTAGCATATCCGTTATGAGAAAACAACGACAGAGATATAGAGAAAATCATTTGGTATAAAAATATAAAATTCATCATCGTCGACAAGAATCATTTCCTGGTATAAAAGAAAGAGCTATTAAAATAAAGAGCACTGCGATAAATTTTATACCTATATATTTTTTACACAACATCAGCCATTCAGCAACACAAAGCATTAAGGAAAAAGAGGAGAAAATAATTGGAAAAATATTAGAAAATTGTATTGACGCACCAAAGTAATTAGGTTTAACATATACTTTAAAAATTTTAAATTAACTTAATGCTGAACACTCCATATTTAATTCGTCATTTTCTTATTTATATATTTACAAGCATACATACATACGTGCGTACATGCATACATACATATCTACGTCTATCAGATATCAATCTATTGGTAATGAAATGTGACCCCCCCCCCCCCCACCCGTCAGAATCGCCTGCAAGAAATGGCCAAAAAAAGGAATTCTCGTCTAGCAGCAGTTATTAATATTTATCGCCTGCTACTAACCAAGTAATCCTATCATTTTAGAACATAGTCATTTAAGATTTAGCAGCTAATAAAACTTCCAACAGCGATAATTGGGGGATCTCCAGAAAAGTTATTATTCATCAAGGGCGGTGTCCCTTTCACACGGTGAGGTGCGCCCCCGTTCGAAATAAAGTGAACGAAAGGAATGGAGAAAAAAAAAAAAAAGAAAAGAAAAGAGAGATGTTGTTGTGAACTTGGCCACAGTGGTAAACTGGATTTCCATGAAAGAACGGAACAGAATAAAAGCTTAAACTCGTGTATGTTAGAAACTGCGCGGTGACCTAGCTCAAAACTGGTACAAAGAGCGAACAGGCACGTTGAATTTGGCAATTGCAAGAAACTCGTGTTTTTATAATAGTATAGAAACGTATACTTACAATAGACAAATATAAAAGATTTCTGAAAATCATTAAAAAAAAAAAAAAAAAAAAAAAAAAAAAACTGTTTATAATAGTCAGAGTTTGCCGATATTTGAGCAAGAACTCCCCGTGAGAGAATACAAACTGCTTGAAAGCATGCTATAGTTGAATTTAGGTAGTAGGATTTTCAAGTGAGAGAGTCACTTATTGCTTCCAATCGCCAGATAATCGTATAATTTATTTTTAAAACATACCGACCTTGAAAAGAAACCTTTTTTTTTTTTTTTTTTTTTGTGAAGGCGAATCTCTCATTGAATCAATTTAGCATGCTATTTATCTCACATAAAAATAAAACGCTACCAACTTTTGCATCAGCCTTATAGATATATTTTTATTATTAAATAAGATTATGGAAGGTTCTTCATTCGTCACTGCTACTTTTATTTGCTGAAAAATTGGTAGTTATACTATTGTATGCATTTAAAGTTACTATATGAAAGTGTAAGCATATTAAAAAAAAAATTATGTATGTAATTATTCAGATAATGTATTTAATATGGGTATTCGGTATTATAAAAGTAAATTAGAAAAGCTTTTATTAATCTTTACCATTCTTATACCATAAAACTTGCCAATAAAACATTTAAAAAAAAATGTGATCTTCATATTGTTTGTTTTTTTCCGAAATCAATGGTAACTTAGAACTGCGAAAGGGGTAATTGCTGCGGTTTAAAACAGTCTTGAAGATGATTATATAAACCAATGTTTTAAATCTATAAACTGTCATCTTTCAAATGCCGTTTCTATGAAATATTTATACATTTGTATTATTCACAGTACATTCATACTATCCTGTACGAAAGTAAAGTCTCTCGCAGGTTGTACCCGAACCGAACAAGAAAATACCATTTGAATATAGTGAAACCCGAAAACCGATTTAAAAAAAAATCATTAACCCGAAAACCGACCCGAACCCGACAAAACTTTTTTCGTTAACTTGAAACCCGACCCGAACCCGAAATGGAAGAAAAATAAAATATATTTCAATATAATTATGGAAAAATAGTCTATAATTGTATCTTTATTATCAATATTATCTTTCATGTTAAATAATGAACATATATATATATATGTGTGTGTGTGTGTGTGTGTGTGAAAGGATAAAATAAATAAATAAAAATAAACCCCTTTTTAAAAAATAAACCCTTTTTAAAAATTCAAAATTTAAATTAAATCTTTAAGTCAGGAAACCCAACTTATTTTTCATCTCTTAAAGTAAATAAATAAAAATATTTTCTTCATCATAAAAATCTTTGACACTAATTGATATTTATGAAACAGATTTGGAAAAGAAATTACCCTTTCCCTTTGTTTACATAAGACACTTATCATAAAACATATTAAATTATCTTGTAAGCATCACTCATTACATATATATACTCATTGGTGTTCAGTTGTATAGATTTTTTTAGCGGATAAAATATTCTAGGTTCTTTAACCTGAAACAGTAGAATTTACCCGATCCGAGCCTGACTCGCAAAGAAAAACAAAATAGTATCAACCCGGATCGACCCGACCTGCGGTTTGGGGTCGGATTCGGGTAAAATTGGATTACGTGGCCCAACGCAGGACTTTATCCTGTTCAAGAAAAAAAAAAAAAAAAAAAAAAGATTATCTTTTTTTTACATTCGCAAAATTGCCCGTTCATAGAGTTTCTTGTAAGATTCTCTTCAACTAAATTATGAACAAACAGGAAACTATATACAGATAGATCACAGTATGTACTACAGGAAATTGAAAATATGAAAATATTAGCCTGTTTTTATGTAAACAAATATACCTGCAAAAGATCGAAAATTGAAGGTAGCGATAACAAAAAAGATAAAAACTAAAGGCATTCCTTATCTATCAGAGCACCAAAGGACAATTATCTAAAACATTCTCCTTATTGAATAAACAGATTCAAGCATGAATAACTGAAGTTTATAAAACATAAAAAAAGACCAGAAGCACATTTTAAACAGGAAAAAGCATTTCGCCGTAAAACAGAAATTCTGCCGCTAGGAGCACTTAACATGTTTTGCATCGGTTCACAGGAAAACAGTGAAACGCTGAAACTGTTATTACGTCAATCGTGGGAAAGTGCTCCTAAACATAAGAAAAAAAAAAAAAAAAAGTTTTTTTTTTTTAAAAGATAGAAATAAAATTGTTTTTTCCTACTGATTTCTTAGTAAGTCACTGACTAAAAAAGAAAATAAGAAAGAAAAATACACTTTACAATATTATGGGCAAATAATACACTAAGTTCGGTTGCGTTGAAATAACACGTTTCTAGCATTCTAGAAGTGCCCGAAAGAAACTACAGTTGTCTTGAGTACAATATTTTCATATAGAAGATCCTCTTTTATGACCATGTATGAAAGAACACAACTGTATTTGATTAATTTTTAAAGCAATTATTCAATTGCTAAATAAATCATAACCGTTGAAAATATATATACAACTATACTTTCGAGAGCAATTAATTATCGACTTTCTGCATCGGGTAATTAATCAGAGGGCACACTGTAAAAAAAGACAAATGTTTCTTAATCTGTGACATTATAATATAAGCACATACCAAAATACAAAATAACCTTTTCCGAGTTACCCACGATTTTCAAAACTGTTCTTTATGTTTAGAAACCTCAGAAAACAACATATTTTTTTTTAGATTTATAAAGAAAAATTTATAAAAAAACAATTTACAAAACCAATTTCTTTTGCTGCCACTGATTATCGGAAACGTTTCCGAGCCGTTTTTAGAGCGTATTAAAGCGGAAACATTAAAATCCCGTACACAAACGGAAAAGTCTGTGAGACTGCTAAATTAAAAAAATTGCTGTAAAAATTTTAAAGGAAAATAACTCTTAATAATTTACCAAATAGGGAACTTAAACACTTAATATTTAATAGTAATGCATTAACAGGAGCAATTTTTTAATATGACAGCATAAAAATAAGTTTTGAATGTCGGAGACACAAAATATTTTGAAATTACACTTTATTGTTCAAAATATAAAATTTTCGTCATAATAATTAAATAAATGCTAATATTTTTATATATTTCGGTACGAAATGAATTAGAAAAAAATATTAGGCAGTAAAATTAACAAAACATTTAATAGTAAATATTGCAGCATGTTCTAAATATCTGCATTTTTTATGCATTTTTGACAATGTTGACTCACTTTCGTGTTCAGAATTTATATATTCAACATCTGGCATACTTTCAATATCGCTTATGTCATTTACTACTTCATCAAACAATCTCAAAACACTTTCTTCAGTCTGTTTTATCACTGTAGCGTACCCGCTTTGACGGCTCCTCCATATCAATACCCCAGAACAAAAAATTACATAAACGGAAACATGCCGTCCCACAGACTGCGTTGAAAATAAAATAATTTTTCTTTCAATAACTAAAAATGCGCAGGTGTTGCAAATAGGTGGGGGAGGCAGAGGACCAGTAGCGTAAGGATTAGATTGTGCGATAAGATTGGGGACACGTTCATTTTTGTGTAAAGGGTAGATATGTAGACGCAACCGTCTCACAGACGGTTAAGGGTTAATATGTTTTCTCAAACCTGAATATCGGATTTTAGGATGATATCCATTCTTCCATTAACATTTTCAGCTGCGTAACTCAATTTATAAATTCAGGTGTAACAAAATAATATAATTTTTAATTTTTAATAATAATGCTGTTAATTTATTATGTTTGTCTGTAAAACATGTTTGTTGCAGATAAAAATGTTTACTTGAGAAGGGATGGCATCCGAAAAATCCACATTCTAAGTTGAGAAAACGGATTCACACACTCTAAAAACGACTCGGAAACGTTTCCAAAAATGATTAGCAGCTAAGGAAATTTTGTTTTTATAAGTGCATCTTTAAATTTTGAAAATATATTAGTTTCTCCTTTTTTTTTAAAGATAAGGAATAGCTTTCGGAATCGGTTATTCTATATTTTCGTTTATGGTTATATTGTGTTTTCTTAAATTAAGAAATATTTGTCTTTTTTTTTTTTTTTCTTTTTACAGTGAATGGATCGATGGATGATAGAATTGCGACTATTATTTCTTCTTATTGACTCATACTTTAAGGCTGTTCTTAACTGCTCTGCTCAACAAGCGCAAAACGTTCTGACACATTTACAAATTCATTTTTAACGGAAAAATATAAAATTGGAAAACCTAGTCATGGAAGCGATTTGAAATCGAACTGTGTTTTCCACTTTTTGATCAATCAATTACCCATTGAATTATAAGCACTTTCGATCACGTGACAAACCCATTTTTCGCCCGCTCTTGGGTGATTTTTCTACTTTCGTGCGGAAATTCGGTTCAAAACGTCCACTTTGACTCTATTTTTTGAAAAATCTATTGCGGTTGAAGAAAAAAAAAAAAAAAATGGAAAAAACAGCTTAATGACATAGTTTCTGAACAACAACACCAGCTAGTTTCATGCATTTTTTAACAAAAATTAATTAAAACTTATGTCAGGAAGTTGCTCTTTTGGATTTGAGAACAGCCTTAATGGAATGTCAATCATTTCTTCTTAATTGAAGATTTCTTTTCAAGGCAGAAAAATTATGCAAAAAGAGCATACACACAGCAATGTTGTAAAGGAATAAAAACTATTCTATTCCTATTTAAATATAATAATAATAATAATAAAACTATTATAGTCCTATTTAAATATAGTTTCAGAATTCCAAAAAACAATCTTTTTTTTTAATTACTTTTTTTATTACCTCTGACTTTTGCCAGTGCTTTAGATTGAAAAGACTAGTGAAACCCTAGAATTTTATTTCGACACAAAGTATGTATTAAAATTGCTTGAACAAATATTAATAACGGATTCATGGATAAATTCATGGATAAATTTAGAAATAATAATAATGATACATTGCATAATAAATTATGGTGAATTTAAATCCAAAAATGTTTTTTCTTTCATATTTTTGAATGCATAATAGGCTTATATTTAGGGTTCGTGTATTCATGAGTTAGTGTTCATTTAATAGAACTCTCTAATCACACTCCTTTCTAAACTAGGCTTTTTTTAATTCTCAACTTACAAAACAAATAATTTAAAATACTTTCAAAATAAATTTGATTCTATTGTTGCATAAATAAAATGAATATCCCTCATTTCCCCTTTATTAACTTTTAATAAAGGCTTTCGCAACTTGAAATATTTCTTTGAACTGCTTGGCATTGTTTATAGAGAAAGGGAAAATTAATATGAATGCAGTGAACCTAAATTGTTTGGGATGCTGCCACCCTACTTAAAAAAAAAAAAAAAAAAACTTACATTTGTTGCATTTTATCCTGGAACTTCATTTTGGGACCATGGCAACGGCAAATTTGGGTGGTTGATTTCTGTTCCCATAGTAACCGACACAGACGTCCACGTCATGGTGATTGAATAAAAAATTCGTAATCTTGCATAGTACTAAACTATCCAAATAAAAACCATTTTGTTTCGCTAAATTTTGAGAAAGATGTAGTTGATTTCGTTTTATTTTACTGTGAGAAAGGAATAAATAAAATTATTCGCTTCATTTCACTGGTTTTTTGGTAGATAATTTTTTCATTCTTAAGAATGGCATCGTTTCTTTAATAGTGGGATCAAAAATGGCCTCAGCTGTTTCATAGCCGCCCTTCTGATTTTTTCCTCATGAGAAAAGTTTTTTTTTTTTTTTTTTTTTCCTAAATATGTTGGTTATTGACGTAATGCAATGAATGAGTGATAAACCGATGTTTTATTTATAGGTTGCTATTGAGCATACCATTATTTTTTTAACTTGCTTTTCATTCATCTAAACTAATACTAAAATTTCGAAAATGATATTGATTCACTGTAATTCATTTTACAGAATTTATTTCTGGAATTTTCATGCTATTTCCTGGTTCAAAAATCTGTTTAATTCCTTGAACGGGGGTGGGATATTTTTTATATTATTTAATTTTAATCAAGATTTTACCAGAATTGTAAAATTGCATTTCATGAATTGCAAAATTCATGAATTTTGAGACCATTTGCTGCAAAATACTTTATTTTTATATAAAGATGGGAAAAAAATCTATTACAATTCTTTGAAATATGAATGAAAAGAACTAAAAATTTCCAGAACGTATGAATGAAAATAACTTTGTGACAGGTGTAATAATTTTGAATTTTAGAACAAACTTAATCGTAAATTTTTATAACTGGATCATTCCTAAGAAACACCTGCTATCAAAATACTTTAATTCTCTCATAATTTAGATGTCGTGCATAAAAAAGTTAATTTATAGCTATATTCAGTTAAGCATATTTAATGCAAGACTGAATCAAAATATTTCCTAATTTTGTTTAACTGAATAAACGAACGTATTCTGGGTACATGGACGTATCCACAGGGGAATGCTAAAGGGGGGGGGGGGCTTAACCATACAAACAATTTAAGCCATTTCTATAACTACACGTAAGGTCGTCCCAACTCAGTCTCTTCTACCCCCGAAACAAAACTCTGTCTGAGTATAAAATTAGATGCTTTTAGAAATTGTATACAGGTGGGGTCATTCGCTGCCATCGAAATACTCAAGACCAGAGGGCGCGAGTTGTGACGTCATCACTAATCGACCGACTTCTCACTAGTGTTGGAATTCACACCGGAAAATTTATAATACAGCTCATATTCAAAATATTAGAATAATTACTTTTTTTACAAACTGAAAATATCGTTTGGCAAATTTAATGTCTTTTTATGCAAATATGCAAACGATATTTTTATTAAGAACTTATTGTTGATTAAGCTTATTTATTATCTTAAAATTAATATCCTTTTTGAAAAGATTAATTGAAAAAAAATGATTTTGAAAAGTCAAAATATTAGAATATTTATTCAAGTGGTTCAAAATATTAGAATATTTATTCAAGTGGTTCAAAATATTAGAATATTTCAAATTAATTCTCCTTTATTTATCAACAATTCATAACTGGTGGCATCATGGATTAAATGAATACGATTTTATTTACAACCAATATTCTCTTTGCAGTTTGTTTGCTTTTTCGTCTTAAAATGGGTCGTGTGAGTGATATTCCTGAATCTATTAAACTTTTAGGATGGCTGATTTGTGTTGGCACGGTAAAAATCAATGTTATATAGCGAATTTTTTACACTGTTCGCAATCAAGCGTTAATAAAATACTAACACAATATTTAAAAAAATGTAAATTTACAAAATAATCGTCGAAATGGCGGCCGAAAACTAAAAACATCTGCTAGAGATGACAGGAAACTGAAGCATATAGTTAAGAAAAACCGTTTTAAAAATGTGAGATTCTTGCATCAAAAATGGAAAGAAGAAGGAGTTGAAGTTTCTACATCAAAAACATTAAGACGTCTCCATAAATTTAAGTTTGAATCTCGTGTACCGAAAATAAAACCTCCCATGACTGCAAAACAAAAGCGTATAAGATCGAATTGGTGGAAATCAAGACGTTTATGGAGCGAAGAAGATTGGAAAAGCATATTAGTTAGTGATGAAATTATGTTGTATAGATACAAAACATACTTTTATCACTAAATAATATATTTTTCCAATCTTCTTCGCTCCATAAACGTCTTGATTTACATGATATGATCCTCATGATATATTCCTATCGGATATCTTATAAAAATGTCTCTTGAAGATTATTGATAAAAGATACTGGTAAAAACAATAAAAATTTTCTTATATGCTGCGACCTCTGTTTAGGGATTACGAATTCTCACCAGCAGAGTTGTATAATATAGACGCACGCGCGAACGCCGTGCGTGGAAAATTTTCCGAAAAATTTGGGACTTTGCGGAAAAAAAGTTACGAAAAGCAAAACGTATGTTTTGTTTTCGTAACTTTTTTTAATACCAAAAATTTTAAATATTCCCCAATTTTATATACGATTTATATATTATTTGTCCACATTTCAAAGTTTAAAGACTGAAAACATTGTTATGACATCACCAGACCCTTTTATTTCTATTTTCCGCAGACTAAAACTTGTCGCCGATCGGTTTTCCGTCGGCGGCTGCAGTGACAATTTAGCCTGGCAAACGGCTGTTAAATCGAATAATTTCGTAGTGTTATAAGAGTGACTGGCATTTTGTGCGAAGAAATCACAATATTAAGGATTGGGTTGTTTCTAAATGCATTGACAAAATAATTGAAAAGAATTCACCTTCCTATCATTAATTTTTGCTTTATTATTTTTAAATTAAAATACTTATTCTTTAATTAATATTATTTTTTAATTTAAATAACAATTATTTTAAACTATGATTTTTTATTATCAAAATAATATAACACATAATTTTATTAAACATTAAATTAATTTGCGGAAAATTTTTGACCTAATATTTATGTGCGCGGAAAGTTTTTGTTTTTATACAAGTCTGCTTACCAGTAAGTTTACATAGTTATTATTGTTTTGTAAGATGATAGATATTCCACAAACAAAATAAAAGAAAATTGCTATTCAAAATTTTCCGGTGTAAATCGCAACACTAGTGAGAAGTCGGTCGACTAATGATGACGTCAGAGCACGTGTCCTTTGACCTTGAGTATTTCGATGGCAACGGGTCATTCCATGGAAATGTTACTTTCAGAGTCAAAAAAATATTTTAAACCAAAATATTTTATATTAATATTCATGGTCCTTCTTTCACCTTTTAAGACTTGTACAGTTAATCATGTAGTCTTCTCGTTGCTTGATATTTAATTTATATTCTAAAGATATTTAGGAGGTAATTTCCTAACTAACATTGTAACGGGGGGATATATCTACGTACGAGGTCCTGCATCGGTTCAGGTAAACCGATTTTACACAGGCGCACTAACTTTTACCATTGCGGGTCGGATTAACTTAATGTTTTGGTATCGGGTTGAGTTTTGATTCTTTCGGACAGGTCCATCGCTAAGGCACTTTTTATAAGGGGGGGGGGGGGACACCTTAATTTGCCATGTCAAATTTCAGTATTTGCCAACTAGTTTTATAATTTTGTCAAGTTACCACAATTAAAAAATGTAATATAGTTCTAATTTGTAAAAAGTTTAATAATGTTCCCAATTAGATTTGTAACTTTTGCCATATCTATCCGAAATAAAACGTGTATTATAGTCTTTATTAAAATGTTAAACAAATTTGCTTACTAAGTTTGTAAATTTTTCAAGTGTAACAGAATTTGCAAACATTTTTTTGAGGGGGGGGGGGGGGCTCCCCTCCTTCTTTATCGAGGGCCCTGTTTTCGGATCGGATTCAGTTTCACCCGATTATTCACAAGAAAGTCCTGAATGTTTTTCTATTTAAAAAAGAGCTATCTATTTAAATATTAATATCTTCATTTTTCTACATAAAAGATAAAATCGATACTAGAGATTATTTTTTGTTTGTTTGTTTATTCGCTGCTCCTCTCACGCATTTAGAAAATATGCAGCTATTTACTGAAATAATTAAATGCGTTATGCATTTTTTAAAGTTTCATCCATGGAGGCTTAAAACGAAATTGTAGAATCTGATTTATAGTTTAAGATTTTAGGCTAGGACTGAGCTAGGTATCAATTCAAGCATGCATTGAGTGGAGATATTTATAAATGAGATTCTGCTTATTTATGTTTATATGTGGAGAAAAAGTACAAAACTATTAAGTGTTAGACAATCAGCTAAACAATCAAAATTCCAAATTCAATGCTGCTCATCCAAGTATGGATGAGCCATAAATAAAATATGAGTAATTTGTCCCATAAAATTTATTTTGATATTCAAAAGGGATTTTTAAATATATACATTATAATTTTATTCACTTAGTTCTATCCATTTGCATGGTTCGTACGGATACCGTTTATTTTTCCAGGACAACAACCAGTATTTTTTATAGAAAAATAAATCTAGGTTAGTCGTGCAAAATTTCGCCTTCTTTTAAAAAGAGATTTTCTATAAGATAATACTGGTGCCGAAAAATTTTCTGATCTGCAAAATTCAAGGAGGCGTACGACCCATGATTTGGGGATCGGGGCGAATGCCTTGTGGGAAATCAGTCCTTGCAAACATTTTAGTTATTCCACATTTTCATCACCTCTTCCCCCATAATTTTTGAACATGCTTGGACGCGTCAGCTCAAAACTTCTTTCAAAAATGCAACAACACAAATATAATATACACATGAAAAAATAAAAAAGTGATAGAGAAAAAAAAATTGCTCTTTTCTTCTAAAACCAGAATGCCGACGTGGGAATGAAGAAACTCCAGCTCCCCACTGCGGCGTTCCAACATTCTTTCATCCTCAACTTTGACCCTCGTGTGGAATATTTTTCGCCGACAACCCCTCCTTTCCCGAGCAGGTAATGGTGAATGGATAAGCGAAAGCGGAGTTTACTCATGTGCCCCCTGGCTTTATCTTTCGGTTACCGTCATAAAGCACCTGCAAAGTTATCGTTTAGGTGAAGAGAGACCATCCGCTGTAATTATTATATTGCTTATTTGTGGTGGTGCGTGCCTTTCTAGATTCTTTTGTTGGAATCTGCGGTATTACTCTTTATCACCCCAAGATGCTTTTGGAAAATTTCAGAGCGGAGGCTATAAATTTTAGTAATTTATGCATGAGATTTGTGGGCGTTAGGAGAAATTTAGGTTTATCGCTCTTTTCTACGTCAAATATCCATAATTCTGTCATTGTAGAAGGTTTCTTGATTCGAACGGGGAAAAGATTTTATGACTCCATAGGGATTCTAGCGAAAACGATGCTGCGGGAGAGGGAAAGGAGGGCGGTCCAAGTAGAAAACAAGTTATCAATATATTTAACCTGTAACATAAAATTTTCTGTATTTTTATAACTTTTCGAGAAACTTTATCAATTCTTTCTTTAAAAGCAGCTATTTTTTTTCTTTTCTCAGAGGTTTCGAATGATAAACTAGTACTGTAGAACCTCGATTAACCGAGCTACCGAGCTTCGATTAATCGAGGGTTCTGTTAACCGAGCCGATAACAAAGTCTGATTTTTATTTATTTATTTATTTATTATTTATTTATTTTTATTATTATTTTTTTGTGTATGTGTGTGTGTGAATGAGTTTTGAAAAAAACCACCTTTTTAGTTCACTGTCCGTGCTACAGGCTCTTGCGGATTCAAGAACTACTGAATTCAATTCATACTGAAATTGTTCAAGCAATAACAACTGCTCTAAAATATTTGGAGCAAAGAAGCGATGTTAAGCGGATAGATCTTCTGTTACTCCAAAATTGGCGTGATCGGACAGCCACTCATAGAAAATCTAGACTTTTTTAATGAAAGGTAACAGACCTTTTTTTTTTTTTTTTTTTTTTTTTTTTTTTTTGCAAAATAATGGGAATTTAACAAATTAATGTAATTAAATTATTATTTTTTTTTAGATCTGTTTTACTTTTGAAAATGAATCTTTCAATATTTAACTTAGTATAGTTAAAAAAAACTTCAATTTGCTTTTTCAAATTTACTGCTAGTAGTTGATTTCCTTTTTAAACTTGTTAAATTGTAAAACATAACTTTATATATGTTTATTTTTATTATTTAAAAAAACGGTTTATTGTCTTTTATTTTTAGAGATGTTAAATTCGCCAGCACAGCGAGTTTTTATACACAATTTCTATTAACAGAGATTTCCGATATCCGCGGTACTAGCGGTACCAATTAGCTCGGATAATCAAGGTTGCACTGTAATTTGGTTTGAAATTTAGATATCAGATTATTTTCCTAGATCGATGAGGGTTTTTTTTAATTCTTTTTTTTTTCCTTGGATAAACACTAATGCAAATCACAAAGCTTTAAACAGCCCAGTGCTATGATATATGTTTCCCTTTTATGCGTACAATTTTTCAAATAGCATTTTGAAACTTTTCTTAAATACATGGTTTAAGAATATTTTTTTATCGCGGAAAAATGTTTGAAATATGCAAACATCTACAACTCACATAAATATTCATGCATTAACGCCACATTATTTGTCTAATCTGAGGTATCTTGCAATAAATGCTCAATGTACATCTATTACATAAAGATTTATTTTTATTAATGTTTTAATGAATTATTTCTCTATTTTCTCAAACTTGCAGTTGTGAAATTACCTAGATTAATAGTTATAATTAATTCATGTTCATTAGGCTAGAAATTGAAACACAATTACTGATCAGCCATTAAAATGTATTGTTCGAAGTTCATTGCGAATTACGCATGGACTTGTATATACCATATATCAAAGTCATTTTGCAATTCTTCCCTTCGTGCATTTTTCAGAGAAAATCTATACTATAAAGCAAAAACATGCCCGTAAGTAAAGTTGACGTCATTTTGAGGGTGGCAACACCTAATCACTAAATTTTTCTTTTACTGTAATTTTTTTTAACTTCTAAACATGGCATTATTTCAATTTTAACAGCGTCGAATACGGAATTTTTTTTTCAAATGCATTTTTTTTTTTTTAAACTACATCTAACTGATATTTTGTTTTTTTTTTTTAAATAATTTTTAAGCATGATTTTAAAAAAATCTATCTCTATCGCGTGCTGCACTTAAAACACTATAAACAATTCAGCATTTGTTCTCGACTAATATTCCATAACGAAGTTAAAACTTCATCAAATAATAGATAAAATAATATAAATAAAACACAAACTGAACAGACATGTAATCGAATGTACCTGCCTAAACAGCTGAAATTAATTGAATAAAAAATTATGTTGTCAGTAGCGAAATCTTCGGTGATTTCTTCAACTATTATTTCTTTCTTTCTAACCGATGAACAGGCCCAATTCTTGACATACGACTAAAATGAAAGTATGGCTTTTAATAAATTCGAAAATTTTATTTGAATAGATTATTGATATTTTCCAAAAAAGAAAAAAATCCTTTTTGTGTGTTGTTGTTGTTAGTGAACAATCTATAAAAATATATTAAATGTAAAGAATATATTATTCTTCAATTAATAATAATAATAATATGTTCTGTAACCCGGGTTGGAATCCCTAGTTTATTTTAACCCTTTCGGGTCGGAGTTTTTTTTCACTTAAAAAAAAAATTACTTTTACGTTAATAATGTTAAAAGTATCTATCCAAATAGATTTACTGAAGTTTGAGAAATATGTCATTGTCTGAAATCTAACAAATGTAGTTATTTTACTTACTATTCAATTCATATTTATGTAATAATAGGTTAAGGAAGAGTTTTTTGAGACGTTTGGAAAATATCGCATTACACTACGGTTTAACGGATATTACAACTTTCTAATCTTTTTTTTTTTTTTCATTTTATCATACATAATTCGTTCAGAAAAGTAACCTATATTTTAAATTTAAAGAGTGAAATATATGTATAAAATAAAGGAATCGCTAACAATGCAAAGAGAATTAAGCAAACTTTTATTATTATTGTTATTACTAAAATGTCAAAACATAAATATGAAGTCATAATAAGAAATGCATAGACATACATATATTACCATTACTACATGTTCATAGTAACAAAAGAAATAGTTAAGACAAAATAATACTCAATGAAAAGGCATGTACGTTTAAAAGTAGTACATCAGACCCGAACGAGTTAAAACATAAGTGGTGATTTCTTTTGTTTTTGTTATGTTACATGTACTCAAGAATATTTCTTAAATTCCTTACTGACACAGATACCAGCTGTGAAATATAGATGTAGAATTTTCTTCTTCGCGCCACAAAAAAGTAAATAAATAAAAATTAACAGAGCTAAGAATATTTCCCCACCATAGAAGTTCATGTTTTTTACTCTTTCGGTAAGTATCTATCCAAAAATATACATTTCAACAGGGACAAAACCTGGTTGCGGCTTCATAGTAAATAATTATCTGTCAACATAAAGACATTGCTTAATCAAAACTTGCTAAACTAGATTTTGCAAAGGAATTCAGTTTTCCATGGGATCAGATGGATAGTTAACCTCTCCCCTTACCAATAATAATAATAATAAAAAAATCACTTTTTTTTGCAATTACATCATTGCATTTCATCATTTGCATTTCATATAACAAAACTTGGAAAACTGCCAATCAAATATTATATATAATTTAATTATATACAGGGTGATTAAAAAAAAAGTTTACAAAATGACATGGCAAATCAGGCATATAACAAGGATAAAAAATCACATAGGAACATAAGTTCGGAAATCACTTACTGAGTCACAAATACAGGATATTTCATCCTAACTCAATTTGGGTTGACGGTCATAACTTTCGCAAAACTGAAGTGTATTACAATAAAACGTTTAACAGACATTCTCACCTTTGTTGTAAATGTGATAACATCCAACAAAAGTGGTAGAAGTTTGCATTATACGCGCCAGCAGTATGCACTGGATGCCCCACATTTTGGACTGTGATGATCCATTCATACGGTATCATCGATGGCTTGAGCAACGTGTGTTTTCCAGAACTTTTCGTGATGTTATCCTTCACACAAAACAAGGTCCGTATCGTTGCATTTTCATTGCAATGTTTTTATTTTTCTCGAAATTATAACCGTCGACCCGGGTTCAGTTAGAATGAAACAACCCGTATTGGTGACTCAACAAGTGGTTTGCGATCCTATGTTCCTATGTGATTTTTTATCCTTGTTGTATGCCTGATTTGCCATGTCATTTTGTCAACGTTTTTTTTAAATCACCCTGTATAATTTATTACATTATATAAGAATATTTTCTTTCTTTTTAAGCTTCAGACCGAGTAAAAACGTGATAAAACAAATCGTAGTGACAAATTATGCCACACTCGAGTTTTCTCGGGATAATAATTATTGTCATATATACGAACCCGAGATAACTCGGGATAATAAATGAAGCGGTTAAACATGCATAATTTAATTAACATTTTAATGGCTGTTACTGTTGTAGAAAGTAAGTTATTCCAACAATAAAATGTTACTGCTTAATTTTATTTAAGTTGCTTTATTTTTGTTTATTTAATCAGGAACTGCCTTAAATTTTCAGCTATAAGAATAATAATAATAAAATTAATTGCACTCTTACTGGTGGCTCCATGATTGTATCCAATCTTCTCAAGTCGTTCCTCAGTAATTTTATACTTATCCTGAACTGTCAAAATGTTTTGGCAACATGTGCAGTTTTGTTGATGCATGCCTACTAGGAATTATTCATGAGGAAATGATTACTTCATATACTCATTTTATTTGTATTATTTCATTCACACATTTCTTGGTTTTAATGTACGATTGCCCAAATTTTGTACGAACATTTTTAGCGTATTACAGTGATATTTTTAATTTAATTATGTTTGAAGTATCATAACATCATTAAAATGCACCATAAATGATTTTGTCCCATAGACGGTTTGTCCCGTAGCGGAAATAGAGAACAGACAGATAGACAAACCAATTCATAAAGTTTTCAACTGTTTTGGAAAATGCTAAACGGAAGAAATTATTTGACATTATTGGGAAGAGATGGTGAATGCTTTTCTACCGATCTCCTTTCAAAGGAAGCGAGTAAATATTTTTAACATTTTGCAAAATAAATGGAAAATGTTTGTAACTTCGGTTAATCTACTCATATTCATGTCTTTAACAAGCCTGCTCCCCCTCCCCCCCCCCCTTCTTTCATTTTGGACCGGTTCTGAAAGTGAAAATGTCCTCATAAAAAAATTAAAAAAAAGCTAAAAGGGAAATTGAAATAATATAAACGTTAGTTATTAGATATCCAATGCAAAAAACATCATTTAAAATTATTAAAATGTCTGCGAGAAATTTGAAAAGAACGTATCCATAGACTTAACATTAGCGTGTCTTCGCGTGACTAGCGTAGGCCATATGGTTTTATGATTAAAAGCAAAAGAACATACATTTCTAATTAATTACTATATTTAACCGAAATATAGCTGTATATAAAGCGTATAAATATGGAAAGGACGTCACGTGATCTCACAGATACAACAAGAGCAATAACGTGAGTTTTTTGAGGTTTGTAATGGAGTGTTAGCCACTCGTAAAATTGCAGTTACGCCTACGAGAAATGTAAACAATTGAACTAAATGTTCTTTCTTTTTTTTTTTTCATTTTTTACACAATTGCAACTTTTGCTGTAATTTACACTTGATGCATGATTTTTATTTTCTAATTTAAAAATGCAGAAACAGGAAAAAGGTCGGACTTGTCGTGCAGTTTAACATTAAAAAAAGTGTGCAATATCATTTACCATTCACTAAAATAACAACTTTAACGAATAAATGAAAAAAAAAAAATAGCCTTGAAGTCTACAAGACCTTGGTAATGGGAAAATTCAGGCACCAGAAAATCCCTGGCACAGAAAAAAAAGTCCTTTTATTATTTTTATTTTATTTTTTTCATGTTAGACACCTTTAGAAATAAAAACCCATCAAAAATTTTCCTACTTTCCCATCCATGACAAAATCGTCATATTCCATTAAGTTTTCTGTAATTTTTATTAGAATAATAATAAAAAAAAAAGATTCTACACACTGGAAGTAACAATAATAAAAGGTGTATAAACTTGTAGCACGTGAAGATATTATTTCATCTGTCCGGTATCACGAAAACTTGGCATGTCCTTCATGCTTGAATGATCAGAGTTATTTTACCACAGGGTTTGTAAAAAATACCGGTTGTTAAAGGTTTTGAATGTTATAACGAGCATCAAACACATTTTCGAATGAGTTACAGACCAGAAATTTTCATAAGTTGTTTTGTGGGAAGTTTGGGAAGAATGGAGTGGCAACAATATTTCGAAATAAACGCCCGGGGAAATCAATAAATAAACTTTAGAAGTATTTTAAAATAACAAAACACACGTTGCATTATGTTGGATTTATGGTAATAGGTTAGACAAGGAAGGAGAGCAACTTAACTCTTTATGCCTCGACGGTGCTTTAAAACATCATTAGAATAACTTGTTATAAAATTAACCCTTCACTGCACGATTTTTTCTATTTTTATGAAAAATATTATTTGAAATCTGTATATCGGTCTAATAATGGGGAAAATAGTAAAAAAAAAATTAAATTTCAAATTTTCAACTAAAATTTGATATTTTATGGTGTGTGCCATATGTAGGGTTTTTAAATATTATATTGCTGTATTTTGCAACTATATTAGCTTAAAATAATTAATTTTATCTGCTTAACACTCTGCAACTCTTTTTTTTATATTAATATTTTTAAGTATTCAAGAAAAAGAATTAAAGTAAATCTTACCTTAATAGCTTGATCGATTTTTTTTTTTTTTTTTTTTTTTTTTTTTTTTGTCAAATGAAGCCATTTGACATGGGCAGAAGGGTGTACATCAATTGCGCCTACGGTGGGAGGAGATCATAAATTGCGCCTACAGCTTCGGCCCCTTCTGTATGAACTGCGCTCGAAGGGGGTGAGATAAGCAATCCATCATTTTATTGAGGGTTGCCTTAAAGAGTTATTTTTCCCAAAAAAGTCTTCTGGATGCAAATTCGGCCATGGTAAATCTTGGCGACAATAATCACAATACTTAAGGTCTGTATTCATCTAGCATTGCATTATATCTTATGAGATATCCAACGTAATGAATACAAATAAAATATTACTACAGGATATTTACTAATATTTACTACGAAAGAAGGGGACTTCTCATTTAAATAGCGCGGTGCAAACTGCCGCCCCAAATTTTGTTAGCTCTTTCAAGGTATTTCAAGAAATATCTAATGTTAATTTTAAAAAAACACACCATTGTTAAGAAAATTTTTATTTTGACTTGTAACATTTGGATAAAAAGTGTTTTTCCTTTTTCAATGACAAAAAATGCTGAAAATACATAAAATTCAAGTTATCATAACTCGGTAAGTTTTATTTGTACAAAAATGAAACTTTTATTGTTTAATTATTAGTACACGAAGAAAGTTTTACTAAATATATAGTATTTAAATCCCGTAAAAAAATTAAATTTCTGTAACTTTTAAAAATAACATTTTATATATATATGCAGTAGAAACCCGGTTATCCGAAAATCGGCTTAACCGAAAGCCCTTAAAATTCTTCAAAGTCCTTTTTAAATGTGGAAAATTTTATTGCCAACACTATTTTGACCAATGTCAAATGACAACTTTTAACATATTTTGATTTATGATTAATATTTTATTTGTAAGTTTTAGATCAAACAATTCCGAATCATTTTTAGTACATTGAAGAGTTGTTTTAATACTTATTATCTTTAAAAATTAAAAGGAAAACAAATAAAAATCAAAACTTTGAAAGGTGTTATTGGATGTGGATAGAAATAGTGTTAAAAAAGCATGTTCTTTATGAAAATAATAAACAGAGTCAACTTACTTATTTTGTCAATTGCGTAATTTCGGGCACTTTATTAGATAGACACGTACGACACTTCATCTTTTTTACAAAATATGTTGTGATTTTCTTTTGTTTTTTAACTTTGCATCGTTTCAATGCTGCTTTATCAAGCCACCTTTTAAACAGGACCGAAACTAGCCTTTTTTGCACCCGGGGCAAACATGGATTTTGCCCCCCCCCCCCTCTCTTCCGGAAAGTATATTTACAAAGAGAGAATTTTACTAATTTTCGAATAGCCGACTTATTTTTAAATTTAAAATATGTAATCATAATATATGTAATACTGAACTATGCAATCTACAATGACGCGTCCAAGGGGGAGGTCATGGGGATCATGACCCCCCTCTGAACACCAACAAAAATATTCTAAGGACCATTTTTTAAATGAAATACCCAGTAGAGTCCCGATTATCCGAGTCCCGCTTAACCAAGTTTCCGCCTTAACCGAGTTATTTTCTTCTGATGGGCTGATGGCTTCCATTATTATGAAACAGCCATTATAAAGGAAGTATTAGGTGAAGATGAAAGAGCAGCAGTAAAAAGTTAGAACTCTGATTTTCTGGTCAGAATGTGGGGGGGGGGGGGGATGCCCATATACATTTTTTTTTTTTTTTTTTTTTTTTTTTTTTTTTAATTATGGCCATTTTTCTTTCCCATTCTGTCCAGAAAATCGGACTTCTAACTTTTTACGACTGCACTTTCATCTTCACCTAACACTTCATTTATAATGGTTGTTTCATAATAATGGAAGCCATCAGTCCATCAGAAGAAAATGATCCATTCCAAAGACTAACGAAAAGCACAAACATCCATTATATAAATTGAGCATTTATGTGCTTAAAGGCTTAATCTTCAGAAAAGACAGACAGAGAAACAGTAGTAGCAGTAACATTACAATTTTGCTGCTATTGCTGCATTCTTTTTCTTTCTTTAAAAAAATTTTTCTTTTCTAATAAAGGCTCTCATTATGGAGCCACGAAACAGTTGTATGCTAAAAATTTTGGCTGTTTATACTTTTCTTTACGTTGGTTTTACATATAATGTATTTATTTAACACAATGAGTTCTGTATGCATGTTATTAGTTTATAATCTTGGAGGAATTTGACGTAGAATCCCCTCCTCCCTTACCTTATTTTGCGCTAATGATGTTTAAAACGGAATATTTTATTTATTTTAATCGAAAATCTATTGAATGATTAAATAATAAAAAAAAAGATTAAAAATGTATTCATTTTTGCAAGAACTATAGGTAGTAATATAAAATAAATGTTTATTCTCTGGTGAGAAAATTTTTGGCAAAATATTGGCGTCCGAAATAAATCGCGAGATAACCTGTAACAGATAATCATAACCCTCATTTCAGCAGCAAGAATATTCTTCCATTTAGAATGTTGTTTTTTTTCCTCAGCATCTTTCTTTCAAAATACTACAGAGAATAATATTAAAGTGAAATTTATTTGTAGCATATTAATTGAATTATGAAATATCTGTATATAAATGTTAATAATGTTTAAGGTTCTTGAAGAATCTTAGAATGAAACATCTAAAGGCAGAGTAAATGAGATATTAGTTTAAACCTTACGAAAATATTTGTTTCCATACATAATTGGCCCATGTCAAATATTATATTATTGAACGAAAAATAATATGCTTGGAGAAAAAAATGGCATTATTAAGTAACAAGTTTTATTTCTTCATAAAATTTTCTCTTCTAAAGTAATTAAAAAAAATTCTTCAACGTTTAAATTTCTTGTGTAAATATTTGAAATTGATGATGATTTGTAATGTTCTATCATGGTTATATATATGGATTTTTTTATCATCATACTTCTATTTATTTCCCTTTTTTTTTTCTCAATTTGTGCATATTATATTAGCGGAATATACATTTTTATAGTGTCGATTTTTCTGTGACTTAATAGTTATTATTAACCAAAAAAAAAAAAAAATATTATACTCATATATAAAATATATGTGTATAAGTTTTTTGCGAGTTTAAGAAAAACATTATTGATAGCCGAAATTATCGATAAAGCGCCCAATTTAGCGAATCAACGCCAACAGAAAAGAGTCTTTCTAACGAAAAAAAGCTGTCACTTCGTGCCCATAAGTATAAGAGAGGGGGTTGACAATGATATCCGGTCCAACGTGACGCCGAGCGCAGTTCATACAGGGGGAGGCAAAGAAGGGTTGGCATCGGCGCAGTTAGCCGGTCTCCGGGCAGAATAAGTATTATTCCATCTCTTGGACTGTTCTTGATTCGGACAGAGATCATATTGGCCAAATTCATGGCACATAATGAGAATTATACTGTTTTTAGGTATGTGCCAGATATGGCACGTGGTGCAGTGGAGGGTTAATTTAACACATCGATTAGTAGTAATACAGTTTAGAAAGAGTTAAAGATGCTTTACTTTATCTTGGTCCAAAAGCATTATTGATTGCACAAAACAAAAATATTTTTTAAAGAATGATTTCTTTTTCACCTGCATGTCATGCTGCCTTTCTTCACGTTGAAAGATTGTGGGAGGAAAGTTTCAATCAGAAAATATTTCTATTATTGTATTATATTTTTTATTGCATTATATTTTTACATTTCCTAATTCTATAACATACTAAAAGAAATATTTAAAAAAAGAGATTTGAGTGGAATTATAAATATTGAACAAAATCCGTACAAATTCAAATTTGATTAATTAATTTTAATTGGCAAAATCCTTCTAAAATGTATTAAATGATTGTGTAAATCTTCTAATGTTGTCTCAAAAATTCACGAAAAATGCTTTAGAAGATGAAATTTTCATGAATTCATAATTTGGGACATAAAGGATTAATGTGCAAATGTATGCAAATTATTAAATTCGTTTATAGTGAATACGGATGTAACACAAGCCCGGTTTTAACTATAAAAAGAAAGGACATGTTGGTATAATGTAAAAAGCCATTTAAGGGTAAATAAAAAAACCTCTGTTATGACAAGAAAAACGCGTGTGTAACGAAAAAAGTCTTTTCTTTTACTTTACATCATTAGCAAAATGTATGATTACATTACATGAGGCATTTTAGAAACAAAACGAATCATGTCCACTTTTTTTTTTTTTTTTTTAGTAAAATGCAGTTTGAGATGAATTCTTGTTCTATAGACAATAATCAGTTCGGTGTCGTAACAAACAAAATCATGGGTTGAAAATGTGAGCAAAAAATAGTGCTATAGTCTCCGTGATTCTGAATGAAATGCAGAACAACCCGTCAACTTTTCTTTCAAATAAGTTACTTTCAACATTTATTTATTTTTCTTTTAAATCAGAAACAAGGGCATCTTAAAAAAACAATAGAGTGTTTAAATTATTTTATATATTTTTTTGTTCTATATAATAATTATATTTTGAAGATGCATGTTTTGAAGCAGAGAAAAATTATTTTATTATAAAACCTCCCTCTTTTGTTATGATAAATATTTTAACGGAAATATATAAAAACAATTAAATAATCGCTATTTAATATCTTTAGGAAAAAGAATAGTACCTTCCTGAAAGATTATCTAAAAATAATGACAACATTTAGCAAAAGTTCAAATTCATAAAGGAAGGGGAAAAAAGTAAAAGTAAAAATTTTTCAAACTAAACTTAGACGTAATTAATTCCCTATTTAACTGAAATTTTGTAAATTCAAAAGATACATACTTATTATATTATAAAGAAAATATTATTAATAAATAATAGCATCTTAAAAAAACAATAAAATGTTTAAATTATTTTTATTTTTTTAGTTCTATATAATAATTAAAAACACCCTCGTTTTTTTCTGATAAACATTTTAACAGAAATATATAAAAATAATTATTCACTATTTAGTATCTTTAAGAAAAGGAGTACTACCTTTCTGAAAAATTATTTTTGTACCTTAGGAACAAAAAGGGCCAATGTCCAAAATTGAGAAATTTGAGTTAAATGCACGGAATGAATTCAGGATGTGATATAAAATAATTGGTAAAAGGGCCAAAGTCCTCCCAATATTAGATCATTGAAAACAAAATATTTTTTCGAGGCCAATGTTACTTACTGTTAATGTAATGTGTCAAACTTAAATTGGGTTTCCTGCCATTTGAGAAATATGGACATTGGCCCTTTTTGTTCCAAGGTACAGATTTAAAAACAAGCCAATTTGTTGACAAACATGCACATTACCTATTGTTTCGCCTTCTCTCTTCAACAATGGAAGTAACCCGATTGCCACCAATGTGAAGAAATTTCATGAAGTAAAAGTACTTTTCAAATTTAAATTAAAATATAAAAATGGGATTATTTAAAAAAAATAGCGAGTGAGGGCACATCTACATTAAAGGGTTTTCCTTTAAAAAAAATAATTATCGAAATCGGTTCAGTAGAAAGCTCAGGCCAAATGACTAAAAAAAAAAGGCCTTGCCTTTTAAGTATATAGATAATAGCAATAACATTTAGCAAAAGTTCAAATTCATAAAGTAAGAAAAAAAAAAAGGCGGGGGGGGGGGGGTAATTTCTTTTTTTCAAATTAAACATAAATGTAGTTAACCCATTTGTGCCTGAATTTTTGTTTTCACAAATTTTTTGGTAAAATCACTTTAAAATGTTGCAAAATGAACTGAAAAAAAAAAAATTAAGCTTAAATATTTTTGTATTTATTTGATAAAACGTAAAAGAACTAAATATGAGTATTTCTACTAGAATAATATGCATAATTATATATTTTACCTACATTTATATTTAAAATGTTTTTAAATTGTATATTATGTACTATAATTAGTATTTTTATGAACTAAAATATATATATATATATTTATTTCTTTGCAGAGACTAATAACGTTATAACTATTATTAATAATAAAATAAGAATAATCGTATTGCAGACTTAAAAACAATTTATTCATAATTATCTTCGAAAGGAGATTACATAAATAACTGTCTCCTAAATTTCTAACAAAAATATATGCCCATTTGTGCCTAGAACCGTATATTTTGGACATTACAAAAATGCATAAAAAATAAGCTTGAACATTTAATTTCGCTATTTAAAAAAATACGTATTTCAAAAACGTCTACAAGCTAAGATTATAGCTTGCGATTTTGAAACCTTGATAGAAAAAATACAAATAAACTTACTTTTTACATTTTGCCATCTTGAAAAATTAAAAATCTTGAAAAATTGAAAAAAGCCTTAATTTAAGCAAATAAATATCCACCTTATGCTGTCATCTCTCGGTTACAGATAAACAAATTTATAAATAAAGATTTCATGCAATTTTCATGTTATAAAGGAGAAGAAAATTATACAAATTCATTAAAATTTGAAACGTCCCAAAAATGGGACGCTAGGCATAAATGGGTTAATTCCCTATTTAACAGAAATTCCGTAAATTCGAAAGATTATATATACATAGAAAATATTAATAATAATAATAATAATAACAGCGCTACATATAACCGCTAAACTATTTCAACTTCAATTCGTATCTTTTTATTGTAAGCTAATATATCCAAGATATAGTTTTAATGCATTAGATGAGTAATTGCAAAACTTTTATTAACACGGCACGCTCTACCACTATAACAGACGTTTCTTTGCTCCGTTGGGATGGGATTTCAATGAATATTTTTCTCCTTTGGGCATGAAAATTCTTAATATCAATAAACAATATTATTATTTCAAGCTTAATATGCATAATTATAGCACAGTGGATTAAACAGTAATTGCATTTCATTGATCTTTCATATTAAAAGGAGGATTTTATTTATTATTCTAATCTAGAGGGAGTCTAAGAACTGTGGGAAATGAGCAAAATGTTCCTTACATTTTAATCGTAAATGTAATTGAAATGAACACAGGACAAAAGCGTATTAATTGGATTAACTGCGAGAAAACCCAAAAGAATGTATTCCATGGGCATTAGATCCCTTTTTAATGAGTTTACGAGAATAAATATTTAATAGCCAAGAGACCGCTGCTCAGGTAAGTACCATGGGATCAAAAGCATTAAAATTTGCAGTGTTTTAGATCAAGACAACATCAATAATAAATATTTTTGATTGTTAATTAATTAATTTCGGTTACTGTGTTTTTTTTTCACATTTTTGCCCTTAATTATTAAATAACTAATTACACAAGCCCATGTTTTATTTACAAAACACAAAGAATAAATATCATTTGAAATAATTTGTAAAGCTTTTGGGTGTATTTATTTACTTACTTTTTGTATACTCTCAGATGATTTGGGACACCAAAATATCACATATTTACTTTTGGGGCTAAATACTCTGGAGGTGTTTAAATAAAATGACACAAACCGAGTCGGGGGTGATTGCGAGTTCATGAAAAAGTACCTAAAATTTTAGCAAGAAAAAGATTTTGCATGGAGAGAAAACATGTAGTTTATTGCAGAGAGGTCCAAATCATTCATTTTGCACTAGCCACTTTTACTGATTTACTGGCCCTGTGGCCGGTGGCTAGTGCTAATTTTGACCTTTACCGTACAATTATTTTGCCTTTCAATGTTGATTAAATTGTCCAATGGATTTTTCATTTTCAGAGAAAATTTTGAAAATTTTATTATCCTGGTAAAAAGTACTTATATATGTATTAATTTGAACTTTTTTATTTTTTAAATCCTGAAGGTAAACGACAATTTATTCTTTTCTGTATTTAAAAATGGGGGAAAAAAAAAAGAAAAAAAAAGAGTTTTATGCTTCTAGAAAATATATCCATTTTCATATGGCTAAAATTAATGTTCTATATTTTTTAATTTAATTTTAATCATTTTTAAAGAATTTACACTTGCAAAGGAATTACACACACACATATATATATATAAGCATTAAATAAACATTACCGACCACCAACAAAAACTGTGATATGATGAATGGAATGACAATAACAAATACAGTACCCCTCAACACTCATAACATGGATTCCAAAAACATAGTATATACCAGCTGTACAAAGTAAAGTCCCTTGTACTATCTTACGAGTATTAATATGGAAGAAAAAAAGAAAAATATGGATACCGATAAAAATTGAAAAGCTTATATATTGAACTACGTTATCAAGAGTACAGAATTCAAATATATAATAAAAATAGTCGTTTTCTGTGAGAAAAAAAGCTCAAAGCTAAAAAAAATTTTCCCCTGTACCCAAACGACTACATGACCAAAAGAATAGATGCAAAATGAAAACAGAATAATATTAAATGCCATGAAAGGTGAAAAAAACAATACAACCTTATTAAATAATTAATTTATATCAATGAATATAGTAAAAACACACAGCTTACCAATACAACCCCATTATATATATATATATAATTATAGACACCATGTTTATTAATAAAATAAATAAAATGCTGCGTTTCGGATCACATTAAAATACTTTTTCCATTATTAAACATGCAATTTTTCTCCCCACCTGAATTAAAATAAAATATATTCCAGATTTTGTCACAAATAAAACTTTTCTCGAGAAAAAGAAAATATATTGAGATAAAATTATTCATTGAAAAAAAAGGAAAAAAGATCAGTATATGAATAAACTTCTCCATCGAAAACAATGAAGTTTTTAATAAAAGATTCCAGATGTCGCCTTGAATATTGTTTTTCATAGAACAAATATAGAAACAAAATGTTTCCTTTCGTCAACAGGGAAAAAATGAAATATTTCAATGCTGCTATGGGTGAAACTTAAAATAAATATCTCCCTATGAGTTCGATATATTTTTTTTTTTCACTTAAATCTCAAACAGCTGCTGATTGAATGAATGATTGAAATAATATACATCATGTGACACTGTTTATCATGTATTGTAATGATATCTCATTTTGATTAATTTTGGCAAAAAGTACATTCTTAAATTTTATTTTATTTTTCAATGTTAATAATTTTATTTACGCCTTCATATTTTAAGAGTTCTCATGCAGCATTATTTTAAATTAAATTCCTACGCCACATCTAGGCTGGAAAAAAACCAAGGGCGACAGAGTGAAGGTTCTTTCAGGGGTGATTCTGAGTGAAAAAAAAAATTTCGGAAATTCACATAGCATTTTCGGAAATACAGCGGGAGGAGGAGAGGGGGGGTCGCGTCCCTTTGACGAAATTTGCGGTTTTTCGTGATCTTTTTGACGAAATTTGTCGGTTTTTCGCGATCTTTTGACGAAATTTGCCGTTTTTTCGCGATCTTTTGGCGAAATTTGCCGTTTTCCGCGATCTTTTGAAAAAATTTGCTGTTTTTCGCGATTTTTTGGGGGATATTTGCCGTTTTTTTGCGATTCTCTGACGAAATTGGCGTTTTCCCCGCGATCCTTTGACGAAATTGGTTTTTTTCGGCGAACATTTGTCGAAATTCGCGATATAGTTTATGTCCGAATTTTCGGATTTATGACCGATTTTTTTTTTATTTTTGGAAATCACTGCCTTAATTTTTCGGAAAATTTGGAACAGAATCACCCCTGGGTTCTTTGTGGACTTGCTTCATGTCGTCCAGTCGTTCCATTTCGTTCGCGAACCCCGTGGGGGGAAAATCCTCCTCTGGGGAAAATTTCTTTTGTTAACGTTATGCGATTTGCTTTGAAACCTTTGAAGAGCAATAAAAAATGTTTCAACTAAGCACAAAATCTTTGGTAAAGAAAGCTTAAAGAAATAATATGACTTTTGTCATGCTTTTTGGTCAATTCCCCCATTGGCTCCGTATAGATGAAATTCTGCGACGGTAATGAAATTGTGCAAATATTTCCCCGGACTTTATTTTCTAAAGGCTCTGCGGTCAGTTGTGGTCATTTTTATTGATTTTCAAAGGTTTGTAAGCAAATCGTACATAATTAACGAAAGGAATTCTCCCCAGAGGAGGTGATAACCCGTAAGGCATGGTGACGTCACGGCGACGTCGTTGTGAAGTCACACTGTGACTTTGTGACCGTCGATGTGACGTCACGTGACGTCGATGTGACGTCATAGTGACTAGAATGCGAGGTCGTTATGGCCGTTTTAGAGGTCGTTTGTGACGTCACATTGTGACCACTCTGTGAAGTCACGGTGTGACAAATTTGTGAAAAGTGTGTCATTTGTGACTATTTTGGCATTAACTTTGTGACGAACCTGTGACGAAAGCGACAATGCTTTGAAGTCACACTGTGACCAATTTGTGAAATATGTGTCATTTGTGACGAACTTGTCATAAACACTGTGATTTCAAATGAAAATCAAATTTCAAATTAATTGCTTAACAGACGCAAATAGTGAAAATGATTCCATGCTGGGACTCGAACCCGGGCCATCAGTACAGTGCACTGACATTCTACCGACTAAATCACATGGAACGATACCCAGGCTGAAAAATTTCTCACTATTACATGTTGGCAAGGCTACAAACCCAGCACAAGATGGAATATTTAGCGTGAGCCACCAACATGATGCAAACACGAAACTTAATTAAATCCAGCATCGATTGAAATTATATTAATACTTGGAAATTTTTCCAGCGAGAACCATTCGCTTTGCATACAATATTTCAAATGAAAATCAAATTTCAAATTAATTGCTTAAAAGTCAATTTTAATTTGAAATGTTGTATGCAAGGCGAATGTTTCTCCCTGGAAAAATTTCCAATTATTAATATAGTTTCAATCGATGCTGGATTTAATTAAGTTTCGTGTTTACCCCATGTCGGTGGCTCACGATAAATATTCCATCTTGTGCTGCGTTTGTAGCCTTGCCAACATGTAATAGTGAGAAATTTTACAGGCTGGGCGTCGTTCCATGTGGTTTAGTCGGTAGAATGTCAGTGTGCTATACTGATGGCCCGGGTTCGAGTCCCGGCATGGAATCTTTTTCACTCCTTTGCGCCTTTTAAGCAATTAATTTGATATTTGATTTTCATTTGAAATATTGTATATAAGGCGAATGATTCTCTCTGGAAAAATTTCTAAGTATTAATACAGCGATGAATTTTAAAATAAACTTTTGCTGTAAATATAAAATCTTATCTTTTTACCGTACTTTTTAGCAAAATATCGCTATTTTGGAGTCCTATTCTTCTAAAACATTTTAAATTTTTCCACTTAAAAAATAATGCTTATCAACTGCCATATTTTTTTATTAAGTTCTATGCTTGATATTGAGTTCAAGCTTGATATTTAGAATGTGTAAGTTTTTTAATTTGTTGTTATTTGTCATTGCTTTATTAAATATGAACGTGGAGACTAACGGATATTAATACAACTATTATTTATAGAGCGGCATGATAAGCGATATTTATTTAAATTTTTTATTCCCGTGTATATTGTATTTTGTGAATATGAGCTAAATAGATTTGGTATGTTTTATAGGAAAAGACTGATCTAGGAAATAGAAAAAAAATACGATTAAGAAAAATCATGCGTTAAGCATAGATTATAAAATACTTTCCAACACTTTCTGAATGCTTTAACAAGACATCGTAATTTAGGGAAATGACGTAAATAAGATAACTAAGTAAACATTTCAGAAAACGCATAAAACATTTAAAAAACTGATTTCAACAGTTACCGTCCATAGCCAAATATGTTTTCCAATTCTTTTGAACAGCCCTGTATTTGATCTGTAGGTTGATACACTGAAAAAAAAAAATGAAGTACTCAAAAATGAGTAATCCGACGTACTCATATCGAATTGAATATTTTTGGATCAAAAATGAACCTATGCTTTCTCTATTTTGAAACATCACATGTTATAAAACCCAAACAAACGAATAGTTTTGTACCCTGTAATGGTTCATTTCATTTATAGCGGCATAGCGGCATAAATGATGTTTATTAATGTAAATATTAAATTATGCACAACATTTTAAAAATAATTTAAAAGTACTTGGCAATAATGCTCTTGTCATAAAAATATTCGATTTGAGTATCTTGCTAAGAATTTTGCTGTTTTTCTTAATAAATAATCAATTAAACATTTCTTGTTAAGAACTTTGAACGGGAAATAAATGTCAGTACATTTTTACTTTAAATTTTAGGTTTTTTTTTGGGGGGGGGGGAGTGCATAACGATTCATATTTCATCACAACCATGGAATAAAAAATGAATACATGTGTTTCTCAACTTTGAGTACATTTGGATCGGAGCTATTTTGAGTATGTGACGCATTTAAAATTGGGTACTTCTTACTCAATTTTGAGTACCCATTTTTTAAGTGTATATATACTATATAATGGGAAAATTTAGTTTAGCAAGAAAACGCCTAACAGGTTGAAATTCTTTTTCAGCAATTTATACTAATGTAAGGAAAGATACTTGAATACTTTTGTACAACCCTGTAGTTTACCTAGAATCTTTATTACACGCTACTATTTAGTTAAAATTTAATTCAAACTAAGACACTCTTAAAACTGCTGAAATCACATTTCCAGAAATTATCATTTATAGACGGCCTTGTATCCATTTCCTTGCGTGACCCTGTGTATCATTTTATCCATATTCTACAAACATTTATTGGTAAATTAAATGCAGTTCAGCGAAAAAAAAACATAACTCATTTAAAAACCACCTTTAAGCAATTTGCGCCCATACCCAGTAATCCTTACGAATACTTTTGTGTAGCCTTGTATAGGAATTATAGCATTTATATACACGATACTATGCATAAATATAGTGAATCATAAAAGCGCATATCATAATTAAAAATACATTTCCAGCAAACATCGCTAATGAACAGTACTTCGGATACAATATAGTATCTGAAATATTTTGGGTGTCCCTGTAAATGCTATATACGTATTATTCGTATTATAAATGAAATAATGTAAACCTAAGCGACATACATCAATTTCATTATATATGAAATAGATTAACATAATTAAAGTATGCTGCAAACAATTCCCTCCACCCCTATATCATTATGTATTTGAATTCCTTTTTTAGCCCTGTAAATGAACAATAGCTATTCTGTGCATCGCATAGTCAACAGAATGCATATTTTAGTGCCCTTCATAAATGCATATAAATTTTATTATGTTTGAAAGCGTGCGTAAAATCATTAAAAATCATTTGAAACGATTTTTTTCCACAGGCCGTAATGAAACGGAAAACTTTTGGCTGGCCCTGTAAATGAACAAAGCATGCTACAAACTTCATTACAAATAGGTACCGTGCTATAGTAAACGTCAATAACATCCAAAAATTTCAGGGCAATCCGAGTATATTTTCGGGAATTAGAGTGCGGACAGACTGCTAGACGCAGAGACAAACCTAAGTCATAAGCACTTTTCAACTTATGTCCTTATGTATCCTGTATTATATGAACTTTTAAAAAATATATACTAAAGCAGTTTAATCTATAACTTCCTATCAGGCATGAAAAACACTTTATTTCAATGCTTAAATATCATATTTTACTTTTTAGTGCCAATAATTATGTGTATCATAAACGTAGAAAATGAATTTACAATAGAAGAAAATTTAATAACCGATTCAGAATGTCTATAATTAAATGTTTGATTAAAATCACAAGCACAAAAATTCTTACATACAATTTAAAAAAATAAATATACCAATTTGAAAAACACTAAAAATAATAATTAGTATTTATAATTGTACTATTAAACAACAGCAAAATACAATAAATAAATTAAATGCACTATTAGATTTAACAATATCTCAAAAATATTTCCGTATGGTATAAGGAATTACTATTATTTCATAATTTTGGCAAATGTTAAATCTGAAAACATTGGTTTGAAGATTTAGGATTTAAAAAGATAATTTAAAATATTATTAGCACTAAAAGAAAATTCTTTCAAATGTTTCACTACTGTAATATGTAAAAATATATTTTCCCAGTATAATGTTAATTTGTAATCTGAAACAGTTTCGTAATCTCATGATAATCGAACATCATATTTAACCCCAAAATAATAATAACTATAAGTGTTAGTAATCAAAAAATAGTAAGAAGCCGATAAAATAATTCCAAATTATTGTCGTTCCATACATTTTCAATCTCAAGTAAGAGTAAATTAATGTTTATATTAATTCCAGTATGAACTTAAGCCTGAATCAGTCTCTGCGCAGATTTTTTTTTTTTTTCAAGCGATGACAGATTAAGATATTTTTCTTTACAGTTATCGAATTGAAAAATATCGCTTCTGACATAAAGATCAGTCTCTTACAAATATAACATAAAACTATTTAACTCATAATATACAAATCAGGAACAAAATATTTAAATTAAATAACACTTACATATACGTTCCATTAATATCCGTGTATCCTAAAATGGTCATTTCCTTATCTTAAAGTGTTGTAGACTTGGTGATGTTCTAAAAACAGTGAACAATTTCCCGCGTCTTCTCATATTTATTTTTCTGTGGGCAGACGATTTTCAAGCAGGTGTTCTGTTACAGATTATTTGTTTTTGTATACAAGAAATATTGAACTTGAATGCGCAGTAATTTTCTGAAAGTATCGTTAATTAAAATTTTGTATTTGAAGACATGTCCTATATATTTAACCTTTTTTTTTTATCCGTACCAAATAATTCAAGTTAAATGTATTGTAAAGTTCCTTTTTTCTAAATAATCATAATAATAATATTCTTAATTAGAGTTTATTAGATAAAACATTGTTTAAATTTTTAAAAGGTGTAAAAATAAATTTAATGGTATTAACGACCCCCCCCCCTTTTTTTCTTCTTCTTTTTTTTAAAGTAAAGTTTGTTTTGCACAAATTTTGTATATTTCTTTTATTTTCGGAAAATGCTAATTTTATTTAAAAAGTCTGAAAGAAGTAGAATTTATGACTTGAATACAAATTATAAAAATATTCTAAAGCAAGAAATGCATAGATGACTAAACTCTGAAGACTCTTTCTACGTGCTCATTAAAAGGTGCAGATTTAACTGTAATAGAAAATTTTTAGTTTGAAACCACAGAAGTGTTTCGAATAATCCTGGTCGGTAAAAAAAGAAAGAAAGAAAGAAATTTCCTCCCAGCAAACTAAATATGTAAAGTGTATAAATTTAATAATCCTAATTCTAAATATATTATCCAAATGCTAGATAAAATTGAAATCATGAAAAAGTATACATTCACTGTCTTAGATATCAAATGGATAAAATATAGCCTGAAAATTTAGTTTATTAATGCTTGTATCGTGCACTTTATTTATTATGCCCCCCCCCCCCCCCCCTCTCCCCTTTAGTGACAGAATTTACCATTTGCTATCCACTAATATATTTTCATTCCTTATGCCGCTATAACTCGTGACTGCTTAAAATATTTCTCTTCATTTTCAAAGATTTTTGAAGTTCATATTTTTGTCACACTGTGACTTACAATATAGTGGTTTTTTTTGTCACATATGTGACGTGACGTACGTTACATAGCAGTGACATAACAGTGACGTCACATTTTTTCTTAATTGCCAGAAAAATATAATTTTACAGTAAATAACATGTTTTAAAGAATTTTCGTAATTTTTTAAAGCTTTCTAAGAAGTTCACATCTCAGTCACAATGTGACATCACTGAGTGGTGGCATTTTGGTCACAGATGTGACGTGACCACAGTGACTTACAGTGACGTCACAATGACGTCACTGTGACCATGCATGCTATGAGGGAAACATATTGGGGACCCTCCTTCGCTATTAGTCGCATCAGTGCAACAAACGAATCCCCACGTCAACGAAACCGAAAAGCACCGCCTAATAGAGGTCTGCACGGGCCGGCATTTCCAGGCCCGAGCCCGACCCGACTCATAGAGAAAAAAATTCGGCCCGGCCCGATAAAAAAAATTAAAAACCCGGCCCGGCCCGGAAAAAAGTTAAAATCTCGGCCCCAGCCCAAGTGAATTTCGATTTCATGTTTATAATCTTCATTTTTATAGAAGTGCCGCTGGCTGCGATATTAATTTTTTTAATGAATCTCTATTTTTTGTATGTAAATGTTTCAGTTATCATTAATATTGTTAATCCATATTCCATGTATAGAAGCGTTAAAAATCTGAAAAATGTTATACAGTAAAATCTTCTAAGACAGAATCTTCTAAGACAAAATTTTCTAAGACATAGAAAAGAAAAAAAATACGTTATGGACCCTTCTTAGCAAGTGTAAATGTATTATATATATATATATATATATTCTTTTCTTACTTATTAGTATATTAATTTTGCATGGATCAACACGTTTTTCAGTTCAAAACAGGATTCCGGCCTTTTCACACATTTTACTATATTGTAATTTAGCCATATTTTAATAGGCTTATAAATCTACTATTCTTTAAAAATAATAAATTTTAATGTTTAAGTGTAGAATAATGGCGATTCAAAAATGTATGCATTTTTGGCAAAAAATTTTGGGCCAGGCCTAATTTAACTGACCTTTAAATGGACCAGGCCACGCTGAGAAAATGATTTTCATACGGGCCGGCTCAAAACTAGGGCTGAAAATTTTGGACCGTGAAGGCTAGGAATAAAACCAGGCCCGGCTCTGTACAGAAAAATTAAGTTAGACCCGGTCCGGCCCGAGCCTTCAGAAAAAAGTATGGCCCGGCCCGAACAGAGAGAAGAGCAGGCCCAGCTTGGCCCGGCCCGAGTGCAGTGAATAACAGTCGACCCGAGCCCGGCCCGTGCAGATCTCTACCGCCTAATGTCGCGTAGATGTGGGTCAAACTTTAAACATTTCTTTCAAAACATGGTCAGATAAAATAGTATTAAAGATAAAATTAAAAATAAACGCCTTGTCTTCAAGACGCTAATTGCAAAAAAAAAAAAAAAAAAAAAAAAAAAGATTGCCATTACTTTTGCTACTTTTGCTTAATTGCCATTACTTTTTAAAAATAGTATAATTCGTCTTATTTTCACGTTATTTGATCGGTTATTAAATAAGGCGAATATTTCTACTGCAAAAAAAGTGGTGGCAATCAAGCATTCTGAATTCTAAAAAAAAAAAAGCGAACTAGCAACACTGCTTCAAGACTCTATTACATCACTGTACATGAAATTGAGTTTCCTACGTTCATTGAAGCGACAGTTTGAAGAAAATATTCTAAACGAAGATCACAGATGAAATCACAAACGATAAATAGTAAAATCCATTATTATACCAAAACAATCCTCCACACACTATAATAGCTTTAAAAATATCACATAGCTTAAAGAAAACCTTTACGACACCATCAATTAGTGCAAAATATATATATATATACTTAGAGATGGACTATTTAATAGGATAGGGTGTAGAAAATTACCGTCTGTCATTTCCGGACCGAAGCCAAACGAACCGTCCTTTACCTTGGAAAAAATAATGCAGACGAATAATCGTTCGTTTTTACCCTCTGGGCTACCGTAGGAGCCTGGGAAAGTAGAATTTGCTACAACTATGTCGGCCAGCACTACTTTATTTTATTTTATCTTTTTTTACCAATCACGCTATCTGTGTTTGTAGATGTTAAGGTCGACACACGAAATGCAGAGTCCAATGCTCTTACATTATTTGCCTTTTTCGCAAAGTGAATAAAAGAGTTTGACAGCTGACATTTATAACTAACTCTTTATACAGAGAAAAGTTTTGAAACGAAGGCCATTTATGGTACGGCTATCTCAATAAAATTCATATAAGTTAGAACAAATTGTATCTGTAATGATTTGTCCAAAGGTTCACTAAACTTTACATATGAATGCAATAAACGTCCCCAAAACTTTAGAATGTCCTAAAATTTATTTTGTGATTCAAAGTACGCTCTGTACTTGAATGGCGAAATAAACGAGTTCATAAATCAATTCAAGTTTGAAATTTTTATATTCGAATTTCAAATAATAAAGCTGAATTTTTTCTCAGTGTAATTTTAATAGGCCTGTAACCCAATAAAGGACCCTATTGGCCTATCTATAAAATCTGTATTCTAGCGAAAGAAAGCTACTAACGCATCTAAGCTAAGCTAATTCGTCCCGATCGCTCTGTGTAGTGTAGGTTGCTGTGATTTGTAAAACAAATTTTTAATCTGAGCATATGCCTCGTGCGTATTTCATACCCTATGTTTTATAACACATTTGCATTTTAAATAAATTCGGAAAATATTATTTCACAGGAATCAATGTATAAACTCTTACAGCCTTTTTATAATAATTTTTGTTTACTGTGGAATGAAGTAATAGGGATATTTACATTACATTTTCTAAAAAGAGAATGCAAACTAAAAATCATTAAGTCGAATTATTCAAATAAAACAAAAGTAAACATTATTTGTTCGGCATTTTTGCTAGCAAACGATATCTCATTATTTAAACTTTTCTTTCATTTTTCTTTTTTTTTTTTTTTAACCCCACAAAAATGGATTAATTTAGTTGCCACCTTTTGAGAAACTTCTTAAAACCTATAAAAAAAAATAATAATATTTCGGAAAATAAATCAAGTTTTAAAATTCTGACAGCTTATATGACATTCTTGGATTCATGCGGATAACTGGTGTTAATTTTACCTCACAGCTTTCCGTATTCTAGGAAGAGGAGATGCGAAATACAATTAATGTTTCGGAAAATAAATCAAGTTTAATTCTGACAGCTTATATGACATTCTCAGATCCATGCGGATAACTGGTGTTAATTTTACCTCACAGCGTTCCGTATTCTATGAGGAGGAGTTGCTAAATACAAACAGGCAATCAGATTTTCTACTTTATATATATATAATGCAAATGTTAATTTCGTTCCGCCCGCTTATAACTTGAGTTCTGCTGAATGGATTTTGATGGAACTTGCATTGTTAGTTAGATAATTTTGCAGGAAAGGTTTTAGTATATAACATATAGTTCTATGTTGTTTGTTTACAGAATTGTCAAGGAAATTTCTGTAATCAGGTGAACCCGATTATGAAAGATTGGATTTTTTAAATCAACTAAGTGAGTTGGTCCTTATCATCCCAAAATTTGTCCAACACATTATAAAATATAGCACAATGGCATTCGTATCGTTTTCAGCAATGTAGAAGGACATTCCACGTAAAGGTCCATATGGCAACACAAGGTAAAATACACAGCTATATTTTTTTGATTCAAGGTTCGGTTGTAGAAACAGTCCAGCGAAGCTTGCTAGTAATGTAATAAATCCAGTTTGTTCATTTAAAATAAGTTTTTGAGCCGTCCAATAATTTTTGAACTGCTACGTCACTGAATTAGAATAGCAAGGGTGGGCAGAAAAAATGCAAGCATATCCGGTACGTTATTTTCTTTTCGCGTAACAAAAATGAAAACAAATAAGTCAAAAAATGCAACAAAAGAACAATGATCATAGAAAGAGCATTTTAAATTCAGTGGAGATTTTTAAGTTTTAGTCCAAGAGCTGTTAAACATTTTAGGGAAGGTATTTGAGGCACCCTGAAAATTTGTGCAACACTTCTTTTGTAGTGCCTGAATACAAAATCGAATGTCTGGCTGAAGGATCGTGGCCCAAAACCTGTGCCAGACAAAAAATGGCACTTGACACGTGTCTGGCACAGTTTTCGTGCCGACTAAAGTGTCTGTCATTTTCAAAATATTTTTTTCTAAGCATAAATATTATTGTGCCTCAATCTCAGCGTGCCTCAAATACCTTTTTAGGGTAGTCAAAAAATGGCACTTGACACGTATCTGGCACAGTTTTTGAGCCGACTAAAGTGTCTGTCATTTTCAAAATATTTTTTTCTAAGTATAAATATTATTCTGTTTCAATCTCAGCGTGCCTCAAATACCTTTTTTGGGTAGTGTCAAAAAATGGCACTTGACACGTGTCTGGCACAGGTTTTGGGCCACGATCTTTCAGCCAGACATTCGATTTTGTATTCAGGTATTACAAAAGAAATGTTGCACAAATTTTCAGGGTGCCTCAAATACCTACTCAAAAATGTTCAACAGCTCTCCCACTATTTGTAGTAGCACCCTTCTCCTACCTCCCCCATTGTCTCTTGATTGAACAACTGCAATTTTCAAACAATTTTCATTTACATTACAACTTCTGTCTAGAATAATTAAAATGTTGATTGAGCGCCTCCTACAATTGTCCAAATTGTCCGCTATTGATACTGGGAAATTGCGTTTACGATGTCATTTTATACCGTATAAACAAATGAGTATGGGAAAAATATTTTAACCCAATTTAAGAAAAGCAACAATTGGAGGGGAGGGAGAAGCGCATCCGGTACGTTATTTTCTTTTCGCAGAACAAGAATAAAACCAATAAGCCAGAAAATGCAACAAAAGAACAGTGGTCATAGAAAGATGGAGCTCCTAAATTCAGTTGAGTTTTAACTCTGGGGTCACGGGTCAGACACGCCGCAAAAAGGAATCGTGCAGATACCTGTCCATGGCCTCATAGCATCATCAGCAGACGATTCCCATGACTTTCGGAGTTCCCCTCTCAGATGATTATTTTGCAACAGGAGGCATATTTGGCGCGCTTTTTCAATCACAAAGGTGCAGAGAGGAGAGGAAAAGTGGCGCGAAAAATCGTTAGTTTAATACAGTGATCGAATTCGCTATCAATAGAAAACATATATAAGCTTATTTTACCCGCGAACAGAAGGGAAAAGCGCGCGAGTTTTTTTTTTCTGTTTTTTTTTTAACTTCCAGCAGTGGAAATGACGTGAGTTAGAGGATAAACTTCCAGGATTAAGCAGCATGGATTTTTTCAGAAAATATATGTATACTACTAAGTAAGAAAATAGGGGACAAATGCAAAAGAAAAAAAATTCTGACAAGCAATAAATAGCTCAGTGTAATAAAACATATCAGAACTACGCCATATTACAAAAAATAATTATTTCCAAATTAACTAGTTGTAATTTTTATTTCTCATTTATTTCAAGAGATGACAATTAGGTGAAAATGTTTCGCTTATATTCTGTTACAAAATATAAAACAATTAGCAATTTATTACAGTGCTGTAGGCGCAAAGAAAGCAGACGGTGTGTGCTTAGCTTTATTTGAGAAACTGAGAGTATTTGGATTTTCTCAAAAAAAGAGAGAGAGAGAGAGAAATCCACAAGGTATACGGCGTATAGCATCGTATACCCTCTTCCCTTCCACTACAGCCCTGTTTATGATTAAGTAATGCATACACAAAAAAGAAAAAAAAAACTTCGTCAAACATGCAGTTGTATCCCGTCGACGGACTTTTAAACCCTGATGTATTTAAAACGTAAAACACTCACAAAAAAAGGAAAAAAAAAAAAAAAAAAAAAAAGATGATTGACTTTTCCCCATCAGAACTCTAGAGCATCATTTCAGCAAGCAAACACAAAAAAATGGCATTGCAAATTTATTTTAAAGTTGTTATAATTGTAAAAATAAATAAATAAATAATTATTAATTATTAAAAGTGTCCGAGAGAAAAATAAGTTAAATCTTTATAATGCTCGAAAAACACAGAATATCTAATTCATGAAAATTAGGAGCATTTAATTCATCTCGGAAAATCAACTAAAACAATTAACTTTAGACAATGGTAGAGTATGCTGTTGCCATGTAGGTGTAGAAAGGAGAAGTAAAACTTCTAAATCGTGTTATCCAATTTAATATAAAAAAATTTGAGTAAATGTTTTGTATATATATATATTTATGTGGGACACCCACCAGTGCCCAACGGGTTCAAAAATGTATTAGGTCGATGCAAAAGCTGGTATCCTTCGAATATTTATTTGAGATGAATAGCCTACAGAAATAAAGCGATAAAGACTCTCTTCCACAATTCAACAATGATAAAACGATAGCAGGGGTAATTCTGAGTAAAAAAAAAAATTCTGAAATCCACAGTAAATTTTCTGAAAGGTTACAGAGGGGTGGGAGGGGGCACTATGTGTCTTTTCTGCACCTATTTGACGAAATTAGTATTTTTTTTTTTTTTTTTTTTTGAGATCTTTTGACGATATTTGCGTTTTTTTTTGCGATCTTTAGAAGAAATTAGCGGTTTGTTTAGATCATTTGACGAAAATTCATGTTTCTTCGCGATCTTTTAGCGCAATTTGCGGTATAACCACGATCTTTTGGCGAAATTTGCGGTTTTTTCGGATTCTTTAGGCGAAAGTTGCGGGGGTTTTTTCGAAATTTTTTGACGAAATTTGCTTTTTTATGCGGTCTTTTAAACTTTTCTCAAGATCGTTTGACGAAATTCGTGGTTTTTTCGCGATTCTTTGACGATATTCGCGTTTTTTACGCGATCGTTTGACGAAATTCGCGCTTTTTCTGCGATTCTTTGGTGAAATTGATAATTTTTCTGCGAACAATTGTCGAAATTGATTTTTTTTTGGCAACTATTTGTCAAATTTCGCGATATTTTTTATGTTCGAATTTTCGGATTGATGACGGATTTTTTTTTTTTTTTTTTTTTTTTTTGGAACCAAATGTTTTAATTTTTCGGAACAAAATCATCCCCAGGACCTTGGCTTTAGTTGCCAAAGTTCATCCTAAAGTAAAGGTCCCGGTTTCGAATCCCGGCATGGACACCTTTTTTACTCACATGGCAAATTTAGAGCTCGCATGATTTCTTTGCCTATCAATATGTTTGCGTTAAAAATTAATTAGTTAATTTTGTATTTATAAGTAAATAACTCCCCAACTTAGCAAAATAACATTATTCTGCACAAGGCAACACTCTAACATTTCTGACAGATTTAATCTTTTTATAAAATAAAATCTTCATCCCCGTGCTCAGTTTATTTAGAATTTTCTCAGACGACCTCACCCGCTCAGTCACTAATTTGTTATTCGCCGGACCGCAACCGTAACTGAAAGGATAATGACTTCTTTTCTTGAAGTGGGCGGCCTGCCAAAATTAATGAGAAGAATCATGTGGGCAAATTCGAGACAATAATTAAACACAGCATGATTCGTATTACAGCTCCGCACAACTCGGATTGGATTTTTTTCTTTTCTTTAGAAACACGAAAAGCGCCCAACTCGAACGAAGGTCCGATTTCCTTTCTTGATTCCACAGGAAGCAAGACCCGTAACACCCAAATTGTTCGGACCGACTTTGTCCGACATCATTCATTGTTATGGTCTTATTTATGTTATTGTATTGTGCGCAAAAGTAAAGAAATTCGTTCAGTAGCCGATGGCACTAATATCAAATGTTTAAATTATTATAAAATGCTCCCGCCCCCCACATCCTTTAGATCAGTAATACACTTTGAATGTATTAAGAATTTTGCGATGAAGCTTAGTTCTTTAAATTAAAATGACCGCAATATATGTATTATTATTATTCTTTGTTTTGTTACATCGCATATGTCGAGCGGGGGGGGGGGGGGGGGGAGAGCACAATATATCCGAAAACGTGATATAAATGAAGGCATTGAAAAAGGTATAAGAAAGATGATAACTTATAAGTAAATGTTTTATATAACGACTCAAAATATTAATTTATACGCATATAACAATTTTCATAAGAAATTAACAGCATTGAACAACATTCAATTGCTGTTGTTAAATGTAGTTAATTTGAAAATGCAGACAATTTATCAGCTTTTCATTTCTGAAAATACCGAAAAAGAGCGTTAAATCCAGTGGAGGTAAATGACTGGCATTTTTTGGAAATGCCAAATTTATTCTTGTTCACCACTATTTTTCAAAAAGAAATCTTTACCTTATTTATTGGCAGAACATTCTGTCCTTAAATAAGGCAAAGATTTCTTTTAAAAAATAATGGTAAGAAAATAATAAATTTGGGAGCCATGCAGTTAGCGTCCCCAAAAAATTCAATCGCGAGTTACCACTGGTTAAATCTATAAGAGCGATATAGCGAGGCATGATATAACAGAGGGTTATTCTTTCTGCACTAAGAAACACAACAAATAGTTAAATTAATCGTTTGTTTAACAAAAATTACATACAAAAACTCTTAATTGATTCCGAATCTGATAACTCCTTATATGATGCAATGACTTAGTCTGTTTTAAAAATAACAAATAGTTAAATTAGTTGTTTGTTTAACAAAAATTACATACAAAACTATTTATTGATTCCTAATCTGATACCTTCATCTATGATTCAATGACTTAGACCAGGGTTGGCGAACCTATGGCACGCGTGCCAGAGTTGGCACGTAAGACAATTTCTCTGGCACGCGTAAAAATAAATTTTATAATTATTTTACTGATAACATTTAACTTATATTATAATGAATAAAATTTTGTTTCATACGGACAGACTATCACAAATAATGTAATTATTTTTGCAGGAAAAGAATTTTCTTTTCATGTGCTGTTATGCAGCGTTTGTGATACGTATTTTGCGTTTCTATAATTTTATAAAGCTGTATTTTTCAAATTAATTTTTTTAGACAGTCCCTTCAGTAAGATGGCAAATGGATCTAATTTATTTAACTATCAAAATATGAATCAGATAAAGCATCCCCATCGAACATACAGCAGCAAAAATCTCATCAATTATTTATTGATACAATAACTAATGCAACTTGGATAATTATAACTAGATGTTGCATAAATAATAAGGTCTAAAATTTCATATTTTTATTTCCTTATTATAGTGAAAATTATTACATAAATTAATCATATTTATGAATTAAAATTCCATTTATTTAATGGCTTATTCCAATATACAGAGTAATAGCATCTTATTTTTTAACAAGTGTTTTGCATAAATACATCGTACTTTGCAAAATTATTTTATGTCAAAGTGTGGCACGTTACACTGTAAAAAAAAATTCCGCAACGTTCCTGGGAAAAAATGAACATCTGAGTTGCCCATTATTTCCAAGAAACATTTCTTGAAAATGACTGGAACTTTACTGTATATGTTAAAAACTTTCTACAGAAATGCCAGTAAGTTTCCTGCGAAATACCAGGAATATTTCTGTTGACAGCAAAACATTACTGACATTTCACAGCATGCGGGATCCGCAGACGATTTTTACATTTCCAGTTGACAATTTTCGCTTTATTATCATTATTTGTTAGAATGAAAAAATATTTTGAAATTGACATCAAAATTATTATTTATAATTTACACGAAAAAATAAATTTTCAGTTAAAATTCAATAAAGTAAATATATATATGATATATTGTTTCTGAACTTTGCTTAAAATATAAAAATATATAAATGTAAATAATAATTAGAATAAAAATCTAGGCATAAAATATTTTGGATTTTCGTCAGTAATTATGTTAGTTTACAAGTTAGATAAAATACATATAAATTTTCATGAAAAAAAAAAAAAAAAAAAACCTAAACGTAATTGTATATTTTTTCCGAAAAAAAAAAAAAAATCAAATTTGCAGCAATTCAAAGTGTCAAATATACATCAAACTTAAATCAAATTGTAATAAAGTGTTAAAATATAAAATTAATTAAAATAGAAAAAAAAAAGTCAAGAGGTAGCATCGAACTCGGGCCGTACGGGTGGCGTGCGAGCTTTCTGCGTCCACACCACGAAAGACACGTTGAGAGTTGCAAACTAATGGGTATTTGAAACGTATGCTAAACCTCGGCATCTAATTTCTGAAAATCTAAGGCCCATTGAAGAAATCCTTTCACAAGAATAATTAGAGATAAGAACTCTAAAACATACTTTATATAAATCAAAATCGGTGAGAATCATGTTTGATGGTCCCTGGTTAATGGAGATCCAAATAATAGGTGTATTTTTTTTACACGGTCTGCTCGTTAAGCATTCCACAGACAAGCACGAGAGATAATCTCTTAGCGATGTCACAGAGGTATTGTATTTTCATCTGAATTGTCTTGACAATAGAGACGTAAAGGATTATGTCGTCTATTGGTTTATTTGCATTCCATATTGATTTTTTTACATTCATTTTAGGAATTCGTTTTCGACACTCGCGCGCGAGCAACGGATTATAGCAAAAAAATAATAAATGGCGGCCGCAGCGTTTTGCTGTTTCCAACTTTTGTTCAGGAACGTTTCAGATAAGAAAACCAGAATTTCACAGGAAAGAGCTAAATTATTCTGAAGATCTGAGAAAAAGCGAAACGTTCCTGGATTTTACATGGAACGTTACCATTTTTTTTTTTTACAGTGTACACTGTTGATAGATGTTGTTGGTGAATTTTTGGCACGCGCACGTAAAAAAGTTCGCCGATCCTGACTTGTCTGTCATAAAAATAACAAATTGCTAAATTAGTTGTTTGCTTAACAAAAATTACATACGAAACTGTTAATTGATAAGGAAAGAAATTCATTGGTTATAAATGAAACTAATAGAAAAAAAAAGTATTGCTAAAGTGATTACTTAAAGTTGATTAACTTTACAGATTTTTAAGAAAGTAAAAATTGCGGATGATAAAAGTTTTTACTATCTCAAGCGCCGGCTTATCTAGTTATTTCTTTGAGTTCAGAAATGCATTTCTCCAGAAATTCGATGCCAATTCAAGACTTTGAAGATAAAATCGTAGATTTCCTAGATTTTTTTTCTGGAGATACTTTTACAAATCTCTCGCCCGCTCTCTTTTTCTAAAGATTTGAGATTTTTTGTGTTTTAACAAAAGAAACTCAGATAGAAACAATTTATGCTAATGTCTATATAATTCTACAACACTAGTAAAACCAAAAGTGTACATCAATATCGTCATAAATAACAAATGATCGAAGAATAGAATCCAAAAATGCGAGTATTTTCTTATTCGTAAAGAGATAAATCCACTTTATTTAAGACATTTAACGTTCATGGACACCAAAAATCATGCGAGTTTTTAGAAAATCCGATTACACAAGCAGATTTAGAACATTAAAAAATTTAAAAAAATGTTTAAAGCTAATCATAAAAGTAGAGTATAAAATCAGTTTGAATTGTAAAGTGACACTGCTCAACTCGTAAAGTCAAAAATAAAAGCAAAATTAGTTTTTTTACCACTCTTTTATAAGATATCGCATTATTTAATTAATAATAAGGATTTCTAATTCTTTTTTTCTCGACGTATGCTTATCATTTAATATATATGGTTATATATATATATATATATATATATATAACCATTATAAGCCAATACAAATTATCAGCAACTAATGTGAATGCATAAATTATAAAGGAATTTATTGAAATAAAAATGATGTATAAACCATTATAAAATTCTTTTAAATAGATCCTTATAACAAAAGCAACATGGAATTGAAATAAGAAATAACTCTTTTTTTTCTCTCTGGGGCATTTCTAGTAATTATTGATAATTTGAAAATTTTTACAATTATAATAATTTAAAAATAAATTTGCAATGACATTTCTTGTGTTTGCATGCTGAAATGATGTCCTAGTGCTCTGATGGGAAAACTATTTTCACCACCCCCAGCCTGTATAGGGGGATTTAAAAAATTTTTAGACTATATAATTGAATTTCAGACTGCTCTCTAACATCATTTATAATATTCTTTTAGCATATAAAAAAAATGTGTTTTTCGAGCTCGATAAAGAAAGATTTTTTATATATTTTTTAAAATGAGAAATAAACTCTTTTTTTTCACTTGAATATTTCTAGTAATTATGGATAAATTAAATTTTTAAAATTATAGCAATTTAAAAATAAATTTTCAATATCATTTCTCGAGTTTGCATGCTAAAATAATGCCCTAAACTGTGACTGGAAAACTCTTTCCACTATCCCCAGCCTAAAGGGGAGATTTTTTTTTAAAATTATTATATTATATAGTCCAATTTCAGGCGGTCCTCTAAACCCTATTTATATTGTCAGGGATGAGAATTGCAAAAAAGCAAAAAGACTGAAACCACGCGCAAACAAAAAATTGTACCACATTTTATCTGTGAAAGATACTTTAAGAAATAAAACCAGGGTCTGATTTCCGGGCAAATGGAGACAAGCGCACAAGCCTGTATACTATATTACAGGAGTGAAAATAGCCAAATTACACACAGCTCTTAGAACATTGAGTGTAGGTCAGATGAAATGCTCGACTTATCAGAATCATGACCACTCCTGAAAATGAAATAATTTAATTAGGAATAGAGTTTTTGTGTGTCGTAATTTTAATAAATGTTTTAGCAACAAATATGAAAAACTTGGTGAAAATCACAATGGTTAGTTATTTTTCGTCACACGGGCTAATTGGACCAGGACCTACAGCCAGCTTAATGTGAATTCTGAATCAGGAGTGATTCTGAGTATAAAAAAAAAAAAATTGAAATTCACAACAAATTTTCTGAAGGTTACAAAAGAGGGGGGGAAGGGGACGATACACTAAAAGCACTAAATACATGTATTTTTCGCGCCATTTTGACGAAATTTGCAGCTTTTTCGCGATCTTTTGATGAAATCTGCAGTTTTCCGCGATCTTTTGACGAAATGTGCCGCTTTTTCGCGATCTATTGGCGAAATTTACCATTTTTTCACGAACTTTGGACGAAATTTGCCGTTTATTCGCGATCGTCTGATGATATTTGCTGCTTTTTCGCGATCTTTTGACAAAATTTTCTGCTCTTTCGCGATCTTTTGACGAAATTTTCTGCTCTTTCGCGATCTTTTGACAAAATTTTCTGCTCTTTCGCGATCTTTTGACGAAATTTGCCGCTTTTTCGCGATCTTTTGACAAATTTGTCGCTTTTTCGCGATCTTTTGACGAAATTTGCCATTTTTATCGCGATCTTTGGACGAAATTCGCCGTTTATTCGCGACCTTCTGACGATATTTGCAGTTTTTTTGCGATCTTTTGGTGACATTTACCGCTTTTTCGCTATCTTTTGACGAAATTTGTCGTTTATTCGAGATCTTCGGACGAAATTAGTAGTTTTTTCGGGATCTTTTGACGAAATTTGCCGTTTTTTCATCACCTTTGAATGTTTTTTAGAAATCGGAAGAAAAGCAGAATCGATAGGAAAGTGAAAATTTTGGAAAATAGCAAAATTTTGCAGGAGAAAAAATACGGAATCTTCAGAAAAAAGGCGGAATTTCGAGAAAAAAAAAAGCGGAAATTCATTGAAATAACACAAAAGCGGAAATCCGCCAAAAGACGGAAAATTCTCATCCCTGTATTGTTCATTTAGAAATTTATATATATATATATACACATAAATGTGTTTTTCGAACATTGTAAAGAAATGTTTTTTTTTTTTTTTAAATAAGCGATAACTCTTTTTTTCTTTTGGACACTTCTAGTAATTACTGATAATTTGAAATTTTTACAATTATAATAATTTTAAAATAAATTTGCAGAGCCATTTCTTGTGTTTGCACGCTGAAATGATGCCTTAGAGCTAGTTCTGATAGGGCAGTGGGAGGGGGGGGGGATCTGCCCAATTTCGGACTGTCCATTAATGACATTCATAACAAATTTTAGCATATTAAAAAAAAAAAAAAAATTAACTCGGAGCCCAAAATGTTAAATGAATATGGATTATAATTTCAAACTTCTCCACCAAAAGATTCTTTTTCAAACTAATAGACCTGGAGGCGGCATCACCTCATCGAGTTTCACGGCCGGAATTCCAGAATGAGCTAAAACTCGATTCGCCTATTAAAATGCAACTGGTCTGCCAAGTCACATCTTGGTGGAAAACACCCCAAAACCCGATTTTAGCGGTTAACTCGTAGGTTTACCATCGTGTTTTCCTGCTCCCAGTCCTCCATGTTTTCAGGGCCGAAACTAAGGGGGAGGGGGGGCAGAGGGGCATGTGCCCCGGCCGCCAGAACAAAGGGCGCCAAATGAAGATTATACCTTTGGAAAGGATCATTTTCTTCTGATGGACTGGTGGCTTCCATTATTATGAAACAAATCAGAGTTCTAACTTTTTACGACTGCTCTTTCATCTTCACCTAACACTTCATTTATAATGGCTGTTTCATAATAATGGAAGCCATCAGTCCATCAAAAGAAAATAACTTGGTGAAAGCGGAAACTCGGTTAGGCGGGACTCGGATAATCGGGACTCTACTGAATATGTCATTTTAAAAATAATCTTTAGAATATTTTTGTTGATGTTAAGAGGGACCTCCCCCTTGGATCTGCCATTGTAGATTACGTAGTTCAGTATTACATATTTTACGATTACATATTTTAAATTTTAAAATAAGTCGTCTATTATAAAATTAGTAAAATTCTCTTTGTAAATATACTTTGTGGAAGAGAATTGGGGGGGGGGGGGCGCCATAATCCATGTTTGCCCCGGGTGCAAAAAAGGCTAGTTTTGGCCCTGTTATGTTTTCATACCCTTGAAGGAAAACACAATGGTAAACCTAAGAGACAACCACTAAAATCGGGTTTTCAGTTGTTTTCCACCAAAATAGGGCTTGGCAGACCGATTGCGTTTTAATATGCGAATCGAGTTTTAGCTCATTTTGTAATTTCAGCTGTGGAACTCGATGAGGTGATGGCCTGTGCTGCCGGTCTATAAAGGAGGCTTACAGATAACAACACAAAAAAATGCTACCTCTAAGCAGTACGAGTAGTTACTATAGATTTATTTCACTTCATCGAAACAATGACTCTTCGAAAAACTGATCAAACCTATCAATCAAAAGCGAGCATTCCCTCACGTATGTATAGCGGTTTTTCTCTCTCGTTTCGTTAATTGCCTGACCCTACGATAGTGAGATAGCATGCATATCAATAATAGCGGGGCAGGCCCTTTTTATTTATTTAATTCCAAGCTGCATACGGACAGCATCTCTAGCAGAGCGTAATCATCGGGACCGGAATTAAAAAAGTACAATCGAAAAGAAGAATATCAGCTGTCGGGAAATCCGCTGCATATGGCAGGCTGGCACGCGGCGCATGCGTGCCAGGTGAACGGGACAGATGTAACCCTTATTTTTTCCAATTTTTACAGCTGCACACACCCCTATTAACACTTGGCTGATTAGCATGCAAACGGAGTGAGTGCTACAACGCAGCAAAACAGAAATATATAGAATGTATTTTCTGGAAAATCGTCGCTAAAAATAACATTCGATTTTATGAAGCGTGGCACCTGGTTTGTGCCAAGTGTTAATCACGAAGTTAGAAATAAAATGAATTATTTTCATATATGCAGACACGAGTATCTTGAAACGCATTGTTTAATAGGTGCCAGAGATCTAAGATGGAAATACATGAATACAAGCCTATACATACATACATTAATTAAATTTTCCATTATTCTATTGTGTTATATTAAAGGCCTATTTTAATATTAAACACTTTTAGTAAAATAAGTTATCATTCAGATTTCCAATTGTTAAAATCTTATTTACACACACTATTATTTTATTTCCATGTAATTATCGTTTAGCATTTAATAATAGGAGATCAATTTTGTTATAAGCACACTACACTTAAAGATAGTTTAAAGAGTATTTTTTTTTTTTAATTAATCTTTGACTAGTGATGAGATGCATATACGTCATTAGTTCCGTATAGTACGGCGAAGCAGTTAAAAATTTTGAATCATAAAACAATTAAAAATTAATCTTTTTCTTCCCTCTCTTTAGATTATTATTTTTTAGTATTAAATTTACTTTATTTCTATTAAAAATAATAAATATTTAAAATTTAATTGTTTCAAAAAAGTGTTGTTACGCATTCATTTTAGTATAGTAAACCAGTTTAATTCGCTCAAAATTTTAATGAAGTATATTTACAATAACAATCAGAAATCTCCTTTTCTGCAATTTCTCCAATAAATTTGAAATACTATTGTTAATTGAAAATTAAAAATTAGTTTCATTCAATCAACAAAATACATCTTAAACATAAATATGACAATAAGACAATAAGGCAATATTTCAAAAAGTTCACGTATCTAAGTCAACTAGATTCACAAGGCCAAATTCAGAGGGGGAAAACGTCATTTCGTATTACATATCTTGGAAAAACACACGCAGAGGGTGGAGCAGAAATTCGTTTCACCCACTACTCAGAATTAAAGCGGGAGGAAGGGGGGGAGCATGAAAAAGAAAGCAATAGATTGTTCCTGCGTATTACGGCTAATCAGATTAAAATTTTATTTTATTATTTAATTTATTTAGTTTTTACAGGTAAAGAGGTACATGATTCAAACGAAATATAATACATAAAAAAACTAGTTTAACGAATGCGAAAGAAATAACTATGTACTGCTGTCGTATCGCCATATTAAACTACTACACTATAGGCAGATGGACAAAAGAAAGAAAGAAAAAAAATCAACCATTTTGTGAATTTGCGCTGAGTTTAGTTGCAAAGTTTTACGCTTTTTTTGTTACCGCTAAAATTTAAAAGAAATTAAACAGCAGATTTCAGCATAAAGCCGATTTTATTGTTAGATTTTAATGGCAAGAAGAAACTGTAAAAGTGGGCAGCTACTGGGTGTCCTAAAAAAGACTGACTGATTTTAAAATTCAATAACTTGCAAACGGTGACAGATATTTAAAAATTTCTTGCAGGAGGTTTATGCATAAGGTCAAAAGTTTTATTACAGTGATTTTCGATTTTAGTTCGAATCACAAACAATAGATGGCGCTGTAAGCAATAGTAGCTAAATACAGGCTCGATTTTTGGTCCTTTCTCTTGTTTCATGCGGAAAAAGGAGATGGAAATGTATTATCCGGGCCACGAAGTACCAAAAATCGAGCCTGAATTTAGCGTCAATTGATCGCAGCGCCATCTATTGTTTGTAATTCGAACTAAAATTGAAAATCACTGTCAAAAAACTTTTGACCTTATGCATAACCCTCCTGCAAGAATTTTTTAAATGTCTGCCACCGTTTACAAGTTATTGAATTTTAAAATCAGTCAGTCCTTTTTGGGACACCCGGTATGACGTGGAGGAGCTGTCAAGTGCTTACTCATGAATTACAGGTTTGTTTGAGATGCTAGCCTCATCTTTTGTTCCCGGGGACTATAAGCAGACCTTTCCTTGAATCCGACACACTTTCCAAAGCCGGAATTCGAAGTACGCACGGCTGGACTGGCAACCTAAACACTAACCATTAGGCAACCAGGCGAACCTACATTTACCCAAGTAAAATACTACAGGTCTAAGATGTCCTCCATAATGTTATCAGGGTTTGTAAATATCGTGATATTTTCATTTTTATATACAGGGGCCGATTTACAAATTTGGGGGCCATGGGCACAGATGCTTACGGGGGCCCCCTTGCACCGATATTTACAGGGGGATTGAGTAAAAAAAAAATTAAAAAGGGTACTTATTAAATAACCATTATTGACTTTAATAATTACTTTTAAATATCCATTAAAAAAATAAATATGATAATCATTAATTTACTTTTAAATAATTATTTCACAATTATGAAATTTAAATGAGTAGACGTTTTATAATAAATTGTGTGGCGTTGATTATAGCTTCCTATGCAAGTCTATATATCTGGAATGATAAAGTATGCAACAACTAATAATAAATTTTTGACAACACGAAGCTACAATTATTTAAAATATTAGGGAGCTCTACTGCCTACAAGCTACGCTCACCAACCTCCAAATAATCTGACGAGAACAGGAAAAGGATTAACCTTTAACTGATTTCACGCGGTCTCACAGATCCCGCGACACCCAGCTGTAAACACTTTTACAGCTTTTTACTTTTCTGTACTGAAGTTAAATAATATGAATAAAATACTTTTTTCATGCAATTTAATTCACATGCTCCTAAGAGAAGTACAACGATATTGTTAGGACAAAATTTAAGTAAATTCAACCATTTGAGTTATTTTTTTTATTCATTTTATTCGAGGGGTCGGCGAGACCGGATCACATCAGTTGTGTGACAAATTTTAGTCACTTTAGTTAAAGGTTAAATAAGAACTGAAAATACAATATATTTTTAAAGTGCTAAAGATAAAATAAAATATTGACTATAAAAAAGTAATAATAAATGGTTGTTTGACAAAATATACAATGTTCCAATAGATATTAAAACTACATCAGATTTTGGACAATAATTGAAAAACCTTCATCAGCAGATGGGGGCCCTGGGCTCCTGCCCCGAATGCCCTGCCGTAAATCGGGCACTGTTTACATATATCCGATATTTTCAAAATAGCCAATTTACCGATGATAATAAATATTTTCAAGCATAATATTATAAATTAGAAACTACAATATATTGCATTTCACATGAAAATTTACTAAAAAATGCATTTTTCTTTTCCTTTTTATCCGATTGCCAAAAAGGGTTATGTATTTCACGCTTATCTGGGTATGTGGATTTATTTATACCCTCGAAACATCCCAACGGCTGGGTGGATTTTAATGAATGAGGTCTCTATCGTTTCGTCTTAACCGTCCGATGGTTATAGGCTAGATTTTGTTTTTATAAATTCAAAATGGCGGCCGTAAATTACAAAATGGCGGTAGAGACGAAAAAAAAAATTTACGCACCCTATTGAGTGGCATAACATTGGATAGGTCTTTCAAAATGAAGACAATGTTTCATTGACTATTTTATAGTCAGAAGCTCCGTTTAAATATTACACAACCTGGAAGTTGTGTAGGTAGGATCTCTAGCTTCACTGCAATTCTAACTTTCATAGACATCTATAGGCCTCATCAAAACAGTGTTTATAGATAGGAACTAACAATTAAACACAACTTAAAAGTCATCAGTACAAGTAAATAAAAAAAAAATAAGTAAGTAATATAAAAAACAGTTTCAAATTGATGAGAAATAATTAATTAGTTCGCTTTTTATGCAGTCGGGTTTTTTGATTTTTTAAGTTTAATTTTTCCTTTTTTTACTTTTTATTCACACTTAGAACAAAATAGAAAATCAAGTCATTGAAAGCAGAAACAATTTAATTTACACACTTATATATATATACATATATTAAAAAAAAAAAAAAAAAAAAAAAAAACCTAACTATAGGATTCAGTATCAAGTATAAAAAAGTCAGAAATTTATAAAGCAAAATTTTAAATACATTTTTTTTTTTTTTTTTTGTTAACGTAAATGTAAGCTTGTCTCATTTCGTATTCCCTAACATGCTGTACAGTTTAAAGCCAACTGAACCAAAACCGGAAAACATTATTTTCTAATGAAGCTGTATATATAACTGATTAGATAGTTAAGTTAGATAAAATTAAATTAGATAGTTTATCTTTTAATGGTTGTTCTGAATGAATTATGTCCCACATAATTATTAGTTATATATTTAAAAATAAAAGCTTCAAATCTAAAGCTTGAGAAAGATATTTGTTTTCTTTTGGCTAAAAAAGTCGCAGCCAGAGACAAAAGTTCTTTATCTAAAGAAAGACACAGTCAATAACAGCTGAAAATTTTGTTTACACTTGTGTCGTCTAGTTGCAAAAACGGCCAACTCCTCAAAATTGGAAAATTTATTTTTTCAGTTGTTTAAGTTCTAAGTAAATGTTTCTACCATCTGGAAAGAATGAACCATGCCATGTGCTAATGACTATAAAACTAAAGAGTTTTGGTCCCAATCTTATTTTGGCTAAGCGTGGCAAAAAAAATCAGCTTTCCCCAAAAAATTTATTTTTTAGAAATGGCCGGTTTTGCAACTAGGCGACACACTTGTTTTGACTGAAAATATAAAAAATACCTTGCACATTGATAATTTGAAAATAAATATAAAATATCAAACATCTTCATATTTTGTAACTAGATATCAAGTATATGAAAATATAAAAAATCTTGATATTTTGAAAATAAATATCGGATATATATCACGATATTGATATATATCAACGAACCCTAAATATTATAACGCCAAAACATTTTTTTTTTCTTTTTACTAGAAAGAAAGACATGGGTATTTATTTCATTTCGCACAAAATAATTAATTATATTCAATAAAGGTGAAGGTTAAATTAATAACATTAATAATACTATACAAGTTAAATAATATTGCAGATGAATCATTATAAAAACACAGATGAAAAAATATCGATATGCAGTAGTGTTTAATTGATTAAATATTTTAGTTACTCTGAAAAGATAAATAAAATATAAACGTCCCAAGGTGACAAAACTATTTTTTTCCCTTAGTTTAAACTATATTTATTTACTTTTTATTCGGTAGGCGAAATTTTTGAAAAAAAAAAAAAACTGGTTCAATGATTTCGTACATTATTTATTTATTTATTATCCCACAAAAATTTCTTGCAGAGTCGTTTATTTTCCCCCATACCTTACAGCTGCTTTCTCCTAAGGCGAGGTGCTGTCTCAGCATGCCAAGACAAATAAAACTTTTCCCAGTATACTTTTTTTATTGATCAAATTATATTGTATACTTAAAGGCTTATTTTTAAACTATTCTTCAGTTTTATAGCGTCAGCCTTGACCGTTTTAGTAAAACTATTTTTACGTTCTTTGAACCTAATTAAATATCTTTTAAAAATAAATTTTCTTTTTTTTATTAATTGTGAAAAAATATCTTTTAAAGAAAAATCAATAAATTTGTCAAGTTTACATAATATGATAAACAAACATTACATAAAAGTAAGTTTGCTAAAAAATATATAAAAATACTAACTATTATTAGTAGGAAATATATAATTCCGCTTATGGGCGATTCCGTGGAGAGTGTCACACACGCAACGCAGGCTTTAATTTGCATTTATTCAATTATTTATTAAATTTTAATGTTAATTCTGATTTTAAGTGGTACAAGTTAATAAGTTACTAGCATATTTTTAAATTTAAATGTGTGGCAATAAAACTCACAGAAGTATATCATTTAATTTCATTACTCAAAATGTGCTTATTTTCTACTTCAGAAAAAAAGCACATTTTGAGTATGAAATTAAATGATATATTTCTGTGAGTTTTACTTACACACATTTAAACTAAAAAATATGTTAATAACGTATTTACCATACCACCTAAAATCAGAATTAACATTAAAATTTAATAAATAATTGAATAAATGCAAATTAAAACCTGCGTTACGTGTGTGACTCTCCGCATGGAATCGCCCTTATAATTATTACAAAATGAAGCTTTGTGTAAGATCGCCTCCATTTTATGAAAAAGATGTTCCTTCCAAATTTTGATTATTTTCAAGACAGGGTTTTAATTTTGACCGGTCAAAACTGGTTAAAATGGGTTTTAACCACTCAAAAGTGGTCAAAACTATATTAAATAACTTTAGCTTAACATAAATCAACTGAACTTTATATTTATGTGAATATTATTGTCATATAATATATATAATAATAATTTCAATATTTTAATAATTATTAAATATAGATGGAATATTTTTGTGTCTTATGTAATATTTTAAACAGAAACAAACATTTCACAAATCTTATTTTTCTTAAAGTGTAACTAAAACATTACGATATCGGGTGGGCAGTAATGAAAAATGGGAAAATATTGATTTTGAATTTGAAAATTAAATAATGCACCTCATGAATGTTCGTGCTAACTCTTCATCAGTAGCAAAAAAAAAAAAAATAAATAAATAAATAAATAAAATAAATAAATAAATAAAATTCTAAGTTTGATTTTATCCTAAATAAACTATGAAATCGTCTTAATTTAATACATAATTTGTAATCATTTTTTGAGTTCTAAATAAATTTTTTAAAAATGTTTTTTTCATTTAATGTGATTTAGTTTGCTTCACTTTTTCTACAAAAGTACCCATGCAATCAAATTATTAAAAATATTTGAATATTTATGATAATTGCCTATCTTAAAAAAAAAAATTAAATCTTAAATTAAGAGGTAACGAAAATTAATGTATAACACTAAGTAAAATACTTAGAGACACTTCCAAATGTTGTATTAAATATTGTTAAATGCTATTTTGAAAAACCCTTTCAAATGTTGCATTAAATTTATAATTTAATAAAATAAATTTTAATTTGTTTTCCCAATCAAAATCAGTTTTGACTACTGATTGTCAAAAACTATTTTGACCAGGATGGTTAAAACCAGTACAACCCTGTTTTCAAACCAGTTATGGTATTAAAAGGCATATTTTTGAGACATAATTTGTTGTAAGATGTATTTATTTGAATACTATTCACAGTTTTGGTATTTGTGTTTGCAAATGCTATTCACAATTTATATAAAATTTGTTTTGTAATTTTGAGGTATAAATACTTTAAGAAGACTGATTAAAGTTTTAATATCTCATTTTTTAATTTGGCAATTTATTTACAAAACTACTATTTAATTATGAAAATAAACTATAGAAAATTATTCTGGGCGAAAACACTAGGTTTTTGTCTTTGGATTTATGGGTAGAATCATGAGGATAATTATCATCCCGATGCAATTAATGCAAATCATTTATTTATACGCATAAGAAAGAGAAGAAGAAAAAATAAAGAAAAAGAAGTAATTCGTGAAACGGAATATTTTTTTTTTCAATTTCATGTTGTTGTTTATTATTATTATTATAATTAACTTTATAATAACAAGCTTAATACTTAAAAAATAATAATTGCATAACTTTTAAAGGAGTAAAATTTCTAGAAGAAAATTGGTTAACTCTAAATAAATACAGATATTTATAAATTTTATTGATATTGTGGGGAAATATAAATATAATCTACAAAGGAAAAAAAAAAAGGGGGGGGGGGTATACATATGAACTTTTAAAACGCCATTTTTAATAAGATAGTATTAAAAAAAGTGTAATCCTTGAATTAAAACTACTAAAATGAATTCTAATTTCATAGTAATTCAGATTTTGAAGTTATTTTAAATATTTAAGTGTTAATTTTAAATTATTAAAAACATAGGTAATATCTATTCGTCCAATTTAATTATGATTCACCTAATTACATCAAAAATTTTAAACTGCTTTGAAGCTACATATATAAAACAAAATTACAGTTAAAATAAGACATAATTTGAATATGTTTATTTGTTATTTTAAAAATGTAAGCGCAATTTGAAAATTTTCGTGTGATTGAATAATAATACTAATAATGAATAATAATAATAATAACAATTTCTGAAAAATAAAAACATATTACAAATCACCAAAAATAGTTTTATCTGAAATAGAACAACATATTATTTTAACTCTGCTGTAAACTAACTAAATATTTTAATTAGACGAGAAGGGAAAATAAATATTTAAATATTAGCGGAGCTACGCTGGTCAATTTTTCACAAAACGATCCTTGAATTAAAAGAACCCGGATTTCAGGACCAATAATAAAATTGAATGGAGAGGTCTATCCGTTTCAGAAAAAGGTAAACAAAATAGCTGCGAAACGCTAAAAAATGCATAAATAATTCGTGAAAAATTCAAAAAATCTCGGAGAAAACATTTTCTGTATCGGGATAAAAGACAGAAACCGGATTCCTTTACTAATGTGGAAAAATCGGCGCAAAACCGGAAAAAACTCTAAAAATAGCGAAAAGTAAAATAATAATAATAATAATAGTAATAATAATACAAAAAAAATTACAAAAAATTGCATAACTTCAGACATACCGGTACCTCCCTGCCAAATCTTATTGCTCTGTGCGCACGGTCTCTTCTGCAGCACACACACACAGATACACAAACATCTATCTTTATTATTGCAGATTAACTAAGCAAGTACATAATGCAAACGATAAAAAAATAGGTTTTCTAATTAATAAAAAAATAACTCTTTATATTCATGAAATTTTTAAAAAATAAGTAGTACACTCAGTATTTAAAAATTAAGTATAATACTAGAATTGCTTAACAGCACAAGAAAAAAAAATTTTGAGCGTATGTTTTATTTATTTTTAAATTGGAAATAATTATCTCATGAAAACAAATGTGAATTAAAAAATAAACATGAAAGAGAATTCATTTCTATCTAGAGTCGCTTGTTCTTTGTAACGTAAGCGAGTTTCAACTTTCAGACGACATTTTTAGCAGCTCCGGAATACATTTATTTCCCTGCAGCGTAACTGGATTCGAGAGGTAGATAGATTTACAGGCGCGACGAAATTCGATGCTCAGCTCTAATTGGGGTTTTAAATATAGATATAGGAAAAGGCGTCTGGTTTCTGAGAGAATTTATTTTATTTAAAAATATTATGCAATATAGCGAAGATAAAATCATGACAAACCGTAAAACAATGGTGATACATCGAAATATGCAGGGAAGGGTGTGCATTATTTTTAAAATATAGGACAATTTAAATTAATAACACAAATCAATCAAAAATAATTATGCAAAACATTCATATATCATTCTGTAGATCATCAAACTGTATATCATTATATAACATATTAAATTTCGAATTTTATAGACTATAGAGCGATGATTTTAAATCAAGAAGTTATATCATTATAGAGGGCGTTGCAGCTAAAAGAAAGTTTTTTTTTTTTCCCCCAAAGAATATTTAAATTATATAATGTATATCCTAGGAAATAATGCCGTTGTGGCAATGTTTTTTTTTTTTTTTTTTTTTATGGAGTTTCTGCGATGGTTAGAGTAGAATTTATAATTAGAAATAATAAGAATTAAATAAAATATATAGTATATGTCTCAGCACAAAAATCCCTTTAAAACAAAATTCTATAATCATGTATATACCATCAATTTTTGTACTTAAATAAAAGTTTGAATAAAATTTAAGCGATTTAAAATTGAATTTTCTCGCAAAAAACATACTACAGGACCAACATTTTAATGCATTAATATTTCTATGGAATAATTAAAGAAATAATTAAAAACTATCATTAATTGTCAGAATTTTTCTGAATAAGGATTTCAGAAATTCCTCATTTAAAGTTAAATTAATTCATGCTTTAATTCAGAAAAGGTGTTTTGTAGAATCAAATATTTAGAAAATAATTAAACGAACACAATGATTTCTAAATGTTTGTTTACATTAATATAAACGAAATATAAATAACATTAAAATTAAATAAAATGCAAAGTTATGAGTTTTGATAGTGAAATTTTTGTTTTCAAAAATGAATAACGTTTCTAAAATACAATTTGTTTTAGATAAAATATAGAAGATTAAGTTATTTATTTATTTAATTAATTTTAATATTGCCACAGCAATTCTAGATTTAATTTTTTAAAGTCGAATGCAAACTAAATCAATATTTAAAAAATATTTCCGTAAATAATAAATTAAAAGCCAATCATTGTAATAACACTACCATTTATTATAAAATTTTACGTACACTTCAGTTTAAATTATTCTTTATTTAAATTTTCGAAACATAAATCATTAATATTATTTCTTTAAATATATATATTTATTTATCTAATGCTACAGTAAAAAAAGAAAAAAAAAATCAAAACCTTTCGTTTAAAACTAAGTAATTTATCATGATTCGTTAGCTTGTAACCAGTTGTTAGTTACACAACAACAACAACTGTTGTGTTGTTGTTAGCTTGTGAAAAAAACAAAAAAAAAACAATCATCATTGGACAACAAGAGCTAGTTTTTGGAATAATAAATATCGCTGACTTACCTATTAAAAGAAGAGCTACTGTCAGGTGTTCCCGTCCGGTGGCTTTCACTACACCTACTATAGTCCCAACAACTGAACACAAAAGTCCTAGAAATGCAATCACCACAACCAGCCACCTAATAGCAACACTATGGGTAGCGAGTAAGCCACAACACTGTTTACGTGCTTGTCTTCTTGGAGTCACTAAATCTGGAAGAGGACAAGGATTCAGTACATTTTGTGAGGGAGTAGTCACAGTATTAGGCCTCCAACAACTGCCGTTATTATTACTGTTATTGTTAGAATTTGAACTAGAGTTTTGCTGTTGGTTGGACCACGTAAGACTGTTATTATTAATATTATTATTGTTATTAGTTATGTTGTTCGAGTTGTTAGTGGAAGCACTGGCATTTAACTGTCTATCCAGTGTTAAGTGTCTATCCAAGGTTGAACTTCTATTTACATGTCTATCCATCGTCACCCAAGGACTCGAACAGTTGTTATTTGTCGATGTTTGTTGTTCTCTCTTCCAGTGCGAATTTGTGAGTGCAGAAGACGGGAGAGTATGATGATGTTCGGGTCTGTTGTGGGTCACGGTGTTTACTTGGTGGCGACTACTGTTGTTGCCATTATTGCTAGCAACTGGCAAAGATGCATGCGACATGGTATCTTGGTGATTTCTAGGGCAGATTATACCCTGCGTAGAGCTCCTGGATACCATGTGAGGTTGATTCTGTAAGTGAATGTCGTATGAGCTATTTGATGGCACTCTAGAATCATACACCCCACCAACGGGCACCGATCGAGTTCTGGCATGCACGATGGGCAAGGTCGACTGAGTATGGTGTGTTACATCCGGAAGTCGACCCATACTCGATTCAGCCCTCCGGGTGACATCAGGCGGGTGATCTTCTAAAATTCCCCTGATCCTCCATGTATCACCAGTTGATCGGGTCGAATGGGTATCACTAGAATAACGAATAAATCCTGCATTGTTTCCTGAAGTGTAATATCCAGTTGTAGTGGTATTAGCTGCTGCCGGTCTCTGTTGATATTGGTGCACAGAAGCGGGAGATGTATAAGATCGGTTAGATCGCCTACACAAATCGGGATATCCACCCGATCTCACCTCTAGAATGTTGTTATTGCTCAGATCCTGCTGCTGTTGCTGAGGTCGAGTTGCTTCCCAGAATTGGCGAGATATGTGACTAGGATCAACCCTGCACCTAGGACAGGATACATGGTTTCGGGATCGGTTGCGAGCTTCGATAGGGGTACTAAGGGAGCGGTTAAATTCCGCCATCTTGTTGGTTATTTAGAGGGGATCGATCGACTAGCATCACATGGAGAAAGTCAGAGAATCCTCGGATAAACCACCACGAAGGAGCGCAGATGCGCGACTGCGTAAACATCACCGCTTCAAGAAGCGGGTTCTTCCCACAGATGGGGAAGATCTATGAATGAAAGAAAGCGCCATCTATCGCTGGGTTTCGAAAACAGGACCCTTGTTCAAAATTGATAAGTATTTACCTTTCACCGCAACACACCAAGCATTCCTAGGAAGATGCAAATGTATGCGTTGGATTAGAACAGAATTCTCAATGGGTTGAAATGTTTGAAAAATGCAAGCTAGTGCAATCTTATAATGTTGTGGAAAGTTTGAAAACATAGCACTTAAATGGTACTGTTAAAATTTTGAATAATTACAAAATAAGTTTAAAATAATATTTGTGTAACATAGGAATATTTTCATCTCTTTTTAGAAAACGATTCAAGTGTTTAAAAACAGCGAAAAAAACTATAACAAATATTTCAAAAAGAAAAAAAGAATTTTTCTTTTAAATATTTCTTGAAAATTAATCAATGAAAAAATATATCTTTAAATTTTTAGATTTGGTGGGTGTTCTTTTCTGTACAATTGACGAAAAAAAATAATAAAAATTATAAATTTAAAGATATTTTATGTTATGAAATAAAGTTAGAATAATAATGACATGCCAATTTACTATTAATTAATTATAATAAAAAATGTAAGTTAAAGAACCTAATTTAACTGAAGTAATATTAGAAATAAAAATCATGCGTCAAGCATAGATTATGAAACACTTCCCAACACATTCAGAATAATGCAACAAAACAGCACCATTTATAAAATTAAAATATGACGTCTAATTCAACCCTATGGAAACGCATAACGCATTTCAAAACCCAATTTCAGCTGTTCCTATCTACAAGCGGAAAATTATCCGAATTTTTTTTTTCAGAAGCCCTGTATATGATATATAGATTTGTATCTGTTAACTACTTTCATGCCAAAATTTAGTTTACTTAAGAACTGCACATACTTCAGTAGAAAAGGGTGTACATCAATTGCGTCTACGGTGGGAGGAGATCATAAATTGCGCCTACAGCTTCGGCCCCTTCTGTATGAACTGCGCTCGAAGGGGGTGAGATAAGCAATCCATCATTTTATTGAGGGTTGCCTTAAAGAGTTATTTTTCCCAGAAAAGTCTTCTGGATGCAAATTCGGCCATGGTAAATCTTGGCGACAATAATCACAATACTTAAGGTCTGTATTCATCTAGCATTGCATTATATCTTATGAGATATTCAACGTAATGAATACAAATAAAATATTACTACAGGATACTTACTAATATTTACTACGAAAGAAGGGGACTTCTCATTTAAATAGCGCGGTGCAAACTGCCGCCCCAAATTTTGTTAGCTCTTTCAAGGCATTTCAAGAAATATCTAATGTTAATTTTAAAAAAACACACCATTGTTAAGAAAATTTTTATTTTGACTTGTAACATTTGGATAAAAAGTGTTTTTCCTTTTTCAATGACAAAAAATGCTGAAAATACATAAAATTCAAGTTATCATAACTCTGTAAGTTTTATTTGTACAAAAACGAAACTTTTATTGTTTAATTATTAGTACACGAAGAAAGTTTTACTAAATATATAGTATTTAAATCCCGTAAAAAAATTAAATTTCTGTAACTTTTAAAAATAACATTTTATATATATATATATGCAGTAGAAACCCGGTTATCCGAAAATCGGCTTAACCGAAAGCCCTTAAAATTCCTCAAAGTCCTTTTTAAATGTGGAAAATTTTATTGCCAACACTATTTTGACCGATGTCAAATGACAACTTTTAACATATTTTGATTTATGATTAATATTTTATTTGTAAGTTTTAGATCAAACAATTCCGAATCATTTTTAGTACATTGAAGAGTTGTTTTAATACTTATTATCTTTAAAAATTAAAAGGAAAATAAATAAAAATCAAAACTTTGAAAGGTGTTATTGGATGTGGGTAGAAATAGTGTTAAAAAGGCATGTTCTTTATGAAAATAATAAACAGAGTCAACTTACTTATTTTGTCAACTGCGTAATTTCGGGCCCTTTATTAGATAGACACGTACGACACGTACGACACTTCATCTTTTTTACAAAATATGTTGTGATTTTCTTTTGTTTTTTAACTTTGCATCGTTTCAATGCTGCTTTATCAAGCCACCTTTTAAACAGGACCGAAACTAGCCTTTTTTGCACACGGGGCAAACATGGATTTTGCACCCCCCCCCCCCCCTCTCTTCCGGAAAGTATATTTACAAAGAGAATTTTACTAATTTTCGAATAGCCGACTTATTTTTAAATTTAAAATATGTAATCATAATATATGTAATACTGAACTATGCAATCTACAATGACGCGTCCAAGGGGGAGGTCACGGGGATCATTACCCCCCTCTGAACACCAACAAAAATATTCTAAGGACCATTTTTAAATGAAATACTCAGAGTCCTGCTTAACCAAGTTTCCGCCTTAAGAGAGTTATTTTCTTCTGATGGGCTGATGGCTTCCATTATTATGAAACAGCCATTATAAAGGAAGTGTTAGGTGAAGATGAAAGAACAGCCGTAAACAGTTAGAACTCTGATTTTCTGGTCAGAATGTGGGGGGGGGGGGGGGGAATGCCCATATACTTTTTTTTTTTTTTTTTTTTATGTTCATTTTTCTTTCCCATTCTGTCCAGAAAATCGGACTTCTAACTTTTTACGACTGCTCTTTTATCTTCACCTAACACTTCATTTATAATGGTTGTTTCATAATAATGGAAGCCATCAGTCCATCAGAAGAAAATGATCCATTCCAAAGACTAACGAAAAGCGCAAACATCCATTATATAAATTGAGCATTTATGTGCTTAAAGGCTTAATCTTCAGAAAAGACAGACAGAGAAACAGTAGTAGCAGTAACATTACAACTTTGCTGCTATTGCTGCATTCTTTTTCTTTCTTTAAAAAAATTTTTCTTTTCTAATAAAGGCTCTCATTATGGAGCCACGAAACCGTTGTATGCTAAAAATTTTGGCTGTTTATACTTTTCTTTATGTTGGTTTTACATATAATGTATTTATTTAACACAATGAGTTCTGTATGCATGTTATTAGTTTATAATCTTGGAGGAATTTGACGTAGAATCCCCTTCTCCCTTACCTTATTTTGCGCTAATGATGTTTAAAACGGAATATTTTATTTATTTTAATCGAAAATCTATTGAATGATTAAATAATAATAAAAAAAAATTGATTAAAAATGTATTCATTTTTGCAAGAACTATAGGTAGTAATATAAAATAAATGTTTATTCTCTGGTGAGAAAATTTTTGGCAAAATATTGGCGTCCGAAATAAATCGCGAGATAACCTGTAACAGATAATCATAACCCTCATTTCAGCAGCAAGAATATTCTTAAATTTAGAATGTTGTTTTTTTTCCTCAGCATCTTTCTTTCAAAATACTACAGAGAATAATATTAAAGTGAAATTTATTTCTAGCATATTAATTGAATTATGAAATATCTGTAAATATCTGTATATAAATGTTAATAATGTTTAAGGTTCTTGAAGAATCTTAGAATGAAACATCTAAAAGGCAGAGTAAATGAGATATTAGTTTAAACCTTACGAAAATATTTGTTTCCATACATAATTGGCCCATGTCAAATATTATATTATTGAACGAAAAATAATATGCTTGGAGAAAAAAATGGCATTAGGTAACAAGTTTTATTTCTTCATAAAATTCTCTTCTAAAGTAATTAAAAAAATTTCTTCAACGTTTAAATTTCTTGTGCAAATATTTGAAATTGATGATGATCTGTAATGTTCTATCATGGTTATATATATGGATTTTATCATCATACTTCTATTTATTTCCCTTTTTTTTTTTCAATTTGTGCATATTATATTAGCGGAATAAACATTTTTATAGTGTCGATTTTTCTGTGATTTAATAGTTATTATTAAAAAAAATATATATATATATATACTCATATATAAAATATATGTGTATAAGTTTTTTGCGCGTTTAAGAAAAGCATTATTGATAGCCGAAATTATCGATAAAGCGCCCAATTTAGCGAATCAACGCCAACAGAAAAGAGTTTCTAACAAAAAAAAGCTGTCACTTCGTGCCCATGAGTATAAGAGAGGGGGTTGACAATGATATCCGGTCCAACGTGACGCCGAGCGCAGTTCATACCGGGGGAGGCAAAGAAGGGCCGTCATCGGCGCAGTTAGCCGGTCTCCGTTGAAAATTACCCTTCAGCATTTTCCTCTAATAAGGAAAATGGTACGTGAATACTTTTGTGCAGCGCTGTATATGAGGTATAGAATTTATATATAACGAGTAACATGCAAAAAATTAGTTAAATTTAAAAGTGCATACCGAATTTTAGCTCCAGCAATTATTACTCAAAGACAGCACTGTAACCGATTTTTTTTTTTTTTTTTTTTTTTTTTTGTGTGTGTGTGTGTGTCCTTGTAAATAAATAAAAAATGTTATGAATGCCCTGTTCTAACGTGATCGTAGTAAAATTTAATGATTTATATCAGTTTGAATACATTTGAAATAGCGTAACGTCATTAAATTACTCTGTAAACGATTTTTCCCCATATACCGTAAAATAGTGGAATACTTTTGAGTGCCCCTGTAAATGAACTATTAATCCTACATACTTCATATACAATACCAAACATGCGTTGGTGACTAACCTTTACAAATTGCATGCAAATCCGAGTATATTTACGGAAGTTAGAGCGTGGACAGACGGACAGACAAACCGAATGAATAAACACTTTTCAACTTTGTTGGAAAGTTAAAAAGGTAAAATGATGCTACCATTCTTTGCAATTTGTATAATATTATGCAATTTAATAAAAAGTTTATGACTCACCAAGCAATCAATTAATCACAAAACTTCTATTTCTGTCCGTAATTTTAATAATAAACAGCTGTCAAAATGCTAACTTTTCATTTCGAATTTTTATTTTATTAAATTTAGGACACATCAGTTGAAAATCTAGGATTATACACTTAAGGGGGCTGGTCACTCAGCTTCCGATTTCCCCCCACTCATGTCAAGTCTATGGGCATTGGATGCATTCGTCTATTTAAAATATCTCCTCGGGAAATTAATATTTTAACTTCTACTTTTTGTGTACACTTCCTAAAAGATGTCTCCTTTTTTCTTACAAGGAAGGTCTCCATACGGGCATATTCAGATAAATCTGAAAAAATTACAGAGTGTTCTTCTCGTGTGGATATATATGTTTATAAAAAATGTTTTGGCGCGGAACCTCGATAGAACGTTCGTAAGAAAAATAAGGAAAATTTCGTTTATTTGGCGATTTATCATCGGTTGGCGATGAAATGAAATTTCGAAAAATACTTTTTCATGTCGAATTCTCATTAAGATAAAAATGTTTCACATAGAACTTGTTTAAATAAATTTAACGTAAATAACTTTAGTTTTGTCAGTTTTAGTTTGATTTAACTGTAGTTTTGTCACATATGTATATTTATAATGAAAGTTAACTATGAAATTTTATGAATTAAAACAAAATTTAAATTAATTAAAATTATTTCAATCTCAAAATTAAGTCCAAATTGAGCAATGTCGCTTCAATTTTGTTGCTATGGAAACGACTTTTTTGATATTGAAATGAATAACTGCTAAATGAATCTTGAATTTATTTTTGAATACGCTTAAATATATGAAAGTATTTTTTATATATGAAATTGTTTTTAAAGTAATAAAATTAAATAACGAGCAACATAAATATGTAATACGCAAAAATGTATTTATTAAATTCTCTCATTGTTTATGTTTAAATTCATTAAACACTTTTTACACGCATTCTAATCAATTAACAAATAATTTTCAGGTGCATTAAAATCGTTTGCTTTTGGCGAGGAAAAGTACTGCTCGCCAAATCGCGTGAAGCTTTCGTCTTTTCGCGCCAAATACTTGAAAGCGTTTTATTTTTTTACAGACTTTCTACTGTAATTCCGCCACTAAATTCAACTGATCTTTTATTACATACATAAGTAGTTTAATTGGTTTTTTTTTTTTTTCAAAATATTCTGAGTATGCCCAGTAAGGAGACCTTCCTTGTTAGTTCTCAAAATATTTCTAAAGTATAGACTTCATTTTATAGGAAGTGTTAAAATCTTACTCACAGTTCACCCGCTTTTAACACGTAAAATATTAAATGCAGCACAGATTTTAGAAATATTTTGAAAACTAAGAAAAAAGGAGACATCCTTTAAGAAGAGTACACAGAAAAAAGATGTTAAAAATATAAATTTCTTGAGAAGATATTTTAAATATACGGATGCATCAAAAGTCCATTAACTTAACATTACGGGGGAGAATTCCGAAGCTGGGTGATCTGCTCCCTTAAGGCTGTTCTCAAATCCAAAAGGGCAACTTCCTGACATAAGTTTTAATTAATTTTTGTTCAAAAATGCATGAAACTAGCTGGTGTTGTTGTTCGGAAACTATGTCATTGAGCTATTTTTTTTTCATTTTTTTGCAAACGCAATAATTTTTTCAGAAAATAGAGTCAAAGTGGACGTTTTGAACCGAATTTCCGCACGAAAGTAGAAAAATCACCCAAGAGCGGGCGAAAAATGGGTTTGTCACGTGATCGAAAGCGCTTATAACCCAATGGGTAATTGATGGATCAAAAAATGGAAAACACAGTTTGATTTCAAATCGCTTCCATGACCAGGCTTTCCAATTTTATATTTTTCCGTTAAAAAATGTATTTGTAAATGTGTCAGAACGTTTTGCGCTTGTTGAGCAGAGCAGTTAAGAACAGCCTTAAGGGGAAAACGTTTAACGTTTTTTACGTTAAGGGACCTTCAAACTTACTTTTTTATTTTTTTTTAAATTGCACTTTAATTCAAGGGCACACTATATGAATTACGACATACATTTATCACACAAGAAATTAAAAAAAAAATTTTTTTTCAGAAAAATAAGGAATTTTCTTGAACATTTTAAGCGTTATAGAGAACGTTTCAAAATGCTCTATGCGCATTCCATATCGATTAAAATCCTTAATATTTTTTTTTATGCAAGTTTGGTTTACATCTACAAATAAAACTGTGCACGAAATTTTACATATTTGAATATAAAGGTAAAAAAAATAAATATTTTCTAAATTTTATAAAAATTTCCAGCATTTTTGCATCCTATTTCTGTACTTAACTACCTTTAACTTTTCCAATTATATTTAGTTTAAAAAAATTATGCACAGTTTTATTTGTAGATGTAAAATAAACTGTCATAAATGATATTGAGGATTTTATTTGATC